>CM070712.1:47574641-49003877 GCA_036346275.1 Otatea glauca | reverse complement strand
TTCATCTTCTCGGACCACATCACCATTTCCCTCCCGGGCGGCCTGGGGCCTCCCCATTGCTGCTGCTGGCGCTTGGGCCGGAGCTCCACTGGTTCTTGGAATTCTTGACCATCTCCCAGCTTCACGGGACCCCAAAGATCCCTACCACGCGCGGCGCAGCCTCTACTCCACTCTACGGTATACGGGCAGCAAACACGCAAGAACCAAGAACCAGATGGAATTGAACCCTCTCCTTGCTCCGGTCGATCGATGCATCAATCCACCTAGGGTTACCTACCAAGAAGCGAAATGCCAAGTCCGGATCTGAGGTTGTGAATCGCGAGGAGGAAGAGATGGGGCTGATCTTACCAGCGGAGGGAAGAAGAACGGAGAGCCGAGGAAGGAGGGGAACGGGACGCGAAGAGGGAGGGAGGGGCAGTGGAAACTATCGAGAGCGGCCGGGTTTCCTCGCCTGGTCTTGCATACCGTATGCCGTATGTATATACAGCGTTTATGCACCGTATGTATATACAGCGTTTGTGCACGGTTAAAAAGGACACGAGTTAATGCTGACCTGCCTCCGTGGACTTTGGCTGGGCTTGGTCTGCCATGTCACAATCCAGGTGGCACAGGGAGTCCGCCACGTGTGTGACAGATAGAGGTTCGCCTCCGAGGAAGATCAAATCGGGGAGGGACATGTAAGACATGTGACATATGAGGATTAGCTGGCACCAAATATGGTGCAGGAAGCAAGGAAACTTTGCACTTAAACCTTTCCTAAATAAAGAAGTAAACATATTGTATATGCAATGTCCTGAATTACCATAGAAAACAATATTGCCGTGAATTCCAATTGGGCCACCTCACCATACATTTTTAGATCTAACCAAGGGCTAATCATTATGAAGAGCAAAAGTGCTTGAGGTTTTTGTTCTAAACGAGTGCTTAAAAAATTTAGTTGTCACTTAATAGCATAGTCATATAAATTGAAATATTCACACGTAACAAATGACAAATCGTGAACAGTCATGTTTAATATGGGTTAAAAGCCAAAAGTTGCTCTAACCGCTAAATCCAATGGCTAAACAAATCATCAACCATGTATACTTAACCATCTCGTGAATAGGCATGCCTTCCTCTTATCTTCCCTACTCCTTGCAAGTGGCAAGACTTCCCGTCACAAGGCACAAGCACCTAGCCTATGAGGAGAAATACACCACTTTGGCAAATATGATATAATTTAGGATAACCTACATTACGGAGAGTTATGTTTTTTTCTTTTTGTTATATAAAAATTGTCGTAGTGTGGTGAGTGAAGAATCCAACAGCTAAACAAATCATCAATAATATCTACTTCACCATCTCATGAATAGGCATGTCTTCTTCTTATCTTCCCTACTCCTTGCAAGTGGCGAGACTTCCTGCTACAAGGCACAAGCATCCAACCTATGAGGAGGAATACACCACTTTGGCAAATATGGTATAATTTAGGATAACCTATGTTGAAGAGAGTTATGTTTTTTTTCTTTTGTTATATAAAGGTTGTTTAGTGTGGTGAGTGAGGTATTGTATTACTCATATCAGGTTTTATTGTCTTACTTTTCCCGATTACTAAGTCGATTCATGCACATCAAACACACATATGCGTGAGTGCGCCGTTTTTAAATAAATCATCAACGATGTCTACTTAACCATCTCGTGAATAGGCATGTCTTCCTCTTATCTTTCCTACTCCTTACAAGTGGCAAGACTTCCCGACACAAGGTGCAAGCACCCAGCCTATGAGGAGGAATACACCATTTTGGCAAATATGGTATAATTTAGGATAGTGTTTTTCTTTTTTGTTATATAAAATTTGTTGTATTGTGGTGAGTGAGGTATTGTATTACTCATATCATGTGTTTATTATCTAACTTTTCCCAATTACAAAGTCGATACATGCACATCAAACACACATATGCACAAGTGCGCCCTTTTAGTATACCCTACAATATCTTAACTGGTTTTCAACCATAGATACATTATGTATGTAGTCTCTAGTGTTTCGTGTTTATGCCTACCTATGGAACCGTCATGTGCATCTACAACTATATTTATTGTTAGGGAGATTTGTGGTTGGTAGCCCTCCCGCCGATACATCCTTTACAATTCCACCTTAAGTAATCTAATTGCTTCCTCTATTTCTGGATACATGTCATTTGTTTCTGGATACATGTCATCCTAGTTTTCAAATTTTATTTCTAAATACATATCATTCTACAATTTTATCTTGACTTTTACTATTTTTTCCTTGTATACCCTTAAATCGGACCGAGAGAAATACCCCAAACCCTTTGTGTATCTTGTACTAGTCAAATAAGCTAGTACACACGATAAACAAAGTTGATACCACAACATATCAAATGAAATTTATTTATTCAATTATCGAGTTTTACAATATAAATGGCTCATGATCCAGTGAAAATATAGGAGCAGAAAGCAAAAGAAGTAGTAGAGCCTAGCAAATTTGTCAAAGGCAATCGATGAGGGTAGTAGCCTAGTCATCAAGATCCCCACCACTGAAGAAGTATTCATCCTCTAAAAACAACAAATATAGCAAGCTGAGTATAAAAAATACTCCCAAGTCACACATGAAATGTAGTATTAATGTTGGTATAACAAAGGTAGGCATATTATGGTTGGTTTGAGCATAAAACAACTTTTCAATTATAATAAGTAATTTCAAATGCATAATTTATATCATAAAACTGAGTTTTAACTAAATTTTCATCACGGGATCCATCCTGATTTTCCAAATGGAACCCCTTCCATCTACAAACCATTTTTCTGAAAACACTTTTGAAAAAATGAAGTCTAATCCACGAGGAAGGTTTGCTTGGCATGCCAACGACTGCAGGCTCAGCTAATCCCTTAATTTTATACTCTACAGAGGTTGTACAACTTTACCCAAAAGACATAATCATCTCCTGTTGCCAAGCTATTAACACACTTCCTTTGATATGCGGTAGATAGATAATGACAAGACCTTTACAATGCGCCATTCCAAGCTGTCATGCCCGCTAAGGTTCCACCACTGAAAGGGTTGAACTACCCTAGTCAGAAACCCCATCTTGTGACATGTGAGAATCTGAACTAAGACTAACATTCAACCAGATGGCATAACCAACATTGGAACGTTGCAAATTAGGTATGTCCCGTACCATACTTGTAGTAGTGCGGTTAGGCTTTACAATCTCTTCTCATAGATAGGTCCTTAATTGACTAGCTAAGCTTATCACAAGCCCGAAACATGACGAAGCCACGACAACTATTCTTGCCAGTCTAAATCTCATTTTCACTTTCTTTTGAATAATATCACTTTTCACAATATTACATAGCACACCAATACCAAGGAATAATTTTATTTCAAAAGAAATCTTTAATTGGCTTAAATTCTCAAAAAGTCCTCAATTCAAGTATAAATATGTATAAGTCATTTGCTATATAAAACTAGTTAATACTGTATTAGTGTACCAACTAGTGAGGTTTCTCTTAAGGTGTCAAAGGTATAAGGGTTTCAATGTCAAAAGTGGTGATTAAATCTAGAATTTAAATTACCCTGATAAAATTAAGTATGAAGTAATTTAAATTGAAATATAATTTCAAATTCTGGGATCAACATGATCAAGGGTGTGACTTGCCTTGCTCGAAGGTGTGGTGCTCTGAGTCGTCGATCTGGTACTGAGAGCATCTAGGCTCCCCATTTGCATAAATTATGCTTACAATATAGGTTTTGGTGTTGATGACTAAAAAGGATACTCATAAAAACCGAAAATAGTCAGATTTGTTGATCAAGGCTAAGTTTTTTTTAGTTTTGGTTTGGGAGTTGATTCAAGCCATATAGTTAAAATCACCGTACTATTAAGAGGGATTATACATAAGAAATGATCTTGGTTCATATGCAAAATCAGTAAGATTACTTGGAGCATAGGAATTTTCATATTTCTCACTCAAAAATCCATAGTTATATCTTGTTAGCCAAAACAATTCTCTCTGAACCAATCTTCTACTTAGGCGCTCAAAGATCCTTAGTTCAAAATTCCAACCGAGCGTACACCATGTACGCCAGACCAATATTTTGATCCGTGAGAATTATCCTTACAGAGCATACTCCGTATGCGCGGACCGACTTTTCGATCTGGCGTTAAGAGTTCTTCATTGATTCTTTTCAACCAAGTATAACTATTATTCGTTGGACCAATCGAATTCTTTCTTAAATATAGTCAGACATAATATTATATTTTCTCTCTAAATAAAATTCTAGTGCGTGTTAAAATTTATTTTTAACTGAAATATGAATCTATTCTGAGACTAAAATTCCATGTACACGGACCAACTTTTTCGGTCTTGCGCAAACTTGCTTCACTCTGATAAAACCATTGTTTTCTCTTGTGCACGGACCAACTTTTTCGGTCCGTATAAGCGTTGTTCGTTGGCACCAAGTTAGATTAAACCTTGTGTATGCGGACTAACTTTTTGGTCCGGCACCAACATAACTTGCTGGCTAAATCAAATCATATGAGCAGCAGACCAATTTTATTGGTCCAACGCAAATCTTCTTCTTGCCAAGATAAACCTCTGCTCTCTTCACTCTTCACGACAGACCGATTTTTGTGCAGCGTGAACAATCTTCTGAGTTCAACAAAATGCCTCTCAAACTATGTACCCGGGCCAAAATTTTCGGTCCGGCGTGTGTATAGTTTGACTTATGGTTCATACAAAGTCAAAATTCTTACTCAAAGGTAGCAGTTGACCTACCCATCTACCCTACCAAACCCCAGCGAACAAATGGCAGTGTAGCAGTTATTTACATTGAGGTCTATATATAGAATATGCGTGTTCACAAACGAGCAGAGCTTTTGCACATTCACATCTTTTGATATCACGAACATCTTTGAAATCATTCAAATCATATACAACTCTTTGATCTTTAGAATTCACGAGCCTCACTACATTAAAGAGTTTTGAGCTTCAAATTGGATAATCACAAACAATCATTACGAATTTTTAGAGGACTTGCTCCAAGCTAAATCTAGTTGAGTCTAGCTCTTGAACCAAGAGACAAGGCTTGTGGATAGTCTATTACTCTTGGAACTAAATTGTTCTTAGGCGGTTGGAGGAGTTATTAGTGCGATCGTCCATGATGATTGTAGAAGGCCACCATTCTTTGTGAAAGGTTGAGACTCACCTCACTAGAGTGGTGAAAGAGTCAAGATAGTGGAAAACCAAAAGTCATTGAGATTGGCTGTTTGGTGGAGCAATACTTCTAAGGAAGTGCTCTAACGAGGGACGTAGGAGTGATCTCTGAACCTCGGTGAAAAAATTCCTGAGTTCCCCTATTTCTGTCTATTCTAGCTTACTATTCTCTTATTATTTCTCATTCGAAATTCCTTTTCATAAAGAGTTTGTTTTAACAAGTGTTGTGCTAAACTTTTATACTAGGTGTTTCCACTTCTATCCTTTTTTGAGAAAAGTTTTTAAATAACTTAAAAAGTTATAAAGTTGCCTATTCACCCCCCCTCTAGGCCAACTTGATCCTTTCAGGTACCTTCCGGCACTCCGAAATCTAAACATTGAAATTAGCTGAATTCAAATAAATTCAAAAACAAAATACAAATTTGGCATAAATAGGTAGATTGGGATTTTAGATGAATTTAGGAAGAAAAATAGAGGCAATCGGAATTTGAATGGAGGGGAACAGACTCCTGGAAGATTTAAATCAATGAAAATGAGAGAGAAAGGATTTTTCTAAATTTTTGAATTTTCTTTCTACTGGATATTTGGATTACTGCGTCAGCATGATGTTAGTAGGAATTTTGATTTTTTTTTTCAAATGATATTTTTTTAACGAAAAAATGCCTTGGGTCTTTGATGTGTGGGTCAGTCTTATGGACTGAGTTCACAGGGCTGCCTCGGTTGAAGCATCTAGGCCCCTAAAATTTTGTCTTTGGTTTTAGTAATTAATGATAATCGTGTTTAAAGAACTAACAATTTGTTTTGAGATCATGAAGATAGGTTGGTCCGAGATATTGCACACAAAGAGGTGAAATCATGAAACACTAAGAAAATTAAAGTGTCAAGCTCAATGCTAAGGTATAAAAATTTAAGGATCTTTTGTAGATTTTGCTTAGATCTTGGTGTTTAGAGATAAGATCGTATTGCTAGAATAGGTGTCGTAATATTAAGAGGGACCTTTGGTTAGTAGCTTAAAAATGGTCGAATATCATGGCTAAGAATCATGCTCATACTTGGTCGTGTGCATTATTTGAAAAATCCTCTGAAAAGCTATGAAGAATCTATTAAACAGGCATTACTGGCCATGTAGGAGCGGTACTACCAAAGATCCGGTAGTACCGGCCCCTAGGGCCGATAGTTATTTTATAGAACGATGCATTTTTTGTGAAGTAAGTCAGGCTGTCACTACCGCCCATCTAGGAGCGGTACTACGGGACTTCCAGTAGTATTGGCCCCTAAGGCTGGTAGTTATATTACAAAATGGTATTTTTTGGGCTTTTGGCCCCAGTCGACACTACCGCCCATGTAGGAGCGGTACTACAGGACTTCTTGGTAATCTTGGCCCCTAAGGCAGTAGTTATTTTCTAGAAAGTTCAAAATGCATTCGTGGGTTAAAAGGTCGGTACTACAGTCCTACATGGGCGATGTGTGAAGTCTTTAGCAATGGCTAATTATGTTGCATTTAATGCATTGTCCCTACCATTGGTGAAATTCGAGTACTCTAGATCCTACATGGGCGGTAGTGCAGGGTTACTAATTTTTCATAATTTTAACCCCAGCTAGATTAGTGGTTGTGGGCTATAAATACCCCATCACTGCGGCAAGGATACTATCTTGTTCATTTATTGCATATTTGTGAGCCTTAGCAACTCTCTTGTCATCAATTGTGCATTCATTTCACATTTGTGAGTTGGTGAGAGCAAATTCAAGTGTGCATCCATTCTTGAGCCATTAGATACTTAATCAACCTCAAGCAAGCACGGTCTATTTTCTTAGAGGTTGCCACCTCCTGAGCGGCTTGAAGGTGTGGAGCAGATGATCTCTTCAAAGGAGATTGTGAAGAGACCCGGTATTGGTGTGAAAGTCGACTTACCTACCGGAGCGGGAAGAGATACCACTAGTGATCGAGGAGGCTCAATTGCGCAAGGAGGCGGCTTGATTCATTCAAGCTTCCTCAGCGTAGATTAGGGAGGCCGACAAGTTTAGAGACCACAAAAAAATCATCGTGTTCATCTTCTTGTGGTTTTCTCTTTTGTGATTCTAATTGTGCAATTTACTTCCCTAGTGATCTTAGTGACTGATTATCTCTCTTTGCCTAAACTTAGGTTGTTGGTGCACCTAGCAAAACTTAGCTCATTTAGGCTTTAATTGTTATAGAATTGATAATAGTGTCATATTTGCTTAATTATTGAATTAGAGCCAAAAGATTTTAAAAAACCTTCTATTCAACACCCTCTAGTCGATTATCCTTGATCCTACATCGGTCCACTGTGGACCGAGTGCATGGTGGCGCTACAGTGCATAGCACAGCACGGTGTGCACCGCACAGAGCAGTAGCTATGCTCTAGCACGACCGGCTGCACGGTGACGGCACTCCGGTCTGGGAGGAGGGAAGCATGGTGTAGAATGCAAAGAAGCGAAGGTGATGAGCGAGTCGATGGCGTGAAGGGCATGTGTGCGATGTAACGTGGCGAAGAATGACATTCGGCGATGGCGAGAACAACGAAATTGGCGCAGCGTGAGGTAAACCAAGATTGAGGAAGAGGAGAGAAAGGGCGGCGCGCCTCGTGAAGCGGACATTACAACAAATGAAGCTCAAGGCGTCGGGAACATCGTGGGGTCATAGCGAGCATCGGGGAAGACAACCTTGAGTTTCTTGCGCACTCCAGGTGAATGAAGACACAAGAGTGTGGGACGAGCGGAGCAATGGGTTGAGTGATGATTTGCGGTCTGGATTATCACTTTATATAGCCTCGGGAAGGTTGGAGAAAAGGAAACCGACTCGAGATGGTGGTGTTCGAGCGGAAAGAGCGGCGATTTGGTGTGGGATTTGGGGAAATTATGCAGGGATGGGAAAGGAAAGTCGGGATTTGATTTGGCACAAAAAGGAGAAATGCGGGAAAAAATGTGAAATTTTTGAAGCTCCAAAATGCATCAATGGAGGAGAGAGAGAAGCAGGGAGCTTTTGGAGGTAGAAGAAGCCTCCTGACAAGTGGGGTCGAGTCCCTTTGTCGATGAGAGGTTTTAATGATTTTGAGATAAATAATTATAGAAATAGAAAGTCTCTTAGAAAATAGCAAATCTGGCTCAAAAATTCAAGAAAAGTTCTCAAAAATAGCTTAAGACACTTTGACCTTAATAAAATTATTTTCAATATAATTTGAGTTTTATTTTCTTAATAAATTAATTCTTTAAATCTAAAAATAGCAAAAAAACATTTATAAAATCTTTGAAAATTTAGGAAAACTCTCAAAAAATTATAAGCAAATATTTAAACAATAATATACAAATTTTAGGGTGTTACTCTCTTCTCCTTTAGCTATTTTCAACGCCATCTATTGAAATAATAATAAGCAATCTAATAAAGTAATGTAGTCATATGTACATGTCACCGTGGTGAAAATACAATATCCTAAAATGATATCTATTCAGAAATAGAGGTAGTAACACATTTCGATGAAGGCTATTTTCGAACATCTTTCTACTCCTTGAAAAAAAAAATCTACCGATGTACTCTGCCAATCGAGGTAAATTTAAAATCCATAAAACGGTAGGGAATAAAAGCCAAAAAAGATCCATAAAATTTTGACGAAAATGCAACACAACATACACGGGTGACGGGACACGTCGTGCCAAGCCAGACCAACCAACGGCACACCGCCATGTAGACAGGAAGTCTACGTGGACTAGCCACGCAAGCACCCCTCGCGCATCAACCTGCCGTCCAGAGCACAGTCAACGGCCCGGATAATCCTGTATTGGGAAAAGAGAATAAAATAAATAAAATCCTCCCGTATTAAAGGTCAGGACACCGAAAGAACCCTCCGTGACCTCGTTGTCCGCGAATGGCAACTCCCCCAAACCCGAAGACGACGCTCCGACTCTGCTCTCACTGATCGCTTCTAGAAGCTTCCAGAAGGCTCCAGCCCGCCATGGCCGCGCCCTTCTTCTCCACGCCCTTCCAGCCCTACGTCTACCAGGTGCAGGCTCCTCCGTGCACGATCTGATCTTTCTTTTCACACGGTCTCATCCCCGCGTAGATGTTAGGGTTTGTTTCGAGGTCGTGGGGCTGGATCGACCCGATCCGTAGCGTTGGGTTACTGCTTGGATCCTCCTGATCTAATTCGGTTTGAATTGCGTGGGTTGTTTTCAGAGCCAACAGGGATCTGTGACGGCGTTTCAGATATCCGGTGGAGATGTGCAGGTCGTGCAGGTAGTTTCCTTTGCGGTGCTCAATTTCTTTCTCTCCTATTCTCTCTTCAGATGAATTGAGTTGTGCTGATTTGTGACTGTTGGGGGAAATGATTTTTAGGTTATGGTGAAGTCACAGGAGAAGTTGACTGCGAAGCCAGGTAACTTAATTGACTCGATTCTGTTCTGCGGCTGAAACCTTTGCATCTTTCCTGCTTAACCAGTATGTATACCTTGTAGTATTAGACGCTGAATTAACTTTTAGTTACTAGTGTGTGCTAGCCTTGTAATCATGTGGCTCAGTGGCAGAAAATATAAGTTACCGCCATACTGCCAGTTGTATGTTATGATGAAACCATCTAAATCTAATCTTTATCTGTGAGCAATTTCATCATGGTTCTGTTCAGTAGCGCTTTTTGACCTTAACCTGTCCTGAAAACTCGTAGTGCATCAACCATGTTTTGGTAGTTGTTACTACAAGGTGCTCTGTTATATTGCTTATTTTCTTGTTGCGAGTCCTGTGATGTCCTATAAATTGTTAGTGTGTAATTTATATCATTGTTGTATTCTCTAGGTACAATGTGCTACATGTCCGGGAACATTCAAATGGACAATAATTACTTGCCTGAAAATGATGGTGGCATGTGGCAGTGGTTTTTTGGAAAAAGCATAAGCAGCACTGTTTTCTTCAATCCTGGCCCTGATGACGGATATGTTGGGATTTCTGCACCATTTCCTGGGAGAATACTACCTGTTAGTATAGCTTCTCAGCGAAGTCATTACATTGTTTCAAATCTTCATTACACCCATTCTTCTTTCTAGCTTAGCTCTGAGCTGTTTCTCTATTTTCCATACAAAGCCATAAGTTGCTCATGCGGATTATGTCACTATTCTCCTTTTATCAGTAACAATACTACATATCCTACATGTGAAATTTCCATGATTCCTCAACAATTATCTGAGAACTTTTAACTGTCAGATGAGGACTTGTTAATTCTTTTGTTCATGGTAAACCCTCAACTTCCAACATATTCTGTCAATTGTTTTCCAATCTTTACCACCTGATCTGTATGATTTACTGTTCAATAAAAGTTAAGAGTGTCTTGTGCTATTAGCTGTTTAGTCACCAATAGCCTTGCCTGAAGCATTGAATTTTGGTCCTGTAACAGCTAATAATAAGATATAATTTTGCTCAGTGCTAGGGAGGCACTAACATCATAATTTTGCGTAAGTGTGAGTTTGTTTAAGAAGTCTATTTGTGGATGTTGGCTGTAAGCCAGCATCTGTTAAACTACACAAGAGGTAGATACCTGGATGGCTAGATGCAGTGTTATCATGTTAAACCAGCAAACTAATGAACTCTGTCAATATATATGCCTGATTTATTTGTCTTATACTCTTATCATCTCAAGGAAGAGTACTTTTATTATTGAGCAAAACTGCTATCTTAGTCTCACTATAATTTCTTGCTTTTGTTACAGATAGATCTAGCGAACTTTGGCGGAGAACTTCTTAGCCAGGTAAATTCTGTCTTCAAGTTAGTCATATGCTTGAAAACAGTCACAAGAACCTCATAATATACCAAATTATCCTTGCAGGCAGATTCTTTTCTCTGCTCGGTCAATGATGTGTCAGTCACAAGTACAGTTGATCAGAGGCATGAAACATTGAAATTGGTGCAGAGGTAGGGTTATTATCGAGTACCTTACTGATTTGCAGATATGTGGGACCTGCCAGTTTTTAGTTCTTTGCATGCTACTGGTCAGTTTGCTTGTTGGGAAATTAAAGATGCACATTTTTGTGTAGATGATCCTCAAACAGAAGCTTAGGGGTCAAGGGATGGTTTTCCTTGTTGGCGGTGGATCGGGTACAATTCATTTCACACTCGCGTCGCAGTCTTAAAATAAATATTACTATTTGAAACTGCAATACTGTTATATCTGCTCTTTAGCAATGTAAATTGGACGTATACAAGAATATTTTAGGTGTTAAAAGTTGCGCAAGCTTTGATTCTGTAATAGGTCTAGGAAATAGGACATGTTGATGGAATATGCTCCCTCTTGTCACAAAATCTTGTCATTTTGGACATCGACACGGTCCCCGAAACACAACTTTTGACCACTAATTTCTATTGTAATATATTTTAAAACCCAATAAAATTGTAATATTGTGAAAAAAAATTCAAGACAAATTAGGTCCACATCTTACATTAATTTGATATGGATGTTGTCAACATAGGGAATAGTTACTGCAAGTCTGCAACATCTAATTTGGTATACGTTTATATCATTTTGTTTTCAGTTAAATGTTCTATAAGTAACAGATCTCTGATTTATTTCACACAAGTATGAACCTGTTATCCCATATTCCTTTTGTTTGACACATGCAATTAGTTAACGCTGGTAAATTCAACGGCTCCTCTTAACTTTTGGAGCTTTTGCTCTTTACTTTCGCTAGTAATGCAGAAAATTCTTGCTCCTCGTGAGGTAATTACTGTCGATGCTGCTTGTATTGTGGCTATGACAACCACCATCAACTTTCAGTTGAAGAACCCAAACCAACTGAGAAGAGCAGTCTTTGGGGTGAGTATGTCCTTTCTCCTTCCCCTCCTCCGGCTTGTTTCCTCGTGTTTCTTGTTGAGAATTTCTTTTTTTCCTTGCGCTGAGTGTGAACCATCGTCTTATGCAGGGCGACAATCAGCTAACAGCATCTCTCACAGGACCAGGTGTGGTTTTCATTCAGAGTCTACCCTTCCATCGACTCTCACAACGCATCGCAAGGTAAGATGCTGCAACACATCTTTATTTGCGATGTCCTTGCTCGTCGCTGGCCCTACAGGACTGACAAGTGCATTGTTGTTTTCTCAAGCAGTAGATCAGTGGCGGCCCCAAGCTTGAGGGACAACCCAAAGTTCTTCATCCAGATTGTCATGTTCTTCTTCCTTGCCTATGTGATGATTGTATCATCAATAATTCTGACTGATGTTTAGATGTTTGCGACGTGCATTTCGTGTAATTCCTAGAATGTTCCTTAATGTTGAAGAGTAAAACATGTTACAACTTACAAAGCATTCTCCCTCCCCCTTGTGGCTCCGGAGTAGGCTTGAGAAGGAATTGCGCAACTGTTGTTAGAAACTTAGTTAAAAGTTCATCAATTTTTTTTGTAACTGTTTGCAGCGACGAGCCCCCGTTCCTGTGTAAAGACAGCAAGTTCAAGTTGCACAGCTTATGGTGAATACACATTAACATGACTTATCTCCCGTTGAGTAATTTCCATCGTTAATCTCGTTGGTATATCTGTGCATTCCATATCAATCTTGTGAGTTTGGTATAATTGTGTACTCCATGTCAATCTCGGATAGAGGCACACATGGAATTTGTTCAACATCTCTATTATTGTTTGCATACTGCTGATTTCACATATTTTACAAGAGATGACTAGACGTCATTTTGTTCGTAACCCAGGCTATTATTGCGTGCTCGGCCGGACGTACACTCGCTTCACACCTCTTAAGAGAGGCGCTCCGGGCGCTCCTGGTTGAGGCGCGCCGCCGTGGTCACCGCGTCCGCCACGCCGCCCGGCGTGGTTGCCATGTCCGGCTTGTTCCTCACCTCCGCAGACACGACCCTCTCGGCGTCCTCCTTCGTCGCCCCCTTATCCGCCGGCAACTTGTCCCTCGCATGCTGCGTGCACACACAATTCACCGCGGTTGCTTAGTTACCATGTACACGCCGTCTGTAGTTGCAAAATGAATCGATGTCAAGAAACGAGTGAACAGAGTGGAGCTCACCGAGAGGACGTCCCGGAGCTTGACCTTGTCCTCCTCGCGCGCGGCGCGCGTGTTCTGGTCCGCAGCCGATTGCGCCGCCACGGCGACGCCCCCCGGGGCGGTGAGGCTGGACCCCGTGGTGCGCATCTCTGCAGCCTGGATGGCCGCCGCATCGCTCTGGTCCACCGGCTTGCCCCCGGCGGCGGTGGCGGCCACGGCCTCCAGCGCGCGCCCGATCGTCACGGCGTCCTCATCCAGCGCGCCCGACGGCTGGGTCGCCGCCACCGGCGCGGGCGTGACGAACTGACCCACCACCTGCCCGGCGACGGACTCGGTGACGACGCGGCGGCCGGGAGGTCGGTCTCGGTGACGGTGACGCCGGCGTCTGCGGCGGGGCCCGTGATCTGCCCGCGGCCGACGTGGCCGGCGCGCGCGTTGAGCGCGGCGGCCGACTGCATGACGGCGGCGGGCCGCCCTTCTGCGTCTGACCGAGCACGACGTGCTCGGCAGACTGCAGCAGCGCGGCGTCCCTGGGCGCCACGGGCTGCCCGGCGAGGTCGCCAGAGACGTCGAACACGTCGCCGTACTTGATGGGCCGGCCCTGCAGGTCATGCGTCTGCTGCTGGCCCTCGGGCCTCCCCGGCCCCTGGCTCATGGTCGGTCTGAGTTGCTGCTGCGCTGCGGGCGGTGGGAAGCGCGCGTAGCTTGTGATGAGTTGGGGTGGCGCGTTGCGACGCTGCGTGTTTATATACAGGCCGCGAGAAGTGACGGCGGAGGTGGACACGTGAGGAGGCGAGGTGACACGCGGAGCTGCGTCGGGTTTGCACCTGAGCACGCGCGTCCATGGCATCATATGGTTTGATCGGCGCTCGCGGCGGGAACCGCGCGAACATCGCGCGCCGCTGGCTTTTATCTAGTCGAACCGTGCGGAAGGCGCGCGTCACATAAGCGGTTGGGCTTGGGCGATTCGGCATTGGTGCATGCATCTAGCTAGCTTTGTGCCGATGTAGTAGGTGTCCTGCTCACATTATCTGTCCGAGAAATGCACTGTACTAGTAGTTTACGAGTAGCGTGCTCTGCGCTGTAATGGGATCCTAAACTTTATATAAATAATAAATATCCATGTCTTTGTGAGGAAGGACTTCGTGTAGATGGCAGTACAGGGGTCATTAAGCATCCTTTTCGGAGTTCACAAGAGTTCACAATCATTTGTGTTAAAACCATACTGAATTAAAAAAAATTCAAGTTAGATTTAGAATTTAGCAAGACAATAAGCCTACAAACTAATTAAGGTAGCCTATCAATAACGTATAATCCGTGTATTAAAGGCCATAGCTTTGCGACCACTGAGCGCCTCCACGTCGCTTTTAGGGGTCGCGTCGCCCATGCCGGGCGTCGTGTGTCACGGTAGCCTCGCGGCGTGGGCCATGTCGTCCGCTTGACTAACCAAATAATCGCCTCAAATAATTAGTTACTCGCTTAAACACTAACGGCCGCACGACATAGCGGTAAGATCTCTCGCCGCGCCCGTGCATTCAAGTCCTTCAGCTTGCCGTTGCCTCGCTCGCCATTTTCCCAAAGCGGCGGCGTGGCGTGTTTTTTTGCAAAAGACCTTAGGAATTTCGAAATTACGTCTGAGTTCTATTTTTGGTGAAAAGGCCCTTAAAAATAAAAATTGCGAAAAGACCCTTAGGAATTCCTCAAGTTTCATCTGGTCCTTTTTGGGAAAGACCCAAAACCCCTCAAAATTTACGAAATGACCCGAGGATTTCTTTAAATTATGTAGAGGTCTCTTTTTGAAAAGACCACGAAAAATCCGAAAATTCGTCCTTCCTCCACGGCCTCAGAAAATTCCAAAATTACGTTGAGATGCCTTTTTGATCGATTTTCACCGTGAAAATTTTGGTGGAAAAGCCCTAGAAAAACAAAATTTCTTTGAGACCCACAGGATTTCCCAAGTTACATCTGAGTCCTTTTTTTGAAAGGCCAAAAACCCCAAAATTGCAAAAATACCTTGAGGATTTCTTTAAATTATGTAGAGGTCTCTTTTTGCGGAAAGGCCACTGAAAAATCCGAAAATTCGTTCTTCCCTCCGACCCCTCAGAAAATTTTGAAATTACGTCAGAGATGCCTTTTTCGATCGATTTTCACCCATTGGGCGCGTTCACGGTGAGCGGCGTTATTGCTTGCGCACATCTAGTATATATATAGCGAGAGATTTGCTTGATAGCTAAGGGTGCGGAGCGCCATGTCGGCGTATTGCGAAAAAGTCCTACGAAAAATTTGAAATTACGTTTAGGTCCTTCCGTGGTTTACATTTATGTCCTCCCGGCTAGTTTTAGCAGAATGGACCAAAAAAACAAAATTGCGTTTAGATGCCAAGAAATCGGTTTTTAGCATATTTGACCCGAAGAAAAACAGAATTACGTTTAGGTCCCTCCGCGGTTCTCTAAAAAAACAGATTCCCGACTGTTTATAGCTATCCATAGATTCCCCAACAGATCCTAGCGACCTATTCTTTTACAAAAACAAGAAAACTGAAATTACGCAACATCCATGGTTTACTTAAAAAAAATCACAGATTCGCCGACGGTTTATAGCAGTCCATAGATTCGCCAACGGTTCCTAGCAACCCATTTTTTAAAAAAAAAGAAAACCGAAATTACGCAAAAAAGAAATTACGTTTAGGTCCCTCATGGTTTCTCTAAAAAAATTCAGCAGGTTTTCTCCCAAAAAATTTTGACACATTCATGATGGCTCTAACAATCCATAGATTAAATCAAAGACTCTTAGCATCCATTTTAAAAAAACCAAGACAACGAAATTAAGCAAAAAAATTAGAAATATCCATCGAACCAAATTTCACGTGACGCTTGGTTGCTCGACCAATTTCCCAAATTTCTCACTTGCGTATTGGCCTTGTGTGAAATTCATACGACGCAACATAGCGCATAACTCTAGCTAGTAACACTTATAGAACTTAGCATAGGACCTCATCTATTCCTGTTTGTGTACCACCTACTGAAAGTACTTAAATAAAGCTTTGTTCGCAATAAATAAAAAAAACCGGCTTCATCAGCTAGTGTAAAATCTGCACGTAATATACCTCTTCACGAATCTGAGGTGGACGTTTTTTCAATGGCCAAAACACCTGCTCAAATCAATAGATTAGACACAACCCAATACCTAAACACATCAAAACCTAAAAAATCCAAAATCAGGAAACACAAAAAAGCAACTTATTTACAGTTTCCCATGAATCAACTCTTAGCTTATTATAATAAGAATAAAGGCTGAGGAATAAGCCATTATGGAACAAGAAATCAACACAATTAAGCCTCATTTGATAACGAGTTGAAAATCAACTTGACCAACTAATATTTATTTATATCAAACAAATTGTAAAAGAAGAACTACGATAATAGTTACCCTTGGTCACCTTGATCTATGATGAGTTATCTTGGTCTACAACTTACTATTAACTCATTACGTCCATGAGTAAACATTGAATGACCTGATCATTGCCCCACACTGGTGATGATTAACTCCGAAGTCAAAGAAATCAAGTGAAAATATGCCCCTCTTTTTGACCTACCAACTAAACCAATAAAAAAAACATGTGTTAGAGCTTTTATCGAACATGGCAGATTAACAAATCAACAGCTAGGGTGTTGAACACTACAAAAGTACAAAACACAGTGCAAAAGATTGAAAGATGGATGGATGGATCAAGATGTGATGCACAGCAGTGAGCATGGTGGAGGGTGGTTGCAAGCAGAGCAGTGCGCTGGGTAAGTAACAAAAACAGAAAGGTCAATTCCTCTACACTTGCGAGGTTACCTCTGGATACTGTTATCACCATTTAACAACACACTGCTACGGAATGATACAACACTATCTTTTATCTAAATCGGTTTTCAACTTTTCGAAAAAATCAACAATGATATATGATTCGGCGTGGGAGAGAAATATGGCGGAAAACATCATTATCGGTCTAACCTTAGAACCGATAGTGATAAGCCTATAGTGATGACAATCATCGTCACTATCGGTTTAGTCGAATCGATAGTGATATTATAGGTATCACTATCGGTTCTCATGTCGAACCGATAGTGATGTTTTACTATTGTTCGATGTTAGAATTGATAGTGATGATTTGATCATCATGATCGATTTCTGAGATTATAACCGATCGTGATAGTACACATACCAAATGTCATTGCGCTTGACCTCTTGGCTTCTCCTCTCGATCCATTCAAATACCAAAAAATAAGGCATCCACCTCTGTTTGACTTCTCGGCTTCTCTTTCGTTCTATAAAGAGGTTTACTCCTCTCGCTTGCATTGCCCATCTGCCTCCCCCCCACGTCGCCCATCTGCCTCCTCGAGCACGTCGTCGCCACCTCCCCGAGCACGTCACCGTCGTCTCGTCCTTGAGCTTGTCGTCGTCGTCTCCTCCCCCAAGCTTGTCGTCGCCTCCTCCTTCCCCGAGCATGTCGTCGCTGCCTCCCCGAGCACGTCGTCGTCTCCTCCTCCCCCGAGCACGTCGTCACTGTAAGTTCAAGCTCCATTGGTTTTAGTGATTGATTTTAGATTAATGTTTAATTATTATTTAATGACAAATCTAATCATTATGAGACTAACGTGTTTATTGAGCTTTATTCTTATTAGTCTCAAATTTGGATGGAAAATAGAAAACCCAAGGTATGCACTCGTATTCACTCTATTATCTTAATGCATACTTAGGGTTCAAGTTAAAGGATGAACTCTTTTATTAGTTTAAACCTCAAAATGTGCATTATGTTTCTAAATCCATATTACATGAATGCACACATCTAAGGGGAGTTCGTACTTTAACTTGATGTTTCAATTGTATTGATCCATGTCTTCTTGCCAAATAATGTAAAGGATCAAGACTTTGAAACAATTCTTTGAGTATATATAATTTGTGTAGTTGTAATATACTCATGCAAATATAGGATAAACTCAAATGCTATCTAAGATTGATTATGTGCATATTGATTCCAAGTTCAATTATTTATATGCACATATTTAATAGAGTTTATTCTATAGTTGATGGTCTCAAGAGTATTTATCCCTTTCCATCACTCAAATATATTGGATCATTAATTTCTATCAAATTGAGTGTATGAAACTTGTGTAGTTATATATACTCATATCAATTTAAATGAAATTTAAATTGAGATTTGGTTGCCATTCAATCAATCAAATAACCAATCATGTGTTGATATTGTTCTTTGTTGATTAAGAACAAATGAAAAGTTCTTGAGTATAATGAAGTATTAGTTGCATCAAAATACTCAAGGCACAATTAATCATTCAAATTAATTTGGGTTGTGCTCAATCGATCTTGGGGCATCCATTATGTGTTAATGGAATAAATTGATGATTGAGATGTTGAACTAACAATCTTCCATAAGTTGTAAAGTAGGTTGAGTCTAACGATGATATAGAATCGAAAAGAAGTCATCATGTGTTGATGAGCTTAAAGAGATCGAAGTGAAGAAAGAGGAGGAGAATTCATCATGTGTTGATGAACAAGAAGAAGAAGGCGTATACTTGAAGATAAAGTGATTGAGAATCATAAAAGCTTCAAGAGGATTAGCGTCTTGACAAAGGTATAACTAGATAGGCTAAAGATGTGTTCCTAGTCTTTTACCGATCTCGGTGTTTGGATGAGAGACCGGGTTCTAGTTAGGTGCCATAGTATTAAGAGGGTTTGAGTCATTTTGCTTGAGTTTCATCATGTGTTGATGAACTCAATACAGTTCACTCTAATTCACTCTCTTATTTGGATTTTGCATGAGCTAATTATTTGCATGTGTTGCAAATAAGGGAGCTCATGGTTGTTTCTTATTAAATCTTAATTGATTTGAATTTTGCATGGAGCTACATATTTGCATGTGTTGCAAAAGAAGATAGCTCATGCAATTTGGTTTAAGTGGTTTTTAATGGAGCTAAGTTTTGCTTGTGTTGCAAAGGAGAGCTCATGCAACTTGATTTTAATGGTTGTTGTTTGCATGGAGATAGATATTTGCATGTGTTGCAAATCTGAACTCATGCATCGAGTCTTAGCTTGTGACTTGATCATATGTTGATCATCACAAGGCTAAGAAAGGTTTATACTTTGTGTTTGCAAAATGAGTTTTTGCAAAATATTGGTTTTATTGAGCCTTGTCTTGGAGCATGTGATTAGGGTTTGCAAATTGACTTGATCATGAGTTGACCATCACATGGTTGAGATTTGCCTTTAAGTAGGTTAATTTGTTATTTGCAAATGAAATTTGGAAGTTATGGGTTTCGATTCTAGAGCATGTGTTGGTATTTGCAAATGAGTTTTGCAAAGTGTCGTAATCATGTGTTAATCATTACATGGCTAGAGGATTGATCTCATAGATTCTTGATTTATTTACAAATGTGTTTTGCAAATAAGTTAAAGTTTTAATGCGATTCTTTGGAACATTTGAATAGGGTTTGCAAATGTGTTTTGCAAATTGACTTGATTATGTGTTGATCATCACATAATTCAAAGAATCAATCCTTATTGATGTTTGATTTGAAAAGGAAAGATTTCGTGTGAAATCAAAATTTGATCTGGAAAATCGGTCGTACAACCCTAAGGCAGGTAGCACGGAGGCCAGTACTCTACGCTCTCGGTTGGTGTGGTAGTATCGGAGGTCGGTACTACCACCCTCGAGTCGATACCTTTATTCGAGAGAAGGTGTTTTTGCTCGGTGTTTGCGGTGGTACTACAGTGGGTAAAGGCCTATACTATCGCTCGTGTGGTAATCTTGCTCACGGATTGAAGCGGTAGCACGGATTTCTATGTGGCTAGAACTAGCCGTTGGCACAAGGTCGGTACTACCACCCTACATGAAGCGTAGTAGGGGTTTGCTGGTTTTTGCTTATTTTGTCCCCGAACGGCTAATTTTCATGTGGGAAGGCTATAAAAGGAGCCTTAGAGGCTGGCATTTGTGTTTGCTATGTTGGTAAGATATTTTGAAGGGGTTGTGCATGTGTTGTACTCTCTAGTGTTGGTTTTTGAGCTAAGAGTGAGCTCTAATTGCATGTGTTGTAATTAGAAGAGGATTGAGAGTCTCTTATGCATGTGTTGCACTTGAGGATGATCTTAGTGCATGTGTTGCACTTAGGAGATCACAATTGTACATGTGTTGTACTTTGTGGAGTTCAAGCTAGAAGGCTTGGCTTATTACTCTTGGTGTTTGCCGACACCTAGGCAGGCGTGTGGAGCGTCGTGCGTGGTGAGCATCTCAACGGAGGTTATAAGAAGTTCAGCAAAGTTGTGAAGGTCGAGCTCACCAACCCGAAAGGGAAAGAGCTACCATTAGTAGAATCGAGGGTGCTCAATTCTTGGAGCCGATCTAAAGTGGTTTGGGCTTACCTCAATGTGGATTAGGGAGACGGCAAGTCTTTGAACACCACGGTAAAATATCGATGTGTCTCTTTGTGTTTGCTTGCAATTCTCTATTTACAACTGTTGCAATTTACATTCCTATAATTAAATTGCTTGATTGTCTTTAGGATTGCATATTCTTGAGTAGAGACATAATTAGCTAGTGCACTTAGTGAGCCTAGTTGATTTAGGCTTTAATTGTCAAAACCTTAGTTTATCGCTTTCGCATCATTTATCGTTTATGTTTTGACATAGGGTTACTTCTTCGATTATTCAATTAGTCGTAAAAGAATTTTTAAAAGCGACCTATTTCCCCTCTAGTGACATCCTCGACCTAACGATCGTTGCCTCCTCCTGGCGATGTTAGTTGCATTGACTTTTGATTATTGCTTTATGAGTATAATCATCTTCCTATGATTAATTTTTCTTGTTATTGCAAAGGGAATAGACAATTTACTTGTCTTGGAGACCTTGCGTGTGGGGAGGCATTGTTCGATGAGGAGTTGGGCTAGTTAGGCATTTGTGACAACATTAGTTAATCCTTTACTTCTTGCAATACTTGATTAGTTCAATTAGTATCATCCGTTAAATGCTACTATATATATGTTCATGTTCATTGTACTTCTTGTTCTACTTGTGCTTAGCTATTATTATTTTTGTTCATGCTATTGTTGGCTGTTTTAGCATTCGAACTATTGTTGGCGACCTCTGTTTACATGCTTTTGAAGTGCACTTTATTGTAGTTCGATCGCATTCTTGAGTATTGATTCTCTCAAATATATCTTGATCTAATTGATTAAGTTTTATAAGCATCAACTATTAAATCTGTTTTTAAAGGTAAGGTTGTCACCGATCAGTCTAATATCTTGTCCCTAGTGGCGAGGGGCCTTTCTAAGGCAGCCCAGCATTTGAGAACACCTTAAAAATCAACTTGAGCTTGATTGCTAGTTGTATGCCTTTATTAAAGTTAATTATTATGCATGTGCTTAATTACCTGATTATGAGTATATTTACTTTGATATTGTCAAGTATCATACATAAAATGGAGCCTACAAACAAGTCAGACGACATGGAAAAGCTGTTGGATGCTAAACGAAAACTTGAGGTGAAGTAGAACAATTGAAGGAAAATTATGAGTTAACAGAAAAAATTTATGAGGTGAAATAAAAACTGAAAGACATAGATGACAAATCGCAAGATATTGAATCTCTTAACCATGTACTCATCATTAAGGAGCGTAGGAGAAGCAGAGTTGTAAGAAGCCAAAGCGAGCTTATAGAGGTTTCTAGTATTTAATTCGACGTGATAGCGATAATGTACCAAGATAGCGATTTTCACAACAAAATGATCACTTTTATAGGGATTAAGAGATATGACTGAAAGTCAATGTGTCAAACAAATGGGTATTATCTGGGCTGTGGAACTACAAGGAGAATCGGAAAGCCTCATTGCAAAGCTATGGCACATATGATGGCGGACATGAAAAAGCCATATGGTCTCCTTGTCTTGATCTATCAAATAATGTTGTTTTTCAATGTATGCTTGTTAATATTTTAACTACTTTATTGTATCCTTGTAACATAACGAAATAATTGGACAAAAATTGGCTATAAAAGCGAGACAAAAGATTGCTCTTGTGCCAAGAAGTTACGCAAGTAAAAGGTGCGGAGGATTGTGCGCTAATTTACGCATTAAGTATGTTCAGTTGACAATCTCTGTGATACTCTAGATGAAATTGCTTGGGGCAAAGAGCCTTCTATTAGGATGTCGAAGTTGCAGGAGAGTTACGTTAGAGGATCACGCAACTAAAATCTGCATTGAATATGTATCACATCAACAATACGATAAATGTGAATATATTGTGAATTTGTCGATATGTGAGTATTTTGTGAATGTGAATATCTTGTGAATTTGTCAATTGTGCATATCTTGTCAATGCGTGAATATCTTGTGAATTTGTCAATCTATGAGTGTGAATATCTTGTGAATGTGATACACGAGATTTATCTCTATTGGTTCCATAGTTAGAACCGATAGAGATCATAAGCACTTCTTTATCGATTCGATCGTGAAACCGATAAATATTCTTAATTATCTTTATCGGTTTCTAGCTCAAACCGATAGAGATAATAGATCTTGAGGTTAGTTCCGACCTTGGAACCGTCTGAGATAACGTTATATCTCTATCCGACGAAAACCGACCATGATAGCGCTTGTCATCACTGTCTAAGGACTTTGTATCGCCACCAAAACCAACCAAGATGACAAAAAATCGTATGAGATGACCATTTACGTAGTAGTGACAAGAGGATGATTAGGAAGCTAATTCTATCTTGACACAGCTCAACACCTAACTTTGTAGGAAGCAAGAAAATGAGGTGAACTGAGCCATGCTACATAAGTTCAGGTGTGCTATAAGAAAACAAAGCAGAATGCATTATTCAATATTCACGGTAACTACTAACCTTAATACCACCATCTTCACCAAATTTCCATGGATCACCGGAAGACAATGTCAATATTAGCGACAAGATGCTCCACAAAGTCGATAGGGAAGCGAAATCCTTGGGCTAGAGGCGTAGAAGAGAAATGTTAAAATGAACATTTTGAAAAGGACTAAAATTACTAAGCAAAAGAAATAATCTTGGCAATAGCCTCACCTTTCAAGTCCGAAATCAAAATCGAAGAGGTGTTGGAATATAGTTGCAGATTAAATCATGACAATCATTTTATACATTGAGTGCTCCAAATAACTATCTTTGGATGAGGTGTTCCAATATAGTTATTTGTAGCACCTAATAACTGATTCGGACAACTCATATTCCACCAAAAGCTTTTCTAGGAGAGCGAATGTGTAAACATAGACTAAAAGTCTAAAAGTAACGTCTTCACTATTAAAAGCACCAATCTTGTATCAAATGAAGTAACAACACCATGATGCACAATTTCTTTGTTTACGTCAATAGAGTTTCTTACCATGTAACGATAGTTCGGTCCACTCAAGTGACACTACCCAATAGAAATTAAAAATAAAAATGAATGCTCAACTTTTGTTACAATCTTTGATAAAAATAAATTCAATACTCAATACGACTTGAATAAAGGAAGCAATTAGATCACTTGTGTCCCACATCGAAAGCCACTTTTGCCATCCCAACGGCATACGAATAAGGATGAATAGAGCGTTCTTCTCAAATCACAAGCGAAGATTCCTAGTAATGACAGGGAACTTGTATGAACTAAAACACCGACATGACAATTTATCATTTCCTATGGTGAAGCGTGAGAAAACTCCCACGGTCACAGCAAATCACCAAAGCCGGTCATCTCCGACTATTGCCATATGTCTTAATATGAAAGAAGAATCAGGACAACGCTTAGTGGTTGCACCCCCACAGTACAAGTGCAAACAAATAAGGAAAATGGAATCTTAGGGAAACTTAACGAAACAGACAGGTTTACCGGTGTCGAGAATTGTCATGATGCCATTCTTTTTGTAAATAGCAAATAAGGAAATTCTTTTTGTAATGCATTCAAACTCTACTATTTATGCATTGCAGACCTCTTTTTTACAAAAAAAGCAGTAGGAGAGGCTCCTCTGCGGTATATTAATTGTAAATGATATTTACAAAGTTCTGAGAGACACAAAGAGCATAGCGAGACCTCTTGCCCCTTGAGCAGTACCGCCAAATATGAACATGTTACAGTCAATGACAAAAGCTATGTGAAATGCTCTTGGTGGGGCACCTTTGCCTAGCCGAGCCATTACAGTGCATTGATGAGTGTACCAAAGCCTATGCTCTACAACACATATCACATTTAGGACTATCACGAGTCTAAACAACAAGGCTCGTCATTCTCTCCTATGATGCTTCTAGAGTAGGAAAAAATGCATCCAAGGCCTAAATGGAATCAAGCATCCGCTAGGTCGAATCGCACCGCTAAGTGCATAGACGTGGGCAGGTAGTTAGGCAAAGCAAGCGAGTGGCAAGAGGATGGTGGAATTTACTGACATTGTAGAGCGGTGATGTCGGTGATGAAGCGCGTGTCGCGGTGAGAAGGTAGCGGCGCGGTGGCAGCGTAGCCGATTGTGCACACCGGTGAGTCTTCTTCCTCGTGCGTCGTTGTTGAGGTGCTCTTGCTCTGCACTGCTTGCACTTAGTTCTGGCCGATGGATTATTTGTGTCGAGGTGCCGCATGACGGATCTTGCCGTTCCCAAGCCCGCTGCTACTGATTCCGCCGTCCACAATCCGCCGTAGTTGGATATAGCTAGTTAATTATTAGAGAGGTAATCCTTATTATTATTATCGATAAAATATAAATAAATCTTGACTAATCTAATTAATGGAATAGAAATTAATAATTAATATTAAATTTAGAATATCATAACCTTTGGATTAAAAATAATAAGCGTCCGTATACAATTTAATCTCTGTTAAAGGCTCCGCTGCCCACACTATTTGTCGGCGTTTTCGGGAGCGCCGGCAAGTAAAATTTGTAAGTCTAGAAATCGCGCGTTCCACTCCACTGAATGGTTAGACTCGTGAGTCCAAGATGTATCTTGGTTGGTGAAGGTCCCTACTCCGATTCGTGTGTGGTGGTGTTGTATTACTCTTGAGTACGAGATAGTGCACAAAGTTTTACAAGCGAGAATGCCAATGGCTTAGCGAGAGGAGTTTGATAGCGCTCTCTCCTTTCTTGTTCTTGCTCGTTTTTTTACGAATCGTTTAGCCTGCCTCCTTTTATCTGAAGGAAGGCGGGTTACATCGAGTTAGGAGGAAGCGGCGACCTACGCTAGAAGCTCCGGTCCTTCGTCACGTGGGTAGTCGCCACCCGTCTTGCCCATCTTTGGGTTGGTAGCCTTGGTGGTCGGGAGGTTAGGTATTTCGGAAGTAGCGTACTTGCCCTCTGTGATCCTTGCGAATCTTGGCGTCGAGTGCGTGGCCTGGTGCTTTGCCTCGGGAGGAAGCGTCTTCGTCTTTATGCGTGACCGGTTGATGGAAATTTGGAAGCTTTGTCTTCTGATCACGGATCTTCTTGGGAAGGAGCCACACGCCCTCGTATAGTCGCTCGATTGACCTTATCCGAAGTGCGTGGCGGTAGGCGGTGAGGACGACACGCGGCACTCGGCGTTCACCACCTTGGTTTGGTGAGTCGGAGATCCGCCCGCCAAGAGAAGTCGGAGATCCCGCCCATGAAAGAAGTCGAGCGCTATGCAGTCGGATCGCTTCCCTGGCGGTCGAGCGGATGCCTTCGTGGTCTCGCAGTGATTCGGTCGGCGGCGGGCGGCGCTTTGTTAAGTGGAGATATGCTTGAGGCTGCTGGCTCGTCGCTTCGGGCTGTTGGGGTATCCTTTTTATTAGTATTCGTCGAGCCCCGAACTCCCAGCGATTTGGCGGTTCGGTTGGGGTTGAACTTGACGAAAGTGGTGGCGGGCACGGTAGGTCGGTCCATCGATCCGGTTAAGCGATTTCCGTCAGGTGTGCTTCGTTGGACTTGACAGCTGTCCTGGAGTTTGGCCGGGGGCATTTGAACCGCCGGGGGCTTTTACTTGCCTCGTTGCGCATGCCGAGCGTAGTTTGGCGCGCCGCGCCTGCTCGTCTTCTTGACTGCCTCGGGTTTCTGGTGAAGGATGCTTCGTTTTTCGGCACCCGCATTTACTCTGGAGACGCTTAGCCTCCCTTAGTCCGGATATATATATCATGGCATCGTAGCTTGCTTGAAGGGGACGAGCTTTTCTTTTGTTCTTTCAAATGGCTTGAGACATCCTCTAGTCTTTAGCCGCGATGGCGTCACGGTGAAGAAGAAGATCCTCTGGCGAGCTTTGGGCTGAGTTCGACCAGCGATGGCGAGCTCGAGGAGGAAGAAGCTGCAGCCGCGACGCTATACGTTGCCACGCCGAGGCCGTTCCGAGGCTCGAGGTGGTAAGGGGGCCCTTCGAGGCGATGGCGCAAGGGCGCGGCCGTGGTTGGTGCGGCACGCGTCGATGTCGCTGAGCAGCAGCGAGGCATCGGCGTGTTGCTTGCGGCCGTGGCGGTATCCGTCGACTGGCAAGGGCCTACCAAAGATGCCGTCGGTGCCACCGATGCCGCCGCGGATGTTTGATAGGTTCTAGGCGTGGGTAGAGTCTGCTGCGTGGTGCGCGTGGCCACTCTTGTATCCGCTGCATCGTGTGTAAAGTTGTGTAAAGTTTGAGCTGTTGGCCTATAATGAAATTTTCTTTTTCTTTATGAAAATGTCTCTCGATGAGTTTGCTTTAGTTTTAATCGTTGTGGATGGTGCCTCGGTGCGTCAGGCGGCCGGATGCCTCTGTGAGGTTCGGTGTCCGAGTGCCTTGGTGGGGGGCGGCCGGATGCCTCTGTGAGGTTGGTGTCGAGTGCTCGTTTACGTCGTAGCTAAACGTGCCTTGGTGGCGAGGATCGGCCGGATGCCTCCGTGAGGTTACGGTGTCCGAGTGCTCGCTTAACGTCGTAGCTAGACGGTGCCTTGGTCGGCGGGGACGGCCGGATGCCTCCGTGAGGTTCCGGTGTCCGAGTGCCTTGGTCGGCAGGACGGCCGGATGCCTCTGTGAGGTTCGGTGTCCGAGTGCCTTGGCGGCAGGACGGCCGGATGCCTCTGTGAGGTTCGGTGTCCGAGTGCTCGTTTAACGTCGTAGCTAAACGGTGCCTTGGTCGGCGGGGACGGCCGGATGCCTCCGTGAGGTTCTAGTGTCCGATCGCCTTGGTTGGCGGGACGACCGGATGCCTCTGTGAGGTTCGGTGTCTAGTGCTCGTTTAACGTCGTAGCTAGCGGTGCCTTGGTCGGCAGGGCGGCCGGATGCCTCCGTGAGGTTCTAGTGTCCGAGTGCCTTGGTCGGCGGGGCGACCGGATGCCTCTGTGAGGTTCGGTCCGAGTGTCCGAGCTAGACAAAGCTTGGTCGGCGGGACGGCCGGATGCCTCCGTGAGGTTCTAGTGTCCGATCGCTTGGCGGGGCGGCCGGATGCCTCTGTGAGGTTACGTGTCCGAGTGCCTTGGTCGGCGGGACGACCGGATGCCTCTGTGAGGTTCGGTGTCCGAGTGCTCGCTTAACGTCGTAGCTAGACGATGCCTTGGTCGGCGGGGGCGGCCGGATGCCTCCGTGAGGTTCTAGTGTCCGATCGCCTTGGTGGCGGGGCGGCCGGATGCCTCTGTGAGGTTCTCGTGTCCGAGTGCTCGGTCGGCAGACGTCGTATGCTAAAGGTTCTCGTGCCGAGGCCTTGGCGGCAGGACGGCCGGATGCCTCCGTGAGGTTCGGGTGTCCGAGTGCTCGTTTAGACGTCGATAGCTAGGTTCTCGTGCCTTGCCTGTCGGCGGGGACGACCGGATGCCTCGTGAGGTTCTAGTGTCCGAAAGCGCCTTGGTCGGCGGGACGACCGGATGCCTCTGTGAGGTTCGGTGTCCGAGTGCCTTGGTCGGCGGGGCGGCCGGATGCCTCTGTGAGGTTCGGTGTCCGGAGTGCTCGTTTAGGTCGTAGCTGTCCGGTGCCTTAGTCGGCGAGCGACCGGATGCCTCTGTGAGGTTCGGTGTCCGAGTGCTCGTTTAACGTCGTAGCTAGGCGACGACCGATGCGGTGAGTGCTCGTTCTTGGTCTGGCAGGACGACCGTATGCCTCTCGGGAGGTTCGTGTCCGAGTGCTCGCTAACGCCGTAGCTAGACGTGAGTGCTCGCTTACCGTCGTAGCCGTGCTCGCTACCGCGGGACGTGAGTGCTCGTTCTGTCGTAGCCGGACGTGAGTGCTCGTTCCGTCGTGGCCGGGCGTGGTGCATCCTTCTCGAGTCCTCGGGCATCCTTCGAGTCCTCGCTTCGCGAGGGTAGCTGCGAGAGGAATGGCGCCGTCTATCCCACATGTATACCCCATCCGCGGTGTGGGACTGGAGGATGAGCGGCGCGTTTACTGCGTTGGTTTGAGCGCCGTGCTCGTGGAGCTAATAGCGGGTAGTCCGAGTGGGTCTGGGAGGTCCGCCCAGGGGACCCTTCCGAGCGACGGTCCCGAGTAGGGTGTCTGGCCTGCGTGGGCGACCCATAAAAACCTTTCTTTACTCAATCCAGTATGGACTCTGGGTCGTCCACCGACCCGAGCATACCGGGTTGTCCGCTCATTGATGAGCTCCCGGGAGAGTGTGAAGTATGGTCTCGACGCGAGTAGAGGTGATTAGGCCGTCACCGACCTAACCGAGGGCCCACCGGGGCTCACCTCATACCGCCCCTTGCTCAAGTTTTGTTTGGGCGGCTTTATACCCATCCGGTGGGTAGGCCTTTTGAACCCACTCCTCGGCTGGGCCTGGCGCAAGCCACAAAGCTTTTGCCGCCTTGGGGCCGCAGCGCCCGATGGCTTCTCGCGCGCGCCGAGCAACTGTTCCGCCTAAAGGCGAGACCGAGAGGTTACGGACACGTTGTTGGCGGCGCGCTTTATGGCCCTTCGCGCCGACAAGACAGGATTAAAAGCGAGTGGTATTGAAACCGAGTTACCAGTGGGCGCGACAGACGAGGGTGGTCGCGACGCCGCTTGACAATGGGCGCTGCTTGGCGGCGTTCGTTCGTCCTCTATAAATCGCGCCTTGGGTGCTTTCGAGTGGTCACGCTTTTCTTGCCCTTTCTCTCGCCTGCTCAAACAAGAAGAGCACCAGAGAGCTAAGGAAAGAAAACCCCACCTTTCTTTCTCACCTTCGATCGTCTCCTGTGAAGATGTCGTGGCGGAGTGCTCACGCGCAAGACAAACGGCGCTTCGGCTTGGTGAAGAAGGGCTTCTCATGCCGCAGACCTTTCCGGTGGAGGGTGCCGATCGGGCTATCACCACACCGTGGCGGCAGATCGTGGTGCCCGCCTCGTTCTTCGAGCGCGGCTTTGGCTCGCCATTGCACCTGCTCGTCCGGGGCTATTGTTTCATTACAAGGTGGAGGTGCACCATCTCAACCCTAATGGGGTCCTCCACATCGCCATCTTCATCACGTCGGAAGCCTTCTTGGGGATCGAGCCGCGACTGGGCGTTGTGGAGGCACTTCTTCCGTGCAAGGCTCGAAGGATAGGCCGTCGGACGCCGCGCGCCTCAGGGTGGCTCGCCTCCGGCCTTCGCCCGGCCGAGCACGGAGTACACAGAGGTGAAGCCGCCTCGTCTAACAAGGTGGCGTTCAATGGCTCTACGCTCAAACGTCGGCAGCAGCCGCTCGTTTCACCGGAGAGCTTCCGTGGCGGAGGCCGGTGGAACCGGGCGCCAAAAGAGGAGAAGAACAAGCCGGCCCCGATCGTGGAGCGGTCGGGGCTCAAAGGCGGGGCTCACCGGGGGCGTGGTTGTCGCGCGCCTTCATGGGGATGCGCGATGCAACCACTTGTGCACGTGCCGCACTCTGCTCGGTATCTTGGCCGTCCGGCCGGGCGAGATGGCGAACCCGAGCCGGCGCGTCGAGGTGGAGGCTCGGGTGGCGGCCGTTACGGCGGCGCCATCAGGTGGCGCGGATGGCCACCCGGAGCCATTCTCGCGGCTTTTCGCCCGAATCTGTAAGCCGGTGAAATTCCTTTCGCTCTCTTTTCTCTGTCCTTCGCACTTGACCGACATTCCTGCATCCTCTCGAGGCTCATGGGGATGTCTTCCAGCGCCGCTCCCGGGATAAGGAAGCGGGAGGCCGCCCGGCGAGGACTAGCGGTGACTCCTCCCACAAGAAGCGGAAGGAGGAAAGGAGGAGGAAGAAAGTAAGGAACGCTAGCGCGCAGCCTTGCGAGGATGTGTCGAGACCACTGCCGTGGGGACGACTTCCATCGACAATGGCGGGAGTGCCTCGGCCACCCCTATGGTGGGTTTTTCGACGACTGCCGATCGGCGGCGCCCGAAGCGTGGACTCGGCCGGCGGCATCACGGCCCCGTGGCCACGGATCCTCGGTGGGGTGATCTTGCGCTTGCGGCCGTCGCGGCGTCCGAGGTGGCTTCAGGAGCGACCGGCCGACGATTCCTTGGCGGGGCGGCAAAGAGGCGCGCGTGCCACGCACCCTTCGGCCTTGTAAGTGTATTATTATTTTATTTTTAGAGCATTTTTCTTTTGGCAAAGCCGCCCGAGCGACTCTTGAATCTTTGCAACGTCAGGCGCCTATCTTGGGTGATCGTGGGGCGTGCCACATCGCCCCGCAAATAACGGCGCCGGTGATTTCGGTGACCCGGTTGGGTCGGCGAAGGTCGCGGCGTCGGCGTCGAGGGCGCGCGCTCGCGAGGAGGACAGAGCCCCACCCGAGGTCGTGCCCGAAGAAGAACTTCCGCCGCCTCGGCGGGGACCCTCCGACGACGTGATCGCTGCTTCGAGGATGAGACAATGGCGTTGCCGGTGATCGCGCCGATCGTGGCGAGCCGGCGACGGAGGTGCCCGACCCCTCGTCCCAGTGGGAGGTGCCGACCGATGCCCCTCAGGCGCAGGTCGCCGAGGGGATTTCTGAAGGTTGACCTCGTCACCCTTGCCCATGGTGCTTTGGACGGGTGGCGTCCCGCCCGAACGGGCGAGCGGAGGCGCGCCGCCGGGTGTAATTCCCGGGTCGGGCATCATGGGTGAGGCGGAGGAGAGCGAGTGGGCCACCCTTCGGCAAGGCGCGCTGGACGCTGAAGCGATAGGCCAGATCCGTGAAGGTCTAGCCCTTGCTCTGAAGTCTTCCACCAGGGCTCTGGATATGATGGTCGGGAGTCCAACCGATCGCCTGTAGGTCACCAAAAAGTTACGATTCGTTGCACATTTTTATAGTTCTTCCGTGCGACTAACGGAGTGTCGACATTTTTGCGCGACTTGCGGATCGCCGTCGTCCGGTCGAGCTCTGCGCAGCGCTCCGCGACGATCGGCGGCAGCTGAGGAGTGCGGTCGGCCGCGCCTGAGCTGCGCCTAGCCCAGAGGCCTGCGCATTAGGCGGTCGGGCGGTGGTGATCCGCCAAGGATTTGAAGAGGCCACAAGGCCCTTCATGATGAGCGCCTAGGAGCCAAGGCTTTGAGGGCGAAAGTGGCGAATCGAGTCCTCCCGATGGAGGTCACCGAGGCCAAGGATGCCGCTGTTGCCGCTGGAGGATCGCGCAGACGCAGTAACACGTCTGCGACCGAGCGGAACAAGGCTCGTGGGGCCTCGAGTTCGCTCGAGCGGCGATCGCCGTATGAGTGGCCGAGCCAAGACTTCATCGAGGCGTCAAGTCGGGCCGCAATCGACCAACTCGCGGCCGGTAAGTGTCTCAATTCTTCAATTAAGTTTGGGGTGCGACCCACAGGCGAACTTATCCAAAATCTCCGCAACTGCAGAGGCACGAAGAATCGGCGTCGCCGTGGAGGCGCAGAGAACGGCTTCGCCGCCGCGGCGTGGCGATCGTGGCCCGACGAGGCCCGGCGGCGTTGAAGGTTGCTTGAGGGCGGCCGGGCGAGATGAGCGCCGAGCCGGAGGCCCTCCGCAAGGCGGTCGGAGGTCTGCGACCGCATCCTGGAGCCGGGCAGGCCGGTGCCCTTGCCCGCTACCGCCCGAGTGCGGACTTCGTAGAAGAGGCGGTGGTCACCGGCGCTGCGCTTGGAGCTTCATCGGCGCTGGTCAACACCATCTCGTACTACGACGGCATCGACCTCGCGGTGGTGGGGAGCGGCGTAGCTGGGAACCGGATCGACGAGGAGATCGATCGGTTCGAGCTCTTGGTTGAGCCGCACGCCCGGGAGATCGCCAGCCGCATCCGCCGCAGGCCGCCTTCAGAGGCAGAGCGAGCCAACTCTCCGCCTCGCCACCGGTCGCCCGCCAAGAAGAGTAGAAAAAGTTAGCTTTATCCTTCTTAGATTGTAAAGACCGTTATTTAAACAATCTTGAAATTATCAAGTCCCAGAATCGTCCCTCGTCCTTTTTCGTATTTAGGATGAGCGTTTGGCCGACCATAGCCCTAAGGACCGCAGGGGCCACTTATGCGTAGGTCGGGTTGTTTTGGGAGGAGCGAGGTGGATTGGAGACTTGGCTATGCAGCGGTTAGGCGCACTTGTGAGGGATAGGAGTGTTCTAGACCGCCAGGATCTTTCCACTCGGGCACTTCCTTCTTCCGCAAAGTGCTACTTAGCAACCATAGCATTGGGCGAGGTCAGAACACTTGGGTTGAGAGGGTTACCGCTCGGGATGGACCTCATGACCGCCGGGTCACGTGCCCTCATAAGCGCGTGGGATAGCCGAGTTCGTGCGGGGAGGAGTGTTCTGCCGACCCAAAGGTCACTCCACTCGGTACTTCCTTCTTCCGCAAGTGTTAGCAACCATAGCCGCTGGGCGAGGTCAGAGCACTTGGGTCAAAGGAGTTACCGCCGGAAGGACCTTGTGGTCGGTTGGGTCATCAACCCGCGCAAGTGCCGACCGAGCGGCTGAACGGGGCCGAAGGCGCTTCTGAAGTCGTCGCACCGCGACCGTGTGCTCTAAGGAAGAAGGTAAAGAGCATGCTAGGAAGAGGAAAAGAGTTTAGGGATAGAATCGCCTTAACTTTTCAATGTTCCGCATTAGGGAGGATGCGACCATCGGCGTCCTTGAGTCGGAAGGTGCGGTCGAGAACTTCCACGACGGTGAAAGGACCCTCCTGTGGGGCGCCACCTGTGCTTATCTTTGGTTGTCCGACCCGACGCAGAACCAAGTCGCCAAATACCGAAGGATCGCCCTCGAACTTGGCGGTGTGGTAGCGCGCAGGCTTGTTGATATCCGCCGACCGCAGACGGCCACGCCGCGCGCCTCGCCGAAATGGGTCGATGGCGTCTTGTTGCGGCGAGCCCCCGAGCCTCATCAAGGCTTGCAATCTCGGGGAGCCGTATTCCGTGTCGATGGGCAAACGGCCGGCGCGAACACCATAAAGAAGGGTGTGAACCCGGCCGCCCGGCTCGGCGTGGTCCGCAGACTCAGAGCGCGGAGGCGCTCGGCTACCAATACCGCGAAATGCTCGAGCCGATCGAAGATCCGCGCTTGAGTCCTGAAGGATCATGCCGTTAGTGCGCCGACCGCCGTTAGTCCGCGGATGGGCTCTCGCGCCCAATCGACACGGATGTTGAAGTCGCCACGAACTCGAAAATTCCTTCCCGTGAACTGTGTTCGTTGTCGGTGATGATGGAGTTTGGGACTCCAAACCTAAAAGCGATGTCGCGGAAGAAGATGGCCGCTTGTACCGACGCGGGCGCCACGATCGCTTGGCCTCTATCCACTTGGTGAACTTGTCTACCGCGACGAGCAGGTGGGTGAAGCCCCGGCGCTTTCTGAAGGTTCGACCAAATCGAGTCCCAGACGGCAAAAGGCCACGTGATGGGGATCGTCAGAAGCTTGGGTTTGGCAGATGCGTCTGCGAGCAAAGAATCGCATCCTTCACAAAGCGCACGATATGCTCGGCGTCGACATGATTGTTGGATGAAAGCCTTGTCGAAAGGCCTTTCCCACAAGAGATCGGGTGCTTTGCGTGGTGACCGCAGACTACTGTATGTATGTCGTCCAAGAGTGCTTTTCCTTGGTCGGTCAAGATACATTTTGGAGGACCGGAGGAACTCCTTTGTAGAGGTCCGGCGTCGATCAGAAGGGATTTTGCCACGGGCGAGGCGCCGGCCCTCGGTCGGGTCGGGAAGTGACCCGTCCACAAACGGTCGATGTAGGGCCTCCTCGGTCGGACTCAAGCGCTAGCACACCGCGGCGAATCCGCCAAGTCTTCGCCCGACCGTGCGTCGCCGAGGCGACCGTTGGATTGGTCGGTGGCGCGCCAACCACGAGTCCAAATGACGATGGGCGCAGGAGGTCGAGACGAAGATCCCGGGCGGGCAGGCTCTGCTGGAGGCAAGATTGGCGGTGATCGGCCTCGCCATTGTAGCGTCGGTAGCTATGGTGAAGCTCGAAACCCTTGAAGCGCTCCTCGGTGGCGTACTTCTCGACGAAGACGCTGCCATGCGGCGTCTCGGGCTCCGCAGCCTTCATGACTTGGTCGACGACAAGCTTGGAGTCCCGTGGACGAGCCGGCGAGCACCGAGGTCGGCAGCGATCCGAGACCGTTGACGAGCCTCGTGCTCGGCAATGTTGTTGGTCGCGTCAAGAGCAACCTAATGGCGATTGAAGCTGCTCCGAGTGGGGAGATGATGATTTACTCCGCGCCAGCGCCATTCTTGGTGTAAGACCCGTCGAAGTACATTGTCCAAGACGGGGTCTTCGACCACCGTGGTGCTCGGCTTGGCCCACTCGGCGACGGTCGGCGAGCTCGCGACTTGATCGCCGTCCGGGGACGATATTATGCCATGGCCGCTAAGCTCGAGCGCCCATTTGGCTATCCTTCCGAGGCATCGCGATTGTGGATGATCTCGCCAGTGGGGACGTGGTCACCACGGTGATGGCGTGTTGATCGAAGTAGTGAACGAAGTTTCCTCTTTGCGATGAGCACCGCGTGGAAGTAACTCTCGCACTGTGGGTACCGAGTCTTGACTCGGAAAGTACCTCATCGATGAAGTAGAACGCCGCTGTACCTTGAGCTCACGGCCTTCTTCCGCCGCTCCACCACGAGGGCCGCGGCGACGACTTGGTAGTGGCAACATGTAGAGGAGCAGCGTTCACCCGTGCCGGGCGATCAGATCGAGGCGAGGACAGAAGGCCTTCAAGGGTGAGGGCCTCCCGAGCCTCGGTGTCCAATCGGCGGTCGGATTTCTTGAGCACCAGAAGCGGCATTCCGTCACGAGGCGAGACACGAACGCTTAAAGCCGCCAGCATCCGGTCGCCACCGACCCTTTGAGGTTGCCGACCGGGCCCATCCTTGCGATCGCGAGATCTTCTCCGATTGGCCTCGATGCCTCGCTCGGAGACGATGAAGCCTAAGAGCTTTCCTTTGGGGACCCCAAGACGCTTCTGGTTGAGCTTTATGCGAAACCGTCGAAGGTTCGCGAAGTCTCTTCTAGGTCGGCGATAAGGTCGCCGCCTTCCCGGTCTTTACGACAATATCGCCGACATATGCCTCAACGCTGCGGCCGATCCGGTCATTGAAGCACGCTTGCATACATCGCTGGTATGTAGCGCCCGTTCTTCAGCCGAAGGGCATTGTGACATAGCGAACGAGCCGAACGGAGCGATGAAGGAAGTCGCGAGCTGGTCGGACTCCTTTAGCGCAACCGGTGGTAGCCCGAGTAGGCATCCAGAAAGGAAAGAGACTCGCACCCAGCCGTGGAGTCGATGACTTGGTCGATGCGAGTAAGGGAATGGGTCCTGGGGCATGCTTTGTTGAGACTCGTATAGTCAACACACATTCTCCATTGCCCGCTCTTCTTTTTACAAGTACAGGTTGGCTAGCCACTCGTGGTGGCGCACCTCTTTTATTTAACCCCGCCAAGAGTTTGGCGATCTCCTCCCTATAACCTGCGCCTTTCCTCGTCGGCGGCGCGGCGTTGGCGACGGCTTTGAGCCCGGTCGGACGCTCAAGGAGTGCTCGCGACCTCCTTTGACGCCCGGCATGTCTGAGGACCTCCATGCGAAGACATCTTTGTTAGTGCGGAGGAAGTCGACGAGCGCGCTCCTATTTGGCGGGGCGTGGCTCCGACCAAGACGGTCTTGGTCGGATCACGCGTGGATCGACCGTGACCTCCTTCGTGTCCTCGGCGGATTTAAGGATCCCGCCGATTCTGTCGGATTCGGGGCGACTCGGCGGCTTCCTTCCCGAGCTTGTTGAGTTCCGCAGGCAACGATCGCCGAGGCGAGCTCGCACCGCCGCTCGCGAGCTGAAGGCAGCCGAAAGACGATGCCGCGAATGACTCCATGCGGTCCGGCATCTTCACTTGAGGTAGGCGTGGCCGGGATCGCCATGAACTTGGCGTAGCATGGCCTCCCAGATGGCGTGGTAGGCGCCGGAAATCCACGACCTCGAAGGTGAGGGTCTCGGTGCGGAAGTTTCCGGCCTCGAAGGTGACGGCGGTCGACCGCCCGAGCGGATGGGCTTGTTTGCCCGGATGACGCCATGGAAAGGTGCCTTGCTTGGCCGGAGGCTTGAGCGCGGGACCCCATAGCGTCGAACGCCTCAACGTAGAGGATGTTAAGGCCGCGCTTCGCCCATCGCGACCTTCGTGAGGCGCCGTTCGACGACGGGGCGACCACCGGTACCTCCCGGTACCGTGGGGCGCGATCGGGGTGATCGGTTCGATCAAAGGTGATCGGAACTCCGACCACCGAAGATATTGGGGACGCCCGGCGCGACGGTGTGGACTCGCGATAGCGAGCTTGAGTCGACGCTTGTCGGCCAGAGCCGGCCCTTCGAAGATCATGAGACGGCCGTCGGGCTCGGGAACTCGTCGTCGCTTTCTTCTCCGCCGCTCAGCGGGCCGCGGCGAGCTTCTTTCCTTTGCTTCGCGGCGTGGTGGGGACGCTAGAGAGATAGCGCCAGACTTCGCAGATCCGGTGATTTGTGCTTGACGGAGAACCCATGGTTCGCATGGGCCGCCCATCAATTTCTCGGTGGTCGGGCGACGGTCGCGCTACTGCCGCTGCTAGCGGGGCGGCCGACCGTGGCGACCACTGGGTCTCACGGACCGCTTCGCGCCGCCTCGCTTGTCGGCGGCCGAGGAGACCCGTTTGACGCCGGCCTCGCTGGGCCTTTCCTCCTTCGAAAATAGCCCCTCGGCCTCCTCACGAGGCGTGGTTGGTGGCGATGTCGAGGAGTTCCTTGGTGGTCCCGGGCTTGAGGCACCGGCTTGTGCACCAAGGCCTTGCGAGGTGCCGTAGATGAAGGCTCCACGACATCGGGCGTCGGAGATGTCGGGAGCTCGTTACCGGGCGGAAAACCGCCGGATGTAGTCCCGAGGGTTTCCACAGGCTGCTTGCTTGCGCCCTTCAGTCTCAGAGTTTCGAGGCGCTTGTAAGTGCCAGAAGTTACCGACGAAGAGATTCTTCAAGTCGGCCCGCCTCGACAGCTTTTGGCAGCAGTACTCGAGCCGAGCTCGAGCCGAGTCCGCGAGGTAGATGGGGAGGCACCGGATGATGAAGAGATCATCCGTCGCTCCCGACCCGGCATGCGAGCCGGTAATCTTGAGCAGACACACTGGGTTGGTGGCCCTGTACTTGGCAATGTTGGTAGGCGCCGGAATCGGGCGGAAATCCGCTGGCGGATCCTTGGCAAAAAGCCCGTGGTCCGGACCATCGTGGCTCGGGCTGCGGTAGTGGCGCCACCATCCGCAACACGGAGTGGCGGCGTCCTCCGCATCTTTCTTGGCGCCTCGAGGGTGGCGCGGATGTCGAGGGCATTACCGAGGCGCCGCGCACCGGGTGCGTGAGGCTGGGGTGGTTCATGGCGGGTGCGGTCTTGCGCACCTAGCCGGCTCCTTGGCAGACGGCCCGATGGCGGAAGTAGCGCCGGTGTGGTAGGAGCCGAGGCTCGCATGTCTTTGCGGCCACGCGCTTCCACCAGCCCGAAGGTTCGTAGGTAGCTCGCCTCCGGTTTGCGGGCTCGGAAGGCCTCTGAGCAAGATTGCGGCCGCAGCCCACGCTTTGGCTCGCGTGAGGAAAACCGGGGCGCGGATTCGCCCCAACTTGTGGTGCTCTTGGCGCGCGCGCGTCGCGTCGCCGCCAAAGACTTGCGGGCTGGCTCGGCTCGCCCCGCTCCGTGTCGGCTCGAGCGGCCGAGCTCGACCGCTTCGCTTCCTCGAGCTCTCGCGTTGCCGTTGGAGCTCGCCAGCAGCGAGCTCGAAGGCGCTCGGCGGCCACGCTGGTATTCCCCCTCACGTGCCTCGGTCCCCGGACGGGGACCGTCGTAGCGCGGTGGCTACGACCAATCGGCCGTGCCCGCCACGCTGCACTCGCGAGTGCCGCTGCGGCCGGATACTCCGCGTCGAGCCGGGGCCGTGGGTGGAAGAGTCTTCCAAAGAACTCGTGGACGGAGGTTGGCATGTAGCCACCATCGCCACTATCGCGAGCCTACGGGGTGACATGGTCACCCGCCGGCCTCTGGAGTTTCGCCACCGCGGCGAGCACTTCGGTTCCGGCCGGGCTGCAGGGCACCCTGCCGAAGCTTAAGCCGCCGGAGAGGACGCCAAGCTCTCGCCGGGCGCTGTCTTCCGAGAGACGGCGGGACGGCGTGAGCCCTCCGTCGGGGTGACGGCGTCGAGGAGCCGGCGGATCCGGTTCCCAGCGCAGATCATGCCGCCGCAGATGGTGGATGCCATCGTGAGATAAACGAATCCGAGATGGTGATGAAGACGCCAAGGCCCCTACCGCGCGCCCCGCCGGCGTTTTCGGAGCGCCGGCAAGTAAATTTGTAAGTCTAGGGGTCGCGCGTTCCACTCCTCGAATGGTTAGACTCGTGAGTCCAAGATGTATCTTGGTTCGGCCAAGGTCCCTACCTGATTCGTGTGTGTGGTGTTGTATTACTCTTGAGTACGGATGATCGCACAAAGTTTTACAAGCGAGAATGCCAATGGCTTAGCGAGAGGTTTGATAGCGCTCTCTCCCTTTCTTGTTCTTGCTCGTTGCCCTCTCGATCGTTTAGCACCGCCTCCTTTTATACGTAAGGAAGGGGCGGGTTACATCGAGTTAGGAGGAAAGCGAGGCGACCTCGCTAGAGCTCGGTCCTTCGCCCTGTGGTCGATCGCCACCGCCTTGCCCATCTTTGGGTTGGTAGCCTTGGTGGTCGTGGAGGTTAGGTATTTCCGGAAGTAGCGCACTTGCCCTCTGTGATCCTTGCGAATCCGACGCCGAGTCGCGTGACGCTGGTGCCGCCGAGGGAGCGCGTCGCGCTCGTCTTTACGTGTGGCCGGTTGATGGGGCCGGAAGCTTTGTCTTTACTGATCACCGATCTTCTTGGGAAGGAGCCACCGCCCTTGTATAGTCGCCCGATTGACCTTATTCGAGGGTGCGTGGCGGTAGGCGGTGAGGACCGACACGCCGCACTCGGCGCTTGTCACCTTGGTTTGGTTGAGTCGGAGATCCCGCCCGCCAAGATGGGGTGAGCGCTGCTCTGCCTGGATTCGCTCTCCCGCCGGTCGGGAGCGGATGCCTTGCGCGGTCTCTCGCAGCGATTCGGTCGGCGGCGTGGGCGCGCCTGCTTGGGGTATCCTTTTATTAGTATTCGCTACCTATCTCAACAATGACATTGTCAACTATCAAGAGCAAAGAAGATAAGAACTTCAAGACTTTGCAATGGTGGCACGAGCACAAGTTAACATATCCTGCTTTCCATATTAGCACGGATGTGTTAACAGCCTCCTCGCCCACGCTTTCTTCTGAGTCTACTTTCACCTATCCGAAGAATAATCGAGCGCAGAAGAATAAATATGACAATTGAGATGGTGAAAATACTTCTCACCGTGAAAGATTGGGAATAAGTCGATCAACGAGCTCAACATACTACGTAAAATGTTGAGTCAAGGAGACGCTTGAAAATCTTTATTTAGATAATCGTGAAGAATAATTGTAATCTTCACTTTTTCCCTGTATTACTGAGCTATAGATTGTACTCTTTTTTCTTTGCTAAGGTTTTCTCATATTGAGTTTTTACTTGGCAAAGTTTTTACGAGGCAGTCAAACATCAATAAAGCTCATTATTTAATACTAATTATTTATCTTATTTTAGATTTTTTGTATTTTTCTGTATTTTTCATATTTTTCTATTTTCTAATATTTTTTATGATTTATTTGAATTTTTTGGCGCTAACAAGCCGCACGGCCCGTTAATTAATCGGACCGAAACGGGCCGTGCCGCCCGTTTGGCCCACTTTAACTGTAACTAGAAGGCGGAGAAGTTAGTACGTAAATGCAAATGTGATGCAAACAAAAGCCGAAAGCGTAATTTAGAGATTACGTATTTACCTCTACAATGTTTAAGCGTAGCCCTAAGTTAAACTTATAGGTGCATATTGTGCTTACGCCTATGCAACATTTAGTAGGGGTGAAAACAGGTCAGATTTTATCCGCTGATCCGATCCGAATCCGGTGGGATCGATTCGGGATGGATTTTAGATATTCACCGGATCCGGATATTTAAATCCGGATACCGGATCGGATTCAAGCATGAAATATCCGGAATATGAGTCGGACCGATATCGGATATGTGACCATTCGGATATCCGCTTTGATTAGCCCATCCGATTCTAGCCCACCCCATCCGCGACTCCTCCGTGGTTATCACAGAGCACGCGATAGTTATCTCCTGCCAACCCAAAAATCCCGCACACACGGATGGCGGCGCTGGATTGGGCGCTTCGCGCTTGGCACGGCGGCGCTGCCGCCGTCGCGTCATGGGTCAAGTATGTCTCCACCTGGGCTCTACGGCGCGCCGCCACCACGCCAGAGGTCGCCATCCCCGACCTCCGCTCCCTTCGCAGCGAAGACAAAGAATCGCGCCGCGGCGGTGCGTGGCCTCGTCCGCGCAGCTTTCGAGGCGGTGTTCCTCGCCCCCAAGGATCCAAATGAGCACTTCATCGTCGCAGCACACCCAGACGGTGAGTCACACCGCCTCGCTACCAAGATTTCAATGTTTTAAGGTTCCAATAAAGCAAGAGCTATAAGGCGCTTGATGTGTTTGGGCATTGGAGCGGTGTGAAACTTTTGTGTAGTTTTATGCGTCTTTGTGCTAATTAGATACATGTCTCAAATTGTTGTAGAAATCTTAGAGAAACTCCATGCTTAATGCTATTCGTTAGCTATGATTTAATTTTAGTAGTTTCTAGGAGTAGGAAGGCAAACAATATCAAATCGCGATTTCCTTATGCACTGGATAGTTTGGAGAAGTAGAAATCAATTTTGAGGGTTTCTAATCATGTTCTTCTTGCATTCAAATTTCTGAGGTTTGAAGATTGTTGTGTAAGCTTTGAGAATATTGATTCTTAATATATGTGAAATAGCTTTGGGCTTATATCGCATTTGGAATTAGATGGTTAATGCTGATGGTTGAATTCCTCGGTTGCAAGATATTTATAAGTTGCAAAACCAACCTTCAGTAACCCTGTTATGTTTTCATGGATTTAGGCCCTTAGAACAGTGTTGTTGTAAAATCTCAGGAAAAGTGGCACGCAATAATGGTGCAATGCAGCCACTTTTGACTTCTGATGATACCAAGTGACTAGAAGTCCATTATGATGTTGTGGTCATAGGAGATTGTTCTAGATTCATAAGTGAACTTGTGAAAATAGCAAAAGCATGGCAAGCCAATTGTGATGATCCTGGGTTATCAACTTGTTAGGATTTTGAACTTTGCTTAAACACCTTCATAGACTGAAGAACAAATGCCTTTAAGAACAAATGCCTTTATATGGAGTAGCATATAATTTTGTTATTTGTTGTTGCCGTGGAATCCGTTAATCGAGATTCGCCTCAATTTCTGGTCTCTGCAGAATGAGATCTTGGAACAATGTGTTGGATTCCACCAGCACTAATTTGGATGTAAACTATAAAATGTTACAATGGCTTAAAATTTGGTGCAAAGCTACTGACACATTTTTGTACATGGTTGTCATTCACCTCCTAGTAGGGTATATTAATTATCGATAGTTTTAGGATCTTCATGGATTCAAAGATATACATGGAATAAATTTGCAAGTTTCCTTTTTGTTATGAATGAAAAATAGAATAGCACTTTTACACCCCAAACCCTGCTTTGTGCTTTTAACATACGATTGTGTATCCGTTATTCTCTCCTGTAAAGATATCTCGATGGTGTTTTGTGATCTCATACTTAATGTAGTGCTTGTTCAACGAGTGGAGAGGAATCTTTGGATGGACCTTTGATCTGCATGCTCTCTTTTTTAAATCATTGAAAGAGCAAATTACAATATCATTTATATGGGTATACTATCTATGCTTCTTGCACTGTGTCATTGTCGTAATCATTTGTACCCTAAACTTTTGCTATACTTTTCCTTTTTCAAGGTTCCATTTGTTCTTGTGGACACTGGAGCATTTTGGCTTCAGACATCCGTATATCTCTATCCGCTCCCGATTCGAATCATTATATATCCGACCGTATCCGTATCCCAAATTATCCGGATTCAGATCCGGATCCGACTATCCCGCATCCGGTTCCAAATCCAGAAAAATATATGGGTTAGAATACGTGAAGAGCAATATCCGACCGTATCCAACTGCTTTCACCCTAACATTTAGACGTAATTAGATTTTTATATGAACTTACGCAAGCTGAGCTCAAGGTTCAAAATCCTAGCCAAATTTCGGTTGGGGACAAGATTTCAAATCCCGACAAAATAAAAAAATGAAAATTTTTTAAATTACTATAGTAATTTCCAGGCATTTTGACCCGATTTCATCTTTTTTATCGGTTTTTATTGTTTTTGGACTGGATTTGGCGCCAATTTTTTTTGAAGCATTATAATTCCATTTATGAGGAATAGATGTAAACATTTAACAATATACTCACAAATCGAATTTAGCTCACTTGGTAGAGCGGACAGAGGGCTGAAGTCGTGCTAGGTCTCAGGTTCGAATTCTGTGGCCGTTATTTTAATCCGGCATTTTTTTTGGTAGAGCAAAAAATGCAAAAATTAAATGGGATAGCAAACGCCCAGCATGGGACTCAAACCCACCATCACAACGGTAACACCCTTACACTTTACCAATTGCACTAGATAGTCCATCCAGAACTCATTTTTTTCCGATTTTTTCTGCCTCTCGAGACCATTTGAAATCACCATAATTTCAAGTATTTTGAATAGATTTCAAGTTTTTTTTTTTGCACGGCTTTGGGTCAATACCTCTTAACAATGTCATCTTTCATGATTTTTTTTTGAAAAACCGAATTTTGAGACGTTTTATAAAAATAATAGAAGCACTATCAGATTTTTATAAAAATGTACAAGCTTGATTATGGTCTAAAAAATTTATGGTACCATCTTTTGCAGTTTAGATCATATAGAAATTTTTTCAAAAGAATTGAATTTCATTTGTTATCTTTGAAAAATCAAAAGCGAAGGGACATAATGAGACAAGAACCTTGTTAGAATTTTATAAATTCGGTCGAGGGTGATCATGATCCAAAAATTTTAGGAGAGCTTAAGAATTGCCTCAACATCCATCTTTAAAAGTTTCAAAATTATAATCCTATTTGGTTGCTCAATAAAATCTATGGAAGCAATACATGTACTTAGCCATTTTATCGTAAATTCAGAAGTAGCATTGTTAGAATTTTTAAAAATTCCTTAGGCTTGATCATCGCTCAAAAAATTTATGGGTACATTAGCGATGCGTTAGGACCATCGAATTTTTTCCCAAAATTTTCTAACGTGGTTTGAACTATTTTTCATTCTGTTGAAATTTGCCGAGATTTCAAGCAATTTGGTCGAAATCTCGAAATCCTTGTCCAAAAATTCTGGATTTGAATTTTACTTCTTGAATTTCGTCCAAATCTTGATGAAATTTCGGATTTCGATCGCCTCCGAGATATAATCCGAAAACAAAATTTGAAATCTTGACGGAGCTTGTCTAAACTTGAAGAATAATGTGGCAAGAATGTGGACTCTCTTTTCAGGACAAACAATACCGTACCATCATGAACATACCTGTACTTTCATTTATTCTGGTTTCTACAACAGTAACAGAAATTTGTACACCTTGTCGAGAAATGTACACTCAAAAGAATATAAGCTTGAAAAAAGGGAGAAGGAAACGGTAGTAAGAAATAGCTTTAAGACATGTAATTTGTAAACGCTTTTGTATACAGACTTGAAAACTAGTTTTGTCAGGTTTGACGCCATTGTAGCACCACTGTACCGTCCAGCCGCTTTCAAGAACTTGTCATATGGGCTTGCAGGTGGCAGTCTGAACGACCGGTTGGATTCGCTAGATGCTAAATCACTGCATCACATGCACTCCTTCCTTGTCGACTGCAACTCGGGCTCGGATCGAGCAGATGACTACAAATTGTGACGAGATGTCAGGACTTACGAGAGTTTAAGGTTAAGATCTGCACGATGATAGATAGATTTTTCTGATAAGATGCACATGCCTCATTGGTTTCCAGTCCATTCTCCCGGTTGAGCCATGGAATCGGTCCTCGAGTGCTTGAAGCTCAAGAGAACAGACACCTTGTGTTGCTTGTCCATGACTAGGGCTTCACATTGGCTCTTCATCTGATCGTAAGGTACAGGATTGGCAGAAACTGGAACGTTAGCAACCTGCCTTGCTGTCTCATGAACCTGCAAGCAAGTAGTTCAATTACAAACAGATGAGGAGGCTGCACATTGTCGAAAATGAACAAAGCAGCTTTCAGGTGTCATTGTGTAGGTAGAGATGGCACGTACAGATTTTATTAGCTGATTCACGTTTAGAACATCCGATGAAGCCATAGATCCTGATGTTTTCCTGTCGGACTGATATCCACTATGTTCAAAAACGATGTCGTCGTCGTCATCCATCTCAGAAGGAATTACTTCCTGAAGGCAGAAGACATGCACCCAAAAAGTTAGGACATAACAGCACTAGTCATAATAACACAAAATCAATTATTTGTATAGGATCGGTATGGACCTCATCAAAACAGCGGGCATCCTTTTCTGCCTACATTGAACAAAGAGTGTGGTGTCTCCATGAATAGTGGAGCACCAAGAGGAAATGAATCATCCAGGGAAAACTCTTGAAGAAGCTGTTCTTCTATCCCGTTAAACTTCTGCAATTTGCAGTAAAGACGCTCAATTATCAGTTATATTCTTGATTCTGTACAACAAAATCAAAGATCAAGTAAATCTGAATATACACCTCTGGTAAATTTTCAAATTTCTCCTTGAAGTAGGACATTAAAATTTCTTTTAACTGTGTATCATCCTTACTAACAGCTGAAAGAAAGACTTGTGCATCCCTTTCATCTTCCTTGGAACCATAAACCATCTCACTATTAGAAGACTGTGCAGAGGTAATAATGAGTCTACAGTCATCAATCAAGCAAAGATGAGGGTCAATCTGCAAAATACACAAAACACAGCACATTACATATTCAAAGTAATTGCATGGAATCTATGCAAAGCAGGCAAATTCAAATAATTTTCACATGGTGGGAATCAACAAACCATTTCATCTGGCACTGCCGCTTTCACATGAGGAATTATCTGAGGAACATCAGAAACTTTTGATGAAAAATTAGCATTGCCGATGCCATCGTATACAAACACTTTCTACGAGATGGCTGCAAAACATCTTCATTTACAGTGGAAAAAGGTAAGAGTTAATCAAGCCATGTATTTGCCTGCTATACTGGTATGAATTATGATCCATAGGAATATAGGATAGGGATCATTGTCTTTCATTTGTTAATAGATAATGAAAAAAACTGCTTTTGTCTTCAAAAAAAAAACTGCTTTGATGGATCCCTAGCTGGCCACCAACTTTTGCAACATCATGTTTATGTGAGAAAAAAAAAACAAAGGCAGGCAAGTTTGAAGGAACTTACTTTCTTGATTCAGAGACCTCCTCCTGAGAGAGAACGCCAACTGGAAACAATGAACTAGTGCCACATGACTTGGGCTCTGTCATGAAAAATCATTGGTCACTCACATAGTACACAACTTAAGTCTAAAGAACATGATGATATCACTGGTCCAACTAGCCTGGCAATGTACAAAGGTGTTTCATGCTTCCTACATCAATAAAATATGCAAGATTATATCTTGTCAACAAATTTCAAATGGAGCCGAAAAGACTGGCTAAAATGAACAGATGGAGTCTATCTCTGTTCTGTGATAATTTCAATGCCTTCAGAACAAAGTAGCCTCTAAGCTCACAAATACTAATTGCATATATTTGATACGATCTTTCTCACAAATTCTAGTTACATATATTTGACCACAGCTGACGTACCGACGAGATCAACGGCCGAGATCAAGTTGGATAGTAGATCAGAGAGGCAGGCCAGTAGAATATGGAGTTGTTTTCGCTGTTTTGACCAAAAGATGAAGTTTGGTTAAGTCCTCCAAATGAGTCCATTCGCCTCGTTCACATAGGTCCTTTCCACGAGGGCAAGAACCATGTTTTCAGAGAAGTGGCGATCCGAATCCACTCTGACAAAAGAAAATAACTGATCTTTATGGGCAGTAGCGAGGAGATCAATAGTAAAGAAATAAAATGAAAACCTGTCAGAAGCGAAGCTTTGAGTTGAGTATGATCTTCTTGCCTATTGGGTAACAAGAATGTATTGTATTGAGCTTGACTTACTTTTGTCTTCAAACACAATAAAGAAATACTGTAGGTATGGCCCATTGTTTCAAAATCTGCAGGTGAGTTATCTTCCAGAGATGCTTGACTCCAAATAGATGAAAGGAGGAGGACAAGCTGGTTGTTGTTCAACTTCATAAACTTTAGGTTCTGCCCGGATGTAAGAAAGAAGATACATCAGTTGGACAGCCAAAAACCTCCAAAGCAAAAAAAACCAAACACTATAAGAATACTAGCTGGACTCCATACTTCATCTTTAAATGCTGTAAGATGATACTCATTGAGACATGGACTCCCTGAACACTGCCTTGTATTTGGTTCTGTATGTACATATCCATTCTCAGCACCTACCACAGCTTCTGATTTCTCGTTTTTCTGCAAGGATTCCTGGATCCTGCTTTTGGTCCGTACTTCATCCATTGTAGTCTCAGAAGAGAAAGCTGACAGAGCCAACAAAAGTATGTCCCGTGAACCATTGACCTTCATTGGGATCGAAAAATTTATGGCTGACCATGGGCATAGCAGTGAAGGCGCAACAATGGTGGATAGAACACGATACGAACCAATCCTTGTCTTATCGTCTGGGTGCATCATTGCTAAGAGAAGCTGATGAAACAAAGCTTCAGGAAATGCCTGAGATATGCACAAGGAATTGCCGATCAGTATTGCTGTTCTACAGCTAAAATATGTCTCCTGCGATAGTGGAAATGCCAGGAACTTGCCTTCTGGTTGTACGATGACTTGTACACAGAAGCTGCTATTTGTGTTGTGCGGTAAACAGATGAAACTGTTGTTCTGGCGATGGTGGCAGTATGAGAGAGATTCTCAAGCATTACACCGACCATGTCAAGAATAGGCCCCACATCCCCAACCTATTCAGCACAATGAACAACTTTTCTTAAAGACTGCTATGATGAAAGCAAAAAATAGTTGGTAGTAATAAAGAACCAACAACAGAATATAACAACCTCCTCTCTCAATTCCACCAGGCACTCCTCCAAGGCCACATGAAGTGCACTGTTCCATTTTTCAACATCAGCTTGAGCATTTGATGCTTCAATAGCACAGTGCATACATTTGCGCAAGTGCTTTATTAAGTCACTGATTGCACTTGCTATCATCACTGATGCATGTACCTTTGCATGCTTTGCAAGATGTGAAGCAAATTTTACAATACTGATGTGCTTGGCGGGCTTCTTGGCAACACTCTTATAATTTATGTGCTTTATAGTGAGATATAACAGCAAATGCCCATTTTTCCCTGTCAATATATAAAACACGATTTAACATTGTGTTAAATCTGCCTGCTGTTAAACAGTTCCAATTGAAAAGTAAAATGAAAAGGTAAAACAAAGAGAAGAAATTACATGGGTGGAAATTGACGCACCTGATTTGTCCATCAATGTCTGCATTTCTTGTAGAATGGAAAAGGCAACCCCATTTTCAGGAGACCAATAGTTGTGGCTATCAAAAAATGCGAAAAAGAGGATCAAGAATACGCCGCACTGTTGTTGCCTCCTTTGCAATATTGGCCATATTACACAAGCAAACCCTTGCCCAATGCGCTGGATTTTCAGATGCGGCCCTGCTAAAACATTAAGCCATTGAAGAGATGAAAACGGCGCAATAGGGTCTAGAAATGAGGTCATTACACTAGCAGAAGAGCTCACATTGTATCAGAAGTCACTTTGGCACTATTTTGCCCAGATACTGGCAACACTGTCAAGCCTCCATTGATTGCCAAATCATCATCATCTTGAAGTCTGACAACCTCTTTAATTGAGAGAGTTTGATAGCCTCATAACAGCTTATAATCACTGAGACAACCTGGGTTCAAGAATGAATTCAGAAATTAATCACATCACCAGTTTGAGATGCGACTTGAGATGAAACACCTTTGCTAACATTTTGTTTCACGAATTGTTGTTTCTGACCCACTTTCAATTAAATTTAGTGTGCTACTTTTTCTGCAGTAAGTAGGCTAGACCTACTATTTCAGAATTCGCTGAACTTTGGTTATATCTCTTCCTCTTATTCAACAATCCTATTTCTAGTACATAAGAAATTAATATATTTGTATTCAAAGACAATTGCACCAATCTTATACCATGCAGACAAGAAAATAAATATTCACCAGAGAGTATCCAGTTATCGTGAATAAAAATTAATTATTTGTAAAGGAATAAGGACTTGCTTCATCGAGTTCCATTGAAATATGTGAGTGATCGCATATGTATTGGACCTGATTAGAAGTGTTGAAAGAGTCAGATTAGAGTAAAATATTATTTTTTCCAACTTAATCTCTATACTGCTCTGATGATATTACTTGCTAGGAAGAATCGGTAATGCAAAGCAACCATGAAGCTTCTTTTCTTTTTGTAATTTTGCTCAAAAGTCCAATATCATGGCACAAAATAGAATGTCATCATATCAGCACGATGCTAGACGAATGTATCCGATTGCAAATGAAAAATGAACATAAAGCGTCAATATAGTAATATCTGACTATCTATTAGAAACCTTAAAAGCTGTATCAATATAGTCGACGTAAAAATGTCTATATTTATGAAGCACATGCAATTGTATGATAGATAGAAATAGTGATCGGTTCATTTGTTCTGCATCATTATTCCTGGTCTAACAAAATTGTGAAACAAGCCCTTAAATGGCTGGCACCACATAAGACTGCCTTATCCTTTTCATCATAGCAATTAACTAAGAAAACTGTCTTACCATAGAAGCAAGAGCTTGAAGTGCAGCAGATCGAAGGAGGAGCCCTTTGTCATCTTCCCTTAGTTCTTGACCAATTTGGCAAAGTTTTGGTATGAGGCCTTCTAAATTAAACATATGTGTGCTATCAACCTACATAAATACCTAATTAAAATTAAACAGATAACAAATACTGTAGAGAGATTGGCACATTCACTACACAGCCAAAGGCAGGGGTGGCATTCTATTTATATCCCCAAAGGGAGAGATTATAGGGCAATACTAGGCAAGTACAAAATAAGGAAAGCCAAGGAAAGGAAAGCCAGGGAGAGATTACAGGGCTATACTAGGCAAGTACAAAATAAGGAAAGCCAAGGAAAGGAAAGCTAGAAAGAGATTACAGGGCTATACTAGACAAGTACAAAATAAGGAAGGCCAAGAAAAGGAAAGCCTAATATATACCAAAATACTTAATACCCGCTTGCATGATAGCGTGGGAGGAGTCCGGACGCAAAGACTAGACCGAAATTCTTGAAAAAGTTGGGTTGGTAGGCCCTTAGTCATGATGTCCGCGAACTGGTGAGAAGACGGCACGTGCAGGATGCGAACCTCGCCGAGGGAGACCTTCTCGCGGACAAAATGAATGTCGATCTCGATGTGCTTCGTCAGCCGATGTTATACTGGATTTTTAGACATGTAGATGGCGCTGACGTTGTCGCAATACACGACGGTGGTCGAAACAAGAGGAACATGAAAGTCCTGTAGAAGTTGACGAAGCCAAGAACACTCGGCGACGGCACGGGCAATAAATTTCAGATTCGCCTTCAGACTCGAGCGGACACCGTGGTCCGGCGCTTGAGGACCAGACACGATGTTGTCGCCGAGGAAGATGCAATATCCGCACGAGCGCCGTGAGTCCGGCAACCACCCGGTCGACATCGGAGTAGGCGGTGATCGAGTTCACCGCGAATAAATGATATGAAGACTGCGCCGAGGTGCCTTTGACATACCGCAGATGCGCTTGATAAGCGCGAGATGGGGCTCCGTGGGTTGCACATGAAGAGGCACACTTGCCGAACGGCATAGGCCAAGTCGTATGCGAGTGAGCGTGAGGTATCAGAATGCTCCCGCAAGGCTCCGGACTCGACGGATCGAAGAATGTGGGCACCTTCGAGGCCGAGAGCTTGGCATGAGTGTCCACCGGCGTAGTGGTGGGGTGACACTCACCATGCTCGCCTGTCGGAGAAGGTCGACAGCCAGATCGTCGTTGGGACAGTCTGGTAGCCGTCGGAGGATCTCGTGACGAGATGCCAAGGAAGAAGTGCAGGCGCCAAGGTCCGCCATGGCGAACTTCGAGTGAAGGTTGCCGATGATGCGCCAAGGAGGTGTTGAGAGGAGGCGGTGAGGACGATGTCGTCGACGACTGATGTGAGATAGGCCATGTCGGTCTCGGCGAAGGACAAATAGGGACGTGTCGAGGAGGATGCGACGGCCGAGCCGCTTGATATAGGTGGCAAAGTGCTGGTACCACGCCCGGGGAGCCTGTTTTAAGCCATAGAGAGACTTTTGAAGAAGACACACATGATCAGGGTGAGCAGGGTGCACAAAACTGGAGGGTTGCTGACAGTAAACCATCTCATCGAGAGTGCCATGAAGGAAGGCATTCTTGACGCCGAGCCGTGAATCGCCAGAGCGCGACGTGGCGATGGAGAGAATGGTTCGGATGGTCGCGGCTTGACCACCGGCCAAGGTCTCATCGTAGTCAACGCCGTGTTGCTGGGAGAAGCCGCGGACAACCCAGCGTGCTTTATAGCGGGCCAAACGACCATCAGAGTGAAACCTGTGTTTGAATATCCACTTGTCGGAGACGATGTTGGCGCCGGGGACGAGGAACGACGCCAAGTCCGTTGTCCATGAGGGTTGTGTACTCGTCGTCCATCGCAGCGCGCCAATTGGGATCGGCGAGAGCACTGCGATAATTGCTCGGGACGGCCGACACAAGATCATGGGAGGCCGTCAGGTTGAAGAACTCCACTGAGTGATCAACGGCAGCCCTGGATCGTGTGACCATCTGTGGAGGTGCAGCCGGTGGTTCGGCCGGCTGGTCGACCACAGGGGAAGTGGCCAGAACAGGGGTCAAGGTAGACGGTGTCGCACGTGGCTGTCGGGTGTAAACCAGACGCACAGGCGGTCGAGGCGAAATGTCGATGTGGGACACCGTTGCCACCGGGAGTGGCAGCGAGTGCTCAACACCCAAAGGTGGAGTTGTCGCTGCTGGGGGGACCTGCAAGGGCGCAATGGTGCAAGGCACTAACATGGCAGGATCATCGACTAGGAAGTCCAAGTCGGCATTAGTTGTAGAAGAGGATATGGGCGCGCGATTACTGCTGGCAAACGGAAAAGTGTTCTCATCGAAGACGACATGGCGGGAGATGATGACTTTGTTTGTGGCAAGGTCAAGCAGCGGTATCCTTTGTGCTGAGGGGGATAACCAAGGAAGGCACAAGCCGTGGAACGAGGAGCAAGTTTGTGAGCAGCTGTGGCGGATAAGTTGGGAAAGCAAAGGCAACCAAATACCCGTAGGTGACTATATTGAGGAGGCGTTTGGTGAAGAATCGTGTAAGGAATAGCACCATCGGTGGAAGAGGAAGGGCACCGGTTTAGGAGGTAGGTGGCGGTAGCTAACGCCACCTTAATCTAGGCGGCATGTGAGCATGGAGGAGGAGTGTGCGAACCATATTGTTAATTGTGCGAAGCATCCGTTCTGCCTTGCCATTCTGTGAGGATGTGTGAGGGCAAGAGAGGCGCATGGCTATGCCGCGGGAGGCAAAGAAGGATGCGTTAGCATGGTTAACAAATTCGCGGCCGTTGTCACCGAATCGACTTGAGTGGAGGTCAATCAGTCCGGCGAGGCAACCATGTCGACTATGTGTTGGTGAACGCCGATTTCTTTTTAAGAGGAAATGTCCAAAGAAAAGTGAGAGAAATCATCGACGATAACCAAGTAGTACATCGATCCGTATATGCTAGCCATAGGGAGGTCCGCACATCACAGTGAAGGAGTTCAAAGGGCACAAAAGTGCACGGTTGAAGTAGCAAAGGGTAGGCGCACATGTTTGCCAAGTTGACAAGACTGGCAGAGCGAGTGGGCTACATTATTACATGCAATGTGCGAACTTTTATTTAAGGCGATGATAGGAGCGCTGCTGGGCGACCAAGACGCCGTGCCAAAGTTGGGAGGAGACGGCGATGTGGGTGCCGGCAATGGAGGAGGCTCCGCAGAGGAATGGTGTAGAGGTCGCCTCACTATTGCAAATAAGCATCACTCGGTTCGTCTGGAGATCCTTGACAAAAACCCAAAGGCCAAACTCAAGAGAGCGGTGATTATCACGAGTGAACTTGCGAGCAGAAAGAATGTTGCGAACTAAGTGAGGGACATCTAGAACATCGCGGAGAGAAAATTGTGTAGTTGGTGTGTGGAGCAGGAATGACCACTGTTGGTGATGTGTAAACGGAACCATTGCCAACAAAGGATCATTGTGTTAGGGGAGGTTGGGAGGAGAGCAAGATACCGCCATTTGATGTCATGTGGGATGTAGCGCCACTGCTACAACCCACCACTCCCTTGAACCGCCATTTAGTTTAGGGCGGTGATGAGCCCTGATGGTCCCACGCTGATGCGGGGAGGGTTGAGGTGAGGCGAACACAAGATGCGCTGATGGTTGAGGGTTGAGGCGTGGTGGCGGGCGCCGAGCAAGCCCGGCGATCGATGGTCGCCATCGCCCACGGGAGCAGCCCATCGGCGGTAGCAGGAGGAGACCACGGGTTAAAGTAGAACCATGGGGCGGCCGTCGGTGGTGCACGACCGCCGTGGGAGCCACCATGGCTGGCGCTGCTATACCTGCCGCAACGATTGCGCCCACCGCGACGGCCATCGCGATTGCCGACGTTGAAGACGGCCGGCGGTTGGGGCGGAGGTCGTAGGGAGCGGCAGCAGATTGGTCAGAGGAGGAGCGCGGTGAGCAGGGCGGTCTCGGCGACGACCTTCGTCTCGTTGGCGAGGCGCGTCTCCTTGAGGGCAAGCATGGAGCGGGCCCGAGCGAAGGAGGGGAACAGCGTGGAGTTGGCGATATCGTCAGCGGTGTTGGAGAAGCACGGATTGAGGCCACGCAGCAGATTGAGGACGAGTTGCGAGTCGGAGACGGGGTGGCGGACGTCGCGGAGGGCATCTGCTAGCATCTTGACACGCTGACTGTAGTCGGCGATGGATTGATCACCTTGCATGAGGGAGTGGAATTGACTGCTGAGGAAGATGGCACGTGATTCCTTCTTGTCGCGGAAGAGGGCCTCGATTGCGACCCGCAGATCACGCGCAGCTTCGCTATTGGCCATTGCGAGTCGGTGTCGTCGGCGACGGAGCCGTCTGACCACCGAGGACGGCGGAGTCGGTGAGTGTCCAGCGGGTCGCTGGGTGTGCGATCGTCGAGCCATCAATGTGGGAGAGGAGGCCGAACTTGGTGCACATGGTCCTAAGAATTTGGACCATCGAGTAGTTGGCCGCCTTCATGTCGAGATTGGTCGCACGTGAGACTTGACGGCGACCGCGCAGAGGGTTGAGGACGATCGGCCGCGCGTGAGCGCCCGGCCGGGACGGAGTCGTCTTCGGGGCCTTGAGAAGCGGCAGCGGCGACGCGATCTGCAGTGGCATGGTGGATGAGAGTTGGGCGCCATCATGGTGGGTGGTGTGTGTAAGATCGAGGATGCCGACTAGAGGGGGGTGAATAGGCGGTTTTAAAAATTCTTCTCACTAAATACACACTTTATTTTCTCTATGTCAAAACCTAAACAATAACCAATGTGGAAGCGACAAACTAAGGTTTTGACAAATTAAAGCCTAAATCAACTAGGCTTACTAAGTACACTTGCTAATTATGTCTCTACTAAAGAATATACAATCCTAAAGACAATCAAGCAATTTAATTCTAGGAATGTAAATTGCAACAATGTAAATAGAGAATTGAAAGCAAACATAAGGAGACACATCGATATTTTACCGTGGTGTTCGGAGACTTGCCGATCTCCCCTAATCCACGTTGAGGCAAACCCAAACCACTTTGGACCGGCTCCACGAATTGAGCACCCCCCTCGATTCCACTAGTGGTAGCTCTTTCCCCCTCCGGGTAGGCGAGCTCCGACCTTCACAACTTTGTCGGGCCTTCTCACAATCTCCTTGAGAAGGTCACCGTGCACGACGCCTCTACACGCCATCTAGGTGTCGGCAAACACCAAGAGTAATAAGCCAAGCCGTGCAACACATGCACAAGGATGCTCAATCCTTCTCTAGATGCAACACATGCAACTAGATGCTTCTCTCCTTGCTCACAAAGTGCAACACATGCACAAAGTAGAGGAGAGGCTCACACTAGCTCAAGAGAAAGCAAATCAACACCAAAGCGATTCTACTTAAGAAACTATAAATCAAATTCATCTCAAATCACTCAAATATGGCTCTATGAGCTCTTGGGGTTTGCTCTCACAAGAATACTTCAAATGGGTGCTAGAGCAGCAACAAAACCTCCTAGCTCATCCCCTTTATAACCCTCAAGAAAACTAGTCGTTGGAGGGTAGAATGGGGTAAAACGCAAGAAACCCGGTATATCGCCCTACTAGGGCTTGTGAGCACCGACCTCTAGGCCAACGGTCACTTTCGTGCATTAAAAACACCAAAAACTAGCCGTTGCTACAGTACCCCAGTGCTACCGCCCATCTAGGACCGGTAGCACCGGCCATTTCCATCAAAAAACACTTCTCTGGAGTTTTTACACCGCCTCTGAGTCGGTAGTACCGCCCATCTAGGGCGAGGCGGTGCTACCACTGTCAGAGCCACTAAAACGCTCATAACTTTTTACTCCGAACTCCGATTTAGGTGATTTTTGATTCTATGCGAAGCTTATCACGAGGGCTACAATATATACTCATTTTCAAGATTTAAGCAACCATAGATATTTTTAAATATCACAAAAATAAGAACTCCAATGTAGTCATTCAAGTCTAAAAACTGATTTCTCGAAATCCCTCACATAGACTTGATTAAGAGCGTGATTACAAGCTAGAGAGAGTCAATAAGATCACATCTTATGCCATTTGGTGATCAACTCATGATCAAAATAATTTGCAAAACACATTTGCAAATAAACCGAGAACCCATGAGATCAATCCTCTAGCCATGTAAGGATCAACACATGATCTTAACACTTTGCAAAACACATTTGCAAATACCAACACATGCTCTAGGATCAAAACCATAACCTCCAGATTATTTGCAAATAGAAAAATCATAAACTTTACTTAGCCTTGTGATGATCAACACATGATCAAATCACAAGCTAAAACACCGATACATGAGCTCTCACCTTTTGCAACATATGCAAAACTTAGCTCTATACAAAAACCACATAAACCAAATTACATGAGCTATCTCCCTTTTTACAACACATGCAAATCCATAGCTCCATGCAAAAACCAAATCGATTAAGATTCAATAAGAAGTGAGCATGGGCTCTCTTATTTGCAACACATGCAAATACTTAGCTCATGCAAGAACCAAATAGAGAGTGAGCTAGAGTGAACCGGATTGAGTTCATCAACACATGATGAAGCTCAAACTAAAATACTTAACCCCTCTTAATAGTACGGCACCTAACTAGCAACCCGGTCTCCCATCTAAACACCGAGACCGGTAAAAGACTAGGAACACATCTTTAGCACTAGCTAGTTATACCTTTGCCTCTAGCACATCCACTTAGAGCTTTTATGATTTCCATCATTTTCTCTCCAAGTCGGGATCTTCGTCTTGTTCATCAACACACGATGACATCCTTTTCCCGTTCATCCATCTCAACCTTGCACTTATCCTATTTCAAACTCATTGAAAGTGTTAGTCCAAAACACATGGTTGTCTCAATCATCATTGCACTCCATTAACACATAATGGATGCTCTCAAGATCCTTTGATCTTTTCCTTTGATGATTGACCACAACCCAAAGACAAATGATTGAAAGATTAATTGTGTCTTGAGTATACTTATGTAACTAATGCTTCATATACTCAAGAACTTTCGATTGCCCTAGGATCAACAAAGTGAACCATCAACACATGACTAGTTCTTTGTTGATTGAATGGCAACCGAACACAATTTAAATTGTATTTAAATTATCATGAGTATATATTAACTACACAAGTTTCATATACTCAATTCCATGGAATCTAAAAGTAATGATCCAATTTATATGGAGTGGTGGAAAGGGATCAATACTCTTAAAACCATTAATTATAGACTAAACTCTGTTAGATGTGTGCATGCAAATAATTGAACTTGAATCAATATGCACATATTCAATTTTGTATTGCTTTGGGGTTTATCCTATATTGCCATGAGTATACTACAACTACACAAGTTAAATATACTCAAATGGTTGTTTCAATGTAATGATCCTTAATATAGAAAGATGGATTAGATCAATACTTTGAAACTTCAAGATTAAGCATGAACTCCCCCTAAATGTGTGCATTCATGTATATATGAAGTTGAGACATTAATGCACATCTTGAGGTCTGAATAATGGTAGAGTTCATCCTTTAACCTGAATCCAAAATATGCATTAAGATATCGTAAAGTGAATACGAGTGCATACCTTGGGTTTTCCATTTCTCAACGAGATGAGACTAATCAAAGATATACTCAATAAAAGAGTTAGTCTTATAAAAGATTTGTCATTAATTAACAATTGAGACTAATCAATATTATAATTATCAAAAGAGTTAGTCTCAAGATTAGATTTGTCGTTAACACCAAAACCAGCTTAATGGAGCTTGAACTTTCAGTGTGGCTGCGCAAGACAGAGGAGGAAGGGGTGGAGAGGTCTCAGGAGAAGAAATCTGATACCATATAGAGAGATTGGCACATTTACCACACAGCCAAAGGCAGGGGTGGCATTCTATTTATATCCCCAAAGGGAGAGATTATAGGGCGATACTAGGCAAGTACAAGATAAGGAAAGCCAAGGAAAGGAAAGCCAGGGAGAGATTACAGGGCTATACTAGGCAAGTACAAAATAAGGAAAGCCAAGGAAAGGAAAGCCAGGGAGAGATTACAGGGCTATACTAGGCAAGTACAAAATAAGGAAGGACAATAAAAGGAAAGCCTAATATATACCAAAAATACTCTAATCAAATACAGTACATGTAAATTGTTGTATGTTATGTCAATAACCTGGCCATTGAGAAAGTCGACAAGCATTAGACAACTCAGGACCTGCAATTCATCATTTGGTTTCTGATCAAGAAGAGTGCGAACAATGCTCAATGTGCTTGCCGCCAGTAATGGTCTGAATCAAGAATAATACAATCACTATAGTAGCTAAGATTGGTTATGAATGCATCAACGATGAACATAACCTTTGCAATTACGTATGCTCCTTTCATGAACACGAATTTTCTCAGATGCATGGCACAACTTTGGCCAATGTGAAATTCTCATGTCTCGCTTTGTAGCATCTCTGCTCAAGATACTCCGTGATCTCGCCCAAAAAAGGGTAAATACAAATCTTGGTTTTACCAAGTTCGTTCATTCATTCAAATCTAAAATGTTAAAGCTCGAACAAGCTATTAGTTAAACATCATTCCAATGCAAGTGATCAAGATAAAAGTAACAATAGATCTCATCGAACCCTTGCAAGGGCAATGCTCATCACTAAGACAGACAATGAGGAACTCGAGCCTAGCTCGGTTGGTGGGATGTGGATGTACACCCTCCACCCAATTTCAAATCCTCTTTGATGCAGATTTGGGTACCTATATTCTTCTTAATGAAAAAAAAACCTAGTTCCTCCTAGGTATTCTCTTTTTTTAAGATAGACAATGCAAAGTGGTGGTCAGTATGAAGTAACAGAAGAGTGACTGATGGGTCCATCTCAAGAATATTTTTTGCACTATTGCATTCTTTTTTTTCATTGTCTTGATTTCAGGCTTTCAGCCTTAAGCGGCACTCTAGTATAATGATTCGTGTGACCATTCTAAGGAAAATGGGGGAGGAGATGGAACGTGTTACCTTTGGTATGCGCGTTGGATTTCTTGAGACATAGTCACACAATTTCCCAATCCTTCTATCGTTCGGTTCGCCATCCTAAACACCATACCAATATCAATTAGCAAACTCCCAGCACATTTTTCCACAAACCCAATATGCAGAACTATAACTAATACCATCAATGACTGAAATGCTAACAACAAAGCAGGATCACCGTACCGGTGGCAGCTGGTAGATCTCTGCAATGATCTTCTTGCATCACTTGACAGTCGACGGAGCGCGCTCAGCCGAGGCGCGTATGCAGAGGTCGCCGCAGTGAGCAACACCCGCCGCGACATCACCCCCATCTTCCTCGTCCTCTCTTAGCCTTGCCCTCCCAAAAGATTTTTTTTGTCCGATTGGAGTCAAGCACTCAAGCAACACAATTGCAAGTTTGCAACTCTAGCTATCTGGTAACCCTATTGCTGCATTGCCTTCCTATTTGCTTCAATGACTCCAAGAACTAAACTCTCTTCAATCCAACTGGGCTTAAGCAATGCGGAATTTTTTTTAGCAGGGGATTAGATGACCCGTCGCCTTCCTCCCTTTTCACGTGTTAGATCTAAGGGAAACTAAAACATTATTTAGCCTAAATCATGATCAAAAATAATAATGCGGAACATTAAGCGTTAGATGAATGTACTGACCTGGTGAAGATGAAGCCATTAGGTTTCAGTGTTTTGAGCGTCGGTGATGTGCAATAAAGAAAACGGGACACCGAGATCCACTCGGTGAAGGTCAAGGCCTTCAGTAGCTTCAGCGCCAGAAACTTTAGATCGGATGAGTATATCGGAAGATGGGTAACTCAAGATTTTTCTTATATCCACGAGTGCCGGCCTCTTCCTCTTTTTATTTAGCGCTAGCTATCGAGATCTAACCAAAAATGCTATTTAGAAGCTCCCGATCAGAGTACATTTAAGGTGGGCCTAGCCCCTAAAACTCGGTTCATAGGATCAAACCGAGATCACAACTAACATTTTCCCACTTGATCAAAAGGCTAATGTCATAAGTCCACACTTAACAAACAGTACACCAAGATGAAGTATTTTAGCAGTTAATAAATGCACCGCTGAAACCCTAGTGCCTATAGTGCAACATTCTGTCTCGATAGGATATTACTTATTCTTAATGGGAGTTGTTTTATTCTCATGGTTCTAATTTCCAAAATCAGAGGTAAGTGTGAAGATATAACCTGATGTGGATTTCTTAGTATCAACACAACCTGCAAAGTCATCGTTCAAATAGCACACAACTTCAAGAGTATCAGACTTCTTATATGTGAGCATGTAATGCTTAGTGCTCTGCATATAACATAAAGCTTTCTTAAGAGCTTTCCAGTGGTCTAACCCTGAATTTGATTGATATCTGCCAAGCATCCTGGTTACGAATGCTAAATCAAGGTGAGTACAAACTTGAGCATACATAATGCTTCCAACAGTTGAAGTGTAAAGAATCCCCTTCGTCTGATCAGATTCTAATTGATTCCTCGGACATTGAAATGTTCTAAACTTATCGCTCTTAACAATAGGAGCAGGCGTAGCAGAGCAATTATGCATATTATATCTTTTAAGCACTCTGTCAAGGTATACCCTTTGGGATAGGCCTAATACCTCTTTGGACCTATCTCGGTGAATCTCAATGCCCAAAACATAAGAGGCATCACCAAGATCCTTCATGTCAAAATTAGCGAAAAAATTCTCTTGGTCTCATACAACATATCCTTATCGCTGCTAGCCAATAAGATATCATCCACATAAAGTACTAAGATAGTAAATTTGCTCTCCCTAGTCTTAATGTATATGCAATTGTCCACCTCATTTTCTTTGAAATCAAAATTTCTTATGGTCTCATCGAAGTTAAGGTACCATTGTCTAGACGCTTGTTTTAGTCCATAAATGGATTTCTTAAGTCGACATCCCATATGTTCCTTGCCTTCCATGACAAAACCTCCTGATTGAGCCATGTAAACATTTTCATGCAAGTCACCATTAAAGAATGCAGTTTTAACATCCATATGATGCACCTCTAAATCATAATGAGCAAAAAGAGCCATGACAATTCTTAGCGAATCTTTCTTTAAGACGGGAGAGAAAGTATCAACATAATCAATCCCCTCTCTTTGTGTAAACCCTTTTACTATAATAAGTCTTGTCTTGAATCTTTCGATATTTCCCTTAGAGTCATGCTTAATTTTGTAGACCCATCTACAACCTATTGTTTTGACTCAATCAGAATTTCTATTAGATCTCGGACATCTAATAATCCTTATATTAGACCCGAGGATTCCGACCAGACGCGCTTGTTTTGCGCCACGCTTTGATACTGGCTTAAGTAATTTTTCCTCCCGTTGGTCATGTCGGTAGCCGTGCGCAATGCAGAGCTTGCCTCGCACCCATGTGCGGTGTCGCGCGTTCCAGTCCTCCCAACCTCACGCACGTGCGTTGTCCCGGTTTTTTTTGAGTTTTTTTGCAAAAGACTCTAAAATTCCTAAATTACATTTAAGTCCTTTTTTTGCGTAAAGCCCATAAAATTTCAATTTTGTTTTTACCCGATACGCCTTTCAAAATCCCAAAATACTACTGCCTCCACTATTTCCTAGAAGACCCATACGATTTTTTGAAATTACAATATGTCCGCTTGGCGCTTTTTTGAAAAGCCTCAAAAGTCCCAAAATAAAATTACATCTAAGTCCTTTTCCCTAAAAGCCCTAAAAATTCTGAATTTTGTTTTTTTCCCACACAGCCTCTCCGAAAATTCTAAAATTACGCCCGTCTCCACTTTTCCCGAGAAGACCCCATCATAAATTTTAGAAATATCATCTAGGTCCGTTTTGGCGCCCATTTTTTGTGGAAAACCTTCCAAAAGTCCCAAAAATATATCTTGGTCCATTTTTCGCCGTCCTATATTACATCTACATCTCTTTTTGTGGAAAAGCCTTAAAAAAACCTGAAATTAGTTTTTTAACACGCAAGCCCTCCAAAAAATTCCAAAATTACATTCGGCCTTGGAAATTTTTGGAATTACATCTAGGTCTGTTTTGATGGCCGATTTTCCGCAACCACCCCCAAAAAATCCAAAATATTACATCCGTCCGTTTTCATTGTAAGGCACCAAAAAAAAACCTGAAATTCACTTTTCAATGTACATGCCCTTCGAAAATCCCGAAATCCAGGCCTTTTTTGTGTAGGAAAAAAACGAAAATTCGTTTTCCTTTCATGTAGGCCGCTTGAAAAATTCCGAAATTACGTTCGTGCCCACTTTTTCCCGACAAGACCCTCTTGGGAATTTTCAAAATTACATCTTGGAGGCGCCTATCTTTTCGCAAAAAGGCCCCTAGAATTTTCTAAATTGCATCTAAGTCCCTTTTACATGGAAAAACTCCTAAAAAATCTCAAATTTCTTTTTTTAAGCACAGGCCCTCCGAAAATTCCAAAATTTTGTCCAACTCCACTTTTTTCCCGAGGAGACCCCTCAGAAATTTCTAAAATTGCATCTAGGTCAGTTTTTATTGCCTGATCTTTTCAGAAAACACCCACAAAACCCCAAAAAATACATTCTTGTCAATTTTTCGCCGTTCTAGATTACATATAAGCCTTTTTTTTGCAGAAAAAACCCTAAAAATTTCCAAATCTCGCCTTTTGCCACACAGACCCTCCGAAAAATTCCAAAATTACGTCTGGCTCTACTTTTCCCTAAGAAGACGCCCTCATAAATTTCTGACATTACATCTAGGTTCGTTTTGAAGCCTGTTTCTTTAGCAAAACCCCCCATAAATCCAAGAAATTATATCCCCTTTTTTTCATGTTGAGACGCCCAAAGAAAACCCAAAATCACTTTTCCAAGCACATGCCTTTCAAAAATCCCGAAATCTAGATGTTCTTGAAAGGCCTAAAAAAAACTGAAATTCGTTCCCCTTCCATGTAGTCCCCCCAATATTTTGAAATTACGTCCGTCTCCGCTTTTTACCAACATGATCCTCTTGGGAATTTCGAATTAATCGTGATAAAGAGTTGCGACACCGCATTCACCTTCATGCTGAACTTGGGTACTGCGGTAGGCGCCTATCGAGCTCGTGTACGACAACACCTTTTCTTACCGAGCTCGAGTACCGTGATGCCCCGTCCTACAACGCTGTCCTAGCTCGGCACCAAGTTCTTACCGTGGCCGCGCTGACTGCTTCCAGTTAAAAAGAGGATTATTTTATAATTTACTGTACCGTCCAATTTTGCAATAAAAATGTGTCCGGGCTAAAAAAACTTAAGGGCACGCACCGGTAGAACGTCTGACGGCTGAACTGCTTTCGCTTTCTAGTCTCCACCGCCTGACGCGATAAATATTCTTCAACCCACCACCGCGCGATAAATATTCTTCCACGGCACGAGAACGAGACGAGACGGCTGCGGACTCGTACGTCCAAACAATCCCCACGTCGAGCGTCCCAAAAAACCCCGTAAGCTCATCTCACGAGACGACTGCACGTACGAGATATCGTGTACCGACCGAAACATTACGACCCAACGGTAGTTCCTTCCACTCTGACTCCACTCCACACCACACCACACCACACCACGGCCACGCGCGATTCTCTCACGGTTTCTCGCAGGGCTCTCTCGTCCGAAGGGCCAGCCAGCCACACTTCGACATTTGCTCATTTTACATCACACCCCAACGCTTGCCATACAATACATATCATACCCTCTGAGATAGCAGCGCGGGGGCTCATTCCTAATTTCGTAGCTTGACAGGGGGCAAGATTACGAACCGTGTGGCACTTTTGCTTGCTTCGGCAAGCGGCCGCTCCGCTCCTCCGTCCTCGCCAAGTCGCTGAGGGTGCGAGTCCACGCACTGTCGAGTTCCTCCCCAGAAAGATTCCATTTTTTTCCCCTTCGAAATCTTTGCCTCCTCACCTCGCCTCAATTCGAACACACCAACCGCTCGCGCCGTCGCCGAATCCCTAGATCCCCACCACCTCCCCCTCGCCCAGCATCCAAATCGAAGCAATTCTAGGGTTTCCACCCCTCGGCCTCCCCCAAATTAGGGTTTCCATTTCGCCCTCTCGGAGCTGAGGTGGGTGTCGCGTTCCGGGCGCTTGGAGCCGGGGAAGAGCGCAGGGTGCGGAGAGCTGGGGTTTTTCTTGGCCTAGGAGTTGGATTTTCGGCGCAGAGATGGGATAAGGAGTGTGAAGATTGGAGCTTGCTGGGAGTGCGTGCGTGGCTGTGGAGCTTCGGCGAACTGAGGTCAGGTTAGGGTTCGGTACTTTGGTGGTGTGTGAGGAGGGGAGCAGGAAATGTTCTATTCGCAGTTCATCTTGGCCAAGAAAGGCCCCCTCGGGACCATATGGATTGCTGCGCACTTGGAGAGGAAGCTGCGCAAGAACCAGGTCGCAGATACTGATATCGGCGTCTCTGTAGGTGGGTGACCTTTTCTGTTTCAGAAGGTTTTTCGGAGCTAGGGTTCGTATTATGTAATTTAGTTTGTGCCTGTTACGACTTATGATCCGACATACGTTTTAAAAAAAATAACATGACGTGTAGATAGGTCAAATGTTGTTTTGCTAGTGTCCGTTGGTGCTGTTATTGCTGTAGTTGTACAAAATTTCTTGCTAACTTTAGCTTATTTATGGTTTTCTGTATGCCTACTGCTTAGTTTTTGCTAGTGGATTAGTAAAAATGCTAGCCTTTTCGGATTAGTGCTAACAAATTGCTAGTTGTTGCTAGCGGAGCTGCCATCTTTTTCCGAGTATGCTAATGAGTTGCTTATTGTTTTTGTTTATTGCACGCTCATATGCTGGATTATCACTATTGTAATAGTGGGGACATCACTTTGTGTGCTTCTCCTCCTTGCTACCGTTAGTAAAGTAGAAGTTTCAACCTTTTTGAGTTGTATGGCTTGTTAGTGTCAATGGTTTGGGTGCATTTTTGTTTACTGTCAATAGAGCTGTAAAATTTTTCATTCTTTTAGAGGTTTCTTTTTTGCGGTTCTTGTTTTTTTATTGCTTTCTGGGGGGGTTAAAGAAAACGACGACTTGGTCCTCACTAGTTAATGGTCACTAGGTCACTAGCCTTTTATGTTCTACCGCAGCTATCCTTCTCATTAGTGGAGTTGCAAGTCAAATCATAATTGTCAAGTAAAGCTTATTAGATTGAGGATATTAGCAGTTTCCTATGGTTTTAGACTGTTTCTAATGTCTGTGACCTAAGGAAAATTGCTCACCTTTCAAGTTAGACTACCGCTTGAGTAACTTGACTGGTTTTATCTTTTTGTAAATGATTATCGCTGCTATACCAGTAGACAGGAGGACTTTTAAAGTTGTTGTGTTATTAATGTTATTATTCATACTCAATCCAGCTCAATTCTTGTCTTACAAGGAGAAGAATTCGATATCTCTATTGGGATTCGGATATACATAGGTATCAGAGGATTTGTAGAGATGTAAACACAAGTGTAGCATCTTCTTTGATTGTATGCCTGATGCTGTTTAGGTGTCTTACTTACATTGCATGCATTTGTGTTACATGTAACGAATAGCAGAAGCACTGTATGATGGTTTTGGTACATAATGGCTCTATGGCAGTGTGTTATAATTGCAGTGGAGCTAACATGAAAGGACATATACCCTTTTCTAGTGTCATGTTCATGCAATGTTGTAACCACGTGGTTAAGGGCTTAAGGATGCGTGTTATTAGCTGTCAACTCGTGTGCGGTGTGCCGGCATGACTAAAATTGAATGGATATTTTGGAGAAGTGTATTTTTTTTGGCAGTAAATGAGTAGTTTTGCAACAAAAATAACCTCATGGATCATGTTTGGAAACATCAGATATGAAAGTATTTTTTTAAAACTTCTGCCCTTTCAAATCTAACAATCACTAAAGATTATTTTGTTTTATTTTTCTTGACACGAAGAATTCCTTTTCTTTCTTTTACATGTATTAAAATGAAGCGTAAAGTGGGATGGAGACTTCCAGTAAATGTGCAATTGTAGTTGTTGATACATTTAATAATCATTGTCAACATATGATCTTGTAGTGAACGCATGGTGTATAAATTATTAATCTAAAGAAAAAAAAGGAATGAGCTTGTTCTAAACCCAGACAAAGCACAGGAAGATGATGTTTTGCAAAAAAAAATCCAATGGATAGAAAGTTAAGGAATTGAAGAGTAAGGGCGCTGCTACACCTATTAAATTATCGCTTTGAAGCCAAGAAGATTGCACAAGCATCTTCAGATAAACTCAAGTTATCTTCAAGCCTATATGCTACCCTAGTGATGAACGAAGTTACGCGGGACATACAAGGAGAGATCCCTTGGTGTATGTTTTTTGATGATGATGTGGTGCTAATTGGTGAGAGTAGGGTAGGTGTGGATAGGAAACTGGAGTTGTGGCAGAAGACTTTATAATCGAATAACGGAGCAGTGACCTAAGATTGAAGGTTTAGGGGACTTTTGACTTTGATTGAGTTTCATTCTTAGCCTACCCGAACTTGTTTGGGACAAAAGGCTTTGTTGTTGTTCTATCTTCAAGCTTATATGTGGAATATCATAACTACCATTCACAACTGTATTATGGTTGTGAGTTGATTAGATTATGTCTCTCAGTGACTGTAAAATCTTGATCTTTCTCATTTTTATGTTTATCGAACCGTGTGAAAAGTTATACTCAATTAAATAATACTCCAATTAATTTTCTTCATGTGAATTGTTCTATTGCTAAAATAAAAAAGGTGATGCTTCCAAATATAGACAACAATAACGCTCCAAAGAGGTACCAACTAATTCATCTCATTATCTTATTACCACATGATGTGCTGTATTATGATTTATGAGGAAACTTGAGTTGAATCAATTAGGCAGTGATGATGCATTGTATTATGAGGAACGTTGGATTTTACGAGTTAGGTAGTGAAGAGGACAAACAAAAACTCCACCTAGCTGAGTGCTGTGCAGCAAACCGAAAACTTGTTTGGTTATTTTCCCCATTATTGTCAGGTAGCATCGGGCTAGGGTGGCAATGGTTTCGAAGCAACCAAGACTAATATCAATATTATTCCAATATCCGTGCACCATATTATATTGTGTATTAAACCATGCCATGCATAGATTGATGGGTCTACCAGCCTATCACTTCACAACGCCACTCCATGTTACATTAAGAGACATGGAGCCATGGATTTCTAAAAGCAAATCACATGCAGGTTTCTTAGTTCTTAACTAGAATATTTTGTAGAGAATTCAGCTTATGTAAGTTTATACAACACGTGTTAAACTTTAGAGCCATCAGCCAGTGTAAGGTTCCATGCCATGGCATGGACTATATCTAGAGCACAAAAAAGAAAGTTCACACGTGAAAAATTGCAAGCTGTGTCATGATTGGGGTCTGTTTGGTGGATTGCTATTATCTTTTCATTTTGTTCCTAACAAATTGGGATTTTGTATTATTATTTTGTACAACACTGTTGAAACTTTTAGCTATTTATGGTCCTATTTTTATGATTAGTATTGGTTTACTTGCCTCTTTTTTTATGACCAGCATAGAAATTCCAGGAGAGCTTGCTTGTTTTCATGCGCATGGTGGATTGTCAATTATAACTATAATAAAATAATAACAATGATAGGTTTTAACTTCCTCTAATGAAAAATGGAACTTTATGTGTTTTTAGTTTAGCTTTCTGTTAAAGGAATTATCCTACTATATCATGAGTCAAGTGGCCTGGCACACGTGAAGATGCTTTTGGCCTTATACAGCTGCTTTGTTTCCAGCGTGCTGTGCAGTAGGCTCTATCCTTTTGTTCCGCTACCATCCTGCTCCATAAATTGATATGCCCCTGATTAGCATGTGTCCTTGATTTATGTAATCAAATGGGCATAAGTGACTACTGACTACGAAGCACCAACATTGTTGAGCAAGAACATCAACTTAAACAGTTAATTGGTTGAAACATTCATCTTGTTTTTTTTCCGACGAATGGAAATAAAGATATCTCACAAGGCTTTAATATTTGTAAATAATCAGCAGTTTGGTAGGTAATACACAGGGAAAGGTTTCATTACAGCATGAACTCAAAATTTAGAGCAGTTGATGCCTGGCATTTATTTTCTTCAAGGAACTAGTAGAGCATATTTTTATTATATGACTTTGCCAGCCAGGTGGACAGTGCAACCCACATCCATCACTAAAACAATCTCTAGAGCAATTCGAAGGATTTTATAATAGAATGCTGTTTTCTCCTAACATTTCTCCTCTCTGTCGCCTGTTTTCTTTTATATTGAGCTGAGCACTAATCATCATTGTTCCTGCAGATTCAATTATATTTCCTGAGGTTCCAATTGCACTGCGGTTATCAAGCCATCTTATGTTAGGCGTGGTCAGAATCTATTCTCGAAAAGTGAACTACCTATTCCATGATTGCAGTGAGGCTTTACTGAAGATAAAGCAAGCCTTTAGGTCCACTGCTGTTGATCTTCCCCCTGAAGAATCAACTGCTCCTTATCATTCTATAACACTTCCTGAGACATTCCATCTTGATGACTTTGAATTACCAGAGGCTGCATTTCAGGGGTAAGGTCGTGACTTCTGTTGTGTAAGGTAATTATTTAAAAATGTGCTCTCCAGTTTTATAAATACTTTCCACCATGATCCAGCGACATTGATCATCATGTAAGCACAAAGGAACAGATCACCTTGCAAGACAACCCAGAGAGAACAGGATATTCAACATCCCAATTTGGCCTAGATGGTTGGTCCTTTCTGTGTGCACATCTTCTATTTTTCTAATTTTGAAGTCAGCAGTTTAATCATGTTAAGCATGTCTAAATATACAGAAAGATTTGGTGATGGCAATTCTTCACATTTTGGTTTGGATTTGGAGGAGGTAATCTCAACTTATTTAACCTTTCTCCATATAGCTTTTATAAATTTCTGTGATCTGCATCTTGCGTTATCTTGTCTCTACTGTTTAAGATTCCTTTTGATCTTCTTGATTGATGTCTTCCTATGCTATTGTAGATGTAACAACAACAACAACTAAACCTTTTGTCCCAAACAAGTTGGGGTAGGCTAGAAATAAATCCAATCAAAGTCAATAAAACCCTTAAACCTTTGATCTTGGGTCATGGTTCCAGACGTGGATCGCAAACTTCCATGCACTCCTATCCAACGCCAAATCTTTGGGAAAGTTCCAATCCCGAGTCTCTTTTAACTGCTTCTTTCCACACCAGTCTCGGTCGATCTCCGCCTCTTCTTATGTTTTCGGGACGACTTAAAATTCCACTACGCACCAGTGCCTCAGGAGGCCTCCGTTGGAGATGTCCAAACAATCTTAGACGATTTTGGACAAGCTTTTCTTCAATTGGTGCTACCACAACCCTATCACATATATCATCATTGCGGATTCGATCTTGCCTTGTATGACCACGGATCTACCGCAAGATTTGCATCTTTGCTACGCTTATCTTCTCACATGTTGTCTTTTTGTCGCCCAACATTTCGCTCCATATAACATCGAGGTCTAATTGCCATCCTAACTTACCCTTTATCATTTGAGGGATTTTTCTATCTCATAGGACACCCGATGCTTGGCGCCATTTCAACCACCTCGCCAGATCCTCGTGGTTCACATCTTCATCAATCTCGCCGTTGCTCTATAGCATCGATTCTTGATATAAAAAGTTTCCTTCCTAGGCACTACTTTTTCCATCCAGATTAACATCTCCATCACCGCCGTAGCACCGCTGAAAACACACCTCATGTACTCAGCTTTAGTCCTACTAAGTCTAAAACCCTTTGATTCTAAAGTCTCCTCTACAACTCAAGTTTTCTATCAACACCTACCCTAGTCTCATCAATTAGCACCACATCATGAGATTAATGCTGCATTGTTCTTGCACTATGTATGTGGATTAGAACATAAGGATGGGAACACATAGATAATGCAGAAGAAAACTCATTTAGAGTCGCATAAGAAATTTTAGAGTGTGGATATTGGACAATGGTAATGAGTGTGTCATGCACTAGTTGAAATTGTTTGCTCTTTTAGTCTTTTAGTTGTATAATGTATTTGGGTTAATTTTGGTTTGTTACATGTTAGACTTGTTAATTCATTGAAAACGAGGTGACAGGCGGTTTATATATGTTGCAATTTGAAGAAAGTCCTATATTTCTTGTTATTCTCTTACCGTCATCTCCTATCTCTTAATAAAATAGCAGGAATCATGTAAAGCAGTGTATCTGGTGAAAATGAGATTTGGTGAAAATTCCACGAAAATCAAACTTAAAAGTTTTCAGTACTTCTAAAAAGATTATGAGATGTAGGGATGGTGTACTTGATATCTCTTCATAGTTTTAAGATCAAACTCAATCATATTTGTGAATATACCCCTACATCTGGTAATTTCTTTAGAATTTTTATCAATTTCTAAGACTCGTATTTTCACCTGATATTTCACATCATATAATACCATCATTAAAGACTACTCTCTTCAAGAGCTGATTTTATTTATTTTGTCCTCAGGAATTAATGCTGAGCAAGGATCACTCAATTCAACTTGAGTCTGATGATGGGTAAAATCGCATGTTTTTCAAACACTATTGTTATTGGAGTCTTTTGGAAATTATATCTATATTATCTTGTCTGCCTGCGATGATCTGTATCTTTGCTCTCATCCCGAGGGTTGACTTTTGTGGTTCTCTAGAAACGAGTTTAAGTTTCTGCAGGCTATTTTATGTTTTGATTTTAATTTCTGACCATGTACCATAAACTTGGACTGATCCTGTTAGAAGACCAGTTATTAGCCTCTGCTGGTAGTGGTCCAGGTGTCCATATATTATTAACTGTTTGCATGCTGGGTTGCAACATTCATCGATTTGTTACTCATTTTATGAGAGCACTAATTTGTTGCCATGTTATTTTTAAAATGATGTTGCCTTGCATGCCTTCTAATCATGTTTTGTTACATTTACATTGCTTGTGTCTTTTGTGCCTCTCTCCAGCATTATCATTCAAGGCCGATCATCAGTTCATCCTACCGATATGGATATTGATGATAACCGAACTAAAGATGAAAGCGCTGAAGGATACAACAACATGGATGATGGACCCCCTAGTCACAGCAAGCGAATTCCGTTGAATGCAGATGATATAGTAGGAAACAGTGTTCCTAACTGGAATGGTTACAATGTGCAGACCCCTGATTTGAATGATATGCTATTGCACAATGAAGGTAATGCAGGGCCATCGGCTTCATACTATCAACCTAGTCCCTTCCCTTGTGATGAACCTGCATCACCAGAGTTTGTAAGTGCCCAGGCCCCAGCTACACCTGGCTTAATGGAAGAGACGGTTCCTTCCAGAGTGCATGAAAGTCCTGTTCTGAGTCCACAGCGAAAAACTTCACCATCAAGCAATGATGAAACTGCAAAGGCTGACAATTCTGTTGCTCCACCCGCAGATTTTCTTCATTTAACCACAGCAAATGCTAATGATGTTGTGGGTGCTGAGATGACTGAACTTGTATTGGCTAAGCCTGTGCAGGTTGAGTCTTCTGGTGCTGTACAGGAGATTACAACTGAGGATTTGCCACCCCAAGTTCAAACCTCAAACTTGGAAGTTATCGTGGATAAGTCGGTCACTTCAGAGCCATGCGCTGATGGTTTTACTGAACCATCTGTGATAGAGTATCCATCACAGTTTAATGAACCATCGGTTGATATGCAAGGTAAAGTTGACTTATCTTTGCTTGTTTTTTGCCGTAGTCATGGTGACCAACAGAAAATTTCAAGACCATCTGATTTGTCTTATTTTTAATTTTTTGGCAGGGGACAATCTGCGCGTGTCAAATGCGACGGCAGCAAGTTCAGATTTCCAACAGAATATAGAAGCAATTCCACAAAAAATGTCATCTAGTGATAGACCAAATAGCCTATCAGCATCAGATTTTCCAGAACGTGAGAAAATGCTGTCAGCTCCAGATGTTGAATCCTACCAGGCAAATGACTTGGGTCAGATAACTGCAGAAAAAGGAATCACTGAATCTGATGGAAGTAACAAAATAGGTAGTCTTACTAGCAGAAAAAGACACTTGGAGGATAGCTTACCAGCTCCAGAAAGTGTGACTACTGAAAAGTTATCGAGCAGACCACGTGGTATAAGAGCCACTGACGCTATTCCTGATGACGATGATTTATTGGCATCTATTTTAGGTACAGATGACTTTATAAACAACATGTCTGTTGCCTGGCTTTTGCTGCATTATCTAATTACATGCCCTTGTGTTAGTTGGTAGAAGGACCCCTGGGTTGAGGCTTGGTTCAACACCACTACCATCTAAGGCATCATCTTTGAAACGCCTGAGGTTGGCATCAAAGACTGCTACGCTCAAGAGAAAAGTGCAAATGGATGATGCCATGGTTATACATGCTGAGTATGTATATGCTTCATAATGAGCTTGTTGGTGGAAACTATGTGACTTCTTATTAATTTATTGCTGTGTCCTTGAATTTTTACTGTCACTTTTCCTCCTGTTCAGAAATAAATAGGATAATCTTGCCCTGAATCCTTACTTCCATGACCCCACTCTTGACTTAAGCAGCTATAGTACAAACATAGAACATCGTTAGTGGAACATTCATTATTTCATCTTAATGTGCTTGCTTTTAAGTGTAACATTATTACCTGTTCATTCTTTTACCACTGCAACGAACTTGTTTGTAGAAATTTTGTGACTTTCTGTTTCTAAAGAAGAAAACGCTGCAGTTTCCTTGAAGTTTTGCTTTGCTGTGGTATTTCGTGGTCTTGGATGAATAGGGTAATTCTTGGTCCTAATTTTACTACATCTACTTCATCATTTCCTTTGGAGCCCCCTCTGGTAAGAGTACAGAACATTACTGAGAAAAAACTCTGCAAGCTTTTGAGGTATTAGTTAATGCAAAATATACTTGCCAAGCTATTGCACCTTTAGAAGTGTCCTATTGTTGTCTGTCGGTATTGTACTGTTATTCTTCATTGTACAGTTCTATTGTAATTTCTGTATAGTGTATAAACACACTGATTGATTTGTCTCTAGAAACCAAATTGTAGACTATTTTGTCCAAATTATCTTCTAGTGTGAGCTTACTTACTGACACTGTCTCTTCTCTTCTCCAGCACCATACGGCAGCAGTTGATTAGTACCGAGGATATAAGACGCATTCGTAAAAAGGCTCCATGTACCCGCTCTGAAATATGGATGATTGAGAAAGGTTCACTAGAAGATGATATATTCCATGAACCCGTCTTCTCTTGTAAGTTCTCTAAATTGTGTTTGATTTTCTGTTTCCTCTTTGCACGTCAAAATTAAATTCAAGTAGGAAAGAACTGAAACATAAATGAATTAGTTTAGAAATCTGAGGATGGTTAGTGGTTATTGTGGTGATCAGTTCCATGTTCTCAAATTTTACTCATGGATGTTTTTGTATCCCAATCAGGTATATGCAAGGAGCTAAATGACTTGCACTATCGGACCTATGAGACTGTTGCTCACCTCACCGTTCAGAACATGGAACTACAAGGGCGACTAGACATGTCTCAAACTATCGAAGCAGATAGCAACAATGTTGCCTCTGGTGCAAAGGACAGTGCAACTCTTGATCACCAACTTCATATGTTGCTACCAGATGGAGCTCAATCAGACACGATGCACTCAGAAGCAACTTATGTAGCAGATGCTACAGCTGCATTTGGTTTGCAAATACCATATGACAAACAGATTAACAATGAATCTTTAAATTTTGTTGGCAACACCGTGTTTGAAGGAGCAACTGAGCCTTTTATTGGTAATGAGAAAGAAATTGAACTTGTTGACAAAGCAAATGCTAATATGAGCAACAGTGCTCAAGTCGATACACTGGATAAGGACCGCTGTCAAGATGTTACAGCCGATTTGCAGGGGAGTACTAATACCAATACACCTCTCTTTGTGCTAGATGACATCACCCTTGGTTCTCCTAGGATAACAGATGCTCCAGATGTGGTTCTAGATAGCTCTGGCCCAGGTTGTGTACAAACAGTGGACGGCATGAAAGGGGAGTTGAATGACATTGTTCACAGCGATATTAATGCGTTTGAGAATAAGGAGTTGCCCACTTCTGATATTACCGGTCTTGAATTTACTCAAATTGGCTCTGGTTTTCCTCAACCAATGGAGGATGAAAATGTTGTGTCTGCTATGGGAGAAAATTCTGGCTTGCAAGAAAATAACGCGGGATCTCTTATCGATCTGGACAACTTTGGGCATCAGTTTTCACTGAAGGAATGCAGTGTAAGTCCATGTAGAAGTTTGTACTTATACACACAGACACACACCAAATGCTTTATCTTTCTGTTAATTGCTTAATGCATCATGTTTTTTACTGGCCACTTCTGGCACATCTAGCTATACAAGTACTTGCACTGTTTTGTTCAGTTGTCATTAAGGCCATATCACAATTGGTATATTGTTTGAATTACAGGATTTTGGCAGTGCGATTCATGATGTTGATACAGGTAATCCTTCTGTTCTGATAGAAAGCATTATCTTGTGTTCTAAATTCTAATGTAGTGTGGAGCATTACAGGAGCTTTTGTTGATGTTGCAGAAAATGCACGTCATTTCCTCCTTGACTAGTGTTTTTTTGGGTCTGTTCTTAAACTGTATTTTGTTACTTAATACACAAATTTTGTGGACGGGAATTCACACTGTTGACTGATCTTATAATACAGCAAGTCTTTCCTGATCATACACTTACTATTCCAGTCTTGCATTGTGAGAGATTTATTAAGCTTTTTCAGATTTTCTAAACTATGAGGATGAGGTGGACTTTGATGAGGCAAATAATGATGAGCCGAATCCTGACGAATTCCAGTCTCTTGACAACAGTGGTTGGTCTTCTCGTACTAGGTACAGTTGAACTTAGTGTTATTTCCTTCAGAGTTTAGCATTCATACTTCTTTCAGCTTTATGATAGAATGTTGTTACAATTGCTGTGCAGGGGTGTCGCAAGATATCTCAAGACTTTATTCGATGAGGAATCTGGTCTGGGAAGAAAGAGTGTTGCCATTGATCATCTATTAAGTGGAAAGACTCGGAAAGAAGCATCAAGGATGTTCTTTGAGACTTTGGTATGTCATCATCTATTTTGATTGATGTTTTTTTATTCATTCTAAAAGAAACGGAGTACCAACTTGCAGTACCAGTGTGTGTAGCACTTAGGATTGCATTTTAATTTTAGAGATTATGTCTCAATTTAAGATTGCATTTTACAATTAATATCTTGTGAAAACATGCTGCTAGCGTCATCTCTTTGGATAGTCTTATTCTTTGACATAAACCAGTTGTTGTACTTGCTGTCGAACTAGATCTGCAACACTTTTCCACTGAATTGCTTTCTTTGAAGTTGAGCCACACCTCCTGACATCTACCTCAGTACTTATGTGCTCTGTTCCATTCCCAGGTCCTGACGACAAAGGACTACATTCATGTGGAGCAACCAAAGCCCTTCAATTTTGTCAGTATTAAGCCAGGGCCAAAGCTCCTCAAGTCAGATTTCTAGATGAAAATCAACTAGCGTGGCGTGATACATACATCTTACCATATCTGTCGCATTACCAACAACATACAGATGTCATCTTTGTCGTCACCCCCCATTTTTGTTTGTTCTTAATTTATCCCCACTGTAGTATCTGCCGCACTAATCTGAGTTGTCCAGGGTTTAGAAAGATTGTGTTGTACTCCATGTTGGTCGTTCGGTGTATATATGGTTAGCTTTTGTAAAGTTTATTATGTAATGTGATAGCATCAGCTCTAAGTTATTGCATATTGTTTCTTTTGTACGATCCTTAAAAATTGTGTACCTCTGATTGATACTCGTCTGTTTTTTTTCAAGTTCCTTGTGTTTCACACCTCAGTTGTTACCTGGATCATCAATTCCTGAGTAGTGGGGGAAAAGGGGGATGGAGTTTCTCTGTTTTAGTGTGTGTATAACTACTGTTTGTTGGATGACTGACTCCAAATTATAATACGATGAATAGGACCCATAACAAAGAGAGCAAGCATATTGTTGCTTTAGTAATATATCAAAGTGATTATCAAGCCCAAAGAAATTTTAAAAATTCGAACATCACATACGATTTTTGAATCGCCCGAAATTAATATCAGAGACAGTTCTAGGCTAGACCCTAAACTGATTGTTTGTTTGTATTTTTGAAGAATTTTCATTTAATTGGTTAACCTTAGGATTAAATGCTAGTCATGCCCTCTGTGTGATCCTCACTTGTTAAGATGGTATTATAAATTTTTCATAGTACGGTAAACATGTACAATTTTATAAAAATTTGAAAGAGTTCTGTCGAAATTTTAAAATATTTTAAAAAATAGTTTTTCGACAAATTCTCACGGAAGATCACTTTTTTCAAGGTTATTGACATAAATCCGGTAAATTCTAGTCATGAAACTTGAATTTTCGGCTCAAAAAACCAAAATTCCGGGCGGTAAGAGTGACATCTTGCCGAGAAAATGAGATTATCTGTAGCAATTTTTTTGAATTTTCAATTCTACCAGCATTCCTACCATTCCTCTAGATCCGAAAATCGGGATCTCGCTGACATTTCTAACCATGAGCCCAACCATTTCACCTTGAACGAATTGGCATGCTGTACGTGCGCATTTCGCCGTTCGCGATATTTTTTGGTGTTGTGTGGGGGTGTGTGTACGGAAAAGGACCAGCGCTACACTGCGCCGGCCGTGCGCGTCAGGAAAAGCACTGCGGCCGGCGTCTCCATTTCATACGACCGATATAAACTTATGAAACGGCACCGGCGGAGAGAACAAATTCACATTTTACACGTACAACTCTAATAGTTTTATATAATAGTTTTTTAACGTTATAAATTCAACATATATATTCGAAATTTACTAAAAGTATAATATATATGATTCTAAGTCTTATAAATTCCAAACCATCAGAATTGGAACTAATTCAATAAACAAATTTGACACATTAAATTTGGAGAATGGCACGTGTCACGGTGAGTCATGATCTGGCCAGCACGGCCGAGCACTTTGTTTGCTACGGCATGACAAAAGTTGCCTACCGTCCGATCGGCCGGTGCACGACAGTACGTACTGCAGTGTTCTACGCAATGATCAGACGGCTAGCTCGCAGTCACGGTATGGTGACAAGCTTAGCCAGCTGCACGACTTATTATGTCTGACCCTAACCAGCAGCTAGCGTCTTCCACTCAGCAAGTGTCGGTGCATCGATTCCTCTTTCATACTGTACTTATTTGTTCTTTTGTTCTGTCTATTGGAAGTTGGTTGGTTAACCTATACTTCATGTTTCTGCAGTCAATCACTTCTGAAGATTCAGAAGCAACTGGTAACACTTTGCAAGTCCAGAAGGTTAAACTAAGTATGAAAGGAAAAAGGTGGTTGCCTAAAGTGGAGATCAGATCAGGTATACAAGTGTAGTATCTACGATGAAATTTGCTGCCTTTTGTCTCCTTGATTTGTAAGTGTATATATGTGTAGGCATGATTAGACACAGAAAGTTCAGTTGTGCGGTTTACCTTGTTATTTTATTCAGCACACAAGGCGCATATGCCATGTGATGTTGTACCTTGTAGCTGGCTGCTGATGCATGCATGATATATGTCGTCCTTGTTCCTCTATTATGGCTTCAGAATGATTAAAGAAACCCCAGTACTAGACCCGGTCCACAGGAGGAGCTACCAGGGTGATTACTGGAGTCTCAAGCTCTGCTCTGTGTATTTTATGGTGTCAGGCTGATCACCTTCCCATACAAGATCACGGCACCTGGTCAGAAATTAAGAATTCAAACTTTGCCTTTCGCGTATTAGTGTGGTAAATGAATAATTTTGACCCTGTTTTGAACGTACCGCAATGCCAAAATGAACCTGTGTGCTGTCGTTAAAAGAGGGTTGATCTATAGTTATTCCATTTTCCATAATCCCAAATATCTACGTTTGAACTTGCTATATGCCTGTTATGTGCTTACGACCGATGGAGGATAGATGGGCTGTCTGTACGGTAACTTTTTTGTGATCCCAAATTCTCAACCCTGAAAACGACCGAGAAACAGCAGTTAGGCATGCATGTAATCACATAAACCCTAACATAATCCACAGCAGTTAATGTCTAATCAAACAAAAAAATCCAACAAACGAGCAACCATGCATACACAGGTGCTCATGTCGCATCTGCTTGCCCTTCTCTTGTTGAACCCATTGCTTATGTAGCCTATATATCTTACTTTTTACAAATCTTAACCCTTTCTACATATGGATTTGTAAATTTAGCTCCTTCATCTACTGTAGAAGGTGTGCCAGACGACATGTATTCCTTATCATGCCTAAAAGCGTGTAAGTCGGTTGGTGCTCCGGCAAGGTGACCAAGTGCTGCAGCGCGCCGGAGAGCATGGCAGGAGCTCGTTGCCACACTCGGGTAACGCGGAAGCTACCCGCCGTTAGGCCACACTGCTTCTGTGGTTGGTCGAGTTTCGCTGGCTTTTGTGCTCTCCTCGGGCACGGTAGAAGATATATATCGTCTGCTATGTCTTTTATTATGAGGTAGGAGACTAAATTTGTACGTGTATATGTAAAAAAAGTTATATTTGTAAAAAATAAAACGCCGAACATAGATAAACACCGTGACGACGCAAGAGGAGAAGAGACGGGAGAAAGGGATTCGGTGTCCAGTCGACATCATGCTCCATGGCTCCATGCATCCACTATCAAAAAGGACAATTTGTGATAAAGGGAGCCAGAAGCCCAGAACAAAAGGCTTCAAAAAGCTGGCCCACAAAGTGATCAATAGATTCTGCTATCACCAATATAGTAGTATCTTATGAGTAGTACTCCTATATATGATCACAACTGTCATTATATAGGTACCATATACTAGACTTTGGACGGTCTGGATTTAAGTAGATGAGATCAGATACATGTTCATGTTGGATGGATTATGTCATGAGTCTTCATTCTCCATTTTGGATTAATCTGGTATATATAGTATAGGTATTTAGAGAGAAGCCAGAACTCACCTATAATGTGCTAAACATGGGCCAGTAGTCAAAAAGCGAAGTTATCCGGTTTACGAGTGTACGCCGCTCTCGGATGTACGATGAGAAGTTTTCCTTGATATATATTGGTATGACATCGCTAAATAATATGTGCAATAATTGTAATCAATATGTGCAACAAAATACGAAAAAAGAAGTGCAATGTCCTAAAAAAATTAGGGAAACTATTAAAATTCTCATTGAAAATTGGATGAAAACCATAAGTATAGAACTAAGGTATGATTTAAAAATAGTTTAGGTATCCAAAGTAAACAAATTCATGGTGTTACAATGTTGCAGCATTTGAAAAAAATAGTGGCAACATTAAAAGATAATTTTTGCAACAGATAGGACAAACTACATAAAAAAATTCCAGAAAATGTCACTGTAACGACCCAAATTAACATGAGCAACATTTACAATAAGGTGATGCAACATACTGAAGTTCCAAACCCAACATTTCAGATTTTGTTGCAACAATCAAAACAAATAGATGAAACATTTCAAATTTCTTCCAGCAACAGCTCGAACAACCTACTGCAACATCTCACATCTCTGTAAGGGGATGACCTTTTTCTTCTTCATCAACCATGGCCATAACACTCATGAAGTCCATGCCCGCCTACGATGGAGCGTGTTTGGCCTATGTGGTGCTCGTGAGCACAGGCGAGAGCAACCTCAAAAAGGGGGAGGACATCCATCCGGGGCTTGGCCACGACCTCGAGTGTCGAGAGGGAGAGAGGAAGAGCAGCAAGGAGGAGCACACGATCTCCCTTCCAAATGCGGCCATGGAGAGAGAGATGGAAGGAGAGAGAGATAGGGGCAGGGCAGAGAGAAGCTTTGGTATGGTATTATGCCTCGCTAGTTGAAGAGACTAGAAGCAATAGGAGTCAAAAAGGTGGGGAGATCATCACGTGGGGATGGAAGGCATCGAATACTTTGATGGACTGGAGAGTGGCTGTAGTGGGCGTCCGATGTATCGCACGTCTATGCTATAGCAATTCCCTATGTAATACATATGTTTAGTCAATCATTTCCATCTTTTGAGCACTAGTAAATAAAAACTGTCTAGATCGACCATATGCAAATGATATTATTAGAATTTTCATAAAAAATACTTTCATACTGTTATAATTTTATACCGTTCAATGGTCGTAAATTTGGACCAACAAAATTTAAAGGTGAGAGAGAAGGGATTGGAGGGGACCCGAAATGTTAGAGGCTGGTGGAGGCGACACTAACCGAAGAGACCTCATTGAGCTTGTTGCAATTAAAAGGAAAAGAAAAAGAAGACGAGCCCACATATCAAATATACACCTTCGTCGTCGTAGTCGTTGTTAAAAACTACCGTCGCCTCCTGATCCGGTATGTGTGACCTTGCTACTACCTAAGTTCATTGTGCATGGCCTCGCTAGCGGAGATCTGAGTTGGTAAGGCTTGGAGGGAGTAGATTAGGGGAGAAGGATGTAGCATGGCTTCGCCAGTGACGAGAATTGCAAGTGCTCAGAAGGTAGGTGGAGACCGAGCGGCAAGGAGATCCATTGAGACAGTGAGGAAGAAAGAAATACTCCCTCTATCCAGAAGTTTACAAGACATATTATTTTTTATGCATAGGTCAATGAAATATTAAAAATAACTAGATTACCTCTAAATATTATCTTTAAGCATTGTAGCCTCGGCCAACCTCTAACTTTGTCATTTTCCCTCCAACATTTAGCCTCAAAAGTGGAGCCACATTAAATTACAATATTCCTTTCGCATTTCCATCTCAATGGATCATTGATCCCCCAATATTCATTTGTGCAATGGGATATAATGTTTACCTCTTGTTCTTCAATGGAGCTAGCGTTGGATCTCATGAACAACAGAGAAGTTGATTCTAGACGTTGTAAAGTTGGCACTGATAGCTCCATCTAAAACAACCCCAGTGTTCAATGAAACTACAAAGTTCATTAGAAAAATTATTAACATACATAAGTCAATCATTCCACAAGGATCAATTATCATTCCCAATTAATTAACAAAACCGTCATACACACATTCATACATCACAATATATATACAAATACCAAATACAATAGAGGACAATGTCCTACAACTGTATACAACACAATGTACTCAAGTATCCAATTACATCAAAAAGGAAAATTACAAGAAAATTCTAATGCCTATTAAGATAAGCCTCTTTTGATCTTCAGTCGAAATCCCAGGAAAACGTTAGTCATTAATATATTGGTATGTACCACTAAAGCAGAGACTTAAAAAGGTTTTTAGTGTGTGCCATCAGACCCTTTTGCGAGTAGGTATCGCTCACTGAGATACCAGATCTGTCCGAGGCCAAATCGGCATCTCTTGCTAACTTGGATGTCATCATTCGACGAAAACATACAAACTTAGTAAATCGAGGGTAACTCTAGCGTACTATGAACAGGACCCCAAAAATATCACCCACAGTGAAAGGATAAGCTCGGCACGATTAAAGAGGAAATGAGCAAGCACTAGCCTGTCCCCAATCCATTTCCCTCACATCTAGAAGCCAGCCGAAGCCCCTCCCTCAGTTCCTCATTTCCCCACCCCACTTTCCCCAATCTCCTAAAACCAATCATTGGCCAGGAGAAATTGCAAGCCAGGAGGGAGTCACCAAGCCGAAGCAAGGAGGTAACAGGGAGCAGCCCCAAGCCAGAGAATCTTCCCAAGACAACCAGGAAGCCAAGCCAAGGAGCCAAGAAGAGGGAGCCAGGAGAAGAAGACGAAGAGCAAGGAGACCAAGATTTTGGCCATCTCCATCAACACCTCAAAACTCACCACCACCATCCCCCACATCACCGTCAGAACCATCCTCATCAACACATTCCACATAATGTACATACAAGTAGATCCTTGCTAACCTAGAAGCTAAGAAATCAAGTGCAGTATCAAGGTAGGCATTAGAGTGAGCAGTGTCCTAAGGGCGGCGTGGTGCGTGTCCTGCAACTACCTCGCATTTCCCGGCATACGGGTGTTGCTAGATGTCGTCGCCACGCCACCAAACCTAGAGTGCCACCCCAAATCATCATCGACCCATACTCACCATTAGATCATAATGCGAATCCCACATAATAACTCACTTAGCATTGCATAACAAAAACAATAAGGAATCCATAAGCAAAATGGGGAAATCTGGGAAATAGCAACCATTGGGAGGAGGATGCTGAGTAGGGTCGGACACAGGTGAGGAGGTGCTCAGGTCGACGAGGCGCGGGCCTCAGAGGAACCATGGAGGAAGCAAGGGGAACCAGAGTCGAGGAAGGGCAGGCCTGCTTGGGGTGAGCCAGGACAAGTCGGTGAGGGGCCAAACCGAGGGTTGACCTAGGCGGGGCAGGCTGGCGTGCGAGCGCGCACGTAGGCGTAAGGAGGCAGGGAGGAGGCTGCCCGAGCTGCGGGGCCAGCAGGGCGGCCATACGCGCAGCGGCACCAGCATCGGCATGAATGCAAACACGGGCACCAGCATCGTGGTCGGCGACTGGTACAAGGGCACAAGCAGGCCAACAGCGGCAGCTGAGGGATTAGGGGAGGGAATCCAGAGGGGAGAAGAAAAGGGGAAAGAAGAGAAGAGAGAGATAAGAGAGGAAGAGATGAAAAAAGAGGAGCAAGAGGGAGTTCAGCGAATAGAGAAAAGAGGAGGAGAAGAGAAAAGAAAAGAAAAAGGAGGAAAGAGTAAAGGGGAAAAGGAAAAGAAAAATGAGAGAAAAAGGAGAAAGAAAAGGAGAAAAGAAAAAAATGAGAGAGGAGGATAAAAGGGAAAATAAAATAAAATATATAAATATGTGTATATATATTTATGAATATCACGAACTACAATAAACTAAATAAGAACTCATCGTAATAGTAGGGAATTTAAAGAGAGAATAAATAGCAGCGAATGACTAAGTAAAGAATCATATAAAACCCACATATGCCAGAATAATTAAAAATAGGAGATAAGGCCTCTATTTAAATAAAATTAAAACCAAAGTATCAATATATCATGTATATTAAAAATACACCAAATTAAAATATGATCAATTAATAAATCCTAAATTAAAGTAAGCAATCTATCTGTACCAATTCCAACTAAATCATGAAAAGGTTGGACACAATAAAACACGCAATAATTTAAGTGTCACATGAATTTAATATTATGTGATTTCATGAATCGAATTGAATTAAGCAGAATGCCACCTTCGGAATCCAAGTGAGGTCGAATATTTCAACTCTATTTTAGGCAATCTTCTTTTGATCATAATTACGATTTTGTTTTTAAAATGTTTTCAGATACACACACACATATATAGACATATACATATACATATATGTATATGTATATGTACACACACATATGTATACTATATACATATGTATGTGTTGTGTGTGTGTATATATATATCCTTCGTCCCAAGTTTACGTGCTGTATTTTCTTTAACAATATCGTCTATAAATATAAATTGTATGTTATATTATATATATACACATGTGTATATATACGTATATATACACACGTATATATATACATGTACATACATATATACGTGTATATATACATACGTATATACGTATATATATGTACATATACACATATATATATACGTATATACATATACACACACACATATATATATACACACATATATACATACATATATATACGTACATACGTATACGTATATATATAATCACAAGCTGGATACAGTTGGAAAGATGATTTGATGATGAACTGCTGAGGTAGCAATTGACTATTGGTATATTCAAATGGCTCATCCAACGAAAGAAGCCAATGACGTATTTATATTTATGGTGGGTGGAGGGCGTCGTTTGAGAAGGAATGTAGCCGATGGGGCCTTCTACATAGACTACGATATAAGGATGAATAACTACATTCAGGCAACAAGCCGTATTTATAGTATCAACTATAGTGTGTGAAATCAATTAGAAAAGGTTGTCCCATAAAAGTACTATGATCTCCATATTAGAGAATAGGTAGATAACTAGGGCGTAAAATCCGGGTATGCCGGAAGGCTCGGAGAAACCACTCGAATTTGGAACTCAGCTACGAGCTGACGTGTTCCTAGGCACTATATTTAAAGCCATGGGTTGAGTACTGCCAACAGGTAGTCGGAGTACAACTGTTAGCTGTGAGTCGGTGGGACGACCTAGGGAAGGTGTCCATGGCTCGAGTTAGCAGAGTTAGAGATCTAATACTGGATTAGTGATAAACATTCTAGGACCTCACAGGATGGGGTCACCATGGGTAAAGTGGTACAAACCTGCGCAGGGTTAAATTATGAATTCATGCCTGTCTTTTGGATTGGAGGCTACGGAAGCAAGGTCTGCCTCATATATGAGTGCTAGTAGCTAATTCTCACAATTAAAATACACAACCCTTAAAGAAAACCAAAACCTAATTTCTGTAACAATGGATTTTGAGGGAAGGTGTACATTGAATAAATATGAGAGAAAATCATATATTGCATTTGTTAATAATGCTTGTTGAGTATTTTTATACTTACTCTTGCTTAAATCCCCCTTTGCTTAGAGGGTGAATTCTATGGATCCACCTAAGAGGCGTAAGGTGACTATTACTTGCAGTACTAGGACTACGAGGAGTACTACCAGGGGGACTAGGTGGTTTGTTAGGACGTACCTCAGCTTTTGGCGATCTTTAGGGTAATTAGTTAGATGTTATGTATAATTAGTGTTCTGCTGCAACACTCTGAATACGGTGTACTAACTGATAAAATATTAGGTGCACTTGATATTTTATTAGCTAATATATCGAGATCAGCGTAATTAACCCATAGTAATGATGATGTTACTGTCGTTACCCTATGATAATTATGCGGGTTGCCACACCATCCAAGCCTGTTGATTCAACTGGGGAGGACAACTAGCCACATTTAGCTCTTTCAAAACATTCCATATCGAGAATGCCTTAAAGTTGTCTTTGTATCTAACAGCATGAAAACCTATAGAATGCATAGAGTTGGTACTAGCGTTTACAAAACCGAATCGAGATTGAAAATCGAAGATCCAGCGGTACTGATTTATCACAAAAATCGCCAAAAACCGAAGGGTCTCGAAATCAAATTATTTGGGAAAAAATAAAAAAAATCAAAAATTGATCGATTTTCAACGAAAATCAACTGGCGAATTGAACTTTTCTTACAACTGATTTTTGAGTGATTTTCATCGGAAATAGCTCAATTTTCACCAATTTCGACCGGTTTACATGACATAAATTTTTCTATTTTTTTTAATTTGACCGGTTTACTGATCGGTTTAGAATTTTGAACCGACTCGATACGGTTGATTTTCATAATTTTTGGTCGATTTTGTTAACCCTAGTCGGTACCCAGGGACTGTGGAAATTGTTTGCGGTTTGTGGGAACACCACATGATTTTTTTTTGGGTAAATGGTGAAGCTAAAATTGTTGGACACTTTGCAAGGATGGGGAAAATTTATTGGAAATTGACATTGTGGATGGTTTCGGGAATACGATGGCTATTTGTAATTTCTAGATAACTATTTGTGTTTGAAGAGCTCTTTGAAACAAGATGCGGATGAGAGGGTGCAAGTGAATGTACGGACACTGTGGTGTATATATACCACGTCTGGATGCAACGGCTAATTCCACTAAATTTGGAAGCAACGGTAACCTTCAACAGTCGGGGCAATAAGTAACTTTCATTTATTCGTAATAAACTTTCATTTGACATCTGTATTTATCACATTCTTAATTTTTAAAAGAGATGCTACGAAGTATTTGGTACCATACAAATTTTTTCCCCGGGTTGGCCCATTGTATAGAATTGACACCAAATGATTGTTCCCTTCTTTTTTTTTTTCTTTTTGTAATATTAGAGCTAGCTTCTCTTTTATAGCCGGTAGCAGGGTTAACAGTACCGTTTCGATCTTGGTTTTCGATGAGCCAGCGGTACCAAAATTCGCGAAAAACCGAACAAAATTCACGAAAAGAGAATGTTTTCAAAAGTCAAATAAATTTGAAATCTGGTCAAACAGCAGAGCGAAATTCGAACGAAAACCTCTCGAAAAGTAGCGACTCGAAAATCGGCTATAGGTTGAAAAATTGGGAAAAAATGTATTTTTTTTCTTTTAGGGTACTTTTCTCGAAGCTCCGTTTTTCAAAAAAAAAAATACATCAGAGGTCATAAAGCTATTAATACTAATTTTAGGGAACTTCTAGATATTTTTTTTCCAAATTTCTCAATTTTTTTGAATTTAAATTTGAACTTGAGCGGTAAATTGAACGGTATGCTTTTCTAAATCGGCATGGTACTGTTGGAAATATTAGGAATTTTCTCAATATTTTAATCCACAAAATTATGTAAATCATGATAAACATTTGCACAATTCTAGTTCAAAGCCAAAGGTACTAGATAACAAACTATCTATCTCAAACGCAAAGGCTAATGAACAAGAAATCAACACGATAAAAATACGGTATAAGAGAGTATACCCTTGAGCTGGTGCCACCATAGGCACAGGCACAGGCGGAACAATGACTTGCTCATTGTTGTTCGCCATGACGGTCGGTGTAGAAGATCACGGGTTGTCGCAGAGAAGTCTTTGGTGCAGTGCAGAGGTTGATGCAGTGCAGAAGGGCTCCTTCCGACGCCGGTGCTTCTGGTCGGGACAAAAACTTGAGCAGTCGCGTGGTACGCTTCCCAAAAACCTTATCGGCCTTCTATCTCGAGCAAGATATCAAGAAGGATGAGGTTTCGGAGACCTGCTCCCTCCGCTACTTGTGCGCGCAAGAAAACGGAGGTGGGGAGACAAGCAAAGCAGCGCTACAGTTGGAACAACAGAGTATTGCGGGAGAACTCAGGTGAGAGCCAGTAGATGGAGAAAGGCACAGCCGCTGCCCTCCTTATATAGGCTTGCGGCAGAGTAACTGACGGCGATTAAAAGGAGGCCATCAAGACATCCGTTACTAGTAACTGACTCCATCAAGATGTCCGTTACTAGTAACTGGTCATAAACCGGCCACATTATTCACTGAAACGGCAAAACAAACCGCTTTCCACCCAGCACATCACGTCCGGACTGGCCTGCGTCGCGCACTTGCTCGACTCGACTCGCACTCGCACACGCCACGGCTCGGCTCGGCGCGTGCGCGCGTGTGGCACCGCCTTTTCCCTTCTTCACCTTTCTAATTGAGAGACACACAACTCAACTATTTAAGTTGAGGAAAACTTCTCCCAACTTCCCGTATGGTACTAAACCAATTTCATGACTCCTAGTATTATAATGGGCCCTTTGGAATTTCTATTAAATTAATCATGGGCCAACCCCATAATAATCTAACAATCCCCACCAAATTTCAAAGGCACATTTGAAATACTTTCAGTTCCAATGTAGTTTGATATACCAGTATTTCGACGGAGACTGTTAAGTTGAACTTTCACCTAGAACAAAGGGTACACTCATCCACAACTGAACAATGGACTATGCCTTGAATTGACAGTTTTGTGCGAGCAAGTTTCACCAAAGTCCTTTACTGATACTAGGCTGCTAAATGCATCCACTCGGTTTGGAGCTTATAAGTCATACTCCTTGGCCTTTCATGAGCCTCTAGAGATCACCCAATCTCATAGACTGTGACTAGCAGTCAAACTCATATAGGTGTATTCCTCATAAGATATCCTGTAGGACAACATCTCTGCTTATCAAAACCACTCGGAATACATTAAGGTATAACCAACCTGCCATATAGAATAGGAGAGTTATTGCATCTCAAACGGAGAGGGCTAAGTACAAAAGGTACTCTCCTCTTAGCCAGTCACTAGCTTGTCTCAACATCCTAATTCACGGGATCTCCGATCACATAGAATGAGTTACCACTAAGACATGACTTTATGTGGGTCTAAAGCCCATCTCCCTCGATGCTTCATCTATCATATTCCGTGATAGTCCCTTTGTAAAAGGATCTGCCAAGTTTTTAGCCGTCTGGACATAGTCCAACGCTATAACTCCAGAGTTTCTCATTTTCCTGACAGACTTCAACCGCCTCTTAACGTGCCTTGATGACTTCATGTTATCCTTAGAAATGTTCACCTTGACAATCACCGTCTGATTGTCACAGTTCAAAAGGATAGTAAGCACCGGTTTCTCAACCACCGGTAAGTCCATCACAAGTTCACGAACTAACGGCTTCACAGCGGTATCTAATGGCTTCGCTCCACCTCGTTAGAGTTCACGAATCTAATCTAATGCTGTGAGTTCTGCTTCCATTGTAGACCTCGTTAAGATGGTCTCGCTTGCAAGACTTCCAGAAACAACTCCCACCACCCAATATGAACACATATCCACTTGTGGCTTTTATTTCATCAAGATCGATATCCGCTTGAATCATTATAACCCTCAAGTACCCTAGAGTACTCGGTGTAGTGAATTCCATAACTTGATGTCCCTTTTAGATAGCCCATTACTCTCTCAAGAGCATGCCAATGATCATCTCCTGGTTTGAAACAAACCACTTAGTTTGCTCACAAAGAAACGAGATATCGTGCCTCGTTGCACTAGCTAAATACATCGCTGAACCAATGATTTGGGAATATCTCAATTGATCCTTTGCTATACTTTGGTTCTTTCGTAATAGCACACTTGGATCATACGGCGTTGGAGCAGTTTGCAATCGCTATAGCCAAAGCGACTCAACACCTTTTCCACATAATAGACCGCTCAAGAGTAATCCCACCGTCACCTTCTCTTAACAGTTTAATGTTTAAGATGACATCCGCTACCCCAAATCTTTCATTTCAAAGTTTTGGACAAGAAGTCCTTGAGTTCCTTAATCACATTAAGGTTCGTCCCAAAGATCGATGTCATCAACATACGGACACATAATCACTCCTTCACCCCCACCATAGCGGTAATACACACATTTGTCAGCTTCATTCACAACAAAGCCGTAGATGTTAAAGTTCGTCGAACTTCTCGTACATCGCTAGGTGCTTGCTTAAGGCCATACAAAGACTTCAATAACCTACACACTTTTCCTTTATGACCGTTTACTACAAATCTATCAGGCTGATCCATATAGATTTCCTCTTCCAAATCTCCATTAAGGAAAGCCGTCTTTACGTCCATCTGATGAATGATCAGATCGTAGGAGGCAGCCAAATATAGTGTTACTCTAATAGTGATCAATTTGGCAACAGGTGAGTAAGTATCAAAGAAGTCCTCGCCTTCTTTCTGGGTATAACCCTTGGCCACAAGCCTTGCCTTGTACTTTTCAATCGTACCATCAGGCCTCAGCTTTTTCTTGAACACCCACTTACATCCTACAGGTTTACACCCATATGGACGATCAACAACTTCCCAAGTTCCATTGCTCAAGATGGAATCCATCTCACTGACCGCTTCCTTCCAACAATCAATCGTCCGAGATGAATAAGCCTCCTCAATGGTTCTTGGAGTATCATCCACTAGATATACAATGAAGTCATCACCAAAAGACTTTGCAGTCCTTAGTCTCTTACTCTTACGAGTTACTTCATTGTCCTTATCTATTGGATTTTCCTCAAAAGTGGGCTCAATTTGTATAGGAGTGGAAGGTTTAGGAGAGAAGATCAATTCTTGGTCAGATGAGCTAAGTGTCTCTTTCATAGGGAATAAGTCCTCAAAGAATGTGGCATCATTGGACTCTAAAATTGTACCTTCACTCATATCAGGTACTCCAAATTTCACTATTAAGAACCTATATCCAATGCTGTGAAGAGCATAACCAATAAAGACACAATCAACGGTTTTTGGTCCAAGTTTACGCTTCTTTGGGATAGGCACATTGACCTTAGCCAAACAGCTCCAAGTACGTAAATAAGAGAAATTTAATCTTTTCCTCTCCCATTCCTCGAATAGTGTGATTTCTTTATTCTTTGTAGGAACCCTGTTTAGAACATGACAAGCAGTCAATATAGCCTCACCCCACCATTCCTTGGAAAGTCCCGCTGTTTCTAACATGGCGTTAACCATCTCAGTTAGAGTACGGTTCTTTCTTTCGGCAACCCCATTTGATTGGGGCGAATAGGGAGGCGCCCTCTCATGGATTATTCCATGTTCCTCACAGAATAAATTAAACTCACTAGAAAAGTATTCTCCACCATAATCTGACCTAACCCGTTTGATTTTTCTCTCAAGTTGGTTCTCAGCTTCAGCTTTATAGATCTTAAAATAGTGAAAAGCCTCATCTTTTGACTTTAATAAATACACATAGCAATATCTAGTAGAATCGCCAATCATAGTCATGAAATACCTCTTACCACCCTTTATCAACTCCCCATTCATCTCGCATAAATCGGTATGAACTAGTTCTAACGGTGCCAAGTTTCTCCTCACCGCCTTGTGAGGCTTAAGTAGGTTGCTTAGATTGCACACACACTTGACACTTAGAACCTTTGACTTGGGTAAATTTTGGGATTAAATTCATACTGGTTAACCGCATCATGCAACCAAGATTAATATAACAAAGTCGTGAATACCAAACATCAGTCTCATGATTACAAACATGATTCACAATTTTATTCATGTCCATCACAGACAAGCGGAAAAAGCCTCCGCTCTCATAGCCTTTTCCAATAAAAGTTCTAATTTTAGAAACAACACATTTATTAGATCCAAAAACTAACTTAAAACAATCTCTACACAATAGAGACCCGCTGACAAGGTTTTTATTTATTACGGGCACGTGATGCACGTTTATCAGTCGCACGACTTTGTCTGAAGTAAACTTCAAGTCAACTGTGCAGACTCCACGTACAAATGCCTGCGACCCATTCCCCATCAACACGGAGGTAGCCCATGTGACCTGGTAAGAAGAGAATAAGGATCTGTCAGCACAAACATGTATGTTGGCCCCATGTCAATACACCAATCAGGTGAACGACATACTGATAGAACTGTAGGTATTGAAACATACCCGGATGTTCCCTTCTCAATATTGCCAATAACAATGTTGGCGGACTTTTTCTGCTTATTGTCTTTACGATCAGGGCAATCCTTTGCCCAATTATCAGTACCATTACAAACAAAGCAGTTTCCCTTTCCTTTATTCTTTTTCTTCTTGAAGCTAGTAGTTTGAGCGGCCTTGTTCTTGTTCTCGGGCTTTTTAGACTTATTTTTATTCTTCTTGTTGAATTGAAAGGTTTTCTTTTGTACCACATTGGCACTAGAACTTCATTTCCCACGTGTATCTTTTGCCCTCGCTTTCTCCTCAACATCTAAAGACCCAATAAGACCAGCAACGCTGAACTCTTGTCTCTTGTGTTTTAGAGTAGTGGCAAAATCCCTCCAAGAAGGTGGCAGCTTCGCAATAATGCATCCCGCCACAAACTTGTCGGGCAATGCACATGTAAAATTCTCAAGTTCTTTCGCAAAGGCTTGAACCTCATAAGCCTGTTCTACTACAGAATGGTCATCAACTATCTTGTAGTAATGAAACTGCTCCATGACATAGAGTTCACTACCCGCGTCAGAGACTCCGAATTTTGCCTCAAGTGCATCCCACATTTCTTTACCACTTAGCAAAATCATATATACATCAACAAGATTTTCTCCAAGAACACTAATCACGGCGCCTCTAAACAAGTTATTCGCGGCCGTGAAGGTACTCGCCTGCTCAGGAGAGAGCCCACCCTCAGGCTGTGGCTTGCCTTGCGTAACGTGATACACGTTCATGGCAGTCAACCACAGAATCATCTTGGCGCGCCAATGCTTGTAATTTGCGTCGTCAAATACAGTTGGCTTAAGCGCGGAACGAAACCAGTAGTTGTAAAAATTCCTAGAATAAGGTTTTTGGATTGTTGGAAATATTAGGAATTTTCTCAATATTTTAATCCACAAAATTATGTAAATCATGATTAAATATTTGCACAATTCTAGTTCAAAGCCAAAGGTACTAGATAACAAACTATCTATCTCAAACGCAAAAGGATAATGAACAAGAAATCAACATGATAAAAATACGGCATAAGAGAGTATACCCTTGAGCCGGTGCCACCATAGGCACAGGCACAGGCGAACAATGACTTGCTCATTGTTGTTCGCCATGACGGTCGGTGTAGAGGATCGTTGATGCAGTGCAGAAGGACTCCTTCCGACGCCGGTGCTTGCAGTCGCGTGGTACGCTTCCCAAAAACCTTATCGGCCTTCTATCTCGAGCAAGATCTCAAGAAGGACGAGGTTGACCTGCTCCCTCCGCTACTTGTGCGCGCAAGAAAACGGAGGTGGGGAGACAAGCAAAGCAGCGCTACAGTGAAGGATCGATATGGCCTAGAGGGGGGGGGTGAATAGGCAATTTTACAAATTCTAGCAATTTTAATCAACTAACCTAATTTTAACGAGAGTAAGTTATAGCAAGAATAAAGCAGAATTCAAGCAACTAATAATAACAGCGAAAGCAATAAAAGAAATGATACAGGAGAGACAAAGATTTATCCCGTAGTTCAGAGCCGCACTCCTAATCCACGTTGAAGCACTTCTTTCGAAGTTCAGCTTCTCCAAAGCTAGTCGCAGTAGCTCTGGTGCTCACTCAGGTAACTCTTTCACTTCTCGAGTGAGATGTGTTCCAAACCTCTCACAAACACAGTTGCCTTCCACAAACACCTTTGGATAGGTCACACTGTTTACTTCCTCCAAACTGTCTAGGATCACCAAGATCCAAGAGTAATAAATCTTGCACAAGTTCTGTCTCTTGGTTCACTTTGCAAATCACGCAACTAGACACTGACTTGGAGCTTACACACTTAGGGATGTATGAAGATTTTTGTGTGAAAATGAAGCACATACTTCTTTTTTGAGAATGAGAGCTATATGTCAATGCCAAAGAGTAAGGAGTTCATCTATATCAATGGTAGATGGCTCAGGAAATGCTTATATAGCCATTTTGGGTGAAAATAGCCGTTACACCTGCTACAGTAGCCGTTGGACGTGTCAGATGTCATAAACAACAGAAATACACACGTACAACGGACTATATATCAGTGCTTAGCGATACTGGTTATATGTATGTCGGACCAAATTTCAGAGTTCACGACGGACCAAATATTTTGGTCCGTAGTACATGGGTTGATCAAGAAGATGGTCTGGCATACAACTGAGAGAGATATATGAGTATCAGACTAAATTGCTTGGTCCGTTACATATGACTTTCAAAGGATTTTGCTTAGGCATAGAGACCTATGTACGTCGGACCAAGATTTTGGTCCGTTATACATGGACAAAGCAAGAGATTTGCCAGGAAAAGAGACACATGTACTTCGAACCAAATTTTTGGTCCGTTTTGCATGGACTTCATAGAAGATTGGTTTTAGCAAGAAGACACATGTACTTCGGACCAAATTTTTTGGTCCGTTATACATGGACTTCACAGAAGATTGGTGCCAAGAACCTTTTTCAACATAGATAAATTTTATCCCGGCTTTTCAATCTAGCAACGGACTTAAAGTAATTAAACACAAATATTTTGTCCGTTTCCTAAGAAAAAAACCTCTTTTGAAGATAGAGAATACTTATTTTAGGTTTCGATTAAAAGGAACAACAAAGATTTAGTCCGGGCAAAAACTTATACACTGAACGGGATGCCGGACCAAAATTTTTGGTCTGCTGAAGATAGGAAACCTAAGACATCTTTGGTCCGATACTGAGGAGAGAATATTGCATGTATGCCGGACCAAAATATTTGGTCCGTCATACATAGGCGGACTTTTGAATAAGATGATTTTCAAGGAATGTTTGACCAAGAATATGTGAATATGAAAGCGAGTATATTTTAATCTGAAAAGCAGATATACAAAGGGAGTTTTGACATAGAATAGATTCAAGGTTTGCAACGGACTGAAGAATATAGATAGGTAAAGATTGGTCCGTTGTACTGAAAGGTATAGTTTTAGAAAGGTAAAGACTAAGTGTCTTTTGCTCCAAGTGATCTAGTTTTGCCTTTGCCTAACAAACTATTTTCTTATGCAAAGTCCCTCTTTTGGACAACTAAAAGAGATAAAACACCTAGGCTATTCGACTTAAAATATCTCCCAAGACATAAGCTATAAACTGAAAGCCTTAATCTTGTTGTCCCAGCTTATTTCATTATAGGTTCCAGCTCACTTTCTTCAAGCTTTGAACATTATTAACTTAGTCATCAATACCAAAACCATAATAATATAAAAATAAAATTGAGGGGTGCCTAGATGCTATCATACAGTTGGAACAACGGAGTATTACGGGAGAACTCAGGTGGGAGCCAGCAGATGGAGAAAGGCACACCCGCTGCCCTCCGACGATTAAAAGGAGGCCATCAAGACGTTCGTTACTAGTAACTGACGGCAGTTACTGGTCATAAACGTCTAGCACATCACGTCCGGACTGACCTGTTGTAAGGACCCGAATCCACTGATTCGAACCCACTGTGTTTACCGCACTATTCCCAGGATCAACGCTAGTGCACACAGCTCAACATTGGTACATATCACATCATACTCAACGATAATAGAATAATAGTTCATTCATTGATATAACTAAAGGTATGAGCTTATGACCAACTTACATTATTAAGCCACGCAGGCAAGACCAAAATATAACTAATGATTAAGCAAATGGAAAATAGAAAACGAGATAGCTCATCACTTCACACAGCAACCGACAAGGTTCGGACCCTAATGACTCGTGTCTTCCTCGACTTCCTCTTCCAACACAGTGTAGATTCTTCAACTGTTGATTATTGTTGTTTGGCAAGGGTGAGTACTTAAAGCACTCAACAAGTTGTGCATGAATGCGCTTCTATGTATCTATATGTAAGGCTTATTCCAATGGATAGGCTATCATGGCTATTTTGCAATAAGCAAGATTTATGAACAGATACAAGAAATAGATTGTAAAGAATGTAAAACAAATAGCAATAATAAATAACTTCAGATTTCTCAAGTAAACCAAGTTTCTAATCCTAAGTCAAATTCCATCTTCCATATGGCCTTCCGCCATCCCAACCAAGTTGTTCAATTAATTAAACTAACCCTTAATCTGTAATTCCGAGCATTGCTCAATACCGCGAGCACGGCTATCCGAATAGTTTCACACTCTGCAGAGGTTATGCACTTTACCCACGTGATACAACCAAACACCACCAAGGCGAGTGATTATAACAAAGCCTTTACAATGCTCGCTTAACTCGATACTACCCGCTAAGGATTCAACATCGGTGGGATTGGTTACCACATCCGTGGCCCCTCTTGCGCCATGTGAATTACACCATAACTCGGGAACTCACACCGATCACGATAGTACCAAAATCAAGACATTGCAAATTACTCACCTAGGTGGCCCATACTGCACATGTGGTTGCATGATTGACTCAGTCAAAGGCTTGCAAGGTTAAGTCCTTAGTGTGATCAAGGCAAGACATCCACATACCATCTCGCCCATCGGGCCCACCTTGGCCTTCTCGCCTTGCCACTTGCCCCATTCCAAATTATCATCACCCAGCTTGATTACTAAGCACCACGTGCCATCAACAATTCAACATCGCTATGTGACATGACTCGCCACAACAACTCAATCTCATCGTGTGATCCCACATGACACACAAGTTCATAATATCGCTCCATATTCCATTAATCAAGATTAATTATCAATGATTCGATACATGTGATGACGTGGCAAAGCTAAGCAACTAATACGGTCTAAACCTCCAATGTTGATTATAATTATTAACCAACTATATTTAACCAATCTAGGTGACAATGGATCATGGCATACAATGACAAGGTAGGGTATAGATCAATCTGTATATTAGCTAATCCCAATCTAATTTGAAACAATTGTATATTTGAAACATATGCAATAGGGTAAAACAAATATATCAATTTTATAAACATGGGTTCAACATGATCAAAGCACAACTTGCCTTGGAATAGGTCCTGATCTTGATCTGAAGCTTGCTCTTGAGTTGTTTGATCTTCCTCCAAACGTCGCACAATTCAACGCTCACGCTGCATCAAGAAGAAAAGCAAATAAATACCAAAACAGAGAGCAATTGAACTCCAAAATCAAATAAAATTCACCATTAAATAGATCTCAATTTTACAAATTTTTAGAAACTGGAATCACTCAAATCCGAAGTTACGATGTAAAAGATATAGCCTTTTGAAATTTGAAATAAATCATCAAATCGTAAAATCGAATTTCGAAATTAACCGATTTACTTTTATTCGAAAAACCGATTTATGACGTCACCATGACATCACGCGACATCAGCCTGGCGCCACCAATCAAACGGTGACGCGTGTCTCGGCGCAAGATAGACTGGGTCTACAACGCAGTCATGAGTCCACGGTGAACGCGTCCATGACCCATTTGCACCGCGCCGCCGACACGCGGCGGTGCTTGATTGGTCGTGGCGGCGCACGATCCACAGCCAGCAGAACCCGATCGAACGGATGCGGGTGAAAGGCCACGTGGCACGATCTCAACCAGAGGAGCTAGATCGGACGGCCCAAGCTTCAACTCGGCGATGAAGACGCGGCGGCGAATTCTTACCGGACCAAGACGACGACCAAGGCAACGGCGTTTTGGCGGGCTTCCGCGAGATGACGCTGCAGATCTGGTTCGCACGACGAGCTGAGTTCGAATCGTTCCGTCGCGGCGAAGAACTCCTCGCTCGTCGGGATCTCGCGAAACTCTCGGCGGCACTTGAGTCACTTCCGGCGAGCTCTCGCGACCGCACACGATTTATTCCAAATGACGAGGAGCGGGCAAACGGCGCGCAGATGGTTCAACATCGGGCGGGTCCGCGGCTTAAATAGCTCCCTCGCCGTGTGTTCGAGGCGGAGTTCGCTCCGTCGCGGCGGCGCTTATCCGAAGTTCGTGACGGCGACGAGTCCCGAGACGACGGAGTCTTAACCGCCCACGCGCCGTGAATCGGACGGACTCCGCGGCGCGGACGTGGCGAAATCCCGGTCCTCCACGCGCCCGATCCAACGGCTAAGAATCGCTAGGGTTTCAACGGGTGGGACAAACGCCCACCTCCGATTAAGATCCGACGGATGCAAATGATTCCATCTAGAAAACGGCCGAACAGCCAGCCGGCGCAAGAGTCGGGCTGCGCGAAATGGGCTCAAGCGCCAATGCTTGGGCTCGGCCCGCATCGTTTAGGTTGATTTTAAAGGATTTCTTATTTAAAATAATTACGAAATTCGCTTAATTTGTTTTAGGCAATAAAATAATCAGAAAATCCAAGAAAATCTCAAAATACTTTGAGATATTCGACTCAAATAAAATATTTTTACCAAAACTTTATTTTAACTTTGCACAGATTTGAATAAATTTGAATAAAGGCAATAAACTTGAAATAAGAGTTAATTCAAATAAATCCAGAAAAATCCAAATAAATTCCAGAAAATCACAAATGCACATTTAAGCAATAAAAACTTAATTAAGCCAAATTTTTGGGATGTTACACCTGCGCCGCGCACGTGCTCGACTCGCCCACGCCACGCCACGGCTCGGCTCGGCTCGACGCGCGCGCGTGTGGCACCGCCTTTTCCCTTTTCCACTTTTCTAATTGAGAGACACACAACTCAACTATTTAATTTGAGAAAAACTTCTCCCAACTTTCCGTATGATACTAAACCAATTTCATGACTCCTAGTATTTTAATTGACCTTTTGGAATTTCTATTAAATTAATTATGGGTCAGCCTCGTAATAATCTAACAGGAAATTCGCGAAATCCAAACGTTTTTTTTTTTACGAAAATTGAATCCCTGGCCAGTAGAGGTTGCTCGCCTCTCCGGTGATTACCCGTGCAAGATGACAAAGTTCAACGTGCGACGTCTAAAGATTCCTCCTTTGAAACGCGAGATCGAAGAGGTTCCGGAGCTTCTTCCACTTCTCCCTGTTCCACGGCAAGAAGACAAGAACCGAACCAGCTACAGCGGACGAGATCAATGAAAAGTTCATAGAAATCAAGGCCGCGGGGGCAGCACAGCCATTTCTAGTGGCCGGCGCCCAGAAAACCACGGTGACGACGGGTGTTGGCACTGGCGCAGCGCAACATGCCTCCCGCACTCTACGTTGGTCGGCGTCGGCGAGCGCACGCTACGAACGAAGCCTCCGCGTCGATCGGAGCGTAAAGAAGACGGGGGAGAAATCATCGAGACGCACGGAGGGGGACGGTGTTTCCTGCCCGTTTCGCACGGGGCGGCCACTTGTCACCACGTGGACCTCGCTCGATCGCCTCGGCTGATCAACTGCGGCGCCGCGCCTCTGAGGGCGTCCTTGCACGCATAATATTGCGTGCGTGCCGACTTGCCGAGCAGTAGTAGTACCTGGCTCTGACCTGTACTAGGCTCCCTGGCTGTTTTTTTTTTTTTTTACGAAAATGGCTGTTGTCGTGCGGAAATGGTCCTGCAGCTAAATTTAGCAGTCGATTTTTGCTGTTTTTTTTCATTTATTTTCATTCGCTGGATTTTTATTTTATTTTTCATCGTACGGTGCATTTTTTTCAACTGTTGGATTCTACTGAATATTTTTTCCATTGATTTTCAACGGTACCAAGGACCTGTTTGTTTTAGCTTTTGATTCTGGATTCTGATTTCAAAAGCTGAATCAGAAACAAACAGCTCGATTCTCACAATCCAACCCATCTCTATACACTAGAATCCATAATCCAGTTGAAAAGTGCTTCAGTGAATTCTGGAATGCACACATATGAGAATACCACTAAACTTCAAAGGTAATTACCCACCAATGCCACTCAACACTACACGTCTCCTGATCCCCCGCCCGAGCCTAATTCGGTGCCTCCTCCTCTCCCTCGCACTCCTTCCCCGATATGTCGCCTCCTCATCTCCTCTGGCCGCCGCCGCTTCCTCTCCGCTTGACGCCTCCTCTTCTCTGCCGCTGCCGCCTCCTCCTCTTCGCCTGACGCCTCCTCCTCTCCGCCCGATGCCACCGGCTCTTCGCCCGCCGCCTCATCCCGGTCTCCTCCTCTCCGCCCGCTGCCGCTGTCGCCTCTTTGACTAAGGTAAACCCCACTCAGATTTGTTTCTATCCTCGCCGACTCTGGTTATCAATGGGTTATTAACACCTTGAATCATCCAAGAGATTGCTACAAAATGTTTAGGATGAATAAACATATTTTTGATAGGCTCCATGACTTGTTGGTGTCAAAATATGGCTTAAAGCCACCCATATCTACGATTTCTGTTGAATGTTTGGGAATATTTTTATGGATTATTGGTGGTCCACAATCATTTAGATAAGTTGAAAACCATTTTGAGAGGTCAACTGAAACAATTAGTAGGAAGTTCTGTCATGTTTTGGATTGTGTCAATCGCCTAGCAAAAGATAATATCAAACCAACAGATCTAGAATTTAAAACGGTGTATTCTACACTTCAAGATGCCTATTTTTCACCACATTTCAATAATTGCATATGCGCAATTGATGGAACACATGTATCTGTTATTGTGAATTCATCTGAGTTGGTTGCACATGTTGGACGCCATGGATATGCAACTCAGAATGTGTTGGCCATATGCGACTTTGATATGAGGTTCACTTTTGTTGTGGCTGGATGGCCGGGTTCAGTGCATGACAACAGGGTGTTCAAGGAGGCCCTACAAAAATATCGTAGGACGTTCTTATCCCCCTGAAGGTATTGTACTATTATATCGTAATTATTTCTATTGCAGCATTGTCATTGCTAGTGCTAATGCTATATGTTTCTGTTCAGGAAAGTGTTATCTTGTTGATTCGGGCTATCCTAATCAAGAGGGTTACCTAGCTCCATACAAAGGAGAAAAGTATCATTTACCGGAGTTTCGACAAGGCCCACACCTAAGTGGTAAAAAAGAAGTGTTCAACCATTTGCATTCGTCCCTTCGCAATGTCATCAGCAAGTCTTTGGTGTTTTAAAGATGAAGTAGAGAATATTATCGAGCTTGCCAAGCTATCCAATGAAGAGGCAAACAAAGATTGTCATTGCATGCATAGCCCTTCACAACTTCATTCGAGATAGTGCTTTGAGAGATAAACTATTTGAGATGTGCGATCGAGATGAATACTACACTCCAAGCGTTGGAGAACCAGCATCATCTCAAGAAAGTAGTGGCAATGTAACAGGAGAGGAGGATGGGAATATGAATACCTTCTGTGATAGTATTGCTAATGCTTTATTTTCTATGAGAGGATAAGTTATTATGTTCTGTGATATATATGACAGATTATTTTTGCATTCTATTTGTGACAAAAATTGGTTGAATTAGATGAGTTCGGTTAACTCATGACATTTTTTGAACAAAACTTCAATTTTGCGGATAGGTAACTTTGGTAGATTTTTTTTGTGAGTCCTAGAGAGTACCCACATTGTTATCTGTCTACTGCAATGTGGGTGGAGGTTGTCCCTGTGTGGTCGATCGGTGCCTGCATATGTGTGCGTATGTGTTCAGAATGCCTCCATTAGAACTTGAAACAAGTACGGAGCTACCTTAGACAAACCAGTTGGTGAGCATGCAAGCATGTATATACGACCGTGATACACAGATACAGGTAAATGTATGAATTCTTACGGTATTCATCAATCATGCCTATAAATTTGTATTTCTCAACTAGCTACAATGCCAACATGCGGTTTTTACATGTATTTTACACTCAGAACAGCTAGGGGTATTATAAACATTACACTTCAAAAGCTACCAGTCAACCCTTCCAAAAGCCAGTATACCAAACAACCCAACTTGTGAAGAATTAGCTTCTCTACGGCTACAATTTATAATCATATTTTAAAGATTCTATAGCTGAAACAAATAGGCTCTAAACCACTGAATTTTTTTATATATATTTTAGCCATGACCAACACGTTGCCTGGCTGACGTGGCATCCACATTGTAGAGGGATTTGCTAGCTAGCTAGCTAGCTGCACTTGCATGCATGCAGACGCAGCACATACAACTTTCTTTTGGCTGAGTGCGCTAGCTAGCTAGTCACAGTCAGAGAAGATTTCAGCAGTTTGGTACCGCTCAAAATCAATGAAAAAAATTCATGAGAATCTAGCCGTTTGAAAAAAAAATCACCTAAAAACAAAAAAAATCAGTGAACTAGAACCATTGAAAATAAAAAAAAAATTCAGCGAAAGTCGACCGCTGGATTTGACTATACAAGACCAGACGATTGTCATGATAATGGCCATTTTCGCAAGGAAAAAAACAGCCAACGGTCCAGTACAGCAAAAAAAAAAATTCATTTTCGTGATGGTTGTTGGTTGCCCGAACAAATAAAAGGACATTCATCCGGCATCCGTCGAATGTCAAGCGCAATGCATAAGTGTCATGGAAATTTTGCAAGTTTTTTCAACTGTAGGACTAGTGACATGTAGTAGGGTAGGAAAAGAAAGGGACAAGCGAGATGACGAGATGTACCACCACGCCGTGCACAGAGCAGTTCACAGGTTTCTCTATCGCGTAGCCTGCTACCAACCGTCGAGTCAGTTCTGCAGTTGCAACCGTACCGAGATTAGTTGACTTGCAGACCGAGCACGGCATCCGTCCACGTTCACCTGATGCAGTTTACGAGTCCACGTCTGACAGAGCACGGAGATTAGTTTTACTTTACTAATTTCAAGGCAGATAGAGAGAGCGATTAGCTAATCTGCCAATGACGTCACCTGAGTTAACATATTGTCGGATCAATCTTTCCACGAAGCACTCGCTTTACTAGCCCTAACAAAACTTTTTTTTTTTCGAATTTAGCCCCCTTACACTTTTGAGGTAGTTTACAAAAGTAGCTTCCTACTTAGCTGCAGAAGGTGTGGCACGTAATATATATATCCCCTGTTACGCCTATGAGACGCAGTAGGTCGAGCGACCACAGGAGTGACACATTGCCGAGGGACAAAGGCAACATGCTGAGGAACACCAGAGCGACATAAGGTGTCGAGCTGCGGTAGTAGTGGCACACCTGCCAAGCTACGGCAGGATGGTAGTGGCAGCACTTACTGAGCTCAGGTAGGGCAGCAGAAACTCCCTACCTGTTGCTCGGCAAGTTATTCAGTGGACATGATTTTCTTTATCGACAAGTTGACTCGATGAACATGATTTTCTAAAAATATATTAAATTAATTCATGTGGCTTAAGAAATTAGCTAATCGGTATAGTAAGTGCTGAACTGAACTAATACGTATTATTATGAAAGAATAAGACAGCTGGTCTTTCAAGCCTTTGTGATCAATAGAGGAGCATGTTAGGGGTGTGTTTGATTTGGACTGCAACATGACATTTTCATGAGTCAGTATTTATTGAATTAACTGAGTGTGTTGTATAAATGTTGGGAGGTTGAGTGAAGTTTTTAGTTTGAACAAACAATTTGAAGCCCGACATGACACTTCGTAATGAAGGTTTGAATTACATAGCGTGTAGGGTTTGCTGAGTTGCATATGTTCACCTCGCTACGTCTAACATACAAATGGCAACATTCACGAACCATCAATCTGAACTACAGCTAAGATTCATGTGTGCCTTTTGGAATGAAAAACATTTTGAAGGGATGAAAAAGAAGTCATACTTGCGATCATACATCTTATGCGTTAGGGTTTGGAGAGCCTGATGTGGTGGGCCTTGGCCTTCTTTCAATTGTTCTCGTACCAATCCACCCAAAACTCATATTCTGGGTTCAGCTTAGGCTTATCCTATAATCTCACCTTGAGTAGTGGTATTGGGGACCATTAACGCCTTTCCCTTGTCTTCCCCCCTCTCGGCCTTTGCCTTGTCCTCCAGGGTGTAAGGTTTCCAACGAGTGAAGGTCTCGGGCGCTTTAGGATAGTTTAGAACATAGTACGCTTGAGCGGCGGTGTCTGGATGTGTGGACTGGATGATCCACACAAGATCACCCTAGTCGCACAACGGGCACGAAAACTCTGGTGGTACATGTGCATCCTTGCAAGTACTATCAGGGTGAGTTCCCGCCTTTTTGGCAAGCCACTTGCGTTTATGAAGTACCTTTGTGTAGTTTGGTATCCCCAACACTGGTGGAGTTACTTCATCTACCTCTTTTCTTTGTAATTTTACAAAAAAAATGTGTAAGAAGACCGGTTAAGCCAAGACTTCGCGGCCATCGACTGGGCAGCAAGGAGGAAGAACGTTTGTTGCTTGTGTTTTGCTAGTCTAGCTGCAGTGTAGCACACACACCATGACTGTGACATGCAGTGGCAAAGCCAGAATGAAAATAGAGAGTGGGCTCAAAGTACTAAGCTAAATCGAGATAAACATACTAAATGTTTATCTGTGCAATTGAAGTTAATACATGAATAAAAGCGAAACATAGCAAGAAAGTAAAAATAAAATGAACAAAGGTACCTAACTAGACGTTAATAGAAAGGCATCCAAAAACACATTAATATACGTCCAAAGCGATATTTATATCTAAATTCGCAAAATTAGTGATATAATAATAAATTGTAAATGATTAGGAACATTCAAAATAAAATCAACATACCACTAATACCTAGCTCGAATCACAAGGCAAATTCATTCGACGAGTTTTCATGCCTTGGAAGCGTTTTATTATTCTAGCATCATCAATGCTTGTAAATATCTCTCGCTCGGTGTAGCATTCCATCAAGTCATTGAGCCAGTAATCCGCTACCTTGTTGCTCAAATATGTTTTGATAATAATCATTGCCGAAAATATTCTCTTAACAGATATCGTTGTCACCGGAAGGATCAATGTCAACTCAATGAGGCGATATACCAATGGGAAAGTTCTATCTTCTTTTGTTTCAACCATCATTTGAGCAAGTTTTGAAATATCACGATATTTATGAAATTCCTGACTTCTTCTAATATTGAGAATGAATGTTTGAAGCAGACTTCTTAACAAGAACCGGTCAGCTATCGTTAAATCATCAACATACATCTTAGCAAGCCAGACAAGTTTATCAACATCAAACTTAGAGAAGGAGTCACTTGGATCAAGACAAGACATGCATACCAATAACTCCGATGAAACTTCATTGAAACGATAATTCATCTCATTCATAGTTGCATCAAGAGCAACATTGAAAATGTCTACTTTGTAATAGTGATGTTGAGTTCCAGTATGCTTCCGACGCATAGATTTACCATAACTCCAATACTATCATCTATATTTGGCACAACAATTCCACATGCCTCACAAAAGCTTTCGATTTATTCGAACAATGGCTCCTACCTATTGTCCCTCGTATCTTGCAAGCGCTCTTTCATATCTTATATCAATCCCATAGTTTCAACAATGTCTTTATGCTTTCTTTACGAAGCAAGTGATAGCTCATTTGTAATGCTCAGCAAGGTTATTAAGAAATACATGATGAATACAAATTCAAAGAATTTCATCTTTTTTAAACAAACCTGCTGCTCCAAAACAACTTGAGTTTTGATAAGCATATTCACATACTTATAAGCTCTAGCACATCCACCACAGGCTGGGCCCACATGGCACCAGTAGGCCGAAAGCATCTGCCTGCAACGGTCGTTAATCAAAGTGAACAGAAAGCAATAAAGATATGTACTGTGCCAACAAGATGTACTACGAAAGTACATCATTACGCTGCTTAATCATCCGTCTCGCGTCAAAAGTACTGCTAACACGCGCATAGTCACTGTGCTTTAGCTGTTAGGAGTAAGCTAGCCGAGCCCAAGCGCCGGTAGGTCAAGTGTCCAAAACGTAGTACTAGTATGTTTGTGGCGAAGACGTACGGGGCAGGTCGTGCTCTCGCTCGTCTCGATCGTCTTGAGTTGATGCGAGAGCAGATGGCGACTCCCGTATTAAGCAGCGTCAACAATCGCAGTAATGGTTTCCTAAAAATAGGGGAAGTTCAGGTCGTCACGTGATAATTAGATTAGCACTTCTAACTAGTATAGTGTCCTGTCTTTCGGTTTCCTTCTCCCAACACGTAATATATGATCTTTTTCTTTTCTAGAACGTTTGTTTCCTTTTCCTTAATTCCAGGATATTTGTTTCCTTTTCCTTGAGATGATGCTGGAGGTGGGGGAGATCTGTTGTGGGCCACAGGGATGAGTTAGACACATTAAACAATAGCAATCGGATGTGGGTGAGTAAAATTGAGGAAAGATCTGAGAGGTTAATTTTGATGGAGGCAAGTTTCTGGGGATGTTTCGCTCGGTGCATGAAGGTTGGACTATCTCTAGTGGGGTGCATTATTTGGGGTGGGCGTAGAAAAGAATGCTTAGGTGCATTATAAAAGGGTATAGATTAGAAGTTGGTGGCAGTAGTCCGTTCTCCTCTAGAGTATCTGATTCGTTGAATCTAGCATGAATGGCTGAGATAGAAGAGGATTTAATCATATCTTAAATGAAAGGATTTTATCATATCTTTTTTTAATAGAAATATTATTTTAGCATATCTCTATTCACATGTTCTTATTATAGAAAGATGTTATTCATATATCTTATAAATGGAAGGATTTTCTCATCATATTCTGTATGGATAAAAGGATATACTCACCATATCCTATAATCGAGAATTCTATCTCATCATATCTGAAATGCATAGATTAAAAGGAAAGAATCACGCAACTAAATCACGTGCCAATCACGAAGATGTCGGGGAGACCTGGCTTCCATCCTCCTGTATACACTGCCTTCTGCTTTCATCTACTCCTTATTAGAGGGCACACACTCTCATCTTCAGGAAGACATGCCGTTCGTTGGATCTAACATGAACGGTTGAGATGAAAAGGGATTTAACCCGATAGTCAAATCTCTTCGGAGGAACAAACTTTTCCTACTATTGAAACATAACTAAAGTTAGTGTTCTTTACAAATAATTTTTTTATCGTAAATTGAGTTTTCGTTGCAACGCACGGGCACATGACTAGTCCCTTCTAACTCGCGCGGTGATCTTTATGGAGTTAATTTGGTGAGCGCTACGTGCGTGTTGACGCGTGAAAGACAATGCTGCTGCTACTTCTCTCGCATATATAACCGTTTGTAAAGCTAAAGCTTTAATTTGCACAAAGCACGAATTGGAACGACTTGCTTTCGATCGTTCGCTAGCTCTAGTTGGAAGCCTGTGTAGGACAGTAGATCACTTCTGTCTCAAACTAGAGGATCGATGAGTGCCCACATATGTACTCCTGCACATGCGCATTTGTACGCAGTGTAGCCAACTGCCTTTCGTAGGTATAACTGAGCACCGACGAGGCTAAAAGAGGCGAAATTCATGCGGTACAGAAGGAACGTTTCGACGATGGGATCACCTGGGACGATTTTAAGATGGCGGCAGGCACCACCAGGCACAGCGATAATCAACGTGTTTCGCTTTGCCGCGCATGTGGAAAACGCAGAGGCTGGCATTGGCACTTGTGCACTGCGCTGTCCGAGTCCGAGGTAATTACAGGTGCGGTAATGAGTGCCCTTTCGGTTGCAGCATCCAGAGGAACAGGGACAGGGGGAGTACCTCTCCCTTCCAGTTCAGACTCCGCCGTGCAGAGACAGAAGAGAGAGAGAGAGAGAGAGAGAGAGAAGGGAAGGGAAATGCCGCGGAAAGTACACACGTCGAGGGAGACAGGCGATAAGATCCACCACCTCCCGGCCGTTCGCCTTTCTCACGCGTCCCACGTCGGAAGCGAACAAAGGCATGCAGGTCTGGACGTCTGCTCAGCTCAGTCGCCGCGCCGCCCGCTGTCTCGCTGTCTGCATACGTGCCACCACCAAAACACCCATCTCAACTGCATTTCTACTGTTCAACAGAGTTTACAGTAACTGGAGGGCTAACGCAAAATCACTGGGTCACCACTTAATAGGGATGAAAACGAAACGGGATTTCCGGTCAGAGAAAACGGAAACAAAAGTCTTTTATGGGAAATGAAAACAAAAAATGTCGCTGTGGAAACATAAATGGAAAATTTTTATTCGAAACGGAAGTAAGGGAGTCATTATCGACGGAAACAAAAATAGAAACGAAAATTTCATATAAATGAAACCGGAAATTCCGTTAGAAACTTGGCCTACTCGGCCAAAATAAAAAGGAGAACGAAGAATTTACATTTATTTTTGAATTAAAATAATTTTATAAATACAAATTGCTTTACAGAAAATGTCAAATAGAGTTAAAAAATTTTGGAAAAATTCTCAAAAATACTTTGGAACATTTTGAACCTAGAAAAATTATTTCTAGCATAATTTTGGTTTCATTTTTTACGAATAAATTAATTTTATAAATAGCAAAATAGCAAAACAGCATTTATAAACTCTAGAAAATCCAAAATAAATCTCTAAAAATCAGAAATGAACATTGAACAATAATATGCAAATTTTAGGGCGTTACACTTTTATAGTTGGAGGAGCAAGAGGATGTCGATGATAATGATATGGAGGAGGATAAGATGGATAGATATAGGGGACAAATAGTGAGCATTCAGTTGACAAACTTGAGAAAAAACTTCCTAGTGATACCGGTGAACATAACATTGTTCTTGCGTCCGCCTTTGAGGTGAAATGAGTTACATTGTTTTTGCGGTCATGTATATTGTGATCATGTACTATGTTCTGGTGAAATTTTCCACATTCGTTTCCGTGTCAACTTCGTTTCGTTTCACACTATTTTCGTACTCGTTTTTAGGGTTTACGATTTTGTTTTTATTACTGATAAACGATATAAAAATATAACTTAACGTCATTTTACAGACCGTTTCCGTCCCACTTTTCATCCCTTACTGCCACATCGGTCGTATGGGCTCACAGTTACTCCCACGCTACTTGTTAAAGAGTAGGTGTTCAAAGTAAAAACAAAGTGAAACAGTAAGAACCACAAATGCACTACTACTGGTACTCTGGTAGTACATCATGTGCTTGGCCACAAAGACGAGGCCATCAAGTAAATTTGTTGTTTCTCTTCGGACTCACGGCCAGTCAAAATTTTCGGCCGTGCTTGCATGCTGAGCAAACGTCTCGGCCGTCTGACCTAAATTTGAGCTGCATTCCGGTAGCCATGGCGCATGGCAAAGATTGAAGACAGCCTCACTCACTGGTTAGTGGTTACTGCTTTCCAGGAGATCTCAATTGCAGCCACACCCTGAATACGGCAAACCTACTGTGTATATTTATTTGTGACAGGATCCAATTGCTGACCCAAAACCTAAGCACAATTCTAACCAACTACAGGAAAAAAACAGCATTTTTGGAGTTATAAGCTCAGCTAGCTGTGGATACACAGGAGTATTTTACTCGTGCTTGTTCTTCTGCAGTTCGCCTTTCCTCTCCAACAACTACTCTCCAATTAAACAACCAGACACGGCCAAAGAATGAGAACAAACCAAGCGCACACCAAGCAAGCAACCACCACCACCCGGCCTCTCGCTAATTAAAACCACCACTGATGACCAACCCAACCCCGAGGAATGCTTGATTTGACTAAACAGAAAAAATCCAATCAAAAAGCCATTTCAACAAGAGCAGGAGCAAGCAACCGAGCAAGGCAGAGGAGAGGAGATCGAGAGGAGAGGTGAGGAGAGAGGACAAATTCAGAATATCCACCTCCATGTAAGCTGTAGCCGCCACCGCGTCCACACCTTCTCCTACCCTCGCCTCCCTCTTTCTCTCTCTTCCTTCCAAGATCTACCACACAGAGTGAGGTCTTGCTCTTGCTATCGCTGCTTCCTCGGCTTGCTTCTTCCACGACAATGCCGTCTTCTCGGCTATTCTTGCAGCTGCTGCTCCTACCCGTCCTGCTCGCTTCTTGCGTCAATGGCGCTAACGCTCTGGCCCCCGCCACAGCGAGGAGGCAGCTCCACCAGCCCTTCCTCCCGGACCAGTCCGCACCGCCGTCCTCAGCGCCGCCGGCGCCGGCGCCGCCGTTCTTCCCCACGCTGCCGGTGCCGCCCCCTCCGCCGATTCCGACCTCGCAGGAGCAGCCGACGTACCCTGCTCTGGTGCTCCCCAACACCACCTCTGGGGGCGGGACAGCACCTCCGGACGGCGGCAGCTCGCGCCGGTCCAAGAGCTCCTCCAAGCTCGTTCCGGCCATACTGCTGCCGCTGCTCACAGTGGTTGTGCTCGGGCTGTCCATCGGGTTCTTCTTCTCGCACCGCCGGGGAAATGCCGGCCGCGGTGGAGGAGGCGGGTGTGTCGGTGGCGCGGAGGGCAAGTTCTTGCACCCGGAAAGGGCGAACCTTTTCGCCCGCGACGAGTTTGGCGGGAACAGTGGGGGCGCGCCGGCGGCTGCGTCGGCTGAGTTCCTGTACCTGGGGACGTTGGCCAACAGAGGGGACGCCAAGAGCAGCGACACGACGTCGTCCGGGGACGAGGAGTCACGGAGCTCCGGCGGATCGCCGGAGCTCCGCCCGCTGCCGCCGCTGGGGCGGCAATGCGTTCCGCCAGGTTCGAGGAGCCCCGGCGGGGCCTCCCCGTCGTCCGGAGAGGAAGAATTCTACTCGCCGCGAGGATCGTCGAGGACATCGAGCTCGCACAGGACGCTGGCTGCGGCGATCCAGGCAGCCGTGGCCGCGTGCGACCGCTCGAGGAGCGGCTCACCCGGGTCGACCCTGAGCACGCCGTCGTACCCGTCTTCGCCCGGAGCAACGATGTCCCCTGCACCCGCCTCGCCGCCTCTCTTCTCCAGCCCCGGTCAGTCCGGCCGCCGCTCCGTCAAGTCAAGACCCGAGAGCGCGCGCGACGTCGTTGGCCTCCCGCCGGTTCCTCCTCCCCCACCTCCTCCATTCGCGCCGACACTACCACCGCCGCCGCCTCCTCGCCGGAAACCACCCTCCCCATCACCACCTTCCTCTCCCTTCGATATAACGTCAGCTCTCAGATCCACCACCGACACCATTTCAAGAAACCCATTTACCCAGCCACCATCCCCACCGACACGTGCACACCCACCACCTCCGCCGCCGCCTCCTCCTCCGCCGCCGCCGGTGGGCTACTGGGAGAGCCGCGTCCGGAAGCCCGGCACATCCAAAGAAACCCGGTCTCCTGCGCTATCTCCGCCACCCCAAGCCACCAATTTCAAGAGTGTTCCACCCACCGACGCATTGCCCAGCCGGCTGCCGGACAATGCGGACCATGGCGACAAGTCTGGGGAAACGACGCCGCGGCCAAAGCTGAAGCCGCTGCACTGGGACAAGGTCCGGGCCAGCTCCGACCGAGTCATGGTGTGGGATCAGCTCAAATCCAGCTCATTCCAGTGAGAGCTCTGCAAAATTCCCATCTTTTCCATCTCAAAGCTGTTCTTGATTGGTTGTTTTGTTAATCAGTTTAACTGAATTCTTGTAGGGTGAACGAGGAGATGATCGAGACGTTGTTCATTTCCAATCCGGCGAATGCGGCGCCGAAGGAGGCGACAAGGAGGCCGGTGCTGCCGAAGGCGGAGAACAAGGTGCTGGATCCAAAGAAGTCACAGAACATTGCCATCTTGCTGCGCGCGTTTAATGTGACCAAGGGAGAGGTCTGCGACGCCCTCTGCGAAGGTGAAGAAGCTCTTCTTCATCTCGAACTACACGTGCGAGTTCATTAAATTTTAGGCATTTTGGTGATCTGCATACTGCATTGGATTGAGAAATTGAAATGTTCGCAATGCTTGCTGAATTGACCATAGCTGGATGATCTCTACTTTACTGACATTTCGATTGGGTCATTTCACTCGTGACTCGTGAGTCATGTTTGACCATACGTATGCTTGTCCGTAGAGTTTGGTTGGGCTTTTAATACGCTTGTCTAAGAATGAATGCCAACATAGAGCCGTTGAGAGTCGTTGCTGAATCAGCCATTTTATGCTGAAACTCACAAGGTACTTACGAATGATTGAATTTGGTGCAGAGAGTTATACCTGCGGTGAAGAATGTTGGAGAATTATTTTGTGAACACTAGTCTGTACTCTCTTCATAGTTTCTTACCATAGTAAAACTCCTTTTTCACTGAATACAATCCTGCCTTTGGTGCAAATCATTGCTAGCAAGTTGTATTATTGCAGGGCTCCAGTTAGTTTCTTGTCGAGCCAATGAGATTGATCCTTCCTAAATCATATTTTAGGGAACTTCACATTTCACTTAGTGTTTATTATCTGTTTAGATGATTGCTTGACTGATAAGGGATGCTTTTTGATAACTTCAGAAAATGTACATGTTTCACACTTTCCACTAATGTGCTCCCAATTTGCCATGCCTGTTCTACAGGTAACATAGAGAACTTTGGAGCAGAGTTATTGGAGACCTTACTAAAGATGGCTCCTACGAAGGAAGAGGAGATTACATTGAGAGAATTCAATGAGGAGATCTCTCCTATTAAACTTGGTCCTGCTGAGAAGTTCCTCAAGGCAGTTCTTGATGTGCCATTTGCTTTCAAAAGAGTAGATGCAATGCTTTACATTGCTAACTTTGAATCAGAGGTCAATTACCTGAAGAAGTCCTTTGAGACCCTAGAGGTGAGCATTAAGGCATCTAACTTTCGTTTCAATCTCATTTTAGTATTAACGACAATTTATCACTTCCCCTTTCTCGTGAACGATTCTCTTCTTTAATTAGTTAATGATCTGTATAGAAAATAATCGAACAAGTAATTTAAATTGTACCTATAACTAAAGTACATGTAACTTCTTCCTTGACAGACTGCTTGTGATGAGCTTAGAAATAGCAGACTGTTTCTGAAGCTACTTGAAGCAGTTTTGAAGACTGGCAACAGGATGAATGTTGGCACAAACCGTGGTGATGCGCATGCCTTCAAGCTTGATACTCTACTCAAATTGGTTGATGTCAAAGGCACTGACGGCAAGACAACCCTCCTGCACTTTGTCGTGCAGGAGATCATCCGATCGGAGGGTTCCCACCTCTCTGCCAGCAACCATTCAACTCCAAGAACTCAAGCAAATCCTCTACGAGATGAGCTTGAGTGCAAAAAACTTGGCCTCCAGGTAGTGGCTGGCCTTGGGAACGAGCTCAGCAGTGTCAAGAAGGCAGCTGCCATGGATTCCGATGTGCTAAGCAGCTATGTTGCGAAACTTGCTGGAGGAATAGAAAAGGTCACCGAGGTATTGCGGTTGAATGAAGAGTTGAAATCAAGGGAGGATGCATGGAGGTTCCATGACACAATGCAGAAGTTCTTGAAGAAGGCCGACGACGAGATCATCAGGGTTCAAGCTCAGGAGAGTGTTGCACTGTCGCTTGTAAAGGAAATCACCGAGTACTTCCATGGTGACTCTGCAAAAGAGGAGGCTCATCCTTTCAGAATCTTCATGGTCGTCAGGGATTTCCTCTCCGTTCTTGATCAGGTCTGCAAGGAAGTCGGCAGGATCAATGACCGCACTATTGCCAGCTCCGTGCGCCATTTCCCAGTGCCCGTCAACCCAATGATGCCACAGTTGTTCCCGAGGATTCACACGTTGAGGGCTGGATTCTCCGACGACGAGAGTTCAGCCACTTCAGCGTCTTCTCCGTGAACACTGATGGTCTGTCCATAAAATTTTTCGCGGACTGTCGGTGGAATACCTCCAGAGGGCAGAGGGATACTGATGGTGGTGGGCTATTCTTTTTTTTCACCTTTTGTACCTGTAGATTGTAGAATGTATAAGATTTTTGCAAATATTTATTTCTATATAAAAGAAGGGATAAAATCTAGATCAGAGGGGAAATAAGCAGCTCATGTATGTATGTGGTCTTCAGTCTGTACATGACATGAAGTAGTGAATCAGATGTTGATATATTAATCGCCCCGTACAGTGCAGTAACAATTTCAAGCATGGTGAATCTTCAGAATTGTAAGGTAGCTGAACTCGGATGTACTTGAAAAAGAAAACAAAATACATTAAACTCCGGTGGTGCCAAGAGCAGGGCTGTAAATGAGCCAAGCATGAGCGAGTCTGGCTTCCCAACCTCGCGCTCGGTAAAAATTTGAGCTGAGCTTGAGCGAGTCTGAGTTGAAGTCTAACCCTAGACATAGACCCGAGCTTGACTCAAATAAGCTCGGTAACAATTCAACATGCACCAATTTTCAACAATACGAAAAGCTCGAGCTCGGTAAGAGTTAACACGCATTAATATATAACAAATGACCCGTAAATTTATCGAGGCTCACGAGCTATTTGAGCTTAGCTCATTAAAGCTCGTGAGTTCGGGATCAAACTCGAGCTCAGCTTATTTGGAGCTCGTGCCAAGCTAGAATTGAGCCTAAAGTGAGAGCTCGAGCAGCTCACGAGTCTCGAGCTTCTTTTTACACCCCTTAGCCAAGAGTAATTCTTTTATACATCATCCTCTCAACAAATCTTGAAATAAGCGAACGGGTTAGTAATCACAATATACTCTTTATTCATACTTTAATATTTGTACAACTTTTAAATAGTAATGCATATAGACGTCTGTCAAACATCAATAATGTTTTGTCAGCACTTTCCTTGACAAATGGTCCATACTCACTACATACAACCGTAGACTTTTCCTGACAGTTTTATCTATAGCAGAATAAACTGGGATATCTACTACAGTAGTACACTGTAAGTTCAGAAGTTTCACTGACCCTCTCAACAGTAGCAAGAAATACAGCGCAGCCATGAATGGAGTAAAGGTGCAGGTTAAGTTTGAGCATCTGAACTGAGTAGTGCCTGTTGCTTAACAAGCTGAGCATTTCATCGCCATGTGAGCAGTGAGAACCATATATAGTTTCCACGGGCATGTTATGTATAGTAAGGAGAGAGAAAGGCCCGGTGGTTCGGGCGGCTACAATCGTTAGGTCCCCATCCTCATCTGGGAGTGACAACCATGCCTTGTATGCATGGCTCCCTTTCCAGCCAAACTCTTTCCTAGCCATTCTGTAAACCCCACGTGCCCCTCTTTTGTCTCTTATACCGTATGGATGGATGCTATGGTCCAATGGCCCCAAATACCAAGAGAAGTTCTTTGTTTTGGACTCTTAAGCACACATGGATTGATTAAGCAACAAATGAGAAGCATATGTCAAAGAACTACGGTTAAGAAGTGTTAAGAGTATATGTCTTCAATGACAGATTATTAGAGAAGGAATATAATCAGATTTATATCTGATATGATTTCTTTTATATCTTTGATAGATCGACTTGAACTCTTAAGTCACTATGTACTCTATAAATATATATACCCTCAAGCTTAAACAATATATCGAACAATTGTTCACGCTATTCTATCCTCTGCCCCGCTGATCTCGCCGTTCCATGGTATTTTTGCGATCAGTCAATGGGATCTCTGTCCCTCCCCACATCAAATTCGCTGCCTTGGGGATGCTGTTCTCGGCTACCTATCGTCTTCCTCTGTGAGCACCTACCTCGCGCCCGTTCGCATGCTCCCGCCGGCCTCCACGTCCAAGCCGCTGCTTGCTGCAGTTGAGAAGTTCAATCTACACGTCTTCCTGTCTTGTTTAGATTGATGTTCTATTTCTTTCGTGATGCACATGCCAGCCTGCTACAGCAAGGCGACGCCGCCGCCGTACGTCGTCCTTAGCTACGCTGACTTCCTTTGTTAACTTCCCTCGTTTTATTCATCAGGAGTGAAGACCCGGCGTTTCTTAGTTGGGACAAATCATATCCGATTCGCTACCATCTCTCTTCTTTATTCCTTGCAATTAGATCCAGTTGGAGATAGAATCCGAGTCGTATGCGAGTCATGTCGTGTTAGAATAGGATTCAGAGTTAAAGATAAATTAGAGATAGAGTTTGGTTGTAATACGGTTGAGATTGACGCTATAAATAAAAGGTGTGGGGATCTAATAGGACACACACAAACACAACTACTCCCTAAATTACTATATGGTATTAGAGCCATTTAAACCCTAAAGTGAAAAAACTCACCTTAGTCGATATGTTGGCCACCGTCGTCCTATTGCGTGTGGTCTACCACGACCGTGTCGCACGAGAGGAGGCCAAGGCTGGCTGGGTTGTGTGGGGGCACCGTCATCATTCGGGCCAGCCGGGCTACCATCGCCTCGCCGATCTGCCGCTGCCCGGGCCACTGCTGACCTTGGTGCCCAGATCCACTCGGAAGTGGAAGAGCGCTGCCGCCGTCGATGTTGTGGCCTCCTCAGTGCCTGCAGGCTGTGGAGGGTGGGGGCTGTAGTGGAGAATCGGCAGAAGTCGTGATGCCAAGGTTGGAAAACAGATTTGGCCGGGGATGGCGACAAACTCTTGGGAGCAAAGCGACAGCGCATGGACTGGAGCAGTGAGAGAGGAAGGTGAGGCCGACCGAGCGGAGGAAAAAATAGAGGGAAAAAAGGGAAAAGGTTGACTTCGGTCAAGAGAAAAAGGAGAAGGAAAAAAATAAAAGAAAAAGGAAAAGAGAAAAAGAGAAAAAGGAAAGAGGGAAAGAAAAAGGAAAAATAGGAAAACGAAAAGAAAAAAAGTGAGAAAAAGAAAGAGAGAGAGAGAGAGAGAGGAGAAGGGTACATAAAGGCTAGATGTGTTGTTGCTATGGAGGTAATAGTTGAGGAGGCTTTGGTCTCAAGGATTTTAAAGCAAGGTAGAGAGGTTATGAGACAGGGGAGAAGATCGCTCATGATGTAGCTTTGGTGGAGTTGTTACCAGGAGAGTGTTGGGTGGCAAGCCTAGAGGTGATGTTGGACGTGTGCTGATGGTATATTGGTAGTGGGAGTAAGAGCTAGTGTTAGCTCCGGTGGAGGCTATGACTATGGTTATAGTATTGATGGTAGCTATCGAGGTGTTGGTGTTATTGTAAGAGGAAGCGTTGGTGGAGAGGTTCGGAGATTGGTAAGATAGAAGGCAAAGGTTAAGGTGGTCGAGGGTTTGTTAAGAGAAAGGTGGTCAGAGGTATGTTGGGACAGGTGGTGGAGGCCGAGGGTTTGAGGAGGACACGATGGAGAACAAGGCTTAAAACATATGGATAGAGATGGAAGAGACCAAAACTATGGGTGTAACGAAAAAGACAAAGGAGACTTGATTTTAGTTAAAGCAGCATTGGACGTAGTCAAAGTGATGAATCATGGTGGGTATTGTAGTCGATGCGTGTAGGTGAAGGCACTCGGAGGTTGTATCTGTGTGATAGTGTTGGACATGACAAGAATAAGGCAAGGATGATAGTTTTAGAGGTGGTATTGATCATAGCATCGGAGGTAGTTTTGGATATCAGAGGTGGACGTTATGGTGATTGTATTTGTCATCATGTTGGTGATTCGATAAAAATAGTTGTTTTAAGGGGGAGTGTTGTATTGTGTAACAAGATGACCATGGTTGTATCTTATGCTAATCTTAATCGGAAGTGTTGGAGATAGAGTCCGAGTCTTATGCGATTCGGAGCGTATTAGGATATGATTCAAAGTTAGAGATAAATTAGAGATAGAGTTTAGTTGTAATACGGTTGAGATTACCGCTATAAATAAAGAGTGTGTGGATCCAATACGACACACATGAACACGATTATTCCGCAAAATTCCAACATCCAATCTTCCTAGCGATGGATCTAGGAAAATGGTCATCGGGGTCATTACGAACTCATAAGACTAACTTGTAACCTATAATAAGATGATTGTATGTTTATATACTAAATGAACCATATGTGTTGAACTAGAGAGTGTCGGTGTCACTTGATCCTGATCCTTACACTATAGACCCGCCCTGAATCTGCCACCACGTTCTGTTTTCGCTTTAATTTGCATGGCTGTGCAACATGCATGTGGATCCGGTGTGTTCTTTTGCGTCCGATCCTTTTCGACATTCCCAGCTGCCGCCGCTGGGTTAGCACCTCCCGTTGCTACTCCAGGCCGCCGCCGCGCCATTCGATGTCGCCACTGGATCAAGTTGCTGAACCAAGCTTTTGTGTGTTTGTTGGGCTCCCGTTTTGGGCCTACATGTGGTGGTGGTGTTGTGTCCGACACATGCTTACTTCCTTTTCAACGACCTTGACTACGACGATCTTTCACGACTTCTTTCTCGACGACAGAAAACTTCACCAATGGCTATTCGCATAGCACTAAACATTGACTTCTCTTTCAACTTAAGCATCCTTGTCGACTTCTTCTCCAGTGTCCGCAACACTCCCACTACGACCGCTGAGGGATGCTAGAGTATATATGTCTTTACAGCAAGACTATTAGGGATATAATAGAATTATATTTGTATTTGATACGATTCCTTCCATATCTCTAGGAGTTTGACTTTGACTCCGAATCATCATTTACTCTGTAAATATGCTCCTAAGGCTCAAGCAATACATGGAACAATTATTCTGGCTATTCTATCTGTACAAGACATGTTCCTCCTACAAGAAGTATGGGCATTTTAAGGATAGGGGAAAGGGCATTTTAAGGATAGGGGAAAGGGGGTAGAAAATGATGCTTGATTTCTAGATCTGAGGGAGTAGTTGGAAATGGAAGGTAGAGAGGGTCCAGCCATAGCAATCTTCTGGGGCGGCAAGATTCTAAATTGGAAAGGAGAACAAGTCTGTTTTTTTAAAAAAAAAATTAAATTTTTTTAACTGTTTTAAAAAAAGAAAAAAAAGGAGAACAAGTAAAAAGCATCACATACATGCATGCACGATGGGTACAAAATACTAGCATGGTTTGTGAATGACCAGCACAATGGATGGAAGAAGCCAACCGCGATGGCATTTGGAACTGCTCTCAATCTTGCAATGACGCCAATCTTTTATTCCCCTGCTCCATCATAGTCTCATGAGTCGCACATGCAAACTATTACTAGTTCAATGATATCATGTCCTAGGAATGTACAGTGATTGCACTGTCCTTCAAAATTCTTTTCATGTTCTTTGAATACTTCCATCAAAATGCCTTTACCCATTATAATGTATAGGCAATTGGTATCCAACCCATAAATCAGAAACTAACTAACATTTCTTAATTAGGGATGCACCTGCTGGATAAAAATATCAGATACTTGAGCAGAAAATGGAGCTTGTTACGTAGCTAATTTTGCCATTTTAGCCCAAGCACAGCTCCTACAAAAGAGGCACCCTTCAAGCCGAATCTAGTACTTGATTTCCTTAGCTACTTCTCTTTTGACAAGTAGAAAGCAAGGCAGCTTCGCTAGGCTTCGACAACACTTCATTTCTAATCAAAGGTTTTGAGGATGGTGACTTATATCTAGTCTTTAATTTAAAATGGTGTGCATTAGGATTCCTATTTTATTTTAGAGTAGGATTCTTACTTACCTTTGGAAGAGGACTAAAGGGGCTAATATAAACCCATGGAGGTGGTTATGAAGAAAACAAGCAACCAAAGAGTAAGCCACAAACCAACTCATCCAAAGCAAAAGGACCACGAGACAATTAGATACTAGGTTATTTTTTAACACTAGATTTTTATATAGAACAAGGATCTGAGGGTCCTAAAGGTTCGAGAGGGTTGTGAGAGAACGATAATACCTTTTACTCTTTTAAGATTGTGCTTAAAGAATTTGTAGTTGGCTTCGCTAAATCTTTTTCTCTCGTTGTGGTTACTTCAACATCATTACATTGGTTCTCTTTAGGAGATTCATCTTTTTTGTTCTTTAGGTCATACACGCTCGTGTTGTATCTCACAAAACTCTGATTCGATCTAAGGGCTGCTGTGCATAGGTGGTATCAGAGCGAAGGCCAGATTAATCAGATTTGTGAGAAGGTTAGTAAAGCATCAGGTGACACAAATTCAAGATCAATGTCGATGATGTGGAATCAAGTAGAAAAAATTGACGGCGGAGAGAATTTCAATATATGATAATGTGTGGTGAAGGTGCACTTGTCCAACAAAAGTTAATCATTACTCTTGAAGGTGACAAACCAGAAAGACATCCAGTGAAGACTGGAAGGTGATGGAGTGAAAAACTGTTAGTACAATCCGTCTATGTCTTTCTGATGAGGTAAAGTACTCGATGATCAAGGAGAATTCACCGAAGAAATTATAGAATAACTTAGAAGAATTGTATATGACAAAATCACTAGCAAACCGGTGGATGTTAAAGCGACAACTATGTAGGTTATGCATGGAGGAAGGTACACGATTCGTTGACCATTTCAATGTCTTCAACAAGTTTATCATACAACTGACTAGTGCGGATGAGAAAATTGAGCAAAACGACAAGATCGTCATACTGGCATAATCTCTATCACCATCTTGGAAGCAATTGGTGATAAATATCCTTGCCGGGAAAATCACTCTCAACTTTAACAAGGCAATTGCATATCTGTTGGAAATAGAGTCCTTACAAAAGCATTGGAATCTTCATCCTTTGGTGATCAAGTATTGGTTGTAGTAGGTGTTGCAGGCAGAAGCAAAGGTCACAGAAAGAATAAAGGAAAAGGCAAGGGCACACGTGTATACTACCTACGTGACGAGGAATGTCATATGATAAAGAATCGTTCGAGTTTGAAGCAAATGAAGGATGCACGCTCAATGATGGTAGCAAAAGATGATCTAGACATAGTTGTCATCAGTCAATCAGTTATTTTTCATAGCTGGATATTAGATTCAAGTTGTTGTTTCCATATATATTAGACAAGAGAGATGTTTGAGGAAGAATCTCTACGTCCAACGCATGGAATTGTTCATTTGGTGGATTGCAAGGAGTATGTAATTACTGAGATGGGAATAGTTATATTAGAGATGTATGATGGAGCATATTACATATTGACAGAAGTTCGGTATATTCTCGGCTTTAAGAAAAATCTAATATCTATTAGGTCGCTAGAACTCAAAAGGTGTGAGGTATCACTTCGAGATGTAGTCATGTGAATTACTTGCATAGAGTAGGTTCGTACTGTTAACTAGGAAGTTTAGATTATGAAGATTGTATTCTATCATGTACATGGTGTGTATCTTGGTTGTTGCCATAACTCGTATATACTATGTATAGAATAGGAATCTTGTGATCCGATGTTTTTGGCAACAACCATGCACACCTTCCTGTAATCTTTCAAAGCTTTAGCTTTGGCACTATTAATAAACATACGCGGCCTCAAGACGAGGTAATAACGCTTCCACAAAATACATCTGATATTCTTTCATGGTATCAGAGCCAACCTCTGAAAAACACATCTATGGCGAACAACACGTCCTTCTCCGCTGCGCCAGGATTGAGCTCGTCTCTTGGTCATCCGGTAACGGAGAAGTTGACAAAGAGCAATCACATGCTCTGGAAGGCCCAGGTGCTTCCGGCTCTACGTGGCGCACAGCTGACTGGGTTCCTGGATGGAACCATTGATGCTCCTCCTGAGATGGTGGTCACCAAATCCGGCGACAAGGATGTACAAGAAGCCAATCCTGAGTACATCAAGTGGGTAGCCTTGGATCAACAAGTTCTTGGCTATCTCTTCTCCTCTCTGTCGCGAGAGGTACTTGCTCACGTTGCCTCGATGACGAAGGCATCTCAAGTCTGGAAGGCAATTGAAGATATGTTTGCCTCACGATCCGCACACGGGGGTCAATACTCGCATGGCTCTCGCTACTAGTCAGAAGGGTACAATGACTATTCCTGAGTATTTCGGCAAGATGAAAGGCTATGCCGATGAGATGGCTACATTAGGAAAGCCACTCGACGATGAAGAACTCGTCTCCTACATTCTCAACGGTCTCGACATCGACTACAATCCACTCGTGTCAACCATCTTGGGACGAGTGGAACCCATCTCGGTTAGTGAACTATATGCTCAGTTGCTAACGTTTGAGAACCGGATGGATCTTCTTCAAGGGGGCATGCACTCCCAAAGCTCGGCCAATTCAGCTGCACGAGGCCGAGGAGGTTTCCAACGCGGTCGTGGTGGTCATAACCGCGACAATGGCCGTGGTGGTCGCGGCGGCCGTGGTGGTCGTGGCGGCGGCAACAATTCAAGGAAGGGCGACAATCGCCCACGCTGTCAGTTGTGTGACAAACCGGGCCATACAGTTGTTGACTGTTGGCATCGTTTTGATGAAGATTATGTTCCAGAGAAGAGGACTGCTGCCACTGCCATCACGTCCTATGGAGTGGACACAAATTGGTATACCGACACGGCGCTCATCGATCATATTACCAGCGATCTTGAGAAGCTAGCCATCTGTGACAAGTACAACGGTGGCGATCAGATCTACACTGCTAGTGGTACAGGTATGGGCATTAAACACATTGGTCACACTATTGTTCATACTCCACATGGTGATCTTTGTCTTAACAATATCTTACACGTTCCAAAAGCCCAAAAGAATCTCGTTTCAGTTCATCGCCTTGCCACCGATAATCAAGCCTTTCTTGAATTTCATCCAAATTATTTTTTGATTAAGGATCAGGTAACGAAGAGGGTTCTTCATCGAGGAAGATGTGAGGGTGGCCTGTACCCGCTCTCATCCTCTCCTGTCGGCTCAAATAAACAGGCATGGAGTGTCACCAAGCCGTCCCTGTCAAAGTGGCATAGCCGGCTAGGTCATCCAGCTCTTCCGGTCGTTCAACAAATCATCAATATAAATAATCTCCCGTGTTCCTTCGAGCCCAATAAAGAAATAGTTTGTGATGCCTGCCAACAGGCAAAGAGTCATCAGTTACCTTATTCCAAATCAACTAGTGTGTCGCATTTTCCTTTGGAACTAGTTTTCTCTGATGTATGGGGTCCTGCACTCGAGTCCATAGGGAGAAATAAATATTATGTTAGTTTCATTGACGACTATAGTAAGTTCACTTGGATCTATTTGCTCAGGCACAAATCTGAGGTTTTCCAAAAATTCCATGAGTTCCAAAGTCTCGTTGAACGACTCTTTAGCAGGAAAATTATTTCCATGCAAACCGATTGGGGAGGCGAGTATGAGAAGTTGAATTCTTTCTTTAGAAAAGTCGGCATATCACACCAAGTTTCTTGTCCTCATACTCATCAACAAAACGAATCAGCTGAAAGAAAACACCGACATATAGTCGAAGTTGGTTTAGCCCTTCTTGCACACGCATCCATGCCTTTGAAATTTTGGGATGAGGCATTCCTTGCTGCTACATATTTAATTAATCGAACACCTAGCAAGGTGATCCAGTCAAAGACTCCCTTGGAACGCTTATTTCGTGTTAAGCCAAATTATTCATCTCTTCGTACCTTTGGATGTGCATGTTGGCCTAATCTCCGTCCTTATAATACTCGCAAACTCCAATTTCGTTCCAAACAATGCACCTTCCTCGGTTATAGTAATATGCACAAAGGGTTCAAGTGCCTAGACGTCCCGACTGGGAGAATTTATAAATCTCGAGATGTTGTCTTCGATGAGGAAATATTCCCCTTCTCAAAACTCCATTCTAATGCCGGGGCACGCCTTCGGACTGAGATTTTTCTTCTCCCGCCTACCCTGTTAAACACTATTGATAATGGGGGTGAACGCATAGGTGATCAATTATTTAATGCCCCTACTAATCCTGCTAATCAGCTGGAAAAATTTGCAGAAGAAATTTCAATGCAGGGAGCTAGAGCTAGCATTGAAAATGTGGCGGTGCATGGTGCTGTTGATGTCGTGCATGGCGCTGTTCCGGATAACAGCTCTGCCGCGTAGGAATTTAAGGCGGATTCTCCTGCCCAGGCTCCGTCCGGAAGTGCTCCTACTGAGGAGACCTCGCTTTGCGCGATCTCTTCACCGAATGCGCTCAGTCATATGTCCCCAGGTGCCGAAGTGCATCCCATGGTACACCCAGCGACGCCTGACTCCATCAGATTGTCTGCAGCTGGTGATTCTCCAACATCTGTTGCGCAGCATCGGCCGGTGACCAGGCTGCAACAAGGAATTGTCAAGCCCAAGGTATTCACTGATGGAAGAATTAGGTATGGATTCATTACCTCTACTGGTGAACCTCAGAATTTACAAGCAGCCTTGGACAATAGAAATTGGAAGAATGCAATGGATGCTGAATATTTAGCGCTCATGAAAAACAACACCTGGCACTTAGTACCTTCCAAACCAGGTATGAATTTAATTGATTGTAAGTGGGTTTATAAAATTAAAAAAAGAGCTGATGGAACAATAGACAGATATAAAGCTAGATTGGTTGCAAAGGGCTTTAAACAAAGATATGGCATTGATTATGAAGATACCTTTAGTCCTCAGAGTGAAAGCACCACTATCAGACTTGTTTTATCTATTGCTCTCTCCAGAGGATGGAACCTTCGCCAGTTAGATGTGCAGAACGCGTTTTTACATGGTGTTCTAGAGGAAGATGTGTTCATGAGGCAGCCTCCAGGATATGAAAACAAAACAATGTTGGATTATGTGTGCAAGCTGGATAAATCTCTATATGGGTTGAAGCAAGCACCAAGAGCTTGGTATTCTAGACTCAGTGAAAAATTACAAGATCTTGGCTTTCGTCCTTCCAAGGCAGATACTTCTTTGTTTTATCATAGTAAAGGAAACATCACTATATTTATACTTATCTATGTTGATGATATAATTGTTGCAAGCTCCTCTATAGATGCAACTGCGGCTCTTCTTCAGGATCTCAAAATGGAATTTGCACTCAAGGACCTAGGCGATCTTCACTATTTTTTGGGTATTGAGGTCCAAAGGACACAAGGAGGTATTCTCCTAACACAGGAAAAATATGCTACTGATATACTTAAAAGAGCAAATATGTTGAATTGCAAACCGGTGAATACACCTATGTCGACATCGGAAAAACTTTCCGCGCAAGGAGAGATGCTTGGTCCTGAAGATTCTACAAGGTATAGAAGTATTGTTGGTGCTTTACAATATTTAACTTTGACAAGGCCCGATATTTCGTTCCCGATTAACAAGGTCTCATCAATATTTGCATTCTCCAACCACATTACATCGGATACCGTTAAGAGAATTTTGAGATATTTAAAACATACCTTGGGTATCGGTTTACACATCTCAAATCGTTGTCTATGCTTGTCAATGCATTTTCGATGCAGATCAATGGGCTGCTTACGATGATGTAAGGTCAACCGGAGGTTTTGCTTTGTGTTCTTAGGGACAAATCTGTATCTTGGGCGCACGAAAACAAGCTACAGATGTCAAGGTCCAAGATCAAGCAGAGTATAAAGCAAGAGCCAATGCCACACCAAGTGATGTGGGTACAAACCTTGCTCAATGAGCTAGGCATCAAAAGTCCTCCTGCTGCCAGGTTATGGTGTGATAATATTGGTGCTACCTATCTCTCGGCAAATCCGGTCTTTCATGCGCGGACTAAACATATTGAAGTAGATTATCATTTTGTCAGAGAAAGAGTAAGTCAAAAATTATTGGACATCAGATATGTACCTACAGGCGATCAGGTTGCAGATGGATTCACCAAACCTCTCTCGGTAAGACAACTTGAAGAATTCAGACACAATCTCAACTTGAGAAAGTTGTGATTGAGGGGGGCTGTTAACAAGGAAGTTTAGATTATGAAGATTGTATTCTATCATGTACATGGTGTGTATCTTGGTTGTTGCCATAACTCGTATATACTATGTATAGAATAGGAATCTTGTGATCCGATGTTTTTGGCAACAACCATGCACACCTTCCTGTAATCTTTCAGCAGTTTAGCCTGGCACTATTAATAAACATACGCGGCCTCAAGACGAGGTAATAACGCTTCCACAAAATACATCTGATATTCTTTCACGTACTATATCTCATGAAACTCTGATCCGATCAAAGGCTGCTGCGCATAAGATGTAATAATAAGAATTTAAGAAATGCAACGCAGTTAATGTCTAATCATAATTATTAAAGGTTTTTACATCCTGTGCTTGGAACACTGAGAGCATGCAAATGCAGATACAGATGCTACGCGCTGTCCCGTGAGGAGGAGATGCCCACAACGAATCGAGCTTTATGCAGTGTGTCTCGCTTTTCGCAAAGATCCCCATGGCTTTAGCGTTCAATCGTGATAAAGTTGCAAAGTATTCCTTGTTTTAAGTTATCATTAAAGGGACGGGTGTCCCCCGATGCTTCAGATCAGAATATCAGAACGATGCTGTTTTCAGAAGTTCAAGCTCTGTTTCTGCATGACCAAAGGAGAATGATTTCAACACAGTGCAAGAGATGGGGAACAGATCTGACTGAGCCTGCTAATGGATGTGATCACTGGACCTAAGCACTCAGTTAAAAAAATGCTTGTGTTTGTTATGGTTAGGCTTGTGTGTCTCTGCTCAGTCAGATCATTGACTAACATCTCACAATTGACAACACAAGCAAACAAGCAAGAAACAAAGCCAATACCATAGCATTGCTTACAGAAGAACCAAAAGAAGGGGAAAGGAGAGCAAGAGCAAAGGTAGAAGAGTATCAATCAACAGGAAGAGCATCGTAGGGCATCTCAATGCTCTGACGAGCCCCTCGCAACGGCCTGATTCCCGTCCTGACGCTACGTCATATCCAAAGCCAGGAATGCAACGGCACGAGGCTCCAGAAAGTGAGCCGGAAAACCATCTTGCGTAGCTGCGATTCTTATGGACGGAATAAAGCAGCACCATGCAATTCTCTTCCATCCCACAACGATAGGCCCCTGAACAGAAAAGAAAGTGTGCCAATAGACAATAGCTTCCATCCTTTCACCGGTCTTTATTTCTAAAACAGTTCCATGGGGGGAAATTATGACATGTCACTTTGCCCTTCACCAAAATCACGAGTCAGGCAGTGACCAAACAGAGCACACACCCTCGGCCCACCACAAACAAAGTTAAAGGGATCTTGAGTCTAGAAGCCAGAACTTTTCTTTCTCCCTAATAGTTTTTTTTGTTGCAAATCTAGCCCCCTTTTCGAACGCAATTACAAAAATAGTTCTCTCTGATTGCGGAAGGCACTGCAGGTGACACGTATCACCTGCCACGCTCCCATACTACAGAAAGGTCCTGCCATGCTCCCCTTCCTCGGCAGCACTGAGCCCATTAAAATCAGTTAATTAATCGCTTAATTAACCACTTTAATTAATTAATTAATCACTTAATGAACTGTTTACTTAATTAGATCACTTAATTATGAAGCTTGCTTAACCTACCGAGCTAGGAATGCTTAGTAAGTGCTGTTGCCGATCTCCCACTGCTCGACAGCACTGTTGTCGAGCTCCCGCTATGCGGCGGGTGCTACCTCGGTATGGGAGTGTGGCAGGTGACACGTGTTGCCTGCCGTGCCTTCCGCGATTAGGAAGAGTTCTATTTTTGCAAATTCATTTGCACGAGGGCCAGATTTGCAAAAAAAAAAGTGTGTCAAGGGGCTAGAAAAGCGCTGGCTTCTTGAGTCTAGACTGTTAAGTCCCCTAGTGGAAACTTTGGTAAAATAGAAACAAATTTTCACATTGGTAATGCTTACTGGGGCCTATGAATGACAGCCTCATAGAGTTAATACAACAACAAAAGCAAAGTAGCAATGCATGTCTCATGTGTTCAGAACTTCAGATTAGAAGTGTGAGTTGTATGCAGTGGAGTATTCCCTGACATGAATTCAGAGCTTATTGGTAGGGAATTCTGATTCTTTAAGCATTCATCTGAACCAAATTTAGACTAATGACAGATTATATAGCACATCTGAGACAGGATGATTATTATGATGAATAGATACACTAGAGTTACAGTAAGATAATACAACAGGGGAAACAATTACTGTGTAATGTTCCTTTACTTGCTGCAGGATGGCTTAGTTTGTGTCAGCTTTGTTTTCAGCAGCAGCCTCACCCTTCAGGAAGTGTGAGAACCACAGGGCCGATGCTTTAGGATGTCGGGAAAGCCCATTCCTGTAATCAACATAAACAATACCAAACCTCTTGGTGTATCCCATAGCCCACTCAAAGTTGTCCAAGAATGACCATGCAAAGTATCCACGAACGTCAACACCATCCCTGTAGCAAATAATTAGTTGCATCAGTTGATTTTCTCTTAGTTGTGCAATAAACAGAAAAATCAGCTTACTTCATTGCTTGTGCAAGTTCAGCAAGGTATCCTTTGAAGTAACCAACTCTCTTTGTATCATTTAAGACCTGGTCAAGTGTTGCCGCTTGATCGTCTTCCTCATCCATGCCTACAGGAAACAAACTGCATAAGGAAAACATGCAAAATATTATTTAATTCAGATTATCAAATATCACTCGTAACAAACATTATCAAGTGTGCTACCAGACCTTTCGTCATCACCCATCGGGCACTGGAATGACAAACAGTATATCACAGTGGTGCATTTCACATGTCAGATTTAATATACGTTTGCCAATGTTCCACAAGTGAAAAAATCAGACATTTGGAATCGGTTCAATTTACACGAGATAGGCTCAAAGTTTTTCAATATGCATATTTGTATTAGCCAGTTCAGATAGAATGACGTAAATAGGAAGGAACTCTATTTCCAAATTGGCACAACTGAGGCAGGAACTCTATTTCCAAATTGGCACAACTGAGGCAGTACATACAACCCACAAGTTGGCATTCTTGGGCTTGGCATATTAGGCAATATATTAAGTGGCACAGTAAGTTTTCAGACACTGCAGGTACTCATAATGTATCTTGTTCTTGTAGATGTACTTCCCCAATGCGTATTATAACACTGGAATGAAATTCAAAATTCATATGCCATGATGGTTGAAGTGTCATCGATCTGGATTATCTTACAGGAAGACAGAAACCACAAAAGAGGAAAAAGGAGGTATGATTGGCTATCGGCAGTTATGGACTATATAGAAATTTCCATCTTTCAACTTTGATTGGTGCAAAGGAATGACCAAAAAACTATGATGACATTGGCTTAGATAATATCAAGATATTTGCTTCCAGTGCATATTATAGTGCTCATTGTCATTACATATTGCCCCACCTATATTGGATGGTAGTGATATGGCCAACCTTAAAATAAAACATAATCTATTCCACCCATATACTTTGAAGTTATTGATACAGTTGTGCTTGTCTAGGATTATTACCACATTGCTTTTGCTTTTCTCTCTCATGTAACGTGTGTACTCTCTATATATAGACATTCGGTATACAATAGTAATGTATCAGTTATATCCCACAATTCCTGAAAGAAGTGAATAGTGAAATAATAAAAAAAACCACAGAATTTACATGGGTCTGGAGTTCAACACAAAGACGCAGGCAAATAGACAACTTAATTATGTAGGACAAATGGATATATTTCTGTATTAGAAATATACAAGTTGCACCATGTTCATTTTAGGAAGTATGGAAGCCTTACCATTCTCAGTTACATAAATTACTGGATTTTCGTATCTATTTGCTATATACTTAAGTATTTTCCGAAGACCCCAAGGAACAATGAAAAGCCACTCGGATGCAGCCTGCACAAATGTTGAGATGATATGTTAGAAGAGATCCACAGAATTTACACAGATGAGAAATAGTCGAGTTCTGACCCTTTCACCAATTTGTTCACCAGTATTCCATTTTTCTGCCAAAAAGAAACAAATGTCAGCATTATGACAATATCAATCACTGGGGTGGCAAAATTTGAAGGGGGCAATTTTGAATAAATCTACATATGATCGCAGATAACTCAGGCAAAACTGCAACGGTAGTAGTTTTGCCACGCCAACCTGCATTGATTTGCAGTGCTATTCCAAAAAGGAAGCAGAGGAGGTAAATGGATTCCAAGATTGGTAGTAAAAGGCTGTGGCAGTGGAAGTGAGCGTCAGCAGAAGGGCTACTATCACATGAGAAAACTATTTGTTTGATAGACAAGGTTAGGTGGTTACATACTTGGAAGATAAGACTCGCACTCATGAAAGCCTCTTACATCTATTCTAACTAATTTTGCCGCTTCCACTGTCTACATGATATATTATTTTTGTAAAAATAATAGTACTGTCTCAGGGCTCCCGTTGCAGCATTTTTTAAAGATAAAAAAGGAGATATCCTGATAGCTGAAGTGTGGTACCTAATCTATCAACTTCTTGTACTCGATAGAAATAAATATCTTCTGGATCCTGATGATGAGCAATGAATCTCGAAGTATAATGATTTAGTCCAATAAAATCAATTTTATTCCTAATGAATTCTCTATCTTTCTCCGAAAAGGTTGGAAGATCCTCGCCCAGCCGCTGACGCATGCTTTCCGGGTAATCACCAAAATATATTGGGTCCAGGTACCTTCAAGGAAAGGGAAATAAATCAGTAGGACAAGATGCAATATCCTAGGCTCACAGAACAAAAAAAGTTGGGCAAATTATACTACACGAATTACAAACTCCATGAAAAGAAAACAAACAGCTTGAATCCATGAAACCATAAAAAAAAGAAAATTCCCTGATGGTCTATACAAGTAAAATTTATGCCTTGTGAAAAATAAATTGCAGGAGAATACTGCATCAAAGGTAACACATGTGGGAAGCTATGTCTGTATGCCATAAGAAATATGAACAGTATCTGTACCATCCAAGTTGAAAGTCAAGCCTTCGTTGAGCCGCAATTTGATCTTCCATTTTATCGGAAAATGGCTCTGCCCATTCACAATCAATAACCAGCCCTACTTCACCACCTTGTAGAGCCTGTTTTTGTAACATGTAAAACCATCAGCAAAACAAAATGTACTGCAGGTGTGAACTGATGGAATGATGATCAGGGTACCAAATACTGGTGGTAACCGGCCAGTTACTAGATCTTCGAGCCCCAACTGGTATTTACAATATTGACAGATATGCCATTCCAATTTCCAGAGATACGAGGATATTAGTGTTAAGGAACTCAAATCGAATAGTCAGGGTTCCGAAACAGATCTGAAGTGGAGAACGAAAGAGAGAGACACGTGTTTAGGGAGAGCGAAAGCGGAAATTCTTTATTGCTAATGAATTACGTACATGGGGGACCCTCCTCCTTTATAAGCGCTCTCTAGGGTTTGGCTAAGGGTCCACATGGGCCTTCAATGGGCTTTAGGGTTTCTCAACACTCCCCTTGGGCCTTTGCGCGAGATGCATATGCCTCATTAAAACTCCGGAAAAACCCGAGTGGGAAAAATACTTGGAGAAAGAGTACATAGCATACGCTACTATGTTGCACGAATTGCCTCGTTAAAACCTTATGCAAGAAAACTTCATGAAAAACTTGCTAAGGAAAAGAGTACAATTCTCCCAACTTCAAATGCTAATCTTCGAGATTCATGTTGGGTATTCATAATTCATGCTCGAGATTCATGTGGGAGTATGTGAAATATCTCCCCCTGAAATCTGCACTTCTCTAAGTCTCATCATCCCAATTCCTTTCACGCACCTTTCAAAGGTAGATGCTGGGAGTGATTTAGTGAATAAATCTGCAAGATTTTCACATGACTTAGTATGCAATATCTTGATCTCGTTCATCTTATGCAATTCATGAGCATAGAAGAACTTGGGGTTGATATGCTTCGTGAGATTGCTCTTCACATAACCCATCTGTGCTTGGGCAACACAAGCTGCATTATCTTCATAAATTATCGTGGGAGTTTGCTCAATGTTCAAACCACATGACTTCTGGATGTGGTGAACCATTCTTCTGAGCCATGCACATTCACGCGATGCTTCATACAAAGCGATGATTTCGAGTGGTTTGTCGACGCCGAGACAAGAGTCCGCTTAGACGACTTCCAAGAAATTGCTGTTCCTCCACATAGGAAAACATAGCGGTTTGGGACTTGCCAAGATGCGGGTCGATAAATACCAAATCGGCATAGCCAACTAAATTCAATTCATTATTTCTTACAAAAATGCAGGACCAAGGTCTTTGCTTCCTTGGAGGTAACGGAGATGTCCTTGATCCCTTTCCAATGCCTTTTGGTGGGTTCGCAGATCGCATCGAGCTAGCAAATTCACTGCGAACGCAATGTCCGCCTAGTGCTATTCGCAAGGTACATGAGCGCCAATTGCACTCGATATGGGAATTCCGCTCCCGGGACTTCCTCCCCTCTTCTCTAGGTCTCAGATGGGTCTAGGTCGCTCGGAGTGACCTTCCCCCATTGGAGCCTTCGCAGGATATGCTTTTTCAAATCCAAACCTTTCCAACACTTTCGTGTGTAGGTTGATTGATGTACCAAGATTCCTCCTTGGACATGTTCAAGCCGCAAGCCTAAACAAAACTTGGTTTTACCCAAATCTTTCATTTCAAACTCGGACTTCAAGTATGAGCATGCCTCTTCAATTTCTTCATCCGTCCCAATGATGTTCAAGTCATCTACATAGACGGAGATTATACGAATCCATTCGGGATTGTTTGTATAAACACACATGGACAATCTTCGCTGTTTGTGTAGCCTTTCTTGCGAGAAAGTTACTCAGCGATTGTACCACATTCTTCCCGATCGCTTCACCCATACACAGATTTCTCCAATTTCACACTTTATCAGGTTTCTATTTGCTCCATCTTGGTTCGGATAGGAATTCCTTCCAGGTACTTTCATGTATATCTCCGAATCCAAGTTTCCATCTGGTATCTTGTGACAACATCCATTAGCTTCATTTTCAACTTCAAGTTGATGCCATTGAGATCAAATATCTAAAGGTAATTCCTCCCATGACCGGAGAATAGGTTTCTTCATAATCAACTCCGTGACGTTGAGTAAAACCTTGAGCTACAAGCCTTGCTTTGTACCTTACAACCGTTGTTTTCATTTCTCTTCCTAACAAAGACCCATTTGTGACCTCATGGGTTTATATGGGGAGGTGTACGCATCTGAGGCCCAAACACTCTCTCTTGTTCGGAGACTAACTCGCTGTGATTGCCTTTTTCCATGCTTCCCAATCTAGCCTTTTCTTGCACTCTGCGAGATGCAGGCTCGGGATCATGATCAATGATCGAGGCAATCTTCTTTGCAGTAGGCATCAACGTTGGTCGTTGCTCTATTCAGGATTCTTCGTTATTACAAAGTTTATGGCCATTTCTTCATGGGGTGCTTCATGCACTTCTACTTGCTCTTCGCGCTTTTCCCTATCGCAGAGCAAGTTCCTTTAGCTTTTCATTGCCTATGTGTGCGCACACATTATTTCCACTTCTGCAGGTGCAAGATTCAAGTCCGAATTGCCTTTTCCATTGGCTTCTTTCCAAGGCTGTCTCAACTGGCTCCCTTCTTTCCTTGGGGCATTTTCGTGATTGGTTGTGGTAAGTCCTCTCTTGATTTTCTCAAACGTCTCCGGTACTTTGGGTTTGAGGAGCCGATTGCTGTTCTTTTTCTTTGAGGCCTCTGAACAGGTTGAGGGATACCTTCTATTTTCTTTGGTATTTCCACCCTCTCGTGCATTTCTTGCTTTGTACATGCGACTTAACCACACCCTTCGGATCACAAAATGATCAGCGATTCATTTGCTAAAATCACCAAATCGATTATCTTCGGACTTCTTGATTTGCTTCATTAGTTCGGGGTCATGTGCGGGGATCCCATGGAATGCCATATGATTTCGGCATTTTTCATCCAAAGGTTGATTTCTCCCCTAATGACGGAACGATCCTCGCCAAAGATGCAATCAAACCCGGCAGATGCAAATCTCCAATCATGGGTTCCAAATACCGATTATGGATGCACTCATAACCAACGATATCCCGGACTTGCGGAGAGGGCCCATTGCGATCCGTGAGGGGTGGTATAGGTACATATACCATACACCCAAATTTTCTAAGATGGGAGATCTTCGGATGATCCCGCACAAGCCGCATGGGGAATGGATGTTGTAGGCCGACGGTCTAAAATTGATAAGAGTCTGCGTGCGGATCATGCGTGTCCCCAACAAGTGTTGGGCAAGTTACAACTCGCAAAAGCGGTCCGCAATGAACTTAATCCTCTTTATTAGTGCTTCGCTAGTCCGCTCTGCGTATGAACGTGCGATGCGAGTGCTCAATCGCTATCCTCGTTGTTGTGCAATAATCATCAAATGCCTTTGAAGTAAATTCTCCGCATTGTCCATTCTAATGGACTTCACGCGATGATCGGGAAAGCGTTCTTAATTCTTATGATCTGCGAGATCGCTTTGCAAAAGCATGGTTTCTTGTTGACAACAAGCATACATGCGACCATTTCGAGGAAGCATCGATGAGCACCATAAAGTATCGAAACGGCCCGGACAGGGCTGAATCGACCATAAATATCCCCTGGATGCGTTCGAGAATGCAGGATTTCATTTTGCACTTTCATGACAGAGGATCTAGTTATTAATTTCCGGTGGCACATGCAGGCACACAAAATCTTCATGATTCGGGAAATTTTTAACATTTATGCCATGACCACGTGAGTTGTTCACTATATTTCTCATCATTCTAAGACCAGGATGACCTAATCTACTATGCCATAAAGAAAATAACTCAGAGCTTCTAAAAACAGTCTTCAAGGAAGTATACACTTCGGGTGCATGAATATTCGTGTAATACACCCTAGATTCATATGAGGGACATTTTTCTAATACCATTTTTCCACATACCGCGTGCTTCACAATGCACAAACATTCTTTGCCATTTTCTTCATTGGTTTCTACGTGAAAACCATTGGCGCGATGTCTTTAAAGCTTAAGAGAGTGTGAGTTGATTCAGGGTACAAAAGGGCTTCTTCAATTACCAAAGTTGTACCCATAGGCAATATAATAGTGGCTCTTCCTGAGCCGATTACATATGAGTCGCTTCCTGCGATCGTAGTAATCTTTCCAAATTCTTCGTGATCGATCAAGGTATTTAGACTCTCTTAAGATGGTATTTGTTATGCCACTATAATTCCAATAAAACAGAGGCAAAATAATTCAAAAATTGCTTGTAAAGGAAAGAATATCGAATAAAGAATAAATTGCATATTTATTCATGAGAGAAGTATGCTCTTCTAGAGCTTACAATTCATTATTCAAAGAAAATGCTAACAACCATAATCTAAAGAAAAAAACGATTCATGCATTAACGGCTTTGGACTTTCCCTTGGCACAAACTTCTCTTTCCACCATGCTTGCCCTTCTTTCTATGAATGGGCTTTCTCACCTTATAGCTATTAGCATTTACTGCGCTGCGGTGCCCTTCCGTGGGTCGTGAGACATAATTCTTGCATAGAACATTGTCTTGCGATTCCAGAACTTGCATTACATCAATCGGTTCGCTATACTCCTTGTATGCGTCCGACGATAGTCAGCGTGCACTCTGGATAGCATTAAGGTGGAAGGTAGAGAGAGTTTTCAATCTTCTCCTCATCGATGATCTTCATGCCACATAGAGAGATTGGTATAAATTCATGCAAGGCGAAATTATACTCGACCATCTGCTCAAGTCGCAAACCTCGGTGTACCCAATCTTGCGTGCTTGGGGCAAGATGGTGTACTTGAGCTTCTCGAACCGCTCAATTGCAGGTCCAAAGCTTATGCACTCTCTCTCGACCATATATTCATTCTTCAGAGTGGTGAGAGGTGGTGCCCGAGAAAGTGCAAGACTTGATCATTCTGTTTGGCGGTAGGTTTCACGTCTGCAAGGACCCTAGACCAATTCTTTGCGGGAGCTTCTTGCCCCAAGAACGATCTTTACGTCCGATGCCCAAGTGAGATAGTTCTGACCGTGCAAGGGCCGCTTCTTCAAACTCACGATTCACGATGCCTGGACATCTTCATGATTTCAAAATTCCGACATTAGATTATGCGTGTAATCTAATAGAAAATGGTTGCAATAAGCATAAAGTACGTAAAAATAAATTCATATGCATTGCAATATATTAAATAAAGCAACTGATTCAAAATTCATGAAGAATATACATAAAGCAGAGAAAAGAGCAAGAAAATTAAAAGCAGCCAAATAAATCTTCTTGATTTTCCGGCAATTTTTCAAAATTTTTCGCAATTTTTCTTTCTTTTCTTTTCTTCTTCTTTCTTTTCTTTTCTTCTCTGCTTTTGTTTTTCTTTCTTACGCCGAACCCAGTAGGGCCACTGCTTGGGCCGGTTTCTTTCCTCCCGCTTGGCCTCTTGGGCCACTAGGCGCGCCCTTTCATGGGCCATCAAGCCCGGGCCTGCTTGGCCGCACCAAACAAGAGGTGAGCAGAACCCTAGCCGCCACATGCGCTGACTCGACGAAGAGGCGCACGGCGCAAGGCCTCAGTGCTCTGCTCGGCACGGCCGGCGCGGCAAGGGGAAGAGGCGAAGGGCGAGTCTCGCCGAGCGGAGGGCGGCGCCGCCGCGCTCGGTGCCGCCGCCGCTCGACGTTTCTTGAGCGACGAGGACGCCACCGCTGGCCGGCGCGGGCGCACTGGCGTTTACGTTCGCGAGGCGACGCCGAGCGGCGTGTGGCGCTTCTTGCGGGGCGGCCGGTGGCCGGGTGGCGCACGGCGCGCTTCCGCTTGCCGCTTCTGCGCGTCTGCTGGCGGGTGGCCGGAGGTGCTGGTGCCGCTTCGCGCAGGCGCCGCCGGCCGAGGCAGCAGGACAATGGCGCTTCATGCGCGAGCTCGGCGAGAGCACGGCGCGGCGTGGCCGGGCCGGGTCGGCGGCGCACGCCTCGAGCAAGGAGGTCGAGGTCGGGCGGACGGTGGAGCCGAGGTGTCGCCGTCGGCGGTCATGCGGGTCGGAGGCATCGCCGAGGTCTGAGCCGAGTACACTTCGTGTCTTGGCGATGTCGGGCGGTTGCGGGCGGGCCGCGATGTCTTCGTCGTTCGCGCGGCGCGCGCGCCGTGTCTTGCTACCGGCCGGGCGGACGGCGGCGAGGTCGGGCGTATGGCGCCGCTGGAGGCCGTGGCGGCCGGTCGGGCTTCAAGCGGTTTCATGCACGCCGGCGGAACTCCGAGGAAACGGCCGGCCGGCTGCGTGCCGGCGAGGACGCGACAGCGAACGCGGCGGCTGCGAGCCAGAGTGCCGAGGCCGAGTCGACGACGCGCTGCAAGCGCGAAGGCCGAGGCGGCGGCGCTTCGAGCGCCATACTGTTTTTTTTTGGATGAACAGTAAAAACCATGTACTGTAGCTTCGTGCTAGTAGTGTTCGAGCGATCGCCGTGTAGCTTCGTGCCACGTGACGAAAGCGATACAATATGCGTAGGATAGATGCATGCGAAGAAAACGACAAGCGTTTAGATTCAATCTCCAAAATCCTACCTTTCTCACCTTTTATTAGCACGTAGGTATGAAGCTTGGGAAAATGCAAAGAAATGGAAAGAAACAGAGATGACCAAACTGGAAACTGGCCAGTAAACAAAGCCCTCGCACGCCGATAGTTCAGATAAGAGCCTAAACAAACCTTGAATTTCCTTCTGTAAACATCAACAGCAGCAGCATGAGCCAAGATTTGATGATGGGCAGCCAAGTAACATCTAGCAGTTTCACCTTCACATCCTCCAGGTGCAATATGTCCAATCCCATAACCATTAATTGCAGTTTGAAGAGGCTCGTTGATTGTCATCCAATGCTTTACTCTGTCTCCAAAATTTGCAAAGCAAGCTTCTGCATATAATGCAAAGTACTCCCTGGGATATTTTGGCAGTAAGAAACTCAGATAAAATACACCAAATCAAGGTGCAAGCACTCCTAAACAAAGCACTTTTCGTAGAAAGAATCTCCCATATAATCATTCATGCGAGTGTTTAAGAAAACTTCATATATTAAATCGTAGTGTAAAGTTAAGATGCCTTCAATGACTTACACAATCTTGTCAGAAGGCCAGCCCCCCAGAGTCTCTTGAAGATTATATGGAAGATCCCAATGATACAGAGTTGCGTAAGGCTCGATATCTAGAGTCAGACAGATAGGTGGTTAATAACTAGAAGCACTGTAACCTTTTAAGGTATTAAGTAAATCATTTGTCACCTTTCTCAATCATGAAATTGATAAGGTCGTTATAGAAGGCAACTCCTTGTTCATTGACCTTTTTGCCCAGGCCATCTGCAGGCATGATAAACTTATAATCTTAAGCATGGAAAAATGATATGAATCACTTAGTGATGACAAACAATAGATAAAATGCACAATTTATCTGGCAATGCATGCCATGTGCATAGTTATTTATATGTGAAGCTCCGTATGCTAAGATTAACATACCAGGAAATATTCTTGCCCAAGAAATGGAAAATCTATAAGCACGAAAACCCAAACTGGCCATGAGCTCAATGTCTTCCTGAAAATTTCATACCAAACAGTTCAAACAAGAAATTACTGCTCTACAAAACAATGCATTGTACAAACACAATAAAGTCATAGGCAGAAATCCCTTTGAAACAAGAGGTAAAAAACAGTTTTCATGTTAGTTGAGAATATGTTCATTGGGACTCTTTACAACAGAACGGTTTGAAAACTTAGACAGGGATGCTAGTTACTACCTTGTATCGATGGTAATGATCAACTGCAAGTTCTCCACTGCTTCCGTCTAAGATATGATCTGAAAGTACAGGCGTTTGAACACCAGTCACTAGTTAAATTAAATCGGTATATGTCAAGAACATTATTAAGGAACCCAAACAAACAAACCTTTGTTTTCTGTGAAGACATCCCATATGCTATCACCTTTGCCCCCCTCCCTTCTCGCTCCCTCAATCTACACAGGAGAAAACGAAACATATGACTTCCTACAGTTCAGGAGAGAAAGGAAGAGAAAATAAGATGTTTTTCTATCTACATTTTCATCTGGTTCTGTCTAGGCAACAAGCACACTTTTTTTTTGCAAAAGATCATGCGCTCTTCCCCTTCACCCTTTACTCCCCCAATTGTTGATCTCGAAGCTAAAGCTAGAAAGGTGAACGATTTTTTGGGGGAAATCAATCGACTATCTGATGTCTAGCAAAACCCTTTTCCTTTTTGGCTGAATAAATGAGAAGAAATAGGAGAAAGTTTCGATCTCGCCAAAGTTACAAACTTGTATTCTGTGAAATGAAACAAACAAACCATCCCACGTAATTTCCCAAGATAATAGTTCCATGAGCTTCTTTATTCAAATTCCCTCTCTTCTCTCCAGTGTGAAAAGTAACTGCAATTAGTGGACGGAAAATTCTCTCCTTCTATCTCTCTTTTTCAACTGAAGTTTGTATAGCACGTTGGACTCGCCCTTCAACTTCCATTTCATTTGCAGTAAACATTTCAACAGGAGTGACACTTGAAACCGAGCATACGTACAAATGTTAGCCAAAACAGGAACGCTAGTACAGTGGTAGCTAATTTGACGGAGGGGTCCTACACGCAGAATGCCAATTCAATTCTGTGGGAAACTAAAAGAAATTCAACAAAAATAAACGTCGACTTAGTGATTCAAACTCAAGACCCCAGGACAGCGCACAAACCATTGAGCTACGGGCTCTATTGTGTTAAGATCTCTACATCTATTCTTGTTCTCTTATTTTGTTTACAGGGCTCTACCCAGCCTTATAAATTTATAAGACTGTTTACACCACAAGACTTAGCCAACTTGGTTTCAACTCAACTTACAACTCGGAGTCTAAAATCAACACTTTTCAAAATAAGATTATCTCTAACATTCACCCTTTAATCCTGTAACTCAACTCTGAACTTGTTGAGGTAGTCGGTCTCAACTATATTTTACCCAACATTTACTCGATACAAGATGGAGAACTCGTCTCTTCGACATCCCAAGCTCATCTTCGACGAACTTGACTTTGAACGGCGAACACAACTCCTCAACGCTCCGGAGTTAACTTTGACGGACTCGACTTAGAACGGCGAACACACCTCTTCAACGTCCCAGACTCAACTCTTTTACTTGACACAGCGTCAAAGTAGTGACGATTCGTCGTTACTTAGAGCTTCAGCAAGGAGCGTTTTTTTCACCTCCTTCAGCTTATGGCACTCCGAAGCAAAATGCTAATAATCATTACAATTATAGCACCTCACTTTTGCTTCGTCAAATTTTTTATTCTTGTGGCTTCGTCGACCATCGCCTTTAGTGCCATCGAAGGAGCCCTCACCGTCGCGCCTTGACAATCGGGCCTCCCACTCGGCGCGCGTCAGGAGTAGGTGCTCATCTTCACCCTTGCCGGATCCCCTAATCCGTTCCTTGTGTGCTTTCAAGCGACCGATCACATCCTTGATCGTCATCACCTTGAGGTCGCTGAACTGCTCAATGGTGAAGACGATTTGCAGGAACCTGCCAGGACTGCACGAAGGAATTTTCTTACCACATAGCTTTTCTCTATCTTGTCGCCAAGACTTTTGATTTTGTTGACAATTGTTGTCAACCGGATGGCGAAATCGTCAACCGACTCCGTCTCCACCATACGCATCCCCTCGAACTCAGCTTTTAGGGTATGTACCTTTGCCTCCTTGACACGATCGGAGCTAAGATGCATCGTCTTCAACACCTCCCACGTAGCTTTGCCCGTCTCCTTTTCGGCTAGTAGGAAGAGTGTTTCCTCCGAGATGCCTCTATAGATGGCCGCCAAGGCCATTTGATCCTTACGCACATCGACATTGCCGTCCACGATAGCTTTCCACAATCTTTGAGCTCTCATATACACCATCTTGATTGCTCATGCTGCATAATTGCTATTTGTGAGCATCGGATAATGCAACGAGACAGCGAAACTCTCCTTCGCCATCGTACTCGACATCGCCTCATCACCGCTCTGATACCAATTGTTGAAAACTAAAAGAAATTCAACAAAGAAACCTTTGCTTCCTTGATACGATCGGAGCCAAGATGCATCATCTTCAACACCTCCCACGAAGCTTTGCCCGTCTCATTTTCAGCTAGTAGGAAGAGCGTTTCCTCCGAGATGCCTCCAAAGATGGCCGCCAAGGCCACTTGATCCTTACGCATATCGACATTGCCGCCCACGATCGCTTTCCACAGTCTTTGAGCCCTCATATACACTTTCATCTTGATTACTCATGTTGTATAATTGCTCTTTGTGAGCATCGGATAATGCAACGAGACAACGAAACTCTTCTACGCCATCGCACCTGACATCGCCTCATCACCGCTCTGATACCAATTGTTGAAAACTAAAAGAAATTCAACAAAAAAACGTTGCCTCAGAGATTTGAACTCACGACCTCAAGTTCACTGGGACAGTACATCTATTCTTGTTCTCTTACTTTGTTTACACGGCTCTACCCAGCCTTATAAAGGCTGTTTACACGACAAGACTTAACCGACTCGGTTTCAACTCAACGACTACTCGGAGTCTAAAATCAACACTTTCCAAAAACAAGATTATCTCTAACAAATTCGTCGTCGTTTCTAGGCACTGCTGCTGCATGTTCACAAGTCAATGAACTTAATCGCCATCGCATATCAATGTAGACTTATGCTGATCAGAAAGTGCAAAAAGTAAAAGACTTACAGTGATGGTTTAGAACTAAACCGATATAACAACCAGAGACCATTCCTACGAATTCCACTACATGTGCGCGTCCTAACTTAGCAGGAGTACAGTCTGTAGGCAGCGAGTCGCGCGGCGCACGAGGCCACGAGCGTGGAGTAACCAACGGGGATAGTTGAACGAGGGATGCGCTGTTGCACGAAGGATCCACGGCGATATGCCCGAGGGTGGCAGCGGCGGCCGGAGCGCGAGATGGGGTGCGGTTGGCGAGCGAAGTATGCAGCACTCCCTCATTTTATTTTTATAAGTCCGTATTTTAACTTTACACAAGGATTAAGATTACGTTAAAATTGAAAAAAAAATATAAGAGAAAATGACTTAGATGTCCTCATTTAATTGTCTTTTTTTTTAAAAAAAACTAAGACAGGAGCTCTGCCATTCATTTCAGTAGAAAAGAAAAAAATAATAGCATTCGGAGAGGATATTACACTAATTACAGCCACTGGCCACTTAGGCCAAACACCTACACACTGTTGCGCCGCCCACGGGCGCAACACTATCACAAACACCACCCCCCCTAGCTGCTACCGAGAGGTTTGACGCCGATCAACCGCCGACGCTTGACTTCTGCGACAAAGCATGAAAGTGCATCTAGGCACTTATGTTATTTTGGTGATTAATGACAAACACTCATAATGACAATCTATGCAATTAAGTAAATGCTTAACTTGGTGTTTAGCAAATGACAAACCTCTAATATGATTATATTGCTATGAGACTAACATGTTATTGCCTAGTTGAGTATCAGTCTCATCTTTTAGAGGAAAATCAAATAGGAAGGTTAAGCAAAGATAAGGTATGCAATTTTGGTATCTATTCTATATTTGTTATTGCATTCCTTTCGTGCAAATGCATAGTGAATTCCAAGTAGCATGTTGATTTTATATATGCACATTGGTTCATGTCATATTTATTTGTGCATATATATTCATTTGAGTTCATTATGGTATGCATGTATTAACTAGAGTTAAACTTCATATTGCTATAGATTGACTTGGTGCATGCATGTTTTATTTGTATATCTTCTCATGCAATTCTCTTAGTGAAGTTTATCTAGTGTTGGATCACATATTTACTCTTACTCCAAATATTATTTGCACATGTACAATTCGTGTATATTCTATCATGTGCTTCATTTAAGTAAAGACTGTGATCCTTGCCATGATTTAATTGATTCATCATATTGGCAATTATCTCTCTAGTGCATATAGATCAATTACACATTCATCATGATGTACTTAGTATAGAACATTTCTTATGTCAAGTGTTTCCAGTTATGTTGTGCTTCTTTTTATGAAACACTTGTTGTAATCAATTGCTCACAAATATCAACTTGTTCATATCTATTGAGCTTTTGGGACTAATGTCTTTCATGAGTAGTTTGGAAAGAATTAGGTCCCGTCTGTGTATGATGACCAAGGTATCTTGGAGGATGATCATTAAGCCGAGGTCAACAAGACAATGTGTCACCAAGAGTCGAGGACTAAGTTAAAGATTGACTTGGCGTGGAGATCGTCGAGAGGATGATCAAGTCAAGGTTGATAGGACGAGAGTCTCATGAGGTGAATCGAGTCGAGTTGGACAAGGCGAAGATGTCATCAATTATTTGGTGAAAGTCTTCATGCATCGACATCAAGAAAGAAGACGGCAAGTGACTAGTTGTAGACTTATATTATCTTTGATTTAATTTGAGTCTAAGGATTGCCGTACTATTAAGAGGGATGCGATGTCGAATGACTTTTAGATGTGTCAAGTGCTCAAGTGATCCATTCTTGTGAATCGTAGAAAGAGAGTGGTGTTGGTAGTGCCGGAAAGTGAGGGTTGTAGGTCTCTTGATTTCTTTGTGAAATCTGTGGTTATCCTTTGAGTTTTGGATAGTGAGACCTTTTTGGTTGTGTAGCCCTCGTTCTTAGCTTTTGGTAGAGTCCAAGATCTCTGGAATCGGAGTCCGGAGTCAAAAGTTATGCTCGTTTTCGTCGGGTTGCTCAGTGCTGTTCGGACAGTCCGGAGTATCCGGACATTTGGTCCGGACACTCCGGGTTGGCACCCTCGGTGGCTGCTCTCGGTTGGTCCGAGTATCCGTGTTTAGTCCGGACACTTGGGTTGAATTAGTCCGAGTGTCCGGGTGTTTGTCCGAGTCTCCGGTTGGCTCTCTCGGGATGAGTGATCCTTCCAATCCGAGTCTCCGGTAATGTCCGAGTCTCCGGGTTGTCTTGCATCGCCCCAACGGCTAGTTTTGGGGAGTTCTATTTATAGCCCCATCCTCCCTCATTTTGAAGAGGCTTTTTTGTGTGGATTTTTGAGAGGCTTTTGGGGGGCTGTGTGGGGGCTTTGAGGAAGCTTTTACCCTTAGATCTAAGTGATCCTCTTGTGAGAAGGGTTGGGAAGAGTTTGGGGAGTGAGTGTTGAGTTGTTTGAGCACTTGATTTCATCTCCAAGTTTGTTCTTCGTGAGCATTTGTTACTCTTGGAGGTTGAGGACTCCTAGACGGCTAGGAGGTCACCTACGAGCCACCGGAGCTTTGTGTGGTTGGCCGTGGGAAGTTTGTGAAGGCCGATTCCGCCTCCGTAAGGGAATTAATCAAAGGAGTGAAGACCGGCGAGTGCATTTGTGCAACACCGGGAGGAAGAGGGTTGAAAGAGATCCCGGCTCAAGTGTGACCGAGCCGCCTCAACGGAGACGTAGGATCCCCTCAAGGATCCGAACTTCGGGTGAAAAATCTTCGTCTCAAAGTTTGCTTCTTCTCTTGTTTTAACATTTGGTTTTAATCTTTGGGAGCCCCGATCTACTCTTTTGTTGTGTTTGGCTCCAGATCTACAATTTCCCCAAGTACCTGATAGCATATATATCTTTTGTATTCAAGTAGATTGTTGAAAAATTGCAGGGATTTAAAATCTCATTTCGAGGTCTTAAATCCGGAGTATCCGGACTCCTGAACCCGGATAGTCCAGTCATTTCGGAGTATCCGGATAAAAATCCCGGACACTCGGTCTCGATCCTCGGTCCATCCGAGTATCCGGACTCTGAACCCTGACAGTCCGGACATACCGGAGTATCCGGATAAAAGTCCCAGACACTCCGGACTTAGATCATCGGGAGATTTTATTTAGCTGCAATATTTTTTATTTCGCTGCATTTGAGCTTTAAAGTTTTTAATCCGCCTATTCACCCCCCTCTAGGCGACATCCCCTGTCCTTTCAAAGCACACCACCACCGAGCTGAAACGACCTGGCCCGGGGCCCCTGTCCCCTGCACAACCTTGTGCACGAATCGTGCACCACCATGAGTACTGCTGCCCACTGTTACCGCCGCTGGGGTCATCCCGCTCAGGAACTTGCCCGACTCCCCCAGCTTCATCATCTACCCCTAGGCCCTGCACGCCTTCTTGAACCCGTCGGGCTCCATCATTCCACACCTCTCGCCGGACCTCTCCGCCACCCCCGGCTATGGCCCCTCCTCTTGTTGGACCTGATCGGTCTCCGCCCGCAATCCGCAATCCAGAACTGGGAAGAAGACAAACCTCGAGCTTATTGATCCATCTATCGCGACCTCCCCAGTAGTGGCCGTGTCGATGCACGCCATCCGACCACCTCGCTACCGACATCAACCCCCACTCGCCGCACGTGAAGCAGGTACGCTGCTCAGCTGGAGCTCCCGCTGCCCCCTACCTCCCGCCGCTCCAGACACCAACAAAGCTCGGGCGGATCCGGGCTGACTAGGAGGGTACACCGCTAACCCCTTCTCATCGGCTTACGACTGCATCGACACTCCACGCCACGACAATCTCCTCATCGACGCAACTCACAGATGTGTTTCTGCCAATGGTACCCAGAATAGGATTTGGGGGAACCCTAGATCTGCAGCTGGATCGCCATGAGCTTATGCCGTAGCTAGCACACCCAGTGGCCCTTGAGTAGCTGTGCCACCAGTCGTGCCATCTCTGACGCTCCCCACCACATGGACTCATGCTCGGTAACGACGATGACAGCCGCCTCCTCGGCTTTCAGCACTTAGCAACTGAGAGAAGAGAAGGGAGGAAATGATGCTATGAAAGGCCCCGCTACCGGCGACATCCAGCTGGGGGCCGCAAGTGGTGGCGGCTAGGGAGGTGAAGAGGTAGGAGGCGCCCTCGGCTGTAGATCTGGTTTGCCCCCGGAGTCGCCTTTTTCCTAGCTACATATTTCAGTCGCTGGCAAGGTTAAAAAAACAACCAAAAATATCGTAAAATCTTGGCCGAGATTTTGGATTCCGTTTGGACATGGGATCCAAAATCCTGGACGGGTAAATTTTTCTTTAAAAAATAAATTACTACAGTAATCTCGGGATTTCTACGAGATTTTGCCGAATTCACAGGTTTTTTGATTGGTTTTTGACTTTTTATGGTCGGATTTGATCCAATAACCCTTAAGAAAGTCATCTTCCATGAAAATTTGTTGAAAAACCAAATTTTTGAGATGTTTTAAAATTTCGGCAGAAACACTGTCAGATTTTTATAAAATTTTACAATCTTGATCATGATCTGAAAATTTATGGTACTATGTTTAGTAGAGTAGGATCATACATAAAAATTTTAAAAATAATTTAACATCATTTTTAACTTAAAAAAATAAAAAAAATACAGTGAACATAATTTGGGCAGTAAGGCAGTAACCTTGTCATAATTTTATAAATTTGTTCAAGTGTAATCATGATCCAAAATTCTTATGAGAGATTAATAATTGCCTCAGTACCATTATTTAAAATTTTCCAAATTTTCATTTTTTTTTATTTTCTCAATAAAATCTGTGTAAGCATTGAACTTCATTTGTTATATTTCAAAAATCAAAAACAGAAAGAACATGAATGGTACAGTTGCCTTGTAAGAATTTTATAAATTTACTAGAGTGTGATCATGATTCAAATTTTTTATGAAATCTTAATAATTTCGTTAGAACCATTTTGTAAAATTTAAAAAATTCTAAACCTTTTTTATTGCTAAAGCAAATCTATGTATTGATCATCATGTTTTTATTAGGACATAGCACTGCCAAAATTTTTAAAATTATTGAAGCTTGATCATCATATGATTTTTTTATATAAACATTAATGATTCATCATTACTATCCAAAAAAAATTAAAAAATTTCTAACGTGGTTTGAAACAATTTTCATTTGGTTGAATTTTGCCGGTAAGAATTTTATCAGAATAGTAGCACTGTCTGAATTTTTAAAAATTCATGAAGCCTTATAATAATCTGAAAATTTTATGAAAAACTTAGTGATGTATCATAATCATTCACAAAAAAATTCAAAAATTTATAACTTGTTTTGTTCCATTTTTTATTCGGATCAAACTTGCCGATCAACGTTTTATCAGGACAGTAACAATTTTCGAATTTTTAAAAAATTCTCAGGTTTGATAATCATCTGAATTTTTTACTGGAACATAAATGATGTGTCAGGACCCTCGACAAAAAGTTTCAAAAAATTTCGACATCGTTTGTGCTATTTTTTGCGTTGTGTAAATTCACCGAAATCTCGGCGAGATTTCGGGAATTCCAACCGAAATTTCGGTTTTCTTGGTGCAAAAAACGAATTTGAATTTTTGTTTTTGTATTTCGTCCAGGATTTTCCCAAAATTCCGAGATCTCGACGAGATTTCGGATTTCGGCCGTCTCTGAGATGTTATCTGAAAACGAGATTTCAAACCTTGGTCGTTGGTGTTACTTAATTGTCTTGAAAGATGAAAGATATATTTTATGTGGATGGTAATGAATAGATGCATATGATTAAGAAAGAATAAATAGGATTATAAAAGAAAATATTAAACCTACATGTAAGTCTTATATTTGTGAATAAGTTTTATAAAAGTGAAGGGAGGGAGTACCTGGTAGGCGGAGGTGGCGACGCCGAAGACGAAGCCGTCCGGGAAGTCGGCGCGGCTCACTTCCGCCTCGAGCCCCGTGCTCCCCATTCTCGGCGGCGAAGCGGTCTTGCGGACTTGCGGGCAAATTCGAACGATTGCGTTTGGGTAGCAGTTGCGGGGTAGTTGAGCTGAATAAATAGGCGCAGAGTGACGCAGCGAAAGTACCACCTGTCCGCCGGCGAGAGCGCTGGAGAAGCCCACGTCAGCGGCCACGTCCCTCTCTGGTCTCTGCAAATGTGGAAGCTTCGGCTTTTCTTTTTTCGTGTTGGCCCAAAATTTTTTTTCAAGTTCGGCTCCTTTCAAACAAAATTATACTCCTTTACCGTAATAAGTGCCTCCCGCTTCTTGCGTGGTTAAAAAGAAGGCTATGTTTATAATTTTGTTTAAATAGATAAGCATAAAAAAATGTGCGAATGGACCAATTTGGCAAAGGCTTCACCAAATTTGAGCCGAGCAAGGGCCCCACATGCCATCCAGTAGGCTGGAGGACCTGCGGATTTGGATTTGATTTCCTTCTCCGTAGCAACATGATCCCATTTGTTCCCCACTTGTTTTTTACTAAGCCGAGCTTGCGAAAAGACAGAAACGGCTGAGGTCGCAGGATGATATCACGTAAAACGTAGATTCTTTTTTGAGAGGTGTTTTTATGTATTTTTTTAAAGTTACATAAATATTAAAGCATGAATGAAGGGTAAATGGTGATTACTTATCCCTTCGCTTGCTTCAAGATTTATGCAACTTGTATCGGAAGGAAAAACACAGAGGCACTACTCCCGAATTGCATTTAGAGAGCAAAAGAGTCCCATTCGGAATACCATATCAGTCGGACTTAAAAATGCCATGTCATACGGACTCATATTGTTGTGTTTTTATAGTTGTTTAAAAACTTAGAACGTCATCTCTATATCACTCTATAATGAGACATCTAGAATCGGTTTTCTTCTATCATTGTTTCCAGATTGGTTGAATTAGATCAGGACTTTGAGTCCAAGAGGATGGGATCTGCCATGGCTAGCCCTAGGCCTGGTTACAAGCCTCCTTAATGTTTTTTTATATATTTGTACTTTTCTCGATTGTAAGTTGAGACTACGTTATTTTTAAGATAGTGACTACTTTCACACATACGTGCATATATATATATAAAAGGTAGCGTTAATCTGCGCTTGTGCACAGCTTTGCCTATTCTACGTGTGAGCCGTAACCCCGTGACACTGAACTAGCCAATGTGAACGCATATATGCGCCGACTAATAAATGTCATTTGTAATTTATACAAGAATATGTTTTTTCTTTGATTTAGCCATAACATTTTACTGACAGCTCTGATTCACAAACCGTTTTCACCAATAGCTTAATGACGACAAGAGCAACACATTGATATAAGTCTCGGCACATAAAATAGATTTTACTATCCGTATACATAAATGTTACTATCGATATATATAGATTTTACTACTATACCAGAGGTGCAGCAGCCTATGCGGTAGTAAAATGTTATGACACATTCGGTAAAATGGCAGTAAAAACTCATTCGTGGATCGTTTATTAGCGAGACTTATATCATTATGTTGTTATCATCGTCAGTAAGCTATTGGTGAAAACCGTTCGTGCATCAGAGATGTCAATAAAAATTTATAACCAAATCAAATAATACAGATTCATGTACAAACTAAAAACACATTACAGAAGGTATTTTTACTAGTCGGTCATGCGTCACTAGTAATGAGTTTCGTAGTTTATACATGAATCTGTTTTTTCTTTCATTTAGCCATAATATTTTATTAACAGCTCCGATCCCAAACCGTTTTCACCAGTAACTTACTGACGACGAGAACAACACATTGATAAGTCTCAGCGCATAAAACATATTTTATTATCTGTATACATAGATGTTATTATCGGTATACATATATTTTATTACTATACCAGAGGTCCAGCAGCCTGTGCAGCAGTAAAATGTTACAATATATTTGATAAAATAGCAGTAAAAACTCATTCGTGTAGTGTTTATTAGCGAGACTTATATCATTGTGTTGTTCTCGTCGTCAGTAAGCTATTGGTGAAAATCGTTCGTGCATCGGAACTGTCAATAAAAATTTATAGCCAAATCAAATAATACAGATTCATATACAAACTAGAAACACATTACATAAGAAATTTTTACAGTCGGTCATGCGTCGCTAGTAATGTGTTTCGTAGTTTGTACATAAATTTGTTTTTTCTTTCATTTAGCCATAACCTTTTATTGACAGCTCCGATTCACAAACCGTTTTTACCAATAGCTTACTGATGACGAGAGCAACACACTGATATAAGTCTTGGCGTATAAAACAGATTTTACCATCCGTATATATAGATGTTACTATCAGTATACATAGATTGTACTATCATACAGTAGTAAATTAATGTACATTTGACAGTAAAATTTGATTTATGGGATGTTTATTAGCGAGACTTATATCATGTTGTTCTTCTCGTTGTCAGTAATCTAACGGTGAAATTTGTTCATGAATCGAAAATGCGAATAAAAAGTTACGGCTAAAACAAATAGAAATCAGATTCATGTATACGTCTTTGTATCTCTCCGTCACACACATGCATACATTAATTCCGGATGATTAATATTCTAAAGCTCGGTCATGAATTCTATAGCGCTAATTAGTGGAACATTCGGCTCGATCGGACTGCAAAACCGATCGGTGCGTAGAATAGTTTAAACTACACGCAACTACAGAATAGTAAAATATATATATATATATATATAACTTCCACATACGGTTTCTCACTAACATGTACTTGCCGTCCACATATGCTACAGAACTAAACTCTAGACCGCTTGGTAAGAAGTCCTACTGTGCTGCTCCTCTCCCACTCGGATGATGGTGGTTTATTTTGACGAGAGCGAAGCCCTCACTAATTAAGTCGCTCACTAGTTTATTTTCAAGTAAAAAACAGTTGAAGCCAGTTTGAGAGTCCAATGTGCATCTCGCGATTCACGCCATTAGAACTGGATTGACATAACGTGTGCTGTATTTGGATGCTCATGCTTGACCGATGCATCGAATAGAAAAACATAGACACGATTTGCAACCATCCATCTGTCCTGCCGTGTCCAAGAAAAAAATGAGAATGGCCGGCAAAGTCTTAATTATAGAAACCTATGCAATACTTCAGCTTATCTTCGAAAGAAAAAGGCAACATAAACCATTCCAATCGCACTCGCAAAGATGCAGTTTGCATCAAATGAAAAATAGAAATATGACGGTTGCTTTAACTCGAATGTCATCCTGATCATCACCACGAGGTCCACGACTGGCCATTGTTTAGTCTCCATAATATAACTCCATTTTAGCTAATCTTAAGAAAAGACGACCAAGACTGCATGGCTTGCATAGCAATTGAATACATTATCACACTAATATTTTTCTTCATTTGTGATTGTGCAGCTTGTGATTGCTTCCACCAGCAGCTTGCTCACAGATATCAATTGGCAGCATGACTGCATGAATGACAGTGTTAGGGATCGATGCACGGCAAAATAACTGGAGACAGATTTAACGTGGAATGTCTCCAGTTATTTTGCCGTGCATCGATCCCTAACAAGTGGTATCAGAGCGCACCTGGTTCCCATCTGCCGCCACCGTCGCTCGCGTCCGCCATCCTCCACGCCGTCGCGACCGTCGGCCGTCTCGGCTTCCGCACGCCGTCCTTCTTCGGCTTCGTCGAGGCGCAGCCGTGCCTCTCGCCGTGCGCCGGCCCGTAGAAAAAACCACGGGAAACAATCCACTATAATGCTTCAAGATTACAAGTACAGAGGGTTGGCTTATATAGCCAAAGAGTCCTAGTTGTAGAAGACTTGACTCCTAACAAACTATGGATAGAACCAAAAGATATGGTAGTTAGAGATATTGAGTTATCTCCAACAAACCTCCCCTTAACTCAAAATCTATAACAATGTTGTTTCCGAAAAACCCTGAAGGTAATTAAGCACGAAGAATACAAGTGCGTTAAAAGTCCAAAGGACTACTGAACGAGGAAGACTGAACAGTCAAGCCAAACACTTGTAAAGAAATATCACCAAGGGTATAAAAACTAGAATAGTCTTGTCCAAATGCTTCGATGAAGCGAGATTGAGCAAACCACCAAGAGGTCGAGAGAAAGACTGGAACAATCAATCCAACACAATTTGAATAAAGCGCATTTAAGAATCTGGGTCTTCAATGATTCATAACCCTAGTAAAGTCTGAGACTGTGCAACTGACCTTCTGAAACAAACACTCAATCATCAAACGGCATAAGCCAAGACATCACCTGTGGTGCTGGGTATATAGTGAAGAACACATAACATAGACTTTTGGAATGCTCCATCTGGAACATAAAAATCAGCAAACTGCCTACTAAAAATCCATAATATGGTTGAAACTACTCCCGCAAAAATGCCAAGATGAAGAAAAACTATCGTGCTGCCAATGGAGTAAATTGCAGTAGACCCCTCATATCGAGCAAAGACAACAAAAAGAACGTTGTAGTATCCACGCAGAAGAAAACTCCTTGCACTTCAATACTTCATCTGAAAATGACATTTGGAGTATAACCTTCACTAGAAAAACTCCGAAGAGTATAATGCTACCATCAGGGTGTCATCGAATTCCAAATGATCGTTGCCAAAACTTCCGTAATGCAACGTATCCAAACGGTGAATAAAACACCAAGATAATGGTGATGAAACACCAAGTTCCAATAAACGGTGAATAAACACCAAATGCAGTTGTCTCCTCAACTGACATTATTTTTTCTCTGTGATGAAACACCAAGTTCCAATAAACGGTGAATAAACACCAAATGCAGTTGTCTCCTCAACTGACATTATTTTTTTTTCTCCAAAGTTGACGATGAAACGTCGAATAAATCTCCAGTGATAAATTACGCCTGAATTGCAATAAAATCCGCCAATAATATGAGCACAAAATAATAAGCATAATTCCCTGCTGAAAATCAAAAGTCAGAGTCATTGCTCGAAGTCAAGTTGAGATGTTGCCGAAAGTTGAAGCGACCACAAGAAACAAGTTTGAGTCGCTTCTATGGTTGAGACCTGAGTCGGAACGGAAAAAGTTGAAAACCCCTCTGGGATCTAAATCAAGTCCGGCCGTGTCTCTGGCTTCCACGAGCAAAGACTCCACAAATCACTAAGTTCCACTCGGGTCTACTAGTCGGCAGACTTCCTTGCACTTGGAGTTCACGAAGCAAACATCAAATAGCAAACAGATGAACAAGCACTAATAAGAGCTCACGAGCTAATAGCAAGGCGGGTTCGATCTGTTCGGCGATCGGCGATCAAGGCGACGTGGACCGGAGGACGCAGGAGCGACGGAGGCCGGCGCGAGTGCAGGACGACGCCAGGCGGGCCTCGGAGGCGGGCGATCGGAGGCGAGCAGGGGCCGACTAGAGCCAAAGCGTCATGAGCCGGCGATCGACGCGAGGCGAGCGACGGCCCGAAGGCGGAGTCGGCGGAGTCAGTCAGCGCGGGGGCCTGGGCGAAGCCGAGGTAGATGGATCGGTGGCGGTGCCGTGCGGATTGATGAACCCTAGCTCTGATACCACTTGTTAGGGTTTGTAGATCCAAAACACACGCACAGAAACGGGAGACACAAGATTTACGTGGAAAACCCTTGCGGGAAAAAATGGGTTATAAATATACTGGTGAAAATGGTGTTCTTAAGATTTCAAAAGGCAACCTTGTTGTTATGAAAGCCAATAGAATGAACAGTCTTTATTACTTGCAAGGTTCTACAGTTACAGGTTCTGCAGCTGTTTCTACAATTGCATCAAATCCTCACATCACCAAGCTTTGGCATATGCGCTTGGGTCACATGAGTGAGAAAGGTATGCATCTTTTATGCAAGAAAGGTTTTTTACATGATATTGACAAACTTGATTTCTGTGAACATTGTGTATTTGGCAAACAAAAGAGAGTCAGTTTTTCTGTTTCAACTCATCAGACTAAGGGAATTCTTGATTATATTCATTCTGATCTTTGGGGTCGTTCTAGATTTCCTTCTATTGGAGGTTGTGAGTACATGATTACCTTCATTGATGATTTTTCTCGCAATGTTTGGGTTTATTTCTTGAAACATAAGAATGAAGCTTTTTCAGTTTTCAAGAGGTGGAAAGTCTGGTTGAAAATCAAACTGGCAAGAAAATCAAGAAACTTAGAACAGACAATGGATTGGAATTTTGTAGTGGTGAGTTTGATCAATTTTGTGCTAATCATGGTATTGCAAGACATTTAACTGTTCCAGGTAAACCTCAGCAGAATGGTGTGGCAGAGCGTATGAATCGCACTCTTCTGGAAAGAGCCCGTTGCATGCTTTCAAATGCAGGTTTATGGAATAAGCGTGCTTTATGGGTCGAGACTGCTTCTCTGACCTCTTACTTGATTAATCGCTCTCCAAATTCAGCCATTGACTTTAAGATTCCAGAAGAGGTTTGGTCAGGTAAACCAGTTGATTATTCTAATTTGAAAATTTTTTGTTGTCCTGCTTATGCTCATGTTAGCGATGGAAAATTAGAGCCTAGAGCAAGAAAATGCATATTTGTTGGGTATGGTTCAGGTGTTAAAGGATATCGTTTATGGTGTTCTGATTCTCGCAAATTAATCATTAGTCGTGATGTTACTTTTCATGAAGATGCTTTACTTTCACCTGGTAGTGACAGTGATGGTTGTTCATCCACTAATGAATCTAGAACTTCTGGAATTGCTGAAAGAAATGCAGAATTTGAGGTAGTTTTACCTACCATTGATAATGATTCTTCTAGTGGTTCTTCTTCACAACCAATTTTAGCACCTAGTGGTACTTCGTCACAACCAGTTTCTGCATCTCCTAGTACTAATGATCATTGTATTGCTCGAGATAGACCAAGGAGGAACACTCAATTACCTGCTAGATATCGTGACACTGATAATATGGCCTGTTATGCTCTTCTTGCTGCACAAGATATTTGTGATACTTTTGAACCTTCTTCTTATTCTGAAGCTATCTCATGTGAAAATTCTTCTAAGTGGTTGACAGCTATGAATGAAGAAATTTTGAGCCTTCATAAAAACCGTACATGGGATTTGGTTAAGCTTCCACAAGGTAAGAAACCTTTAAAGTGCAAATGGATTTATAAGAAGAAGGATGGTATTTCTGGAGTTGAACCTGCAAGATGGAAAGCCCGATTAGTGGTAAAAGGTTTTGACCAAAGAGAAGGTATTGACTTCAATGAAGTTTTTTCTCCTGTTGTGCGCCACTCTTCCATTCGGGTTATGCTTGCTTTTGTTGCTTTATTTGACTTGGAATTAGAGCAACTTGATGTTAAAACTGCCTTCTTACATGGAGATTTAGAAGAAGAGATTTTTATGACACAACCTGAGGGTTTTGCTACTCCCGAAAAGAGGATTTAGTTTGTCCTTTGAAAAAGTCTCTCTATGGTCTTAAACAAGCTCCTAGGCAAGGTATAAAAGGTTTGATTCCTTTATGATTGCACAACAATATTCTCGCAAAGAATTATGATAACTGTGTTTACTTCAAACAGTTTCCAAATGGTTCATTTGTTTATTTGCTGCTCTATGTTGATGATATGCTTATTATTTCTCATGACAAGTCACTCATTAAACAGTTGAAGGCTCAACTTAGTCATGAGTTTGAGATGAAAGATCTTGGTCCAGCTAAGAAAATTCTTGGGATGGAAATTCAACGTGATCGCAAAGCTGTAAGTTCAAGCTCTATTAGTTTTGGTGATTGGTTTAATATTAATGTTTAATCATTGTTTAATGACAAATCAAATCATTATGAGACTAACATGTTTTATTAAGTCTTATTCTTATTAGTCTCATACTTGGATGGAAAATGGAAAACCTAAGGTATGCACTCGTATTCATTCTATTATATATATGCATACTTAGAATTCAAGTTAAAGTATGAACTCTTCCGTTGCTTTAGTCCAAATATGTGCATTATGTTCCTAATTCATATATACATGAATGCACACATCTAGGGGGAGTTGATAATTTAACTTGATGTTTCAATTGTATTGATCCATGTCCTCTTGTCATACAATATAAAGGATCAAGACCTTGAAACAATCTTTTGAGTATATATGACTTGTGTAGTTATATACTCATGTCAATTTAAATAAGTTTAAATTGAGTTCGATTGTCTCTCAATCAATCAAAGAACATTTCATCATGTGTTGATGGTGTTTCCTTGTTGATTAAAGACAAGCGAAAAGTTCTTGAGTATAATGAAGCATTAGTTGCATCAAAGTACTCAAGACACAATTAATCATTCAATTGATTAGGGTTGTGCTCAATCGATCTTGGAGGCATCTATTATGTGTTAATGGAGTGCGGTGATGATTGAGACAACCGTGTTTGTTGGACTAACATCTTCCATGAGTTGTGAAGTAGGTTAAGTCCAAGATGATGAAGAATCGGAAGAAGAAGTCATCATGTGTTGATGAGCTTCAAGAGGTGATCCCAAGTGAAGAGAAGGGCTAGAGAAGGTTCATCATGCGTTGATGACCAAGAAGAAGAAGAAGAAGTGATCTGGAGAGAAGATGATTGGAAATCATAAAAGCTCCAAGTGGATCAAGTGTGGCAAAGGTATAACTAGCTAGGGCTAAGGATGTGTTCCTAGTCTTTTACCGGTCTCCGTGTTTGGTTGTGAGACCGGGTTGCTTGTTAGGTGCCGTACTATTAAGAGGGTTGAGTCTTTTAGCTTGAGCTTCATCATGTGTTGATGAACTCGATCCAGTTCACTCTAGCTCACTCTCTTGTTTGATGTTTGCATGAAGCTAACCATTTGGCATGTGTTGCAAATTGGTGAAGCTTGTGCATTGGATTTTGTATGAGCTAAGTATTTGCATGTGTTGCAAATAAGGGTGCTCATACTTGCATCTTATTTGAATCTTATTTGATTTGGTTTTTGCTTGGAGCTAAGTTTTGCATGTGTCGCAAAGGAGAGAGCTCAAGCAATTTGGTTTAAAGTGCTTGCATGGAGTTAGAGATTTGCATGTGTTGCAAATAGAGAACTCATGCACTTGTATTTGTTGTGGTTGCTTGCATGGAGTTAGAGATTTGCATGTGTTGCAAATAGAGAACTCATGCACTTGTATTTGTTGTGGTTGCTTGCATGGTGTTTGAGATTTGCATGTGTTGCAAATAAAGAACTCATGCACTTGTATTTGTTGTGGTTGCTTGCATGGTGCTAGAGATTTGCATGTGTTGCAAATAGAGAGCTCATGTTTTGGTATTGCTTGGAGTTAGGTTTTTGCAGGTGTTGCAAAGAACAATGCTCAAGCATTAAATTGGTTTAATGTGTATTTGCAAGTTCGTTGTGCGAATAAACCGAGGTCTATGGGTCCTAATCCGAGAGCATGTGAGTAGGGCTTGCAACGGGTGTTTGCAAGTTGACTGGGTCTTGTGTTGACCTTCACATTGCTAGGGGGATTAATCTCATAGACTCGAGTTTGATTTGCTTAATACGTTTTGCAAATAGATCTTGAGTTGTTTACGAAATGTGTTTTCGTTAGTTGGATTTGTTATTTGCAAATGTGTTTTGCAAATAAACTTTAGATTATGGGTTCCTATCCTAAAGCATGTGAATAGGGTTTACAAATGTGTTTTGCAAATTGCCTTGATCATGTGCTGATCATCACATGGCTAAGAGGATTGATCTCATAAGTTCTTGGTTTATTGGCAAATGTGTTTTGCAAATAAGTTGTGCTTATATGAGATTCTTTGGAGTATGTGATTAACATGTGCAAATGTGTTTTGCATAGTGTTGTGATCATGTGTTGATCCTCACATAGCTCAAAGAATATCTTTAATGGTTTGGAGAAAAGTTTTTGTGAAAAATGGTGTTTTCTCCCACGAGGCCGGTCGTCATCAGCCTGTAGGCCTGTAGCACCGGGTCCGGTGCTATCAAGATTTGGCGGTAGCACCAAGGTCCGGTGCTACCGTGTCTCCGGCCGGTGTGGAAAATCCGAGAGGGATGTTTTTGGCGATGCAGCGGTCCGTGCTACCGCCATGGTAGGCCGTAGCACCGGATGTCCGGTGCAACCGCTCTCCGCCGGTGTGAAAAATCCAGAGGAGGTGTTTTGAGTTCGGCTGAGGCCGGTGCAACCGGGTTGAGGCGGTGCTACCGCCGAGCGGTCGGTAGCACCGCTCCCGATTGGCCGGTACTACCGGAAATCCCTGCGGCTAGTTTTGTAGCCGTTGGCGAGGAGGCCGGTGCTACCGGTCCCAGTAGGGCGGTAGCACCGGGAATTCTGGTTTTGTCCAGAATTTCCCCCCAACGGCTAGTTTTGGCTTGGAGGCTATAAAAGGAGGCCTTGGGGGGCAAGGGCAGGATGTTGGCTGTGTGCTAGAGCTTTTGGGTGTTTATAGGAGTTGTGTGCATGTGTTGCCTTCTCCCATTTGCTTCTTGAGCTAGGTTGAGCCTCTAATTGCATGTGTTGCAATTAGGAGAGGATTGAGAGTCTCTTGTGCATGTGTTGCACTTGAGGAGGATACTTGTGCATGTGTTGCACTTGGTGATCACCGGAAGCACATGTGTTGTGCTTGGTGAAGTTCAAGCAAGAGGATTCGGCTTGTTACTCTTGGAGGTTGCCGGCTCCTAGACGGCGTAGAGCGTCGTGCGCGGGAGCTCTCAAGGTTGTGAGAAGCCCCGGCGAAGTTTGTGAAGGTTCGGGTTGAGCCTACGCGAAAGCGTGAAAAACCACATCTAGTGGATTCGAGGTGGGTGCTCAATTCGTGGAGCCGGTCCAATGTGTTTGGGCTAACCTCAACGTGGACTAGGGGAGACTGGCAAGTCTCCGATCACCACAGTAAAAAGTATTGTGTCTCTTGTGCTTGCTTTGTTCTCTTTATTTATATTCAAGAAATTTACTTCATAGAATTAAATTGATTGTTTGCTTGTCTTTAGAATTGCTTTTTGTTAGAGACATAATTAATTAGTGCACATAGTGAGCCTAGTTGATTTTAGTTTATCGCTTCCGCATTTTTATTGATAAGGTTTTGGCATAGGGGTAATTAAGGGGTGAATTGCTTTATAGAAATTAGTAGAAAGAGAAAGTTTTTAATTATTTAAAAAGCCGCCTATTCACCCCCTCTAGTCGGCATCCTCGACCTTACAAGTGGTATCAGAGCTTGGTCTCTCATTTTATTAGACTTAACCGTCAAGAGAGTAAAGGATGGCGACTAGTGGTTTAGTGCACTACACCGATTCACATATTTTTGATGGCTCAAATTATGCTTAATGGAAATTATTTATGATATCTCATTTTAAATCCATGAGCCCTAAAATATGGTGGATCGTAGATGTCGACTTTTCTCTTCGGTTGAATGAATTCGCTCCAACTAAAGGAGAAGAGAAATGCCTACATCTCGACGCTCAAGCTACTAATGCTTTATTTAGTTTTGTGAGCGTAGATATTTTTAATTCAATATGCAATCTCAAGAGTGCTCATGAAATGTGGATCAAGCTTCAAGAATTATTTGAATTATCCACATCAACAAGCGATGATTGCTTTGAGGATAGGACATCGGTAGAAGAAACCTCCACTTCTACCTCAAGTGATGAAGAAACCTCAACCTCCGCCTCAAGTGATGACGAGCAACAAATTCTTTCATCGTTAACTCGTTGCTTCATGGCTAAAGGTAAAATTGAGGTAAGTGATAGTGATGAGGATGATGAGCCCTCCTATGATGAACTTATGAATATGTTAGAGGAGCTCAATAATTATCTTGGTAAGGAGAAAACAAAATATAAAATTTTAAAGCTTGAACATGACTCTCTTCAAAATGATTATAATGTGCTTAAAGAGAATCATGAATCTCTCCTTCTCAAAGAACTTACTAAGCCTAGGGTGGACATAGGAATTACATGTGATTTAATTGATGAAATGCCTTGCTTAAATGTCAATCCTATTATTTCATCAAAAATTGACATGTCCACCTCTTGCAATAATTCAATTGATATACCTTGTTGCTCAAATACAAATATTGCTTCTACTTCCTCTGTCTTGTGAGACTAATCTTGTAGAGGAAAATAAAGAGCTCAAGGAACAAGTCACTCAATTGAGAAGTGACTTTGAGAAGTGCTACAAAGGAAAGGTCACCCTCGACAACATTCTAAGCAATCAACGAAAGTTGGTTGACAAGAGAGGGATCGGCTACATCTCCAAGAGGGAGAAGAAAATGAAGGGCCACTACGCCTCCGTGTGCCCTCATCAAGTGGAAATCAAGTCCACACCATCATTGGAGAGGCACACCGGCAAGAAGCAAGTCAAATCGGTCAAGAGATGGCCAAATAGCGTGACATGCTTCAATTGTCGGGAAAGGGGACACTTCGGTAAGGATTGTCCCAAAGGTACTACTCCTAAGCCCATTATTGTAAATGATCATTATTTGCTTAGGAAGGACAAAAATGGCAATGTGTTTGCCAAGTTTGTCGATTCTCCCAAGTACTTGCAAAATTATGATATTCAATTGCTTAGGAGAAATGAATCTAGAAATGTGTTTGCTCAAAATGCTAGATTTCCTAAGACCAAGAAAAATCATGTTGATCATGTGCTTAGGAAAAATAACTATAGCAAAACATTTGCTAGATTTGTTAGATCCTCTAAGTTTTCTCATTATAATGATCATCATATGCTTAGAAAGGATCAAACTAGAAATGGGTTTGTGAATTTTACTAGACCTCCTAAGCCGTCTCATTACAATGCAAATAATTCGCTTAGGAGGAATAATAACCTCAAACCCATTGCTAGTCATGTTAGTTCACCTAAGACTATTAATGTTAGGGCCATTTGGGTTCCTAAATCACTTGTGACTAACATTCTTGGACCCAACAAAAATTGGGTACAAAAAAGCGCCTAAAAGAATTGTAGGTGCTTAGAGATGCATTGAAAGCTTTGGCTTGATCAAGAATGATTCCATCATGTGCAAAAAGAAGCCAAGCTTGAAGACATTCACATCAATCATGAACCAATGCCATCTCGGGTAACAAGTATTTAAATTGATTCTTATAGCTTCTAGCCTTGTGTAGGTTAAGCTACATTTTTAATGAAAATCAATTTAAATTGCTTGCTTATGATTCTTGCTCATGCTTGTTAATTGTATTGATTGAAATCTTGAGCAAGCTTGGGGTAGTGGCACATTAAGAGGGAGTGCTAAATCATAACCATGAAAATTACATCCCTATGTGTGCCCATATTTATATAAGTGCTAATATATATTTTCAAAATGAAGCCATTTAGCCAAAAGTCAAAATTTTGTATACTATTAGTAATCTTTTGAAAACTAGTTCAAAAATGTATACAAATGCTTTCAAAAGGTCTTCCAATAGTTTTGGCTTCACAAAAATCTATTTTACAAAGAAAATGAGTTTCACGCCCAAAATCAAGTTACTAGTATCTTGTTTTGGATTTAAACTTATAACTTTCATAGAATTTAATGTAAAATGATTTTGAAAATAATTCCAAAACGAAAAACCTAGTGTTGGTCATTCTTAACAGCTTTCGTGTTCAAAATATTTTCAAAAGACCAACCAATCAAAAGTTATTTGATTTTGAAACTCACCCAAAAACTATACTTGACCCATAATGGTCATATTGTTGCACTTTGTGAGTTTCTTCATTTGGACTAGATCTTGTGTAGTATCTTAGTTCAAAATGATATTTAAGACTCATACACAAAATTCAAATCTCTATATCTTATCTTATTCTTCATTTGAATCTTGTGTTGAAACATTTGGCTTTGTTTTACAAATGACTATTGCAAAAGGACCATTTTGGTCAAAAGTCAAATCTTATGTTTAAAAGGCCTAAAATTGTAAAAAGCTTTGTAAAAGTACTTTAATATGTATTTCAAATGTTTTACAAGCTTTCAAAATGAAAAGTTTATGTTGAAATCAAAATTGATCAAAATTCTTGTTTTCACTCAAAATAGCCTATTTAAGCATATTGCACAATCTTGGCTTTCAAAATGGATTTCATTATCTTTTCAAATGGTATCATGGTTTCTAAAAGTATTTCAAATCCTACAAGCCATGAGGATTCAATTTTTATGAAATCCGAAATTAAAATTGCACCTTGAGGCCCTTTATGTTTGTTAATCTCATTTTCATGCCTCAAAGCACAATTTGCCATATCTTTTAAAATAAAATTCTTTTTTCGAAAATTCTTTTGTAAAACATTATAAATAGTCCAAAGTTTATTTCTGGAAATTTTCAAATCATTTGGACTTCATTTGAATTATTTTACAAAATTTGCGAAAATTTAGTTTTTCGATCTGTCGAGCCGGTTGCACCGCTCAACCGTGTAGTAACACGGATCCGGTACTACCGCACCTGAATGGCGGTAGCACGGTGGCGGTAGTACCGCTTTGAATGGCGGTAGTACCGCCCTGCAGATCTGTTCGAATTTTCGGACTTTTGAAATTAATTCAGGATATCTTTTGAATGAAGTTTCCTTCTTCAAAATTCTTTTGGAAAAGCTTCTTATGATCCCAAAGTATCTTTTACTAAATTTCAAATCATTTGAAAATTATTTGGCTTAGTTTCAAATGGTATGCATTAAGTTTTCCTTGATATATTTTAAGTAGTATCCTTTTGAGGTCTTTTTGAAATATCATTTCAAAACCAAAACTTGTAAATGTCTAAATGCTAATAGCTCCATGCTTCAACTCTTGAACCTTATGGAAGCTTATTTTAATCAAGTTTTGTGCATTTATCTCTAAATGGTATCTCTAATGTTACTGTTCTGATACCTTCAAATTTTTCCAAACCTTTGAGAAAATTAAGGGGTATTGATTTCTATCAAGTGGTACCAACTTTTTCTTTGTTTTATAAATTCTTACAAATGGTATCCACCTATACCCCTCATGCATTTTTATGAATTTTAATGATATCTCAGACTCATATGGATTAATTTCCCATTTGAAGCTTAATTGTAAGTTCAACCTCTCAAGGACTCTCTGTGAGATCCTTTGTATGATTGAATTATCTAACGGGATAAATTCATATTAAGCTGAGTTTAAATGAAAATGCTTTATTTTAAAATGATTCATTTGACATTGCTTATCTTACAAGTGTTTCTTCAAGCAATGTCTCTTGAGATTTTCTCATTGATATCTTTCTTTCTCAAGTGGTACCTCATGTTTTAATGATCTTTCAAGTGGTATCTTTTTCATATAGTATCACTTGAAAAATATTTATATGTGGTATAATGTGAAAAGTAAGCATTACAAGTGGTACAAGTTTCTTATTCTCCTTAAAGTAGTACTACAAGTGACGCTTCTTCAAAAAGATTTCTTTTAAGTAATTTCATTGAAAATCTTATTAGAAAATTGGTATCAGGCCTTCTTTTAGATAAATTCCTTGTTTAAGTCATATTAGGCAAATTATGGACTCTTCAAGTGAGTCATGATGAATTTATTGAATAGCCTAATAAAATGAGGAGTTTTATTTGAATGTGTTTCAAATAATCCTTTTAAGATTTTAACTCTAAATATGGCCTCCTTCTAAAAATGGTTTACTCTTTTAGGTCATATTTCAAAAGTTTACAAAAACATTGGCCTTAATTCTTTAAAACCAAAATTCCTTGCAATGGTCGCATGATTTCATTTCAAATCATTTTATGACCAAAAAGGGGGAGAATTACTCTTGCCAAAGCTCTATACTCTTCTTAATTTGACATATGATCTCCGAAGTAATGCTTAGCCCTCGATATTTTCAAGTGGTACAACCTCCTTTTGGATTGGTTTTCCATTTTTGGTGTTTAATGCCAAAAGGGGGAGAATTATTATGAGCTTAATTCCCTCATTTGGATCTTTGAGTTTCCTCATTTGGATCTTTGAGTTTAATGCCTATTAAGGGGGAGAAATTGATGTGTGCACTCGATTCTCATTGGTTAACACTTTATAAGTGATATGAGTGCTTGGTTTGGTTAAGCAATATAAGTTAAGTGGTATTAAAGCTAAGTTATGTGGTATTAGAGCTTATATTGGTATTAGAGCTTAGTTTTTTTTTATAAATGGTTTTTATAAGTGGTAAAGAGCTTAAAGGTTTTATGCCTTAAAGGGGATATGCTTTTGGAAATTTTATTTGTAATTCTCGATCTTTAAGTTTCAAAACCCCTTCATAAATTGTTTTTCATCCAAATGAGCAATTAATGTAGGATTTGTCATCAATCACCAAAAAGGGGGAGATTGTAAGTTCAAGCTCTATTGGTTTTGGTGATTGGTTTAATATTAATGTTTAATCATTGTTTAATGACAAATCAAATCATTATGAGACTAACATGTTTTATTAAGTCTTATTCTTATTAGTCTCATACTTGGATGGAAAATGGAAAACCTAAGGTATGCACTCGTATTCATTCTATTATATATATGCATACTTAGAATTCAAGTTAAAGTATGAACTCTTCCGTTGCTTTAGTCCAAATATGTGCATTATGTTCCTAATTCATATATACATGAATGCACACATCTAGGGGGAGTTGATAATTTAACTTGATGTTTCAATTGTATTGATCCATGTCCTCTTGTCATACAATATAAAGGATCAAGACCTTGAAACAATCTTTTGAGTATATATGACTTGTGTAGTTATATACTCATGTCAATTTAAATAAGTTTAAATTGAGTTCGATTGTCTCTCAATCAATCAAAGAACATTTCATCATGTGTTGATGGTGTTTCCTTGTTGATTAAAGACAAGCGAAAAGTTCTTGAGTATAATGAAGCATTAGTTGCATCAAAGTACTCAAGACACAATTAATCATTCAAATTGATTAGGGTTGTGCTCAATCGATCTTGGAGGCATCTATTATGTGTTAATGGAGTGCGGTGATGATTGAGACAACCGTGTTTGTTGGACTAACATCTTCCATGAGTTGTGAAGTAGGTTAAGTCCAAGATGATGAAGAATCGGGAAGAAGAAGTCATCATGTGTTGATGAGCTTCAAGAGGTGATCCCGAAGTGAAGAGAAGGGCTAGAGAAGGTTCATCATGCGTTGATGACCAAGAAGAAGAAGAAGAAGTGATCCTGGAGAGAAGATGATTGGAAATCATAAAAGCTCCAAGTGGATCAAGTGTGGCAAAGGTATAACTAGCTAGGGCTAAGGATGTGTTCCTAGTCTTTTACCGGTCTCCGTGTTTGGTTGTGAGACCGGGTTGCTTGTTAGGTGCCGTACTATTAAGAGGGGTTGAGTCTTTTAGCTTGAGCTTCATCATGTGTTGATGAACTCGATCCGGTTCACTCTAGCTCACTCTCTTGTTTGATGTTTGCATGAAGCTAACCATTTGGCATGTGTTGCAAATTGGTGAAGCTTGTGCATTGGATTTTGTATGAGCTAAGTATTTGCATGTGTTGCAAATAAGGGTGCTCATACTTGCATCTTATTTGAATCTTATTTGATTTGGTTTTTGCTTGGAGCTAAGTTTTGCATGTGTCGCAAAAGGAGAGAGCTCAAGCAATTTGGTTTAAAGTGCTTGCATGGAGTTAGAGATTTGCATGTGTTGCAAATAGAGAACTCATGCACTTTATTTGTTGTGGTTGCTTGCATGGAGTTAGAGATTTGCATGTGTTGCAAATAGAGAACTCATGCACTTGTATTTGTTGTGGTTGCTTGCATGGTGTTAGAGATTTGCATGTGTTGCAAATAAAGAACTCATGCACTTGTATTTGTTGTGGTTGCTTGCATGGTGCTAGAGATTTGCATGTGTTGCAAATAGAGAGCTCATGTTTTGGTATTGCTTGGAGCTAGGTTTTTGCAGGTGTTGCAAAGAACAATGCTCAAGCATTAAATTGGTTTAATGTGTATTTGCAAGTTCGTTGTGCGAATAAACCGAGGTCTATGGGTCCTAATCCCGAGAGCATGTGAGTAGGGCTTGCAACGGGTGTTTGCAAGTTGACTGGGTCTTGTGTTGACCTTCACATGGCTAGGGGGATTAATCTCATAGACTCGAGTTTGATTTGTTAATACGTTTTGCAAATAGATCTTGAGTTGTTTACCGAAATGTGTTTTCGTTAGTTGGATTTGTTATTTGCAAATGTGTTTTGCAAATGAACTTTAGATTATGGGTTCCTATCCTAAAGCATGTGAATAGGGTTTGCAAATGTGTTTTGCAAATTGCCTTGATCATGTGCTGATCATCACATAGCTAAGAGGATTGATCTCATAAGTTCTTGGTTTATTGGCAAATGTGTTTTGCAAATAAGTTGTGCTTATATGAGATTCTTTGGAGTATGTGATTAACATGTGCAAATGTGTTTTGCATAGTGTTGTGATCATGTGTTGATCCTCACATAGCTCAAAGAATATCTTTAATGGTTTGGAGAAAAGTTTTTGTGAAAAACGGTGTTTTCTCCCTGAGGCCGGCGTCTGCCTGTAGGCCGTGAGCACCGGGTCCGTGCTACTGCGAGTTTGACCGTAGCACCAAGGTCCGGTGCTACCGCCTCTCGGCCGTGTGGAAAATCCGAGAGGGATGTTTTTGGCGATCAGCGGTCCGGTGCTACCGCCCATGGTAGGCCGGTAGCACCGGATGTCCGGTGCAACCGCTCCTCTGGCCGGTGTGAAAAATCCAGAGGAGGTGTTTTTGAGTTCGGCCTGAGGCCGGTGCAACCGGGGTTGAGGCCGGTGCTACCGCCCGAGCGGTCGGTAGCACCGCTCCCAGTTGGCCGGTACTACCGGAAATCCTGCAACGGCTAGTTTTGTAGCCGTTGGCGAGGAGGCCGGTGCTACCGGTCCCAGTAGGGCGGTAGCACCGGGAATTCTGGTTTTGTCCAGAATTTCCCCCCAACGGCTAGTTTTGGCTTGGAGGCTATAAAAGGAGGCCTTGGGGGGCAAGGGCAGGATGTTGGCTGTGTGCTAGAGCTTTTGGGTGTTTATAGGAGTTGTGTGCATGTGTTGCCTTCTCCCATTTGCTTCTTGAGCTAGGTTGAGCCTCTAATTGCATGTGTTGCAATTAGGAGAGGATTGAGAGTCTCTTGTGCATGTGTTGCACTTGAGGAGGATCCTTGTGCATGTGTTGCACTTGGTGATCACCGGAAGCACATGTGTTGTGCTTGGTGAAGTTCAAGCAAGAGGATTCGGCTTGTTACTCTTGGAGGTTGCCGGCTCCTAGACGGCGTGAGGCGTCGTCTTGCTGGAGCTCTCAAGGTTGTGAGAAGCCCCGCGAAGTTTGTGAAGGTTCGGGTTGAGCCTACGCGAAAGCGTGAAAACCACATCTAGTGGATTCGAGGTGGGTGCTCAATTCGTGGAGCCGGTCCAATGTGTTTGGGCTAACCTCAACGTGGACTAGGGAGACCGCAAGTCTCCGATCACCACAGTAAAAGTATTGTGTCTCTTGTGCTTGCTTTGTTTTCTTTATTTATATTCAAGAAATTTACTTCATAGAATTAAATTGATTGTTTGCTTGTCTTTAGAATTGCTTTTTGTTAGAGACATAATTAGTTAGTGCACATAGTGAGCCTAGTTGATTTAGGCTTTAATTGTCAAAACCTTAGTTTATCGCTTCCGCATTTTTATTGATAAGGTTTTGGCATAGGGGTAATTAAGGGGTGAATTGCTTTATAGAAATTAGTAGAAAGAGAAAGTTTTTAATTATTTAAAAAGCCGCCTATTCACCCCCTCTAGTCGGCATCCTCGACCTTACAAAAGCTGGTACATTATTTCTATCTCAGAAAAATTACATTGAGAAGGTACTTGACAGATTTAATCTTAGTAATTGCAAACCTGTTTCTACACCTTTTGCCTCACACTTTAAGTTATCTTCAAGTCAGTGTCCTATTAATGAAGAAGACAAAGACTATATGTCTCGTATTCCTTACTCTAGTGCAGTTGGTAATCTCATGTATGCTATGATTTGCACCAGACCAGATTTAGCTCATTCTGTTAGCGTTGTTAGCAGATTTATGCATAATCCTGGTAAAGAGCATTGGAATGCAGTTAAGTGGATTCTTCGTTATTTGAAAGGCACTTCTAATTTTGGCTTGTTGTTTGATAAGAATAAAGTGAAGACAAATGATGTTCTTGGGTTTGTTGATTCTGATTATGCTGGTGATCTTGATAAAAGAAGGTCAATTTCTGGATATATCTTCTCTTTATGTGGTTCTGCAGTCAGTTGGAAGGCATCCTTACAGCCTATTGCCGCTCTTTCTACTACTGAAGCGGAGTATGTTTCAGCCACTGAAGGCGTTAAGGAAGCTATTTGGTTGCGAGGTCTGGTTTCTGAACTTGGCTTTAAACAGGATACTCTTACTGTTTATTGTGATAGCCAGAGTGCTATTTATTTGACCAAGAATGATATGTACCATGCCAAGACCAAGCACATTGATATCAAGTACCACTTTATTCGTGATATTGTCGCTGAAGGACAAGTTGTTGTGGGAAAGATACATACTGATGATAATCCTGCAGACATGTTGACCAAGACACTTTCAAATACCAAGTTCAAGCATTGCCTTGACTTGGTTGGCATTCATGGTGCTTAATTGCCCTTCGGAGGTTTTGGAGACAATTCATTATGGATTTTGAGTCAAGGGGAGGTTTGTTAGAGATAATCACGGATTGCCTCAATATCCAATATCTCAACTTACCAACAGAACAATCTTTCCATCTCGGATTCTATTTTTGGCTATATATATGCCAATCCCTTTGTACATGTAATTTTTGAACCAAATAGTGCATTTGTCTCCCGTGGTTTTTTCCCGCAAGGGTTTTCCACGTAAATCTTGTGTCTCCCGTTTCTGTGCGTGTGTTTTGGATCTACAAACCCTAACAGACAGCAGCAGCAAAAATGCAGCGCTTGATGCAGCAAGTCAATAGTCAATGTTCTTATGCATTCCAACAGCTGATTTTTTAGAGAGAAGCGGTAAAGGCTGAAAGACTAGCTGAAAAGTCTAAAATGACATGATCATACGTTACTCTGCCAAATTCAATTACGACTGTGGTTTGCACTTTGGAATTTCTCAGCAGAGTTCATCGAACAGAGATCCACTGAAAGAAACGGCAAACAACAAACTAGAATGACCTATCTACAATGGATTAGAAGAAAGCTTACAGCTATCAATGTTACGGTAGTCCCAGCTAGATCAGTACCGACGAGAGATTTGGAAAAAAAATTCCGAGTACAGATCGCAAATACAAATGAGTATACATCAACAGATATGTGAGTTCCTCCAGTACTCTTTTATATTACGACTAGAAAAGTTGCCTGGCTCTTGCTTTGTGCTAGTAACAAAGTTACCCTATACAAAATCAAACTAATGCAAACACATGCTGTGTGCGTGCTCCCATCCTATTGATTTACCAATCACAAGAACAGTCCTGAATGATGTGTTTTAAAACAAAAAACTTCAGAAACTGCCTAGTTTTTAATAAACAATCATGTCTCACACATGTAAAGAACATCTACACCTAAATGTGCACTAACCCACCTGATTATTAAAAATCGGTTTACTTTGATATTTCGCTTATCACTTACCAGTTAGCACTAGCCGCTAGCCGCTGGGGATTGAACCTTGCTCTAAGTAAAAATTCAACGGTATGGATCACTAAGCTAATAAAGTAATGCCATAGAATACAAGGGCAATTTTCTGTCTTCAACATATCATAGACGAAAGAGAAGCCAAATGAAATACTGAATTGTCTACACTAAACTCATCAAATAAACAAAACAAATTAGTCATACAATTGAATTATGCTTGGAATAGTGCACCTCAAAAGCCTTAACAGATAACTGCACACAATTAGAGATGCCATCTAGGTGGATTGAGTTATCAACAAAATACACACAAAAATTTGTACTCTATTGGCAGACTGTGGGGACACTAAAATTCAAACTAACTAATGAAATCATTAAGCCACAAATCAAGTATATAATGAACAATGAAGCTAGAAACCATATTTATGCATAAGCATTTAGAATTACCAATATGCCCTCTTGTTAGCCAGTAAAGCCCAAGGGTAGAATGGTAAGTAGAGCACATTAAAAGGATAAGACCAAGGCATAACTATTCATTTCCCATTGCCACTTCCAGCTTCAGCCAACACAGTCGGTGCATCCACTTTGCTCATTTCCAAACCGAGAGAGAGAGGGAGTAACCAGATTCACTCCCCTTCTCTCATTTCCAACCAAGAGACAGCCAGGCCACAACCATTCACCTCCCCATTGCTCATTTTCCAGCCAAGAGAGCCAGGCAATAGCAAAGGATTCATCTCCCCTTTCTCACATTGCCAACCGAAACACAAATAACCATAGCCAGCCATTCACCTCCCCTTGCACATTTCCAACCAAAGCCAAGCAAGCAGCCAGTGCTCTCCCCAGCTCATCCCCACGAGAGAGAGAGAGAGAGAGAGAGAGCAAGAACCGAAGCCAAGCAAACCGAAGGCAACACCAAGAGCTAGAACAAGCAAGGGAGAAGAGCACCCCAGGAGCTAGGAGGAGAAGGCCAAGAGGAGATCAAGACTTCGGCCATTCTTCAGCCAGCACCTCCAACATCAACATCCACCCAAAACTGAACCCCAACTTCATCAGGGGCACAAGTAAGGTAGAGTAGCAAGTAAGGTAGAATAGTAAGCAGATCAGTAGAGTAGCAAGTAGATTGGAAAGAAAATTAGTGTGGTCTCAGTAAGGGAGAACCCTAGGGGCCCGCAAGGAGCGTCCTAGCCACCACTGTGCCCTCACCGGAGCACAAGTGTTGCCAGTGTCATCACCCCGCCCCCCAAACCTAGAGCTCCACCCCTTTACATCATCATCGACCATGCTCCTCTTTGAATCATAGCACAAATCTCACTTAAGAACTCACCTCACCATGGTTAACCGAAACAATAAAAGCATCTGTAAAGCAAAGGCCCAAACCAAAGTAGCAAGGCAGCAGGGACACTAGAACTAAACCGGGTAGAGTCTCATAAGAGCTTGGGTTGGGCCAGAGGCCGGCGAGCCAGCAGCCAGGGGAGGCCAAGCTGGAGTCGGCCAAGAGGGGGTGAGGTCGGCGTCGAGGCTAGGGCTCGGTAGGCTAGAGGCCGGCAGTAGATAAGAAGCCCGGGAGGGGAGAATTCGGCCGAGAGAGTCGAGTGAGAGAGGAGTCGACCGGGAGGAAGTCAAGAGAAAATGAGGAGAGAGAGCAACCGAGAGGAATCGACCGCAGGAGAAGCAGCTGAGAGAGTAGAAGGAAAGACCGAGTGAGAGCCAGAGTGTCGGCTGGAAAGAAAAGAGAGCGGTTGGCTGAAGAAAGCAGGGGAGGGGAGAAAAAGAAAAGGAGAGAAGACAGCGGAGAAAAGAAAAAGAGGAGAGGAGAGAAAAGGAAAGAAGAGAAAAGAAAGACGGAAAAGAAAAGAAAGGGGAAAGATTAGGAAAAATGAGTGATTAGATGGTCGTATAGCCGTAAGCCTAAGAAAATAAAAAAAGGATAGTAAATGACCAACTAAACATAACCTTATAAATGCATGAACAGCCAAAAAGAGAAATGAACACCCCTCATATAAATATGATTTCAACTATTGGAAATGGTTAGACGTCATAAATGATATTCAAATTAATTGCCATAGATTTAATACTCTATGATTTTAGGATTTGAACTGAATCCATCAGAAGGCCACATTCCAAATACGAGTGAGAACGAATATATTTACCAAAATCTAAGCACGTTTCTTTTGATCATATTTACAAAATCATTTTTAGATATCCTCACTGCATGGGAAAAATATATTTTAAATCAAAAACCTTAAATTGGGAGCTATTGGAAAGATGGTTTGTTGAGGATCTGCTGAGGTGGTAATGGATATTGAGGTGATGGGAAATGTATCTATATAGGAGGTAGGTAGAGGGTGCCCGGGGTTGTGGATGTTTGTGTTGCTAGTGGGGGCCTCTATATATGCTAAAATATAAGGTCGAACAAACTACACTCGAGCAATGAGTCGTATAATTTCGTATCAACCATAGTATGTGGGAAATGATCAGAAAAGGTTGTCCTACGAAGGTGTATGATCTCCACAACTATTATATATTATATAACTAGGTTAGTAAGACCAGTATAGGCCTAGTGAAGCATACGGGTAAGACCGGGAAACCGGTAATACCAGTAGAACATAAAAATACCATAGTTCTCACATACAGACTCGGATTATGGTGTTTTTATACTTGTTTTAAAGCTTGAAACGTCATCTCTATTTTACTCCATAATAATATGTCTAAAATTGGCTTGCTTCTATCCTTAAATTAGCGAACAAGTATCAGCTTCCGGATTAGCTGAATGAGATCGGGAATTTGAGTTAAAGATAGAGTCTAAGAGGGTGAGACCCACCTTAGCCGGCCCTAGACCAAATTGCATGTCTCCATAGTATTTTTTATATATTTATGTTATTCTTAATTGTAAACTGAGATCACGTTATTTTGAAGGCAACAACCATTTTCACGCATAAAGATACGATGGTCGCGAGAAACTTTGACATTCAGTTTCCCACTAACACGTACTTGGCATCCACATGCTGCAGAACTGAACTCTAGACCGCTTGGTAAGAAGTCGTACTGTGCTGCTCCTCTCCCACTCGGATGATGGCAAGGTCACAAAAATCATTTAAATTTCGGAATTTTTCACTGAAATCTTGGATTTCGATCGGGGACGAGTTGCAAAATCCCGATCGGATAAAGAAATTTGAAACAAAATCAAAATGTTATAGTAATTTCTAAAATTTCGGCAAATTTCACCGAAATCTCAGGATTTTTGATCGGATTTTGACTTTTAAGGACCGGATTTGGGTCATAACCCTTAAGAATGTCATCTTATATGAAAATTTGTTGAAAAAAAGAAATTTTGAGACGTTTTATAAAAATAGCAGAAACACTTTTAGATTTTTATAAAATTGTACAAGCTTGATCATACTATTAAAAATTTATGGTACCATATTTAGCATCCTAGGATCATACAAAAAATTTTAAAAAATAATTGAACTTCATTTGTTATACTTAAAAAATTCAAAAACAGAATGAATAACTGACACAATAACAGTGTCATAATTTTATAAATTCACTCCAATGTTAACATGATAAAAAAATTAGGAGATCTTAAAAATTGCCTCATCATCCCTTCTATAAAAGTTTCAAAAATTGCAAACTTGTTTTGGTTACTCAATGAAATCTATAGAAGCAATAATGTAGCACCGTAAGACTTTTATCAGGACAGCAGCACTGTCATAATTTATGAAAATTCCTCAAGCTTAATCATCATCTGAAAATTTTACGAGAACATAAGTGATGCATTAGTACCATCCACAAAAAAATTAAAAACTTTCTAACGTTGTTTGAACCATTTTTCATTCGGTTGAATTTTGCCCGTCAGCCTTCAGTAGCACTGTCCGAATTTTTTAAAATTAGTTAGACTTGATCATTATTTGAAAATTTCATGAGAACATTATTGATGCGTCGGGACCATAAAAAAATTCAAAATTTTCTAACATGATTTGCACAATTTTACATTTGGTTAAAATTTGTCAGCCAACCTTTTATGTGGACAGTAGCACTGTCAGAATTTTTAAAATTCCTCAAGCTATATTATGATCTAAAATTTTTATGGAAACATTAGTGATGTGTCAAAACCCTCCACAATTTTTTTTTAAAAAAAATTAACATCGTTTCGATAGTTTTTCACTCGGTTGAATTTTATCAAGATTTCGGCAATTTCGACCAAAATTTTGGTAATTTCAGCCAAATTTCGGTTCAAAAATTCAAGATTTCTTTTTGAATGTTGATCGGATTTCGCCCACCTCCGAGATGTAAACCAAAACCGAAATTTCAAGCCTCGGATGATGGTGGTTTATTTTGACGAGAGCGAAGCCCTCACTAAATAAGTCGCTCACTAGTTTATTTTCAAGTAAAAAACAGTTGAAGCCAGTTTGATAGTCCAATGTGCATCACGCGATTCACGCCATTAGAACTGGATTGACATAACGTGTGCTGTACTTGGATGCTCATGCTTGACCGATGCTTCGAATAGAAAACATGGACACAATTTGCAACCATCCATCTGTCCTGCCGTGTCCATTAAAAAAATGTGAATGGCTGGCAAAGCCTCAATTGTAGAAACTTATGCAATACTTCAGTTCATCTTCCAAAGAATAAGGCAACATACAGCATTCCAAGAATCTGGTGTCCAATCGCACCCGCAAAGATGCAGTTTGCATCAAATGAAAAATAGAAATATGACGGTTGCTTTAACTCGGATGTTATCCTGATCATCACCACGAGGTCCACGACTGGCCAGTGTTTAGTCTCCATAATATAACTCCATTTTAGCTTATCTTAAGAAAAGACGACCAAGACTGCATGGCTTGCATAGCAATTGAATACGTTATCACACTAATATTTTTCTTCATTGGTGATTGCTTCCACCAGCAGCGTGCTCACAGATATCAATTGGCAGCATGAATAACAGCAGCAGCAAAAATGCAGCTCTTGATGCAGCAAGTCAATAGTCAATGTTCTTACACATTCCAACAGCTGATTTTTTAGAGAGAAGCGGTAAAGGCTGAAAGACTAGCTGAAAAGTATAAAATGACATGATACATTACTCTGCCAAATTCAATTACGATTGTGGTTTGCACTTTGGAATATCTCAGAAGAGGTCATCGAACAGAGATCCACTGAAAGAAATAGCAAACAACAAACTAGAATGACCTATCTACAATGGATTAGAAGAAAGTTTACAGCTATCAATGTTACGGTAGTCCCAGCTAGATCAGTACCGACGAGAGATTTGGAAAAAAATTCCGGGTACAGATTGCCAATACAAAGGTGTATACATCAACAGATGTGTGAGTTCCTCCAGTACTCTTTTATATTACGACTAGAAAATTTGCCAGGCTCTTGCTTTGTGCTAGTAACAAAGTGACCATATACAAAATCAAACTAATGCAAACACATGCTGTGTGCGTGCTCCCATCCTATTGGCTTACCAATCAACAGCAGATGCCAACACCATGCCAACTACAAGTAAACAAATTACCAAAAGTATGCACCAAAAAATGTGCGCCTACTGACAACTGACCACAATACAACAATATGTTACGCAATGGAGCTAGGAAGAGACCATTTTGCAACAGATCAACTGCATGATGGATGATAAACAAGAGTGAGCAATCACAAGCCCTAATTGTGGTTTGAGCTCAAGGAACAATAGCTTTATAGCACAGGTTCCATAAATGGTATGGAACCAACCACTGCTTGGCAGCCAGCAATAACTCCCAATAGGTTATCGGTGCTAATCCCTCAAGATTTGGGCCTCTTGGGAGAGGCTTTCTCATTAGGCATCTTTGCAGCAAGCAACAGTTTTCGGTTGTTTCCAGCGAAACTGAGAAGACTCAAACATTTTCAGTGTTTTCTGTTTTCTAAAAGAACAGTCCTGAATGGTGTGTTTTAAAACAAAAAAAAACTACAGAAACTGCCTAGTTTTCAATAAACAATCATGTCTCACATGTAAAGAGCATCTACACCTAAATGGGCACTAACCACCTGATTATTAAAATTCGGTTTAATACCACCTGATTATTAAAATTTTACTTTGAGATTTCACTTACCACTTACCAGTCAGCACTAGCTGCTAACCGCTGGGCATTGAACCTTGCTCTAAGTAAAAATTCAACGGTATGGCTCACTAAGCTAATGAAGTAATGTCATAGAATACAAGGGCAATGTTCTGTGTCTTCAACATATCACAGACGAAAGAGAAACCAAATGAAATACTGAACTGTCTACACTAAACTCATCAAATAAACAAAAGAAATTAGTCATACAATTGAATTATGCTTGGAATAGTGCACCTCAAAAGCCTTAACAGATAACTGCACACAATTAGAGATACCATCTAGGTAGGTTGAGTTATCAACAAAATACACATAAAAAATTTTACTCTATTGGCAGACCAAACTATTGTCATGTCCTTAAATCAGATACTGATGCCTACAAGTAAATGAATTGCACATTCACAATTTAACGCTGGCATTCTGATGTTCTACATGATAATTGCTTACAGGGAAGTTCTTGGATATCAGGTACTACAGCACTAAGAGGTATGTGCTGCTGCATTGACATTTTCTCTAACATGTCTGTATTCTCCTTTGTTAAGGCATGAGATCAGATGGAAAATGATATGTGGAAATTATCTCAGTTCTAAAAAGAAGAAATTCTAGACCAAAACTAAACATTCTTCCCTGTCGGTCTAGCAGTTATAATATAAATGCAAAATTATTGTCGCATCTAACAACAAATAGGCAAGTACAAAAGATGGTGTTTCTCACAAGCTCACCAGAGATGCAGAGAGCAAAAAGAAAGCACAGCCCCAAAATTGATTAGCAGCCTTGTCACTTCAAGCGTGTCCTAGAGAAACTATGCTTCTTGGCTGGCTTTTGACTCCTCTTCCATTTCAACCTCCTTGACTGCTGCTATGAGGCTGCGAGTAATGCCCTTGAGGCATAATCCACTGTCTTCCATTTCCTTCAGGAGCTTCTCAGCTGTTCTCCAGTCCATAGCCTTGAGACATAATGACTGGATAAGTTTGTTATACTCGTCTACATTTGGCTGCAACCCATCTTCCTTCATCTCCTTTAGGCACTCAAGGGCTTTCTCAAACTCCACCATCTTGCAGTAACCACGAATAAGTATGTGATACATAACCCTATTTAGTTTTGGATGAATCTTCTTAGCTTCACGAAGTAGAGCATGGGCTTCATCAATCATGCCTCCTTTTGTGTAGCCACTCATGATCACACTGTATGTATAAATATCAGGGCGGAGCCCTCGTCTCTCCATTACTCTCATCAAACCCTTTGCATCCTCCATTTCTCCCTCTTTAGACCATGCCGTGATGACAAAGTTGAAAACTGCACTACCAGGAGCTGGGCCAAGATTCAACATCCTCATCAACAATTTCTTTGCATCCTTCACATTGTTTGTCCTACACAAACCATGTATAACCACAGCAAAGGACTTGCCTGCATGCTTAAGAGGCTCCCCTTGGTACTCTTCCAGAAGCTCCAGAGCCGTACTGATGGTCTCATCATTCCTCGCCAAAGCACCAACAAGGAAATCCAAGGCTGATGTTGGAACCTGAACCTTCTTCTCCTTTGCTGCTAGGTATACTGAATGTGCCTCCTTCACTTTCTTCCCCTTGCAAAAGAACGTCACAATCTCGCCGACCTTGTCCCCATCAGGAAAGCACCCAGAGCTAACCATCTTCTCACAAACTACCCATGCAGCACCAACCATGGACTTCTTCCCAGCTGCTTGAATCACCAGATAATAGCTGTCGCCATCCGGAGTACAGCCGAACTCACTGAACTTGTCAATAACCTCTAGCGCTGCCTTCGACTTCTCCAGCTTCCAAAACATCGCTATCACTTTATTCAACACTTGAGTGCTCACTGATCCTGGCACATTGCCCATTTCCTTAACCAAATCCCACAACAAGTACGCATCCATCTTGTCAATCTCATCGGAATCAGCAATCTTGCTCGCGACGATCTCGAGATTGGCAAGGCTCTTGGCAGCGGGGTTGTTCTTCGCAGCAGACTTGAACAAAAGGAGTAGCTTTTTACCGGAGCAGTGCTTGGCAGAGAGGAGGACGGCGTTGAGGAGCGGCTCGGTGAAGTCCACGACCATGTCGGCCAGTGCGGAGGGGATCTGGTCCTGCGGAGTGGCCTCCACGACCGCGTGGACGCGGGCGACCTCCTCATCGTCGGCTACAGCATCGGCGACGTCGGAGGAGGCGAAGATGTCATCGGCTTCGCCGGCGTCCTCTTCCCAGAGCAAGGTCAGGTTTTCCTCGCCGTCCTCGGTGGGATCAGCCGAGGCGGATGCGGCATCAGAGTAGGAGGCGTCCGGGAGGGGCTCCGGGGAGGAGGAGAGGAAGCGGGAGAGGGCGCGTGGGGGTGGGGATGGGACTCGGGTTAAGGTTCGAAGTGGAGATGGTGGCAGCAGTGGAGGCGACTTTGGTACGGAGGAACGGAGAAGGAGCAGAGCACGAGCTCGCGAACGCCACATCGTCGTCGTCGTCCTCGGCGGCGGCGAGGTTGTGTTGTGGCCGATTTGTGTGGAGGAGGAGCGGAGTCGAAGGGAAGGAGGGTTTAAGGCCGTAATGGACTATTGGGCTGGGCCTCATAATCTCCATTTTGATGGACCATTTCGTTCTATTGGTGGCCTGGAAACATATTTATTCCTCCAAAAAGACATATCTGTATCTACCTTTTTCTCAAAAAGAAAAGGACATATCTGTAATTTTTAAAAGATATATATTACTTTGTACTGTTCATGTTTTCCCATGAAAGTTTTCAGTTTAGCCCATCAATTTGATGATCTGCTCCATTCCACATATGAATGTGAATCAAAATCAAAATTCCACATACGCATTCTAATCGACTCTTGCATTCTTCAAGAGCAAAATGAAAACAAAGCAGATGAGGATTTTATTTCCTAAGAAGGAACGACACAAGGTTTGAGTCACATGCCGTGAGATATGAAATAAATTCAGAATGAGTTTGAACATTTCCAAGATCTAGTGCCTATTCAACTCTACACGCTTCTCCGCACTTTGGCTTTCTTAATATTACTAAATCTGGTAGTGCCTTCTGTCTCTTCAACTCAACAGGCTACATGTGAAAGAAATAATAGAACCACAGATCCTTCAGAAAATGCATCGGATAGATTTGTTACACGCAAATCAATCTCCACAGTCCACGACTCCACACACATCTGAAGGTATCTGTCTGTCTATGCAGTGACCTCAGCTTTGGCGTTCTTAGCATCTTCATCTTTGGTTGATGCCGCTGCAGCTCTATCCTGCTCTTTCTTCTGCGCCCTTATCAGGGCGCGTCTTGCCCGGGGACGCATCTCGCGTACTTGGCGTGGTGGCATCACAAAAGGTTCAAGAGGTCGATCATGAAATGGATGCTCACCTCCCGAAAATATCCTCAATTTTCGATCCCTATCCTGGAGGATCAAAACAATACATGTTAAATGGCAATACTATACCAAGGCCCTTCAACCAATTTGAAAAGGAAACAAAAAGGAAGAATATCCCTTTTTTGTCCAAGTACTTGATTATACCAGAGTGGCAAGGAAAAAAGGATTTTATTTCTCAGATAGTACATATTTCTAAAACATGTAACAAGGATAGACCATGACCCATCGGTATACAGCTTCATATGCAATATAAGCCACTTGTAACAACACGAAAGAAAAGATAGATGGGTTTTATGATATGTAATTGGATTTGTTCTTCAATATACACAGTTCTGGCTTAAAAATCTCAACAACGAAAAAAAACCACAACTGCTTACAGCACTACATCGACAAATTCTGGCAGATCCATAGGCACAGCGGTTAACTTCAGAAATGCATCGCACAAACTTAATAAGCCAGAAGTTGCAGTGTACATACAAATAAACATCTCTCATGGCTTTTGCTTATAGAGTATAGACTGGTATCTCATGGCTCAATGAATGATAAGAAAAATAGCATAATCACCTGTTCATCAATGCAAGATAAAAGTGCCTAGTCTATAATAATATAATTGTTATCACCATAGTTAATACATAGAAGCATCAACGCAAATATGCATATAGCAATCTACATTATAGTCTATAGATTATGTAGATGACTCAGCAAATAAAGCTAGCATCAAGTCTTCAACCAGAAAAGGAATGAACTTATGACCAATCCTAAATTAGAGAAACAAGGAGAAATGAAGTTTCACTTACATCACGCAATCTATTGCGGGGAAGCATGCGCAGGACAGCTTTGCGAATCACTTCAGTTGGGTCTTTTTCCATCTGGTCCTTGAGCCTCCTTTCCTTCAGATGGCCAACATACCTATTGAAAAAATGCACATAGCAAAATAAATTAATAATAATACAAAATAAGGAATTCAACAGTATTTGCTAGAAATTTACTAACCCTGTGTGCCAGTAGTAAATTTTATCAGTCATTTTTCTTCCTGTAACATTGATATCTTTTGCATTAAGTATGATGCACATGTCTCCATTTTCCACATGTGGTGCATAGGTTGGCTTGTCCTTGCCTTGAAGCACAACAGCTATTTGGGATGCCAACCGTCCAAGCACCTATCACAAAAACAAAGTAGCTTACTGCATAATCATTTCCCCTTATTACATCTGCACAACTGAAACCAGCAAAAGAATTCTGACCTGGCTCTTTGCATCAAAAACACGCCATCGCAACCCCTCTAAATTGATTCTTCTCAACCCTGCAAGTGCTTTCTTCACGGTTCAAAAAGGAAGCAACTGTCAGTGCCAGTACTTCACGTTTAGCTAGTGCAGGTTCAAAAACTGCATTCATGTAATTCAAACTTAAGAAACCAAACTATCAGCAGGATCTGGAAAAGATCCATACTGGATAGTTATTTGGGGATTTCAATCGCGGACTTCTTTCCTTTTAGGGGGGAAAAAGAGATGCTGGTTCCTTCACTCAATGCAATATGACCACAGAATACAGATAACAAACCGTTGTCCAAAAACTATATAAAAGTTTCTTGTCACAATAGCAAAATAATCAGAAAGAACAACTTAAATTTGCACCATTCCATCAGCATGTTACCAAATATGTTCTGTGCATTCAGTGGCAGGATGAGTACACTAACACTAATCACAAAATTGCCTAGCAAAGGCAGCTCAATATGCATAGATCTAAATGTCATCAATGTCCCATTTCATCCGTAAGCGCACCATAGACCATAGTTTATTCACACAAATATAAGATTCTAAAACCCAGGATACAAGGTAGAAAACTAAGAAAAGTAGTTCTTCATAGAGATGGCAATGGATAGATTTGGGTTGTACCTCTCAAAAAACTCAATCTATATTCAACCAACATAAAAGTATGCGCAATTAACCAAGCCAATCAGCAATCATTTACAGATCTTTGGACTCTTGACTGCCACTAACTGAATCTACAATGTGGGCATGGACTACAAATGTGCCCGAAGCCAAACAGCCGGACCACCTGACCACCGGTATCCCACTCGCCCTACAACCCAGAAAGCCAACCTCTTGGATGCCACTCGCTCATGAGGATCAGAATCCCGGTTAGTGTCCACCGCCGGCAGCCGAGTCACAAGCACCTCGCTCTGCTGACTCCCGGAGTCCATCCGGCTGCACTACGAACACCCTCAACTATCAGACTCCCGTCCACCGCGCGCCACCAACGACCGCCGCCCCGTTTCTGCGGCCATACCCTCCGAATGCGGCTGCTCTTACACCGCGTCCGTCAGCGGCAGCTCACGTCCGCGAGAAGGCCCTGATGGGCGACGCCTCCCAAAAACACCCACCCCCACCCCCACCACCCGGGCTCTGTGGAATGCGCGTGCACAATAACCTGATTCCGCAGCATACCTCGCCCACGCCGCCGCCGCCGAGCTAGGTTCCGTTAGGTTTTCAGCGTCGGGCGACATGTGGAAGAGGAGGACCGCGTGGCTTTCGGGAATCTGGGTACTACTAAAGAGATAGACACGTAACTCACCTTCAGGTTGCCGGTGAAGGCCGGCGGTGCCGCAGCCATGTCAAGCCGCCGTGGTTGCCGGAGGAGGAGGTAGGAGAGATGGGCCCGAAGCGAGCAGCGGATGGGGTCGTTTTGCGCCTCTTGCTTCCCACAGGGTTTAAGGGACGTATTAAGCCCACCCATATCATTATCTAGTCCGCTAATCGGATCCTAATTTGGGGCTAATAGCATTGCTCCATGGCCTCTATTATATTGGGCCGTAGAGTCCATGCTGCTGGGCCGAAAAACCTGACGAGTTGAGTTGAGATTTGTTCTTCCCTATTATTTTACTTCTTCTTCTTTTTTAGAGATTTTCTCGTATCTACTTTTAGAAATCTATTACGAGATGTGTTTCTATACTTTTATTTTTGAGAGTTGTATAAATATTAAAGTATAAATAAAATTTAGATGGTGACTTATCTCTTCTTTTGTTTTATAATTTATGTAACTTGTATTAAGAGGGAAAGTATAGAAGCACCTCCTCCCGTATAGTATTCTTGCAGAATAAAACAAAGGTGTTAAGAGTCTTTTTGGTGGATCTGTCGTACTAAAAGGAGGAGAACGAGATTCACAACTGTGGCTTGCTGCTATCAGAATGGTATAGCTTGGGAAAGCAATGCAGCAGGGGAAGAAGCCCAAAGATGAGGGCCTGCCTGGAAAATCTAAGCTAATCAAGCCAATCATACCTGGCATGTTCTGCAAGCTACTCAATCAACCCATCATTATTACAAGTAGCAATCTTGCAGGCACTGCATACATGGATAGTAGTATTCATACGTAGATCCGGGCACGCACGCGAAGAAGACGCGTGTGCGATGGGAATGGAGACGCTGCGCAGGAAGCAGCTCCTCCTCTCGCTCTCCTTCCTCTGCCTCGCCGTGCTGCTCTTCGGCGCGCTGCTCGCGCCGCCCGCCTCGGCGGCGGCGGGGAGGAAGAGGCGGCGGGCCGGGTTCGACTACTACATGCTGGCGCTGCAGTGGCCGGGGACCGTCTGCCGCCAGACCAACCAATGCTGCAGCTCCAACGGCTGCTGCCGGTCGCATTCCTCGTCCCTCGCTTGATGGCTTTCCTTCCCATTGTCGCCGGATTTTTGTCTGGGCAAAGCTCATTTGGTTTCCCTTTGCTTTCTGCAGCTCCAAGCCTCTCAAATGGTTCACAATTCGTAAGTTTACATTCAAATCGCTTTGCGTTCCTAATTTGGATGTTGTGGGCGCCGCCGTTGCTTGTGATGATGATGATGATGATGCTTGCATTGTTTTAATTTGAGATGCTGAATTTAAGGCAACTGATCTATGATTCTTCATGCTCGTAGTCATATCAGTACTCGAATTTTTCATGTGTTAGTCCTTCGAGTAAATAGTGGATGCTTTGAAATTTCTGAGCAGCAACAGTGAAGAACTTACAAGCTGGCATATTTGTTTGCTTTGATTATTTTGTTCAGCCACTGGTTACCGATGGCGGATTCAGGACTAATTTTTAGGAGGCGCTAATGGAACAATACCAACATGAGATAAGCGAACAAAATATAAATCGAACCATCTAGAGGTGCTAAGGTGGTACCCACGGTCCAGCCGGAGGTAGGGGTGCCCCAGCCCAGCTGACCCTCTGTTGTGTCCGCCCCCGCTAGATTGTTGTTGTGACGGAAATGCATATATAGGTGATAGGCTTCAATTATACCCCATATAAAAGAGTGAAATAAAGTTCGAGTTAGTCACAGACACATTTGACAATCACATATATTTGCAGAACAGTTGCACATTACTACCAAAAATTTAGGTTGAGACAACTGCATCACTTGAGATGCTGATCATCAATTCATTTTCTTCATTTGGGCAGACGGGCTCTGGCCACAGTATAACTATGGGGGATGGCCATCATGCTGCAGACCCACCACATTCAACATCAATAAGGTACCAACGTCACAACTTTTGTTTAGGATGAGATGTGCTCATTTTTCATCTCAAAGAAAAAATGACGTGCTCATGTTTTAACCCTTTTTTTTCTGAACTATTGCAAATATACCATGTCCGTGTACTTTTACATCTGGTTTTACTTGCCCCAGATCTCAATGTTGATAACGATACTTGAGAAGTACTGGCCGTCCTTGTACTGCGGCTCTTCTTCGACCTGCTTTGGTGGAAAGGGAACGTTTTGGGATCATGAGGTACAGAGGTAGTGATTGGTGTCTTAACATTTGAGATTTGATTAAGGGAAGCTGCTCACGGGTTTTCTTTTATTTTTGTGCATGTGCTGATGTTTTAATCAACCTTCCTCAGTGGGGTATGTGATTTCTGAACTTGTTGACACAAATACAGTTTCTGCTCCGCAATGGTGAACTTTTCATCATTTACTAATACTTGTACATCGGACTGTTATTCCATCAAGTGATCCAATTTTGATTCACCTTACAAAATAGTCATATCCTCCACTGAATTTGCTGTTCTTGCCTACTAAGCACGAAAAGATTAACTCACATTTTCTGTTGTTTCAAAATACCCTGTTGTATTATGTATTCATAATTTCATATACCATGAATAATGTCAGACCTCAGATCACTGGAGAGATATTTCTATACTATACAATTACATAGCATGACAAGTGTTTGTCATTAACTCTATACACCGGGTAATAACAATTCCGGCTGCTCTTTGTTTTTTTACATATGATGTCCTAATCTAGGCTACAAATAGATTTGAAGCTACATGAAAAGGGTTTATCTATAATTTGCGGACATAATCTCAACCAAATCTACTAGTAACCTTCTTAAATGTGCCAGATGATGCAGTTTCATTTCACATCATCTGTATCTAACATTCTACACTCTCTCTTTTTGGGCAGAAACTCATGGAACATGTGGTTACCCTGAAATACAGGATGAATTCGACTACTTCTCTACAGCACTTTCCCTTTACAGCAAATATAATGTTACGGTTAGTATAGAGTTCTTGGCTTGCCAATATGTCATTCTGTAAAGCTATGAGTAACCATCCCTCGCCTCAACGTGATATTTCTCTTCGCACAAATTATTTGAGAATTGAGATTGTAACATTTTGTCAGCGCAATAATGTAGTTCTCACTCTGGTCTTGCAGAAAGCTCTGAGAAAAGCACACGTTTATCCTAGGAGTGACAGAAAATACTCAGCCAGGCGTATCGTCACTGTAATTGAATATGCTTTTGGGGCAATGCCATCTCTTGTTTGTAAAAACGACTCAGTTCAAGAACTGAGGCTCTGCTTCCACAAGGATTATCAGGTAATTTATGTTATTCATGTTCGCTAGTGCATCACATTGTGGTAGATATTCATAGTTCTGGAAAAACATTAGCTGATGTTGTTCCAAAATGCTGGTTCTAATGTTAAATAGATATTATGTCATCATTTCCTTATAGCCAACACATTCAGATTAAGGTAAACCAGTTAAAGCAGCTTATTCTAGTATAGTGGTTTTAGAAGAGCCTAACTTCTGATTGACAGTAAGCTTTAATGGCTGTAAAAACCAATAAAACCGTACACAAAAATGTTGAGATAGAAATTAATATACCACCTCTCCAAAATCCTTCGACTTAGAGCATGTATAAATAGTAGAGACAACCGCTGTCTATATACTCCTCCATGTTATCTAAAGATAAAACTAAAGACAGTTTCTACAATAGATTATATCTTAGATTGTCTCTACGAGATTCTATAATCTTTTAATTATAGCAGAAAAAAGTGTTTATTATAGAAAATAACTCACATAATAGTGTTTTATAATGTCTATATTGTCGTCTCTTCATGAAGAGAGAACTATACTCTCTCTCCTCCTTCTCTCTTCCATATCAACAAAATCTTATGTGGTAAAACATGTGGACAGCACACATCACATCATTTACAGTCAAGTACAGATTCCTCAAATCACGCTCTATATTTCTGATTGTTCTCTTTGCAGCCCCGTGATTGCACGTTGAAGCCTGACAATGCATTGAGTAGAAGAAGCCATTGCCCTCGCTATGTCACTTTTCCGCCATATAAACCTTATAGTAAGTTCTCTTTTTGTCCCGTTACTGTTGCCATTATCGTTGACTGAACAGAATACATGAAATAGAAAGTTAGAAACCATATTTCCCAGCTGCTCCTTGGTTGTGAAGATAGGATTGCTCAAATAATTCACTTATTCCTACCGATTTTAATATTGCCATCTGGAGAAATACTACTTGTATCGTACTAATTCATCATTCTGTTTGCAATGACAGCGCTGGTTAATGCTACGGAGGGAATCAGTAACTAAGTTAATGATGAGCCACTGGCATATGAGTAGAGCTCACAGAGAGTATTTACATGTCTTGATGAGCCTGATGGCTGAGGTGTACAGAGCGACGTCATGCCGCATAACATTGCCAGTCATTCGATAGTTCCTGGTTCTGTAATTCTTGTGCATTCCCGAATGATAGGAAACATAGAGCAACAATGCCGATAATGATAGCCCATTGAGAATTTCAGGTGAATATCTGAAAACTTCCGGTATCTGCAATCCTCGATGTCCGCAATGTTGAGGGTTGCCCATCCTATCCTCAGAATCGCAATACTCCAGGAGTGGCTAATTTCAGCTGTTCACCATTGCTAAGTTATACTACACCCTTTCTCCAAATTGCCTTTGCTGAATATATATCGAAAGAAATTGCTACTAATAAAAAAAATGGACGTTGCAGTCTTGTAAATTATAATTCATCAGCATAACTATGGTGTAACTCTGAAGATCACATGGCAGCATTTCTATACGAGAAATCAAATCGAGCCTTCGCGCTCTCTCTTCCGTTAATGCTACGCACCTCAAGTAAAGGGCGACAAGGCACAAGGGCCTCATTTCCGATGTTTCTTTAGACGAATGCGTGTTACTTACGATTTGATCAGAGGCTAAGAAGCAGCTTGCACTTTTGCTTGTTTCTTTCTGTGGTGTTAATGGCAACGGGGGATATTCCAAAAACGATGCTTGACAGGTATCTTAGGTACCTTTGTTCAAAAAAAAAACATCAATCCTTGATTTGCACATAGGCAACTTAGGAAGAGGAAGATTTGTAAACATGGGTAATTTAATAATTGTTCTTTTGACTTAACCCTGTACATTCATTCGGCCTAACTGCCAACGCGTTGTCTCTTGATTGGCCGTTGCCTTATGTGATAATCAGCAAGTTCTCAGGGGAGGAGCTGGGCCTCGGGCCAGTGGGGCCGGGCCCGAGGCATTGCCCACGTAACAGTGCAGAATATCATCACTATTCCTTTTGGGCCCGAGGCGACACCGGCCAAGCCCAGCACCGCGCTGCGCCTAGGGCACGCCCAGCAGCACGGTCGCACCCGCACTCGGCGACTCGCTCACGCCGCCGCTCTGGTCCTCACGAGCGCAGTTCGCAGACGCCCCCGCGGCCCCGCCCCCGCCGCTCTGGCCGCCGCGCCGCCACCGCCCGGCCGCCCCCGCTGCTCGGCCGCTCCCGACACCGACCCCGCCTGGCGCCTGCTCTCCTCCCGACACCGACCCCGGTGCTCGGCTAGTCCGCCTGGTCTCCTCCCGTGTCCAGCCCGATCCGACTCCGAGCTCGCGCCGGCGCCCCCGCTCCCGCCGGCCGGCCGCCGCTTCCGACCCCGGCCTCGCTCCGTCGCCTCACAGCTCGCCCGGCGCCCGCATTCTGGAGACAGCCGAGACTGCCGAGTAGCGGGTCGCCCGGTCGGGCGCCGTTCGGCCCACTCCCGCCCGGCCGCCCCGGCACCGCCCGCCGGCCGCCGCCCCCAGCCCCCCGCGCCCGCGCCTCAGCCCCTGGTCGTGGCTCTGCTGCTATCTGCGTGAGCGTGACTGCGTCTGCTAGCTTCGGGAGGCTGAGGGCAGCGCCGCCCCACAGCCGCAGCCCGCAGTCCCGCACCGCCGCATACACCGCGCGGCTCCGTGACTGAGGCCTCCGGCCGGGACAGACAAGCAGTGGAGGTGAATCAGGTGACGAATTTTTTCCTTTCTTTTTTTTCTTTGTTGATGAATGATTGAACGATGAATTGATGATGCCTTGACCTTCGCTAAGTTCCCTTGATGCCATTTTTGTTGGATGACAGGAAATCAGGAATCACAGGATAATTGATTTTTGATTCATTGATTGGTTAATGGTTGATAATTCGAGCTTGAAACTTTGTAAGATCATTAATTAGATATTCTATTGTGGTCAAAGAAGCTTACATAAATTGGTAGCAGTGACATATATTCTAAATGCTTTTTTAACCTTTGTATGTCGTTATTCAGTAACTTTTGTATGTTCCTATACAGGTATAGGATATGCATTGGCAAAGGAGTTTCTGAAGGCTGGTGATATTGTTATAATCTGCTCAAGATCAGGTATAGGAAGAGCTGGTTACTTGTTCTTGTATCATAAATAAAAATGGGTATCTCCCGTCAATGTGGACAATTGAACATTTCAGTGCTACCTCTTGTTTTGCTAAAAGTTGCTGAATTGGGGAAGGATGGGTTCAAACATGGTTTGTATTTCCAACAGTCTAAGGTGCTAAGTAATCCATATGCGAGAGAAGTGCTTGGTCGGGAATAGAATGTCAGAGACAATATGCGGCAATATAGGTGGCTGCTTGTAAGCCAAGAATGGTGCCTATTTTATATACTCCACACAAAGGTTAAACTCGTTGACACAGTGATCATTAATGTATGTTAGGAGATTTTCCATTTAGTTTGCCAGCAGTGGTTATTATCTATTGGATATTTCTAATTAGAACCTGAATATTGATGACATTTAGGAGTTATATTGTTGATTTTTTTATATCCATCATGAGATTTACTGGACATGCTGATTTGGGAGTTTTGTGTGCCTAATTTGTATGTGCAATTTCATCTTTTTCAACTTTAGGTTCTTGTACTATTGTTGATAAAAATATGATAGACTCAGATACACCAAACATTCGTTAATTAGGTATTAACTTTTCTACAGCTCCACTACGCTATATTGTTTTGACATATTTTATCTATTTTGTTGAAATATTAAGCATAGAGTTCAAATTTACTTTTAATTGTGCAGTCGTGCTGTACTTTTTTATACCTTAGGCTCAACATAGTCTTTAACATTAGTAATAGCCGCTAAATTTTTGGCCCGAGGCTTACCAAAATCCTGGCTCCACCACTGCTTCCGGACATCGCTTCGCCCTAGCGACTGAGACGTTCTCTGCCTCTTCTCTTTGTTTCCACCGTTCGCGTCCCCCTTCTCTGGCGCCCGGCGCGGAGAGCTCTTCTCCTCCCCCTCCTTCGTTTCCACCGTTCTCCAGATCCCCCTCCCCCTTCTCCGGCGGCCAGCGCGGTGAGCTCTAGCCGGAGAACCCCTGTCAACATCCTTGCAGGGGATCATTTCTTTCCTCTGAGCAACCTCATCCAAATCTTTCTTTCTGGGATGGATACTCCAATGCTTGCAGATTGTTGCGTGGTGGAGTACTAATAGTAGTTTATTTTCCAAAAATTTTGGGGGTTCAACTGAACCCCAATGCCCCACGTTAGGTCCGCCCCTGCTTGTAGATACTTAGTTGCTTAACTTTGTTTTTTCAATTCGTGCACTGAGTAATGAATTGTCTTTAAGGTTCACGGTCATGTCATATATACTCTGATCTCTATGCCGTTTCCTGCTCTGCTAGTAATTCGGTTTCAAAATTGTAGCCCTTTGCTCTCTGTGTTACTTTGATGGCGATTTTAAATTGCCATGGAGAATTGAGGTATCTTTGGTGTATTTGTCAACTTCAGGTGGTAAAAGCTTTCACCGGGAAATGGTTCAGCTCTTTTTGCAAGTGCCAACGGATGGTGGTAGTGTTAATACACATGCTGTGAAATCGAGGAGATCTCATCTAGACAAGGTCAACTCCATAATCAAGTCAGTCGTAAGGTCTGGAGGCCGGCATGAGGCTCGGTTGTGGCTGTGCAGTACCGTCTCGTCTGTCCATTTGCTCGATCCACGTGACCAGTGTGACCTGTTCCTTGATCTCTTGGAGATGAAGAATTCGAGACAAGATGTTGCTTCCAGCTTGCTGCGGATGATCTTTGACAAGAAGCCCGAAAAGGCTGGTTCTATTCTAGCAAAAAGATGCCATATGCTGGAGGAGTTCTTCCAAGGCAATTTCACTAAGAACTTGATATTCTTTGTATTTTTCTGCTGCTACTCGCATAACTTTGGATTTGCTTATTTTTTCCTTGCTGCAATTCACCAATTTCTGTATTCACAGCGGATTTATTCTAGTTGAAATATACTTGTTTAAAAAATTTCTTTACAATAATTTCATTAGTTCATCTGTTACAATTGTGTAAAAGTGACCAAGTTATCTGTTCAGCCTGTTGATAATTCAAGATATGCATGGACCCAATTTCAGTTAGTGATGTATTATCATATAAGTGGCATAACATGGCATTACAATAATACACATCCATAAAATAAAAGAAAAATGAAATTATGTCTTCATTGCAATAACATTTTACTCGTCTCTCTGCCTTTTTCTATTTGCCTTTTAGGTAGTGATCACTTTTATCGATGTAGTGTGGTTCTGCAGTTTATCAAGAAACATCTTGCAGTTACTTACATGAGTTGTTTGTTGCATATATGTTCTTGAATATCTGCGTATTGTAATTTTCTAACAAAATTAGTATGGACCTTGTGTTGTGAACACACTTTACTCAACATCTATGTACCTTTTTGTGCTGGGTGTCTTTAGTAATCTCTTAATCAAATTAAGCAAAACATGGTAGGGGTTAGAGCTTAGGCATAATGGTATTTTCCGTTTCATTGTTGCAATGCAGCTGGAATTGGTTCAGATGCCAGTTGGTGCTTCTACCATTGCTTACATTACTGCTCCTATATTATGATGCAGGAAACCCGAAGCGGATAATGCAATGGTTTGGTCACTTCGCTGTTACTGGGGAATCCACACACAAAAAAGGTGCTAGGGCACTTTCTCAGTTTGCATTTGTCAATCGTGATATTTGCTGGGAAGAGCTTAAGTGGAAAGGCAAGCATGGGCAGTCTCCTGCTGTTGTTGCTACTAAGCCTCATTATTTTCGTGATCTTGATGTTCTCCAGACAGTTGAAAATTTCCTGGAGTATGTCCCAGACTTTTGGACTTCTGAAGAGCTTGCTGATTCTATCAAAGAGGGTGAAATACTGCAAATTGATACAGAATATTTTGTAGATCAATTCGTCTATTTGATGTATGAGGAGAATTCCAAAGATGCATGGCGAGTAGTTGAAGATTTTTTGATGGAGGAGCAGTTTTCCTCTCTTTGTCAGCATCTTCTTATTCATCTAGACGAGCAAAGGTTTCTTGATCTCTTAAAAGCTTTAGGCAAGCTCATCAGTCCGAATGCACAGTGCAAGGAGTTGGCATTCCCATGCTGCTGGCTTGAGGTTCTTTTGTCGGCACATAGCGATCGCGTATCTCTTGATGATCTTATCCTGTTGAACTGTGTCATTGCCAAGGGTAGACAACTTTGGCACCTCACGAATGATGAAGAACAAGAGGAAGAACGAGTGCGGCTGGAAGAGCTTTTGAAGAGCGCAAATCACTTGAGTGACGCCGATCATTTTGCTCTCATGAAGGAATTCATGGGTACAAAATTTCCTGATGCACTTAAGTGGATAGGCATTCAGTCCTGGGTAATTTTCTGTGAATTGTCGAAAGAATGCAAATCAGCTGATTCTTGTGAATCCTTGTTCTCTGGTAACAAAATAGAATTTCGCAAGGCTGATGATTACTCGTTGGTTCAAAATGACGGGCACTTGATTTCGCATACCTCAGATACTGATGACGAGGCTTTCACTAAAAGAAGTCATAAAAGAAGAAAGAGAAATAGGAAGAGAAGACAACCTAGATATGATTCTGACGAGGATAATCTTGATCAGCTGCTCGAACTTGGAACTTCCAACAGAAGGAGGGGTATTGAATCACAAAATGGAAGATGGTACCTTTCAACTGATGAATTTTCTGCTTCATGGGACATTGTATGCTATCTTCTGTCTTGCTCAATACTGCTTCAATCATCAAAGTCAATAAATTAGTCTTGTCAATTATTGTTTGGTACATTCATGGTTGTCATCTTGCTCGTGCAGGTAGACATACCAGATCACCTTTCTACTCATTATCTCAGGATATGGGTAAAGTGGGCTTGCTTTAGATGATCCTCCTCCTCACAACATGTGTATGGCAATCCTAAACCTTTTTTGGTGATGTAATATTGGAGGATGGAGCTGTATATACAGGCATTTTCCTACATCACATGTGCAATCCTTCGTTCATGGATTCTGGTGGTAAGTGGTTAATTTACGTCCTACTTAAATACCATCAAGTTGATTCTAGGATCTGTTGTTTTATGATTTTTGCATGATTGGAACAGTGCTTTCCACATTCATCTTGTTCATACCTTGTCATGTTAACAACTCGAAAACCACACGTACTTTTGACTTTTTTTTAACTTCCATTTGAAGCTGCGCTCACATTTGTCATTTTTTTGCAGATTCGGGCATTTTGGATGTGTGAACCGTGCGGTGCTGCATGAAATTCACGACCAAAATCTCTCCTCGAGTTCTGTGTAGGCTCTCGACGCCATCGAAAAACTTCGGCTGCATGGACATTGAAATGGCCCAGGCTTTTCCTGGGAACAAGTTTAAATGCTGTTGTTGAGATTAGAGGCGTTAGTGTTGACTACAGATACAAAATTAGTCTGCCGTTCTGTCCTAATATGCCCCGGCGTTGTGCTGCACAGCGAAGTTACTGACTTTGCACACAAGATTTTGATTAAACTTGTTCTACTTGGAAATGGATGATGTGATTCCTACACTTAGCTTTTCTTTCCACGAGCACCAGCTGGGATTCGGTGATCGATTAACGCAAGGCAAGTTCGCTTAATTTGTAATATATCCGGTTGCTGTTGGTCTGTGTTTGCTACAGTTCACGGGTGTGAAGGCAGAGTTTGCCACAGCTCACGGGCAAGGTTCAAAATTTCGGTTTCGGAATAAATTTCGGCTCAGACCGGACGACGAAATTTCGGCGAAATTTTTAGATTTCGGAAATATTTCGGACAAAATTTGAATTTAAAAATTCAAATCCGGTCCATTTCAGAAATAAAAATCCGAAATTCGGGCGAAATTTTTGAAATTTCGGGTTTTTTGCACCGGCTGAAAAGAGGTCGAAACGTTAACGAAAAATTTTAAATTTTTTTTTGTAGGTTCCTGACACATTTATTATGTTCTCACAAAATTTGGTGATTATCACATCCAAGAATTTTTAAAAATTCGTAGAGTGATATCGTCTCGATAAAATCTTGATCGATAAGTTTGATCCGAATGAAAAATGGTACCAATCAAGTTATAAATTGTTAAAAAAATTTGGAGATTCATGACACATTCATGATATTTACATAAAATTTCAGATTATTCTAAAGTTTGTGTAATTTTTCAAAATTCAAACATTGGAACTGTCTCCGATAAAATGATCGGCAATTTTGAACCGAATGCAAAATGGTTCAAACCATGTTATAAAAATTTTATTTTTTTGCATGGTTATGAGGTATCTATAATGCTCTCATAAAATTTTCAGATGATGATCAAATTTTATGAATTTTTAAAAATTCTAACAAGACTATTGGTCTCTCATCTGTTAAAATGTTTACCTAGCAAAATTGAAAAACATGAAAAATTATGTAAACTATGTTAAAAACTTTTGAAAAATTTTGTGGATGGTCCTGATATAACATTAATGTTTTCTTAAAATTTTTATATGATGATCATTCTCAAATAATGTTTAAAAATTCGACGATTACTACGTCCGGATAAAAGTCTGATGATCAATACATAGATTTGATTTAGCAGTAAAAAGAAGTTTAATTTTTTTAAAAAAAATTACAGAATGGTGATAAGGAAGTTCTTAATATCCCATAAAAATTTTGATTCATGATTACACACCAGTGAATTTATAAAATTCTTACAAGGCACACTACCATTTATGTTTTTTTCTTTTTGTTTTTAGAAATATAATATAACAAACGAAGTTCAATGCTTACATAGATTTAATTGACCAAACAAACCAAGTTTAAATTTTTTGAAAAATTTACATCATGGTTCTGAGTCAATTATTAATCTCTCATAAAAGTTTTAGATCATAATCACACCCAAGAAAATTTATAAAATTCTGACAATATAACTGTCCCAATTATGTTCATTCTGTTTTTGATTTTTTAAAGATAACAAATGAAGTTAAATTATTTTGAAATTTTTTATGTATGATCCTAAACTACTAAGGATAGTACCATAAAAGTTTGAGATTATTATCAAGCTTGTACAATTTTATAAAAATCTAACAGTATTTCTGCCAAAATTTTAAAATATTTAAAAAATTCGGTTTTTCAACAAATTTTCATAGGAGATGACTTTCCTAATGGTTATTGGGTCAAATCCGGCCCTAAAACGGTCAAAACCGGTCAAAAAACACGAAATTTCGGCGAAATTTGGTGAAATACTGTAGTAATTTCAACTTTTTTTAAATTTTTTTTCCCGGACGGTAGTTTAGACTTCGGGAGGGTCCGAAATCCGAAATTTCGGCGAAATTCGCCGAAATTTTGAACCTTGCTCACGGGTTTGAAGGCAGTGTCTGCATTTTCGCCTGTACTAGGGAACCTACATAATTGATGACAACATGTCACAATTTTAACGTCTGGATTCATTTTCACTCGAAAATGTATCGCGTGATTCTAACTAATATGACGTCTTAGCTCTAACCAACACGGGCTGTGCACAAATACATGAACTGGATCTATACAGTATCCATCACCAGAGAAGTTTAAAGCAGCGGCCACGTACGTAGTCAATTTAATGAATTGCAAAGGGCCTTGCCCAGCCACAGAACGTGTATATACATTGGTTATTTCCAACCTTCCAGAGTACACAAAGCAGGTAAATTTTCAGAACATAATCATATCCTCTATTCTTCTGACGCGGAATGTTTCCTTTTGAAAAATAATTGAATAAACCCGAGATCCATTTCATCATAGCCACTTAATGCTCGGTTGCGTTGATTGTATCTTAGGCTGTATAAAGAGACCTCATTGCTGTTGACTTGTGCGAAAATATCTCCAGTAGAGTTCCCAAGTACTACAATCACATTCAGAAGACAGGGTTAGCATGCGCACCAAGGGGTTGAACAACAATGACACATACTTAGAAGGTTTTATTTGAGCAACTAAACTTACCAAGGGGATCATATGTTGGCAGGGCGATATATCGAGGGCAATGCTTTCTTTTCGATAAGTTTCCGTTCATTGCAGACGTAGTAAGGTGATCACGAGGCTGGAAATATAAATTGAGGTGAGCATTATTGTACAACATAAGTGACATGTGAAATATGGCGATCATGCAGAAACCTGCATTTTGACAAAGAACACTGGCAGACATTTCCAACTTTGAGAACAAATTCACATTGGTTAACTAGTTTGGAAAATATTCAGTAGTGAACACTGGCAGAATTTCCTCTAAGAATCTAAGATGGTTGATGCTTTGGAAAGCTGGATTAGTAGGAATTAAATATCTTGTAATTGGTTGCCTTGAATAGTAGCTAACGTATGTTAGAGGTTTTTTGGATCCTGTAGATCTTTTACGCAATTAAGTTAATTATGTATTATATATTAATTAATATTTATCAGTAGGACCCTCCCCTACTGTTCCCCATCAAAAACAAAAAAACATTTATGCAACACCCATTTACGACGCAACAAACAGGAGAAAGCAGTTTCGAGTTCAGACACGAAGAAACGCAAGCTGAACAGCATGCAAACCATCATTTTCCAGACACAACTGAGGCATTCGAATTCTAAAAAAAAAATTTGTTTCCACTATTTGGCTATCAGGATTTACAGATAGTTGACCATATATCTAGAAAGAACATGGTTGACAAATGCTAAAATTTTTAGCGAATGTAACTGCAACTGTCGGTTCGGTAGGAAAAAAGATTTTAAGACATGTGCCTGGTGGCAATCACTCTAAAAAACAGTATTTGGTGGTAATCACATTTTCACATCTCTAGTTCTTTCACGGCACAAATTGCAGGGACCTGTGCAAGGACAAAAGGAGAGCTGACCTTTAAATCTTTGGTGAAGCATAACCTGAGTTCTTCAATTGAGCCCTTCTTGCAAACAATTTGTGGCAAGGCCCCAAAAGCATGTTTGATGGCATTGATGACATCACTCAGTGCATATTCTTTAAAATATGAAATGTGGATACCTCCACTCACCAGCATTTCCTGCAATCACAATCCAATTTAATCATAGAAAATAAGACACCATTTCTATGACACAGTTTGACAAGAGTTAGATTCACACACACTACAAATATTAATGTTTCTAAGTACCTTTTTCCTGGAAACAAAGCTAGTTCGGAACAGAAAAGGTTCAGGTTCTGTAACCTACCGAAGAAACCAATGGCATACTAAAACTAACGAGTCAAAGCGCAGACGCTTAACATAACGTTATATTTGAAGTAGAGGTCAAGGGCAGTGGAGAAGTACTGTAATTCATCCTGAACAACAGGGGACGAGCATGTTCCATGCTTCTCTGAAAAAAGTGGGGAAAAGAAGCAAAGGTGAGTAATATTAAGGAGTGGATGTGAACCTCATGTTATGCATCATGCAATGGTAAACTAGAGCTAAGCTCTCCATCACTAGCACCTTGTCAATGTCGAAGTTGGTGTGGCGGCAGCACGACGGCCAGGTCCCGTCATCGTAGTCCGGCCATACATAGCCCGTCTGCTCCATTAACAGAACTGGAGCCACATCGCTCAGGAATTCACATCGATGAGGAAGTGAACCAAAAAAGTAGACGACGCGCTGCGCACTTACGGATCGTGAACGTGTGGAGGCTCCGACCTGCACGCGGTACAGGAAAAAGAATGGCATGAGGAGTGAGGACGCGCGCAGAAAGAAATCCTTTGCAGGGCAGGGCGCGTGCGCGAAAATCACACCCAAACTGACTTAACGAGCGCGTGCGCCCGGAGGTGGAAGGAGACCATGGGAGGATGAGATGGTGGGAGAAAACAAGGGGGGAAGGAGGACGGCGCACGTACCGGCAGCATCCGTTTGTGGCGCAGCAGTGGCGGGTGGTGGACCAGATGGTGCCCGGCCACTGCAGCGCCAGCGCGAAGTAGTCGAACTCGCGCTGCTTCCTGCGCACGGCCACGGACGCACGGCCGAACCCTGTGCCGAACAGATCGACCGCGACCAGCACCCAGATCACCAGCAGGTACGGCGTGGCGGCGCCGGCGCACACCTACCTCGTCGTTATTGTCTCCGGCTTTACGAGGCACAATTTTTTTAACGGTTTTGTAAATAAATATACGACATATTTCATACTTTAATATAAAATTAACGTGATATTTTCTTTTTACCTCTAATAAATATCTATATTTACTTTATATTATCTAAATACATGTTTAAATTTTTTGAAAATTTTGCATAAGGGTTATAAGGAAATTATTACGATCTCATAAAAATTTTGAATCATGATCATGCTTCAGTGAATTTATAAAATTCTTACAAGCACAGTGTACCATTTATGTTCTTTCTGTTTTTGATTTTTGAAATATAACAAATGAAGTTCAATACATACATAGATTTGATTGAGCAAATAAAAAAGTTGAATTTTTTTTAAAATTTTATATAATGGTGCTGAGTCAATTATTAAGCTCTCATAAAAATTTTAGATCATGGTCATCCTCGAGAAAATTTATAAAATGCTGACAATGTTACTGTTTAATTATGTTCATTCTGTTTTTGATTTTTTAAAGATAACAAATGAAGCTAAATTATTTTGAAATTTTTTTGTATGATCGTACACTTCTTATAATGGTACCATAAATTCTTCAGATCAATAGAAAGCATCTACAATTTTATAAAAAAAACCGACAGTGTTTCTAAAGTTTTTAAAAAATATCTCAAAAATTCGCTTTTTCAATAAATTTTCATAGAAGATGACTTTCTTAAGAGCTATTGGTCAATTTCCGGTCAAATCCGGTGGTCAAACATCAAATTCCGTTCAAAAACGGTGAGATACCAGCTGGTAAGGGCGAAATCTCGTCGAGAAAATCCGAGATTACTATAGCAACACGAATTTCTTTTGAATTTTTGAATTCGACCGGCTCACATAATTTCGTCTAGCTCCGGAGAACGAGATCTCGCGAAATCTCGCCGAGATTTCTAACCCTCTTCATCTAAAAATATTTAGTGCAAGTGGTTGTGGTCTTCACGACCGGTTGGCTTCTCTGTTATGGTGAGAAATAGAATTCGAGATGTGCCATTATTTGCCCCCTGAATTCCTGGATCCAAAACTTGGAGGGAGGATGTCGTCCGCTGCACGTACCACCTGCCTTTTGGGAATTGCAAGCTGAAGATAAGAAGAGCCCTACAAGATGAAGCAACCGGAAGACTGCTTTGGCCCAGCATGTGCGTTTGATGCTCTTGTTTTAGATTTTGGGAGATTTTCTCTGTTGTTTGAGGTACGTGAGCCGCAAACTGGATTGTTGCTGGAGCAAAAGAGCTAAAAATACTCGTCTAAGCGCAAAATTGAGAGTGCTCATTCTTCTGTCTCTCTTCTCCCGTTTTTATCCCTTAATCTCTCCCCCTGAAGGCATGTACAATGGTACAGACAGTAGCTGTCTATAATATACCTCCATGTCATCTATAAACATGACTAAAGATAACTTATACAATAGACTGTCTATATGGTTGTCTGTAATGATCTCTTATATAATTAATAGACTGTCTATACAATGGTATACATAATGTAAAGCTGTCTATAAGACCGTCTGTTAAATAGTAAACAACATATTTCTCTCCCTTCCTTCTTTCTCTTCCACATCATCCAAAATCTTATGTGATATACTCTTATAGATAGCTGACATATACTATTGTATATGCTCTGATAACCCTTTAGCTCCTCCTCCTAGTTGTATTTTCTTCCTTTTTATGGTGTAATAGCTTACCTTCTACCCCTAATATAATCATAGCGCCAGCTACTTTTTTTTTAAAAAAAAGTATGTGGGCCGTATTTGTTCCAATATGATGATCCACAATTAAATTTACGTATACAAAGGTACTAAAATTATATATGGATCAGGTATTAAAAGATTAGGTGGATGATTCAATAAATAATTTTGTATCCTTCTAAAATTAGAAGAAGGGTAACCTGGTAAAAACACATGACCCTCTAATTGAAATCTGAGCGGTGCTTCAATGTTTTCCCTTCCAATACAAGTTGTACAAATCTTAAAACAAACGGATAGGTAAGTAATCACTATCTACTCTCTATTCATACTTTAATACTTGTGTACCAGTAAAAAAGAAAAGCATAAAAACACCTCTCAATCTTTTATTTTATGGCCAGCTGCCAGAAAGGGAGAGGGAGAAGACACGCGCATACGAAGCTTTGCGATTTTGCCCAGTTAGCCAAGGGAGAAGCAGCAGATGAAGAGGTTCTTTTAGATAATAGAAGATTATATCTCCTAGTCTCTGAATTGTAGGATGTACCCAGCCAACAGATGAAGAGGTGAAGGTGAGCCAACAGGCACCGAAGCGACTAAGGTGTGAGGCGAGGCGACATGGCGTGGCAGCAGCAGCCAAATTCCTAAGTGAGTAGCTAACAACAATTTACATGGTATATGAGTAATTTGCATAACTTTTTTCAGTAGGTACAATAAGCTCTGGAGTCTGGACTGTGACCAGTTAGCCAAGAGAGAAGCGGTCTATGAAGGGGTGAAGGTGACCAACGGGCAGAGAGGCGACAAGGCGTGAGGCGATGGACAGGGAGGGAGGTTGACAACAGCGGTCAGATTCCTGAGTGAGTAACTGACAGCAATTTACATTAAGCTCTGCGACTGTGCCCAATTAGCCAAGGGAGAAGCGGTCGGTGGAGGGGTGCAGGTGAGCCGACGGAGGCGACGAACAGTGAGGAAGGCGACCAGGCGTGGCAACAGTGGTCAGATTCCTAAGTGAGTAACTGACAACAATTTACATGGTGTATAAGTAATTTACATAGTTTTTTTCACTAAGTATATTTAATTGATTACGGCAATAGGGTTTGGTGACAGATGACATGAATTATGAGAAGACAAAGGGGGGAGAATCGGAGGAGTCTGCCGATGGATATGGGAAACGGCAGATCGAATCGCCTTGGATGCAGATCGAAGATTCATGTTACTAATTACCGCAGACAATCAATCAAGAGAATCAGTGGCGGAGCCAGGATTCTTTGAAGCCACGGGCCGAAAACTAAGCGACAATAACTAACACCAAATACTACTCACACCATGGTACAACAAAAACACTACACAAATACACAATTAAAGATAAATTTGAATTCCATGCTTAACATTTCAACAAAATAGATAAAATATGTCAAAACAATATAGCGTAGCGAAGTGGTAGAAAAGTTAATACCTAATTAAGGAAGGTTTAATGCATCCGAAACTATCATATTTTATCAACAATAGAACAAGAACCTGAACCTGTAAAAGAGGAAATTGCACATGTAAATTAGACGCACAAAACTACGAAAGTAACTATTAAGGCAAATTGCATTAGAAGAATGTAACATACCACTAGCACGAAGACTACGAGGTAGTTGTTTCTTACGAGACCTCATATTTTGAAAACGTTGTAAAATATTGTTATCTTCAATGCTTGCAAATACATCTCGCTCAATGTAGCATACCATACTATTATTCATCCATTCATCATTCATCTTATTGCGCAACTTAGTTTTGACAATGTTCATAGCTGAGAAAGCTCTCTCTACTGTTGCGGTTGCAACGGGCAAAATCAAGGCCAATTCAATGAGGCGATATACCAATGGGAAAATTGTGTGTCTATCGGTCTGAACCATCTTCACAGCAAGATTACCAAGGTCATTACAACTTAAAAATTATGGATCAGCTCTCACATCAGCAATGAATGTCTTAAGTTGGTCCTTAAGTACTATAAAATCATATTGGGAGAAGTCGGCGTCATACATCTTAGCTAGTTCAATTAGTTTGTCTTCATCAAAGTTGGCAAAAGAATTCTTTGGATCAAGACAAGCAATACATCTCAATAACTGAGTAGATCTTTCAGCAAAGCGATTGTTTAACTCGACAATAATTTGATCAAGTACCACATTAAATATTTCATTATTGAAATGATGGTAGTAAGTTACCAATTGGCTGCCACGACCCCTCGAGCGGCCCCTAGTTGTTATTGTATCCGACATATTTGGCACAATGATATTATGTTGCAGACAAAATGTCTTTACCTCATGAAAGAGCTCATCCCAACCATATTGCCTTATGTCATTAATTTTTTGCAATGTGGCCCCAACCAATCCTATAGCACAAACAATGTTCTGATCTTTCTTTTGCAAGCAATGTGACAGATCATTAGTTTTACCCAATATTCTGATCATAAGATGCAATATAAGCACAAATTCAAAGCTTTCCATTTGTCGCAACAGACCTGAATCTGTGGTTTTTTGTGTTGTATTTGTTGCATCATCACATACGTTCTCTAATACCTCAAGAACTGCATCCCACATCAGGAGAAGACGACACAAGGTTTTGTGATGTGAACCCCACCGAGTATCCCCAGGTCTTGCAAGATTAGTTTCTTGGTTTTTTCCTCTTCCTGTAAAAATTTCACCGCTCTCTAATCTACTCACAAGATTATCATGGTATTGTTGGGCCAATTGATCATGTCTCTTGCAAGAAGCATTAACAGTGTTGACAATCAAAGATGTGTAGTTGAAGAAATCCAAGACAGAAGAACAACACTTGGCAACGGAAACAACCACTAATTGCAGTTGATGAGCAAAGCAATGTATGTAAAATGCATATGGATTTTCATCCAATACCCGTCTTTGTAGCCCATGGAATTCCCCTCATGTTTGATGCACCATCATATACTTGCCCTCGCAATCTATGGATAGATAAACCATAACGAATAAACATAGCATCCAAAGCTACCTTCAACGAAGCTGATATCGTGTCATTAACATGCTGAATCCCAAGAAATCTCTCAATCACCTGCCCTTGTTTGTTGACATACCTATATGAAGAAAGAAGTGTAGTTTTTTATGAGGGCAAGAAGCATAGTTAAAAATCTATCAAAAATTCTAAACAAAGACATACTAACCTCAAAATCACAGCCATTTGTTCCTTGATAGATGCATCTCGAGACTCATCAACAAGGACGGCAAATTGTCTATCCCCAATATCATCCACAATGGCTTTACTGGTCTCTTCTGCACAAGCTTTGCACAACTGCTTTTGTATTTCTGGCGAAGTCATTAAATGGTTCCCAGGATCACTATCTAACAATTTTGTAGCATTTTTATCCTTTTCTTTATACCATTGCAGCATCTCTAAAAAGTTTACTCTATTGTTTGATGTAGAAGACTCGTCATGCCTACGAAAAGCAAGAGCTTGCAATAGAAGAAACCTTACAACATCTAAAATAATAGTAATACGACCCAAATATTCTTCCTCCTTCTTCTTGCTTGTATCAGCCCACACATGTGTGACACTCTGCCTCTGATTTTTAAAATCCTCAAAATGTTTTCCAGCTCTATTATGAGCACTATCGATTTTACCAACATGTTCATCAAAAGATTGAATTGCATTCTTCCAATAACTAAACCTCACCTTTGTATATGCATCAGTACCAAAGTTTTCATGTTTCCATTGCTTAAACAGAAAACAATAAAAGCAAAATGCAGCATCTTTAGCAACACTATATTCCAACCAATCATGCCTTTTAAACCACTCTTCCTGAAAGCTTCTTTTATGATTTCCTATAGATTTCCGTGAAAACTTATGACCTTTTGGTTGACATGGTCCCCGTAGCAAATACTCCCTTCTAGCAGCATCCCTAATGTCCACATCGAATTCCTCAACTGGTTTTCGAAGCCCAGGATCGGCAACAATATCTTCCAAATTAAGCACAACACGAGGATTAGTTTGTTGGGTATTACTAGCTCCAGTTCCTACTGTTTCCGGAGGGGATTGGTTGGACTGTGATGAAAAATAAGATGATAATAGCTTCGACCTCTTCATCATTTATTTAGCAATTAGCAACGTCACATGAATGATTATGGTTATACGCTCATGTATGCAAATATATCAAACAACATTCTCAAATGCAACTAGTACTAAAAAAAGCACTATTAGCAAGTAAGCAACCATGTAACAAATGTTCATCACACAACTAGAAAATCATTGTTGAACTACAGTTTGATTCTTAGCAATCATGAATAACAGCATCAGCATCAGTGCATCACAATTCACAGCATGGCATGATCAAAATTGTTAGATAGTGCTCCTAGGAACCATGACATGCTGTGAATTGTGAATTTTTTTAAACAAGTATATTTCAACTAGAATAAATCCGCTATGAATACAGAAATTGGTGAATTGCAGCAAGGAAAAAATAAGCAAATCCAAAGTTATGCGGGTAGCAGCAGAAAAATACAAAGAATATCAAGTTCTAAGTGAAATTGCCTTGGAAGAACTCCTCCAAAGATATGGCATCTTTTGCTAGAATAGAACCAGCCTTTTCGGCTTCTTGTCAAAGATCATCCGCAGAAGTCGGAAGCAACATCTTGTCTCGAATTCTTCATCTCCAAGAGATCAAGGAACAGTCACGCCGGTCACGTGGATCGAGCAAATGGACAGACGAGAAGGTACTTGCATGACCACAACCGAGCCTCATGCCGCCTCCGCACCTTACGATCGACTTGATTATGGAGTTGGCCTTGTCTAGAAGAGATCTCCTCGATTTCACAAAGATGTGTATTAACACTACCACCATCCGTTGGCACTTGCAAAAGAGCTGAACCATTTCCCTGGTGAAAGCTTTTACCACCTGAAGTTGACAAATACACCAAAGATACCTCAATTCTCCATGGAAATTTAAAATCGCCATCAGAGAGCAAAGGGCTACAATTTTGAAACCGAATTACTAGCAGAGCAGGAAACAGCATAGAGATCAGAGTATATATGACATGATCGTGAACCTTAAAGACAATTCATTACTCAGTGCACGAATTGAAAAAACAAAGTTAAGCAACTAAGTATCTACAAGCAGGGGCGGACCTAACGTGGGGCATTGGGGTTCAGTTGAACCCCCAAAATTTTTGGAAAATAAACTACTATTAGTACTCCACCACGCAACAATCTGCATGCATTGGAGTATCCATCCCAGAAAGAAAGATTTGGATCAGGTTGGTCAGAGGAAAGAAATGATCCCCTGCAAGGATGTTGACAGGGGTTCTCCGGCTAGAGCTCACCGCACTGGCCGCCGGAGAAGGGGGAGGGGGATCTGGAGAACGGTGGAAACGAAGGAGGGGGAGGAGAAGAGCTCACCGTGCCGGGCGCTAGAGAAGGGGGACGCGGACCGTGGAAACAAAGAGAAGAGGCAGAGAACGTCTCAGTCGCTAGGGCGAAGCGATGTCCGGAAGCAGTGGCGGAGTAAGGATTTTGGTAAGCCCCGGGCCAAAAATTTAGCGGCTACTACTAATGTTAAAGACTATATTGAGCCTAAGGTATAAAAAAGTACAGCACGACTGCACAATTAAAAGTAAATTTGAACTCTATGCTAAACATTTCAACAAAATAGATAAAATATGTCAAAACAATATAGCGTAGTGGAGCGGTAGAAAAGTTAATACCTAATTAACGAATGTTTGGTGTATCTGAGCCTATCATATCTTTATAAACAATAGTACAAGAATCTAAAGTTGAAAAACATGAAATTGCACATACAAATTAGGCACACAAAACTCCCAGATCAGCATGTCCAGTAAATCTCATGATGGATACAAAAAAATCAACAATATAACTCCTAAATGTCATCAATATTCAGGTTCTAATTATAAATATCCAATAGATAATAACCACTGCTGGAAAACTAAATGGAAAATCTCCTATAACACATTAATGCTCACTGTCTCAACGATTTTAACCTTTGTGTGGAGTATATAAAATAGGCACCATTCTTGGCTTACAAGCAGCCACCTATATTGCCGCATATTGTCTCTGACATTTTATTCCCAGCCAAGCACTTCTCTCGCATATGGATTACTTAGCACCTTAAACTGTTGGAAATGCAAACCTTGTTTGAACCCATCCTTCCCCAATTCAGCAACTTTTAGCAAAATAAGAGGTAGCACTCCAATGTTCAATTGTCCACATTGACAGGAGATACCCATTTTTATTTATGATACAAGAACAAGTAACCAGCTCTTCCTATACCTAATCTTGAGCAGATTATAACAATATCACGAGCCTTAAGAAACTCCTTTGCCAATGCATATCCTATACCTGTATAAGAACATACAAAAGTTACTGAATAACGACATACAAAGGTTAAAAAAGCATTTAGAATATATGTCACTACTACCAATTTATGTAAGCTTCTTTGACCACAATAGAATATCTAATTAATGATCTTTCAAAGTTTCAAGCTCAAATTATCAACCATTAACCAATCAATGAATCAAAAATCAATTATCCTGTGATTCCCGATTTCCTGTCATCCAACAAAAATGGCATCAAGGGAACTTAGCGAAGGTCAAGGCATCATAAATTCATCGTTCAATCATTCATCAACAAAGAAAAAAAGAAAGGAAAAATTCGTCACCTGATTCACCTCCACGCTCCATCGCTGTCACCCCGCCCGCAGCCTCACCACGAGCCGCCCGGTGAGTGCGGCGGTGCGGGGATGCGGGTTGCGGTTGAGGGCGCGCTCCCTCACCTCCGGAGTCACACAAGAGGGCAGCCGAACCCAGCGGCTAGGGCTCCAGCTCCACCATCCAATGGGCGTGGCGGGACCGACGGCGGGGCTGGAGCGACAGCGCTAGGCGAGACCGGTCAAGGCGGGCGGCGTGATTTAAGATTCGGCGTCGCGACGGCAAGCGCCGCTCCTTCTAATCCTTGCCGCCGGGTCATGATGCATGATGCATCCGCTGCTGGGCCTCGTGCCAGATTTCCCTTGAGGTGCACTGTTCCACTACTGGTCCGAGGCCCAGCTCCGCGCCTCCGCCCCTGTCCGGAAGCGTGTCGTTTGACTTTGGACGGCAAGCAGGCGGGGACAGACCTCTTGCTACATGGACGGGAAGAATAGATGGAAAAGAACGAAGATGCCCGTCACTTGTCAGTTGCCTACGAATATAACCGCTCGTGTCGAACGGACGGTGTAGATACAGTAAAGGTAAAGTTTACTTTTACATCACAGAAAAAAATGCACTTCTACAACATCGAGGCTTAGGAGTAAGAAGACGGGACCAGAAGCATTTGAAAGGTACAATATTTTTTAGTGCAAAAATACTTTCCTATTTAAACAAAACAAAAAGAATGTCTAAATCAGTTATTCAAAATTCTATCATTAAATTTATATCGAACTAGTTTAGTTGCTCCTACTCGTTCTAGTTATAACCACAAACCATAGTTGCTCCTACTCGTTCTAGTTATAACCACAAACCATAGTTGCTCCTACTCGTTCTAGTTATAACCACAAACCATAGCAATCCTAATCAACAACCATCATTTCTATCCCTACCCCACAAGATGCCCCGCTACCCGTGGCAACAGGACAAAGGGGTCTTAGGAAAAGCTTCCACGCACCCACCTAGAGTGGATGCAATCGGATCGGATATATGCCGACCGACCAGATATATTCGGATTGAATTCGGCTAGTCAACTCGGATATTTTTCGGATTCAGATTTGGTTTCAGATATTCGGATTCGGATTTGGTGTCGAATTCGGGACTGTACTATCCGTCGGTTCGGCATTTACCAAGAATATTGTCGGATATTTTCAAAAATAATTCAACCAAATATCCGAAAGCTCCAACACGGCAACCGAGCAACATCCATCTCCCTCCTTCGCCTGGTGATGTAAGATCGAGGATAACGACTAAAGGGGGGTGAATAGGCGGCTTTAAAAAGTCATCTCACTAAATACTCGCTCTATTGATTTCTATGTCAAAACCTAAACAATAATCAACGCGGAAGTGATAAACTAAGGTTTTGACAAATTAAAGGCTAAATCAACTAGGCTTACTAAGTGCACTAGCTAATTATGTCTCTAACAATAAATTACAATCCTAAAGACAAGCAAGGAATTTAATTCTAGAAATGTAAATTGCAACAATATAAATAAGAAATTGCAAGCATACACAAGAAGACACAATACTTTTTACCGTGGTGTTCAGAGACTTGCCGCTCTCCCCTAATCCAAGTTGAGGCAAGCCTAAATCACTTTGGACCGGCTCCACGAATTGAGCACCCGCCTCGATTCCACTAGTAGCAGCTCTTTCCCCTCTGGGTAGGCGAGGTTCGACCATCACAACTTTACCAGGCCTTCTCACAATCTCCTTTAGAAGGTCACCGCGCACGACGCCTCCACACGTCATCTAGGTATCGACGAACACCAAGAGTAACAAGTCAAACTCTCTAGCTTGATCCTCACCAAGTGCAACACATGCACAAGGGTGATCACCGAGTACAACACATGCACAAGGCTTCCCTCAAGTGTAACACATGCACGAGATGCTCTCAATCCTCTTCTAAATGCAACACATGCAAATAGGGCTCACTCTTAGCTCAAAAACCAAATATAAAAGTACAACACATGCACAACACCATCCAAATGCTCAACAAGGCCAACAATAACCAAATAACAGCCCCCAGGACTCCTTTTATAGCCTCTCCAAAAAAACTAGCCGTTGGAGGGCAAAACAAGCAAAAAATATAGCAAACTCGGTGCTACCGCCCTACTAGGCCGGTAGTACCGGTCTCTATGCTAATGGTCACTTTCGTGCATTAAAAACATCAAAAACTAGTCGTTACTACAGTGCTCCGGTGCTACCGCCCATCTAGTACCATTAGCACCGGCCATTTCAACCAAAAAACACCTCTCTGGAATTTTTACACTGTCTCTAGGGCGGCACCTATCTAGGGTCGGTAGCACTACTCGGACGGTGCTACCACTATTTTAGCAATTAAAATGATCATAACTTTTTATTCCGAACTCTGATTTAGGTGATCTTTGACTCTATGCGAAGATTATTACGATGGCTACAATCTCCACATATTTTCAAGATTTAAGTAACCATAGATATTTTTAAATATCACAAAAACAAAGAATCTAATAGGTGGGAGCAAATGATTATTCTCAAAAGAAAAAAGAATATATATGAGGTCATTATTAATAAACATGCTAAATATGAATTACTCTAGTGGTTCACTCGCACTTCAATCACACATGCACCATTACTCCAGTGATTCATTCATGTAGCATGTGATCTTTTATATATCATTTTTGGGGATTAGTCCCCGTCAGGGGCCCCACAAACCCGTCGGGGATTGGGGACAGGGACGAGAAAGTTTTGCTTATCGAGGATCGAGGATGGGAGGACGCTTCCTGCGAGAATTTTTCCCATTGTCATCCCTACTCAGGATATGATGCAGTTTGTGTCATCGCAAACCCCTATGATAACAAAAAAATTTGCTACAGATATGACAAACAGATTAATACGGATCTATAGCGTAAAACGAGGAGGAAGAGTTTGGTATTCGGAGGCTCAATCGTGCAGAGGAGGAGCACACGGTGGCCACAGTCTGGGCTTCAATACGTCCCATTTAGGGTGCGTTTGGTTGCTTAGATGAGGTTGGATGGGATATGGCCATCCAACCTGGATGGGATGGAGCCATCCAGGTGGCTGTTTGGTTGAGTAGATAGGGATGAGTCAGTTTTTTGTTTGGTTGGATAGATGAGAATGGATGAGATGAGCTAGTTTTTTGTTTGGTTGGATGTGTGAGGATGGATTGGCTAGTTGTTTAGGCTTCAAAATGTTATGCATGGCTGGTATGAATCATTGATAAGATGACTGAATTTTATACATGAACCGCGCAACGAGAATCGAATGGACACCAGTAAGCATGAAGGGAATAACTAATGTTCAAGTCTGCAGCATATACAGTCAGAAGAACCATTCAAGAAACTGACGCAGGCAGCGTCAATAATTCTAAATTGTTGATTTCATGTAAGGCCACAAGGAACCAAAAAAATGTAGTCAATGATCACGAAGAGATGGCAACATTGAATATGAGCGAGCTACATTTTGTTAAGATGACAAGACCAAAAGGCCAGTTGAATTTCATTACACAGCCACCTCCCTATGCCACCCCACACAATCCCCTCCCCATCGTCCCCCATTGTCTTGTGCCAAATCTAGTGGTCTTTGGTCACGTCATCGCCTTCGCTGACTATCCTAAAGAAGAAGATGCTTGCGACCGGAGAGGAAGAAGACAATGGCAACGCTGGCAAGTGGTTCAGAGAAGTACCGCAGGCAAGTGTTCAATCTTCACACCTGAGGACCCAACTTTCTTCCAGAGTTTCATTCCTAGGCAACCTGAAACAGACATAAATTAGAGATGGATGGAGGAACATACAGGTTTAAGATTTTTCAATCCTGAAGTGCATATCCTAAGAAATGCAATGCAATTATGAGCTTGCATGCATGCCCCCAATGCCAGGATGAATGACACAGAAGTTATAACTCTTCCTTTTAGTATCCTTTTATATTTTCAGTAAACAAGATTTTGTTTTATGGCTTAATTTCACTAATAAGAATAATAGCTCGTTGGGACTACAGCTCAATTTTAAAGATGAACAATACTCCCCCAAAATATCCATCAGGTTGGATTAGTCAGACTGCTGATCCTGAATTATTCATTGCTAAGGGAGCTACAGATCATCCAAAGTTCAGAGATTGCACAAACCCTTTCCACACACACAGATTGCAAAGCTACGCAAAGCTAATTTACTATGTGATGAGCAATCGGATACGAAATCGACAGTGGTGAGTGAGAAGCAACACACCTCAAACGACATGGGGGTGGACGCGATCGCTGTTCTCGATGTCATCGTAGCCATCGTCATCCTCGTCGGATGATGACAAGGAAAAGGCGGAAATGGAAGGGGAGTAAAGAGGTAGCACTAGCTCTGGAGGCGGTGCGGGCGGCGGTAGCGGCCAGGGGAGGGGAATCGGAGGAAGGTGCGGACGGGTAGGAAGGGGACGCAGAGGAAGGCACGAGGAGGTGGAGCGGCATGCAGAAGAAAAGCGCGAGGACGCGGTTGGCGTGGAGTGTCTCTGGGTTGCAAGCCACGCGCTGCCGTCGACGCCCGCGCAAACGTCACCACCCACCCCGCCAGCACCGCCATGCGGCCATGCCCCAATCAACCAACCACCACAAAGCCCCAATTCGCCTTCCCTGTCCGTCGGGTGTGAAGTTTAATGCAGAGATGTTGCTGCACCTCGGCGCTGCGCCCTCCTCGTCGACGCCATGCTCTCCTCGCCCATGCCCAGCCGCTGTCAAATCCTTGGGGAGAGGATACTGGGAGGCGATAGGACTGAGGAGGCGACCGATTTTTTCACGGTGGCGAGCGAGGAATCACGAGCGATTTGGGATGGCCTCGTCCGCCAAAGGAGTCACGGACGAGCAGGGATGGCCTCGTCCGGCCAAATTCTCCGGACAAATGCATCCAGGATCTCAAGAGAATATCTTGCCCTTGAACCAAACACTAGATAACTAGAAAAATAAGATCATCCTATCCCATTCAAGACTTGACTTTAAACCAAACGCATCCTTAGAGACTCAACCGATCTAACCTAAACCTCTCCAATCAACCTAGCCGGTAGCAGAAGTCATCTTTTTTATCCATTTCATTATTACCCAGAGGGGCCTTGGTGGGCCCATAGCAGAAGTTCCCTTTTTTGCCCATTTCTTTATTAGCGACAGCTGCATACTGCCAGATCAGCCAAAACTTGAAAGCGACCAAACACACTAAACATTTACTCTAAACATCGAATTCAATAAAAAAGAGCGGTGTTTTCATGCTTTTCTTTTTAACAGTTGTACAGATATTAAAGTATGAATGAATGATAGATGATGATTACTTATCCCTTCGTTTGCTTTAAGATCAGTACAACCTGTATTGAGAGAGAAAGCATTGAAGCATTATTCTAATTTAGACAGATGGACTAGGCTAATTGATGTCATAAGCAGTTGGTATTAACGAAGAACCCGTGTGGATTGATGGGCTTCTTTACATTTCGTTTCAACTTTATATTTCGTTTTGAGATTTAATTATGATTCAAAATGATTTTCATGACGGGGATTTAATTACAATTCAGAATTCAGATTGATTTTTGTGATTAGTCGCAGGATGGTCATACGATTCTTGTCAGAACTTCATGAGTTCGTGTTGAAAATTTCAAAGTTTTGTATCTTGAAAATAGAGTTCAAATTAAGGCTAGCAACATTCTGCAAATCACCATACTAACAGAATATTAAAACAACCACTGAATAAACAACTCTACCATACTATAATAAAAGTATTTTGTAGAAAGGCAAATATAAGTATTAAAATAACCATTGTGAATAAACTGCTCTACAAAGAACTCCAATTTCGGCAATTAGATTTGAGTTCTCACGGCAACTAAGATTTGGTCAAATGGAACGGAGTCAGCCCACTGAACGGAGTCAGCCCACTAAAGCCATATGCTAACACAAGAAAATTAATTCTCCAAGTTTCATTTTCTGTTTCACTTGCCTGTAAAATTTATCATGTGAACCCACAATATCAAATATAATATAAAAACAGTCCATTCTAAACCTATATTTTTATAATACGAATTCCCCCTGAAACATGTATTTTTTTGTAAAAATAGAAAGTAAAATTTATAGTTTTCTAATGATTTGTACAATAAAAATTTACTCAAGAATAGTGCTACTATACATCATCCTCTTAATATAAGTTACACAGATCTTATAAAAATCACCCATCCTTCATTCATAATTTAATATTTATACAAATTTAAATAGTAATACAAAACATCTTCCGCAGTAGAAATATTTCGTTGAAAAAAATTCATCCCACTGTCACTGCGCTACTAAGATAACATTCACAACACAATTAACGAAATTGCTAGGAACCATTTTTTTCGTAAGCGTAAAACATTTTCCTTCAATAACAGTAAAAATATCAATCCAGACGCTACAACATTTTTTTTACTACGTGTGAAACATTTTCCTTCGACAACAGTAGAAATATACACACAAAAAAATATTACAAACATTAGAAAAAAATATTACACCGAGCGTCCGATGAAACATGCTAAAATCAGATATCCGGCTCCTAGTTCTTTCCCACAATTGAAGGCACAGCCAAAGGTACTCCAACAGTACCGAAATAGAGAAGGCTTCGGCTTTTAAAACCTCTCTATAGGGCTTCATGCAACAGAAACAAACAAACAGCCTAATATATGAAAAAACAAAATTTCAGGTTGAAATAAAACAAATCAACTTAACATAAAGACTTTTGTAATCCAAACAGACAGAATGGAGAAACCAAACGAAAGATGCTAGATCAACTAATTCAAAGCAATATCCAAATGGCAGCACATCTTATAATTTAGATAATCCATAACTCCAACTTGATACTCAAAACTGAAAGAAACTGGCTTTTTGTGCGGAGTGCCCAACTTAAACAAAAATGCCTGTTGCAAGACTACAGTTAAGGATAAATGCCATAGATTAAGTTCGATTGGCAGCATAAAGATAAGCACTACACTTCGGTAGACTACACCCTTCACTCGTCGTCCTCGTCCTCATCAGCACCGGTGGAGGAGTTGAGGGCATTCAGCCTTTCGACAAGGCTGGCCTTCCTTTCCTCATATGTGAGCCTCTTAAGGTTGTACCTGCAACATAGTCAAGTCAGATTGAAATCATATCAGGGTGGCAAAAATTATTGATGGGATTGCAATCATCAGTTAGATATAGATACCGCTTGTGGGTCTTGGGAGGTTCCTTGGTTGACTTTGCCATGGTAGGATCAGCACGAATGGCAGCATGAACCTTCTTGTACAGAGCTTCCATGTCATCGGCCTCAATTCCCTTCTTGGTGTATTCACTGAAGTGGGCTTGGTACTTCTCTGGTTCCTCCTCAGCCAGTGACTGGAATAATTGTGGGCAAAAGACAAATGAGAACAAGTCAAACATAGTTCAAAAAATAACAGTTGAGTAAATTGATTTAGGCTACTTGATATACATAAGATTTAGCCTTCTTATCTTACAGAAAGAGATCGATCAGGTCGAACAACATCACAATAACATGAGGTAATAAAGAAATAACATTGTAATATCATAAGAGCAACTGTTTCAACTCACCCTCATGTACTCAGCAACATGTCCGCCATAGAGGTACTTGCGGTGAATCTCAGCATCCAGCTGCTTCTCATCCTTCTTGAAACCAGCAAACCTCTTGTCACTGTGCGGAATGTCAAGACCACCATCCAAAGCTCCCTGCAGCAACAAACAGAATTATACCAAGTGCTAAAAATACTCCAAGGGATGCCTATATTTCAAACCAAAACACAGTTCTGAAGTGTAACAAAATAGTGAGCAAGATATCCCTCCACGTGAAACCAAGATGAAGACAAATAAATGAGAATGCCTATTTTTCACAAAGTTGACCAGCACAATAGCCATACTGTTTACTGAAGATAGAAAGCTAACATAATGACACCATAAAAGCAACACATACCTTAAGGGCACCAAAGACACGGTTTCCAGTAGTGGTCCTGATAAGGCCGACATCCAAAAGAGCGCGGAATGGCCTCCTCTCATCAGATGGCTCAACAGAGAAGTCCTCCCCAGTGGCCTAAGTTCAGAATTAGCAATCATTACATAAGTTCATCAAATGCAACATGAGAAATATTAGGGGGAAAAATAATCTTTCAAACAAACCACACCTCAACATTGCCCTCATATTCTTGATCCAAATCACGGAACTTAAGTACACGTCGAGCCAAAAGCAGCCCAGTGCAGTAGGCTACATGATGCATTTAAACAGTTGAATTAAATTATCATATACGCATTGAGATAAAAAGCAGCATTCTGCGCATTCCTGTAGTTGATGAAATCTACCTGCAGCATAGTTGGTGAGACCAACTTCAAGACCATATCGTGGCAGCTCATGAGAATAGGCAGCAGCCATCACCATATCACCAGCAATGCTAGCAGATACAATCTGGGCAGTGATGTCCTTGTTGGTCTGGAGTTATATTGTTAAGAAATACAATATGCTTCTACATAGTAAAATCACGGTAATAATAAGCAGAGCAGAGATGATTAACCAGTGCACAACATGACAAAAAAAACTGAAGGATACAAATCGCACAACAAAGCGGTACTTTGGGGTATTGTACTTGTTCTTGTCCTGGTTAATGAGCCTAATCCTAGCCCTGTAATCAGTTTTCCCCTCTGCAAGCACAAGGACAGGGAAAAGAAGTCCATCAAAAACATGGTCGAATGAAAGAAGTACTCAAAGCATCAGGTGACAGGATTAAATATACGTCTCCTTCTCTTGAACTTCACTTGGAATCGCTTGTAGTACGCATTGGTCTTCTGGGTCTTGACAAACCCCCCCTAAATAAATAACCAAAAAACGCATGAATACCACTGTAGACCTAAACAGCCAAAAGGCTACTAAACATACACAGAGGACATATTCTTCTTTACTGGTATGACCTTTGGTTTCAGAAATTCTACAGCACATGACGGATCAATGTGTTTTGATCAAACTGAATCAGAACAGCTGAGTTTATTAGCTTCAAGACAAATTAAAGATAAACACCCAGAAAACAATATGTTGCGCTCATCATCTAAACTTTTAACTGGCAGCACTTCATACGACATATGTATCTGTAGATTAACAATATACCTACGGGTATAGCATGAGCTAGTGTAGATCTACTAAACCCTGTGATTCCAAAAAAAATTATGAAAACACCAAAGTGTCCCAATCTTTGTGATGAACAGCATTCTACAACAGATCCCAGCCAAATCGAAACGAACTCCACAAATCCTACCTTATGTAACAAAAACTTCGCATATGTGCTAATCACTAAACTAAACCTCCTAGAACCTTACGAATCTAGCGAAACATGGCTCTAGACTTGCAGTAACAACACCAAATCCACACGACAAACCACATAGATACATGCGTAGCAATCACCTAGAGCAGGTGCATAGGGAGTGGAACGGTTCCGGATCTTACCATCTCGCTCGCCTGCTGTGGCTGTGGCGGGTGCGGCGGCGGCTTCCCTTGGCGTGCGAGAGGAAGAGGAGCTGCGGGGAAAAGGGATGGGTTTATAAGGCGGCTCTCCTCGGGGTCCCTTTTATTCGCTGGGAGAAACCCTAGAGGCATCGGGTGGACGGATGGGATGGGGACTGGAGTGGACGGTCCAGATCGGTTCGAGGGTTTGTTCTCCATGCTAAAATGGGCCTCACGGTGGTAGTCTGGGTCTCTGGGATATGTGGCTTCGATGCGTTGTTGGACTATGGGCCTGCTATTTATGAAGTGGCCGGCTAGGGTTGCTAATGGGCTGGAGCCCAGCACAAGCATGGTACAAACCCAAATTATTGTTTTTTTTTTTGTCTAATCCGGTCTACGCCCAAATGGCCAAAACTAAGAAGCCCTATATTCAATCTAGGTTCAAATAAAGGCTTAGGGCCTGTTTGTTTTAGCTTTTGATTCTGGATTCTGACCTCAAAAGCAGAATCAGAAACAAACAGCCTGATTCTAGAATCCGATTATCACAATCCAACCCACCTATATACACTAGAATCCGCAATCCACTTCATATGTGCTTTTGGATTCCAGCTTTTGGAGAATCAGCTTCTCTACAACCACAATCCAGAATCAGCTTTTAGAGAATCCAAAGCTAAAACAAACAGGCCCTTAGTCAATTAGGGTGTGTTTGGTAGAACTCGAGCTCCACCAGATGGATCTGGTGGAGCTGGGTATTTCTAGCTTCACCAGATCCGTAGAGCTGAAGCTCCAGTACATTAGGAGTGTTTAGATGGATCATCTTATTTACATTTTAGACCAAAAATATAAACTTAATTCACTTTATTTTAGCCTACAAGTTTCAGATCTCAGGTGAAGCTAGAATCTGAAGCTCTACCAAACAGGCCCTTACTCTCTCCATCTAAACTTATACAATTTATTTTTTGAATGGTCTTATTCATAAATATAAGTTATATTTTATATTCTAATTCAAAATTATTGTGATATTCTCTATATACCCTTAATAAATATGCATACATCTTTACTTCGTATTCTCTACATGCATGCATTGAATGTAATGCTTGGTAATAATAATTAGGACTAATCTAGTTATTTTTAATACCTTCTTAGTCTATGTGACAAGAAAATATACCTTATAAACTTAGACAAAGAGAATAAATACACAGTCAACAACACCATAGCGTCTATCACATCTACTATTCTGTTTACAAAATTAAACCCCTCTATTGATTACTTATGCACTTCTCTACGGATGACGAACTAAAACAAAAACTTCCTACAGTAAAACAAGTGATGATTAACTAGTATACTAATATGTTTGTGTGTTAGAATCACTACTACACAAATATACATCACAATCGATTCTTTTTTATCATCACAGTCGGTTCTCATGACGACACAAAGTCATGAGACAGATATGAGGCGGCATTATTACAGTCGGTTCTCGCCCGATAGAGATGTGACGGTCATCTCTATCGGTTCCTTTGTAAGAAGCGATAGGGATGATCGACTCATCTCTATCGGCTTTTTATAAGAAGCGATAGAGATGAGGGTATTATCTCTATCGGTCCTCATATCTATCGCTTCTTACAAAGAATCGATAGAGATAATACCATCATCCCTATCGTTTCTTATAAAGAGCCGATAGAGATGAGTTCATCATCTCTATCGCTTCTTACAAAGAACCGATAGAGATGACAGTCACATCTCTATCATTTTCTTGTGAAAACCGACAGAGATGAAGGGGTGTGCTGTGCTATTTTCTAATTCACTTCCACACAATATGCACATATCACATTCACACCGAAATTACAGACAACATATCACATTCAAAGAACATGAACACTTTGTTACAACAAACACATATCACATTCGTTAACAAAATAGAACGTAAACATGCTTAACCATAAGTACACATGCAATCACATTCAGATATGTAATATTGTTCACATCTGGTCTAGTAGGAGCTTTCGGGATCTTTAAACCGTCCGTCCTCCGACAAGCATTCTATCCAGACCAACCGCATAAGTGGTCTCAGATCTTGTTGAGTGCAAGGTTGTCTACACTCTTCCGGGGATAATGGTATGTTGCAAAATAGAAACGAGTACTCTAATTTAAGTTTTTAAATTTCTATGTGAAAGACTAATTGTATAATAATGCATGTACTACCTTAGGGAAACTATGCGAGCCAAGAATCAAGATCACCATGTGTTGCATGACATACAAACCACAACAATCGTCACGCCTGTTGATGACACTGTGAAGAAAGAAAAATAAATTAAGAGACGAAGAAAATATGTCAGAAAATCTAAATCTTATATATGATAGCCATTTGTACCTTGAAGCGGACATACTCCAGCTTGGAGCCCTTTTTGTCGTCGTGTGTCCCTCCTGCTTCGACGTATTCCTTGAAACCCATATATACATTGGAGAGATGCCGTTGAGTAAAAAAATAATGAATGTAGTTAAATACATAAAATGTTAGATAAGAGTGGTGCACTTACTGCTCCAAAGGAGGCTTGATCGCGTAGGCCATCGGTCTCTTATCAATCGAATTAAAAGTGTACACTTTGTTGTCACTCGGAAGGAGCACGAGTAGAACCCAATGGTTGCTTATTAAACGGTATGCAGCGAAGAAAATAAGTTCACATACGGTTTCAGTGCGTAGAAGTAATTGAACGGTGAAGTAGTACTTACTCCTCATGGTACGGGAGTAGAATGAAGTCCTTCTTCGACTCAGCTTGCAATGCCCTCTTGATGTAGGAGGCAACCCATTCCGGTTGAAGCCTAGCTATCGTCTCGGACACAAGCTCAGGGTCGACGAACCCAACTAGTTGTCGATTCGTCACGTCTCGCTGCCTCATCGCCCTGCAACTCGCATTGAATGTTAAAAAGCGTAATGCAAAATCCTATAGAAGTCATAAGGTTGTGCAACGTGGTGCGATACTCACAGCGTCCGTGATCGCATGATGACGCATGAGAGAAATATCGATGGCTATCGGTTGGTACAGCATTTTAACAGATCCTCAAAACTAATCGAATGTCCCATCCTCCTCGCGGTGGAAATGTTCCTTTTTGTATCTAACATTGAAGTCGACACGTTCACTCTCTTTCACTTTGTCAACGTACCATCCATGAAGCTGTCGACTCTATATGCCTAGAGCATTCAATTTGCTGGAAGGCAGAAGGGGCTTTCCATGTACGTAGCCTTTAAATTCATAAGGCTTCTCTGGTCTGTGCTCTCTCTTTTCGGGCCAAGGAGTCTCCGAGGCCGGGCAAAGGGCTTTTCATGTACTTGAGGGGTTTTGGCCTTTGTGAGCCTTGCCTTTTTATCAGAGGCCTCCAGTGATTCTGTGGTTGTCGTGCTAGTCCTTTTATGCACCAGCTTTGTACTTTGTGCAGGACTCGTCACGGTCATAGGAGCAGGCGCAGGTGTGGTAGGAACCTACAAAGCACGCGTATAATTAAGTAACTTATTGCAATACTACTGGAGTGGTACAGAAGGTGCGAGGTTTTTTACCTTGACCAGTACGATGCCTGTCGTGGGCCACTTGATGAACGACATCGGCTTGCCCGAGAGTGGTGATGTCTTCGTTTGGGGGAACTCGAGCACATGCGATAAGAAGGCTTCGTGGACGTAGTCCACCGACCTCATGTAGCCATTCCCAAAGGTCGACCATGTACCGTGGTCGGTCTCCTTGCATGGAAATGCAATCCCGCTGCACCTCAATAGGAAATCCGTCTTCCACAAGGTGAGCTGGCACTTGGTAGGCGCTGCAAAAGTGCGAACTCGAGAGAAAACATATGAACTTACCTCCCACCTTTAGGTTAATTCAAATTAATTATTACAAATGGCGATGTGGGACTTCATGCCTAGCAACTTCAAATCACCCATGGACACAAGCTTCAGAATGTTCATGAGTAGTCGATGGAACTTTAATACCTTGGAGACATTTGCAAAGGTCTTCTTTCTCCTTCTTGGACAGGTGTAGCATGCAATGGGATGTATGCACCTTTTCCATCCTCCTCTATCACTGCAAGCCTGAGCCTTATTCCCATGTAGGCCATATCGCGACGAGCATTCACACCATCTTTGATCTTTCCAGGTATGTTCAGCAGGATGCCAACCAAATTGTCGCAGACATTTTTCTCAACGTGCATTACATCAATACAATGTCGGACATCTAACTCCTTCTAGTACTGTAAGTCCCAAAATATTGACATCTTCTTCCAAATGGTCCTAGAACGAATGATTTACTGGCTCTTTCCATATCAGTACATCGATATCTTGTACACGTGAATATACTTGCCTACCACTCATAGGTCGCAGTTGTCGAATGACTTCCTCTTCTCATCAAATTTGTCATCCATCTTACTAGATCGATGACTTCGAGGTAGAAACCTACGGTGACCCATATACACGCTTTCTTGGAGTTTGGCACCATAGGCTCTCGGTCTCCTCTTCATAAATAGGACACGCTTTGGCTCCTTTCAGATCAGACTCGCTAAATTACCAAGGGCCGTAAAATCATTTATGGTGTAAATACCATAGCCCGTAGGGTGAAATGCTCTTTTGTACGCATCCCACACCACGACCCCTCATTCTACAATTTTACAAAATCCTCGATCAAGGGTACAAGGTACACATCAATATCATTTCTACTGTTTGGGCCCCGAGATTAGCAATGACATCATGATATACTTCGCTTCATGCACAACCAAGGAGGAGGTTGTAGATACACAAAAGAACTGCCACGTCTTTGTGACGATCGCTCATATTACCAAATGATTCATTCCATCGTGACTCAACCCAAATCTTATGTTCCTCATTTCGCACCAAACTCCTCATGTTTTCAATCGATGTTTCTCCATTGAGCCAATCGCAGGTGTCTCAACTTGCCATCTTCCTTTCGAGACTCATAATTCCAACGCAATAATTTTGCCTCTCGATTTGCAAACAACCGCCTCAGACGGAAATGATGGGCAAGTACCACAATACCTTGGCCGTGCACCTTTAGTGACCTCTTCACCCTCGTTGCCCTGGCTCTTACGCTTCTTGTCGTTACGCTTCTCCTTTTATTTGTACCGAGGCACACCGCAAACCGGACAAATGTACACTCTCGATGTGTGTTACGGTACAAGATGCAATCATTTGGACATGCATGTATCCTTTCTATTTCCATTCTCATGGGACGTAGTAGTTTTTTCGCTTCATAAATGCTTGTTGGCAACTCGCTTTTCCTCCGGAGCGATCCGATAGAAGAACTAGAAGTGCATTAAAACTTGTATCTATCCAACGGTGTTTTGCCTTTAGTTCAAATAATGCAAGGACCGAACCCAACTTGGTGTATTCTGCTTTGCAACCTGTGAACAGTGGTTTGGCATCGTCTTCCATCAAGCTTTTAAATTTTTCAAACTCTCTTTCCGTAATTACCTCCACATCCCGCGACATTTGCTCCAAATTCTCCTCCTCAAACATATCAAACTGCAACTCATCATCCGGTTCTATCGTGTCTTCATTGCATATCGGCAGGGTACTACCTGTCTCCCCGTGATGGATCCAACACGTGTAATTCCTCACGAAGCCACGTCGAATCAGGTGATCCTCAATTTGAGCTGAGTTGTTAAATCTTCTCAGATTAGTGCAATAAATGCAAGGACAATATATGAAGTTTACACCCCTCCTCATCATGTCCTCTTCGGCAATTTTTTTGAACTCCTTAACACCCTCCAAATTCAAAGACTCACACGACTTTTGTCATACATCTATTCCTTACGGTTCATCTGTAATTAAACTTCACACAATAAATTAAGCACAAACTGGAGCGACAGCAAGCTAGCTATTTGAAATATTAAGACATCATTTCAGTTAATATTACCTTTGCAAAATAGAGGACAATTTTCTACAAGATATATGAAATATGTACTCCCGGTTGATACCTAGATTCTTCCCTGGTTTAGAGCTTCCAATTTTCTAGATAAGAGACATACATTTTTAACATGAATAATGATACCAAACAATCTAATTATATAGTGCAGTAGCTTACAAATCTTTTGACTACAACGAAACAAAACAAGGGTACCAACGATGACTCCTAATCTCTAAATATGTTTGGTCCTAATCCCATTTGAGGATATGTGGTTCAGACAAGTTCCTAAGCCGTTGTACAACTCTAGAGAAATTTCAAGAAGATCTCTCGCTATTCTCCATATACACGCCTCGACAACAGTCAAGAGGGTGTGTATCCGGAGAATACCAGGAGACGCTACCAAATCTACTCAGAGTTGTACAACATAGCCCAAGAACTTGCCCAAGCACATACCTCGAACCGCCCAAAGAATGTGGACAATTCGAGACTACTCGCTTATAAATATGTCATTTCGTTCTGGATATTTATAAACAAGCATCCTCGAACGGAGACGAGGGTTTCGCAAACCTAAATCAGAATATTCATCAGTGACAAAGAATAATAATTTCATATTAACATCAAAGCACTACAAATTAAGATAATTAAATACATGTGTGCTTGTCAAATAAAGGGTGTGAAATCGATAGAACATACACAATACCAAAGGTAATCTAAACTTTCTTCGTGACATATCAAAATTACATAGTGCAAAATTAAAGGGTTTGAAGGAATGCTCACATTTTGAAGAAAATCACAAATTATGCAAACTGAGGGGAAATCTCCTCAAGTTAGGGCTTCAAATTTACCCTCTTAACACCCACCCTTGAGGATTTCAAATTTTCTCACCCAAGTATTGCTTCCAACCACTGAATATGACCTATTTTTTTGGGTGGCGGCGAAGAAATCTCCTTTGGAACAATAACAGAGAAGAGTTCAGCTCGAGTGGTATAAATAATCTAATGAGGCACATCACTATCAGTTCTCATATAAAAAGCGATAGTGATGTGATCATACACATCACAGTCGGTTCTTATAAGAGAAGCGATAGTGATGATCGTTGTCATCACAATCGGTTCCCACATAAGAAGCGATAGCGATGAAGACGTTGACATCATTATCGGTTCTTATGTGAGAAGCGATAGTGATGAGAATGCACATCACTATCGCTTTTCAAAAAAGAAGCGATAGTGATGTTCTATCGCTTCTTTTTTTAGAAGCAATAGTGATGAGTAAGAACCGATAGTGTTGTGTACGTGTTCATCACTATCGCTTTTTATGTGGAAACCGATAGTGATGATAATGCACATCACTATCACTTCTCGTATAAGAACCGATTGTGATGTTCCTAGTGCTACATCACAATCACTTCTAACCTGAGAACCGATAGTGATTATTATTAATGCCTCTCCTAAGTCATCTATCACAATCGTTTTTTCCTAAAAACTTAAGAACCGACATAGATAAAGCGATAGTGATGTACCATTATGTAGCAGTGAATTAGCACATAGTACCATTTTTTTACTTGGCACTTATGCCATCTGCTTCCGCTTGCTCGTTAAGCTATCTACATTTCACTTCCTATTTTGATGATGGCCTTTTCTTAGAAAAAAATTGTTGTTGGTGCTTCGAATTGTGCCCTAGCCAACATTATTTGAAGGAACTATATTTATGGCTACTAAAATATAATACAAATTGCATACACATATTAGTTGCAAGAAATTTCTAAAGTTTTTCTCTAACTTCTCCCTACCACGACAATCGAATGAGTAGCTGATGACATGGAAAAAATGTAAAATGAAAACACATGTACTGTAGTCACTCTTTTAGTTCTTATATATCACTTTGTAAGATTGAGGATGCCGTTTAGAGTGGGGTATAGAGTGGGGTGAATAGACGGTTTTAAAAATTTCTTTTACGATTAATTAAAATCTCATCTAAATGCTCTTATATCAAAACCTAAATGATAATAGATGTGAAAGCGATAAACTATGATTTTGACAATTAAAACCTATGTCAACTAGGCTCACTAAGTGCATTAGCTAATTATGTCTCTAACAAGAATACTGTCGGCGTTTCGAGCGCCGGCAAGTAAATTTGTAAGTCTAAGGGCTGCGCCTCTCGCCCCCGAATGGTTAGACCTCGAGTCCAAGATGTATACCGGTTCGGGCCAAGGTCCCTACTCCAGTCAGGCGCTTGGTGTTGTATTCATCAAAAGCGGATGATCGCACCGAAGTTTTTTACAAGCGAGAGGTGGAGCCTCAACACTAGAATGATCTAAACTTAGCTCTCGTAAGGAGAAGAAAAAGAAGAAGAGGAAGAAGAGGAAAAGCTCTCTTGTAGCTCTTACTCGCCTGTTAGGAGGTTCCCGCCTCCTTTATTCAAGATGAAGGGGCAAGTTACATCGAGAATTGGCGGCGCCGTGCGAGCTACTTAGGGCTTCGGCTTGCCCCGCTGTCTCGCCAATCGCTCACCGATCGTCGCTTGTTCACCGACCGGTCGCCGCCGAGCCTATGCTGGGTCGGTGGTCTAGCCGGTCGAGCGGTTAGGTAATCCTCCGAAGTGGCGAGCCGCTCTCGTGATCCATGTGGGTGCCGACGTAGTCGCGTGTGACGTTGGAGTTGCCTCGGGAGAGCGTGTCCTTGCACCGTGGGTGGTCGGTCGATGGGACAGAGACGGGCTTCAGCAGCCTATCAAACCGTTTTGGAAGGGACCACCGCCTCGCCACCACTTCAATGACCGCTCGTGGGGCACGTGGCCTTAGGTTGACACGGACTCGATCGCGCGCACGCGCCCTCGCGGGATTATCATGGTTCGGTCGGAGCCGGGATCCCGCCCCGCCGCGGGGTCGGGAACCTCGCTGAAGTCGGAGTCGCGGATCCCGCCCCGCCGCGGGGTCGGGAACCTCGCTGAAGTCGGAGTCGGGGATCCCGCCCCGCGCGGGGTCGGAACCTCGCTGAGTCGGAGTCGGACCGGCCGGGAATGGTCTCCCGAATGGTCTCAGAGGCATTTGGGTAGCAGTGCCGGGACGACTGCTTAGGCCGGGCCGATTCGAGGCCGCCGCTTGCCGCCTGGCTTTGCTTGTTGCAATTGGGCCGCTGGTGCACCTCGCTTTATGAGTATTCGCCAAGAGTCTCGAACTTCCAATCGAGTTCGCAGACTTCGGTTGGGGTTGAGCTTGATCGATCCGCTCAACTAGGTGGGCCAACGGGCCTACCGCTTTTGCCGGGCGTGCCCCAACGCATCCGACGCCCGCCTCGGATTACGCTCACGAGGTATGCGAACCGCCGGAGCCTCTTAATTGCTTTGTGCGCGCGCGCACGCTAGGTGTGTTTTTGCTCGCTCGCCTTCTTGACCGCCGGTTCCGGTGGCGGGCGCTTGCTTTCTCGCCGGCATTTATTCCCGAGTCGCTTGATCTTCCTTCGAATGGGTATATAAGGGCGCCACGGGTTGCTCGAGCGCAGACTCTTAGACGAGAATCCTTTCCTTCTTGAAATGTGTTCAAGACACCCTTTAGTCTTCGCCGTGATGACATCGTGGTGGAAGAGGAAGACCCTTTGAACGAGCTTTGGGTTGAGTATGATCAGCGATAGCCGAACTCCCAAAGAGAGAAGAAGTAGCTCGCGACGTTGTCGCCGCTGACGCGCTACTTCAGCAATCCGAGGCTTGGGTGGCAAGGGGCCCTCCTAGAGGCAATGGCGCGAGGGCGCCGACAGCGAGAGGCGCGCCGCGTCGGTGTCGCCGAGCGGCAGCAGCAGATGCCATTCCGCTACCGTGGCTTCACTTTGACGACGGGCAAGGGCCTACCAAAGAGTCATCTCCAACGACCTCAGTCCACCGACCCCAAGTCCGTCCCGTCGGCCGAGCAAGGGCCTACCGTCGGCGTTGTCGTAGGGAGTTTTTAGGAGTCCGTGTAGATAGAGAGTCTTGCGTGTGCCTCATGTAAAGTGGTGTAAGTTTTGAGCTCACGCTTTTTAATGAAATCCTTTTTTCTCTCTATGAATGACTTCATGAAGGAGTTAGCTTTGCTTGTTCTCGCTTTGATCACCGGCGCTAGAAAGTTCGGCGATCGGTTTCCGAGTGGTCTGACGTGCGAACTCGCGGTTTGTTCCTCAAGAAATCTTCCTTTGCGCTGCTTTCGCGCCAGTAGCTAGTCGGTGCCTTGGTCGGCAAGGATGAGCGGATGCCTTCTAAGTTTTAGTGCCCGAGTGCCTTGGTCGGCGGACGACCGGATGCCTCCGCGAGGTTCCGTGTCCGAGTGCTCGCTTAACGCCGTAGCCGGACGCCGCTTAGTCGACAAGGACGCACCGGATGCCTCCGCGAGGTTCCGGCGTCCGAGTGCCTTGGTCGGCAAGGACGACCGATGCCTCCGCGAGGTTCCGATGTCCGAGTGCCTTGGTCGGCAAGGACGACCGGATGCCTCCGCGAGGTTCCGATGTCCGAGTGCCTTGGTCGGCAAGGACGCACGGATGCTCGCGCGAGGTTCCGGTGTCCGAGTGCCTTGGTCGGCAAGGACGACCGGATGCCTCCGCGAGGTTCCGGTGTCCGAGTGCTCGTTTAACGTCGAAGCTAGACGCTGCCTTAGTCGGCAAGGACGACCGGATGCCTCCGCGAGGTTACGGTGTCCGAGTGCCTTGGTCGGCAAGCGACGACCGGATGCCTCCGCGAGGTTCCGGTGTCCGAGTGCTCGCTTAACGTCGTAGCTAGACGCCGCTTAGTCGCCAAGGGACGCACCGATGCCTCCGCGAGGTTCCGGTGTCCGAGTGCCTTGGTCGGCAAGCGACGCACCGGATGCCTCCGCGAGGTTCCGGTGTCCGAGTGCTCGCTTAACGTCGTAGCTAGACGCCGCTTTAGTCGGCAAGGACGATCGGATGCCTCCGCGAGGTTCCGGTGTCCGAGTGCCTTGGTCGGCAAGCGACGCACCGGATGCCTCCGCGAGGTTCCGTGTTCGAGTGCTCGCTTAACGTCGTAGCTAGACGCCGCTTAGTCGGCAAGGACGCACCGGATGCCTCCGCGAGGTTCCGGTGTCCGAGTGCCTTGGTCGGCAAGGACGACGGATGCCTCCGCGAGGTTCCGGTGTCCGAGTGCTCGCTTAACGTCAGAGCTAGACGCCGCTTAGTCGGCAAGGACGACCGGATGCCTCCGCGAGGTTCCGGTGTCCGAGTGCCTTGGTCGGCAGCGACGCACGGATGCCTCCGCGAGGTTCCGGTGTCCGAGTGCTCGTTTAACGTCGTAGCTAGACGCTGCCTTAGTCGGCAAGGACGACCGGATGCCTCCGCGAGGTTCCGGTGTCCGAGTGCCTTGGTCGGCAAGGACGACCGGATGCCCCTCGCGAGGTTCCGGTGTCCGAGTGCTCGTTTAACGTCGTAGCTGGACGCTGCCTTAGTCGGCAAGGACGACCGGATGCCTCCGCGAGGTTCCGATGTCCGAGTGCCTTGGTCGGCAAGGACGACCGGATGCCTCCGCGAGGTTCCGGTGTCCGAGTGCTCGTTTAACGTCGTAGCTAGACGCTGCCTTAGTCGGCAAGGACGACCGGATGCCTCCGCGAGGTTCCGGTGTCCGAGTGCTCGTTTAACGTCGTAGCTAGACGCTGCCTTAGTCGGCAAGGACGACCGGATGCCTCCGCGAGGTTCCGATGTCCGAGTGCCTTGGTCGGCAAGGACGACCGGATGCCTCCGCGAGGTTCCGGTGTCCGAGTGCTCGTTTAACGTCGTAGCTGAGACGCCGCCGAGTGCTCGCTTAACGTCGTAGCTAGACGCCGCTTTAGTCGGCAAGGACGCACCGGATGCCTCCGCGAGGTTCCGATGTCCGAGTGCCTTGGTTTGGCAAGGACGCACCGGATGCCTCCGCGAGGTTCCGGTGTCCGAGTGCTCGCTTAACGTCGTAGCCGGACGCGGGTATCCATCCCGAGTCCCCGTCCGGCGAGGGAAGCCGCGAGAGGAGTAGCCGCCGCCTATCCCACAAGTTTACCCCATCCGCAGTGTGGGACTGGAGGGGGTGAGCGACGCGCTTACTGCGTTGGTTTGAACGCCGTGCTCTTGGAGCTAGTAACGGTAGTCCGAGTGGGTCCCGGAGGTCCCGCCAAGGGGACCTTCCGAGCGACGGTCCCAGTAGGGTGTCCCGCCCCGCCGTGGGCGACCCATAAGAAACCTTTCTTTACTCAATCTCAGATGGACCTCGGGTCGTCACCGACCCAGAGCACACCGGCCGCCGCCATCGATGAGCTCCCGGAGAGTGTGAAGTATGGTCTCGGGCGAGTAGAGGTGGACTGGTCGTCACCGACCCAACCGGGACCCACCGTGGGCTCACTCAGACTTGCCCTCGCTCAAGTTTCACTGGGCGCCTTACGCCCATCCGGTGGGTTAGGCCTTTTGCAAACCTACACTTTGGTTGGCCCTCGCGCAAGCCACAAAGCTTTTTGCCATCTTGGGACCGCAGCCCCAATGGGCCTCTCGCGCGCCGAACAACCGGCCCCGCCAAAAGGCGAGACCAAGAGGTAACGGACACGCTGTCGGGGCGGCGTCTTTATGACTCGCAACCCGACGCGACAGATTAAATGCGAGTGGAATTGGAAATCGGAGTTACCAGGCCGGCGATGCACGAGGGCGGGCGCGACGATTCGCTCGAGGAGGCGTCCGTTCGGTCGGCGTCCGCCGCCTCCTATAAGTACGCTTGTTGGGGTGCCTCGTAGCCACGCTTTCGCCTTCTTCGCCTCCGTCCCTAAAGCAAGAAAACGCCAGAGAGCCGAGAAGGAAACCTCACCCTCTTCTTCTCACCCTTCCGTCGCTTCCCGCCAAGATGTCGTGGACGGAGTGCTCCGCACAGAGAGTCGCGGCGCCGCCTAGTGAAGAAGGGCTTCCTCCCGCCAGCAGGCACCTCCGGGCCGGAGAGTGCCGACCGGGCCGTTATCCCGGCGCCGCAGAGCGACGAGGTTGTGGTCCCCGCCTCGTTTTTTGAGCGCGGCTTCGGCCTGCCGCTCCACCCTTTCGTCCAGGGGCTTCTTTTCCATTACAAGGTGGAGGTGCACCACCTCGACCCTAACGGGGTCCTTCACATCGCCATTTTCATTACCCTGTGCGAGGCCTTCTTAGGGATTGAGCCGCATTGGGCGCTGTGGCGGCACTTCTTCCAGGCGAGGCTTTGGAAAGACAGGCCGTCTGACGCGACGGCGCCCATGGGCGGCCTGGCCCTCCATCCTTGTCCGACCCAACTGTCGGCGTTTGGGTTTGACCGACCATAGCCTCAAGGACCACGGGGTCGCTTATGCGTAGGTCGGGTCAATTTGAGAGGGCCGAAGAGGATAGGAGTCTTGTTTATGCGGTAGTTACGCGCACTCATGGGGGTTCGGAGTGTTCCCGATCGGCCAAGGGTTTTTCCACTCGGGCACTTCCTTCTTCCGCAAAGTGCTACTTAGCAACCATAGCCGGGCGAGGCCGTAGCGCCGGTCGAGAGGGTTACCGCCGGGATAGACTCTGTGACTAGTCGGTCACCACCCACATGAGTACGTGAGTTAGCCGAGTTCGTGTGGGGAAGATTGTTCCCAATCGACCGTAAGGTCATCCCACTCGGTGCTTCCTTCTTCCGCGAGTGCTACTTGGCAACCATAGCCGGCCGGGCGAGGTCGAGCACTCGGGTCGAGAGGGTTACCGCCGGGATAGACCTCGTGGTCGGCCGGGTCACCGACCATGCAGACACCATCCGAGCGCGCTCGAACGGGCGCCCACGGGCACCCCGAGTCGTCACGTGGCGACCGTGTGCTCGCTTGGGAGAAAGGTAAAGACTTATACCAGAAAAAGAAAAGAGCTTAGGATAGAATCGCCTTAACTTTTCAATGTTCCGCATTAGGGAGGATGCGACCATCGGCGCCCTTGAGTCGAAGGTGCCAGTCGGAGAACTTCCACGACGGTGAAAGGACCTCCTGTGGGGCGCCACCAGTGCTTATCTTTGGTTGTCCGACCCGACGCAGAACCAAGTCGCCACACCAAGGATCGCCCTCGAACTTGGCGGTACCGTGGTAGCGGCGCAGGCTTGTTGATATCCGCCGATCGCAGATTTGCCACGCCGCGCCTCGCCGAGCCGGGTCGATGGCGCCTTGTTGCGGGCGAGCCCCGAGCCTCATCAAGGCTTGCAATCTCGGGAGCCGATTCCGTGTCATGGGCAAAATGGCTTCAGCCAACACCATAAAGAAGGGTGTGAACCCGGCCGCCGGGTCGGCGTGGTCCGCAGACTCAGAGGACGGAGGCGCTCGGCCACCCAAATACCGCGAAATGCTTGAGCCGATCGAAGATCCGCGCTTGAGTCCTTGAAGGATCATGCCGCTAGTGCGCCGACCGCCGTTAGTCCGCGGATGGGCTATCGCGCCCAATCGACACGGATGTTGAAGTCGTCCACATCCTCGAGAATTCCTTCCCCGTGAACTGTGTTCCGTTGTCGGTGATGATGGAGTTTGGGACTCCAAACCTAAAAACGATGTCGCGGAAGAAGATGGCCGCTTGTACCGACGTGACGCTCACGACCGGCTTGGCCTCTATCCACTTGGTGAACTTATCTACCGCGACGAGCAGTGGGTGAAGCCCCGGCGCTTTCTGAAGGTCTGACCAAATCGAGTCCCCGACGGCAAAGGCCACGTGATGGGGATCGCCTCAGAAGCTTGGCGGCGATGCGTCTCACGAGCAAAGAACTGGCATCCTTCGCAGGTGCGTACGATATGCTCGGCGTCTGACACAGCGGTTGGCCAGTAGAAACCTTGTCGAAAGGCCTTTCCCACAAGAGATCGGGGTGCTGCGTGGTGACCGCAGACTACTGTATGTCGCCCAAAGAAATTGCTTTCCTTGGTCGGTCAAGATACATTTTGGAGGACCGGAGGGACTCCTTTGTAGAGGTCCGGGCCGATCAGACGAAAAGATTTTGCCACGGGCGAGGCGCCGGCCTCGGTCGGGTCGGGGAAGTGACCCGTCCACAAGCGGTCGATGTAGGGCCTCCTCGATCGGACTCAAGTGCTAGCACACCGCGGGCGATCCGCCAAGTCTACGCCCGACCGCGTCGGTCGAGGTGACCGTCTTTGATTGGTCGGGTGGCCGCCACCGCCGAGTCCACCGACAAGGCCGCAGGAGGTCGGAGACGAAGATCCCGGCGACAGGCTCTCACCGAGGCAAGATTGGCCAGTGATCGGCCTCGCCATTGTAGCGTCGGTAGCTATGGTGAAGCTCGAAACCCTTGAACGCTCCTCGAGCCGCGTACTTCTCGACAAGACGCGGCCATGCGGCGCTCTCGGGCCCGCAGCCTTCATGACTTGGTCGACGACAAGCTTGGAGTCCCGTGGGACGAGCCGGCGGGCACCGAGGTTGGCGGCGATCCGAGACCGCTGACGAGCCTCTCACTCGGCAATGTTGTTGGTCGCGTCGAAGAGCAACCTAATGGCGACAGCCTGCTCTCGAAGCGGGAGATGATGGCGACTCGCGCCGCGCCATTCTTGGTGTAAGACCCGTCAAGTACATTGTCCAAGACGGGTCTTCGACCATCGGCGGTGCTCGGGCTTGGTCCACTCGGCGACGGTCGGCGAGCTCGCGATTTGATCGCCGTCAGGGGACGATATTATGCCATGGCCGCTAAGCTCGAGCGCCCATTTGGCTATCCTTCCCGAGGCATCGCGATTGTGGATGATCTCGCCAGTGGGGACGTGGTCACCACGGTGATGGCGTCGATCAAGTAGTGAACGAGTTTCCTCTTTGCGATGAGCACCGCGAGAGTAACTTCGCACTGTGGTACCGAGTCTTGGACTCGAAAGTACTCATCGATGAAGTAGACCGGCCGCTGTACCTTGAGCTCACGGCCTTCTTCCGCTCGCTTCCACCACGAGGGCCGCGGACGACTTGGGTAGTGGCGGCGATGTAGAGGAGCAACGTTCACCCGTGCCGGGCGACCAGATCGAGGCGAGGACAGAAGGCCTTCAAGCGGGTGAGGGCCTCCCGAGCCTCGTGTCCAACTGGCGGTCGGATTTCTTGAGCAACAGAGCTAAGCGGCATTCGCGTTCGCGAGGCGAGACACGAAACGGCTCAAAGCCGCCAGCACCCGGCCACCTCGACCCCTTTGAGGTTGCCGACCGGGCCCATCCTTGCGATCGCCGAGATCTTCTCCGATTGGCCTCGATGCCTCGCTCGAGAGACGATGAAGCCTAAGAGCTTTCCTTTGGGGACCCCAAGACGCACTTCTGGGTTGAGCTTTATGCGAAATCGTCGAAGGTTCGCGAAAGTCTCTTCTAGGTCGGCGATAAGGTCGCCGCCTTTCCGGTCTTTACGACAATATCGTCGACATACGCCTCAACGCTGCGGCCGATCCGGTCATTGAAGCACGCTTGCATACATCGCTGGTATGTAGCGCGCGCGTTCTTCAGCCGAAGGGCATTGTGACATAGCGTAACGAGCCGAACGGAGTGATGAAGGAAGTCGCGAAATGGTCGACTCCTTTAGCGCAATCTGGTGGTAGCCCGAGTAGGCATCCGTAAGGAAAGAGACTCGCACCAGCCGTGGAGTCGATGACTTGGTCGATGCGAGGTAAGGGAATGGGTCCTTGGGACATGCTTTGTTGAGACTCGTATAGTCCACACACATTCTCCATTGCCCGCTCTTCTTTTTACAAGTCAGTGGTTGGCTAGCCACTCGTGGTGGCGCACCTCTTTACAAACCCCGCCGCCAAGAGTTTGGCGATCTCTCCCTATAACCCCGCGCCTTTCCTCGTCGAGCGGCGCGGCGTTGGGCGACCGGCTTTGAGCCCGGCCGGACGCTCAAGGAGTGCTCGGCGACCTCCTTTGAATGCCCGGCATGTCGGAGGACCTCCATGCGAAGACATCTTTGTTAGTGCGGAGGAAGTCGACGAGCGCTTTCCTATTTGGCGGGAGCGTGGCTCGACCAAGACGGTCTTGGTCGGATCACGTGGATCGACCGTGACCTCCTTCGTGTCCGGCGGATTTGAAGGATCCCGCCCGATTTGTTGGATTCGGGGGCGGACTCGGCGCTTCCCTCCCGAGCTTGTTGAGTTCCGCAGAGGCAACGATCGCTGAGGCGAGCTCGCACCGCCGCTTTCGCGCTTGAAGGCAAGCCGAAAGACGATGCCGCGGTAATGACTCCATGCGGTCCGCATCTTCACTTGAGGTAGGCGTAGCGGGGATCGCCATGAACTTGGCGTAGCATGGCCTCCCAGATGGCGTGGTAGGCGCCGGGGAAATCCACGACCTCGAAGGTGAGGATCTCGGTGCGGAAGTTTCCGGCCCCGAAGGTGACGGGCGGTCGACCGCCCGAGCGGATGGGCTTGTTGGCCGGATGACGCCATGGAAAGGTGCCTTGCTTGGCCGGAGGCTTGAGCGCGGATCCCATAGCGTCGAACGCCTCAACGTAGAGGATGTTAAGGCCGCCGCCTCGGCCCATCGCGACCTTCGTGAGGCGCCGTTCGACGACGGGTCGACCACCGGCGGTACCTCCCGGTGTGGACGCGATCGGGGTGATCGGTCCGATCAAAGGTGATCGGAACTCCGACCACCGAAGATATTGGGGACGCCGCGCGACGGTGTGGACCTCGCGATAGCGAGCTTGAGCCGACGCTTGTTTGCGTAGAGCCGGTCCTCCGAAGATCATGAGACACCGTCGGGCTCGGGAACTCGCTGTGCGCCTTCTTCTCCGCTGTTCGCGGGCCGCGCGCTTTCTTTCCTTTGCTTGGCGCGCGTGGTGGGGACGCTAGAAAGATAGCGCCAGACTTCGCAGCCCGGTGATTTGTGCTTGACGGAGAACCCATGGTTCGCATGGGCCGCCCATCAATTTCTCGGTGGTGGGCGCGACGGCCGGCCGCGCCGCCGCTGGCGGGCGGTCGGCCGTGGCGACCACTGGGTCTCACGGACCGCTTCCCGTGCCGCCTCGCTTGTCGGCGGTCGGAAGGAGACCCGCTTGACGCCGGCTCTGCTGGGCCTTTCCTCCTTCGAAAATAGCCCCTCGGCCTCCTCGCGAGGCGTGGTTGGTGGCGATGTCGAGGAGCTCCTTGGTGGTCCCGGGCTTGAGGCGGCCCGGCTTGTGCACCAAGGCCTTGCGGAGGTGTCAGATGAAGGCTCCCACGACATCGGGCGTCGGAGATGTCGGGAGCTCGTTACAGACCAAGCGGAAAACCTCCTGATGTAGTCCCGAGAGTCTCCCGCCTGCCGCTTGCGACCTTCGTGTCCCAGGAGTTACTGTGCGCTTATAAGTGCCCCGAAGTTACCGACGAAGAGATTCTTCAAGTCACCCCGCCTCGATAGTTTTGAGGCGGTACTCGAGCCAGGCTCGAGCCGAGTCCGCGAGGTAGATGGGGAGGTACTGGATGATGAAGAGATCATCTGTCGCTCCCCCCAAGACGCGAGCCGTAATCTTGAGCCGACACACGGTTGGTGGCCCCTGTACTTGGCAATGTTGGTAGGCGCCGAATCGGGCGGAAATCCGCGGCGGATCCCTTGGCAAAAAGTCCGTGGTCCGGGACCATCGTGGCTCGGGCCGCGGTAGTGGCGCCACCATCCGCAACACGTGAGTGGCGGCGCCCTCCGCCATCTTTCTTCGCGCCTCGAGGTGGCGCGATGTCGAGGCATTACCGAGGCGCTGGCGCACCGGGGTGCGTGAGGCCTGGGGTGGTTCATGGTGGGGTGCGGTCTTGGCCGCACCCAGCCGGCTCCGTGCAGCGGTGCGGGCCCGGTGGCCGGAAGTAGCGCCGGTGTGGTAGGAGCCGGAGGCTCGCATGTCTTTGACGGCCGCGCGCTCCCACCACCAAGGTTCTTCCGTAGGTAGCTCGCCTCCGGGTTTGCGGGCTCCGGAAGGCCTCGAGCAAGATTGCGCCGCAGACCACGCTTTTGGCTTGCGTGAGGGAAAACTGGGGCGCCGGATTCGCCGACTTGTGGTGCTCTTGGCGCGCGCGCGTCGCGTCGCCCAAGACTTGCGCTGGCTCGGGCTCGCCCCGCTCGAGTTGGCTCGAGCCGGCCGAGCTCACCCTTCGCTCCTCCACTCTCGCGTTGCCGTTGGAGCTCAACGCGGCGAGCTCGAAGGCGTTCAAGGCGCTTCGCGCCGGTATTCCCCCCCTGTGCCTCGGTCGCGGGACGGGACCGTCGTAGCCGCGGTGGCTACGCCCATCGGTTGCAGGCCCGCCACGTTGCACTCGCGAGTGCCGCTGCGGCGGGATACTCCGTGTCGAGCCGGAGCCGTGGTGGAAGAGTCTTCCAAAGAACTCGTGGACGGAGGTTGGCATGTAGCCGCCATAGCTACAAGTCGTGAGCAAAGGGAGGTGACGGATCTCTGCGCAGTTCCGGAGGGGCTTCGCCAAAGGAGGTATAGCGCTCCTCGGGTTCCGGCTTTGGGGCCGCGGGCGCTCAAGCCGGAGTGGGACGGCCGCCGGAGATGGTGTCTGTGCTCTCGCAGCGCCGCCCCGGCGGCAGCTGATGAGCGTGAGCTCTCCTCCGAGGTGACGGTGAAGCCGAGGGAGCCGGCGATCTGCTCCCGAACACAGCCATGCCGTCGTTGGAGAAGAATGCCATCAAGGAGACGAATGGGAATCGGAGATGTTTGCCAAGACGCGCTGGCCCCCTACCGGCTACTAACCGCTTGCGCTTTGAGCGCCGGCAAGTAAATTTGTAAGTCTAAGAAATTGCGCGTTCCGCCCCTCAATGGTTAGACCACAGTCCAAGATGTATACTTGGTTCGGCCAAGGTCCCTACTCCGATTCGTGCGTTGGTGTTGTATTCATCAAAAGTGCGGATCGCACCGAGTTTTTTTACAAGCGAGAGGTGGAGCCTCAACACTAGAATGATCTAAACTTAGCTCTCGTAAGGAGAAGAAAAAGAAGAAGAGGAAGAAGAGGAAAAGCTCTCTTGTAGCTCTTACTCATTGCCTGTTAGGAGGTTCCCGCCTCCTTTATTCAAGACTGAAGGCGAGGTTACATCGAGAATTGGCGGCGTGCGCGAGCTACTTCTAGGGCTTGGTCTTGCCCGCCGTCGCCAATCGCTCGCCGATCGGTCGCTTGTTCGCCGATCGTCGCCTGCTTGAGCCTATCTTTGGTCGGTGGTCTAGCCGGTCGAGCGGTTAGGTAATCCTCCGAAGTGGCGTAGCCGCTCGTGATCCATGTGGGTGCCGACGTAGTCGCGTGTGACGTTGGAGTTGCCTCGGGAGAGCGTGTCCTTGCACCGTGGGTGGTGGGTGATGGGACAGAGACGGGCTTCAGCACTATCAAACCGTTTTGGGAAGGACCACCGCCTCGCCGCCACTTCAATGACCGTTCGTGGGGCACGTGGCCTTAGGTTGACACGGACTCGATCGCGCGCACGCTGCCCTCGGCGGGGATTATCATGGTTCGGTCGGGCCGGGATCCTGCCTGCGCCGCGGGGTCGGGAACCTGCTGAAGTCGGAGTCGCGGATCCCGCCCCGCCACGGGTCGGGAACCTGCTGAGTCTGAGTCGGGACCGGCCGGGAATGGTCTCCTGAATGGTCTCAGAGGCATTTGGGTAGCAGGCCGGGGACGGCCTGTTTAGGCTGGAGCCGTATTCAAGGCCGCCTGCTTGCTGCTCTGGGCTTTGCTTGTTGCAATTGGGCCGTTGGTGCACCCCTGTTTTATGAGTATTCGTCAAATATGCAATCCTAAAGACAATCAATCAATTTAATTCTAAGAATGTAAATGACAACAATATAAATAAGAATTGCAAGCAAACACAAAAAGACACATTGATGTTTTACCGTAGTGTTCGGAGACTTGTCGGTCTCCTCTAATCCATGTTGAGGCAAGCCCAAAACATTTTGGACAGGCTCCACGAATTGAGCGCTCGCCTCGAATCCACTAATGATAGTTCTTTCCCCCTAAATGTGTGCATTTATATATATATATATATATATGGAGTTGAAAATATTGTGCACATCTTAAGATTGAGACTACGGTGAAGTTCATCATTTATCTTGAATCTAAGGAATGCAGCTAGAAATAATAGAGTTGTATTGGATGTATACCTTTGGTATTTCTATTTTTCAATGAGATAAGACTAATCAAAGATATACTCAATAAAAGAGTAAGTCTCATATTTAGATTTATCAATATAATCATGAATACTATATCCAAGGAATACAACAAGATACGATAATATGAATTTGAATGCATACATTTGATATTTCCATATTTTTCATAAAAAAACTAATAAGATTTAAACTCGACAAAAGAGTTAGTCTCGAGTCGTTCAATTTGTTTTTTTAGATTTCATCTCTCATCCAGCGATCGGGATCTCACCGCACGCCTAACCAACTCGCCCAGCGCACGACGGCAGCACATCACCCGGCGAGGCAACGCAACGGATGGCCGCAGCAGTGTGATGCCAAGACACCGCCCGCCATGTCGTCTGTCTCGCTCCGCCGCGCCACCGCTCCTCCCCATCCGCCTTGACGCATCGATTTCAAAGAAACACCTTCGCATTGAATGTTAAAAAGCGTAATGCAAAATCCTATAGAAGTCATAAGGTTGTGCAACGTGGTGCGATACTCACAAAGGTCCGTGATCGTCTGATGACGCACGATAGAAATATTGATGGCTATCAGTTGGTACAGACGGAACAGATCCTCAAAACTAACTGGGAATGTCCCATCCTCCTCGCGGTGGAAATGTTCCTTTTTGTATCTAACATTGAAGTCGACACGTTCACTCTCTTTCACTTTGTCAACGTACCATCCATGAAGCTGTCGACTCCATATGCCTAGAGCATTCAATTTGCTGGAAGGCAGAAGGGGCTTTCCATGTACGTAGCCCTTAAATTCATAAGGCTTCTCTGTGGTCTGTGCCGGCTCTCCTTTCTGGGCCGAAGGAGTCTCCGAGGCCGGGGCAGTGGGCTTTTCATGTACTTGAGGGGGCGTCTTGGCCTTTGTGAGCCTTGCCTTTTTATCAGAGGCCTCCAGTGATTCTGTGGTTGTCGTGCTAGTCCTTTTATGCACCAGCTTTGTACTTTGTGCAGGACTCGTCACGGTCATGGGAGCAGGCGCAGGTGTGGTAGGAACCTACAAAGCACGCGTATAATTAAGTAACTTATTGCAATACTACTGGAGTGGTACAGAAGGTGCGAGGTTTTTTACCTTGACCAGTACGATGCCTGTCGTGGGCCACTTGATGAACGACATCAGCGCTTGCCCGAGAGTGGTGATGTCTTCGTTTGGGGGGGAACTCGAGCACATGCGATAAGAAGGCTTCGTGGACGTAGTCCACCTGGACCCTCATGTAGCCATTCCCCAAAGGCTGACCATGTACCGTGTCGGTCTCCTTGCATGGAAATGCAATCCCGCATGCAGCCTCAATAGGAAATCCGTCTTCCGTCAAGGTGAGCTGGCACTTGGTAGGCGCTTGCAAAAAGTGCGCAACTCGAGAGAAAACATATGAACTTACCCTCCCACCTTTAGGTTAATTCAAATTAATTATTACAAATGGCAGTCGTGGGACTTCATGCCTAGCAACTTCAAATCACCCATGGACACAAGCTTCGTAATGTTCGCGGAGTAGTCAGATGGAACTTTAATACCTTGGAGACATTTGCAAAGGTCTTCTTTCTCCTTCTTGGACAGGGTGTAGCATGCAGCGGGGATGTACAGACCTTTTCCATCCTCCTCTATCACTGCAAGCCTGAGCCTTATTCCCATGTAGGCCATATCGCGACGAGCATTCACACCATCTTTGATCTTTCCAGGTATGTTCAGCAGGATGCCAACCAAATTGTCGCAGACATTTTTCTCAACGTGCATTACATCAATACAATGTCGGACATCTAACTCCTTCTAGTACGGTAAGTCCCAAAATATTGACATCTTCTTCCAAATGGTCCTAGAACGAACAGATTTACGGCTCTTTCCATACTGTACATCGATATCTTGTACACGTGAATATACTTGCCTACCACTCATAGGCTGCAGTGTCGAACAGACTTCCCTCTTCTCATCAAATTTGTCATCCATCTTACGGTATCGATGACTTCGAGGTAGAAACCTACGGTGACCCATATACACAGTTTTCTTGGAGTTTGGCAGCCATAGGCTCTCAGTCTCCTCTTCATAAATAGGACACGCTTTGGCTCCTTTCGTACTGTACCCCGCTAAATTACCAAGGGCCGTAAAATCATTTATGGTGTAAAATACCATAGCCCGTAGGGTGAAATGCTCTTTTTTGTACGCATCCCACACCACGACCCCCTCATTCTACAATTTTACCAAATCCTCGATCAGTGGTACAAGGTACACATCAATATCATTTCTCGGCTGTTTGGGCCCCGAGATTAGCAATGACATCATGATATACTTCTGCTTCATGCACAACCAAGGAGGGAGGTTGTAGATACACAAAAGAACTGGCCACGTGCTGTGACGACTGCTCATATTACCAAACAGATTCATTCCATCGGTACTCAACCCAAATCTTATGTTCCTCATTTCGGCACCAAACTCCTCATGTTTTCAATCGATGTTTCTCCATTGAGCCGAATCAGCAGGGTGTCTCAACTTGCCATCTTCCTTTCGAGACTCATAATTCCAACGCAATAATTTTGCCTCTCTGGGATTTGCAAACAACCGCTCCAGACGGGAAATGATGGGCAAGTACCACAATACCTTGGCCGGTGCACCTTTAGTGACCTCTTCACCCTCGTTGCCCTGGCTCTTACGCTTCTTGTCGTTACGCTTCTCCTTTTATTTGTACCGAGGCACACCGCAAACTGGACAAATGTACAGCTCCTGATGTGTGTTACGGTACAAGATGCAATCATTTGGACATGCATGTATCCTTTCTATTTCCATTCTCATGGGACGTAGTAGTTTTTTCGCTTCATAAATGCTTGTTGGCAACTCGTTTTCCTCCGGAAGCAGATCCGATAGAAGAACTAGAAGTGCATTAAAACTTGTATCATCCAACGGTGTTTTGCCTTTAGTTCAAATAATGCAAGGACCGAACCCAACTTGGTGTATTCTGCTTTGCAACCTGTGAACAGTGGTTTGGCATCGTCTTCCATCAAGCTTTTAAATTTTTCAAACTCTCTTTCCGTGTAATTACCCTCCACATCCCGCGACATTTGCTCCAAATTCTCCTCCTCAAACATATCAAACTGCAACTCATCATCCGGTTCTATCGTGTCTTCATTGCATATCGGCAGGGTACTACCTGTCTCCCCGTGATGGATCCAACACGTGTAATTCCTCACGAAGCCACGTCGAATCAGGTGATCCTCAATTTGAGCTGAGTTGTTAAATCTTCTCAGATTAGTGCAATAAATGCAAGGACAATATATGAAGTTTACACCCCTCCTCATCATGTCCTCTTCGGCAATTTTTTTGAACTCCTTTAACACCCCTCTGAAATTCAGCACTCACACGACTTTTGTCATACATCTATTCCTTACGGTTTATCTGTAATTAAACTTCACACAATAAATTAAGCACAAACTGGAGCGACAGCAAGCTAGCTATTTGAAATATTGAGACATCATTTCAGTTAATATTACCTTTGCAAAATAGAGGACAATTTTCTACAAGATATATGAAATATGTACTCCCGGTTGATACCTAGATTCTTCCCTGGTTTAGAGCTTCCAATTTCCTAGATAAGAGACATACATTTTTAACATGAACAATGATACCAAACAATCTAATTATATAGTGCAGTAGCTTACAAATCTTTTGACTACAACGAAACAAAACAAGGGTACCAACGATGACTCCTAATCTCTAAATAGGTTTGGTCCTAATCCCATTTGAGGATATGTGGTTCAGACAAGTTCCTAAGCCGTTGTACAACTCCAGAGAAAATTTCGGCAGCATCTCCCCGCTATTCTCCATATACACGTCTCGACAACAGGTCAAGAGGGGTGTGTATCTGGAGAATACCAGGGAGACGCTACCGAAATCTACTCTGTAGTTGTACAACATAGCCCAAGAACTTGCCCGAAGCACATACCTCGAACTGTCCAAAGAATGTGGACAATTCGAGACTACTCGCTTATAAATATGTCATTTCGTTCGGTATATTTATAAACAAGCATCCTCGAACGGGAGACGTAGGTTTCGCAGCCTAAACTGTAACATTCATCAGGTGACAGCAATAATAATTTCATATTAACATCAAAGCACTACAAATTAAGATAATTAAATACATGTGTGCTTGTCAAATAAAGGGTGTGAAATCTGATAGAACATACACAATACCAGTGCAATCTAAACTTTCTTCGTGACATATCAAAATTACATAGTGCAAAATTAAAGGGTTTGAAGGAATGCTCACATTTTGAAGAAAATCACAAATTATGCAAACTGAGGGGAAATCTCCTCAAGTTAGGGCTTCAAATTTACCCTCTTAACACCCACCTTTGAGGATTTCAAATTTTCTCACCCAAGTATTGCTTCCAACCACTGAATATGACCTATTTTTTTGGGTGGCGGCGAAGAAATCTCCTTTGGAACAATAACAGAGAAGAGTTCAGCTCGAGTGGTATAAATAATCTAATGAGGCACATCACTATCAGTTCTCATATAAAAAGCGATAGTGATGTGATCATACACATCACAGTCGGTTCTTATAAGAGAAGCGATAGTGATGATCGTTGTCATCACAATCGGTTCCCACATAAGAAGCGATAGCGATGAAGACGTTGACATCACTATCGGTTCTTATGTGAGAAGCGATAGTGATGAGAATGCACATCACTATCGCTTCTCAAAAAAGAAGCGATAGTGATGTTCTATCGCTTCTTTTTTGAGAAGCAATAGTGATGAGTAAGAACCGATAGTGTTGTGTACGTGTTCATCACTATCGCTTTTTATGTGGAAACCGATAGTGATGATAATGCACATCACTATCACTTCTCGTATAAGAACCGATTGTGATGTTCCTAGTGCTACATCACAATCACTTCTAACCTGAGAACCGATAGTGATTATTATTAATGCCTCTCCTAAGTCATCTATCACAATCGTTTTTTCCTAAAAACTTAAGAACCGACATAGATAAAGCGATAGTGATGTTCCATTATGTAGCAGTGAATTAGCACATAGTACCATTTTTTTACTTGGCACTTATGCCACTGTTTCCCGTTTGCTCGTTAAGCTATCTACATTTCACTTCCTATTTTGATGATGGCCTTTTCTTAGAAAAAAATTGTTGTTGGTGCTTCGAATTGTGCCCTAGCCAACATTATTTGAAGGAACTATATTTATGGCTACTAAAATATAATACAAATTGCATACACATATTAGTTGCAAGAAATTTCTAAAGTTTTTCTCTCTAACTTCTCCCTACCGCTGACACTGAATGAGTAGCTGATGACATGGAAAAAATGTAAAATGAAAACACATGTACTGTAGTCACTCTTTTAGTTCTTATATATCACTCTGTAAGATTGAGGATGCCGTTTAGAGTGGGGTGAATAGACGGTTTTAAAAATTTCTTTTACGATTAATTAAAATCTCATCTAAATGCTCTTATATCAAAACCTAAATGATAATAGATGTGAAAGCGATAAACTATGATTTTGACAATTAAAACTTATGTCAACTAGGCTCACTAAGTGCATTAGCTAATTATGTCTCTAACAAGAATATGCAATCCTAAAGACAATCAATCAATTTAATTCTAAGAATGTAAATGACAACAATATAAATAAGAATTGCAAGCAAACACAAAAAGACACATTGATGTTTTACCGTAGTGTTCGGAGACTTGCCGGTCTCCTCTAATCCATGTTGAGGCAAGCCCAAAACATTTTGGACAGGCTCCACGAATTGAGCGCTCGCCTCGAATCCACTAATGATAGTTCTTTCCCCCTAAATGTGTGCATTTATTTATTTATATATATATATATACGGAGTTGAAAATATTGTGCACATCTTAAGATTGAGACTACGGTGAAGTTCATCATTTATCTTGAATCTAAGGAATGCAGCTAGAAATAATAGAGTTGTATTGGATGTATACCTTTGGTATTTCTATTTTTCAATGAGATAAGACTAATCAAAGATATACTCAATAAAAGAGTAAGTCTCATATTTAGATTTATCAATATAATCATGAATACTATATCCAAGGAATGCAACAAGATACGATAATATGAATTTGAATGCATACATTTGATATTTCCATATTTTTCATAAAAAAACTAATAAGATTTAAACTCGACAAAAGAGTTAGTCTCGAGTCGTTCAATTTGTTTTTTTTAGATTTCATCTCTCATCCAGGCGACTGGGGATCTCACCGCACGCCCAACCAACTCGCCCCGCGCGCACGGCAGGCACATCACCCGGGCGAGGCAACGCAACGGATGGCCGCAGCAGTGTGATGCCAAGACACCGCCCGCCATGCTGTCCGTCTGCTCCGCCGCGCCCAGCTGCTCCTCCCCCATCTGCCCGGTACGTACGACCCCCCAAAGAAACACCGTGCCGAGACGCTGATTTCTCCCGCTTTCGCCGTCCTCCCGAGCCGCACGCGTCGCGCTAATAACGTTTGAATCGTTTTTTGGTTGGCTGGCTGGCTCGCTCGCAGGTGACGGCGGCCCACGTCGGCACGCGGGCGCTGCGGAGGGTGGAGGTCAGCGCGCTCAGGTCCTACGCCGACCCGCTCGTCGCGCGGGTGCCCGACCGCCCGCTGCTCTCTGACTCCTCCATCCTGTCCCCGTACACCACTGCGCCGGACGACATCGTTCGGGGGTTCGGCTCCGCCGAGCTGCCCAGCGCCGACGCTCTGTGCTGCACCGCGGTCGAGCCGCCACTGACGGCCGTCTCCGACCTAGCCATCACCACCGATGTGGTCGACATGGTCACAAGCGATTCAGCGGAGCGGTTCTTGTCGGACGCGCCGGTGCCCACCACGTTACCGACCGACGGGTCCGCTGTCGAGCACTCCGTGCCCAGGTTCATCGACTCGGTCGGCAAGCAGATCTTCCAGACGGAGGACGCGCTGACCGAAGGGTACGACAAGCTGAGGCTGTCGGCGTACGACGTGCTCGGGAGCTGGAGGAAGTCCGTGGACAGCGCGATTGGTGGCCTCAAGGCGTCGGTGGACGCCACCAAGAAGCAGGCCGCCGGTGAGGTGACAGACGCTTCCGGTGCGTTGCAGGAGAAGGTGGCCGGAGCTGGTGCCGTGGCTGTTGATGTCCTTAGGAAGGCAATTGTTGCTGCCGTGGATTCACTGGGCAGGGCAGCCACGTCACTTGTGTATTACTACGGGTCGACAAAGTCGTCGTTGCCACCAAATGTCAGAGATTTGTTGAACTCGTCCGAGGAGAAAGCCAGTCTTATATTGAGACCGATCGGATATGCCCTTCAACAGGTACATTGGTGACAAAAACCCAACTTTATTTTGCTTGTTATACTGGTATATTGATGACTTGATATGAACATTTAATGTGCTGGTCTTTATGAATGAAATCTATGGTTAAGTCTGTTGATTGTTGATCCAAATTCAAAGAGAAGGCCAAACTTCTGACGGAGCGTAGCGGAGCGCGCCGCCCCTAGGGACGCCTGGGGGTGTTCACCCCCCCCCCCCGGTATAGATCGTTTTTGACCTAGGTCACAGCCGCCTATTTATATCTCCTCTTGTAAGCCGCACGGGCGATTCGTCCCCTGCGTTTGTAACTCTCCAGACAAAATAGTGAATCTCTGCCACCGGCGCCCGTGGTTTTTTCCCGAAAGGTTTTTCCACGTTAAATCTTGTGTCTCCTGTTCTGTTCGTGGTTTGATCTTCTTCATGTTTTGTTCGTCATTGTTTTAACAAAGTCAATTGTTCGTGAGGCCACTCAAATTTTGCTCCGTGCAATGCTTCAGGTAAATGTAATCGTCGAAGGCATTGAAAAGAACGTTGGTTTGGATCCAAGTGATCCTATTGTTCAGTTGGCAGTTCTTCTTGGAGGTTCGACAACAATAGGGTAAAGGAGAATTTTCTTTGCCTTTTGTAACTGACATCTCGTTGCATCTTCTTTTCAAACCTCCTTCTAAGTTTGTCTGTGCTGTAGGGTATCTTACTGGCTCTTTGCATATGGCGGCTATTCTGGAGACTTGTCACCCGAGTTGGCATTGGAGCTATTGAAAAATGATGGCAAAGCCGTACTTATTGATGTTCGGCCTGAGGCAAGATATTGTAAAGCTCACTGGCCTTTTCTTTCTTTCATGTCCTTTTTCATCTGAGCTATCTTTTGAATCCAGTGCATGATTCCTTTTGCAAATTGTTGAAAAGATAAGATTATTATTAGCCACCTGTGTACCGTTGCATCTGTAGAACAGTTTACCACCAAGTTCTACTTGACTCCTGTCATGCCCTTTGGTATATAAACATTTTTTTGTGAAGTGTGCATACTGACATGAAGGGGGAAAAAATATCAGCCACGTGTATCATTGCTTCTTTAGAACAGTTTAGTACCAAGCTCTTCACTCAGTCATGGTCATGCATGCCCTTTAGTATAAAAATTTGTACTGAAGCATGCATATATACTGAAGGTTTGCAACTATTTGTCATGTTTTCTGTAGAGCACAAGAATAGAATATTACATGTACCTTAACCTCAACTATTTGATACTCTCTCCAGTTTCCAGTCACAAAAGAGTGATGTCCTAGAATGCATGCAGTCAAACTCTACTAATTTTGACCAAATATATTGTTTAAAACGTATGGTTTGGATATATGATAATGATACGAGTGAATTTGTCATGAAAAATACTTATTGTCGAATATATGATAAGATACTTTAGTGGTCAAAGTAGCATCTTATTGACTTTGAAAAGTTAAAAACGTCACTCTTTTTTGTGACTAGAGGGAGTATATCATTGATATTTAACCAACAACTATAGCTGCTTATCATCAAATAACGTTTTGTAGAACTTAGAGGGTAAAAGATGGAATTCCTGATCTACGTTGTGGAGCTAGATCTAAATATGCAAGTGTTGCTTCACCTGAGGTGTGTCTTGTGTGAATGTGAACTAAAGATCTGGAGTGCTACTTGTTTCTCTTCTACTTATAGAACATTTATTCGGTAGAAATAATTATGTCTGTCCAATCACTCATTGATTACTGGACAATTTATATGTTCGCTTATCCTGAAATCAGCTCCAAATTTGTATGTCCATTCATAAAGGTTACAATTGTTTCAAGCAACCAGGGTCTTTTTTTGTACCGATAGTATTAGGAATTGTTTTCAATTCTTCCAGGAGAACACAACTCTTATCTAGCACTAGCTGCTTTGTCTGAGTTCCAAAGGGTTGAAAGTATAAAATAGATTTTGTTCATTGATAAGTAGTCCATTTGATTTTTTTAGATCAAAGGTCCAGTAAAGAAGATACTTAAAGGTGGAAGAGATGTTGATGATGCCTTGCTTGCAGTTGTCATCCGCAACTTGAAGTTGGTTAAAGTATGTTGTTTGACTGAGGCTTCAGTTTGATATCTATATTCCAACATTTCTTCACAAGAAGTAATAATATGTTTTTCACCTGATTTTATAGGGTGATTCAAAGGTCATAATTATGGATGCTAATGGTGCCCGATCAAAGGCCATTGCTAGGTTACTGAAGAAGCTTGGCGTGCAGGCAAATTTTGAATGTTTTTTTCCCAGTGGTAGTTCTTTTGCATGCATTCATTTTCCTGTCTAAATTTGAATGTTTCGGTAGCAGCGACCTTACCTGGTTAAAGGCGGTTTCCAATCTTGGGCAAAGAACCTTCGTGTGAAGGAACTGAAACCTCAGACCACATTAACAGTAATAAATGAGGTAAAAATTCAGACCAGAAACTCATCTCTCAACAAGAAGGATTGTGCCAGTTGTTGGCTATCCCGTCATTTTTTTCTTTTTTCCCTTTCCAAAACCGTGTTTGGTTGTTTTGACCACATTGTGACCTATGATTTGACTAATTCTTTGGGATGTAGTGGACATTTATTTTTTGTAAGTTAATGATCACACGATATATATATGTACTTATTATTGTCCTCACTGCCATATGTAGTAATGTCACACACTCACATTAACATTGAATGTGTGTAGGACGCTGAGGCAACATAAAGCCCACCCCAACACTAGCCCTTGGATCTCTTCTGGTATGGTCATTGGTCTTATTCTTGTTTTTAGTTCTTTTTGCTTTTGTTGGCAAGCTGTCTATTGTACCTTAATTTTTTATGACTCAGTTACCATTGCATTCTGTGAAAGTTAGTTTTGTTAGAAGTTCAACTGTATATATACTGGTCAAATCTTTTCCATTTGCGTAGTTTTCAAAGCCTTTTAGATGCAGTACTCCTTTCTTGCTAATCTTCTTTCTTTTTTTGTGACAGGGACTCTCAGCAGTGGCATATGCTTTGCTAGGTAAGTAGACTAGGAAAACGTTATATACGATTAGTGCATTGCTTTGCCAAGGTTAAGATGTGTCACATGATTTTCTGAAAAGTACATCATCTTGACACAGAGGGCTGCATCTTTCGAGCGCACAATGGTGTTTAGGGCAAACTTTCTTATTTCAACATCAGTTTATCAATAGCAAACAGTAATACAATTGCAAGTATGGCATTCTAGCGAGGTTTAAGAAGGCATTGCCTAGTGGAGTATTTTCAGGTCACTTTAAAAATCACTTTTGAATATTGCATCCCCTACCTAGTATGCTGTGTCCATTCTGTTAAGCATCGAAACCTAAACCACTTCTGTTTTCTGATTTATTTGCCATTTTACCTAAACGTGCATCATTGATCTTTTTGACTGAATTTCCATAATGGGTATTTGCTATTGGACCTTTAAAAACTAGTTAGAAGAAACAGGTGCGATGCAGTTTCAGCCATTTCAAACTAATTTGACTAATGATCATCGTGACTGCAGAACGGGAGATGACTTTGCAATACATCGGTGTTCTAAGCCTTGGGCTGGTATGTTGTTTCCATTTTAAAACGTTTGCTTCACAGCATATTTGTTGTTCAGTATGCGTATATCTGCATGACCGGAGATTAAGGGCTTGCTTGTTTTTGCTTTGGATTCTATAAAAGCTGATTCTGAATTGTGGTCGTAGAGAAGCTTATTCTAATCCAAAAGCACATATGAAGTGGATTGTGGATTCTGGTGTATATGGGTGGGATGGATTGTGAGAATCAGATTCTAGAATCGAGCTGTTTGTTTTTTATTCTGCTTTTGAGGCCAGAATCTAGAATCAAAAGCTAAAACAAACAAGCCCCAAGGAATATAAGTTTGTTTTCTCAAATAGTACTGCCAACTGCAAATATGTAGCCATTTGGTAAGTGGCATGAACACTGTTTACCTGATATTTTCTTTCCTATTTTTGCGGACTATCTACCTTCGGTTCTCTACATACGAGGGTTCTGAGGATTTGCAACAAGACCTAAAGTAAGTTATCCTGGATTCCTGCCTTCCTGGTATTATCTGTTTTTGTTGGTGCGCTTCTATTCTAGAAGTTTGCAGAATTTGCCTTTTTTTTAAGACCAAAGACCTTTTGGCCCAGTGTAAAACTTGCCACTTTTCCAACGCAGAAGAAAGCTAGTAACAAGTTTTTTCCCCTCTCCCTCTATTTGCCTAGACTGTTGCTTTCCCCAGTAAGAGTGGGCGCAGAAGCGTTCTCGTGGGCGGCTAAAAAGCTAGAACCAAACAAGATTGGCCTGGCAACGTCCCCCTCCACCACGGCGGTCCAGGACCGGGTTCTCCAAGCGGCGGCGAAGCATGAATCGCAGCCACCTGATGCTGAAGAATCATCAACCCAGACAGACAATTTGGTCTCGGAAGCATGAGAAGCCTGGTGGAGTCAATGAGCCAGCAACTCCAATCTGCGCAGCTGAATGAACTTGGTAGCCACTTCCGGTTAATTTGGTGAATTGATGTTTCTGGGGTAGTTGATCCGAGGTACTTTGAGCAGCCGTGATACCTAATTCGTTTACAGTTTTGGATTCACCGAATACCTATTGATCTTCAAAGACTTCTTATCCATTCATCCGTCATTCATCAGGATCACAGGACGTGTTTTACCGTAAATGACAGATAGTATGACAGAATTTTTTACCCTTTTACCCTTTTTTAAATTTTACTACTAATACTACAAGTGGTAGTATAACTAGATCTAAATTAATCTCAACTATTAGATTTAAAGTAATGGACGGCTTATATGATTTTAATCCACTGTAAAAGAGCTCAATTTATAAGCAGCATTCGCAGTGAACACATGCCGGCAAGTGGCAAAGATGCCAGTTTGTAAGTAGCGATCATAATTACAATTTTACCGATATCTCCGGGACACGCACGTACCAGCACAGCCCGGGCTGGGCTGCACCGACAGGTCGCATTTGCTGGATCGAACATTTGATCCCAGACTCGTCTAAAAAAAATCCCCAATCGAAACTTGGAAATGTAAAATGGAGATAAGTAACGCGATTTAAACGTCTCGAATCTTTGGGCACTTGCAACCAGAACATTGACCTGTCCAAGTAATAGACTACGGAGTAACACACAGCATACGGTAGCATTTGTATTTCCTCCGTAGACTGCCGAAAGACGAGAGCACGCAGAGAAACATAAGACTCAAGCCAACGGCAATGCAAGCAGAGGGCAGCTGCACCAGGCATCGGATCCCGAAGCATTGGTTTTTTTTTTTTTTGCCAGTTTGTACACCTTTTTTTTAAAAAGAAAAATGATCCATGCGAATAAATTTATAAAGATAGTCCGTCTCTTTAACCATGGAAGCAGTGGTCTGCCACGAGTGGAAAACATGCTACACGTCATCCATTCGTTGCGCGACTGTCTGTACGCTAGAGTCAGTTGCATGATGGTTGTGTGACCGGGATCCAAATCATGTCTCAAATGTGCGACTGGCCTTTGTGGTACGGCCAACAAGCGATAAAGATATATTTCGAAAAAAAAATAAGGTAGGGTTATTATTGTAAAACGATTAAAAAATATTTATCTATTATATATTAAAAGCTCATGAGAGTCGCTAAGAAAAAAGAGAAATAGACTAGAAATTCTCACAAAAAAGCAAAATATCTAGCCCTTAATTTTATAGGCCTTATTTACAATTGCCATTGAATCTTTCAAAAATAGACTAGAAATAAAGCCCATGAGAGTTAGACTAGAAATTCCACAAAAAACAAAATATCTAGCCCTTAGTATGGTGGGCTTTATTTACAACTGCCATTGGATCTTTGAGAAATAGACTAGAAATTCTCACAAAAAAGCAAAATATCTAGCCTTTAATCTGGTGGACCCTAATTAAAAATGCATCATATTGACCATTAGATGCTATTGAGTAGATATATATATTACTTTGTAGTATAAAATCAAAATAAAAGACAAAAATTACATGGTAGGGACGGATCGATACATCTGGATCTCATACGTGATTAAGCCTAATTGTAATTTTGATTAGTAACTCATAACCAACAAATGAACGCACCTTGGCCTTATACAGACAATACACACCGATGTGACTCAATGCATGCAATTAAAGAAAATACAAATGACCTCATGTTGGTTCAGCCATAACATAAAAGTCACGCAGCTCCAAAACTAATTTGTATTTGATTTGATTTTTCTAAGAATTCCCTAAAAGTAGATCGGTTTTGTCGAGAAACAAATAAATCAAGACATTTACTGTATATAGACTTATCCCTTAGACGCCATGGTGTCTGCTGGTGCTCCCCGTCCAAGTGCTCCCGAGGAAAGAAAAGAACGGGAAAATAATAACATTGCACGAGCTCGATCGCCCTTCGAATCCTTTTACTTGCGTAGCTAGAAAAAAACAGAAATCGCTGCTTCTTTCTTGATGTGGAAGAGTGCGCCTCCTGATCTCCCAATCTAACTCCCACAAAATCAGGATTCCTTATATTTGTTCTTTTTTATCTCTTGGTTTGTCTATGATAGATTCAACACAAAGTATGGAACCGACCTGATCAAAGGAAACAAATTGATGTGGTAACAGTGTTCTAGGCTTCATCAAAAGACATTATGCCCATCCTATACTGGGTCACGGGGTCAAGACCGGTCCTACGACACTTCAATAGCATATCATGTAGAGTTGTTAAGAAAATAAAATGCTAGAAATTCTCATAAAAAAGCAAAACATATAACCCTTAATTTAGTGAACCTTAACTAAGTTGAACTATAATAGCCATTAGATTTGATGTTACTATTTCAAAAAAACGTCTAACCGTCTATCTAGCGGATCCGAATTATAACAGCTTAGATTAAAAGAAAGAGTCTATGTGAAGTACAAAAAAAATTAACAAAAAATTCGGAATAAAAAATAAAAATAAATTAGACATTTGATTTTCATATGAACTCTAGATTAAAACACGAACATTACTAAAATTCAGAATAAAAATTAGGTAAAAATTAGCAATTGAATTTGTATTATCAATTGTAATCCAAAACTAATATTGAAAACTAAATAAAAATAAAATCAATAGCTTAGATTAAAAGAAAGAGCACATACTAAGAACAATAAAAATAACATAAATTCAGAATAATAAACAAATAAAAATCAACCATTTAACTTTCATATGAAACCCAAATTAAACATGTACATTGCTAAAATACAGAATATAAATTATATGAAAAAATATTAGTTGGATTTGTATACGATTTCTACGGTACAACCGATATGCAAAATTAAATAAAAATTAACATAAATTCGGAATAAAAAACAAAATAAAATTAGTCATTTGATTTTCATACAAATTCTAAATCATAACTTGAAATTCAAAACTAAATATAAATAATATAAGAATAAAAATAAAAGGAAATTAGGGATTATTTTTTAATTCCATGCTAAGTGAAAAATATAATTTTTCATTTTATTCAGAATTAAAATTTTAGAAATATGCTAATTTAAGGGGATATAAAATAAGGTAAGTAATTTGATTTGTATATATATATATATATATATATATATATATATATATATATATATACTATAATATATATAATAAAATTTGATTACTATAATTTTTTGATAGTGGCTAAAATAATATAGAATATACTAAAAATTCTCAAAAGAAATCTAACTCTTTATTTGGTGGATCTCCACGGAACGAAGAGATTAAGAGGGTGATACATCGACAGTTGTTCACTCAGTTATACCGGTATGAGCAATATTATGTGCAATAAAAGAAGTACCGAAAGAAAGAGATAAACATTGTAATAATGAAATTAAGAGATGACGATATAAATAGAAAATATTATGTTATGCTATGTTTACTATTTTTCTATGCAAGTATTCGTAGAAGAAAGTTTCGATCGCATGTGATAAGTACTGAGAAACAGAGTAAATATATTCTCCTATAATATACATTATCAAAATATCACAAATTGTGTTTTGTATTGATCTATTTTTTAAAAAAAAATCGCATATATATTATTAAGTCATTTAAACATACTTTAAAAATGATACACGCGCAAATACGCGGGCCATCTCGCTAGTTTAAAAAAAATCGGCAAAAACCTCTCCTCGGTCGCGCTCCCCGACGAGCCACTCCGCTCCCTTGGAGAAAGAAAGCGGCAATCCAGCGACCGATTCGGTTCGTTCGGCGGCGGCGGGCAAGATCCACACGCATAAAGCGTTCCTGCTCTGCAACTACGTGCTCCCCGGCGCGGCCTCCGGCTGCATCTTCCTCACGCTCTCGCTCCGCCGCCTGCGGCCTCCTCTTCCTCCACGCCATCACCGCCGTCTTCTCCGCCGCGGGCTGCTCCGGCTCCTTCACCGCTCCCGACATCCCCGTGCAGTGGCACAACGCCCACACCGCGGGGGGCCGCCTTCACCGCCATCTTCCAGGGCGCCGTCGCACTCCTCGCCTTCACCCGCACCTCCGACTTCCTGCTCGAGCTCCAGTCCTACGTCCGCGACGACGACGGCGCCGTCATACTCAGGATGGTCGGCGGCCTCGGCACCGCCATCTTCGCCCTCGAGCGGGCCGCGCTCGCGTTCTCGCTCCGCCTCGACGACGACCTCCACCACGCCAAGAACTGGACCTCCTACCATGCCCGAAGCTGCGTCCTCCATTGGTGCGGTCGGTGCCGCAACTGCGATCTGCGAGTGTGGAGTGAATTACGAGATACTCTTTGATTCTTTGTGTTGTATTAGCGCGATTACTGCTAGTTACCTGTTCTTTGTACTATTTACTTTGCTCTCGAATTATTTCGTACCAAGATGCCAAGGCAAATATAGTCAAATATATAGTTTTGCTTTGCTGCATTTGCTGTAATGTTGTGCATACATTCGTCAGACTCGGTGCAAAGGTTAAATATTGTGCTAGTATTTGTCGGAATTATCAGACCTGTTGTAACTGGAGGGATTAACTATAAACAATGTGATCCAATGAAACAACGCAAAGAAAATTTGACCAAGATAGCCACATAAGTTGCAGCGACATGCAAAACAAAAAGATCGTTAGCTTCGCTGTCAAGAGTGTCTTGCGTTAACAATAGAATAGATACATGTCAAATGCAGAGAGACTGAATACATCAACTACATATCCTTCATAAATTATACTTCATTTCTGTCTACAGCATCAAGAAATATAATCCAGATCTCCATGCTGCCAAAAACCTCTACCATTTCGTGTCTTCCATTATTACCCAAGAAGCTTCTGCTGATCTGGTCTCTGGGTGTACTGCTCCATTGCTCTATGACCCAATTTGAGGAAGACGCTTTCAGAATCACCTTGTTAGGACCATTACTAGGACGAGGGAAACAGATCCCTTTGAGGAACATCAGTGCCACCGTTGCTGTTTTGAATGGTTTTCGATTTCAAGCGCAGCTCAGGTGAAGATGCCAGAGCATTTATGGCCTCTTCGGGAGGTAAACACCGCTTTGAGAAGTACATGGCTATTCCTTTGGGCTTTTTCGATTTCACTGAAAAAACAAGAAACATGGTTAGTAAAGTTGTTAAGGACAATGATGCAAGATTCTTACTGGTAAAAGAATATCGAGTAGAATACCAGGTGGTGAGGAATTTAAGCCTAGCTTGTCAAGAACCTGTTTCTTGACCTGCAGAGAAACAAAAGCTGCTTAATACAACATCGTAAATCCATTTAGTATGCCGTTGAGTGTCATCCGCTAGTAATCACACTACTAACACAGAAACAATGATAACCAGGTATGTACTTGAGTGTGAAAGCGTTCTGACCTGCCAACGATTATCAACAAAGTCAGATATCTCTCTCACTTTACTTTTCAGTTGCGACTTTGAAACACTTGGAAACCTCTGCTGCAGTGACTCGACCAACTTATTGATACCATCTCGACATGATCTTACCACCCTAACCTGCAATGGAGTTAAACAAACAAAAATTAAACTTGTTTTAAAAATTCTATCTGTAAACAACAGAGAATAATACTTACAATTTCTCCTAGGTCCGTTTCTGGCATAGCCGATGCAGCGGCAGGACTACGTTTTGCATTCGACTGAGTAGTTTCTTCAGCACTTGCAGATGAACCGTCAATTACCGGTACATCAATAACTGCACCTCCCGGACAGATGCGCATTGAAAGAAGTTGCAGGCAAAGCTGCTCGAGCTTAGCCGTTCCCTTGAGGTCTCCGGCACTCAGTAATTCAGCCTTTTCATGAGTTATGTTGGATATCACTAAAGGTTGGCTCTTACGGAGAGCCTGTTCAGTCAGACTGTTAAGTACTTTTTGCTGGCGTGGTAAAGCTTTGAATTCCTCAACTTCTGTGCACTGGTTGGGTGGATAATTACTGGCTTCCTCGTCGTTTTCGTCCAATAGACTTTCAATCTGAATCCCCTGCAGGAAAGAAACTTGTAATGCTGAGAGTTGCAGAAGACTATTCATTCTGATGGGTACTTGGGAGTACCATAGCACACTTACCAAATGAAACTACTACTGATCTCACATACCTTGTCGAAAAAACTGAAAGTGCGTCATAACTCTAAAGTGCACATGCATTTTCATACATAGCAGAAGTAAAACATAACTTGCATTCGCCTAGTATATAGCATGTTACTCCATTCCTGCTAACATCCTTTCACTGAATGGGCATAAGTACTACTGAATGAAGTGTGTGCCACTAATGTTTGAAAAGAGAAAGAGAATCGGAAAAGCCTTGCAGGTTGGAGTAACTAAATGGACAACAGGTTAGAGAATGTTTGGAAGTGTCATAATTGACGAATTAATATCACATATCTGAATGGCAGGTTAGTTTGTTTGTTTGTCTTGCCCTTTTGTTAATGTAAGTTGGTAATGGTAGGTGCCTTCCTGGATGTAAACTTACACGCAAAAACCAATGAGAACTGTAATTGCTAGTTGCTACCTTAAATTGTTAAAAGAGAATCTTCTTATTCAATGTTATACCTCATTATCCGAGAGGTAACCGTCAGGCACAACAAAGCTATCTTCACTCTCTTCATCTGTAATCTTGGAATCTTCCTCCATAACTTCATCATTATCCTTCTCACAGTCAGAAAGGCTCTCACCAGGATCCTCCTGTGCAGCAAACATGAGTACCTCTTGCCAAAAAGGAAGGACAATAAAGAAGCAAGAGCATCAGCAATTACCTCTTCCCATTCATCATCACTATCAACCTCATAGTCTAGATCAGGATCCATCTTTAGTGGACACCTTGGGCCAACAACAGCACTGCAAACAATTATAGATCTAACCATGATACGGCGGTAGATTGGAAAACATTAATAAATTATTGATGGGTGCAGATTAAGTGCTGACCTTTTCTTCCTCCAAGTCCCGTAATATGCTGGTCTGTTACTTTTGTCAAATTGCAGAAGCTTTCTCCTTACTACTCTAGTTGACAGAGGATTAGCATTATTGGTGCCATGACATTGCATCTCGCTCGCTGGTAGCATATCAACATCATTTTCAAGCTTATCTGGTTCATTTCCCCGACTTGAGTTGTGGTGAGTATCTTCATTTGGAGTAGAAAGTATTTCCTCAAGCATGTCATCTGAGGATTTTTGAAGCTTGAACTCTTTAAATGCCTCCATCTTAGGTTTGTGTCTGATACCCCACCTGGAGAACCTGTTATAGCTAGATAACCTGTGCCAACTAGTGATCTGCAACCTGTGACATAATTCCATTAGATCCTTATCATTGACAACATTGGTATGTCAAACAAATACAATGGGGGAAATGAGAAGAGAGTGTTCGTGAATGTTAATTTTTCTGAGAAGACCTCGTGTGTATGCTAACAAGTTGACTTATATATCAAAAACATATTGAGATTAGGAGAAGATATTGCTAACCTCTGAAGATCTTCCAAATCCCAGCTCTCTTTTTGAGAGAAAGAAGAATCAATTATTGATGTAGCGGCTGAAACCACCTCTTTGTTGTTTGTGCATGGATCAATGGAACGTACACCTGAGTCATTCTCTCCAGATTTATCAAGTTTTTCACTCTTATTTTTGAAAAAACGCTCCATCATAGAAGCTTGCTTCTGAATGACCTGTTGCTTCTTGAGTTGTGCAGCTTCCTTTTCACGGCGCTTCTGTTCTTTCTCAGCTTCCTCTTGCTGCCTCTTTTGTTGTTTCCTCATTTCAGCTTCTTCCTTTTCACGGCGCTTCTGTTCTTTCAGTGCTTCCTCTTCCTGCCTTCTTTGTTGTTTCTTCATTTCAGCTTCTTCCTTTTCATGTCGCTTCTGTTCTCTCAGCGCCTCTTCTTGCTGTTTCTTTTGTTGTTTCCTCAGTTGAGCTTCTTCTTTCTCTTGGCGTTTTATTTCCTTCTCAATTTGTTTTTGCACTTTATGGATTTCCTTTTCCTAGAATTCAGTAATATAAAATTAGTGGGGGGAAAACAGACATGCAATTCCCTTGCTACCATTGTGATATCACACCATGATCTCCCTCGAAAACAAATTGAACAATGCTAGCAAACAATATATCCAATTAATTGTAGTTCTACTTCAAACATCAAGACCAACAACCCCAATTTAGCAGGCCAATTGTGATATGCTAATTTATTTTCAGATGTCATATATGATTGTCCTGGACAAAAGTCAGCCAATAGTAGCACATTATCTGGATTCGTCAATAAGTGCTTTGCTTAAGAATAGACACTAGAATACTACTGATCCACTACAACAATAGCTCAATTGTGTGCATGTATTGTGAGTTAAAAAAATTGAACAAGCTAGTCACTGAAAGTTGGAGGATACCACGCCTTCATGTAAGCTCTACCTTCATAACATCAATAGAATAGATACCGAATTATAGTTGTTAAAAATACTTCAGATCCTATATTTAAATTGACAGAAGAAAATTCCAGTGATTGTTTCAAAAACAATGCAATGGTAAAAAGTACTAACATTAGTAGGAAAGTTTCCATTTCGCAACTCAGTAGAGCCGTTCACAACATCAATTCTGCCAATGTTTTGATCATTTTTCTCCATCTCTTGCATTGACTCCTTAGCTGTTGATCTGACATCTTTGGCATGCCTTTATTGACCCCAAAAAAATACATTAGGGCCTTTAGGGCCTCGAGGTATAAATAAGATGTGCATGACAATCACCTATAAATAAAGGGAAAATGCAAGAAGGTACATACCGTTCAATGTTGTTCTTTTGTGTCACTCTTTCCACCATTGATCTGATCCCCTCCAAGTTCAGTGCTTTGCTTAATTTTATTGAGGCTTTTCTAAGATCATTTACTTGAGCTTCTACTACAGGAGATTCAAGAACCGACAAAGTTGCTGCAATAGGAATTCACTTAGGTAACAGAAAATAAAGGTACAGAGTAATCCGGCAAGTTCATGGTTCTTGTGATTAGATGTGAAAATTCAAGTAAATTTAACAACATAAAATTTTGATGTAATTTAACAGCCTCACATTTCGAAGTAATTTAACAGCAAAACATGTCATATATTGAAATGATGAAAGAGACTTCAGCTATACAAACCAGAAAAAGGAATTAGCGTACAAAACTACTTTCAAGGATTGAGAAAATTAAAGTTTAGACGTAGTGGTAATACTGAAAAAGTTATGCCTTACAATAGACAGCGGTGATCCTCTCATGGATTTTCTTTCTAGCGGCTCTCCGTGTACTAAAAAAGCCCCGTGTTCTCACAGGCATCAGCTTCAAATCTCTTGCCTGTCAATGAACAATAACCAACTTAGCCACCACAACAGATATAACCTGATTTGAATTGGACAACAACTTATAAAGTAACACAGAATTTACCTCCCAGCACCAAAGAGCCAGATCTGATTCATCTTCCAATACATCAGCATCCGGACTAAATTTGCCATACATCATCCTCTGCCCAATGAGCAGCACAGAACTGCGGACTGAAGCCACGGACACGCCCTCAGTTCCCTTCAACTTCTCGTGTATCTCATCCACCAACTTGGATAATCCAAGATTGCTCTCCTCCAGCAAGCAGCCAATCATCGCGTTGTTCGACAGATTCCCACCGTCGAACTGCATCCTGTGCCCAGAAACCTCCTTGTAAAACTCGAACAAGCCCTCAAGCTCCTGGCGGCATCCAGTAACAAGAGCGTCTTTTTCTGCGGTAGCAAGTGCCGGGCCATTGGAAGCTCTCTTCCGCTTCAGCTGTTTCTGCACTTCTACAGTGGTATCTATCAGTGTACCAGGAGACTGGTTCGCCGGCTCTGGTTGGTTCGACTCTTGAGCTGGGGCATCATCGATAGCCATTGAGTCACTTGATTCGAGCTCAGCAGATCGGTTAAGAACAACAGGACCATCGACTTGCATTTGCGACTGCCCCAACCCGTCGCGCGGCTCGGTGTCATTGCCGTTAGGGGATTCGGAGTGGGCAACACCAAGAACCATGCCGCTGTCTTCCATTGTGGGAAAGGGCAATGGTTAGCGTTTTGAGGGTTCGGTTCTTGCAATTGCTGGCTCAGGAACAGCAGCACATTCCTCTACCCAACCTCTTCAACAAACAATCCTCTGCTCAACCTGGATCAAGAAAAACGAACACGGAGAAATAACTGAATTAGTGTTCCGCGAACAGTGTAACGCTTACGAAGGCATCAAATCAGGTTTTGTTGTTAGTCCTCTGATCCCAATCTCCCTACCCACAGATCAACTCTTGGGATTTATTAACACTTGTTCGGTGCAACAAAGAAAGGATCAACATTTGCAAAGGAAATCGAAAGAATACCCCAAAATCGGACCCACAGGAACAAAACGCCAAGAAAAGAGAAGGTAGTGAGACAAGATAGGTTTGGCCGGCAAAAGAGATGCGGCGGCCATTACCTCACAAACCGGCGGTCGGAGGAAGAGGTGAGAATCCCACTTGGCTTCAGAAGCGGCGGGGAAGGATCCGATTTCCTCTCCCGCTCTGGCCTCCCCCGCTACTCAGATCTATCTCTTCGTTTCGCCTTCCCTTCTTCTTTTCGGGGGCGAGCGGGCCTAGCGCGCGAGAGGATTAAAGGAGACGAGGAGGCCCCGAAATGGGAAATAAGAGCGCGCGCGTGCGGTGTTGCGATAAGAGGGCGCGGGAAGATTTTCCCGCGGCGGTTTTGACTTTTGAGAATTTCACATTTTGGTGGCCTGGCTTCCCGCGGCACGGAGGTGGAACTGGAAGCCGCCAGCGAGCGTGACACTGCACTGGTAGTGTCGTGGATGAACACAAGTTGGGCCGCCCTGCCTGCTCCAGCGCTGTGCTAATGACCAATCAAGCCTAGCTCGACCTCGTCTAAAGTTTAGGCCCGAGCCGTACTTTGACAGGCCAATGTTACTGCTTTTTCTTTCCTGGCTTGGGCCTGCTTATGCTCCTAAGTCCTTGCTTGGAAGGCACGCTACCTGTGTCAGGAATTTGAGCTAAAATCCTGATCTGATAGATGAGGATTGCAATTCAGTTAAACAAGACCTAATTATACGTCAGGAAGAAAAATTTAACGTGTCTAAGTTGTGTAGGGGTGGGTGTCGACTTTTGTAGTCGGCAATGAAATTATGGGGCAGACGCTAGATCTCAAACTCGAAGGTCACACAAGACAAGGGATTTAGACAGGTTCAGGCCCTCAACGATGGAGCTAATACCTTAATCCTGTGTGCTGGGATTATGCAGATCTCTTGGATCTAAGATTGCTCAAAGCGCAATATACTCTGGGCGATATGAGGTGTGCTATGCTCTATGGCTTGATTGCTCTATGCTTGGATGATCGGCCCCCTATGTTGTTGCCCGCCCTTTCCCTTATATAGCGGGGGTGGGGCGGCTTACAGAGTCCTGATCGGTTAAGAGATTTCGATCGGTTACAAGATTCTAGTCAATTACAGGATAGAGTTTACATGTTTATCTACCCTATTAACGACTCGGATTACAACCGTATCTACCATATCTAAATATAAGTTCAACTTCCTTTAGGATATGTCCCCTCATGCACGGCAAGGGCCCGACGCGGGAGTATCTTCCGGCCTCCTCTTGGGCCTGTCATGAGGGTACCCGGGTTCTTATATTCCACAGTGTCCACTTTTAAACCGAAACCGAAAAGCCAAACCGAATTAACCAATTATTTCGGTTTTCGGTTGTCGATTCGGTTTTTATTTTAACATTATTTGGTTTTCGGTTTTGTAATTTCAGAAACCGAAAAAACCGTTTTACCGAATAAACCGATCCGCTCGCTCGGTTCCCATCCAGCCATTTCCGCGCATCGCACTCGCACGGTCGCACCCGCAGACCGCAGTCCCGTAGCCAACCCTAGTTCCCCGGCCCTTGTCCCCCAGTATTCCCCAATCGCCAAGATGCCAACCCTAGTTCCCCAGTCCCCACTTCCCATTTTCCCCTCGCGTACCAGCAGGTAGCGACGACGACGCCGGTCCTCCCGAGCTCCCAGAGTCCCGGCTTGGCGGTTCCCCTCCCGGTGCAACCCCAGGCACCACCACCGTCGTCGCCCTCCCGACTTCCATTCCCCGAGCCGTCGCGGCCCTCCCACCTCTTTTCGAGCCGTCGTCGCCCTCCCATCCAGCCATCCTCTAAGCAGTCGCAACCACCGAGATCGAGAAGCACTGGATCTGCCTCAAGAGCAAGGTCCCCCCTTCTCCAACACTTTGCTCTGTTTTATCTCATTGCTAAGAAGCTACTACAATTTTTTTGTTCTCTTTTATCCCCACTAGTAATCCAAAAAGGGTAAGCATAATAGCACAACTTACCGGTTTGCCTTGATCATGGACTAGAGTATTGTCCATCTTCATGACTGTTCAAATACTATGTGCAATGCTGAGGATCATCATGCCTTTGCATTTAGCAGAAATAGTATTTTGCAACAAGAATGATGTCTGATTGTCAACATTGGCTGTGCATTCATCAAGGCAAAGTACTTGTAGAATAATTAACAAATAATACAACATAAAGACTACTATAAGCTTTTGCTGCTGATGAAAATTGAAATAAAAAGTTTCCAAATATCAGAGTAGTACAGGTAATAATGCAATGGTAAAGTAGTATATACCTTGGATGATTTTAGGATGGCACGGGCAAGACATAAGAGTTGTCGTTGGCCTACTGAAAAGGACGCACCACCTTCTTTCACATGGATGTCGAGTCCATCTATTGATTCTAAATCTGCCCTCACCTGGCATTTTTCAAGAGCTTCCTATATCCTGATATCTGTTGCTTATTGAAAGGATCTAGGTTTTCCCTATCATGGACATTTGCCATTAAAAGAAATTAGAATGTTGAACATAGGTTTCTCTATTTTCCCCATCAATCCAACCGAATGTATGTATAATGTACACTAATGCTATGTATAATGTATGTTATGCATTTATCATGGGATTTTATCTAGTCATCTAGTCATCGCAGTGCGCAATTTGAACAATGGCGTCGGCAACCGAAGTATCCTACAATGTATGTGTTCGCTTCATTGCTTATTTTCTTGGTTGATTCTTTTTTATTTTCAATCACTAACCATTGCATTGCACTTTTGCTTGATTTGTAAATGGTGGAACCAGAATAAAATCCTGCAAATCGTGATAGCCAAATGGGCGAGACTGAGACTAAAATTGCACAGACACAGAATGTGCAGCAGCAGCCGCAATAGGAGGTTAAGAAAAGAAAAGCAATGGCACTAAGATCAGATGTGTGGGAAAGCTTTAGCAAGATCAAAGTTAGAGATGTCGCGAAGGCCAAGTGCAAACATTACAGCCGTGAGCTTCGATATGATCTTAGAACTAATGGTACATCCTCCTTAAACTCTCACTTGAGAATCTGCAAGCGTAATCCTAACAGGAATACAGACCATCTAAGCAACTTACTTTGCAAGTACAAGCAAATCAGGGGATAGTAATCATTGTGCCATTTCCACTTGGAAGTTTGATCCTGAAGGACTTAGGGAAGCATTTACTGAAATGATCATTACAAATGAACTTCCTTTTGCATTTATGAACGTGAAAGCTTTAAAAAGTTCATGCCCAAAGCTTATCCATGTTTCTCCATTCCCTCTAGAAGAACAACTACTAGAGACTCTGTTCGCACTTACAATAATGAGAAAGCAAAGCTCAAACAATTTTTAAGGATTCTTGTCAAAGAGTTTCCCTCACAACTGACACATGGACTTCAAATATACAACAGAACTACATGTCTGTAACAGCACATTTAATTGATAGTGATTGGAAGCTACATAAGAAGATCATTGGTTTTTTCTTAGTAAGGGGTCATAAGGGGGAGGACATTGGGAAATCTTTAGAGAAATGTTTGGTGGAATGGTCTATAGAAAAAGTCTTCACATCAACTATTGATAATGCTAGCTCTAACGACAGTGCTCTAAATTACATGAGAAGGATCTTGAATAATTCTAACATTAGCATTGCTAAAGGCAAGTATATTCACATGAGGTGTGCTGCACATATCATTAACTTGATGGTTTCTGATGGACTAAAAGAATTGTCAGTTTCAATTCAACGTGTCCATGCTGTTGTTAAATTTATTAAGAATTCCACATCTAGAATATCCAAATTTAAGAAATGTGTTGAATTGGCAAAGGTGGACAATAAAGCATTCTTATCACTAGATGTTTGTACTAGATGGAATTCAACATACCTTATGCTGAATGCTGCATCAATTTATGAGGACGTATTTGAAAGGTATGGTGAAGAAGCCCATATTATGCAAATAGAATTATGTGGTGAGAGAGGTCCTGGAGTTCCTAAAAGCGGAGATTGGGAAAATGCAAAGAAGACAATTGAGTTCCTCAAAGCGGAGATTGGGAAAATGCAAAGAAGATGATTGAGTTTCTTGGACACTTCTATAAGCTACTCTCTGCGTTTCTGCCACACACCATGTAACATCGAATATTTTATTTCATGAGATAGGAGATGTTTTGCTTTTGTTGCGACAATGGTGTCATAGTGATGATGATAGGCGTAAGGAAATGGGCCAAAGAATGCTTCAGAAGTACTACAAGTATTGGGGAGATAAGGATAAGTTGAACATGTTCATGTTTATTGCTGTTGCACTCGATCCAAGATACAAGCTATCTAATTACACAAATATAGCTACTTTAGAGATGTTTGGTGAGGAAGAAGGAAAGGAGGTTTGAAATAATGTGAATGATTATTTTCATTCTTTGTTCGATGAGTATAGTAAACTATATGCTCCAAGTGATAAGGCACCACAATGGAATGATTTGCAAGAACCTGTGGAAAGGAGCACTAGATTGATGAAATCCCTAATTGCAGAAAAGATGAGGATAAGTAATACTGGAATTGGCACCGGCAAATCTGAACTTGACAAATACCTTAGTGAAGATAATGAAGAGGACATCAAGAATTTTGGTATTCTTGAGTGGTGGAAATGCAATTCTCCTAGATTCTCAATATTGTCTCACTTGGCTCGTGATATATTAGAAGTTCCTATATCAACAGTTATATATGAGTCGGTCTTTAGCACTAGCGGACGTGTCCTTGATGACTTTAGGAGCTCACTCACGCCATTCATGGTCCAATGCCTCGTTTGTACATAAGATTGGTTACGCGATCTTTCCCTATCAATATTGAAGAAGATCAAGCAGATTTAGCTAAAATGGAGGAAGGTAATAAACAAATTACTTACTGATTTTTGCTTTAATTATATTTAACTTGTTCATCATGACAATTGAGTATTCATTGATTTTATTCCATTTCAGCCATAATTGCAGAAGATGTTGAAAATTCTTCCAAGGAAAAGTTCGAATCCGAGTCCGTAACCAAACATAGTGAGACTACTACCTAAATTTTGGTGAGATTCGAGACAATGTTCTTCTATAGTGTATGTGTGTGTATACTGTCTCATTTCCTTTTTAATTTAGATGCTGATAGTTTGATAAAAAATCATGGTGAAAAAATTCCTGTGGTTGGTCTAGCAAAATGAGCTTTCTGAAAATTAATGGATACCATGTGCTTGCTTTGGCTTTCATGTAGTTTAGCTTTCGAATCTATAAAACTTCTCTTCTGGCTGATCTTATGTAATAATCCAAGAGGCCAAGCTTCAAATGTGATTCAAATAATTGATGGCCTACTTGGCTTCATTTTAGAACAGACAGTGACTCTTTTGTCCAAAGTAATCTACGTCACTCAAAACACAAATATAACTTATAATATTGAATGGGTTAGTAGTCTGTATTTTACAAAAGAAGCTCCACTTATGAGCAATGCGTAGCTAATAGTAAGCAAAACTAATAGATGGGCAATATCATGATGCATTATCTTAATATGGTTTTCCACATGCACATGGTTTTGTTTATTGATCTATGCTTGTGACCATTCAAGTGCTTCCTTTTCATATAAAGCACCAAATAGCGATTCTTTGACAGTTCCATTGATAGTATAGGAACAAATGGATTGCTTCTTTTTAGCAGCAACTTTGTGGAAGCTCTTGTAACACATGGTATATTAGTATATATCAATTTCCTGTTTTTGTTGATTGCTTATGAATTTGTGTCTTTGTTGTTTGTACAAGATGGTTCAATGCCTGATTGGGACAGTGCAGTAGTGAGTGATGACTATCTCTGCCTGAACATTCTATGAGTTCGTGTGAACATGTATTGCCAATGTGGGTTAGTCCTCATGATGCATGTTGCGGTTATTTGCATTTTGCAAGATAAGAGCTTCAGCTTTATCTTCAAGACCCTTCCTGCCTCGGTGCTGCTCCTCAAGACTGCAGACATGCACGGTGCACCCTGTTAATTAGCCTCTTTGGCCTTCCAGAGTTCCAGCCTTCCTGAATCCTGACTCAATGTTGTAACTGCATTTCATTGGAAGATCACGAACAAGGAAGTTATGTAATGAAAATACCTTTGGTTGTATTACTAGTTTTAATTTGTATGATGTAACTACAATTTATTGACACTCTTGTTAGACAAATAAACTTGGAGGTCATGTAATTGAAGTCTATCTTATGTTGTAAGCCTGTAACTGCTGCAACCCTCCTGAAGAAATTTGGTTCACCGAAAAACCGAATTATTTCGATTAATTCGGTTCGGTTTTAGCATTTGAACCGAACAATATCAGTTTTTGGATTTCAAAAACCAATTTTTTTTAACACCGAAAAAAACTAAACCGAAAAAATCAAATGCCCACCCCTAAAGTTGTGCTTAGGACACTGAACTTGGGAAACAACGTTACAACCCTACAATTTATTTTTGTACTTTTCTTCATCAAATTTCACGAAAAATATTTATAAACCAACTAAGAGTCGTATGAGCATCGTCAGTGTTGTTTTTCCTTTTGCCTCCAAGGAAGAGATAGAGATCTAGGAATCGCCTCTGAACATTCTAAAATTAAGGCAAAATTTGTTGTAGCTTAGAGGATATCCTATGGGCCCCAGCTTAGAGGCTGGTTGGCTCTAAACACTACAGATGTCCTTAACATGTTTACTTCTATTCTTTTACTTGTCGTTTTTGACATCGTCGCTTTCTCCAATACACACTTTTGACCATTATTCTTTATAGTTGTATGTTAGTAAAAATAAAAAGTATAGTGAATTTGGCAAACAATATTGACGGTCTGCAGCTAATCTCGCAATTTGCCCTCATTGTCAGCGTCAAGTCGGGAACGGTTAGCGTTGTTGGCCGGTGTTGCTCGAAGCTAGCGCAAAGTGAAAGTTATTTTGGTTACAAAAAAAATCCAATTTACAACTCTGAATTAATTCTCGCCTCAGTTCGATTTTCATCGCTACACTGAAACTGTTTCGAATTAAGACCTTGTAAACAAAACATTTAACTTTACCTTATGGACCCAAACCATGGTGGTTTTGTCTGACGTGGCATTCACGTGTGCGTATTTCGTTAATATGGCATTCGCAAGTGTGTTCACAACAACGTCCATGTAATCTGAAAAGCATCTTATTCTACCATTAAAAACACACACGAAGAAGGGGATATGGGGGCATCAATGGCCATGGATGCTAGTGGCGGCGCTCGAGTGGCAGTGACTAATGAACGATGGATGAACATAGCACGTAGGAAGGAGAAAAAGGGAATGGAGGAGGATGGAGCTCACCAATGGAGGTGGCTTGAAGCTCCAACAAGAAGGGGCGGTGGAGTTGGAGTCGTTGTCATCTAGGAGGAAGAAGTGACTCTAAGTCCTAGGGTGCTGCCACTGCCTTCTCCTCCACCTACACTAGCGCCATTGTGCCCTTCTCCTCGCTAGATCCAGTCACGGTGCTGCCTCCTTTGACCGTTCCAATTATCGGCAGAGAAGCTGAGGTCACCGTCTTTACTACCTGCTAGATCCGAAGGGGCTACATGCTCATCGATGGTTGCAGAGACACACTAGAGGCTGCAGGGTCGCGCTTCCTTTTCCTCCGCGAGTGGCAAAGATGGCCCTGGGACCAGCGCACCTAGATCTGTATTGGGTGGGTAAAAGACCCGTAACCGACGACTTCAACCCTTCCCTAGAAACCTCGCCAACCATCAGTGATGACATCTTTGTCTCCAATAGAAGGATCTAGATGCTAATGGTCTGAACCTCGAGATCATTGGCGACAAGTTGGACTTCTCTCTCCCTTCCACCTTCTCCCTCTATGCTCTCTCAAATCTAACGAAGAACCGATCGGCAAAGTTGGTCGAGCCCGCCATGTGGGGGTCATAGTTAGGAGGTAGTAGTGGGAGGTGGGGTCAAGCACGTGGTCCTCTGGTAGCGACAATGGTGGGCATGCGAAGCTGGAGGGCAAAACACGCAAGAAGATGGCAATGATGAACCACTAGAAGACCCCCAACACATCCCTCCTACATTCACCGCCTCCTCGTATTGCCTGTCTCCTGAACGCCCTCCATTTTGTCATCCTACCATATCGAAGCACAAGTGGGAGAGCCAACTTACTAAGTTGATTTGGTCTAGTGGGGTCAAATCCAACCCAAGCGCTCGGCGATGCGTAGGAGGAGCTCAGGTGGTGCAGTGTCCTCGGTGTTGATCACACACACACAAAGAGAGAGAGAGAGAGGGGGGGGGGGGGGGGAATGAGGGAGAGAGGAAGAAGAAGATGATGGAGGGGAAGAAGAGGGGTGATGTGGTGTATAAGTGGCATCCACATCAATCAATGTGACATATACATGTCATCCACATCAACAAAACCACATCGGATTGGGTACAATGAGTAAATGGACGGTTTTGTATGTTTGAGGTTCTAATTCGAACAGTTTTAAAATTCAGGGTTGGAAAATCGAATCGACATCAGAGTTTACGGTTGTAAATTGAATTTTAAAAGTATTAACTAAACCCGGTGCAAGTTAAACTCGTGTAAACTTATCTGGTACAAGGTGTAATTTGCTCTGATCATTATTTGTTAGACTACAACTAACTTGGTCTTCCATCAATCATACAAAAGCAGCTTCAGTAGCCTAATACCAGCACAAGTCGAGGGGCGTAAGCGTTTAGATAGTCCATGAAACAATGTGGTAGGCTCTTTCATCAAATCATTATGACATTCCTCCTACGTACACGATGACGTATGTACATTGGTGAAACGTCGAAGGAAGTTGTTGAGACGCACAATCTGGAGGCACGATTTTTTTCCAACACCGAGCAAAAGCTAGCATGGCACGACAAGAACGCACAAACGCATGCAAGCATCGATTCGATGGACTCACCGCATTTACATGGATCACAGCCACTGACCCCTCAAAAAGCCAGAGGGCACGACGAGCTGGTAGACGCAAAGGAACCAGCAACCGCGTGTAAAGCACAATGAATCGTCAAACGCAACGCATGCAAGATCGGAGGAACCCACACCAAACCAAGCACAACACAGATGTTACACCAAATTCCAGAGAAGAAGATGATCGGTTGCAACCAGCAAGCTGGGCGCCACGTTACTTGAATGGCCTCCTGCCGATTCCGGCCGGCATGGACACGGCGGAGTCGACGCTGAGCCCGCTGACGGAGCGCGTGGACCGGTGCCGGCCGCCGGCCACCGACGCCGCCGGCGTGCCCACCCGCGACGACTGGGACTGGCCGCTGCCCTTCCAGAACGGGCTCTTGGCCCAGCTCCCGATGCTCTGGCCGAGCCCGAACGAGAACCTGGGCTTCTGCTGCTCCGCCGCCTGCTGCTGCTGCTGCAGCAGCAGCTGCGCCCGCGCCCTGGCCTTGGCGGACGCCGACAGCGTGGGCGTCATGTAGTTGGGCACGCCGAACGCCGGGCAGCTCGTCAGGCTCTCGTCGTCGCGGATGCTGCCGCCGTGGCTCGACGGCGGCGGCCCTCCCTTCGTGGCCCGCGTGGGCCTGGCCTTCGAGTAGAACGAGACCACCGACCGGGCCGGCGTCGTCGCTGCCGTCATCTCGCGGTGGGCGGTGGCGGGAGTGGTAATCTTGAGCCTGGTGATGGTCTCGGCGTGGCGGGGGAAGTCGGGCTCGTGGCGGCGTTCGATGGGCGTCCACCACCACGGGCTCCGGCCCGACTGGAGGTCTGCCAGGATCGCGTGGGCCGCCATTGGTGTCGCCTTCAGCACCTGCCACCGCGGGCCCAGGAGGACAACAAGGCGAACAAATCAACAGTACGTCTGAGGTCAGACTGAAGTGCAGGGAAAACATATTTCAACACCTACTGTCACCACTAACAACGACGGTACACCGGATGGTACGCTTTTAGTTGGCCGATCAGAAGCATTTTTGCACCTACTCGTCTCTATCAGATTCAGATGAATGGAACACAAGAGTCATGACCCTGCCTTGCTGCTATTACGATACGAACCAATCTGTCCCTTCAACTATGTTTGAGATTGAGAGAGGTGCCATGACGTGTGCGCTTTTCAGTGGGACGGTACCTGGTGAGAGTAGGCGTAGGCGAGGGCTCTCTCCCGCTTGATCACGGCCTCCACTCTCCGCTTCGTCCTGGCGTCCACCTCATCCCGGCTGAGCAGGCTGTCGTTCCATATGCCACCATCCTGCGTTGCGTCGCGCGAACTAGTAAAACATGAGCGTACTGTACGCACGCGACACGGCACGGCACGGCACGGCATGATCGACGATACCTGTGAGCCGGCGCGCCACCGGCCGCCGTCCCTGAGCATGGCGCCGTGGTGGTGCCGGTTGCGGCGCTCCATGGCCTCCACGCGGCTGGCGCGCACCTGCGCCTGCACGCGCACCAGCATCTGCATGCACCGCATCGCGTGCGCCGTCTGCCGCCGCACGCTGGGCCCCCGCATCACCCCCTGCAGCCGGATCAGCCCGCGCAGCGACCGGTAGTCCCGCCGCGCCTGCAGCCACACACATCCACACCGCGCAAACGTACCACGTCACAGCTCGCAACATCGCCACCGCAGGATCGAATCGAATTACTACTAATCAAGAACTTGCCATGTAGCCCCGGAACGCGGCCTGGATCGTGACGGCCGCGGCGCGCGCGCGGTCGGGCGGGACGGCTCTCTGCCTCGCCGCTCGCGTCCTGGACGGCGCGACGTGCCGCCTCGGCTGCTGCTGCCGCCACTCGGTCTCAGCTCTGCTCTGCTGTATCTGCTGCTGCAACTGCTGGAGTCTCTGCTGCTGCTCCCTGTCATGGTCGAAGCGCCTGATGAGCGGGGGCGGCGAGGGCGGGGGCAGCGGGAGCACCAAGGCGGGCTTGTCGTCGTTGCGCTCGCGCTCACGCGCCGGAGCCCGGGAAGCTGCTGCTTCGGTGACGGTGCTGGGCTTGGCGGGGGTGATCTGGTACTGCGCCCTGCCGTAGTACTGGCGGTGCTGCTGCTCCATCTCCGCGTCGCCGAGGATCTTCTCGATGCTGCTCGGTTCGCGGTACAGCGGGATGTTGATCAGCGCGCCCGCCGGCGCCGGCTCGGCGTGCTGCCTCGACCGACCGAAGCCCCATCTCTTCTTCTCCCTCGAGCTCCGGTGCTGCTGCGGGAACTGCGCTACCAGCTGCACCTGCCATTGATCATTCTCACCTGTCATTCCTCGGTACTTCACATGCAGTATAAATCTTTTGATAAATTTGTTCTGCCATTGAAAGCGCTGCTGCTCTAGTTCAGCCAGTGAGTGTACAGTTAAAATCATAAAATGCGATTGCTTCGTAGGAAAAGAAAACATATTTGCAAAAAGTTTGATCAATGAACAGGATAAAGTGACCCCCGTACAAAACAGTGTATTTGTCGCTACGATACCACTGTTTCTTTATAGAACTCTACATGCGCAGACAGCTTGCAAGAGTTGCTTCCGGGCAAAACCTTAATTTTGGGTAAGTAATCAACTCTCAACTCAAGCATCTTTTGTTTTCTTTAATTCTTGTTAGTTACGAGTGGGAGAACCACTTGATTTGTCTTACAAGCTGGGGGGCCTAACGAGAAAATTGCTTTTAAGTAGAGGTAAACCAGCCATATATAATATAATTAGCTGTTTCGATTCGAGTATACTACTTACATTTGTGGGCTTTTCCTTGGGGCCTGTGGTGAAAGCCTTCTTGAGTGCAGTAAGCCAGCTTCCCTTCTTGCCCATTTCCTTAACATTTCTCCCTGCCACAGTCCTGTATGGTAACATCAACAACGGAAGTGTGAATATTTTATATGTTTTTTGGTGGAAAGCTCAAGGAAATTTGATGTTTTGATCCGGCCAAACGGTTCAGAAAACAGTTCCTACTCCTTGTGCCTGAAGATGCAACAAGTGAAGTGCTGTATAATTGAATTGTGTCTCTTATGCTTGAGCTAAAGCTACAAAGCAGGAAGGAGGCTTGAATTTTATTTAGGATCGGGAAAGTAATGAGAGATGTAGTAGTAACAATGAGCAAAATACTACAATTTATGACCCGACCTCTAAATAACTGGTACCTGATCGGATTTAATTTGTTGCAATCCTAAGAACTGAATTCGCAGTGACTGGCATCAGTCTAGTTGGAATTTCACATATGTCGCAATCCTTACACGGATTTCTAGTGTGTTGACAATTTTTAAGCAGCTTTGCAGAAGAACCATGACTCCACAAGGATGAAGATGGATAAGATTTGTCTACATACATGTTCCGTTCAAGATTTTTAGTAGAGTTTCAACTGCTAAGTGCAAAAATCTGCTTCCAAAGTTCAGCACAAAGGGTGGTGTCTCCAAGTTCTTATTTAACAGTTTAATCATTGTGTTAATGACTCCATAGACTGGAACAATCCCATTTTTAAACTCGAGACTCAAAATTTGTACGACTAGAAATGATTTGTAACTCAACAATGCAACACAGCAGGACAAAGACTATCTTATTTGCAAATATGAAAAGGAAAGAAGGATAGAAGTAAAAACTCCATACCTTATTTGTACTTCTCCGGACTCTCCAAAATCTTGCTTATGCTTCGATAGAGTTGCGACGCATTCCAGTCCCCTTATGCTCTACTATCCTCAGAAGCTAATGATAAATCTGCATTCATTCTCGTTCAAGCCGCTCGGCATCTACTTCTCGCAAGCAGTTGAACCACATTGGTCCATCTCCTTTTCCTTCGAACTCTCTTCATTTGTGAGAGGTTGTTTTATAGATTTCTTTCTGGATTGGTGATGAAGGGGAGTGCCCACTTTCCCACTCGATGACACCCAACCAACCTTGCTTGATTGGTAAGCCTCAAAAGGCAGCATTTCTCTGCAAGTGCAGTAGGGAGAGCTTGAAGGGCACTGTTTTGGTGTTGCCTTGCCTTTGTACTTCAAACATGTCTCTTTAGACCTCTGCCATGTGTGATGTACACACATACAACATGGCTCGTGCAGTTGTACACAGACTTGTAAGGATGCAATCTAGTTTGTCAGAAAAATATCCTATGCAAGGAGTCTACAACAAGTTTTACCAAAGTTTTTTATTAGCATGCATACTTCACTTCTATTGGTCTATGCTCGATAAGATTCCGTAGCAGAAAGTCCTGAGCTCATGACCTGGTTAGTATTGATTGATGAGTCTGGACTTCTATCAGATCAAGTGCATGTCTCGGTAAACATCGAGTTACGGTGTTGTTGTAAATATAGTTGCGCTTAAGCCAAGTAGCATTGTGTTAACTTGGATCCGCATATGTTTTGAACAGGACTAGACATGAAAAGGAGTGTTCAAACTTGGTCGGTCAGGCAGATATGCTTACCTTCGTCTAATAGTCCTTGTTCAGCTGTTATTATGCGAGTCAGCCAGCATCAAATTCAATTGTATCGAAAACCATGCTTTCTGCAGGATAATAAGTACGTTGATGATTCAATTTTGGCACTAGTACTGTGGTTTCTGCAGTGGGAAATGATGCTGCCGTGGTCATGCTGGTTGTTGGTTAAGTTGGAAGTTTGATTTGTAGCTAACCTATGTTAGAGTAGCCTAGCTGTCTGTCATTTGGTAACTTCATGTGTATGTCATTGCTCATACTTGCTTGAGACTGAATCCTTTGGACTAGCATGATGATTCCCTGCCAACTGTGCTCCTGGCATTTTGTCAAAAAGTAGAATTTGATGGCCCTTCTTGAAAAGGCAGCTTCCGTGGAAGAACCGAAAACGGATGGATTTACCCTTTTACCAGTAATTCTTAACCATTTATCGGTAACTGTTAAACCAAAATGCAGAGTGAAAACATGTATCAACTTTATGCATCTGTGCTGTCTGTGTGTGTGAAACGTGTTGTAAAAGTAGGAGGAAATGAATGGGATTGAGTGGCTTAACTAAGGAGGAGATGGCAATGGAGTCTTGCTTGCAAGCTACTCCAAAGACAAAATGGAGCTTAACATCTCCTGGAAAGAGGTATAGCTAGCTAGCTAGTTAGTTCCCTCATCAAAATCAGAGGGCGGCTTAGTGCTGGGAGTTGCTCCTAACAACCCATGTAGGCCACATCCATAGCCTTGTCAATTCTGTCTTCATCTTGAAACCATTGGGCTCCTAGCCATTGGATCTATATATCACCTCCAAACGTTGCTTGTACACTGCCCCCGTTTTGGAATAAACTAGTCACCTTTCTGCTTGCTTCTAAAATTCTTTTAGTAGTGGGAAGAGCAACCAATTGTGTAATTTAGATGTACTTTTCTTTAATATGTACATCCCAAGTGCTTTCATCCGTAGGTGTCAAGCGTAATTTTTAGCAACAACCAACATGTCACATGTAAATATGTGTATGTTTTACTTAAAGCAATCCCTAGGGACAGTTCATGCAATTTAGTAAACTCATTAGTGTTGGCGTTAAAAACTTGAAGTAGGGTTTCTGACAACAGCACACCTGATGAACACCTGGTTCAGAGCGTGTCAGTCGATTTGACCTATAATCGACAAGGTAAAAATATAATAGCAGTGCTTTAATGCTTTCCTTCCTAATACAAGTTGCACAAATCTTAAAGCAAACGAAGGGATAAGTAATCATCATCTACCATTTATTCATACTTTAATATTTGTGCAACTGTCAAGAAGGAAAGCATGGAAGCACCTCTCAAAATATAAAATTCACTCAAAACCGATCGTGAAGATCAATCGGCTTAGACTCAATCAGCTTGAAGCCGATTAAGATCAAGGTAACAAGATAAGTCTAATTAGCCGATTAAAGCTAATCAGAGGATAAAGGTAGATCGATTCTGAAGAAGACGATGCGCAACAAAATCAGAATAAATCAAACCTGGGGCGTAATTTGAAGAAGATCAACAATCGGCGATGCGCAACTTTATTGATCAAGATCGAATTACAAGAAGACTAAATTACAGAAACTACTCGTAGTCGACGAAAAAGTAGACGCGGATTGGTTGATTGGCTCTGTGCAGCTTTTCTGATCACTTCTAGACCTCTTTTATACCCATTGGCCGATAGAATTCTGGTACAACACGTTAGGAGTAGAATCCGTATCGGCCTCTATTTGGATGGTACTTTCCTTAACAACCTGTTCCGTTTCCAAATATCTTTAAGAGCAATGTTTCAATGCTTTCTCTCCCAATACAAGTTGCACAAATCTTGAAGCAAACGAAGGGGTAAGTAATCATCATCTACCCTTCATTCATGCTTTAATATTTGTGCAATTGTAACAAAAAAAAAGCATAGAAGCACCTCTCTATCTTTAATCTGTATCCCGGTCGTATCTTGTTGTTCTTGGACTGTCGATTCTGACCCTATCTGCCAAATTTTGGTGTAAACAATTAGTTTAAGAGCTGTCGGTGAATGGGAATTAAATCACTACTGGTGTGCTCGCCAGGCTGGGCCAATCGAGGTGAACATATCAAGGCTTGGCAGGCATGCAAGTTCAGGCTCCCCATGCGCATGCATGGCGCACCGCACGCATGTGAAATGATCCAACTCGATGGCTTTTCACCGCTTCAGTTGCAGGCAACAGATCGAGAGGAGAGTTGGTCCGGCATTAGCTCGATACGCTACGGTCGGTCGCTCGCTCGTGCGACCTTGCAGCCAGGCAGAGCTTCCCTTTCTGAAACTGACACTGAACTAGCTCGATCCATATCATAATTCTTCAGAGTATACGTAAGTACTACTAATTGCTTGCAGTTCATGCCGTCTCAAACACCTGCAGGCGGTAGATTAAATACTGAAGCGTCAGTTATGGCTAACGACCAGATGGTGTGCTAGATAATTCATGTGATAAGTTTCGGCGTTAGTTTAACTGCAAAAGGAGATTTATACACATGTCATCTTCTTGGATAGTACCCGAGTTGGTCGGATGCCTGCAGATAAACAAAAACGCAAGCGCGCACATCTTGGAACTTAAAAGGTCATGCAAGGGAAGAATTGGGCAATGAAAGGGCAGGTATAGCAACATGTAATATGATCCCTTTCGATTGCTTTCTTTTCTTCTTCTTTCTCTCTCTGTTAAAAAAAAACAAGTGTATTCAACCAGTGGGAAAATGTATTTGGTCTGGCATACTTCGCCATGATAGAATGCCCTATCAAATCATGATTAGGGGTGAAAGTAGGTCGGATACGGATGGATATTGCTCTTTTCGTATTCTAACTTTTTTTTTATTCAGAATCGGATACGAGCTAGCCAGATATGGTCCTCCTAGGATACGAATCCAGGTTATTCGAGATACAGACATCGGAAAGATATGTGACGGACTCGGATAAAAAATGGATAAAGTTATACAGATAATACACGCATATTTAGAGTAATATATGTTGAATCAACCCATATGAGTACATGATCATAATAACAAGTTATATATCAATCAAATCCAAGAGACGTTATAGAAATAATATGCTACTTGAGGATCAATAGAACCAACTAATTGTCAATATAAATAGGTGTCATGAAAAATATGTAATGAATGGGTTGGACCTAGCTGATATCCGAATAGAAAAAATACAGATAAGAAAAATCCTAATATCCGGATACCGTCTCATATTTACCGGATGTTGACTGCTCTGAATCCGAATTCAATTATCTGGATCCCATCTCGGATCCAGCCGGATAGTCAAATCCCATCGCGAATCCCGTTCTGACCGGATCCCGCTCTAGATAGGGCGGAAAATATCCAACCTATTTTCACCCCTAATCATTATGTTTCATACAGTTAAACTTCAATTTATGTGAGAATAGGAGCAAGAGGAACATGGGTGCGATGGTGGCTAGATCCCAGTCAAAGACTAACGAGCCACCGAAGGGAGAGCAGTTGGGATGTGAGAATAGAGATTAGGAGGTGTATATGATTGGTTGGTGAATGGATGAGGATGAGACAACTTATTCAATCCGGTGCAACAAAAAATATCCTAAAAGCGCAACAATTAATTCCTAAACTTACAACAAACATAAAAGTAACAAGCAAAAATGCGCAACAAAATTAAACTATTCGGTAACAAATACAAGAACCTATTACAACAAAAATTAAACCTTAGTACAACAACAAAAAACCATCGAAATATCAGCAACATTTGATGTCTTATAATACAACATTCAGAAACAGCTACCGCAACAACTTGACTTACATAGTCAGCATTTGAGATGAGATAGAGGAGGATAGAGAGGAGTCACCCTATTCATCGGCAGGCTTAGGATCTAGCAGGTGAGGGTAGCACTGCTTGCCCTAGCTCCTCTTACCTCGGCCCAACCAAGTCCGGGGACATCCGACCGCGGCGGCGGTCTGGCAAACTCTGGTCTCTGCACGGAATGGGAAACCTCCATGCAAGTTCTAACCATGGCGCATGGCTTTCCTTTAGCGCAAGCTGCAGGGGAGAGAGAGAGAAGCACAGGTGAGAAGCAATGGACAGGGGAGCTGAAGAGAACTAGCTAAAAAGAGGATAAGTATGATATTTGTGTGATAGTAGTTGAGTTTGAGCAAGGCGTTTGTGAAAGATCGAAAAAGGCGACTAGAGGGGGGGTGAATAGGAGCCAAATAAAATTTTTCGAATAAACTTTCCCCCTAGAATTCAAACCACCAAAAGTCCGTAAAGAAATCAGACCGGTCGGGTATCTCTGGTCGGATGAACAGTACTTCGACCTACAGAGGTCGGATGAACAAGATTCTCCCAAAGACTGGTCGGATGAATAAGACTCCCGGCCAAGTGGTCTGGATGAACAGTAATCCCGACCCGAAGTGTTCGGATGAACAGTACTCGGGTGAATAGTGTTCGGTTGAACAGTATCTCGACCGGACGAACAGTACGCCCGACCTGCGGAGGTCGGATGAACAGTACTCGGGTGAATAGTGTTCGGTGAACAAAGATCCCGACCGGATGAATAATGACGCCCGACCGCGGAGGTCGGATGAACAGTACTCGGGTGAATAGTGCTCAGATGAATAGTACCTCCCGACCGATGAACAGTACGTCCGACCTGCGGAGGTCGGATGAACAGTACTCGGGGTCGGATGAACAGTAAAATCAGCACGATCTTAAAAACAGAAATCGAAAAAACAGTAAAAGTAGCAACTCTAGTAGATGATCTATGAGCTGAAACTGGGTTGGCATGCCGTGGTGCAAAAGCCGGACCATCCCAGTAAGGCTGCCTAGATCTCCTACCAGAAAACACCTTACGCCGCTGATATCTACCTCGATGGAAAGAACGAGGAATATCAAGAGGACGGCGGAAAGATCCGACTCTGACAGCTCCAAGACTAAAACTCAAGAACCAAAGATGAAAACCGAGTCCCGGCGCGCCAAAACAAAGCGACTCTCTAACCTCGTCTAGAAGCGGTGTGTGTCTTAGGAGCACTCAAGCAAAGAACACGCCACGCCGAGTGATCTTGGCGCTGAAGCGAAATCTACTAGGTGACCATCCTTCTTACGTAAACAGGGGGTAACACCCTTACGTCAAGTCCTATGGACAACCCCAGCAGACCTAAACACGGTGGTGCTCACTCTGGGAGCTACCACAATCTCACCACTCCTGAAGCCGCGCACAATGGTGGGAGGATGCGCCCGAGCGTGCTCCAAGGGATCAAATCCTAGACCTTGATTGAATCTACTAATCTTGGATTGGTCTAGAATAAGATTGAGCTTCTTCTTGCCTCCTACAAACTTCTCGAGAGTGCTCATAAGATACTGGCAATCTCGAAAGAAAGAGGCACAAGAAGAGCAGGGGGAAGAACAAGAAGAAGAACCAGAAAGATGAGCTCTCTCAGCACGTGCATTTTTCTCCCTCAGCACGGCTGCCTCAATCTTGAGGGCCTCACAAGAAACGCAAGATGCATTTCTAATTCTATGGGCTTGGTCTTCTAATTTCTTCCTAAGCTCGACATGGATTTTATCCAAGTCCCCCTCAATCACAGAACATCGCAAACAACTTTCTTGTGACTTATCTAGTAAGTCCTTAGCAAGTTTAGCACACTTGACATTTAAAGCATTATTGTCAAGTTTTAGTTGCTTACTGACCCTCACATGAGTATTGGATCCTTAGAAGCATGCAATTCAAGTTCATCATTTCTAGAAGAAAGCTTCTTAAGGTGAGTGCTCATGGCATCAATTTCAACAAGCAATTTAGGGCAATTAGCACAAGAAGGAGTAGAGTGAGCATGAAGAAAACTAGCCTCAACAGAATATCATCAATAGAACTAGTGCTAGCATTCTTCCTCCTAAGACCATCAAGTTCAACAAGCACACTATCATGTATGGTCCTTAGGTTCTCCAACTCCACAAGAACAACATCACAGAGAACACACCATCGTGACTCGGGAGGAGAAGATCTAAGTGAAGCTAACTCCGAGTTAAGGTACCTACTTCCTTTTCTAACTCGTAACACCTCGACCTAGCCTTAGCATGAAACTTGCCTAATTTACGTAAGGCGGCATTTAATTCGTCAGAGGTGGGTACTCGTCCGAGTCATTTGACACTGAGTCGCCGATGCCGCTGGCGCCGGCCATGAAGCACATGCCGAGAAGTCATCGCCGCTTCTTCTCTTGCGGATCATCCTTGCCTTCGTCGCTCCATGTCTCCGTGTCGGAGAGGTTGATGTCGCTGCCGCGGCGAGGACGCGGTGGAAGAGCTTCTTGTTCTTAGAGAAGTTGCGGTACTTCTTTTCACGCTACCGCTCGCGAACGGAGGCTTCTTGTTGCGGTTCTTATCGGTGTAGTCGTTCTTGCCCGAACCGCTTTGTTCGCTTTTGCCCTTCTCCGGCTTGGGATGCTTTGCTCGAATGTGGTTGGGGCCACCACACTCAAACAGTGATCATCCCACCTCTCTTCCTCTCTCTCACTCTCTTGTATACATATGAAAATTTGCGAGCAAGAAGAGCAAGCTCATTTTCTCGAAATTTTTCCAGCTTGGTCATCGCTAGCTCGCATGGAGAGAGAGAAACCAATGTAAGAATCGTAAAGAGAGGATCCAATGGGATCGGTGACCAAAGCCATCGATCGAGACTTCGTCTTCCGCGAGACGACGCCGATCTCATGAGTCTTGAGGCGGAATAAAGCCCATCAAGAGTCAAGGTCGACAGTCGATGGTGTCCTTGATGGTGGTCACTTTCATTTCCCAAACACGGAGATCGAGTGCGCCAAGAAATGTCGAGCATTATCCGAGTCGTATATGCAACCGATCGCTCGGAGGTCGCTCATAATCTTTGTAAACCGACCAAAGCACTCGTCAAGACTCACCACCAGGTTGTTCAAACTTGTTGAACTCACGCTTGAATCGGTCCTGTCGAATCGCCTTGATTTGGGTAGTGCCCTCATGGTAAGCATCGAGGGTCACCCAAATCTCATGAGCGTAACGAAGGTGAGAAATCTGTCATACTCATCGGCTAAGACCACTGTATGAGGATGTTCCTTGCCTTAGCATTCGCCTCAACGTCGACCATATTGCCGATCGTGACGTTCTCATCGCCAGGAACCTCATGCGGGAGCTTCACCTTCGCCATATCGAAGCCCCGGCGGTGATGTACGACTCCATCCGAGATTTCCAAAAGGAAAATCAACTCGGAGAAAATAGGAGGCTTGGTGGAATACTTGTCCATCGCCATGGCTCTTGAGACCGGTCAAGATCTAGAAAGAGCGAACCGCTCGATACCAATTGAAAGATCGAAAAGGCGACTAGAGGGGGTGAATAGGAGCCAAATAAAATTTTTCAATAAACTTTCCCTAGAATTCAAACCACCAAAAGTCCAGAAGAAATCGACTGTCGGGTATCTCGGTCTGATGAATAGTACTTCGACCTCAGAGGTCGGATGAACAAGATTCCGATCAAGACTGGTCTGATGAACAATACTCCCGACCCGAAGTGGTCGGATGAACAGTAATCCCGACCCGAAGTGGTCGGATGAACAGTACTCCCGACCCGAAGTGGTCGGATGAACAGTACTTGAGTGAATAGTGTTCAAGTGAACAGTATCCCGACCGGACGAACAGTACGCCCGACCTGCGGAGGTCGGATGAACAGTACTCGGGTGAACAGTATCCCGACCTGCGGAGGTCGGGTGAACAGTACTCGGGTGAATAGTGCTCAGATGAACAGTACCTCCCGACCGATGAACAGTACGTCCGACCTGCGGGGGTCGGATGAACAGTAAAATCAGCACGATCTTAAAAACAGAAATCGATGTAACTTTTGATCGGCTGATCCAAAAACAGTGAAACTTGGTGTGCACCTCCCTAAGGATGTCAGGAACCTATTTCACCATCAATCGAAGGAATTGATACCAAGGTTCCGCCCTTTTCGCTTTAACAAATGCAACACCAAAAACAGAGTCACGAACACAGACTTTACCCCTAACTTGTTGGTGGGAGTTGATGGTCAGAATATCCTTGGATAACTCTCCACAAATCACAGCAAGTAAGTACACGAAGAAACAACCCTTCAAACAGATAGAAACACTATCTGAAAACTAGGCACAGAAATTGGTTTCTTCCAAAACTGAATAGAAGAGGTTGTAGATTGCCTAGATGATTGGGATATGATCTATAGAAGATTCATCCAGCAATCTTTCATCCTTGGCAATAAGAACCAGAAGCCAATCAAGACTAACGAATCGCAAGTCACACGCTTACGCACTTTAAGAACACAGATTTACAACTTGCAACAAGAACGCAAGGATTGCCTAAATGATTGAAAGCACCAATCCAAAGAAGAGTTCATCAATCATGAATTTCAAAAAGGACTCAAAAGCATGTAGAAGGAGATGAGGCAAATCCAAATTACGTAAAGTAAATTGCAAGTAAGTAAATGCGAATTTAGATAATGTAATTTAAGTGCGTAATGTAAATACGTAAGAGAAATGAAACAAGAATATAAGTGAAGAACATTTCATTTCGGAAGGGAGGTTTACAAAGCCTCACAACAAAGTGGGCAAAACTCAAACGAGCGGCAAAACCTCGGAACCTTCACGGAGGGGAGGCTGCCCTACCCTCTATTTATAGTGACACAGGATCAATTCCCACCTTGGATGTTCTGCTTCAATCCTAAGCCAACATCCAAGAGCCCGGATTTGATCCTTACACCGCTCCTCTCAACAACTCTCAACTACTCACGTACACTTTCCTCACCGCCACCCCAAGGAGACACCCCTCTCCTCAGATATTTGAAGCGTGCTTGGACCACCACCACCCTTGGATGAGCCTCTAAACCCTAGAGCACTCCATCAAGGGTGAGATTTTACCCACTCACACAGCTATGCGTGGGCTGACCGAAACCCAACAACACAACGGGTTTTGCACTGCTCAAACCATACCAACTTGACCCTTCTCTATCTTCCCGACCGCGATCCAACGGTCCTCCTCGATCGAGCAGCCCAAGTTAGCATCTCATCCATTCCTTTGTCTTCTCGGCTTGCGCCTACTCCACGCCTCGGTCATCTTTGGCGACACCTTGATCATCCGGACCTCGGCTCTCGGCCTAGTCCCGATCTCCTTCGCCTCACCATGACCTAGCTCCAAAGTCCCGCAACCATCATAGACAAGGAACCGCATCACATAGCAATGTCCAACAACACATATCCATCTCAACAGAAAGATATACACTTCACGACCAAAGAAACCCCGACCACACATGGTCCGACCACCGGTCTCCATCCCGACCACGGACCGACCACTGGTCTCCATCCCGACCACTCGAGGTCCGACCACCGGTCTTCGTCCCGACCACTCGAGGTCCGACCATCGGGTCTTCGTCCCCGACCACTCGGGTCGGACCATCGTCTCCGACCCAACCACTGGGTCGGACCACCGTCTCCGACCACGCGAGAGCCCCGACCACTGGGGTCGGACAACCGGTCTCCGACCACCAAAGCCTGCACCACTGGTCGGACAACCGTCTCTCGACCAACCAAAGACTGACCACTCGGGTCGGACGATCGTCTCCGACAACCAAAACTCGCACCACTCGATCAAACTCAAATTCAAGCACATCATGCTAAACCACGGTCAATTACTCATCACCATCAGGGATAGACCTCCACATGGTCTTTCAATCTCCCCCTTGATGAGTATATTGACAAACACCCGAAAAGGCATAAATTTGAGTTTGTAAAGCAATTTGATTTGCAAAATCAAACTTGGTCCAGAGAGAAAGATATAAAATCATGACCAAAATGTGATTATGATCCATAAGAGATAGCAAAGATTTACAAAGATCATAAGAATCAACAAGCTTTCACATTTTTATCTCCCCCTTTTCTACATTTTAAATGATGCCTTTTCTACATTTTCTCCCCCTTTTGGCAATATAGGCATCAAAATGAATTTTTTTTGTTTTCTCCCCCTTTATATATGTATGCATGAAATGCAACCTAAGTGAGCTTTGAAGATTATCCAATTGATCGCAATGACAAGATATGACACCAAGCTAGTCAATTTAGAAAATGACTGAACTAGGATGTCTCCAAGAACAAATTCATTTTGCTCACAAGCTTGGTTTACAAGATTTTATTTTAGCAAGATTTGAACAAGTGCAAAACTTAGCAAAAGTTTCAAAGCTAGAAGCCAGACCATTCATAGGATCAAATGGAGAACCTAGAGTTCAACCTACTCAACACTTTGGGGAATCTTGAAGTACATATAGAGTCCTCGAGCTCATTTTTCAATTCATGCAAATTCTTCTTCTTTGATATTTTAAAAGACATAGCGGGTGCAAATGTTTGACATTATTTGCATTCTTTACCCACTTATGTTTTTGTTATTTGCATTTCTTAATGGTTGACTCAAGCCATGTTCGATCACCCCAAGAGTAACTCTTAAGAGAATGATCTTGGTCATACACTATATATTCCAAGTTCATCCCAAGTGCAATGGGAGGCGCCTAGAGAATATATAGTGTTGAGTTCAATTTTGCACAAAAGAGTCAAGTTTTTTTTTTTTATTTTAGCACATATGAGCAATTTTGAAGGACTAAAATATGGATCAAGCAAGTTTCACCTAAGTTGCTATAGGGACTCTAGAGAACTCCATAAATTCACAATTCATGGTAAAACCTCTAGAGAAGAAACTTAACAAGAAAAAGCAACATGTTTTTCATTTAAGATTTTCAATTTTCAGATTTTAACAAGCTTAGTATGATAGATGGACTTGGATAGACCTAAGCTAGTGATTTTCTTCAAAGATGTAGCAAGGTGCATTACATGAAGATTGAATCAATTGCATAATAGACAAAGCTCATAAAACAGAAAATGCAGTCTAAATGCAATGCATGAACATATTCCCAAACTCCCCCTCAACAAATGAATTAATTTTAGGCTCAAATCTGGTTAAAGTTGAGTATTATCAAGATTAGGCATAAAGAAAACCCGAATGAACTCAATAACAACCAGAAAAACAGAATGAGGAGAAGAAGTCGAGAAACTGTAAGACTGGATGGCTATTGAGTATAGATAAGATAGAAGAGACTCACTACGGCTCAGACTGGCTCTTTATCTTCCACAGTGACTGACATAGGGAAGCTGACTCTAGATTCCAACTAAGGAGTGCACACAGCACTGCCTACCTGTGAGGCCCAAAACCTCGCTAGACTTATAAGACGTGAGGGAACTCAACCTAGAGAGAAGAGAGAACAACTAATCACGCATGATAGCAACCTAAAGCATAAGATAAGAGGTCCATGGAAGACATGCCAAAAGTCTAAGTGAGTGAACTCAACTTAAGAAAACAAGCCCAAAGTCACCCGTAAGAAGAAAGGAAATGCTGGAGGAAAAATATAGTACATAGTATACAAACCAGCTCCCTCAAGATAAGCCAGATGGGCTCACGACTCCAAGCTCACTCCTCAAGGCAACAAACCCGAGCTATCCAAAGGCTTGGTAAAGATATCGCTAACCGGTGGTCACCATCTATGAATCAAGCACGATATCACCCTTCTCCACATGGTCTCTAAGGAAGTGATATCTAATATCAATGTGCTTGGTCCGAATGTTGCACCGGTTTTTAGCAATGCAAATAGTGAAGTGTTGTCACGTAAAAGTGGCACACTCTCTATCTCTAACCCATAGTCCCGCAAGGTCGATCTCATCCAGAGCACTGCTACAAAGAATCGGTCAGAGCAACATACTCGGCCTCGGTGGATCTGCAACCCTGCATCGCTTCCTAGATGACCAAGAAACAAGAGAAGTGCCAATGAATTGGCAAGTGCCGTGCTGCTTTCCTATCTATCCTCTGACCAAAGAAAGTCGGCATCGGAAAAGGCTCTAAGAGATAGACAAGAAGAAGAAGAGTACCAAATACCATAATCGGTGGTGGCACGAAGGTACTGAAGATGCGCTTGATCACCGGCGGTGAGAGGCGCGAGGAGAAGCTTGAAATCGAGCGCATGCACACACAATAAATGTATGTCCGCCTCAAGCGGTGAGGTACAAGAGGAGCCGATCATACTCAAACTCCTTTTGATCGCCAGCTCACCATCCTCATCGGGCTCGAGAACAGCGAGGTGGCCATAGGAGTCATCACCGCTTCCCATCGACATGTCGAAGCGCCTCGAGGTCACGGGTATATTTACCTTGATGCAAGAAAGTACCCTCCTGAGTCTGCTTGATTTGGAAGCCAAGAAAGTAGCTCAACTCGCCCATCATACTCATCTCAAACTCAGACTCATCACATCGTAAAACCGAGAGACAAGAGAATAAGACGATCCACCAAAAATGATATCGCCCACATAAATCCGACAAGAAGAAAATGAGACTCATGGTGTCTGATGAACAGAGTTTTGTCTACTATGCCCATTTTAAAGTCATGGCTGAGAAGATAAGACTTGAGCCTCTCATACCATGCTCTGGGGGCCTGCTTGAGTCCATACAGAGCTTTGGAAAGCTTGAAAACATGACTCGGAAACTTGGGGTTCTCAAATCCTAGAGGTTGTTTGACATAAACCTCTTCCTCAATATAGCCATTGAGAAATGCACTCTTGACATCCATTTGATAGAGCTTGAAGCCCCGGGATGCAGAAAATGCAAGCAGGATCCTAATAGCCTCTAGCCTAGCTACAGGGGCAAATGTCTCCTCAAAGTCAAGACCTCAACCCGAGAAAAGCCCCTGCAACTAGCCTAGCCTTGTTGCGAATGACAACCCCATCCTCACTGCTTGTTTTGAACACCCACTTGGTCCCAATGACATTATGACCGGATGGGCGCTCTACAAGTCGCGGACTTTGTTCCTCTCAAAGTTCTCAAGTTCTCATGCATAGCATTAATCCACGACTCATCGGATAATGCATGAGAAATATCGTTCGGCCAAAGGAGGCAACAAAGGCAGAGTGAAGATGTAGGAGGACAGACCTGTTCTTGAGCGAGTGACACGCTCGAACAAATCGCCAATCATCCGATCGGAAGGATGACGTCTCGAATATGACGGGAGGTCCAGAGCGTATGGCCTCTACCTCTTGAATGTAAGAGATAGGAACAGAGCCACTCGTTGAAGGAGAGCCAAGACAAAGGCCGGTCTCCCGAGGTGCGTAAATGGAAACAGGAGGCACCTCGGTGTAGAGGGACTGGATCGTGGAACACCATCATCTCCATCATCCTCATCCTCTACAAAAATGGTCTTGGAGGAAGAAGAAGAGCTTGAAACATCGTGTCTAGCTCCAGGCTAGCCTCATCAAAGGTCACATCACATGTCTCTATGATCCTATGCGCATCAACACCTGCACTTATAGCTACGAGAAGAAGACGAGTAACCTAGAAAGATGCCATCGTAAGAGCGAGACTCAAACTTATCTAGGTTACTGGACTTCAAGATAAAACACTTGCAACCAAAACGCGAAAATGAGACACACCGGGCTTTCGCCCATACCTCAACTCATAAGAAGTGCGATGCAAATGTGCTCTCAAAACACGCGATTAGAAACATGGCAAGCGGTAGCTATAGCCTCACCCAAAACTTCCTAGAGTATTGTACACATCTAGCATCGTCTGGCCATCTCAACTGTGGTCCTGTTCTTCCTTTCCACTACGCCATTTTGCCGAGGGGCGAGGAGAAGAGAACTGATGCTCTAAACCGGACTCCACACAAAACTCTCAAAGTAGGAATTCTTGAACTCCGTGCCATTATCACTGCGAATAGCTCGTAATGCACCGGGAGCTCAATAGACAACCTCTCGACTGCACTCAAGTGAGAAAAAGTCTCATCCTTTGAGGCCATGAAAATACCCAAGAGTATCTAGAAAATCATCAACGATGACAAGAACATACCACTTCCTCCCGCCGATCGCACTCTAGCCGGACCAACAAAGTCCATATGTAAAAGCTGTCCCGTGCATCACCATCACTACGGTGGTGGAGGATGAGAAGCGAGAACCATCTTGCCATGTCGGCAAGGAGAGCAAACTAAGTCTTTGACCATCTTGAGTTTGGGCAAACCCGAATGAGATCGTGGTCGCTAACTCGGTCAAATGATCAAAACCAATGTGACCAAGTCTCCTATGCCGTAAGGAGAGATCACGGACTCGAAGCAATCAAACATCGAAGAGGGTCTCCAAGAAGCGTAAAAATCAGCACGAAAGACTCTCCCAAATCTAGAAATCCCAAAACTAACCCTCCGATGAATCAATGATTCTACAGCATTACTCTTGAAGCTTACCTCGAAAGAGTCATCGATAAGTCGAGAAACAGAGAGCAGATTGTATTGCGACTTACTTACTAAGGCAACATCTTTAAGAATGAAATTTTGGTTAATGCAGATGGTACCTTTAGCAATGACTCTACGAAGATGCATCCCCAAAAGTGATTAACTCATCACCGGGGCTCGGACTAGGAAGAGAACCATCGAGAATCTCCGGTCATATGACGAAAACAACCGAGTCAACAATCCAAACATCTCCTTCCCATCCGACCAACCCGATCAAGACACAAGAGAGAAAGATGACTCAAGATCGGGTAGAGTGAAGACTTGGGAACCCAATATCAACCACACGACGCCTCAGTGCGATCCACGAAAGAAGACGGACTCGAGTGTCTCTCGACGCTTAGACTTAACAAGATCGTAGCAACTCTAGTAGATGATCTATGAGCTGAAACTGGGTTGGCATGCCGTGGTGCAAAAGCCGGACCATCCCAGTAAGGCTGCCTAGATCTCCTACCAGAAAACACCTTACGCCGCTGATATCTACCTCGATGGAAAGAACGAGGAATATCAAGAGGACGGCGGAAAGACTGACTACGAACAGCTCCAAGACTAAAACTCGAAGAACCAAAGATGAAAACCGAGTCACGGGCGCCCAAAAACAGGCGACTCTCTAACCTGTCTAGAAGCAGTGTGTGTCTTAGGAGCACTCAAAGCAGCAACACGCTCACGTCGAGTGATCTTGGCGCGCCTGAAGCAGAAATCTACTAGGTGACCATCCTTCTTACAGAAGCAACAGGGGTAACACCCTTCTGGTCAGAAGTCCTATGGACAACCCCAGCAGACCTAAACACGGTGGTGCTCACTCTGGGAGCTACCACAATCTCACCACTCCTGAAGCCGCGCACAATGGTGGGAGGATGCGCCCAGCGTGCTCAAGGATCAAATCCTAGACCTTGATTGAATCTACTAATCTTGGATTGGTCTAGAATAAGATTGAGCTTCTTCTTGCCTCCTACAAACTTCTCGAGAGTGCTCATAAGATACTGGCAATCTCGAAAGAAAGAGGCACAAGAAGAGCAGGGGGAAGAACAAGAAGAAGAACCAGAAAGATGAGCTCTCTCAGCACGTGCATTTTTCTCCCTCAGCACGGCTGCCTCAATCTTGAGGGCCTCACAAGAAACGCAAGATGCATTTCTAATTCTATGGGCTTGGTCTTCTAATTTCTTCCTAAGCTCGACATGGATTTTATCCAAGTCCCCCTCAATCACAGAACATCGCAAACAACTTTCTTGTGACTTATCTAGTAAGTCCTTAGCAAGTTTAGCACACTTGACATTTAAAGCATTATTGTCAAGTTTTAGTTGCTTACAACCCTCACATGAGCTGACTGGATCCTTAGAAGCATGCAATTCAAGTTCATCATTTCTAGAAGAAAGCTTCTTAAGGTGAGTGCTCATGGCATCAATTTCAGCAAGCAATTTAGGGCAATTAGCACAAGAAGGAGTAGAGTGAGCATGAAGAAAACTAGCCTCAACAGGAATATCATCAATAGAACTAGTGCTAGCATTCTTCCTCCTAAGACCATCAAGTTCAGCAAGCACACTATCATGTATGGTCCTTAGGTTCTCCAACTCCACAAGAACAGCATCACAGAGAACACAGTCATCAGTGACTCGGGAGGGAGAAGATCTAAGTGAAGCTAACTCCCGAGTTAAGGTACCTACTTCCTTTTCTAACTCAGAACACCTCGACCTAGCCTTAGCATGAAACTTGCCTAATTTACGTAGCGACATTTAATTCGTCGTAGGTGGGTACCTCGTCCGAGTCATTTGACACTCGAGTCGCCGATGCCGTTGGCGTCGGCCATGAAGCACATGCCGAGAAGTCATCGCCGCCCTTCTTCTCTTGCGGATCATCCTCGCTTGTCGCTCCATGTCTCCGTGTCGGAGAGGTTGATGTCGCAAGCGCCGCGCGAGGACGCGTGGAAGAGCTTCTTGTTCTTAGAGAAGTTGCGGTACTTCTTTTCACGCTACTGCTCGCGAATCGAGGCTTCTTGTTGCGGTTCTTATCGGTGTAGTCGTTCTTGCCCGAACCGCTTTGTTCGCTTTTGCCCTTCTCCACTTGGGACGGTTTGCTCGAATGTGGTTGGGGCCACCACACTCAAACAGTGATCATCCCACCTCTTCCTCTCTCTCACTCTCTTGTATACATATGAAAATTTGCGAGCAAGAAGAGCAAGCTCATTTTCTGAAATTTTTCCAGCTTGGTCATCGCTTAGCTCGCATGCATGGAGAGAGAGAAACCAATGTAAGAATCGAAAGAGAGGATCCAATGGGATCGGTGACCAAAGCCATCGACTGAGACTTCGTCTTCCGCGAGACGACGTCGATCTCATGAGTCTTGAGGCGGGAATAAAGCCCATCAAGAGTCAAGGTCGACAGGTCAGTGGTGTCCTTGATGGTGGTCACTTTCATTTCCCAAACACGGAGATCGAGTGCAGTCAAGAAATGTCGAGCATTATCCGAGTCAGGGTATATGCAACCGACTGCTCGGAGGTCGCTCATAATCTTTGTAAACCGACCAAAGCACTCGTCAAGACTCTCACCAGCGTGCTGTTCAAACTTGTTGAACTCACGCTTGAATCGGTCCTGTCGAACCGTCTTGATTTGGGTAGTGCCCTCATGGTAAGCATCGAGGGTCACCCAAATCTCATGAGCGTAACGAAGGTGAGAAATCTGTCATACTCATCTGCGGCTAAGACCTCGTATGAGGATGTTCCTTGCCTTAGCATTCGCCTCAACGTCGACCATATTGCCGGCCGTGACGTTCTCATCGCCAGGAACCTCATACGGAGCTTCACCTTCGCCATATCGAAGCCACAGGCGATGATGTACGACTCCATCCGAGATTTCCAAAAGGAAAATCAACTCCAGAGAAAATAGGAGGCTTGGTGGAATACTTGTCCATCGCCATGGCTCTTGAGACCGGTCAAGATCTAGAAAGAGCGAAACCGCTCGATACCAATTGAAAGATCGAAAAAGGCGACTAGAGGGGGTGAATAGGAGCCAAATAAAATTTTTCAATAAACTTTCCCTAGAATTCAAACCACCAAAAGTCCGAAAAAAAACTTTGGTCGACCGGTCGGGTATCTCTGGTCGGATGAATAGTACTCCGACCTCTGAGGTCGGATGAATAGACTCCGACCAAGTGGTCGGATGAATAATAATCCCGACCAAGTGGTCGGATGAATAAGATACTTGGTGAATAGTGTTCGGTGAATAGAGATCGGCCGACCGACGAAGACGCCCGACTGCGGAGGTCGGATGAGCGATGCGGAACAAAGATCCCGATCGGATGAACAAGACACCGACACGCGAGGTCGGGTGAACGAGACTCGGGTGAATAGTGCTCGGATGAACAAGACCTCCCGACCGATGAGCGATCGTCCGACCTGCGGGTCTGATGAACGATAAAATCAGCACGATCTTAAAAGCAATCGATGTAACTTTTGATCGGTGATCCAAAACAGTGAAACTTGGTGTGCACCTCCTAAGGATGTCAGAACCTATTTCACCATCAATCGAAGGAATTGATACCAAGGTTCCGTCCCTTTTCGCTTTAACAAATGCAACACCAAAAGCAGAGTCACGAACACAGACTTTACCCCTAACTTGTCGGTGGGAGTTGATGGTCGAATATCCTTGGATAACTCTCCACAAATCACAGCAAGTAAGTACACGAATAAACAACCCTTCAAACAGATAGAAACACTATCTGAAAACTAGGCACAGAAATTGGTTTCTTCCAAAACTGAATAGAAGAGGTTGTAGATTGCCTAGATGATTGGGATATGATCTATAGAAGATTCATCCAGCAATCTTTCATCCTTGGCAATAAGAACCAGAAGCCAATCAAGACTAACGAACTGCAAGTCACACGTTTACGCACTTTAAGAACACAGATTTACAACTTGCAACAAGAACGCAAGGATTGCCTAAATGATTGAAAGCACCGAATCCAAAGAAGAGTTCATCAATCATGAATTTCAAAAAGGACTCAAAAGCATGTAGAAGGAGATGAGGCAAATCCAAATTACGTAAAGTAAATTGCAAGTAAGTAAATGCGAATTTAGATAATGTAATTTAAGTGCGTAATGTAAATACGTAAGAGAAATGAAACAAGAATATAAGTGAAGAACATTTCATTTCGGAAGGGAGGTTTACAAAGCCTCACAACAAAGTGGGCAAAACTCAAACGAGCAAAGAAAAACCTCAGAACCTTCACGGAGGGAGGCTGCCCTACCCTCTATTTATAGTGACTGATCAATTCCCACCTTTGGATGTTCTCGCTTCAATCCTAAGCCAACATCCAAGAGCCCGGATTTGATCCTTACACTCGCACTCTCAACAACTCTCAACTACTCACGTACACTTTCCTCACTGCTCACCCCCAAGGAGACACCCTCTCCTCAGATATTTGAAGCGTGCTTGGACCACCACCACCCTTGGATGAGCCTCTAAACCCTAGAGCACTCCATCAAGGGTGAGATTTTACCCACTCACACAGCTATGCGTGGGTGACCCAAACCCAACAACACAACGGGTTTTGCACTGCTCAAACCATACCAACTTGACCGCTACTCTATCTTCCCGACCGCGATCCAACGGTCCTCCTCGATCGAGAGCAGCTCCAAGTTAGCATCTCATCCATTCCTTTGTCTTCTCGGCTTGCGGCTACTCCCGGCCTCACCATCTTTGGCGACACCTTGATCATCCGGACCTCGGCTCTCCCAAATAGTCCCGATCTCCTTCGCCTCACCATGACCTAGCTCCAAAGTCCTGCAACCATCATAGACAAGGAACCGCATCACATAGCAATGTCCAACAACACATATCCATCTCAACAGAAAGATATACACTTCGCTGACCAGCAAAACCCTGACCACACATGGTCTGACCACTGGTCTCCATCCCGACCACAGACCTGACCACTGGTCTCCATCCCGACCACTGGTCTTCGCCCCGACCACTCGAGGTCTGACCACTGGTCTTCGTCCCGACCACTCGGGGTCGGACCACTGATCTCCGACCCAACCACTCGGGGTCGGACCACTGGTCTCCGACCAGTGAGAGCCCCGACCACTCGGGGTCGGACAACTGGTTTCCGACCAGCCAAAGTCCAGACCACTCTGGGTCGGACAACTGGTCTCTGACCAACCAAAGACCTGACCACTCGGGGTCAGACGACTGGTCTCCGACAACCAAAACTCAGACCACTCGGATCAAACTCAAATTCAAGCACATCATGCTAAACCACGGTCAATTACTCATCACCATCAGGGATAGACCTCCACAAGGTCTTTCAGTTTGATACGAGTTCTTTCTATCGGACGTACGAGCCATATCGTTCTCGTTTGCTATAATAATGTATCCGAAATAATTTCATTACGGTGGTCACTCCCGTAAACTTCATATTTAAGCCTCCGTATTTTATAACTGCAAGTTCAAATCAGTTCATTTACAAGAATGAACAACAAAAGTAAAACCACAAATGCTTCTTTTTAACTGTACTGATGCATTCTTCAAAGTAATCTCAAAACCACAATTTTTTTTACAAATTTTCACGGGCTAAGTCCGCCTGAAACTTTTGCGAAAGCTCGTATCCCACTAAACTTTGGACCGAGTAAAGCCTCTCTTTCACCTTTGAGTCAATTTCATGGCCAGTCCAAGAATATTCCACCATAAATCGGCCTATGTCGACTTAGACCGCCTGTTGAGCTAATAGTATCACCACTGCATCTGCACTTGTCGGCTCAGACGGCCCCAAGGCTTAGACTTGTCAGTGACTCAGTATAACCACCGCATCTGCACTTGCTGTAATGGGTACAACACGGGTTGCACCAGGAACAGGTGCAGCGCTCATCGTCTCCCGAAGTGGCCATGCTGTCATCATCTCCACGGATGCATCATGCACTCATACAATACAAGATGGAGTGAAAAGATGCAGTAATTATGACACACAGTTCAGAATAGACCAATACAAATCAAAGAGATCTAAGATGTCATACCACGATCCATGAATAGTGTGGGATACAGCAGCAGCGGCAAACAGAATCCAAAACAGCTAGGAAGACATTCGGGAATACAACCAAAACGTACAAACACATCAGAGTAGGGCCAAACCCATTGCAGCCGAGATGCTAGCCCACTCAAAGCTCAAAGGAAGTCTTCCTGTACAGGTTCAACACCATCTCCCGCATTGACACAGTCAAGATGCTTGTGGTCTTGGACTAAAAAGTAGCAGAGGAAGCTTCACCGCACCGTTGACTCGGCGGCGGCGGCGGCTAGCAGCAAAATGATGGAATACCCTTCCAGTTTGAGAAATTTTACGGTGGATGATAGGCAGTAAGTAGTGACAGTAGAAATCAAATCTAATCATCGACTTTTTCTATCCTTTCATCGAGGGTATTTTAGATTTTTTCTAATTCGTTCACAATTTTAGATTCACCGAATATCTGGTGATCTTCAGAAACTTCTTATCCATTCATCAGAATCATATGATGTGTTTTACCGTAAAGGACAAATAGTATGACATATTTTTTTTACCCTTTTACCTCTCTGAATTTTATTACCAATATTACAGATGGTAGTTGTCGGCGTTTTCGAGCGTCGGCAAGTAAATTTGTAAGTCTAAGGGGTCGCGCGTTCCACTCCCTGAATGGTTAGACTCGAGAGTCCAAGATGTATACTGGTTCGGGCTGAAAGTCCCTACTCCAGTTCGGGTGGCGGTATTGTATTGCTTTGCATAACGTTTTACAGATGAGGGCGCTAAATTACCTAATCTCCTCGTGTTCTCATGTGTTCGTCCCTCTAGAATCGTTAGTCCTGCCTCCTTTTATACAGAAGGAAGGGGCAGGTTACATCGAGAGTCGGGGGAAGGGCGAGGCGACCTATGCTAGGAGCTCTGGTCCTTCGTCCTGTGGACTGGTCGCCACACGTCTTGCCCATGCTGGGTCGGTAGCCTTGGTGGTCAGGGAGGTTAGGTATTCCCCGGGAAATAGCGTACTTGCCCTCTGTGATCCTTACGAATGCTGACGTTGCGGTGCGTGACGTTGGCGCTGCCTCGGGAGGGAGCGTGCGTTAAATCTTGACGCGATCGATTGATGGGCCGGAAGCTTTGACTTCAAGATCACCAAACCTTCTAGGAAGGAGCCACCGCCCTTGTATAGTCACTCCGATTGACCTTGTTCGCGGGTGCGTGGCGGTAGGTGATGAGGGCCCGACACGCGCCCTCGGCGTCTGTCACCTTGGTTCGGTCGGAATCGGAGATCCCGCCCGCCAAGGGGTCGGGGCGCCGTCCGTCCGGAGTCGGGAGATCCCGCCCGCCAAAGGGGGTCGGGGCGCTGTCGGCCGGATTCGCTTCCCGACCGGTCGGGAGCGGATGTCTTGTGTGGTCTCGCAGCGATCGGTCGGTGGCGGCGCGCGCTGTTGGGTTGGAGATATGCTTGAGGTCGCTGCTCGTCGCCGGGCCGTTGGGGTACCCTGTTATTAGTATTCGACAAGAGCCCCGAACTCCGGCGATTTCGGCAGATTTGATTGGGGTTGAACTTGGATGAGAGGTGGCGGGCTCGGCCTGGTCGGTCGGTCGCCGATCGAGTTAGCGATTTCTGTCGGTGTACCGACGGATCCGACGGCTGCCACGAGCTTGGCGGGGCATTTGAACCGCCAGAGGCTTTAATCGCCTCGTTGCGCATGCCGAGCATGGCTTGGTGTGCCCCGCCTGCTCGCCTTCTTGATCGCCCGAGTTACAGTGCGGGGCGCCTTGTTTTGGCGGCGGCATTTACTCGAGACGCTTGATCTCCTTCATCCGGCTATATAAGGGCTTGCTAGAGCGATGGACCCTTAGACCAAAATCCTCCTTTTGATCCTTGAAATGGAGGCATCCTTTAGTCTTGACTTTGGTGATGATGCTTGCGGTAGAAGAAGAAGATCCTTTGGCCGAAGCTTTGGGTGAGTACGACCGGGCGATGGTCGAGCTCGGGAGGAAGAAGCCGCGGCTTGTGATGTAGTTCTTTGTCGGCGTCTTTGCTTGAGGTCGTTCCGAGGCTTAAGGTGGTAAGGAGGCCCTTCTTGAGGCGATGGTGCGAGGCGCCGGTCGTTGTCGATCGCGGCGCGTCGATGTCATTGAGCGAACGCAGCGGCATGCCATTCCGTGGCTATGTCGGCGGCCTCGTCGACCGGGCAAGGGCCTACCAGCAGGTCGTCTCCAACGACCTCAGGTCCGCCGACCCCAAGGTCTGTCCCGTCGAGCAGGCAAGGAAGAGCCTACTAGCAGGTCGTCTCCAACGACCTCAGGTCCGCCGACCCCAAGGTCTGTCCCGTCGACCAGGCAAGGAAGGGCCTACCAGCAGGTCACTTCCAACGACCTCAGGTCCACCGATCCAAGATCTGTCCCGTCGACCAGGCAAGGAAGGGCCTACCAGCAGGTCACTTCCAACGACCTCAGGTCCACCGATCCAAGATCTGTCCCGTCGACCAGGCAAGGGCCTGCCGGAAGTTTGATGCGGATATGTTCCTGCCGTAGTGTAGGGTAGGTATCTTTTTTGAGCTCGCCAGGTACCTCATGTAACGTTGTGTAAAGTTTGAGTCTGCTGGCATATAATGAAATCTTCTTTTATGAAATGTCTTCGCGATGAGTTTGCTTTGATTTTAATCGTCGTGGATAGACCGGGCCTTGATCGTCAGGAACAACCGCGAGAGTGCTCGTTTAACGTCGTAGCTAGACGGCGCCTTGGTCGGCAGGGCGACCGGATGCCTCTGTGAGGTTCGGGTGTCCGAGTGCTCGTTTAACGTCGTAGCTAGACAGTGCCTTGGTCGGCAGGGACGACCCAATGCCTTTGTGAGGTTCGGGTGTCCGAGTGCTCGTTTAACGTCGTAGCTAGACAGTGCCTTAGTCGGCAGGGACGACCCAATGCCTTTGTGAGGTTCGGGTGTCCGAGTGCCTTGGTCGGCGGGACGGCCGGATGCCTCTGTGAGGTTCGGGTGTCCGACTGCCTTGGTCGGCAGGACGACCGGATGCCTCTGTGAGGTTCGGTGTCCGACTGCCTTGGTCGGCAGGGACGACCGGATGCCTCTGTGAGGTTCGGGTGTCCGAAAGTGCCTTGGTGGCGGGACGGCCGGATGCCTCTGAGAGGTTCGGGTGTCCGAGTGCTCGTTTAAAGTCGTAGCTAGACAGTGCCTTGGTCGGCAGGGACGACCCAATGCCTCTGTGAGGTTCGGGTGTCCGAGTGCCTTGGTCGGCAGGACGACCGGATGCCTCTGTGAGGTTCGGGTGTCCGAGTGCCTTGGTCGGCAGGGACGACCGGATGCCTCTGTGAGGTTCGGGTGTCCGAGTGCCTTGGTCGGCAGGACGACCGGATGCCTCTGTGAGGTTCGGGTGTCCGAGTGCCTTGGTCGGCAGGACGACCGGATGCCTCTGAGAGGTTCGGGTGTCCGAGTGCTCGTTTAAAGTCGTAGCTAGACAGTGCCTTGGTCGGCAGGGATGACCCAATGCCTTTGTGAGGTTCGGGTGTCCGAGTGCTCGTTTAACGTCGTAGCTAGACAGTGCCTTGGTCGGCAGGGACGACCCATTGCCTCTGTGAGGTTCGGGTGTCCGAGTGCTTGTTTAACGTCGTAGCTAGACAGTGCCTTGGTCGGCAGGGACGACCCAATGCCTCTGTGAGGTTCGGGTGTCCGAGTGCTCGTTTAACGTCGTAGCTAGACAGTGCCTTGGTCGGCAGGACGACCGGATGCCTCTGAGAGGTTCGGGTGTCCGAGTGCTCGTTTAAAGTCGTAGCTAGACAGTGCCTTGGTCGGCGAGGGCGACCCAATGCCTCTGTGAGGTTCGGTGTCCGAGTGCTCGCTTAACGTCGTAGCTAGACGGTGCCTTGGTCGGCGAGGACGACCCAATGCCTCTGTGAGGTTCGGTGTCCGAGTGCTCGTTTAACGTCGTAGCTAGACGGTGCCTTGGTCGGCGAGGGCGACCCAATGCCTCTGTGAGGTTCGGTGTCCGAGTGCTCGTTTAACGTCGTAGCTAGACAAGGTGCCTTGGTCGGCGGGACGACCGGATGCCTCTATGAGGTTACGGTGTCCGAGTGCCTTGGTCGGCGGGACGGCCGGATGCCTCTGTGAGGTTCGGTGTCCGAGTGTTCGCTTAACGTCGTAGCCGGGCGTGAGTGCTCGTTCTGTCGTGGCTGGGCGTGAGTGCTCGTTCTACCGTCGTAGCTGGGCGTGGGGCATCCTTCCCGAGTCCTCGTCGGCGAGGGTAGCTGCGAGAGGAATGGCCATCGTCTATCCCACATGTATACCCCATCCGCAGGTGTGGGACCTGGAGGGGGTGAGCGACGCACGTTTACCTGCGTTGGTTTGAACGCCGTGCTCGTGGAGCTAATAGTGGGTAGTCCGAGTGGGTCCTGGGAGGTCCCGCCCAAGGGGACCCTTCCGAGCGGACGGTCCCGAGTAGGGTGTCACAGCCTGCTGTGGGGCGACCCATAAAAAACCTTTCTTTACTCAATCCCGTATGGACCCTGGGTCATCCGCCAACCCAGAGCACAGCTGGCTGTCGCTCATTGATGAGCTCCCGGGAGAGTGTGAAGTATGGTCTCGGACGCGAGTAGAGGTGATTAGGCCGTCACCGACCTAACCGAGGGCCCACCGTGGGGCTCACCTCATACCGCCCCTTGCTCAAGTTTTCTTTGGGCGCCTTATACCCATCCGCGGGTAGGCCTTTTGAACCCACTTCTCGTTGGGCCTCGGCGCAAGCCACAAAGCTTTTGTTGCCTTGGGGCCGCAGCCCCATGGGCCAGCGCGCGCCCCGGAGCAACCGTTCCGGCCTAAAGGCGGAGACCAAGAGGTTACGGGACACGTTGTTCGGGGGCGGCGTCTTTATGGCTCTTGCCGCCTGACATGACAGGGATTAAAAGCGGAGTGGTATTAGGCCCAGGAGTTACGGTGGCGCAATAGGCGAGGTGGACGCGACACTTCGTTTGAGGGTGCTGCTCGCTCGGCGTCGCTCGCTTGTCCTCTATAAATCGCGCCTGTTAGGTGCTCCGGTAGTTACGCTTTCTTGCCTTCTTTGTCTCTGTCTCAAACAAGAAAAGCACCAGAGAGCCAAGGAAAAGAAAACCCCACCTTTCTTTCTCACCTTCCATCGCCTCTTACGTGAAGATGTCGTGGCGGAGTGCTCGCGCGCCAGACAAACCGTCGGCGCGGCTTGGTGAAGAAGGGCTTCTCATGCCGCAGACCTTTCCTACCGAGGGTGCCGACCGGGGCCGTCACCCAGCATGCCGGGCGACGAGGTCGTGGTGCCCGCCTCGTTCTTGGCGCGGCTTTGGCCTCGCCACGCACCCGCTCGTCCGAGGGCTGCTGTCTCACTACAAGGTGGAGGTGCACCATCTCAACCCCAATGGGGTCCTCCACATCGCCATCTTCATTCTGCCGTCACGAGGCCTTCCGGGATCGAGCCGCCTTTGGCGTTGTGGAGGCACTTCTTCGAGCAAGGCTCGAAAGACAGCCGTCCGGACGCCGTGGCGCTGGTAGCTGGCCCTCGGCCGCCCCGGTCGAAGCACGGAGTACTGGAGGAAAATCGCCTCGTCCAACAAGGGTGGTGTTCAATGGCTCTACGCTGAGCGTCGGCGACAGCGCCCCTCGTTTCACCGGCGAGCTTCCCATGGCGGAGGAGCGGTGGAACTGGGCGCGCCGAAGAGGAGAAGAACAAGCCGCCCCGATCGTGGAGCGGTCGGGGCTCAAAGGCGGGGCTCACGGGGGCGTTGTTGTGCGCGCTTTATGGGTATCGCGTGCAACCCTTGTGCACGAGCCGCACTTTGTTCCGGTATGCGGGCCGTCCGACCGGGCGAGGATGGCGAGCCCGAGTTGGCCGTGTCGAGGTGGAGGCCCGGGTGGCGGTATTGCATGTGGAAGTGCCACGGTGGCTCTGGTGGCCACCGGAGCCATTCTCGGCGGCCACCCGCCAAATCTGTAAGTCGCTGAAATTTCTTTACGCTTCTCTTTTCTTTGTCCCTAGCACTTGGTCCGACCGCATTCTGCATCCTCTTAGGGGCTCACGGGATGTATTCCCGGCGTCGCTCCCGAGGATAAGGAGGCGCGGCGCCCGCGAAGACTAGCGGTCGACTCCTCCGCAAGAAGCGGAAGGAGGAAAGGAGGAAGAAGAAGATAAGGAGCGCTTGTGGCCTTGCGGCGAGGATGTGTCGAGTCCACCGCTGTGGGGACAACCTCCACTGACAGCGACGGGAGCGCCTCCGATCATCCCTATGATGGGTTTTTCTCTGACCCGCCGACTGGCGGTGGCCCGAGCGTGGACCCAGCCGAGGGCGACACCACGGGCCCCGTGGCCGCGGATCCCCAGGCGGGGGGTGATCTTGCGCTCGCGGTTGTCGTAGCGCCTACGGGAGGCGGCCGGGAAGCGACGGTAGACTTGCCTTGGCGGGGGGCCGGCAAAGAGGGCGCGCGTGCCACGTACCCGCTCGGCCTTGTAAGTGTTCCCCTCTTTTTTTTTCTTTTCTTCTTATTGGAGTATTTTTTGCAGCAAAGCCGCCCGAGCGACTCTTGAATCTTTGTAACGTGCAGCGCCTACACGGGCGTGATCGGCGTGCCGCAGCGGCTCCGCAAGTAGCAGCGTCGGCGATTTCGGCGACTCCGATCGGGTCGGTGGCGGTCGCGGTGTCGGCGGCCGAGGGCGCGGTCGCCTTCGAGGGGACGGGGCCTCACCCGGAGGTCGAGGCCGAAGAAGAGCTTCCGCCGCCTCCGGCGGGGACCCCACCGGACGACGTGATCGTCCTTTCGGAGGATGAGACGACGGTGCCGCCGGCGATCGCGCCCGAGGCGGAGCTGGTGACGGAGGTGCTCGACCCTTTGTCCTAGGGGGAGGTGCCGACCGATGCCCTCGTGCAGGTCGCGAGGGGTTTCGGGTTGACCTCATCGCCCTTGCCCATGGTGCTTTGGACGGGCGACGTCCCGCCCGAACGGGCGAACGAGGGCGTGCCGCCGGGTGTAGTCCCCGGGTCGGGCGTCATGGGCGAGTCGGAGGAGAGCGAGTGGGCGCCCCTTCAAGGCGCGCTGACGCCGGCCGAGATAGGGCGATCCGTAAAGGTCCGCTCGTTCGAGTCTTCCACCGTGGCGCCGGGCACGATGGTCGAAGTCCGCGATCGCCCGGTAAGTCGGCAAAAGCTCGACTTGTTGCACATTTTGATAGTTCTTCCGTGGGATTAACGGAGTGTCCACGTTTTTGCAAAGACTTGCGGGCTCGCCGTGCGCGAGTTGAGCTCTGCGGCGCTCGACGATCGTGGCGGCTGCGGTGGAGGAGTGCGATCAGTGCGCTTGAGTCGCGCCTAGTCCAGAGGCCATGGACATCAGGCGGTCGGAGGCGGTGGAGATCCGCCAGGCTTGAAGAGGCCACGAAGGCCCTTTATGATGGCGCACAGAGCCAAGGTCTTGAGGGCGAAAGTGGTGGAACTGAGTCCTCTCGACGAGAGTCACCGAGGCCAAGGATGCCGCCGTTGCCGCGAGGGGATCATGCAGACGCAGCAACACGCTGCGGACCGAGCGAAACCAGCTCGGGGATGCCGACCGAGTTCGTTCCGTGAGCGGCTCCTCGAAGGACTGGGCCGAGCCGAGGACTTCATACGAGGCGCCAAGAAGGAAGCCGCAATCGACCAACTCTGCGGCGGTAAGTGTCTCAATTCTTCAATTAAGTCTGGGTGCGACCCACGTGGCGAACTTATCCGAAATCGCCGCAATCGCAGAGGCGCAGAAGAATCGGCGTCGCCGTGGAGGCGCAGAGAACGGCAGCAGATGCTCGCGACGTGGCGATCGTGGCGGGGCGAGGCCCAGCGGCGTTGAAGGTTGCGGAGGACGGTCGGGCCGAGATGGGCGCCAACCGGAGGCCCTTCGCAAGGCCGGTCGGAAGTCTGCGATCGCATCCTTGAGCCGGGCAGCCCGAGTGCCCTTGCCCCCGTGGCCGCCCGTGCGGACCGTAGAGGCGGTGATCATCGGCGCTGCGCTTGGAGCTTGTCGTGTTGTGAACACCGTCTCGCACTGGCGGCATCGACCTCGCGGTGGTGGCGGCGGCGTGGACGGAACCGGACCGACGAGAGATCGCGACAGTTTGAGCTCTGGTCGAGCCGCACGCCCGAGATCGCCACCACATCCGCCGCAGTTGCCCTCCAGAAGCGAGACACCAACTCTCCGCCTCGCCATCGGTCGCCCACGGGAAGAATAAAAATAGTTAGCTTTATCCTTTTTAGATTGTAAAGATGCTATGTAAACAATCTTGAATTTATCAAGTTCCAAAATCGCTTCTCGTCCTCTTTCGTATTTTGGGTGAGTGTTTGACCGACCATAGCCATAAGGACCGCAGGGGTCACTTATGCGTAGGTTGGGTCGTTTTGGGAGGGGCGAGGTGGATTGGAGACTTGGCTATGCAGCAGTTAGGCGCACTTGTGAGGGATAGGAGTGTTCTAGACCGGCCAAGGATCTTTCCACTTGGGCACTTCCTTCTTCCGCGAAGTGCTACTTAGCAACCATAGCCGCTGGGGCGTAGGCCGTAACACTTGGGTTGAGAGGGTTACCGCTCGGGATGGACCTCATGACCCGGTCGGTCACGTGCCCTCATAAGCGCGTGGGATAGCCGAGTTCGTGCGGGAGGAGTGTTCCTGCCGACCTAAAGGTCACTCCACTCGGTACTTCCTTCTTCCGCGAAGTGTTGGCAACCATAGCCGGGGCGGGTCGAGCACTTGGGTCGAAGGGTTACCGCTCGGGAAGGACCTTGTGGTCGGTTGGGTCATCAACCCGCATAGCCCGATCGGGAGTACCTGAGCGGGCGCCGAAGGGCAGCCCCCGAGTCGTCGCATGGCGACCAGGTGCTCGGAAGGGAAAAAGTAAAGAGCATGCTAGGAAGAGGAAAAGAGTTTAGGGATAGAATCGCCTTAACTTTTCTATATTCCATGCATTCGGAAGGATGCGGCCGTCGGCGTCCTTGAGTCGAAAGGTGCCAGGTCGGAGGATCTCCACGACGGTGAAGGGGCCTTCCCAGGGGGGCGACAGCTTGTGCTTATCCTTGCTGGTTTGGACCCGGCGCAGGACCAGGTCGCCAGCACTGAACGACCGCCCTCGAACCTGACGGCTGTGATAACGTCGCAGAGCTTGTTGATACCTGGCCGATCGCAGGATGGCCACGTCATGCGCCTCGTCGAGCTGGTCGACGGCGTCTTGTTGTGCGGCGAGCCCCCGAGCCTCCTCGAAGGCTTGTAATCTTGGGGCACCATACTCCAGGCCTGTCGGCAAGACGGCTTCAGCACCGTATATCATGAAAAACGGTGTGAACCCGGTCGCCCGGGTCGGTGTGGTCCGCAGACTCCAGAGGACGGAGGGTAGCTCGGTCACCCAGCGCCCCGCGAAGTGCTTGAGCCGACTGAAGATCTGCGGCTTGAGCCCTTGAAGGATCATGCCGTTTGCGCTCTCGACCTGGCCGTTGGTCCGCGGATGGGCCACGGCTGCCCAATCGATGCGGATGTTGAAGTCATCGCAGAACTCGAGGAACTCCTTCCCCGTGAACTGCGTTCCGTTGTCGGTGATGATGGAGTTTGGGACTCTGAACCGAAAGACTATGTTGCGGAAGAAGATGGCCGCTTGTGCCGACGTGACGCTCACGACCGGCATGGCCTCTATCCATTTGGTGAACTTGTCCACCGCGACGAGCAAATGGGTAAAGCCCGGCGCTTTCTTGAAAGGCCCAACGGATCGAGTCCCCAAACCGCAAAGGCCACGTGATGGGGATCGTGCGCAAGGCTGGTAGCCGGCGGATGTGTGCGCTCGGCAAAGAATTGGCATCCTTCGCAGTCGCGTGTCGATGTGCTCGGCGTCGGACATGGCGGTCGGCCAATAGAAACCTTGCCGAAAGGCCTTTCCCACAAGAGATCGGGCGCGGTGTGGTGACCGCAAATTCCATGTATGTCGTCCAAGAGTTGTTTCCCTTGGTCGGCGGGATGCACTTTTGGAGGACCGGAGGCTCCTTTTGTAAAGGTCCAGGCGACCAGACGAAGACTTTGCTCGCCGAGCGAGGCGCCGGCCTCACGGGTCGGGAGGAAGTGACCCGTCCACAAACGATCTATGAAGGGCTTTCTCGGTCGGACTCGATCGCTAGCACGCCGCGGCTCGACCGGCCAAGTCTACGCCCGACCACGGCGGTCGGGCGACCGTGCTAGGTAGGTCGGGGACTGCTTCGGCCACCGTGCCCACCGGATGGAAGGCGCAGGAGGTCGCAGACGAAGATCCCGGGCGGGACCGGCTCTCTGCTGGAGGCCAGATTGGCTAGGTAGTCGGCGTCGCTATTGTAGCGTCGGTAGCTATGGTGAAGCTCGAAGCCCTTGAACCGCTCTTCGAGCCCGCGCACTTCTCGATGATGACGCGCCATACGGGCGTCTCGGGGCTCGCGGTCTTCATGACTTGGTCGACGACAAGCTTGGAGTCCCGTGGACGTGGAGTCGGCGAGCACCGAGGTCGGCAGCGATCCGGAGACCGTTGACGAGGGCCTCGTACTCGGCGACGTTGTTGGTGGCGTCAGCGGCCGATGGCGTCATCGGCTCGTTCCGGCGGGAGATGATGATTTACTCCGCGCCGCGCCATTCTTGTTGTAAGACCCATCGAAATACATTGTCCGGTGCTCGGGTCTTGATCACCGGTGGTGCACAGGTTTGGTCCACTCGGCGACGAAGTCGGCTAGGGCTGCGACTTGATCGCCGTCAGGGACGTATGTGATGTCGTGGCGGCCGAGCTCGAGCGCCCACTTGGCTATCCTTCCCGAGCGTCGCGGTTGCGGGCGATCTCGCCGAAGGGGACGTGGTCACCACGGTGATGGTGTCTTGATCGAAGTAGTGGACGAGCTTTCTCTTCGCAATGAGCACCGCGTAGAGTAGCTTCTGCACCTGTGGGTACCGAGCCTTGGACTCGGAAAGGACCTCGCTAATGAAGTAAACTGGTCGTTTTACCTTGAGTTCGCGGCCTTCTTCCGCCGCTCCACCACGAGGGCCGCTACCGACGACTTGGGTAGTGGCGGCGATGTAGAGAAACAATGGTTCACTCGTGCCGGGCGACCAGGATCGAGGCGAGGACGAAAGGCCTTGGCGTGAGGGCCTCCCGAGCCTCCGGTCCAAATGAAGCGGTCGGATCTCTTGAGTAGCTCAGAGTGGCATTCGCGCCGCCGAGGCGAGACACGAACGCTCAAAGCCGCCAGCATCCGGTCGACCTCGACCCCTTTGAGGTTCTTGATTGGGCCCATCCTTGCGATCGCCGATATCTTCTCTGGTTGGCCTCGATGCCTCGCCGGAGACAATGAAGCCAAGGAGCTTCCCTTTGGGGACCCCGAAGACGCATTTCTCGGGATTGAGCTTTATGCGGAACCGTCGAAGGTTCACGAAGGTCTCTTCCAGGTCGGGGATAAGGTCGTCGGCCTTCTTGGTCTTTACGACAATATCGTCAACGTACACCTCAACGTTACGGCCGATCTGGTCATTGAAGCACGTTTGCATACATCGCTGGTATGTAGCGCCCACGTTCTTTAGGCCGAACGGTATTGTAACGTAGCAGAATGAGCCGAACGGAGTAATGAAGGAAGTCGCGAGCTGGTCGGACTCCTTTAGCGCAATCTGGTGGTAGCCCGAGTAGGCATCCAGAAAAGAGAGGGCTCGCACCTGCGGTGGAGTCGATGACTTGGTCGATCGCGGGCAAAGGAACGGATCCTTGGGACACGCTTTGTTGAGACTCGTATAGTCAACGCACATCCTCCATTGCCCATTTTTCTTTTTTACAAGTACAGGGTTGGCTAGCCACTCGGGGTGGCGCACCTCTTTTACGAACCCCGCAAATGAAGTTTGGCGATCTCCTCCTATGATCCTGCGCCTCTCCTCGTCGAAGCGGCGCAGGCGTTGGGCGACCGGCTTTGAGCCTGGTCGGATGCTCAAGGAGTGCTCGACGACTTCCCTTGGGATTCCTAGCATGTCGGAGGACCTCCATGCGAAGACGTCTTTGTTGGTGCGGAGGGAGTCGACGAGCGCGCTTTCCTATTTGGCGGGGAGCGTGGCTTCGATCCGCACGGTCTTGGTCGGATCACAGGGATCGACCGCGACCTCCTTCGTGTCCTCAGCGGACTTGAAGGATCCCGCCCCCGACTTGCTGGACTCAGGGGCGGATTCGAAGGCTTCCCTCTTGAGGTTGTCGAGCTTGGCAGGCGCGATGACTGCCGAGGCAAGCTCACAACTAACTGCAGAGCGATTGTAGGCAAGCCGGAAAGATGATGCCACGGTGATGACTCCTCGTGGCGGGCATCTTCGGCTTGAGGTAGGCGTGGCCGGGACCGCCATGAACTTGGCGTAACACGGCATTCCCAGATGGCATGGTAAGAACCGGAAATCCACGACCTCAAAAGTGAGGGTCTCGGTGCGGAAGTTTCCGGCTCCCAAAGGTAACGGCGGTCGATCCGCCCGAGTGGATGGGCTCGCGGCGGGAATGACGCCAGGAAAGGCGCCTTGTTTGGTCGGAGGGTTGGCGCGGACCCCATAGCGTCGGCGTCTCGGCGTAGAGGATGTTGAGGCCGCCGCTCGTCCATCGGCACCTTTGAAAGGCGCTTCTTCCCACGACGGGCCGACCACGGGGTATCTCCTCGGTGTGGAACGTGGTCGGGTGATCGGTCCGATCAAAGGTGATCGGAACTCGACCACCGGAGGTATTGGGGACGATGGCGCGGCGGTGTGGACCTCGCGATAAGCGAGCTTGAGCCGACGCTTGCCGGCATAACGAGCCGGTCCTCCAAAGATCATGAGGCGGCCGTCGGGTTCGTGGAACTCGTCGTCGCCTTTTCTCTCGCGACCGCGGGCCGCAGCAGCTTCTTCCCTTGCCACGCGGCGTTGTGGGGACGCTGGAGAGGTAACGCCTCGGGACCTCGCGATCCGGTGCTTGTGCTTGACGTTGAACCCGTGGTTTGGGCACGGGCCGTCCATCAACTTCTCGAAGTGGTCGGCGCGACGGTCGGTCGCACTCTTTGCGCTGGCGTATGGTCGACGGTGGCGACCACTTGGGTCTCGCGGATCGCTTCCGTGCCGCCTCGCTTGTCGGAGCGGTCGGAAGGACCCGATGTGGGCGCCGGATTCTAGCCGGGCCTTTCCTCCTCAAAGATGGCCCCACACCTCCTCGCCGGGGCGTGGTTGGTGGCGATATCGAGGAGCTCCTTGGTAGTTCCGGGCTTGAGGCAACCTAGTTTGTGTACCAAGGCCTTGCGGAGGTGCCAGATGAATGCTCCCACGACATCGGCGTCGGAGATGTCGGGAGCTCGTTGCATCGCGCGGAAAACCGCGGATGTAGTCCCGGAGGTTTCCTCGGCTGCTTGCAGCCCTTCAAGTCTCAGGAGTTTCGAGGCGCTTGTAAGTGCCTCGAAGTTGCCGACGAAGAGGGCCTTCAAGTCGGTCCAGCCTCGATGGTTTTGGCGGGCAAGTACTCGAGCGAGCTCGGGCCGAGTCCGCGAGGTAGATGGGAAGGTCTTGGATGATGAAGAGGTCATCCGTTGCTCCTCCCGCCCGCATGCGAGCCGGTAATCTTGAGCGACACACAGGTTTGTGGCCCGGTGTATTTGGCAATGTTGGTAGGCGCCGGAATCGGCAGGAAGTCCGCTGGCGGATCCTGGCGTAACGCCGCGTCCCGGACCGTCGGGGCTCGGCTGCGGTGGTGGTGTCCGTCGCTCGCACTCGTGAATGGGCGGCCTCCTCGCCATCTTTCTTCGCGCCTCAAGGGTAGCGCGAATGTCGTAGGCATCACCGAGGCGCCGGGCGCACCGGGTGCGCGAGGCTGGTGTGGCTCGCGGTGCGGCGCGCGCTGTCTGCCGGACCCAACCGGCCTCCGTCTTGCGGTGCGGGCCCGGTGGCAGGTGGCTCCGAGCGATAGGGCCGGGGCGTGCATGTCTTTGCCGGCCGCGCGCTCTACCAGCCCGGAGGTTTTGATAAGTGGCCTTGGCCTCTGGGTGGTCGGCTCCGGAGGCCTCGGCGGCATTGCGGCCGCGGCCTCGTTTTGGCTTGCATAGGGAAGAACCGAGGACCGCTTGACTCTTCCACTGCTGGGGTGTGCTGCCGCAAGTCGTCGCGGCCGCCAGCACATGCGGGTCTCGAGCTCCTCCCGCTCCAGTTGGCTGGAGCCGGTCGAGCTCGACTCTTCGTTCCTCCAACTCTTTGCTTGTTGTTGGAGCTCGGCGCGACGGCCTGGCGCGTTGATGCGCTCATGGCTGGTACTCCTCCTCCTGCGCTGAGTCGCGCGGATAGGAGGTCCGTAGCGCGGGGCCACAGATCAAATCGATTGTGCCGCCATGTTGCACTCGCGAGAGCGCGCTGCGCGTGGTACTGCGTGTCGGAGCCGAGTCATGGTGGAAGAGTCTTCCAAAGCTCGTGGATGGAGGCCGGCATGTAGCCGACCATCGCCACAAGTTGCGAGCCTACGGGGTGATATGGTCACCGCCGGGCCTACGGAGTTTTCGCCGACGTGGCGAGCACTCCTCGGGTTCGGCCGGGGCTGCAGGGCGCCTAAGCCGAGCTTAGCGGTCGCCGGAGAGGACGCCAGAGCTCTCGGCGGGCGCTGTCCTCCGAGGCGGCGGGGGCAGCGTGAGCCCTCCGCCGGGTGACGGCGGTCGAGGCGCCGGCGGATCCGGCTCCCGGCGCGATCATGCCGTCGGGAGACAAACGGAATCGGAGATGGTGACGAAGACGCGAAGGCCCCTACAGCGCGCCAACCGCCGGCGTTTTGAGCGCGGCAAGTAAATTTGTAAGTCTAAGGGGTCGCACGTTCCACTCCTGAATGGTTAGACTCGAGTCCAAGATGTATCTTGGTTGGTGAAAGTCCCTACTCCAGTTCGGGTGGCGGTATTGTATTGTTTTGCACAACGTTTTACAGATGAGGGCGCTAAATTACCTAATCTCCTCGTGTTCTCATGTGTTCGTCCCTCTAGAATCGTTAGTCCTGCCTCCTTTTATACAGAAGGAAGGGCATGTTACATCGAGTCGGGGAAGGCGAGGCGACCTATGCTAGGAGCTCGGTCCTTCGTCCCGTGGATCGTCGCCACACGCCTTGCCCATCTTGGGTCGGTAGCCTTGGTGGTCGGGGAGGTTAGGTATTCCCGGAAATAGCGTACTTGCCCTCGTGATCCTTACGAATCGCCGCGTTGCGGTGCGTGGCGTTAGGCGCCTCGGGAGGAGCGTGCGTTAAATCTTGTCTGCGCGATCGATTGATGGGTGGAAGCTTTGACTTCAAATCACCAAACCTTCTAGGAAGGAGCCACCGCCTTGTATAGTCACTCCGATTGACCTTGTTCGCGGGTGCGTGGCGGTAGGTCGATGAGGGCCCGACACGCGCCCTCGGCGTCTGTCACCTTGGTTCGGTCGGTCGGAGATCCCGCCCGCCAAGGGGTCGGGGCGCCGTCCGGCCGGTCGGAGATCCCGCCCGCCAAAGGGGTCGGGGCGCTGTCCGGCGGATTCGCTTCCCTGGCGGTCGGGAGCGGATGTCTTGTGTGGTCTCGCAGCGATTCGGTCGGTGGCGGCGGCGCGCGCTGTTGGTGGAGATATGCTTGAGGCCGCTGGCTCGTCGCTTCGGGCCGTTGGGGTACCCCTGTTATTAGTATTCGTCAGTAGTATAACTAGATCTAAATTGAATTGAACCATTAGATTCAAAGGAATGGACGGCTTATATTGATTTTAATCTACCGTAAAAGAGCTCAATTTGAAACCATAGGAGTTCGTGAAGAATTTAGTGATGGAATCCCGTGATGCAACCTTTTTTGAAGACACGTTTCCAGTGAAGGTAAGCATTTCTAACTCGATCCCTACTTCTGTTGAACCTAGAATTGGCAATTCGTCAGATGATTCCCTTGGCCTAAGGAGGAGCAAGCGATCTCGGACTTCTCGTATATGTAGTGGAAGATGTGCCCCCAACTCTTCCAGAAGCTTATGCTTCTTCTGATGCTGCCTATTGGAAGGAAGCAATACAAAGTGAGATAGATTCTAGCCTCTAATGGTAATTGGGAGACCACAGATTTGCCCCATAGTTGCAAAACTATAGGCTGCAAGTGGATCTTTAAAAAGAAACTGAAACCTAATGGAACTATTGACAAGTTCAAAGCCAGGTTAGTTGCGAAGGGTACATTCAGAGGCAAGGAGAAGATTATTTTGATACGTACTCTCCATTGGCTCGCATGCCGAAGCACTAGCTGTTGCATATGATTTTGAAGTCCATCAAATGGACATTAAGACTGCATTCCTAAATTGAGAGTTAGAAGAAGAAATTTACATCCAGCAATTGGATGGTTTCAAAATCCCCAAACAAGAAGATAAAGTGTGTAAACTTGTTTAAGGTTCTGTACGGAATTAAACAAGCCCCAATGCAGTGGCACCAATAAATTGATAAAACCTTGCTCTCTGCTGGTTTCTCTATTAATGATGCTGACAAATGCGTGTATTCTAGGTTTGATTGAAATGTAGGTGTAATCATTTGTCTCTATTTTGATGATATTTTAATTTTGGATACTAATATTGATGTTATCTCTGAAACAAAATGAATTTTGTCAAATAAATTTGATATGAAAGATTTGGGTCAAGCCAATGTTATCTTAAAAATATTAAACTATAGAAAAGATACTTTAGAATTGATCTTAACCAATCACACTATGTTAAGAAGTTGTTGCATCGTTTTGGTCATTTTGATAGCAAACCTGAAGCTACTTCTTTTTATCCATGTTTTAAATCTCTCAGAGCCAAGCTCAAGGCTTTCAAATAAGTGGTTCTTTGATGTATCTTGCAAATACTACTCGCCCTAACATTTCTTATGCAGTTAGTATACTGAGCAGGTACTCGAGTAGATCGGATATAAATCATTGGCATGCTTTAGAGTGTGTACTGAACTATTTGAAAGGAACTACGGACCAAGGTCTGTTCTACACTAGTTTTCCAGCTGTGCTGGAGGGATGTAGTGATGCAAATTGGAGTATACACTTACAACCCATTTCTATGTTGCAGTACTTTAGTTGCAAGGAAGAGGTTGAGCTATGGCTCTTAATGGATTAAATTCTAAGTGATAGGATATGTTGTTAGAAATTGGCCCATTGGGTGGCCCATTTCTTTTAATTCCAAAACATGCATGGTTTAGTACCATATTGCCTAGCCAAGTGGAGGAAAAGCAACTTAAAAGGAGGAGTCCTTGCCACCTATTGAATAATGACACTTGGCATGAGAATGGCATAGGGTGTACAGTGGCTAAACACACACACGCACGCGCGCGCGTTCGCGTATTTTCGTAATGTGTATCCTGACACTTTGAATTCACCTTTTTGTTTTATTGAACCCTGCATTTATCTCTCCATTCAATCTGTTTAAATGCGATTTAAACATATATTTGAATTCTGTGTCATTATGCAGTCAGTTACTAGTGAGTTAATTGATATTATTTGTCAGTTACTAGTAACTGCCGTATTTAACTGACATCATGAGGTCAGTTTCTTGTGCGAGTGTATATAAACTCCTGGAGACGTCCAGGACAGAGATATAGAATTCCTCCTCCATTCTTCCTCCTCAACTCTAAGTGCTATCTTGTTGTGTTGCACTGTTGAACCATGCAAACCTTCCTCCTCGGCGTGCACCGTAAAGGAGGGTGGCGGTATCTCGAACCATTGCCGCAGAGTTCACTTGCACGAGGGCGGCAATAAGGTTCTGGCAACGATCACGACCGCTCTGCTTCTTCCTCGACATCGACTACTTCCACGTCTGCGCTGCTTCCTTTTCTTCAACAAGCCCAATAGTAAGTAATTTGAGTGATAAAACAATTCCGTTACCATACAATTCTTGAGCATATTCTGAAGTACAATGTGTTACCTGCTGTTTTATGCATCTCTAGTCTTTTGTTACTTTTGCCTCAATTTAAAATCTGGAATAAAAACATTGCACCAACTTCCAACATATGTGCCTTGCAGGAAATCCATTGAGAATCCACCTATGTGAGTGTGATTGTTTGGTCGCAATCCATGGAAGTTTTGCCGGTCACTTCATAGAGCACTCATGAGATCCAAGATACAAGTGCATGACTGAAATGCACGATGAACTGCGGTGGTGCTCACCTCGATGGCATGGTGACGAGGCTGCAGTGACACTGAGCATGTAGGTCGTTGGGCTCACCGGCACGCTCTTCCTAGGCTTGCCTGAGCGCCACAGTGAGCGGTGGTGGGTCGTATAACATCGATGGGTAGCATGTGACCAACGAGTGGTAGGCAGCGAGTCAATAAGTGGGAAAGGGAACAACTACGATTAGGAAGGAGGTCGTGGAGGCAGCGGCGAACGGATGTGGTGTCTGTGGTAGCAGGCGTAATCCCCTGCTTTGGCAGTGGGGGAGGAGATGGGATCTTGTCAACGTGCTCCCCCGTCGACCTGCTTCTCCAGGCTATTCACCCCTCAGCTCACAATGTTCAGATCTAGGGTGGCACGGAGCTCGGCGACGTGGCACAAAGATCGGGCCAGGGCTAGGGAAGAGAGAGAGATGGAAGCTTGGGCATGGATTCAAAGGCGATGGTAGTCGGGCTGAAGCCAAAGAATAGGGTCTGTTGATGGCAGACAGCGTCGGCGACTCCATGGCAGCGCATTAATGCTGTCGTAGCCAGGTGTGCTATAACTCATTAAAACTTATTTAGAAACTTCCATAAAACTTTTGTTGAAACTTATTTAGAAATTTTTGAGACCTTTGGTTGAAACTTCTTGAAATTTTTGGTTGAAACTTCTTGAAGCTTTTGGTTGAAACTTGTTAAACTTGAAGAAACTTTTGGTTGAAATTTCTTGAAATTTTTAGTTGAAACTTGTTAAACTTGAAGAAACTTTTAGTTGAAACTTGTTGAAGCTCGTTGATTGAAACTTCGTGAAACTTGAGTTCCAAAATCAAACTCGTTAAAACTTTGGCTTGGAATCTTCTAAATACTTCTAAAATACGCGCAACTGACTAAAACATGAAGCTTTTCAAATGTTTCTGTTGAAACATGCTAGAATATGAAACTTATTGCTACACTGTTGCAACAGTATACGTTCTCAGTCGCTCCCTATTTTTATATCCGAGATCATGTTGGATAGTTTTGTGTTCAACAAGGATTGTTAAAAATCCTAGAAGGAAGTGAAAGTGATCGCAAATGTTATCCGTCCTTTTTTTTTCCAACACCGATGCAAGTTATCTTTGAGAGACTTGTACGTTGTACGGTTGTACCTCTCATCATGACGCTGCAATCCATACAAATTAAAATGTATTACATGTATGCATGCTTGAAATAAAGCCAAGGGTTTTGATTAGTCAGGTAAGGAATGGGCTTATTGTGATACAAAACTATGCAGTATGAACGGTATAAAAATAGAGAGCACCTAGAGAACAGTATACCGTTAAAATAGTATAGCAACAATTTTCACACAGTTTCAGCAAGTCTTAAGAGAACATTTAAAAAGTTTCATGTTTCAGTGAGTCTTGCACATTTTTATAAGTTTCTCGAAGATCCCAAGCCAAAGTGTTACAAAACACACGGAAAAAATATTAGACCAAAGGAACGGGAGATAGGGATTTTACGTGAAAAATCCTTATGAGAAAAACCACAGATGCACAATGACTATATCACTATACAAGGATATGTTTACAATGGGTAGGGATGAAACGGATCGGATAGTTTCCGACCGATCCGGATAATTTTCGGATACAGATTTTATCGGATCAGATATTTGTCGGATAGTATTGGATCGGATACAGATACATTTTTTTTGCGTCAGATACAGATATAGATTTGGTAGCTCACTATCCGTCGAATACAGATGTGGATTTGGATAATCTGGGTATTGATGGACCGGATATCCGGATATGCACGTAGACTAGGCCAAGGATACTCTTTTAGCCCAAAAAGGTTTGTGTATTTCAAAACCGTTTTCTAATTTAATTAATCCATAAATCAATTTTCAATTATTAAAACTAGCAAGCTAGCTCCAAAAAATACGATTTTTTTTGGAAAATTTAAAATCGGATAAAATCTTGAAAATAATTTTTTAAAATGAAAGATTGTGTTAGGATAAACATAGTTCAACAAATAATAATTTTTTTTGCTCATTTTGTGTGTATAATCTAAGGGGTTATCATGTTTTGATAAATATCTGTGACCGTATCTGTATCTATATTCGATATTATTAGTATCCGTATCAAAAAATATAAAAATAAATATGGTAGAGCTATTATCCGTCCGTATCCGATCCGTTTTCATCCCTAACAATGAGCTCTTTTCTTTTCCTATAGACTACAGTGACATATTTATAATAGTACACTACAGACTTCGTGTAGAAATAGACTTGAGATGGAGTAGGAAACGAATGTGTATCATCCTCAAACTCAACAATCTTCACCTTGAGATGAATTCCTCTTGTAGCCAAAAGATAACGCAACACTTCTCGAAATAAATCATCATGAACATCTTGTGTGCCAAAAGTCCAAAGTACTAATATGAACAAGAAAGATTGGAACAATTTTATCCAAATGCTTCTTGTAAACCAAAACATCACCTGCGGCGTTTGATAGATTGTGAAGAACTCATATCATATATATTTCATATGCTCTTCCAGGAACACAAAATTCGATAAACAATGCTCACTGGAGAGTAACTTGCACGTGTAGTCATTACGTTTGTTAAACTACCGACTTCAAAGATAATTAAATTCCATGATATGGTTGAAACTGCTACTGTAAAATTATCAAGATGAAAGGATATCTCTTGCCGTCAATAGAGTATAAATTGCAGTAAACCTCTCATATCGAGTAATGACAACTGGGCAATATTGTAGTATCCACGCAGAAGCAAACTACTTATTGCACTTTAATCATTTATCTCAAATTCATATTGGAGTAAAACCTTCACTTTTAAACAGTAAAACTCCGGAGAGTATAATGCTAGCTACCATGAATGTGTCATCAAATTCTAAGAATTAATGTTGCCAAAGGCTTCATAATGGTCGCGCACGCGATCCAAAATTGGAACATATCCAAACGGTGATTGAACACCAAATTCAATTGTCTCCTCGATCAAGTGTAGCCCAAATTAACTCATTATGCTAAAAGCCTGTAGCTCCACCTTAGACTCTATATATACGGGTCTTGCCCCAATTACTCGTAGTACACGACAAATCGTCGAAGAAATCGTCAATGATTAATCCCGCATATATGCCGCTAATAATAGGCATAATAACCTGAATTGCAATATAACCCAACTCCAATATAAGCAATACGACAATCAATTATGGCAAAATGTTGTTGAAGGAGATGGTGTAAAGTGGCATCTAGGCATGATGCCGGGCAGCACAGGCGATGATGTTGTTGAACTTTTTTGGTGCTGGGATAGTCGCTAGGTAGAGCGTGGGTCAATGCTCAATATGAAATCGAGTCCTAGAACAGAGTTGAGGCGAGTTGAAATTGTTGAAGCAGCCAGAAAACTTTTTTGTTGGTCTACATAACTGCTCAAGACGACGAGGGAGGGGTATTGTGTGTACGTGAGGAGTTCTTTTGTTTTGCCTCACAAAAACCACAGCGTTTTCTATTTTCTCCAACTTATATAGAAACCTGGATTACATGCTGAGCTAACAAACCTTATCCGGTAACACCTAAATACCGCTAACAAACTCTATCCTGACTTTAAAAACTGATTACAGGATTATCACTAACAAAAATCGCCGAACCGAGACTTCTGAATCTCCTGGTATAGTCTTTCCTTTTTCTTTTCTTTTCTCTCTCTATTTTCTTTTTTCCTTCTCTCTTCTTCTTGCTGTTCCTTCTTGTTTATTTGCTGTGGCACGTACGTGAGTCCAAAGGCCGCACGTCGCTTGCTCTCTGGAATGTCTCGTGCTTTCTGCATCCTCGCCAAGGAGTTGAACCCGCCACTAAAGGCCTCCGTTCCTATCTACGCTGCGGTCAACATCGACGTCGGCTAAGCATCCTCTTGCTCGCACAGAGACTGCACACGCACGGTGGGAAAACGGTGATCTGCTGCCGCGGGAGTGCTGCTCCTTTTTTTTCCCTCGCTAGCGTTGCAGCCGCCTCTTGTCTTTTCTTCGATTCTTTTGCGCAGCTGGGAGTTCGGCGCACCAGCCTAGCAGCCGCCCCAGGTCGCGGTGCTGCAGTTCGCAATCAGCTCCAACTCGTTCTGGAACTCCGTGGCGCCTTGCCGCGACCGCACCGACAGAAGCTTCACTGCGATCCCTACAGTTTAGGAAGCAAGATGTCAAGATGTACTGAAGAGGATAAGATAGTTTCACTGGGATATTTGGAAGGAAGCAGACGGATGAATTTTTTTTACACCTCTTGCTGTCTTGCATGTATCATTAATTGGTTTGGTTCATTAAACGGGAATGCAGGAGCTGCATGCTTGTGCTGCGGTCCAAATTGGCGCGATTGATTCCAGGCACTTTGGCTTGGCATTCTTTCAGTTCTTTTGGGGTATATTTCACTATTTCCAGCTTTATGAGCTTTTTTGATCCAAAAATTTGTCTTGCAGAGCTATGAAATGCTGTTGGTGAGGTGCTATGAAATGCCGTTGGTGATTATAGGCATGGTGCTATGAAATGCCGTTGGTGATTATAGGCATGGTGTGGTCAGCAAGCCTGGCGTGTGCGTCAACAATACCGTCCCAAGCTGCCCTGGAAAGACGGAGATTGGTATATGTTTTTGGGCTCTTTGATTTCAGCTGTGTGTGTGGCTCTTTTATTCTGGATTAGATATGTCGTACTTAGACTAGTTTTTGTCGCTGCCCTGAGTGGGTGTGCCTTTTGTATTCAGATTTCAGAGCCTTGGGAGTTCTGTGTGTGTGTGGATGGTGAATGGTTTTTGAGCTAGTGTTAAGACTGATGTAGTACTCGTTGTTTCCTTTTTGGAAACTGGTTTAAGCTTGCATGAAAGAAGAAAGACAATAGTGTGATCTTTCTGAAGAACGTTTGAGCCAAGTAATTAACTTTTCAGCACTCCGAACTATGTCCTCTCTTTACGGATGATGATACAACCGGAAGAAAAGGGGTGTGCTTATACCTCGTCGAGCTGCCGGACATGGCCAAGAAAAGGTGCGTACCTCTGCAGTCTGCAACACGTACATATGAGCACTGCGTAAAATGGTTACAAAGACGAAATCCAGTGCACGCTGCTAGAAAGGCAAATTTGAAGGTCGGAAGCGTATTCATCTGGTCATTGAAAACGTAAAATACGAGAAGCTGCGGTTGCAGACAAGTTCTAAAGTCTAAACTTGCCTTCTGTTCCCCTTCAGCTCCTTTGCGCGTTTGCCATGGAGGCGCATGGGAACCGGCTCCTCCCCCTTCTCCTAGCCCTCGTCGCCTCCACGGCCGCGCCGTCGTCCGCCGCCGGTGACGAGAGAGCGGTAGTGGAGATGTCCGGCGCGCCGGAGGGGGTCGTGTGGGTGGTCCAGCTGTCGGATCTCCACTTCAGCGTCCACCACCCGGAGCGCGCCTACGACTTCCGGCGTTATGTCGGCCCGGTGCTCGCCATGGTCAACCCCGCCCTCGTTCTCATCACCGGAGACCTCACAGGTATGCATATCTCTCCCTACTTTTTGTTGTTTTGTCTGATCCTTCGCGGTGTTCGGGTGATCGAATCTGGTTCTAGTTAAAGTGGTTATTGAAATGTTTAGTTGTATCATTGATGTGTGGGGCTAATAAATAATATAGAGATTAGTGAGGCTACAATTTAAGCGAATGCGGTATATCGATGCGCTGTAATGGAGGACGCCAAGGAGCTGAATTTACGAAGAATCTATTATATCTTCGTAGAATGCTAGAACTTTCTAGTGTGTCTGCGCTAGAATTGATCTGAATTTGTCATGGCTTCTCTGTGATGAGACAAAGAATTTACCATGGAGTGTGAGATGAAATTGGTGAATTTGCAAATGTTTTCGTTTTTTTTTTCTTTTGGAAGAAATGCAAATGTTTTCAGTAGTTTTCAACAAGATGAGTTGGAAAATTCAGTGTTGGAATAACGATTTAAGTATAATCCAGTAACTGGCCTGTTACAACCCCAATTCTGGTGGTAAGTGGCCAGTTACTGTCTGGTTGCCCACCAGTAACCATGACTACTAACCACAGTCCTCAAGTTCACTGTTGCAACAAACCAGACCATAGAACAAATATGATTATATAAGGTTGTCACAGATTCTTTTAATATCAAGATATTAAGGCACGGACTACTGAAGGCTCCAGTAAGTTTTCTTCGTATATTATTAATAGACAAACACTTTCATATATTGACAATTATTTCATATCAAATAATAATCGTAGCAATATATTTTGATTTGAAAGGACAACATGTGAATGGAAAATTGACTTCAATAAACAGCTGGTTTTCTTTTTATTGTTCCATCTGAGGAAAATGGTAATCAGTTGTAACTGGGTAGCGACAATCAGCACTTAAACGATTACTCCAATTGGATCTAGACTGCCTCAAACCTAAACTAACTAACCACTTCCTTTTGAAACAAGCTGGATTCATTTTGAAAGGGGTCCTGGTCCTAAATAGGATATACAATATTACATATGAGAATTTCTCTCAAATTTGAATATATCTTGGTTTTTTTATTAGATGGAAAAAGCAAAGATCTGCTAACAATGAAGCAAAACGAGGTGGAGTGGATAGAATATAAAAGTACCATGAAGGATGTCATTGAAAATAGCAAGCTTCCAAGAAGAATTTTCTATGATTTGAGAGGAAACCATGATAGTTTTGGTGTACCTGCATCTGGTGGGGACTATGACTTCTATCAGAAGTATAGCATTAACGCCAAATCAAGACGACAGGGTCGTGTCCAAAGCGTCACTTTGGAGGTTAGTGCTTCTTCTATGCATGGTTGCATGTCTGCAACTTCTCATCTAGAGGAAAAAAAGATTTAGCGCTTCTTATTTCTTTAGTACTCCCTCCGTTGATAAATATAAGGCCTATAGTTTGAATGGTCTTGTTGAAAAATATAAGGCGTGCATGTAGATTTAATGATCCTTTCCACTTATACCCCTATTTATTCTCTCTCAACCATATGCATTTATTCATTATCTCTCATCTTCCAAGACAGTTAAGAGGGGTATGTAAGTCATTTCCTCTCATGCCTTTCTTAATTTCACCACAACCTTAATCCTTGTGCAAAGTCAAAATACGTCTTTATATTTATCAACGGAGGGAGTATCTTGTAGTTCAACTGTATTGTAAATTTTTAGTTCTGATTGCAATAGTTTTTTGGAATACACTTGACGTAACATGTGGTAGATTTGTGGATGGATCTGCAGAACAATGGTCGGAAGCATCTGTTTGTTGGCTTTGATAGCACAATGGAGATCGGTCTTAGAGGCCCAACCAATCTATTTGGGCATCCAACTGACAAGGAGCTTATAGAATTGGATCAGTCACTGTCACAGTGGGACACTGATTTCGACAAGGCTCCAGTGACAAAAGTTGCATTTGGGCATTTCCCAATGTCTTTCTCAGCATTAACAGAGTCAGGAAAAAGTATCAAGGATGTCTTTCTAAAGCACTCATTAGCAGCATACTTGTGCGGGCATCTTCATACAAGGTTTGGCAAGAATTTGAAGCGATACTATCATCGAACAATTCAGGAACCATCATTATCAGAGCATTACTACCAATTTAACATGCAGCAAGGATATGCGATCCAGAGTGTTAAGGAAAACTGTTCTGAAGAAGCAACGGATATTGAGGAATTCTGGGAGTGGGAGATGGGCGATTGGAGAAAGAGCAGAAGTATGAGGATATTGGCAATTGATGATGGTTATGTCTCCTATACGGACATTGATTTCATGTTAGGCTCAAAGAGTATAATTATACTGCCTACCTTTCCTCTGGACTCAAGATTCATGCAGAGAGCCTCTGCTCCTCGTGATTTCAAATGTCACACCATGGGAGCTTCAACTTTTGATACAGTGAGGGCTCTAATATTCTCTCGACGTGAGATAGTATCTGTTTCAGTGAAGATATATGACTCAAGACCAGGAAATCTTGAAGTTGTATTTGACACTGAAATGAAAAGGGTGAATACGAATGAAACTAGAGGAGATATGTATTTAGTTCCGTGGAACTGGAGGGCATTTTCAGATCCCTCTCCAAACCGATATTGGCTCCAAATTGAAGTGATGGATATAACAGGTGACACTAGTGTGAGCCAGTTGAGGCCATTCTCTGTAAATGGGTTGGCTACAAAAGTTAGCTGGACATGGAAAGAGTTCTTTGTGATGGGTTGTCAGTGGGCTTTGATATATCATCCTGTGCTGTGGTGTGTTCTTGCTCTGATTTTCTCATTGCTTCTTGTACCACGAGCTTCACTTGTGTTATTTAAAGATCAATTCACGTACAGACATCTATGTCCAAATGGTAGTACTCAATGGACACTGTTGAAGTATCTAGTTGGTGGTTTCATTTGGCTTTTTGTTGAGCTGTCCAGGGTAATTCTTCTGTGGTCTTTGCTCTTGATGTATATAGTCTATTTGCTGGCCTTCCCTTGGTTGTTTGGTCACCCTATAACCGAGGATAGTAACCTCACATACATGACATATAGAGGTTGGACTCTTAAAAGATCCAATGGTGGCAACGAAGTTTTCCATGCTGGGACTCCAGATGTGATGGTCATTGTTCTACCTCACCTTTGTTTTGTGGTATTACCCACAATTGTGATTTTAGCTGCCATGGCTGCTGAGAGAACTACATTTCGAGAACATTATCTTTCTCAATCAGGAAAGAAGAAAGATGATTACTACCAAAGGAGCAGGAGACAGGTAGAACATGATAATTTTTGGAATGGTCGTTGGATTAGGAAATTTCTCATTCTTCTTTGCCTGGTGGTTCTATGGAAACATTGGAAGGTATAACCTTTTAATCCATGCAAATTTCTGTGCCTGCAATTTAGCCAGTATGAACAAATTGCTGACACCTTTACATTGTGCAGCATTGCAGAGCACTTGTGAAGGCCTATGCGATGAACCCTTTGCTCCACTCGCCAGTACATTTCTTCTTCATACCAGCGCTCATATTGTTTGCTATCTACAAAACCTCGTCCATCTAGCTGTTTCGGAGCCCTGCTTGTAGCGTTATATTATATTGGAATGAACTTGCGAAGACACTACAAACGGAGTACCTATAACTCAGAACTGAAGGTGGATTAGATTGCCTTTCTGCTATTTTATTTCCCTTTTGGAGAGCAGATTTTTTAGATCATCTAACATGCATAAAGATGTTGTCAACATTGTACTACACATAATTGAGGATCGCATGGCATATTCTTTCATCAGAACGAACAACTAGGACCGAGCAATTATCTAGTGAAAGAAAGAAATTACGCTGCTTGGTAGTTTTTCCTTTTTCTTCTTTCCAAGAAAGTCTCTCCTTTCTTGATCGGCAGCTTTGTTTTCCTTAATGCATCCTTGTGAAGAACTAAATAACTATGGTAACGTACTGTTTTGCCCAAAATATTTGCCTTGCCATTGAGGAATGGGTATCATAGCCATGGTCGCTTGCCTTATTTTTTTTTCTCATGATACATCGGTGGTGTGGCCCCCCGCGCCTCGATGTGTTACACCAACGGCAACGGGCAACGGCGCGCGCGCGATGGATTCTGGATTGATCAGCGCTGCTGCTGTACAGAGTAGGATCCGGTTCCGTCTTATCTAGTGTTAGTAATTTCAGGTATTTCAGCTTTAGAATCCATTCAATCGCTCCGCTCTGCTGCCACTGGTTTGGTGTATATCTAACCAGCTTCGCTCTTCACTAATAGACTCGATCTGTAGTAGGCTGTAGCTCGAATCTTCACTCTTCGGTGCATGTATATATTCCATTTGGATTGCATCGATCCATAATTCCATATCAACCCTACATATTTAATTTAGCAATAACTAAAGAAAGAGATTCCTTAAAAAAAACTAAAGAAAGAGAAAGCACAACCAAAGGGCGGAGCCACCTCCCGGATAGAGTGGGCGATTGCCCGTGCTCACATGCAACAAGCAGTGAGACTCCGGTGAAGTTCGATTGCTGTCGGGTGTTATGAAAGGCGTGTCTTCTCGGACAAGCTTTTGTGACTAAAATTACGTATCTTTTCAAAACGACTACGGGACATTTAAAAAATACACCACGATAGAAAGAGGATTCGTGCTTTCTCTGAGCACGTGAAATCACACACCCAAAAGAACAAAAGAGATCAAATTCCAGCGCTTTGCCTTTGCTGAGAGCTCCACTTAATCAATAGTCTCTCTCACGAGCCAGTTTCGTTTATGACATGCATACCACACCATGCCCATTCCTCTGCCGTTCTTGGTAGGAAATGATTTTTTTAAAGGAATCCTTGGTACTAGATGATTGATCGCTTTCTGCCTACCATTGTATATTCGACGCAACACTACTACACTAGTGAAGTCGTGTAAAGAAAGCTCAGGAGCATCTATACTAGCCTGTAGAACGTAGATAGGTACGTAAGCATCCGTCTGCCCGCGGCAAATAGCATGGGCCAGGTGACAAGAAAGAAACAACGAACGGCAGTCGAACCAAAAGCGTTGGCTTCGGTGCTGCCTTCTCCAAGAACGTTGAGAACTTCCCTGTCACGAGCCTGAAGAACCAGATGCATCATGGTTAGAGAAAGAGAGAGAATGTGTGTGTGAGAGAGAGAGAGACATGGATGTTGCACTGATGAGAGGGAACCGCTGAAAGCTATTTGCACGGTTCCGGTGATTATACATTACGTGGCGCTGGCATGCCACTCGAATGATTGGCGCCACGGCAATCTTATTGTTCTTGAGTACGAGAGTAAGACGTCTACATTATTGGAAGAGAAGAATGGATTCTTGAAATCGGTACGTACGTGATTAAATGTGGGAAAACAAGAGCAAGGTTGTTGATTCGTTTTCCCTCATTGTTGTCATTATTCGTTGTTGATCATTCATTTGACAGAGACAATTCCAGATTGTTTGATGCGATACGTGTGTTATGAGTACGGCGACGTAGATGCTGACAGTGTCCTGTAATAAACTTGGCATTCTTTTTGATGGAGCGAATGAACGACCTGGAGAATGCTAAGTCTGATTTAATCTTTATGATATTTAAAGTTGTCAGCAGCTGTAGCACATAGCTATTCTATTTTTCTATAGCTTCGTTCGTAGAATCAGATTAATCTGTTTTGTACACACTTTGGAAATAAAATAAACAGGGACAAAGAATAACGAAATCAAATGATCAAGAACTGTCTTGTTCGCTGAAATTAGCACCTGAAAGTGGCCTAGCAAAACAAGGTAACATGCCTGAAATCTTTGTCTCTTCACGTCCCGTTTAAGGCTCTGCAAATTTCTTGGTTCCTTTTGTTACACTTGAAAGTTCACGCAAAATGAGTTCTACCTATTCGGATTTGTATTAACCAAAGCTATAATATGAAACAGCCTAGCAAATACAGGCTATATTCCTCAGCAGCATGTCAGGTCATGCAACAGCACAGTATGGTACTAATCAAAGAACTCCTTTCCAGGTTTCCAGTTGACCACATATGAACTTATCTCCACCTCATACCTAACACCAGGACAGTTTCATATCCAAGAAAGAAGATGATAAATGAACCCCTGATATACAGGCATTCAGAAAAAATTATGGACCAAGATTTCAGATATGGCTGGTACCAGCGATACGTATCTCAGCTACCAAGACAATTAAATAGCTAAGAGTGACAATGAATATCTCTTACCAGGAGCATCGCAATACATTCGGCACTTGGTATGTTCAGATAACAGCATTATACATGTGCTTGATTGCCAAAAATTGAGAACAGAAACTACTTTAGCCTTTAGGGGCAGACACTGAAACAAGAACTCTGTAAAGAAATGGCTGATGCTACAATTAAAGACTGATTATTTATACAAGGCACTGTGATATAGAAGGCTCTGCTTATTCAAATTAGAGTACCAAAACAAAAACCCCTTTCAGAAAGGTAAGTAGGGTAAACAAAAAGGCACCTGCTCCTGATCTTGGAGTAACCCCTGCTCCAGATCCAGATCAGCATACAATACAATTTGCAGAAGTCAAAGCTAGTGAAAATCACATCACATATGATGATCTATGCGCTCTCCATCATCTGCAAGACCTCAATTTCAGTGGGCAGTGACGGGATTGCCCCTTTCTTTGTGGTGGTGATTGCTCCACATGCATTGGCAAATTTAATCGCCTCCTCAAGCCTCTTCTGATCCTGCACAAACAGCAGACATCAAATTAGCTCCTGATCCAACCACCTACTTCTGTGACACAGTAATATCATATGAAGGGTTTGTGGGCCAACTCACATGCAATGATGCTGGATCTTGGACAATCTTTCGGAGCAGAGCACCAACGAATGCATCACCAGCACCTGTTGTATCAACTTGTTGTACCTTGAGGGATGGCACAACTCCATGGAAATCCTACGATCAAATATAATAAACTTCAAGTCTCAACTACAGCATAAATCTTCAAGAATCAATGGTAGCTGTGCAGGTTCAATACTAAAATGTGTACTACTTAGCAAGGCTAGAACCAACTGAAGTTTTGATTTGAACAGATAGAGAACGATCATCAATAAAATAACTAATTCATCAGACAATAAACTGCACAAACTTATAAAGCATACCCTGGCATAGTACTTGCATCCTTGATCTCCAAGAGTCACCAGGAGAAGCTTCATGGTAGGGCGCCACAGCTTCATGACAACATCGTCCTCCACTGAGTCGATGCCAGTCAAGAACTCAAGCTCGACCTCACTAACCTTGACAATGTCTGCCTGGTCCCAGATACTCAAGATCTGGGTGCGGGCCTCCTCACGGGATGGCCACAATGCCTCCCTCAGGTTCGGGTCATAGGAGAGCAGCGCACCAGCCTCTTTGGCAATCTCCATGGCACGCAAATGTGCTGACCGGCAAGGCTCAGCAATCAAGCTTATTGATCCATAGTGGAAGACTGCAGCCTGAGTACATTATGGCTTATGAGATACTTTCCCAAATGAAATAGCAGTGCAATACTGCAATTTTGGTTACAAATCTGGGGGTCAAATCTGAGCCATATCATGGATATTGCTCACATTTTCTAATAAATTATACACATAATGACAGAAACTTTAACCAAATTTCTGATAAGCATGACAAAATTGAATCATCTAGCTGCGTCTGATATGCAGCATAATTCTATATCAAAATTGAATTCTACAGATAGGGGTAAAAAATGGAACACCCTTTTTTTTAACCAAATTCATACCAAAAAAACTGTCTGACATGCATAGTTCTGCCTTGCGTCTGAGTACTACACACCAAACATGCAAACGTTTTCCCAGAATTGCTGAACTATCTGACATCAATTGACATGCTCACAATTGCTGTGCACTACAAAGAAACAAACTTCCCATTGAACTCTATTGATAGATGGCATGGGCTAAAGATCCCTACTTGGCCGGCTCACGCCGATGGATCGAAGAACTCACAAGTTTGACTTGTTTCATAACGTCTCTCATTTGGAATTTTGGATTACTTATTTGTCTTCCCCAATTTTTAGAAGCATGTTAGGATGAATCACAAAAGCTACATGACCAGATCCAGGAAAGGAACAAGTAGTCAACTAGAACGCACAACAAGATCCGAGCAAAACCAGCACGAAAGGTGCCTCCTTTGCTCAGGAATATTTGGATTCCTCGGGAAGATTCGACACCAAAGCACCCAAATTACACGAAAGGAAAAGAACACCTTTAGGTGTAGAAAACAAGAACAAGACCAAGAAAATTTCAGCTGCTTGAAACTAAAGCGCACCAAATCAGTACAAGAAACCTAGTGCTCACGTTCAGATCCAAGAATAGAATCGAGAAACGGGCCAAAGATTCTATGATGCTCGATGGAATCGAGTCGAGCTACTTCCCCAGATCACGGATACAACAGGAAAATCTAGGAAATTACTACCAAGATTGTGCTATGCTTACCCTCTTGATGAGCTCGACGTTGAGCTCGTCGGCGGTGAGGAGCATGTCGGCGCTGGGGTTGCGGTAGAACATGAACTCGCGCTCCCCGTCGGCGCGCAGCGTGACGAAGGCGAGCGCGGTGCGCGCCCCGGCGTCGAAGACGACGCCGCCGTCGTCGACGCTGTTATCGCGGAGGATGGCCGCGAGCATCCGTCCGAACTCGTCGTCTCCGAGCTTGCCAACGAACGCCGCCCCGCCGCCGAGCCGCGCGACCGCGATGGCCACGTTGGCCGGTGCGCCCCCGGGCGCCTTGAGGAACGCCGGCGCCTCCGCCAGGGACACGCCCGCCACCGTCGGCACGAAGTCTATCAACATCTCCCCGAAGCTCACCACCAGCTCGCCCCGCCTCGCCATTGCCCCCCACAAGAGCAGAGCGCGCACAGACAGAGAGGCGGAGGGAGGGAGAGACACAGACACAGGAGTGTGGGGATTTTTTTCGGCGAGGTGGTGATGCGGGCGCTTATATAGAGAGAAGAGAAGAGGAGCAGCAGTTGCAGGAGAGAGGAATGCGAATGCTTTTATCCAGTTTTTTTTTTTTCAAAACTGTGCATTTACAAAAATAGCTTCCTCTCACGTGGAATACGTATCAGGCGACATGTATTTCCTTCCATGTGCCGGGAGACCTGGGGCTGGCCGACAATGCGGTAGCACGGGAGGACTCCTTCCATGCTACCCAGGCACGGTAGTCGCATCGCTAGCGCCGCGCACACACCACCTCGCCCGATTGCTTGGCCGCTCGTCAGCGGGTGCTACGCCGTGCTTGCTCGTGCTGTGCTTAGCTCGCCCCCGCACTGCCGTGGGGCCGGTCTCCTCCTACGCTTCCCAGACGCGGTAGGGGACACGTGCCGTCTGTCGCGTCTTCTGTGATGGGGGAGAAGGGCATTTTACAAATGTACTTGTAGAAGGTTAGTTTTTTAAAAAAATATAAGATAAAGGAGATTAGAGAAACATACTGTTCGAGGAATGTCATATGCAACTGCTATGGTTGAGTTTTGCAGGGCGCATTGTGGCAATGTGACGAGGTGTTGTTGTTGACTGTTGTGTTTGTGAGACGGATAATTCAGTGTTGTCTAGGAAAGGTGATTCTATGCTTTTTTTTTTTACGGTTGTATAAATATTAAAGTATGACTAGTTCAGTGCCCGTGCATTGCTACGGAAAACAAAATTGATAACGAAACATAAAAGTCAAGCAATAAAAGAAAATAGTCGAGACCACACCCTTGTACGCCGGGGTGGCGAGGATCGTCAGGCTCGTGCCGGAGTCCAGTATCGTGCCGCCCTTCCTCTCGGTGTTCCACACTTCGTCGGGGATGTCGAGGGCCTCGCCGGCGATGGAGATGGCCTCCACCGTCAGAGTGTAGAACGGGCTCGTCCGGCCGTCGAGAAGCAGCGGCGTCTGCAATGACGACGCGGCTGCGGAGCTGGAGGCCGTGTCTGGGCCTGGGCCGAAGGTGAGGTAGCTGGTAGTGTTGCGCGGGGCGAGGTGATCATCAACCAGGTAGTAGGAGAAGCAGCCGCCGAAGCGCGCGGCGGCGCAAGACGCGAAGGAGATGTTGTTGTTGCCGAGGTTGAGCACGCCGTCCGAGGTCTGGAAGCTCTGGCCGTCGTACGAGGTGGTGCACCCGAGCACCGCGTCCTGAAGCTTCGCCTTTTTATGTGGCCTGCCGCCGGACAGCGCAACGATCGCCGAATCGGTGTCGACCAAGCCACGCGCCGATAAGCCGTCTTTGTACCTGCCACGTCCACGATTAGGTGACGTTAGTTTAGTTAGTTAGGATGGGGACGGGCACATGGCGGCGTCAACGGCCGTGGTGTCGCCTATGGTTCTCGCTCGGCTTGTTCTGTTTCTTGCACGCGCGAGGCGAGGCGAGTGGGGCGGATGGCTATGGTTGCATGCTTATAAGACCACGGCACGTACGTACGTTTTCTTGATTTGCGCACTGTGATGGCGCCATCACAGATTCATGGTTCAAGGCAAAAAAGTAAAATTTTCTTTTCTTCTAACCAAATTATACGTAATCTTCTACAGAGATATCAATTTCCAATCAATTATTAAATCGTAGTATGATACACTACTACTTTCCTTTTCTTTTGTCCAAATTTTACATGATCTTCTACAAAGATATCAATTTCCAATCAATTATCAAATCATGATATGATACACTACTACTTTCCTTTTCGTCAGGGCGCAAGGGGATGGTGAGAGAACGGACCATCGTCACTAACTAAAAATTAGAAGTAGTAGAGAATGAAAGGTAATTTATGATTACTTATCTTTATACTTGTTTTAAGATCTACGTAATTTATATTGAAAGGGGAAATATGAAAGCACTGCTCTCAACATGGAATATAACGCTGCGAGGAATTTCCAGTTTCTATATCTGAAGAGGAGGAAGATCTCGTCTGATCCTCCTAAATGGCAGAGCTCATCCACAACTCTGAGTTAAGGATTTTCCCGAGCAAATAAGGAATTGAAGTGTACCAAGATCGCTTCATTTTTTCTGCTAACCTAATGCGTTAATCATGGCTTGCTTGCATTTGAATTTTTTTTCTTTAATATTTATTTTTATTCTTTTTTTCAAAACTATGCGTCCGAATCAATTTTTGCAAAACTATACGCCTGTCGCCCGTGTATGGGGCGATCGCCCATACACTGAGCGATATGTGCCTCGCCGTCAGTGAGCAAGCGGTAAAAAGTGAGCCGTTACTCATGGACCCCCACACCCGAGACAGGCGATCGCCGAGCGAGGCGACAGTGGCTTTAAAAGCTCGCCCTCGCTCAAGTGCGGCGACAAATGAGGCAAGCGAAACGAAGAGAAAAGAGAAAAGAGAAAGAGGAAGAAGAAGAGAGAAGAAGAAAAAGAAGAAGAAAAAGAAGAAGAAAAAGAAGAGAGAAAGAAGAAGAAAAGGGGGGGAAGTCGATTCGTTGTTTCTGCGAAGGTATTTTTTACAAATTTTATAAATCTATTATTTAGGAATTTTACGATTTTGTAGTGTTTAGAAAATTCTGTAGGACTGTTTGTTATTAGAATTCTAATGTAGCATGTAATATTTAGTCGAATTTAGGATTGTGTAGCGTTTAGAACTTTAATGTAGTATTTAGTTTTTAAAAATTTGAGGACTGTATAGTATTAAGTACGTTACAAATTTAGTGTAGTATTAGAAATTTATTGTAGTGTTTAGAAAATTTAGGATTGTGTAGCGTTTATATTTTCTCGGATAGTGTTGTTTAGAAATTTCTTGTCATAATTCATATTTAGAACTTTAATGTACTATTTAGTTTTAGAAATTTCAGGATGTATAGTATTAAATGCGTTACAAATTTATTGCAGTGTTAGAAATTTATTGTAGTGTTTAGAAAATTTAGGATTGTGTAGCGTTTACAATTTCTCGGATAGTGTTGTTTAGAAATTTCTTGTCATGATTCATATTTAGAACTTTAATGTAGTATTTAGTTTTAGAAATTTCAGGATCTGTATAGTATTAAGTGCGTTACAAATTTATTATAGTGTTAGAAATTTATTGTAGTGTTTAGAAAATTTAGGATTGTATAGCGTTTACAATTTCTCGGATAGTGTTGTTTAGAAATTTAATGTCGCAGTTCATATTTAGAATTTTAATGTAGTATTTAGTTTTTAGAAATTTCAGGACTGTATAGTATTAAGTACGTTACAAATTTATTGTAGTGTTAGAAATTTATTGTAGTGTTTAGAAAATTTAGGATTGTGTAGCGTTTACAATTTCTCGGATAGTGTTGTTTAGAAATTTAATATCGCAGTTCATATTTAGAACTTTAATGTAGTATTTAGTTTTTAGAAATTTCAGGACTGTATTGTATTTTAGAGTAATATTTTTTCGTCGGACGTTGCAGCATGTCGGAGAAATTATATTTCCAAATATTTTATGGAGATGGGGAGATAGCACAGGGGGCGGATAGGGTGGATCTATCATCATTTTCAAGAGTCGTACGGGGCATATGTAGACCGAGCGATAGTACATACAGGGGTTTGTTGGAGTTGATGTCTCGGATGTTCGGTTTGGATGCCCAGTGTTGGTTGCGGGTTAGAGCGATAGTGAGCCGAGCGCAAGACCGTTTTACGGAGAGTTGATTCCTATTAACTCGGCGTTAACATGGAGGAGTTATGTTGGTTTTGCTAGTAAAGCGGGGTTGGCGCTCATGTTGTTGGTGCAGTGCTACCCGGTAGCTCCATCGGTGTCGCAAGTTCGTGATGTCGGGGTGGACATTACGGGAGGGACGTCAAATGTACAAGGATGCGAAGAGGAAGGCGGCGAGGAGCCCGGAGGCGAGGAGCACGAGGCTAGCGGTGGCGAAGGGACCGGGGCGGAGGAGACAGCGGTGGAGGCGCGAGGGTGGCCGACGAGGGGAGGAGGTGGAGGACATTGTTGACTGATGGAAGAGGAGGACCGTGCGGATGAGGAAGTCCTCGATGGTGAGCACTCCGACGAGGAGGACAACGCTCTGAGGTGCCTATCCTCAGTGCGTGGACCAATTACAATTTCAAGACCTAACAATGAATGAATGGAACATTGATGCATGAGAGTATCGTGAGAACGAGGTGACGGAGGGGCCATATATAAAGACAAGGAGGCTGTGATGGATGCGGTGAAATCTTGGGCAATGTCTCTCGGTGGCAATTCGGGGTTGTGAAGTCCGGCCAAGAAGGACTACGACGTGAAGTGCGTAGTTGATTCGTGCCCATGGCGGGTGCATGCATACCGGGGAAGTGGAAGGACTACTGAAATGCTTCATAGTGATTGAGCATAGCTGCGGTGGAAGAAGCGGGCGGGGACACCGCAATCTGTCGTCCACTTGGGTGGCAAATGTGTTTTATGGTCGGATCGTGGACAATCCCCATCTGCGACCTCGATCTATTATCACGGTAGTGGAGGAGAGGTTTGATACAAGATTAGCTACGCAAAGGCATGGAGAGCAAAAGGACGACTCGGAAATACGGTTCGGGACGTGCGGGGCTTCGTGCGAGAATATTCCCACTTGCTCGGGGCAATCGCACATAGGAACTCCGGTACATCCATCGACCTTGCGGAGTTTCCTGCGGGTGGTGTGTGCACCGGTAAGTGGGTATTGCAGCGTGCATTCTTCGCCTTGGGCGCATGCATAAATACGTTCCGGCACTGTCGCCCGGTCCTTTGCATGGACGACACATTCCTCATGGGGAAGTACAAGGGCCAGATTCTAACTGCGATCGCGGTGGATGCCAACAACCAGGTTCTACCGGTTGCGTTGGCATTCGTGGAGAAAACACGGAGAGTTAGTGCTGGTTCCTTGAAAGAGTGAAGGTGGCGATTGTTCTCGACGGGCGATGTTTGTGTCATCCATGGCCGACATGCGAGGTCATTAAGGCGATCGTGGATATGCAACAAGGGTCCGCCGTCGTGGGAGCGACAAAGTGGCGGACACGAGGAGCGGTGGTGCATGAGGCACATGGGTGCCAATTTTTTCGTCGGTTCGGAACAAGGAGCTTATGAACATGTTCAGCGCTGTGCAAACAGAACCAACAGAGGAAGTTCGGCGCTTTGGAAGGCGTTGGGCGAACTAACGAAGAAGCAATCAATGGATCCCGGAGGTACCGCTAGTTCATCAAGGAACCCGATGGTGTACCATGAGCAAGGAGAGGACCCACACAACCTTGTGTGCGTTGTCGATGCACCCCCAAACCTTCGGCGTGGGCGGGTACCAAAGATAAAGAGTTTCACCGATTGGATCGACATGAGCCTTTGGAGAAATGGTCCTTACGCATGGCGAGGCGGTTCGCGTTATGGGATCATGACAACGAACTGGCGGAGATTTACAACTGGTAATGAAAGGCACGGATGCCTTCCATCGGTGGGTATAGTTGAAGGTGTCTTATTAGGGACACAGAGATATTTCATTGAGCGATACAAAACCTCCACGGCATGTATGTCGGACAATCGATCGTCGTACTCAATCGCTGTGTCTACTTACATGTCCAAGAAAACAAGAAAGGCGCGGACACATCGAGGTTACACGGAGAGTGGCGTGGAATGGAGATACCACGTGCATCGCGGTGGCCGAGGTCGCAGGGTGCCACCGGAGAGGACTTCCCATCATGCATACTCGAGCGGTGAGTGCGAGTGCTCCTACCGAAACCACGCTGCTTTGCACTTGCCGTGCTCGCACATCATTGCCGCACCACGAGGCGCATCAATCCTGTCATCCGTTCATCTCCCGTACTACTACAAGCGGGCGTTCTCAACACGTGGCATCACGAGGTGTACGGTACCGAGTGGATGGATCGTTCACAACAACCCCCTCCGGACCATCGATGGATGCAGGACATCCGAATGTTGAAGTGAAGGTCGGCGTCGAAGGACAAGGCGCATTCGCAACGATATGGACGAGTCCGAGGCGCGTCGCAACCGCGGATAATGTAATTTTCCATGTTGTTCCCAACTTGTATTTTTCAATGGACCGGTAAGTTGTAATGTAAGTTGTAATGTTCGATGTAATTTTCAATGTACTAGTAGGTTGTTTTTCGCATCATGTAATTCTCCGATGTACCAGTTAATAGCTACGAGGATAATGTAATTCTCGACGTTGTGTGCCTCGTCGAACATGTCTTTGTCTTTCGTATGTTTGTAATATGAGATTTTTTTTGGCTCTCTGCACTTCGGTTGTATTGTTTGTTGAGTATGGTACAATTCGTTATTTCGTATTTTATTTTGTGTGCACATGTAATTACTGACAAATTTGTTGTATTTGCTTTGTAACAGGCCACGATGGCGCGACCTTGCCCTGAACTGTTGGACGTGACCGTCGATGCGACCCGTCGGTCTAGGTACTCCGCAGAGGAGAACAGAGAGCTAGGGACACTCCGACCTCGGGTGCCCAACGAGCTGCTTCGCATCGACCCACGCCGGGTTCCACGGTAAGCTGCCAACGCTTGCACTCTTTTACGTACATGTACTTACCTGTAAATGCAATTCTAACGACGCAATGCACTACATGCAGGTTGCGAGCGGCTGGCTTACTTCCTCTTTGTAGGATGGTGGAGGTGGTGACTGCCCCGTTAGTGGGCAAGGAGGTCCCGCGGTTCGGGTATGACCGGTCCCTGCTGGCCGCACTCGTGGACCGGTGGAGACCGGAGACGCACACGTTCCACCTTCCGTGCGGAGAGATGGCTCCGACGCTGCGGGGCGTGTCGTACCTCTTAGGCCTCCCACTGCGGGTCCGGCGATCGTGCCGCACGGCGCCTCCCGTCATGTGGCACGCCGAGTTGTCGCGCGTTTGCGCGGATGCGGCGGCACCCGGGCAGCCCCTACCCCCCTTAAGGAGGTGGCGCCACGGACCGACGAAGCGTGGTGCGCCGATTCACGGTGAGTACCTCTTTCTTTGAGAATTAAAAGAGAAGTGCTAAGTTGCTGATAATGTTTGTTGCGAACTCTGCAGGCTCAGCTTCTCCACCCGCACGCGGAGGAGGCGGACGTGGCCCGCCACTTGGAGGCATACCTCCTGTTGTTGTTCGGTTGGGTGATGTTCCCGTCCTCCCACGGGAACACGATGGGCCGTCACCTGATCGAGTACGCCCAGCACATCGCCGACACCCCGTTGGATGAGGTAACACACTCAGTTCAAATCTCGTCTCAGCGGAGCACGTCTAACTCCACCGTTGTAAACAGATGATGTAGTGGTCGTGGGCCTCAGCTGTGCTAGCGGCGACGTACCGAGGTCTGTGCGACACCGTCTCTCGGGCGGAGCATGACGCGACGATGTCGGGTTGCGTCCTACTCCTCGATTGTAGTCTGGGCGCTTCTCCATCGGCAGGCCTGTTGTTGACACGACACCGTACCCGAGGGCCTTTACGGAGACGACCCGGTGGGCTGGCCCACCATGGGCCACTACTGGGTCCGACGATAGGTATGCTCCCTCGTATCTTTTTCCCTACTAACGCAATTGAATAACCTTGGCCATTTCTTATTTTCTCGCAGCAGAGGTACGCGCACCGACAGGAGAGGAGGTCCTACCTGGAGTTCATTCGGGAGTTCGACCGCCTCCACGACGAGGACGTGCGGTGGACGCCATACACCGCGTACGACGTCCACTCCGAGCACTGACGGGTCTCATGCTTTGCACGCGAGATGAGGCCTTACGGCTCACCCGTAAGGTTCGTCTTTGACACGTGTGTCGAGGAGTACTCCACGCACCGAGTCTTTGCGGTAGTTCGGCTGTTCGATCCTTTCCTTGCCGCCTCGTCACGTTGTCGCGCGTGGCGCTCACGGTACTGCCACGATCCTACTACTCCGCATCTTTGCGAAATTAATGTGGTGTGTACTACTGTTTTTGCATTGCGGGATGACCGGATGGGTCTTTGCGATGGGCACTCGATTCGCGCCCGTATGCGACCATGGGCGTGTAGTGGGGCGCGCGACTCGGCGAGAGGTCACGAGACCCGGCCGTACGACCATGACATGTACGATCAGTACATGGAGTGGTTCGTCCCGCGCACTCGCCTCAGGGTGGGGTACACACCAGCACCGTACATGGCACGGCAGGCCTCGGTAGCGGACACGTACCCTTCACAGATGTCCCAGAGGGACAACGCCTCGGTAAGTGTCGCAACCGAAGCTACATGGGTACATCTTTTTCATGTAAATTACGTAATAACAATCTGACGTTACATGCAGACTCAGCTCATGGGGGAGATTGAGGTGGAGGCTGTGTCCATGTTGACGCGCCTACGGGGGGGCATACAGGTGACTACCGCTGAGTCCGAGACAGCTTGGGCTCGGGTCCTCGATAGGATGAGGCGGTTGGCTCGCTTGGCCACCTGCCGGGGGCGCGGAGACGTCGGCGGACGCAGCACACCACTTCCCTGCGCCCTAGCACCTCGCCCTACCCCGCCGGTGCCTCGTCACGCTCCCACGCAGCTACAGTGGGCTGAGGAGGCTCCTTCCGCGTCTCGCCCTACCCCGCCGGTTCCTCGCTACGCTCCCACGCAGCAGCAGTGGGGACAGTGGGCTGCGGAGGCTCCTTGTTGTCTCGCCCAGCGGGACCGGGGTGGTTTCGACGACCACAGTGGACGGCGAGTTCGACACGAGGAGTACCTTTCGACCGACTACCTCGACCCCTCTCAGCTCTCGGGAGCGCCGCCACAGGACACGCCCTCGTTGCCGCCACACTACTCTACGACTGCGCCGCAGGGCCGGCCTAGGAGGGACGTCCGTCCGCCGTCGCCACTCACCTACCCCACGGGCGGATCGGGAAGCGTGGCGTGATTGACTTGTTGTGCGGATATATTTTGTAATGGCTTTACGTTCAAGACATATTGTATAACTCTCCGAGTTTGTAACATGACAGCCTTATCACTTTAAATTGTTCAAATTCATGTATGCATTGCTTGCCTATGCCACACGACGTGATAACACACCAACGTCTCGGTGCACCTATCGCCTGTAGTAGGGGCGATTGCCCTAATATAGGGTGATCGCCCTAATATGAGGCGATCGCTCCTTACCCGTGATATCTGCCCTTTATAACATTCGTTCTCACAGGCGGTCTCGCAAAGAATAGAGGAAGAAAGAATAGAGGGGTGAGGAAAAAAATTCAGAATCAATCGAAAATGCCGAGGCGTGCAAGTGCAAAGGGAAAGGGGAAGGCAAAGGAAGAAGCAAGTGCATGCCCGCGCAATTTAGCGTACCAAGATCTCTTCCTACCTCGTGGGTCAGTAGCACCCATGTGTATGTCGGAGATCTTTGCGAGCTTGTCCGCTCTTGGGAAATTTCAACTTGGAAGAGGAGGTATTGGAAGTGCCGCAATCACGCCTTGATCCGCGGAGAAGAGCTGAAGGATCGCCGCGGTAACAATCGTCTTGGTTACATAATATTTGTGAATGAAACTTTGCTAATTTACGTTTCATGCAGTCACCTCCGCCATCGTGTGAATTTGAGCGATGGTTTGATCTGAGAGATCAACCCCGAGGACCAACGGCTTCTTGACCAAGCCAACCGGCAGGACGAGTTCACGCGGCGGCTTCAAGAACAACGCGATGCCGCACGCGAGGAGGCATGTAGGAAGGAAGCGGAGGAGAAGGAGGCCGAGAGAGAGAGGAAACGAGAGAGGGCGCGGCGTGCCAGAGAATCCCCGCCGGAGGCATGGGCGAATGGGAAGTGGCCTCGAAGCACTCAGTAGACGTCTGGTGTTAACTTTGGTTTTCTTTGTTCGTGGTACTCCTTTCAGTTTTAAGTCGTAATAAAGAGTGCGGCCTAACCTTCAAGTGTATGCTCATTGTCCGAAGGGCTCGTATATGTCCTACTGCTCCAGTTGTCCCAAATGATGTTATTTTTGTCGATCAAGATAGGTTATAGCATTTTAAGTTCATCAGATTTGATTTCATCGAGTTTGACCCTTGTTTGCGAAAGATCTGACCATTTTGATGTTTCTGGGTTGCATGTTTGAACAACAATAAAATAGTGCGACCTAAAGTGACATCTAAATATTTTTACATATTTGTAACCTATGCAAGCCCAAGAATGCAACAAAACTGGTTCTGTCAAGTTTTGAGGTCCTTTAGACATTATTCTAACTGCTTGAACAATGAATATTGTAAAGGATTTAAACTAGCCATCTTTGATTCAAAATGCAATCATATTTAGATATTTTTGCAAAAATGAAGTGCATAAGGTTGTAGTAACTTATTCTATTTATTTCATGATTTATGGATCAACACACATTGTAATTCCTTCACAATCCATTGTTAGAGCCTAGCATTCGAACTCAAATAAAATTATTTTTCCTGCAAACAACACATAGATTTTTATTTTACAATCTAATTCCTCATTCCAAAATTTAAATTTAGAAATAAGTATCATTTCATTTGGACACTCCTAGCAAAAGTTATGAGGTTCTTAATAAAAAGGCATATAGTAATTACAAAAAATACTAAAAAAAAACCTGCAACCCCTTGTTGCCCCTGTCTCGGCGATAGGGGCCCTAAACAGTTGGCGGCGGAAGCAAGCGGCGCAGTACGTATCGCCGTGTATGGGGCGATCGCCCCATACACGGGCGACGGGCGTATAGTTTTGCAAAAATTTGATTCGGACGCATAGTTTTGAAAAAAGAAAAAAAATTCGCTTGCATTTGGTTCCCGTCCTGGGCTTCATCCGGCGTTGGTGCGTACCTAACCTAAAGTAGAAAGGAAACAGCTCGAATCCGGGCCCAGTTCTGGGCCCAACGTGTCATGGACTAGGGGCCCCACCGCAAGACAAGAAGAAAGCAAACACGCACGCGCCCACCGACAGCGACCCAGCGACGATAGAGCAGCCGAAGCCGCAGAGGACTCGTCACGGTCAATTCCCGTGGTCTCCCCCGCTGTCCCGCAGCGGGGCCCACATTTCAGCGAACCATGAGATTCCGAGTGGGGCAGCTGATGGTGACGTGGCTACCCGTATGGTTCGTAGAGGCTGGCTACGCAGACACGGGAAAGAACACGTTGTTGTTTTTGCTTACGTTTGGCGTTTCCTCTGCCTGTGCTTGTGATTGCGCCCATCTCTCCAATGAACTAACAAGTGGCATTTAGAATGGTCTTCCCATGTTTTTTTCGATGAAAGATTGAGCTTTGTTAATCAGAATAAGACGTTATTACAATCGTTTAACAGTAGCTGTCTAACATAATCAGAAACTGACTCTCGTCATACAGCACAGTGAATATTCCTCTCGGTTAGCTGAGCTAACTAGCTCATGAGCTACCCTATTACACTCTCTTACCCGAAAATCTGCCGAAAACTGCAGCATCACCGTGACCTCTTAAAAAATAGATCTATTTCTTGACATTTTTTCTGAAACCATCTGCAAATGGTAGATTAACGAGTTACAGTCAAAGCTTATTTGAGCACCCTAAAATCCCGGCCCATCCAAACAATGTTAGCAGCTATGCACTCCATTGCTGCAATGGTGTGGCACTGGTTGGTGGTGTGGGATCCCTCGTTGTGCAAGTCGCACCATTGAGCGGTTGTGGTGGGCGAATGGTTTTGACTTCACCCCCGTCACGGTTGCGCCCCTGACCTCGACTGCTGGGCCCTTGGCGGCCTCTAGTCCCTGTAGTCTTGGATGTGCCCCCCTTCGACGTGGTATATGCGTCGCCCTCTCCGTCGAGGATGGTTTGGGCCTAAGCGGCGTTCCGTCGAGCGCTTCATTGGGCCGAGGTGCGGCTTCGACATTTCCTCCATTCGCTAGAGGTTGTCTTCTTCTGTCCGGGCATACTCCTTCATCTTGTCGAACAGCTTTACCACCATGTGTATTGGTTTCTGTGCCATCCTTTCAGCCAGGGGCCCACTGGAGCCCGCATCGGGCCACGTTGATGATCGTGGAGTCACTGGCCCCCTTCAACTAACATTTCACCCCTGCGAATCTCTTAAAAAAGCTTCACAACAATTCGTTGGGGGCCTGTTTTACTGCGGGCAAGTGCCCCCTCATCCTTCAGCTCGGTGTAGTTCCCCATAATGTTGTTTTTGTGTTGGTCTCGAAGCTGCTCCCAAGTGTATATGGATTCGGGGGGGGGGGGTTACCATGAAAAACCATGCTAGGGCTACCCCTGTCAAAGCGAGGGCCACACCCTTGGCCTTCGTCGTGCTATCGCCTTCGGCTGCCTCGATGGCGGTCTCATACACTCGAAGGAACTCCGATGGTACAGAGTCCCCTGCGTAGCTTTTCATCGTGGGCATTTTAAAACCTTCGGGCCACCTTGCCATTTGCAGCCCCGTACTTAGGGGGGACCTGGGGTCACCTTAGAGTATTCGCTCGCTCTCGGCGAGATCCCCGGTTGTCGCAACATGTTGTGCCCCGAAGGTTCCCAGGTCCATCGGGTTGGTTTGGTCGCCAAAGGCAAAGTTGATCCCAGGGGGAGCCCGAGGCAGCGTTCTATTGTAGGGTTTATATCTCGCCTTGCAACCTCGTGAGTTCCTTGCTGAGTGTTTTGTATGGCATCATGGCGGTTGCTCCGGGGGTTGCCCCAGTCGGGACTAAGGGGACCCCTGTGCGACGACTAGGTGTGTGTCTCCATCGATTGTTCCTGCTTCGGTGGAGTGCGCCTCTGCGGTAGTGGCCGTAGCCGCCACGGTCATCGTGGCTTGTGCCTCTCGATACCACGTCACCGTAACGCAGCTTCTTCGATGGTGTGCTCTAGGCGCCTCTTTCTTCGGTGCCATCTCAATGGCGACGCCAATTGTTGTGGTTACGGACCAAACAGTGAAGAAGGAGGTCCCTGCTCCGGTTCCCTATGAAGGGGGTAGGCTCAGAGACCCAAGAGAATGCTGAGGAGAAGTGAGGTGTCATTTCTTGGGAAAAAATGCCTGCCTTACATATCCGAGACAAGGCTATTTATAGGGCCCCTGTGGGGTGAAGGTGATCTTACAGTTTTACCCCTATAAGGCCCCTAGGAAGATAGGGGTCTCGTTGTATTTTTGCTCCGGACTAGCTAGTCTATGGATGCTATAAGGGCTACTTCAATAGGTTCTCTGCTTCTAGTTGTGCTCCTCGTTGTGGTGCCCTCTATGGCTTGCCGAGGGGTGTTAGCCAAAGGGAGAGATATCTCCCTTTGGCGCCTTGTCCAAGACTTTGACGTGTGCCCGAAGGTCTCATTGTTGCAGTGTCCTCCCTGGCTTCGTGACCAGTGGCAAAGGCAGCACCCGGGCAGGGCAGGTGCCTGCTCGGGCTCGCTGGCGATGAACCTCCGACCACCCCTAGCAGTCTAGCCGGTGATGAAGCTGTCGGTCGTGGTCTCCTCCTGGGCAAGGTCGGCATTTGGAGTGGGCCGTTGCACTGGCTAAGCGCCTAAGCAAACCAACGGCCCAAAGTAACAAAGCCCACAATCGAATTCAGTCATTCAATGTAGATCTGAAATCCTTGCCCCCAGATCTCAAAATTTCCCAAATCTTCTACCTCCTCCCTTCGGTCACTCGATCTCCCTCAATCCCCCAAATCCCCAATCCCCAATCGGGCCAATCCTTACCTCTCCGTGGAGCAGGGGGTGCCAGAGGCGTGGAGCAGTGCGCGATCGGCGGTCGTGTTGGGGAACTGGGTGTAGTGGGTGGAGCAACCGAGCCAGAGCAGGTCGACTGGAGGCGGTAGTGGGGGCGGTCAACTGGAGGCGGTTGAGCAGCCGAGCAGGGGGCACTGGGCAGAGCAGGTGGCAGTGACACCGCGAAGAAGGAAGGGGCGCAGTTGAGGGAAGAAGGCAGCGCACCAGCGCGTAGTCGCGGGGAGAAGGGGCGTTGTCGGGCGAAGAAGGGACTCGCCGACGCAGAGAAGGCAGCGCGCGGTCGTGGTGGCCGGTGGGAAGGGGCTTGGGCGGAGAAGGGGCGCACGACGCGCCGGCGCTGGAGATTGCCGAATGCCGACTGGAGTCTGGAGGTGGTATAGACTGAGACTCTGAGAGAGTAGAGAGGATTTGGGGCTCGGCTGCTTGGTCTGGCGAGATTGCCTCCGAGGTGAACTGGTGAAGCATAGAGACAGTGAGCCACTGAGCTGACTAGCTGAGGGTATAAAAGAACGAAGTTAAGCTACTATTTTGATTTTTGAAGTAGAATAATTATGCTACCATCTCTTATACAAAACAGGGTTTAGTGATTGGAAACATGTATATAAATCATTGCCTGAGCATGTTGGTGGTGTAAATAGTGCTCATAACAAGTGTATCAAACATTGTGACGATTTCAAAAATCAAAGACAAAATGTGTCAAGTAGGTTATCTAGTGCAACTCAACAAGCCGAAGAGTTATATAAAATTCGATTAAATTCTTCTCTATAGTGTTCAAGATTTCTCACTGCTCAAGGCATGGCTTCTCGTGGCCATAACGAATCTTCTACTTCCTTAAACAAGGGAAACTTTTTAGAGATGATAGATTGGTACAAAGATAAAAATAAAAATGTGAGAAGTGCTTTTGACCGTGGCAATTTAAATTTGAAGATGACTTTCTCTGAAATTCAAAAGGATCTTGCAAGATGTTGTGCACAAGAAATCACCGAGGTGATTATGGGAGAGATTGGTGATCGATAATTCTCCGTGCTTAGCGATAAGTCGCGTGATATATCAGTGAAATTGCAAATGGCGGTAATGTTGAGGTTAGTAAACTAGTGATTGATTCATTATTTTATTTATCCATTACTCTATTGTTGCCCCATTTAACCTTATAACAATTTCTATGTAGGTATGTGAATGATGAAGGGAAGGTTGTGAAACGATTTCTTACTTTAAAACATGTCACTGATATTACATCCAATGCACTAAAGGGAGCTTTGATTGGTCTTCTTGATAAGTACAAGCTATCCATTTCTAGGCTAAGAAGGCAAGGATATGATGGAGTTTCAAATATGAGAGGTGAATTTAATGGCTTGCAGAAACAGATTTTAGATGAAAACCCATATGCTTTCTATGTCCACAGCTTTGCCCACCAATTGCAATTAGTGGTTGTTTCCGTCGCTAGTTGTTGTTCATCTATTCATGATTTTTTTTGAGTATGTCGCCTTGATTGTAACCACAACAAGTGTATCTTGCAAGATAAGGGATGCACTGAAACAAAGCTATCATAAAAGTATTTTGGATAGGCTTGAGGGTGGTGAGATATTTATGGGAAGAGGCTTGCATCAAGAAACCAATCTTGTTAGGCCTGGGGATACTAGATGGGGTTCACATCATACAACTTTGATTCGCTTGGATCAAATGTGGGACTCGATGATAGAGGTGTTTGGTATGGTCCAAAGATGACCATGGACCATCTCAAGCGGCGGGTTTGATTGAAAAAATAGAGTGCTTTAAATTCGTTTTTATTTTAAAGCTTATGTTAAGATTGTTTACTATCACAAATGAGCTTTCACATGTATTGCAAAGAAAAGATATAAATATTGTTCATGCAATGGAATTAATTCATGATGTGAAAGCTCGGTTGGCCATCATGAGAGATAGTAGTTGGGAGGAATTCTTTGATGTGGTCCAACAATTTTGTGTTGCTAAAGCTATTATAGTGCCAAATATACATGATGAAATACCAATTAGAGGTCGTTCAAGACGTGAAGTGTATATTGTTACTAACATTCATCATTACCGTGCCGAACTTTTCTATGTGGTTATTGACCAAATATGTGCCGAGATGAATCATTGGTTTGGAGAAGCAACTACAGAGATACTAGTATACTTCTCATGTCTTGATCCAAAGAACTCTTACTCCAAGTTTGACACTGACAAGCTTGCCCGACTTGCTAAAATTTATAATTCAAATTTCTCTGATGGTGATCGTGCAATAATAAGAGGCCAACTTGAAACTTATATTCTTCATGTGAGAAGGCATGGTGCCTTTGCTACTTGTAAAGATCTTGCAAGTTTGGCTACAAAGATGGTTGAAACTGGAAAACATATGATTTTCCCATTGGTTTACAAACTCATTGAGTTGGCATTGTTATTGCCGGTGTTAACGGCATCTGTCGAAAGAGCCTTTTCAGCAATGAAAATTATCAAGTCTAAATTGCGCAGCAAGATTAATGATGATTGGTTCAATAACTTGATAGTTTGCTATATTGAGCGGGACATATTTAAATCACCTGATGTTACCATTATGCGACGGTTCCAAAGTAAGAAGACTCGAAAAATGAATTTATCTCGTACTAGATGTGATTAGCACATTAGTGGTACATACCGCACTAATTCAATACTTCAATATGAATATGTTTTTTATGTTACTTGATACACTAATCAACATTTTTTTTATCTTGTAGAGTCTTTTTTAGTGTGTGGTTGTATCTTTGTTAATGAATCATTGAAGCGTTCATAGTGTCGCAAATGAGGTACTTGCCATATCTTTCTTTATTTTTATTCATGAATGTTCACATATGTACTGGACTATGTTTTTAGTAAAAAAATTTGTTGCAGTTCTTAATTTTGTTTGTGATATATATAGACTTGTTTGTGTTTATGGCCATAGTCATGCTTGTTCAGACTCTTAAAATTTTCTGGCTCCGCCACTATTCGTGGCGAAGGGTGTTTTCGTGGTTGCCTTCGTGAGGTCGTAGGGTGTGGTGACCTTCCCCACAACATCTATTATGACGTTAAAAATATAACTCCATCAAGAGCACCCTTTTGTCCTACTTTTTTTCATCCTCTCTTCTAATTCTGTTAAAATCCCCCCGACCCCCAACCAACAACTAAAACAGGATACTTATTGCTGCTGCATATATGAGCCAGGTCAGTGAGGAATTTCTATTTTCCAATGCCAAATGAACTCTTTCCTACCACTTATACCCTTTAGCCACTGACAGAAATATGTTGCTTCATGGTTTCTTGTAAACCAATGAAGTCAACTTTGTTTTCTATTATCATTTGTCTTAAATATCTTCTCTTCTCAGGTCTCCAATACCCCTGCAGTTCCAAATTAAACCCTTCTTCGCCAAGAGGCAAGCTGGGCTGGATGTGCACTCTTCTTCGCCAAAATATGCTTCGATTCTCATCTCACCGGTTGGAAAAGCATCAGCATGTATAACGAGGAAAATAGAACTGTTAGGCTGCATTAGCGATATGTAATTTCTCTGTGGAGTGCAGGGTGAACGAGCTAGCATGAATGCAGGTGTGAAAACACTCTGGAGAGAGAGAGATGAGATGGCCATGTGCAATTCGCACGCAGTTTAGCTGGATACGTTGATGATGATTAGTTTGGCTTGCTTGTTAGTGCTGTCCTTTGTGTTTGTGTTAATTCGTCGGCAGGGCAGATGGCGGTGCCGCCCTAAAAATTCGAAAAACGTTATAAAATCACCTCTTTAATAGCTAAATTTGTTGATTGAATTAGTTCTAATTTTGGTGGTTTAGGATTTCTAAGATCTTAGAATTACTTATATTTTACTTTTATCAAATTTTAAATATATATATTGGATTTATGATGTTACAAAATTATTGTACAAAATATATAGTTATTAGTGTGAAGTGTGCACCTTCATGAAAACTTTTAAGTTCTGTCACTGTTCGTCGGTGCACGAAAAAGCCGAGATGGACTGGGAGCCTGGGAGTGCTGAAAACTAGGAGAGCTTGGAGTGCTGGATTAGAATGTGATGCCGTTCCTTTTCCGCAGGAACTTATTCCGTTTGGATCTGCACGGATTTTGACTTTCCAGGTCAGAGTAGAACACTAACATTGTTGCTCTTTCAACAGTCCACGGATAGGATGCCGGTCTTAACTTTCTAGCCTACACGGCCATCAGTTCCATTTTATCTGGTCACCCTCCAACTTTTGTCAGTAATGAAATGCCATTATTTTGTTCAGCTTTCAAGAGCTACAGAAAAGGGAAAAAAAAAGGGTAGCTCTACTATCCATCGTCTGATGCAAAATTGCAACGTCAATGCTTCGATGATCCTCATCTTACCCAAGATGCTGCGGTGGTTATCTGCTATATTGCTGTACTGAGAGCTGAGAGAACCGATGCCAATTGCCACATTGGTGATCGGATCCTACGAGGCTAGCTAGCTAATAGTAATATCTTCTTCTGAATTATGGACAAAACCATCGCGTGATATTCAAGGGGCATGCGTGCATTGACTCGCTTCGTGATATTTTCAGCCGGCTTCTTTTCATCGCTTAATCTCTTGGATAATTCGGCAGAGGAAGTGACGTTGTTTTCAGCTTTACCTCACGCCATCACGCCCTGCCATCCAAAGGGCAGCGGCTGCTATTAATCAGAAACGCCGAATTCTGAACTCGCTAAGATGTACAACATGCCCCAATCATATCGTACTAAAAAGTGGCATTTTTCAGTTCAGATGGCAATTCTGACTTCACTTGCTCCGATTTCATGTAAGGAAGAAACAAACTGCTAGCTCATTCCCTGGTGTTCTTGACCTCATCATTCAGAAGCAACAACAAAGAAAAGCTAGTATTAATCTATCGTTGGCCGACATGGGCGGATCTAACATTATTCCAACCATCCTGCATAGGATTTGATCTGCATCGATCTACTGGTTCACAATACCTGGGACTGGGAAGACCAGAAACCACAGGGCTGGAATATCTGAATCCGCATGCCTCGCAGTAGTTTTTCCTGAGTTTTTTCGAATCGCTTGTGTCACTACTGGGTTTAATTTTTCAGAGACCGGCATGTTTCCAGTATCGCGTGCAAACGAGTCTCATGTGGACATATGATGACATGTTCCCAGTATCATAGAAAACGATGCTGCTGCTTGCCTGCTTCCTTTGCTAGTTACATACAGAGCATGCAGACGATATACCGACCAATTTAACGTTGGAGTTGGACACATGGGTCAGTCCCAAGTGATCATATCTTATCAAAAAAAAAATTAAGAGAGTACACATCACTATTTAAAAGTTGCATAAATAATTAAGCATGGATGGATGACGATTACTCACCTCTTCTCATATTTTAAGATATGTATGACTTATACCGGGAGGGTGATGTATAAAAGCAAAAGTATTTCCCAAAGAAGTAGAGAGATGCTCTCTCCGTCCAAATTTATAAAACGTATTTTTTAATAGTCTTGTCTATAAATATAAAACGTATTTTATATTCTAAAGAAAAATTAGTGTGATGTTCCCTCTATGCCCTTGATAAATATCCATCTTTATATTTTCTATATGCATGTATTGAATATAGTACTTAGTGATAATAATTAAAGATAATATAGTATTTTTAATATTTTTCGATCTATATGACAAGAAGAAATATGACTTATAAACTTGACCGGAGGGAGTACGAAAATTGTAAATTATAAATACCGGTATAGTACCACATTCCGATATGTCATGCGGTCTTCGGCCGCATCTCATGGGCTTTCTGTATTTTCTTATTTTCTGGTGCTTCGATTGGGCCCATAAACGGCCCACTTTTGCCAACGAAATTTCCATCGAACAGCATGGGGATGGGGAAGTCGGAAAGGGCACTGCCGCTAGTCGTCGTCGTCGTCGTCCTCGCCGTGGTGCTCGCGAGAGCTCGAATTCCTACGTTGGTCGGGGGCAGTCGAGAAGGGCAGGAGAGATGGCTCGATCTATTTCCGTCGCGTCGGCCGTCGCCTTGGTGCTCGTGTGCTGCTCGGGGCTCTGCCGCGGCGGCGAGCGGCTCGGGGCGAGGGAGTGCGAGGAGCTGGGTTTCACCGGCCTCGCCCTCTGCTCCGACTGCAACGCCCTCGCCGAGTTCGTCAAGGACCAAGGTACGGGCCTATCGTCCCCTGGCATTTAACTGCTGTCTTTATTCGCGATCTGAACCGGGGAAGGCGTAGGAGACTAGGAGTCATTATCATTTGGATGCGTTATTTCTTAAGCTTAACTAATTTGGAATGTGAAGCTTGTGAGGGGTGCCTGTCTCCTGGATCGAAATGTTCACTAGTTTGCTGTTGCATCTGGGAGATTGGCTCGCGTTGTACGTGCACTGCCCTTATTTTTTTTCATGCAAATTAATCCAAGGAACCCTAATTGGAGTGGGAAGATAGGAGTTTTAGACCACAGAGCAATGCCCAGTTTAATTAAGAAAGCTCACAGTCCATTCCAAAGAAGGGTTAGCGGCCAATGATTCGCCTTTGAAGTATAAACTGGGGATTGGTGGATTTGAGATATGCTCTTTTTTTTTTGTGATTGAAGCTTGGGATGGGCTCCAAAACCGTGATATTGTCAATTTGGGGCCTAGGGTTGATAGGAGACTTTCTAAATTGAAGTGCTCGTTCCATCCTCAGCTCACTGTTGTAGTCTTGTAGATCAGGATGGTGTTGATTATGAAACGTGCCTATTTTGTTTTACCATTTGTTCCTGTTATTTTGATTAGTCCGCCTAGAAGTATGCCTGAATCTAGTTGGATTGGAAAGTTCATTCCTGTAGTCAATTCAATTCTTAGTTTGGAGGACACCTACTTTATCAAGTTTGGCGGGCCATTGCTTGTCTGGATGAAATCGCTTGTTCAGTAGCTCTGTTAAGACCCAGTTGCTGTCTGTTGGCGAAGCAACTAAGGGTGGATTTATTTTTCTCATCACGCTTGCTGGTTGCTTAGTTATCACCTCAGTGTTTTTTAGCAACTTATTGGTTGTTTGGTTGCAGAGCTGGTGGAGGACTGTCGTAACTGTTGCACTGAGGATTCAGATGATTCTATCAGCAAGGTATGAAGATCCATGAATTTCCAATTTGCTAAAGGCAACAACTGGTTTTACTTCTTATAAGGTGCAATTTTAATCCTTCCTTTTTTGGATTTAAGTGACCTAAGATCAAAGGTTTAGGGGTTTTATTGACTTTGATTGGGTTTCATGCCTAGCCTACCCCAACTTGTTTGGGACAAAAGGCTTGGTTGTTGTTGTTTCTTGATTTAAGTGCTGCATTTATTTTGCTAAATTCTGATTTCTGACTATCATTTGATTTATGTGAACTAGCCGGGTGGCCCATGCATTTGCACGGCTAGCCTCAACATGTTTTTCGGGATTTCATTTAAGACATTCGTCTTTCACAAAATTGAAATTGAGCATGTTTAAAAAGGATATGAGCATTATTGATTACCTATAATTTAATGTTTGAATAGAACTAACCTAGATACAATGCCATTGAAATCGTGTTGTAGAGCCTTTAGATCAAAATCTAGCTAGTATATACTCAAGTTCCCCAACTATAGAGGCTGAACATGGGAGCTAACAAAAATCCATGTTGCTGCTCTATAATCTTAGCCACCCCATTTCTCCACCAGGTAGCCGCCACCTTATTAGCTAATTCACATGTTCCTTTAGATTGTGTGCCATTCCTCTGTCAGTTACTGGAATTGTGCGAATTAGCTCTATATCTAGTTATCCACTGTTTAGCTTCCTATCGCTCGTCATCGGTCATTGATGCTAGGGCCTAGTGTGCCCCGATACACTTGCACATTCCCAAATCTACTGCTGAGTTTTCTTTTCTTTCACTCACCAACCATGCTCTAAGAGATGGTGTGCACGGGTAAATATAAACTCTAAAGCGTAATTAATTGGAGTTTAAGTCACATGCAGTAGAAGTCCTATTGATTTTCCTAAGCACATCTTAGTCAAGATTTCCTACGTGAACGTGTTGCATCCAGATACATGAAATTAACTATTCTGGCCCCAGGTTCGTAAAAGTATAGTATTACAGATTCCATGTGAAACTTTTTAAAATAATGGTACCTAGCTATTAAATCTATGCCATTATAATCTGGTATTATAACTAATAGTGTAAATCATTTTCTTTTCCCACCAATTATTGTAGTAATTTCTAGCTCGTGAGAGCAAATATGGTGGCTTCTTTTAATATCAGCACAACATTTGCGAATATGAGAATACCTACTTGATCCAATCGATATCTAAAGATAGTGTAACTATTATGCTATTATTAGCTGATTAGCTCTCCAATTCCTTTCACGTGTTGGTTAGTAGCAATATGCTTCGCTAGTCGAAATTTAATTGTACTTATTCTTAAGTGCGAACGTGGTGGCTTCTTTTTAACTTTGTTTTATTAAGATAATTGATAATGTTTGGATCTTCATGATTTAGTTGTCATCTCTTAATATTTTCAGCTTGCTCTTTAGGCTAGACTCGTAAGATGTATTCAAGATTGAACTTGAGAATGAGAACTTAAAACTTTAAAAGTTCCAAATAGCAGCTTACTTACGTTGATGTAATTCTTGAATTTGTTATCTAGGCTACACTGGACTCGTGGGATATTTTCAATGCTGAACTTGAGTTTTAGAAGTACCACATAGCAGCTTACTTACACTGGATATAATATCTGACTGTTTGCATTGCAGCTCACATTCTCTGGTGCAATTATTGAGGTGTGCATGAGAAAGTTGGTGTTTTATCCAGAAGTTGTTGGCTTCCTGGAAGAAGATAAAGATGACTTCCCTTATGTAGAAACCCGTTACGCCTATGGTTCTCCACCAAAGCTCATATTGCTTGGCGACAAGGGTGAACAGAAGGAAACGATAAGGCAAGTTCTACTTCACTAGAGAATTAGTATCTGATTAACATAGTTACATGTATATATGTAAAACTGTTTACCATGTTGCGATTGATTACTAAAACCAAGTGAACTTGCAGGATCGACAACTGGAAGCGGGAGCATATTAGGCAATTTCTCAAAGAGAAGGTGAAGCCAGGGAAATCAGACAGCTGAGTAACTGCTTGAGTTCCTGCCCATGTGAGCTTGTGGTATCAGCTATGGTTCCCAGCTGATACTAGGGTAAACCCTACGGAGTTTATTTGGTTCTCTGCAAGCAAACCCGCAGTCCTTTGGAGATCTGCTCCTAATTCATAACAGCATGTGTACACACCTCGACTGTTTTTACTAGAAAACTTGCTATTTATGGCTTGCATAACGTCAAGGCAGCTGATACTGTGGTAGCGTACGTGTTTCCCTGAGATTTACCTCGATAAATAGGTAAAATGAATGCAGAATTATATCACCATTGGTGTGGGTGGTGCTTTGACTGCTTACGAGTATCTACACGTTTCGTGATCCGCATTGTATGAACCATCAAGGTACACGAATTCTGTGCTACTGGTCTTGATAGAGGAACTGTTGAAGAAAAAAACCCTTATAAAACAGCAAGCTGAGAGATCAGTCGCCGCGTGGTACAGCCTTACAAAACCTTATAAAACAGTCTATTTCGTTTTGATGACAAATTTGTCTTATTAAATCTTACTAAAATTTGGCAATAAAAAAATTTGGTCACCAAATTGGGTACAAAAGGTTGGCAAGAAAATGAACTAGAGAACCAAAGGAGAAGAGAATCTTGTCGAAATTTGGTAGCAAACTAATTACTTACTAAATTTAATCAAGGTTACTAAAATTTGATAATGCAAGTATCGATAACTATTAGAAGCAAACCAAAACAAGTCTGCCCAATGAAAGCACCTTGATGGTTTACTTATTGGTGACCAATGAAAGCATCCTTCGGGCCGGGCGAACAGAGTTGGGAAGGGCAGAGGTCGCGCGTCCCACGGGAGCGTCACGTCGTGCAGCCGACCGACCGACGGCGGAAAAGTGAGGCCTGAACGGCGGAATGGCCCATAACAGTGGGCGGCGCTGGAAGTGGATGGTCATCGGCGAGCGAAGGTAGAGCGGTGTTGGCAAGGATGACAGGTTTCAGAAACGGCGCAGGCAGGACAGGTCTGGCAACTTGCGTGCCATCCATACCTCCCATGTTCGTCCAAAGCCAAAGGCAAGTTAACCATAAGCACTCTTCAAATGATACATGCACAAAACAACAACTTCATGAAAGTGCTCAAGGAATCAAATTTTAAGGGCGATCATGGGCTGTTCTTTTATTTCGGATAGAGATGTATCATCTTGCATTTGTAGCTGTAAAAGGTAGCTCTCATATGTACAGTTGAGCTTCACGAGGGTTGCTCTCGCTACTCCATCTAAATCGCCTACATCTTCTGGGGAAAAAACAGATGTGTTGCACAAGATCCAAGCAAAGGGAAGCGTTACTTCACAAGCTTCATCTTTCTTTGTCGTGGTACTCGCAGTCTAGCACCGAGACGGTGTTCAGTTTGCACGCCCACTATGCTTGAAGGTTCAGGGGAGTCCCTACACCTGGAGAGGGAACCAATCTGATAAGTTAAATTGTCTTCCTTTTGGAATAAGTTGCACATGCCTTCATGAAAACAACAAAGGCTACAGAAGAATAGCAGTGGACAGCATGGTGGAAGAAACCAAAGGATATCTACTGAGCAGCAGTAGATTCCAGCAGAAGTATTCTAAGAACACCAGAGGATTGTTTTGAGTGAGGGCTGCAGGCATCAATTTGTGCAGACAATTTCACATATATAAAGCCTAAGTCTTTACCTGGTAGAAAGCTAAACGTGACATTATGCCATTGTCAATGTAAGACACATCAAATCATGTTTTACCTTATATGAACTGTTACTGCTATCTGTGAATTGTTCTTGCTAATAGATCATTCCATTACAAACATAAGATGTTACGTGCTATACAGAATAATGTGGTTCAAATTTCAGGCTTGGAAATGTTCTTACCCCCCATTATCCACAAAAGCACAAGTTCACAAAATGATGATATATTAGAAATGGCCATCTTAATTTGGGCTGCTTAATAGATCTTGACAAAGGTGTCAGTAAGTTTTGCCTGTATCTGCATTGGTAGGAAAGGAAGTGTACCTGTCTTCGCCTCCGGTGTTGAAAAGCATAGCAAGAGCGTGCTATAACATAACATGGAAGAAAGAATCCTGCAAACTGAAGAGTTGCCTGAAATGAAGGAAAGATTTAGTGTCCTGTATGCATAGTGCCAGATGAAAAACTAAAAGATTTCAGTTCTGCAAATCCTAAACATCCCGAACACAAAAAGGGGAGCAGAATAATCAAGCTCCACTGCTTTGGACTTCCAACAAAAGCATAAGTAAATTCTGAACGAAGGAAATCTTAGCTAATGAAACAGAATAAAAACAAATCCATCTCAGATATCCGTCGTCCCTTTCACCAACTAATGTATATGCTTTTTCATCAATTAATTACTTTCAGCATTAGAACACTTAAACAGAAGGCAGGTCATATCATTTTAGCAGAACAAGTTAATAGCATAATATTGAGTCTTAAAAACCCATAATATTGAGATAAAAAAACTAGGTCTCTTGAACTCACACTGAACAACACTGTCGCGTCTTGCAGCATGCTAACATCTCTCACGATCACAATTACATGACGCACAAGCAAAAGGAACATCAACTGCAGCAAAATCAACATTAGTCTCCACCCTCCAGCACTAATAAAAATAGGCTTACTGAGAAAAGGTTTCTTTAACATACAATTAAAGCAATAGTTCGGCAGCATGTGACGCCACTCGAATTTGAAGATACGCAATCCTCAAATTCAGATTGTAGCAGCTGCTGCTCTGCGATGGCAATAGCTAGAAAATGGGAATCGTGGGGATCAATTCGTCCAACCCAACTTTGCCTGGTAATAAACAGATAGTCAACACTTCAGAATATCTACTTCAGAAAGTTGAAAGGAAGTCCAGAAGCCACAGTATCAGCATCTGCATTGCTATGGAAAAATTGGGGGGGAATGGCGCTGCTTTAATTGCAGACAGACAGGGTATGGATCGCATTCTTCAATCCACAATATAGCTAATTTCCACAATTTCATCAAAGGATGGATTGTATAGGTAAGTACCTAATATCCATGTCCATTTCATCTGAACAACATTTGGTTGGAGGGAGGACATAGTTTGGGGAGTAAACCTGTAGGAATAAAAGAAACAAAAATCAAATCTGAAAGGCTCCATTGGCAAGAACAGAATACAGTAAAATCAGAACCAATATTTTTCTTTCCCCCTTGTTTCTTCTCCAATGCAGTTGGCCTGAAATGACTTGCTCATAACCCAACTACATCTACCTACATCAAGTCATGAATTACCTAGGCTAACAACCCAAGAAGGTTTAAGTAGCATGCCATCGCCTAGAAATAGAAATGCAATGCAACATTGCTCTACGGTAGTCTTGTAACAGAATAACAGAAACACCCACCTGGTTGCATATTTCACATGTAATGTTCCCCTTCTTGTTGCACCACCTCTGTATGCATTTCCTGTGGGCGAACTGCATCCAACCAACACCAGTAGATCAACATACCATTAGTATTTTCTTTAGCAGATAATCCCATCAACGTGAAAGAAAAACAAGCAGTTATTTGACAACCGAAAGAGGAAGGAATAATTGGATATGCATGGACTAGCTATTGAAAATTCGAATGTTTTTGTTCATTTTTGCCAAAAAAAAAAAAACTGGCAGACCATATATTTCGACAGTTTCAGCTAACTTGCAATGGGGAGGGCCGAAGGGACAGATGAAACAGTGTAACACATTTGATTCCATAGCTGCGTTGCGAATTAAAAAAATTACTTGACAATCACTTAATAGAACTTTCGCTGCACCTAATCACTTTAAATTCCAGTCTAGAGCCTAATAGAGATGTGCACAATAGAAAACACAAGAAAATAAAGCAAAACACGGTTATAATGGAAAGGGGATGCACCCTCAACATCAATATAATCAAAAGAAAGGGGAAAATAGGATTTTTTTTTTAAGAAACGGGAAAATAGGATTTAAGCAAAGCACAAACTACAGTTGATGGTAGGAGAGAATAACAGAGAATGGATGGAACCAATTAAGGAAGAACATTTTGACATCTGTTCATCTCTTTGAAGAAGATAACAAACAACCGTCAGATTTCCACCTCGATTTTACGAACCAATACACTTTGGCTCACCTCAGTTCTACTTCTACATGGAAGGAAAGAAACATCCACCCGTAGAGAGAGAGAGAGAGGACCTTGAGCGTGCCAGTGCAGGCGCAGGGGGAGTCCATGGCGTCCTCCTCCCCCTCCTCCTGGCATATCCGGCACTCTATCACTCCCTTGCCGCCCACCCCCACCCCTACCTCCACCTCCACCTGCCGTTCGCCACCGGAACAGACATCGCCGGCAACCTTCTCGGCTCGCGCCATCTCTCGCTTTCTTGGAGCAGGTCTCAAGAACGAGCCAAAAGGCGGGGCCTTTTTTAGCTTCCAGGACAACAACTCCCAGAACAAGAAGAGGGGAGAGGAGAGGAATACTAAGCAAGTAAGCAGCAGTGACCTTCCCTTATTCTATTCCATGTTTGTATTTTATCATCTTCTGCCGTTTTTACTCCTACTACTTGCTTGCAGTTTGTTTATTTATGGCCTCCAATGATGAGTGAGTGGTTGGTTTTGTGAGCCTAGTGGACAATGGGTAGCTTCCACTGCATCTAGTGGGAGATGAGATGATATTGACAGTTTGACACTGATGCATCCTTCTCTTACATTCTCTCTCCTCTCTCTCTCTATGCATTTTTGAATTCTTTGAGCTATTTATTGCAAACTCCTCCTCCTGTACGAGTTGGGTTTTCAGTGGTAGCTTTAGGTAACTGAATATCTGTGTGGACTCTGGCAAATCAGGGGTGTAATTAAAATGCCTTTGCTTTGTTCTTCCTGATGTCACGGTTGTACAGTTTGCTCTTCCTTTCTGTTTGCTGTTTACTTTCCGTGCTGTCTTTACGATTGGTTCCTTGTGGTTTGGTGGTGGGCTGGGGATGGGAGGCCGGGTTTCAGTGTTTGCATGTGAAGAATTTGTTAATCTAGAATTGCACGCGAAAGCTTAATTATGGAAAGCAAAAACGTTTGACTGTGGCTTTGTTGAAAAGGTTCAATTAAATTGTAAATGTAGTAGTAGTTCAAAAGCTTGTGAAACACGATAGCAAGATCCCTGAAACAACAAAAATGGTACTGCGTGTTTGCTAACCATCACAATTATGGACTTATGGTGCTTAAGACATTTTCAGCTGCTCAACTAGTACAGCAACGAATAAAAGTACTCGAGTTGTTTACATTTTATTATGGAGTTTCAGTAATTTTTTGGTCCATTTGGAACACAGGGGTTTCAGTTTTTCATAAGATTATTTTTTTGCAGAATTTTACATTGCTCCAAAATTCCCAAAAAATTCATCTCCCTCCTTTCTTGAATATATGTCATTCTACCTTTCAAATTTTGTTTCTAAATACATGACTTTCTATAATTTCGAGACAACTTTTAACTGATTTTTCCTTTGCATACTCTACCATTCATTATTCCCAATGTTATTTGTTATTGTGGAATAAACTAACACACACCATTCAAAAGCAATAAGTGAGCTAATGAAGAAGGACGATTTAATCATTTCTATATATGCCTTGGTTGAAGTGCAAAATTGAAACAACCGTGACTTTATTATGTCAAATAAGTCATTAGCATAAATTGATAATAATCAAAATAGAATTAAGCAACAAAGATTAACTGTATATATTAATTATTACAAATTTGTACGAAGGAATAAATTACATTACACAAGAATTTAATTACAACTTAAAATACAAATTACATGATTAATCATTTACATCTCAGAAATAAAAATTTAAAAGATACCTAAAAATCTAATTTTGTGCTGAATATCTTCGGTAGTCCTGCATGTCAGTATGTTTGCATACATAAATAAAAGCAATAAATTAAAAAGGCAAGAAAATTTTAAAAAGTAGAGTTGCCGTCAGACCCATATGAGATGGTATCGCTCACCGAGATACCAGATTCGTCCGGGGCCAAATCGGCACCTCTCACAAAAATAGGGTTCATCACTCGACATTTAACAAACCTATAAATTTATTCGTAGACACACGAATAGTGGAAATATCACGTGTAGAAAAATAAATTTCCACCATAAAAAGGTAGAAACTTTCACAGTAGAATAAGATAGACTTGAGTTTACTATGCATTAGGACAGTACAACCAAATACAGAGCCCCAACCAAGTCTCCTCAGTCAAGCCTTCCAAAGAAAGCCAAACCTCCAAAACCTTAAGGCATAAGGCACAAGCCTTCCAAAGCAAGCCAGTAAGGTTCACACACCCACAACTCACATACACCAAGCACAAGCCAGGAGCACCAAGCACACTACAGAGCAAGCCAACCAAGGAGCAGGAGCTCAAGCAAGCAAGAACCAGCCACCACCTCTACATTTCCATCACCAGCACAATCCATACACATCCAGCACTACATTTTCATTCACCACATCAAGGTAATAATCCATTCTTTAATCATCCATAGCAACATATGAATAGCAATAGCAAAAATCAACTAGAAGTTAAAGTCAGTAGCGATCCTAGTGGTCTCAGTTAATCGATGCCACGGGGGTTGTGTCGAGCGTGTCCAGTAATCTGCTGTAAGGTCGAGGATGCCGACTAGAGGGGGGTGAATAGGCTGCTTTTAAATTTCTCTCGCTAATTTCTACAAAGCAATTCACCCCTAATTATCCTAATACCAAAACCTTAACAAATATTAATGCGGAAGCGATAAACTAAGGTTTTGACAATTAAAACCTAAAACAACTAGGCTCACTATGTGCACTAACTAATTATATCTCTAACAAGAATATGCAATTCTAAAGACAAGCAATCAATCAATTTAATTCTATGAATATAAATTGCTTGAACATAAATAACAAACACAATGCAAGCACAAGAGACATGATACTTTTTACCGTGGTGTTCGGAGACTTGCCGGTCTCCCCTAGTCCACGTTGAGGTTAGCCCAAACACATTGGACTGGCTCCACGAATTGAGCACCCACCTCGAATCCACTAGTGGTAGCTCCTTTTTCCTCCCGGGTAGGCGAGCTCCAACCTTCACAAACTTCGCCGGGGCTTCTCACAACCTCCTTTGAGAAGCTCACTGCGCACGACGCTCTACGCCATCTAGGAGGCGGCAACCTCCAAGATTAACAACTCAAGCCTTCAGCTTGAACCTCACCAAGTGCAACACATGCACAATGGTGATCTCCTAAGTGCAACACATGCACTAGGATCCTCCTCAAGTGCAACACATGCACAAGAGGACCTCAATCCACTTCCTAATTACAACACATGCAATTAGAGCTCACTCTTAGCTCAAAAACTAAATGTGAGTGTGCAACACATGAAACACCTCACCCAAAACCTCAATAGAACCAGCCACAACCAAATGCCAGTCCTTGGCATCCTTTTATAGCCCCCACATGAAAACTAGCCGTTGGAGGCAAAATGGGCAAAAACCGGCCGCGGCGCTCTACCGCCCAATCCGGGGCGGTAGTGCGACCTCGACCTCAACGGTCGAAAGCACGCCAAAACTAGTCGTTGGCTCTGATGGCGATAGTCTGTGGCCCAATCGGGACCAAGATCTTCTTGGCCGAGCGGTAGTACTGCCTAATCGAGCCCGTCTTCTGCGCCGAGCAATACCTGAAAACTCACCTCTCTGGAATATAACTACGACCATTTGGGCGTCTTGCCGCCCATCTGGCGATCACGCACCTACATAGTCGGTAGTCTTGGCGGAAGAAGAAGAACCAAATTTTTCACAAAAACTTTTCTCCAAACTTTCGAATATTGATTCTTTGACCCATGTGATGATCAACACATGATCACAACCCTATGCAAAACACATTTGCACATGTTAATCACATATTCTAAAGAATCACTTTAAACTCTAATTTATTTGCAAAATACATTTGCAAATAAACCAAGAACTTATGAGATCAATCCTCTTAGCCATGTGATGATCAACACATGATCAAGTCAATTTGCAAAACACATTTGCATACCCTATTCACATGCTCTAGGATTGAAAGTCATAACTTCGAGCTTATTTGCAAATAACAAATCCATTCAATCATTTTGCAAGAACACATTTTGCAAACTCAAAACACAAACCAAGCTTAGCCTTGTGATGATCAACACATGATCCCATCATAAGCTAAAACACCAAAGCATGAACTCTCTATTTGCAACACATGCAAATCTCTAGCTCCATGCAAACCACAATTCAAACTTAAGTGCATGAGCTCTCTATTTGCAACACATGCAAATCTCTAGCTCCATGTAACTACTTTAAACCAAATTTCTTGAGCTCTCTCCTTTTGCAACACATGCAAAACTTAGCTTCAAGCAATAACCACATAAACAATATTGCATAAGCTATCTCCCATTTTGCAACACATGCAGATCCATAGCTTCATGCAAAAACCAAATCAAATAAGATTCAATTTAGAAGCAAATATGAGCTCCCTTATTTGCAACACATGCAAATACTTAGCTCATACAAAATCCAACGCACGAGCTTCACCCATTTGCAACACATGCCAAATGGTTAGCTCCATGCAAAAACCAAACCAAGAGAGTGAGCTAGAGTGAACCGGATCGAGTTCATCAACACATGATGAAGCTCAAGCTAAAAGACTCAACCCCTCTTAATAGTACGGCAACCTAACTAGCAACCCGGCCTCTCATCCAAATACTGAGACCGGTAAAAGACTAGGAACACATCCTTATCTCTAACTAGTTATACCTTTGCCTCTAGCGATCCACTTGGAGCTTTTATGATTTTCAATCATCTTCTTTCCAGGATCACATCTTCTTCATTTTGTTCATCAACACATGATGAACCTTCTAGCTCTTCTCTTCACTTCGGGATTATCTCTTGAAGCTCATCAACACATGATGACTTCTCGTTCCTAATTCTTCATTATCTTGGACTCAACCTACTTCACAACTCATAGAAGATTGTTAGTCCAACAAATACGGTTGTCTCAATCATCACCGCACTCCATTAACACATAATGGATGCCTCCAAGATCGATTGAGCACAACCCAAATCAATTTGAATGATTAATTGTTGTCTTGAGTACTTTGATGCAATTAATGCTTCATTATACTCAAGAACTTTTCGCTTGTCTTTAATCAACAAGGAACACCATCAACACATGATGAAATATCCTTTGATTGATTGAAAGACAGTCGAACTCAATTTAAACTCATTTAAATTGACATGAGTATATATAACTACCCAAGTTTCATATACTCAATGTGATGGTTAGTAATGATCCATATATATTTGAGTGATGGAAATGGGATCAATATATTTAGACCATCAACTATAGAATAAATTTTATTAAGTATGTGCATATAACAAATTGATCATAGAATCAATATACACATAATCAATCTTAGATTGCATATGAGTTTATTCTATATTTGCATGAGTATACTACAACTACACAAGTTATATATACTCAAATGATTGTTTTAAAGTCTTGATCCTTTATATGTTATTTAGCAATAGGACATGGATCAATACTATTGAAACAACAAGTTAAATTATAAACTCCCCCTAGATATGTGCATTCATGTAATATATGAATTAGGAACATAATGCACATATTTGGACTAAAGCAATGGAAGAGTTCATATTTTAACTTGAATCCTAAGTATGCATTAAGATAATAAAGTGAATATAAGTGCATACCTTACATTTTCCATTTTCCATCCAAATATGAGACTAATAAGAATATAGCTTAATAAAATATGTTAGTCTCATAATGATTAGATTTATCATTAAATAATGATTAAACATTAATATTAAACCAATCACCAAAACTAATGGAACTTGAACTTACATCTGCTCATGCTCCCCGGTGCATGGTAGATTAAAGGGTGTTGTCACGGCACTGTCCAAAACCGAGCATCAATCTTAAGATCATCATAGACCAGTATTACCATTCAACATCACAGCACAGAACATAATAAAGCAAAAATAAGTGGGAATCACAGTAAATCAGGGTGTACCAAACCCTAGCTAGAGAGGGAGTAGGGGTAACCAGAGCAGGATGAGTCGGCCTGAAGAGGTGAGCGGCTGGGAGGCTAGACGCCAGCTAGAGGAGGTGGCGACCTGAGGGCTTCGGCCCAGGCTCGTTCGGCTTGGGAGCCGAAGTGAGGTAGCCAAGGGGGGCTACGACCATGGTGCGCGCAGGAGCCCAGGCGCACGGGCGTGAAGCTGCCTAGGGCGGCGTCGAGCGGCTAGAGTGGGCGAGCCATGGGTGGCTGAGCGAAGCACGTGAGGCTGAGCAGCCCAGGCGCGGGGCGTGGGATCGGGCGCGGTGCGGCCCAGGATAGCGTGGAGCCGAGGGGAGGGGCTAGGGACTGGTGATCTGGGGCGAGCGCGCGGAGCTGGCCCGATGTGGGTGCACGGTCGGCCCGAGCTGGAGGAGCGGGCGACCAGGAGAGAGCCTAGCGGCAGCGGTTGTAGGATCAAGGATAACCAACTAGAGGGGGTGAATAGGATGTTTTTAAAATTCTTGGGCTCTAATTGCAATAAATGATCAAGCAAAACTAGAATTAAGAATTTTAACAATTAAAGCCTAAATCGTCTAGGTTTTACTAAGGGCACCAATAAGCTATATCTAAGCAATTTGACAATCCTAGATAAATAGGCAAACACTAATTACTCTAGAAATGTAAATTTGTACAAATGAACACAAGAGATTAAACCACAAGAGATGGACACAGGATTTTTATCCTATGGTCTCGGAGATTTGCCAGTCTCCTCTAATCCATGTTGAGGAAGTTTAAACAAATCAAGTCAGCTCCTTGCACAAATGACCCTCCCTCGATCACTAGTGGTAGCTCTTCCCCTCTCTGGGTAAATGAGCTTAAACCTTCACAATCTATCGGGCCTTCTCACAAGCTCCTTTGAGAAGATCACCTGTTCCACAACTCCAAGCCATCTAGGAGACGATAACCTCCAATATAATAGACTTTGACGCTTGATTGAGGTTGCTCAAGTGTCTAATGGCTCAACTTTAAAGCACACACATGAATTCTCTCAACAACTCACAAAATATGAATTAAATGCAATATAGATGAAGAGAGACTTGCAAGGGCTCACAAATATGCAATAAATGTCTAAGGTTTGCTCTTTGCTGTAGGTGGGGGGTGTATTTATAGCCCCCACCCATAATTCTAGTCATTACCAGGGTTAACCAAACCGATTTAGGGTTGAAAATCAAAGTCCTGCCAGTACCGGTTTACCACGAAAATAGAACAAAAATCGCAAAAAATTGAATGGCTTGCAAAGTCAAACAAGTTGGTCAAATGTAGTGAAAAATCTCGAAAATCGCTTGAAATGGTCGAAAATCGACCGATATTGCCTGAATATTGAGCGGTTTTTAAGGAAAACCGGTGACAGAATGAAAAATAAAGAAAAAGGCAAGAAAAATGGGAAAATTGTAAAAAGCCGATAAAGTCCCCCAAATAACATTTTATTTCAATACCGTTGACAACTCAATCCAACAAGCCCACATTTCAATAACATTTATTTCAATACCTTGGCATATAACATTTGAAATCAATATTTTTCACCAAATAGCTTTGTCATCCTTTCATTGTCGCACAGATGAGGATGTTGGACCTACATGAACGCTATGTTAGTAAAAAATCGAGTTGCAATGAGATAAAACATACAAATATGCTTAGCTAACATCAGAACAACAACAAATATACTTAGGTACCGTTTAACTTGTTCCAAACTTAAACTCCACAATCTAACAACACAATAAGAACAATCTACCATCGATCAGATAGTAAGCTAACATCAGGTAATAACAAATATGCTTAGCTGCCGTTTAACTTGTTCCAAACTTAAGCTCCACAATTTAACAACACAACAAGAATGAGCTATGCCTTGCAAATATCTAAAATTTTTGGTTTTTCAAATAATTTTGATGCCACAGGTCACAACGATAATAATACTAATTTTAGGGAAATTTAGGAAAAAATTTCCATTTTTTTGAATTTCAATTTGAATTGGACCGGTTTGTCGTTTGGTTTCACTAGCTGAATCGACTCGGTAAGGTCAGTTTTCATGTTTTTGAGTCAGTTTTGCGATTTGGTTAACCCTGGTCGTTACCATCTAATTCCTAAAAAAATAAAAAAAGTCGGCACTACCGCTCATGTAGGGCCGGCAGTGCCGGTCGACTGTAGCTTTAAATGCTGAGAGGAACTAGCCGTTACTACAGTACCCCGCACTATCGCCCATGTAGGACCGGTAGTGTCGACCATAAGCTCTCAGTACTACCGCACTTGTGGCAGTACCGCTCCTAGATGGACGGTAGTGTCGGCCGAGTAAAACTTAGGAAAATGCACCGTTCTGTAAAACAAATACCAACCAATAGGGCTGGTACTACCGCACTTGCGGTAGTACCGCCCTAAGTGGGTTGGTAGTGCCGACCTGGGCACACCCAAAAAATTAGCAATCTGTAATATAGCTACCGGTCACTGGGGTTGGTACTACCGCACCTGTGGTAGTACCGCTCCCAGATGGTCGGTAGTGCCAGCCCTGGAACCCCCCAAATGCTCCTCTCTATCAAATAACTAATGCACCTTGAGCTGGTATTGTCGCCCTTGCGGTAGTACTGCTCCTAAATGGTCGGTAGTGACGACAATGCAATTTTTCAAAGAGGATCTCAAGGGATTTTTCGAGAAATGCATATGATCGAAGTATGAGCATGAATTTGAGCCATTTACACTAATTATCTTCAAGCTATTAGCTAAAGTCCCTCTTAATAGTACATCGCCTATACTAACAATCTGATCTTTTCTCCAAACACCTAGATCGGCAAAAAGGTAGAAAAAAATCCTTACATCTTATACCTTGGCATTAGCTTGATGTTCCAATTTCCTTAAAGCTCAATGATTTCACCTCTTCATAGGACCAACCTAATTTTCATAACCTCATGAAAAATTGTTAGTCCTTAACACATGATTGTCATTAATTACCAAAACCAAACATGAAATTAGTGGGCCTAAATGCTTCAACGGCCAGGGAAGAGGCCGACAGCGGTGGCCCGAGCAAGCAAGCGGCGAGAGACGCCAGCAGCGGGCCAGGCGGACCAGATGGTGGTGTCGGCTGGAGAGCAGAGAGGGAGGGGAGGAGAAGCCAGAGAAGAGAGGAAGAAGAGAACAGTCGGTCGAATGGATAAGGACGGGGAGAAAGAAAAGAAAAAGAAAGAAAAGAAAAGGTAAAGAAAGAAAAAGAAAAGGAAGAAAGAGAAAAGAAAGAAAGAGAACAATAAAAAAATGGGGAATTTCTAAAATGTGTAAAAATGAATAATTAATCAAAGAAAATAATAACAACATAATATTTACGCTAGTAATCGCGTAAAATAACTGCAATTAATAAATTATTAGAAAAATAAGAGAAGAGAAAAGAGAAAAACAAGAAATAGGTATTTTTAGAAAATCAGCTAAATTAGTAATCAATCTGTATTTGCGCGCGAATCAAAATAAGTTGAATCAATTAAAATCTGCTAAATCAATAACTTTAGTCAGTTAAAATTTTAATTAAAGCGCGACGAAAGAAAATTAAATAAAAGCTTAAAAAGTGCAATGTAAATTTTATAAATATTAGAATATTAAGAAATGGGGATTGGACACCTTAAAATATGTAAAAATTTATTGGCTACTAAAATATGGTATTTATGTAATTCCAATCAGTCCACTGATACGCGGTACCAATTGGGTGAATACGGTTATTTTGACCAAAATCCTGGCAAGCATTCCTTGGTATTTAATTAAATTCAACAAATTTATTTGGAATATATGTGATATCTCTAATGCATGAAAAATATGTTGTTTAAAGAAAAACCTAAATCGAATTGTTTGGAAGAAATGAGTATTGATGAACTGTCGATGCAGTATGTGAAGTTTGAAAATGTTAAATTGGCTCACCTGACAGATGAAGTCGGTGTGGTATATATATATAAGGTGGGTAGAGGATGCCATGTTTGAGTATTGCCGGAGGGGCCTTCTACATAGGTTATCATATAAGGATAAAACAACTACACTTGGGCAATGGGACGTATTAAAAAGTATCAACCATAGTGTGTGAAAACGATCAGAGAATGTTGTCCTATGAAGATGTTGATCTCCACATTGGGTAAGAGTAGTTAACTAAGAGAGGTGTGAAACTGGGATATCCTGGAGGCCTAGTGAGGGACACGGCTAATAACCAGTGTTGGTTATTTAGACGCTATATTTAAACACCATGAGATGAGTAACTCCGATTTCGAGAAGGAGTTCAAATTGACCACCCCATGTAATACTACTAGTGAAGGAGTACAATTAGTAGGTGGTCAAGGTTGGAGATCTAATACCTAAGTAGTGATAAACATTCTGGTTTCCTGACTGAGGTTGGGTTCACTATAGGTAAAGTGGTACAAAACCTACGCAGGGTTAAAAAATCGTGAATTCATGCCTATTTCCTGGTTTGGAGGCTACAGAAGCTATGTCTGCCTCATATACGAGTGCTAGTAGTATTTTAATAATTAAAAATTGGAAACACAGATCTTCTATTAAAACCTATTTTTCGGTGGAAGGATTTATGAGATGGTTTTGGGAAGGAATATTTCTTATAATGCATTTTGTTATTAACGCTTGCTGAGTACCTATTGTACTCACCCTTGTATAAATCCCTCTTTGCTTAGAAGCTGAGCTCGATGGATTCATCGATGAGGAGTGGTTGGAGTCACCCGTAGGATCAAAGTGACGAGGCAGTGGGGGACTACCCGGAGGACTAGGTGGAGTAGTGGTCCTTATGGCAGTGATTGTCGTTCATTGGGTTATATTTATATTACTAATTATATATAAGCTTTTGTTGTAAAGGTTATGTAATGACTTATGAACTTTAGACTAGTAGCTTGCGTGACATGGATTGTAATAAAGTTTCATTGCTAGTCTCTAAATATTATTCTGCTGCAACACACTCAATACGGCGTATTAACTGATAAAATATTAGGCCCGCTTGATATTTTATTAGCTAATATGTCCAGATCAGCGTAATTACCTCAGAATTAGTGACAGGGTTATTGTCGTTACTCTAGATTAATTATGTAGGTTGTCAAAAAATCCTAAAAAGTTATCTGTTCAAAAACGGAGGTAGTAGATTCCAAACGCATCTTTACCGTGGAAATCTGTAATTTTATCATACTAAATGCACCACTTTTGAGTTTTTAAACATCTTTAAAGCTACACCCCTATTTAACAATTGTCGTATTTCATGGTTACTCTTGGTAGTGCCTGCCTGGCTCCGAGAGCCTTAATTTTTGAAGGCAAGAGTTGATGTACTTTGGTGGTTAAACAACCAATGCGTTCGATTTCAACGAGAGGTTGCAGTACCTTCGTGGAGTGCGACTGGTCACCCTCTACAACTAAACACTTGCATGTTACATTTCTGTGCAGATATTTTTGGTTCACGATCATGCAGCAGCCACTTGTGTATTCATTCATCCGAACCGATCGACGGTGATAGATAATAAGTTGGCACCTAATTCGTCTTTCGGCTAATTGTCTGGTAAATCATCTAATTAGTACTCATCTGGAATCTTCTCTATGTTTGCGGAAACATGACATAAACAAGAAGGAACAGCATATATTAGGAGAATGAGAATCTAATTGGCGTTAGAACCATTGTAGAATAAACACAGTTTCTGCATCCAGATTCCAGAGTGTCCCAAGAAGTGCCCTGTGAGGCTGTGATTGCTAACAGCTGGTTGGTGTGACTCTGAGCAGTGCTTGTACTAAAAAAGGAATGGGAATATATATGTCAGGTTTATCTTTTGAACATTTTGGTGATCACATAACGGTATGTGATTCTGTTGGCAATTCAGTATTGAAGTTATGACTGGAATAGGGAATCGGTGGTGGTCTAAATCATTCCAGGTCCTGAATATAATCAAGTCTCCCAATGAAATGGCTTATTTCTGGAATAATGATGTTGCTACTATCATGCACCTACTATCCTCTGCTTTCCTTATTACATGAAGTTCACATTTCAGCGCTGCAATGATCGCGCCGGAAGCTGGAAAATACTGTCATGTCAGGGAATTCTTCTACTTGGAGACAATGGAATCAAAATTGAAAAAGTTTTAGGTTTTATTTTCCTCAAATATATTGCTCTTGCATGGAATATGTGTAGTTAGTAGGTCACTGGTGATGTGGGGGAGTGTGAACCTTGGGAAGTGGAGCACCCCAAACGATTGATTGGTTAGTTGAAAGCCAAGGTGTCAACGGATAATACTCCAGACAAAGTGGATAAGATTTCATTATAGTGTGCTGGAGCTTCGGTGTTATCATTGTGGGTCTGGGTCTCCTCGTGCACAATTTCCCCAAATCTAACGATATCTGCATCATCTTCTGAAGCGTATGTGGTTATGTATGTTTGTATGTATGTTCGGTAGTCAGTACTATCACACATAACTTCAGTGATGTATCACTAACAACTTACAAATCAACTGTAATGTCTTATCTGAACTTGTTTTGCCTGCTCTTTTGAAGCACATTCATCAGAGAGTACCAAAGGAGGACACAAGTATGCAGCACACAGGTCTTTCTTCTCTGTACTATAAGGAGGGCTCCTCAGAAGCCTCGTCAGAATCAGATTTCTTCTCAAGCTGCAGAATTACATTGAACCCGAATGCTGAGCCTGGCGTAAACGATGACTCGAGCTCGCCTTCTGACTGGGTTGTCTTGATTTCAGGGTTCACCTTCATGTTTTCCTAGATCAATAGCAAGTCAGTGTCAAATTCTCAATCCGATGGGTAAAGGTTGTCTAATGTTACGTCAAATGGCATTAACCTTCTTGACAAAATCTCCAACGGTGATGCTGAATATTTCCTGAAGAACGAACTTGGTGACCCGGCTTTTGCCGAGCATCTGCAGGAGGATGCTACTTGGTATCTGAAAATAGTATCAGAATTCAGGAGCTGTGGTCAGTTGTTTATGGGGGATTAGGACAGCACTGATTCTGCAGTGCAAATTTGATATAACTTGCCAAGCCGTGTCACTTGTTGATCTCAATTAGTATTTAGTAGCCAAAACTTGTGGTTGAAATTTAGTTGATAACAGTTGCGCGTACTCATGTTCGATGAAAAGTTCGAAACAACTTTGTGTGAGCTTTTATTTCCGAAAAAGGGACGACGTATCTTGAAGAACCACTGTCATTTGAGGACGGGTTGAGAAACAACGACCTTGGATGGTTAGCATTGGAAAAACTTCAAGTAGATGCATGCGTGAAAGAAAAGGGAGCCGTGCAATTAAAAGTGGCAAGTACAGAAAGACAGGCTCATAGGCACTTACGTTTGATGTTCTCCCTTCAAACATTCCAACAAATGTCCATGAAGAAAGAAGCAGCAAAATTGTTAGAAGCTAAACTAGTTCGATGCAAACAAATATAAAATATTTCTTGCAAGGAATCCGGTTGCAGATGTCAAACAAGAGTGTTTTATTAGAAGGCTGAGGAGCATATATACGAGGATTAATAGTTTAATACCTCCCTTGGACTTTCTAAAACCTGGAACCGGCGGTGCATCACGAGCCAAGCTTGTCAAAGCTTCATCAAACACCTTCTGTGTTGCCTTCCCAGGCAAGTCCACTCTTACCTGCAGACAATACATTCCCAGCATCAGATGAATCAAGAGTACTTACCAACTCAAGAACTCAATACAGCTGTATGTCAGCATGTGTCCTGTCACTTAATTTGAAGAGAATGTGGGCTGTACAATGTAGGGTTGAAGACTGCATAAATTGATGTGACTGGACGAAATTAAAGAATTTAGTTTGTAGATGTCGACAACTTTTAACATGCCTTAGACGGGTTCACAAGCTCACATTGATCGTTTCATCGTCGCGTGAGACAACGGATGTCTTGGCATTCTCCAACGAAAGCTCGCTCTTTTTCTCGTCTTCAGTAATGGATGAGTCCCGGCCTGCAGTTCCTGAAAGCCTTAGCATGTAGTCCGAAAGCTCGACATAATCTCTAAACATTATGAAAGTTGGCCATCAGAGAATGCACTTGTGCAAACATTATGGTATAACTTGAAAGTTGCAGCTCACCTGATCCAACCGCCGACACAGGCAGAAATGGGTGCCCCAAACTTCTCCCGCTGGAAATAAGCAACCTATGAAAATAACTATATCTTATCTTATGGGAAACTGAAGACTGAAAGAAACAAGTAACGATGGAAAATTTAAGTTTACCCTTGGGTTGGCATGGGACACTTCCAAGCATCACAAATCTTGATGTGGATATGGATTGGATCAATCACCTAGAGGTACAAAGGGAAGGGCTAGCTTAGAAATGGAAGCTAGCTAGCCCAGGAGTTCTAGAAAGCATGGCAAAGCCAATCTTTATGATGCACAAAATACTCATACAGAACCTGCTTATACCGCTTATATGTAAGCGTACAGTTCAAGAATGGAGGAACCTGCAACGGAAAGTAGCTGTGGCAACTTGGACCAAGCCGGAGCTTTGGAAATGTTGCAGCTGAAGCCATGGATGCGACTTTCAGCTGCGACTTGGAGAGGCCGAGCTCAAGAAGAGCAGGGAAAAACAGGAGCCATAAAATGTTATCCAAAATTATCTGCAAGGAGGGGAAGCCTCGCTCATGTGTTCTTGCTTTCTTCCTCCTTGGGCTACTAAACATCAGTTGATGTTTGGGCCGAATAATCTGCTGGTAGTGGGACTTCGACAGCACAGGCCGAATTTGACAAATAAAATGCTTTGCAGGACTAAGCCCATTTGGCCACACGCTACGCTTTACAGGCTGATGCAATCCTCTCTCTCTTGTTTCCTTTTCTTTATATTTTTTAAAGGGACAAGAGCATCGAGACTCACGAATATTTAATCACAAAATTCACTGCACAATAAGATGTGACCCATCATGTAACTTGAACGAATTCGTTCATAGTGTGTTTGTTTCAAGAGATAATCCAATCCTGAATTAGTCCCATAATTGGACTGATCCAAGCCTCGGACCAAAGATGCATTGTGTCGTAGAACTAAGGTTACAAATTTCGTTTTCGGAACACGTCTAGCGAAATTCAAAATTTCGACGAGATTTTGAAATTTAAGCCGAAATCATCAAAATTTTAATCGAAATCGCCAAAATTTTGATCCTTTTCAATCCCCTTTGAAGTGGTCTCCCGAGGCTAGAAAAAAATTATACAAGTATTTATCTATATTTTCTATCTATTTGAATGCAAAATACTAAGTATTAGCACGTAAAAAAGATTTGCAAGTGAAGAATTATGGCAACGAGCCACACTTCTGAGTTCTTATGTGTCAAGAACTCAAGATAGCATCTGGTTAAATGAAGATGTCAGCCAGCTCACCTCACCCCTCAGTGGGCATTGGTCCAAACAATGGATCTTGTGCAAGCTCAACCCCACCAATCGTGGCATTATTCACCTTGAGATTAGAGCAACCAATGATCATATCAGATCAACTATAGATCCATGGCCATCAACACAACCTTGACGGCGTTGCTGGCCAGCTATCGGCACACCTCTAGCCCGGCACACCATGACTCCAGATTATATAGTTTTAGAGTTGACAAAAGTTTGAAATTTAGCCATGACTTGGACGGCAAATTTTTTTTACTAAGTTTGGAATTTTTTTCATGACTTTGATGCTCGAATTTTGGCTAAGTCTAAAATTTTGCTATGATTTGGATTGGATTTAGCATCCAAGCCATGGTATATGTATTTTTTTGCAAAAGTTATACATGTATTCCTTAGAAAAGACATTACAATTCACCACAAAAATTTGGTGCTAAATCCTGTCCTACAAATATGAAAATCGGTCGAATTTGTGATCATCTCGATTAAAAACCCGAAATTTTCCTTAAAAATCCCGAAATCCAAGTTAGAGTTTAGGGTTAGGGTTACATAATTTGTATATGTATTTTTTTGCAAAAATTTTATATGCATTCCTCATAAAAGGTATTACAATTTGCCACAAAAAAATTAATGCGAGATTCGGTCCAAAAAACATGAAAACCGGTCGAATTTGTGATTATCTCAGTCTGAAAGGCCGAAATTCATCGAAATTACTGTAGCAATATGAAATTTTTAATTTTTTTAATTCCATCGAGATTTAGAATCTTAGCCCCAACCGAAATACAAAATTTCAACCAAAAATTCTAAAATCTCAGCAAGATTTTGAACCGTGCATATAGGGGTGAAAACAGGTCGGATACGGGCGGATATTACTCTTCCCGTATCCTAACCCATATTTTTTGACCAGATTTGGAACCGGATTCGGGCTAGTCGGATACGAATACAGATCTGGGTTATTCGGGATACGAATATGGAATGGATATGTGACGGATTCTGGTCAGAAACAAATAAAAATATACGGATAATACACACATATATAGAGTGATATTTAGTGAATTAAAACCATACGAGTACATGACTATAGTAACAAAATATATATCAATCAAACTCAATAGACGTTGCAGAATATGCTACTTGAGGATCAATAGAATCAACTAATTGTTAACATAAATAGGATGCCATGGAAAAAATATGATGAAAATGGGCTGGGCGTTACTAATATCCGAATAGGAAAAAATTCCGGATATCCGAATAGGAAAAATCCGGATATCCGAATAGAAAAATCTGAATATTCGGATCTTCTTGTATTACAAAGAATTTTGGATATATTTTGTGAAAAAAAGAGACTTGTTCCGTATTTACCGGATATTGGATGCTCCGGATCCGATCTCGAATTCGGATTCAAGCATCCAGATCTGATCCTGGATACGACGACCGGATCCGGTCTCGAATTGGACCTCGGTTTCCCAAAAGCTGCCATTGCTGCTGCAACAGGTAGGAGCCCGCGGTTCCACTGCTTCAAGGTGGACAAAACCCTAACCCCCGGCCTTGCCCAGCTCCGGCACATGGGCCTTTCCCCTCCGCAGATCTCCCGCCTCCCGTCTACCTCTCCTCCTTGGGCTCCTACGACAAGGTGCACGCCGCCCTTAGGACGAACGTCTACCTCCTCAGCCAAAACCTTGAGAATGTGGTCAAGCTCAACATCGCGTTCCTCCAGCACCGTGGCCTAACTTCTTGTGACGTCGCCGACCTCTTTTCACGATGTGCGAAACAGTTTGCCATTGAGCCAGAGCGCCTCAAACAAATTGTGGCGACTGCCGAGAAGCTCCGCGTGCCACACGACTCGGTGATGTTCAAGCACGCGCTGGTGGCCGTCTGAACCCTCGGCCCCGCGATGTCCAAGGCCGAGCTGTGCATTGCAGTATGCAGGTTGCCATACATTCTCTTGTCTCATAGAGGGCAAGCTGGGCCGAATAGTGGAGTTCCTAATGATGGAGTTTGGTTTGCAGCCTCGGTACATCATGCGCAGGCCAGCATTGCTTTGGTACAGCGTGGAGGGCGGCTCATGCCGAATTACTTTTCTAGTCCTCTTGTTCTATTTTTTTTTCTTCAAATCTAACACTTTCGTGAACGTATTTACATATCTATCTCACTCCTCACCGCGAAAGACGTGGCAGGCTACACCTGTCCCCTACCACGCCTAGGGAGCACGGGTGGCCGGCAAGCGCGGCACGGGCGAGCGAGCGCGGGAGTAGACACTGCCACGTCTTGGGAGTAGGGAGGAGCTAGTGCAGCCGCGGCCGACGAGTGTGGGTGGATTGCTGCCGTGATCGGGGAGCACGGGAGACGCTTCCGCAGTAGAGGAGCACGGAAGGTGCGTTCTGCGGTGGGACGAAACTAGATTTACAACTCCATTTAAAAAGGAGCCAAATTTAAAAAAAAAACAATGATAAAAAAGTGATCAATTTGCTCATGCCCCGGCATCATGTCATCAAGATTCTGAAGGCGAAGGGGCTGAAGAAATATGTTTCCTTTTTTCGCTGCAGGTACTGTAACCGAGAAGCGATTTGTGGAGAAGTTCCTTGACCATTATGTTAAGGAACCTCGCTATCGAATAGTCCGGAGTTCCCGAACAGATCTAAAGTGGAGAACAGAGAGAGAGACATAGGTATATGGGGAGAGACGACGGAATTCTTTATTGATTTCTGAATACTTGTACATAAGGGGGACCTCCCTCCTCCTTATATAGTAGTCGCCTAAGGTTTCGGCTAAGGGACCATCGTGGGCTTTTTATTGGGCCACGTGGTTTCCCAACACTCCCCCTTGGACCCTTTGCCGCGAGATGCATATGCCTCATTAAAACTCCAGAAAAACCCAGTGGGAAAAATACTTGGAGAAAGAGTACATAGCATACGCTTACTATGTTGCACGAATTGCCTCGTTAAAACCTTATGCAAGAAAACTTCATGAAAAACTTGCTAAGGAAAAAGAGTACAATTCACCCAACTTCAATTGCTAATCTTCGAGATGCATGTTGGGTATTCATAATTCATGTTCGAGATTCATGTGGGAGTATGTGAAATATCTCCCCCTGAAATCTGCACTTCTCTAAGTCTCATTATTCCAATTCCTTTAATGCACCTTTCAAAGGTAGATGCTGGGAGTGATTTAGTGAACAAATCTGCAAGATTTTCACATGACTTAGTATGCAATATTTTGATCTCGTTCATCTTATGCAATTCATGAGCATAGAAGAACTTGGGGTTGATATGCTTCGTGAGATTGCTCTTCACATAACCCATCTGTGCTTGGGCAACACAAGCTGCATTATCTTCATAGATTATCGTGGGAGTTTGCTCAATGTTCAAGCCACATGACTTCTGGATGTGGTGAACCATTCTACGGAGCCATGCACATTCACGAGATGCTTCATATAAAGCGATGATTTCCGAGTGGTTTGTCGACGTCGAGACAAGGTTCTGCTTAGACGACTTCCAAGAAATTGTTGTTCCTCCACAAAGAAAAACATAGCCAGTTTGGGACTTGCCAGTATGCGGGTCTGATAAATACCCAGCATCGGCGTAGCCAACCAAATTCAATTCATTGTTTTGTCTAAAGAACAAACCGAGGTCTTTGCTTCCTTGGAGGTAGCGGAAGATTTTCTTGATCCCTTTCCAAAGCCTTTTGGTGGGTTCTGCACTGTACCGAGCTAGCAAATTCACAGTGAACGCAATGTCCGGCCTAGTACTATTCGCAAGGTACATGAGCGCTCCAACTGCACTCAGATATGGGAATTCTACTCCCGGGACTTCCTCCCTCTTCTCTAGGTCAGTATGGGTCTAGGTGCGCTTGGAGTGACCTTGAGCCATTGGAGTCTTTGCGGGATATGGCTTTTCGAATCAAACCTTTCCAACACTTTCTGCGTGTAGGTTGATTGGTGTACCAAGATTCCTCCTTGGACATGCTCAAGTGCAAGCCTAAACAAAACTTGGTTTTACCCAAATCCTTCATTTCAAACTCGGACTTCAAGTATGAGCATGTTTCTTCAATTTCTTCATCCGTCCCAATGATGTTCAAGTCATCTACATAGACGGAGATTATCTGAGAATCCATTCGGGATCATTGTATAAACACACATGGACAATCTTCGCTGTTTGTGTAGCCTTTCTTGCGAGAAAATCACTCAAGCGATTATACCACATTCTTCCTTCTCGCTTCCACATACGGTGATTTCTCAATTTCACACTGTCTGAGTTTCTATTTGCTCCGTCTTGGTTGGGATAGGAATTCCTTAGGTACTTTCATGTATATCTCAGAATCAAGTTTCCATGCAAATATCTTTGTGACAACATCCATTAGCTTCATTCTCAACTTCAAGTTGGTGCTATTGAGATCAAATATCTAAAGGTAATTCCTCCCATGATCGGAGAATAGGTTTCTTCATAATCAACTCCGGGCGTTGAGTGAAACCTTGAGCTACAAGCCTTGCCTTGTACCTTACAACCGTTGTTTTCATTCCTCTTAGAACAAAGACCCATTTGTGACCTCACGGGTTTATATGTGGAGGTGTCTGGCATCTGGCCCAAACACCTCTCTCTTGTTCGAGAGACTAACTCTGTAGTGATTGTCTTTTCTATTCTTCCCAATCTAGCTTTTTCTTGCACTCTGCGAGAGATGCGAGGCTCGGGATCATGATCAATGATGGAGGCAATCTTATTTGCGAAGTATGCATCAACGTTGGTATTTGCTCTATTCAGGATTCTCTGTTATTACAAAGTTTATGGCCATTTCTTCATAGGGTGCTTCATGCACTTCTACTTGCTCTTATTTGCTTTTCCCTATCGCGAGAGCAAGTTCCTTTAGCTTTTCATCGCCTATGTGTGCGCACACATTATTCCGTGACTTCTGCGATGGAAGATTCAAGTGCAGAATTGCCTTTCCATTGGCTTCTTTCCAATGCGAGTCTCAACCGGCTCCCCTTCTTTCCTTGGGGTATTTTCGTGATTGGTTGTGGTAAGTCCTCTGCTTGATTTTCTCAGGGCGTCTCGGGTACTTTGGGTTTGAGGAGCGATTTCTGTTCTTTTTCTTTGATGCCTCGAGCAGGATGAGGATACCTTCTGTTTTCTTTGGTATTTCCACCCTCTCGGTGCATTTCTTGCGGGTACATGCGACTTAACCACGCCCTTGGATCACAAAAATGATCGAGCGGTTCATTTGCTAAATTACGCAAATCAATTATCTTCGGACTTCTTGATTTGCTTCATTAGTGCGAGGTCATGTGGGGATCGGTGGAATGCCATATAATTTCGGTATTTTTCATCCAAAGGTTGATTTCCTCCCTAATGACGGAAGCGATACTCGTCAAAGATGCAATCGTGAATCGGGTTGTATGCAAGTCTCGATCATGGGTTCAGATACGATTATGGATGCACTCTCATAACGACGTATATCCCGGACTTGTGGAAGGGCCCATTGCGATCCGCTAAGGGTGGTATAGGTACATATACCATACACCCAAATTTCTTGAGATGGGAGATCTTGGGATGATCCGTGCACAAATGCATAGGAGAATGGATGTTGTAGGCCGGCGATGCGAAATTGATAAGAGGCTGCTGCGTGCGGGGCTGCGTGTCCTCAACAAGTGTTGGGCAAGTTACAACTCTGCAAAAGCGGCCTGGCAATGAATTTAATCCTCTTTATTAGTGCTTCTGCTAGTCCATTCTGCGTATGGACGTGCGGTACGGAGTGCTCAACTGCTATCCCTGTTGTTCTGCAATAATCATCAAATGCCTTTGAAGTAAATTCTCCGGCATTGTCCATTTTGATGGACTTCACGCGATGATTAAGGAAAGCATTCTTAATTCTTATGATCTGCGAGATCAGCTTTGCAAAAGCATGGTTTCTTGTTGACAATAAGCATACATGCGACCATTTCGAGGAAGCATCGATGAGCACCATAAAGTATCGAAGCGGCCGACAAGGGTTGAATCGGGCGCAAATATCCCCTGGATGCGTTCGAAATGCGGGGATTTCACTTTGCACTTTCATGTGAGGGTCTAGTTATTAATTTCCCGGTGACACATGCAGGACACACAAAATCTTCTTGATTCGGGAAATTTTTAACATTAATACCATGACCTTGTGAGTTGTTCACTATATTTCTCATCATTCTAAGACCAGGATGACCTAATCTACCATGCCATAAAGAAAATAACTCAGAGCTTCTAAAAACAGTTTGAGAGCATCTAGGCTCCCTTCATGTAATTTGTGTTTAGTTTATTGGTTTTAGTGTTGATGACTTAAAAAAAGGCTGCTCAGTGAAAATCAAAAGAAGATAGATCTAATAGTCAAGGCTAAGGTGTTTGTCTTAGTTTTTGGCTTGAGAGTAAATCTAAGTCACTTAGTTTAATCGCCGTTCTATTAAGAGGGACTATCCATAAGAAATTATCTTGGATCATGTGCAAAGTCGCTAGAAGATTTCTTGGAGCATAGAACTCTCTTAAAACATAATTCTATCCTAGACAAAACTTCTCTCAGGCTCAGTGGCTTAAAAGATCCGTGCTTTAAACATCAGCAGAGAGTACATCATATGCGCCGGACCAACCTTTTCGGTCCGGCCATGACAGAGAAATTTTCCTACGGCGCACATCATATGCGCCGGGACCAACTTTGTTGGGTCTGCGTTAAGAATCCTCTTCTTTACTTATATCAAATATTCATCGGACAAATCTAATTTCTCTCATTTGTGTTAGTCCAACATAAAATTATTTCGCCTCAATTATCTTTACGGTCGGACTAAAGTATCGAGCATGATAATGATCTCAAATTCTATGTGTACGTCGGACCATCTTTTCCGGTCCGGCGCAAACAAGCTTTCTACTGATAAAACCAGTTTTTTTCTTTGTACGCCGGACCATCTTTTTGGGTCTTGCGTAAACTCATCTCTCGGTACTAAGTTAGATCAAATCATGTGTTCGGTGAACTGTTTTTACAGTCTGCGCTAACATGGCTTGCACAGCTAAATGAAATCTGTTCGACGGACTAAGTTTATCATCCAACGAAAATCCTTTGTATATGCGAGTAAAAATCATCTGATCTTTTACCCTTTCGAAGGATCGTTTTTCTTGGTCCGGCGCAACTAGGTCTGTTAAAGCTCAACTATGCCTCTCAGAACCATATACCCCGGACCGAAATTTTCGGTCCGGCGTGTGTGTGCAGTTTGACTCTCGATTGGCTCTGTTAGAAAATCTTTTTCAAAAGGTAGCTGTTGACCTACCCCATCTACCCTGCTAACTCCCAATGGGCAAAAGACAGGTGTAACGGTTATCTCTGTTCAGGAGCTATATATAGATGGCCTGTGCTCAAGAAATGTGGGTGATTACCTTTTCACATTCTGAACATCTTTTCATTCACATACAACTCTTTGATCCTTGAGATTTCCAAGCTTCATTCCATCAAAGAGTTTTTTGAGCTTCAACTCAGAAAATTACAAACCATCTTTCTAATTTGCTAAGAGTACTTGTTCCAAGCTAAATCTAGTTGAGTCTAGCTACTGAACCAAGAGACAGGGCTTGTGGATAGTCTATTACTCTTGGAACTAGCTGTTTCTAGACGGTTGGAGAAGTTGTTGGTGCGACCTATCCAATAATGTTTGTGGAAGGCCACCATTGCTGTGAAGGTTGAGACTCACCTCACTGGAGTAGTGAAAGAGTCAAGATAGTGGATAACCAAAAGCTATTCGAAAATAGCTGTTTGGTAGAGCAATACTTCCAAAGAAGTGCTCTAACGGGGACGTAGGAGTGATCTCGAACCTCGGTGAAAAATTCTTGTGTTCCCTGTTTACGAGTTACTTTTCTACTCGTGTTGTTTCTTACTTCTTCTATTTGAACTCTTTTCTCTTGAACGATGTGTGCACGATATTTATGCAATTGCTTCGCTCCAATTTTTTATTGAGAAAAGTATTTCCAAACTTTTAGATATTTTTAAAAAGTTGCCTATTCACCCCCTCTAGGCCAACAGTCTTTTCACAGTCTTCAAGGAAGTATACACTTGGTGCATGAATATTCGTGTAGTACAACCCGAGAATCATATGAGGACATTTTTCTAATACCATTTTCCACATACTGCGTGCTTCACAATGCACAAGTATTCTTTGCCATTTTCTTCATTGGTTTCTCGTGAAAACCATTGGCGCGGATGTCTTTGAAGCTTAAGAGAGTGCGCGTTGATTCGAGGTACAAAAGGGCTTTTTCGATTAACAAAGTTGTACCCATAGGCAATATAATAGTGGCTCTTCTGAGCGATTACATATAATTAAGCTTCTGCGATCGTAGTAATCTTTCGGCGTTCTTCATGATCGTTGAAAGTATTTAGACTCTCTTAAGATGGTATTTGTTGTGCCACTATCAACAATGCATATCTCTTCCATTTGGGCGCTACACGATTTCTAGATAAAAGAAATATAATTCTAATCAAATAGAGGCAAAATAATCCAAATATTGCTTGCAAATTTGAAGAATACTGGAATAAAGAATAAATTTCATATTTATTCATGAGAGAAGTATGCTCTTCTAGAGCTTACAATTCATTATTCAAAATAAAAGCTAACAACCATCATCTAAAAAAAATTATGCATTAAACAGAATCTGTAAAATATGTATTAATTTCTGCTTCTATGTCATCGACAGAAGTTTTCTCTTCATTTGCCATAATATTGGCTGCAGCGTCGATGTCCAGGCTATTCTGTGAGGATGAGACAAGTGGGGTATCTTCATCCATGGCATCATCATCACCGATATTGGCGAAGTGCGCCTCTGCGAGCGTTATCTTTGCCTTCCTCTTAGCTTTGATATCGTTGATCACTTCCTTGGATTCTCGACATATCTTGACCGGTGTCCCCAAGTACCACACTTGAAGCACGTTTGGTTCTGCTTTGTCCATCTGCTTGGCGTGTGTCTTTTCTTTGTCATCCTTTTCCTTTGTGGCTTTGGACTTTCCTTTGGCTTGAGTCCTCTCTTTTCACCACTTGCCCTTCTTTCTATTAATGGGCTTTCTCACCTTGTAGCTATTGGCATTGACTTACGTGCGATGCCTCGTCAGTGGTCGCAAGACATAGTTCTTCGTAGAACATCGTCTTGCGATTCCGCAACTTGCATTACATCAATCGATTCGCTATACTCCTTGTATGCGTCTTGGCGATAATTGCGTGCACTCTGGATAGCATTAGGGTGGAAGGTGGAGAGAGTTTTCTCAATCTTCTCCTCATCGTGATCTTCTTGCCACATACGGAGAGATTGGTACAAATTCATGCAAGCGGTTGTACTCGACCCTTGTTTTAAAGTCTGCAAATCTCGGCGCACCCAATCTTCTTGTGCTTGGGGCAAGATGGTGTACTTGAGCTTTTGAACCGCTTACGAAGTGCGGTCCAAAGCTCATGTGCACTCTCCTCGACCATGTATTCGTTCTTCAAAGTGGTGAGAGGTGGTGCTGAGAAAATGCGAGGCTTGATCGTTACGCTTTCGGCGATGGGTTTCGCGTCCTGCGAGGACCCTAGACCAATCGCTGCACGGAGCTTCTTGCCCCCAAGAACGATCTTCACGTCCGATGCCCAAGTGAGGTAGTTCTGACCGTGCGGGGCCAGTTATTCAAACTCACGATTCACTATGCCGGACATCTGCATATTTTCAAAAATTCCGACATTAGATTACTGCGTGTAATCTAATAGAAAATGGTTGCAAAAATCATAAAGTGCAGAATATAAATTGCTATGCATTGCAAAATACAAAATAAAGCAATGGATTCAAAGTTCATAAAGAATATTTATAAAACAGAGAAATAAAGCTAGAAAAAATTAAAAACAGAGCCAAATAAATCTTCTAGATTTTCTGGCAATTTTTTAAAATTTTCTGCAATTTTTTTCTTTTTCTCTTCTTTTTCTTCTTCTTTTCTCTTTCTTTCCTTCCGGCCGAACCGGCCCGCTGGGCCTCTGCTTTCTGGCCCAAGACCACGCGTGGCTAGGGTTTCCCCTAGCCGCTCCCAGCCGCCGCCGCCTTTTCCTTTTACTCTTCGGCGCGCCACCTTGTGCCTCACGCCAGCACAACGCCTCCCCTCGCGTCTTGCGTCGCCTCTTCGTCTTCCCCCTACGCAACCCCTTCGGCTTCCCCGACGCAGCGGAGACCGAGGCGCGGAGGATGGCATCGGGCCGGAGACGATGGAGCTACGGCGGCGGTGGCTTCGGGCCGAGCTTCGAGCCGGCGGAGCCACCGAGGCGCGGGTCGGCAAGGCGCAGCGAGCCGAAAAGCGGCTAAGCCGGGCGAGGCGAGCGCAGGAGGCCGGCGGGCGGCGGGCGCGGAGGCCGAGCTGTTCGGCGGCCGCGAGCCGGCGACGGCGGCGAGCTGCGGAGGCCGAGCCGTTGGCGGCGCTGCGAGGCCGGCGGCGGCGACGGCAGGCGAGGCCAAGCGGCGATGCGGCGCGAGCGCGGTGCGGCGCGCGTCGGTCGGCCGAACTCTGGCTGCTGCGGAGGCCGAGCCGGCCGAGGCGGCCGCCTTGGTCGGCAGCGGTGACGGCTGGCTGAGGCGCAGCGGCGCGGTCGAGCCAGCGCGGCAGCTGCGGAGGCCGGCCGGCCGAGGCGGCGCGAGGCCGGCAATGACGGCAACGCTGCGGCACGCGTGGTCGAACCGGACGACGGCAATGTGGAGGCCGGTCGGGCCGAGCGACATCTGCGAGGAGACGGCGCGGCGGCGGCGGCCGAGCGGCAATGCGGCGGGCGAGGCCGTCTGCGGCGAGGCGGCGCCGCGAGGCGACGGCGGCGATGAGGCGGCCGAGGCCGACCCGTCTTGGCGGCAGTGGAGACCGAGTCGCGTGGCGCGAAATCGGCGACGGCAGCGGCTGCGGCGCGAAAACCGAAGCGACGACCTTTTTTTTCAATGTATGAACAGCACCAATGCGCCACAATTTTGATCTGCAAGATCAAAATACTGTAGCTTCGAGCTATCGTCGTGTAGCTTCATGCCACGAGACGAACGATACCGAATGCGTAGGATAGATGCATGCATAGAAAAAGAACCGATTAGATTCAATCGCTAATTCCCACATTTTCTCACCTTTTCAATCTGATCACCGATAGAGCTTCGTGCTGATAACGTGTTAAGGAACCTCGCTATCGAATAATCCGGAGTTCTCGAACAGATCTAAAGTGGAGAACAGAGAGAGACACAGGTATATGGGGAGCGACGACGGAATTCTTTATTGATTTCTGAATACTTGTACATAGGGGACCCTCCTCCTTATATAGTAGTCGCCTAAGGTTTCGACTAAGGGACTATCGTGGGCTTTTCATTAGGCCATGTAGTTTCCCAACACATCACACCGAAAGTGTTCCAGGGCTTGCGTACGCTTATGCTGCTGCTTGTGCTGGGAAAGTGCCTCCCGAAATCTAACTGTGAGATCTTGAAGGTCCATTCTGCCTCCCAAGCTGATATCTGTTGATATGTTTACATGTTAAAAAATCAGACATGTTTTTTCGCGATCTGATTACTCATACTGTGATTAAAGCTTGTACCTTGATATGTCTTAAGCATTTGAATGATCTAGGTTTGATGGTCTACTGCTCTTTTCCTGCTTTACACACCTGACTGATTGAGAAATTTGATAATGCATCATATTAGTAGTTTATGATGGGTAGTAGAAATTAGATCTAACTATTGATTTTTTAGGGTATTCCTACTACTCTACTACTAGAATAAGTACAAATAAATACTGACTAATCTATTCTATTAGATTGAAAAGAATGAGCAATCTATATTAAATTTAGCGTAACGTTAAAGAGCTCATTGATTTTGCCTGCTACTTGTTACATAAAGGAATGTTTTACGCCCAGACTTGTTTCGCGGCACTGCCGCTAACTTATATGTTAGGTGATGAATCTATAAATGTGATTTTTTGCAGGTAGATATTATCAACCCCTCATAATATATTTTATCATTTAAACCTATTGAGTTCTCATGAATATTATCAGTTTGGTACAGCGCTTAATCGTCCAAGTCATGGTCGTGAGCTCGTGACAGAAATAACTGCAACTTAGAATTTGCCGGTAGCTCAGGTCACGTTGCTGACAAACACGGCAGCAGCCAGCACTAGCCAGCACCTCGCCGTACTAACCTCTGGTCTGCACGCCAAAGGCTTTACAATTTTTTCCAAGCTAATGGCCTTGACCTGCATCTCATATTGGGTTAAAACTTAGGCGTGCTTTCCATTGCACCCTCAATTTCTTCATTTGAATTGTCTGGTATTTTTCCCTTTTGAATACTACCTTTCCTAATCCCAGAAGAGTTCCTGCCTCGTCGTGCGTTTGAGCCGGGAGCAAGCCGCCGAGCCGGCGAAAAAAAATTACGCTCGGATTCTTTTCCAAAAAAATTTACAGATAGGTCTTTTTCAGGAAAAAAATTATTGGATCTTTTTTTTTAAAAAAAAGAATATATATTACGTTCATACCCTTTTAGCGGTTTTAGGCGTAGCGCTCGGGTTTTTTTAGGAAAATCGAAATTACGTTTAGGTCTTTTTTCGAGAGAGAAAAAGCCGTCAGGTCCTTTCTTCGGAAACAAAAACTACGCGCTACGTTTAGGTCTTTTTTCGAAAAAAAAAACGCTTAGGTCCTTTTAAAAAAATATGTTTATGTCCTTTTTTCGTTTTTTAGCGTTAAGCAGGCGCTACGTTTAGTTCTTTTTTTCGTTTTTAAAAATCATTACGTTTAGGTCTTTTTCCAGAAAAAAACACTTACATCGCGTGTTTTCTTGATTTGCTCGCGTTGAGAGCGACGTTCGCACGTTTTCTCGATTTGCTCACGTGACACGCCACGGACACTTACCTAATAAATTTTGCTCACGCACTGCCTCAAAGCTCGTGATTTCGCCACGTGTTTTAACACGGATCTCAAAACAGTTACCCAAACTAAGGATTTTTTTAGGGTGTTCCTTTCCTATCGTCACTATTTTAAAGTAGCATTAATATTAAACATAAATAAAGAGTAGATATAGATTATTTATTATTTTATTTACTTTTAAACTTATATAATTTATATTGAGAAAAAATATATGGAAGCACGTCATCTTTTTTAAGGAGAAAGAAGTGCACTTCTTTATGGTATGCTCAGATCTCGGATTCTGACTTAAGTACTGCGCGATCGAACTCCTCTTGCTCGGAATTGCCCTTTCGGCCCATCAACTGAGCATTCTCATCTATACCCCTTTATAATGCATCTAAACAAATTTTTCTACGTCCAACCTAAATAATGCATCTCATTAGAGATGGTCTAATGTTCGTGCACCCAGCAAAACGTCCCCAGAAACTTGCATTCATCAAAATGAACGTCTCAAATCTTTCCTCAGTTTTACTCACCCACATCTGATGGTCATTATTTAGTGTGTCTAATCATCCCTGTGGTCCACAACAGACCTCCCCCACCTACATATTTGGAAGGAGAGCGAATCAAACAAGGAAATAAATAAGGAGGATCTGCATGCAAGAAACCAGATTTGAATTTTTCTTGGCCAAAATTGTACGTACTACATATTTGAAAGGAGGGTGAATCAAACAAGAAAATAAACAGGGAGGATCCGCATGCAAGGAAATAAGACTTGAATTTTTATTGTCACAGTATTGTGATCGTATTTTTTTTTCCGAATATGACCCTTCTCGAGATTTTTACGAATCTAGCCCCATAGAGCCTAATTTGGTATACGGAGAGCACTTGAATTTTTGTTTTCATTTTTATCTCGGGAACCAAGCATGCGTGAGTGTTGCTTAATTTTTTCAATTTTTTCTCGCGGAACCGTGGTAGACGAAACCTTGCTTAATTTTATCTTTTTTCCTTGCGGATCCAAATGCCGACGCGCGATTTATTTTTTCATATTTTTCCGAAATCATCCTTGTGGTCCACAACAGACCTTCCCTCATCTTCAGCATCAACAAGAAAAAGGAAACAAACGTCCTGAAAAAGGGAAGGACCATACATTACGTGCTGGAAAAAGGAAACCGGGAGATGGGGCAGCGCGATCGAGAGAACGTAGGTCTGCAATGGCCCCACGGTCACTATCGGTGGCTTTGCCGACACGACGAGGTTGCTGGTCAGCGACCTTGCGGCCGCAGTGCCTCGGCAAATTTATAATATATATTTTTTTAAAATAATTTTATTAAGTACAAAATAATCGAAAGTTTTTTTGATAATTTTTCTAGAATTTTTTAACCTAATGTGCTGTCTTTTCAAAAATCCTTCTATATTTAAAAAAAATGAAGGCAACTCACTTGTAGCTTCTTTTAGCTGCAGCCCAGACCAAAGAAGCTTCTTCTCTTCCCTCCCTCTATTAAAGCAAGAAAGAAGCTCCAAAGCTCCATCAATCCCGCACTAAATCTCCTCTTTCCATCTATGGTGTTAATTCCCCAAATTTCGTGCTCTATTGCCAAAATTTCCTCCCAATCTGATTTGATCCCAAATTATGGTTTCCATAAATATGCTTGCTTTGGTACTATAAAAACCGGCGAGCTTTCCTCCACCCCATCGCATTGCGTAAATCCCCAAGTGCTCCCTCTTGTAAAGATCGCCCACCGCAACCGTGACTCCTCCCCCGCAGGCGTCGGTGCCGGCGATCTCGCCGCACTGATCTTGAACCATGCGACCGGTGGCCACCCTTGGCCTTCCTCCCCCCTACCAGCCAAGCCGGAGAGCACTGCTGTGCTCTCTGTGGAAGCTGCAAAAAAAATAATCTAAAATCAGAAAATTCTTTTTTCTTTCTCTTTCTTGATTTAAAATCTTTTGGAGCCCGTTTTCGCCTATTCGACCTCCATTTAGTTCCATTTTTCTTTCTAAATTCATTTAAAATTCTAAATTTCTCTTTTATTATTAAGTGTTGTATTCATATTTATCTTCTCATTTAATTGATAAGCGGGTGTACTGTCGTCATAACGTTAGCATAGGCACTATACTAGTCTCTCGTGGAAATCCATTCATTCATGAGTCACAAATGTCACATTGACGGAAAGCTCACAGCACTCATAAGGCAATTAAGCACCACGCAAACGCGTACAACTACAGAGGATTTGAGAAAGAAGCATCATACGATGTAGCAACAGAAAGCTAATCAAACTACGTGCATTCTAGTTGTCTCTATTTGAACTTAAAACTGAATATAGGGGTCGTTCGAAAGAGCTTCTGAGTGCAGCTTCTCATTAGAATTTGGAGGAGCTGAGCCGAACACGATCAGCTCTCTCAGAGAAGAAGCAGAATCACTTTGAAGTGATTTTCCTTTTTTACACTAGGAGCAAAGCTGCTTGAAGATCGCTCCCGGGAGAATCCGATCTCCCCGACTCCCTCTCCTCACTCGCCTGAGGAGCGTCGCCTCCGATTCCCCCTCCCTACTCGGCCCTCGAGCTTGACGTCGTCGTCCCCGTCGCCTGGAGCGCCGCCTCCGACTCTCCTTCCCTGTCTCGACCCGTCGCTTGGTCGCGGAGAACCCTGACCTCAAGTGCCTCCTGGAGAGCCGACCTCGAGCGCCGCCTTGGTCGGCCGTCACCTGACCCCCAGTGTCGCCTAGAGCGCTGCCTCGATCGCCCCGACCCCAAGCCGTCTGGAGAGCCGCTGGAGCATCGCCGCCGCCGAGCATGGCCGAGTCACCTTAGGACATCCTCTCTGCTCTCTCTTCCCTCTCTAGAATCCCTCTTTCAAGAACTAGCTAGCCGAACAGTCCTTGAAACTGCTCTTGATTCTCCAGAAGATTAAAATCAAGAGGAGTTGGAGCAGAATCAGGAAGGAGTGGGAGTTGGAGCCCTACCAAACGGGCCCATAATATCTACTTTGAGCATTTTATGCTATCTGCAAGGATGCTCACGTGTCACAATTGAATCTAGTTGAGATACATGACATCATGTTTTGCAGCAACGCACATACACTTAACTAGTGTTGATTAGTTCACTGTTAATCGTAAATCATCAATGGTCATCCTAACTCAGAAGGCTTCATGTTGATTTGTGCCGCAATCTTGATGTACTGCGGTAAGAGAGGTCGCAAGTTCTCATTTTCGTTCTTTTAAAACTATGATCTGAGGTTCTGAACTCAGCATGATGCGTTGGCCTGTAGCAGTATAGCACCAGTCAAGCGGTCAAGCCTTCTAATTCGTCACCAAAGTCCAAACCTACCTAACACCGCAAACAGTTCTTCCTAGCTTGTTCCAGTGGAACAAGCAGCTTTGAAACTCGTATAATCGTTGATACAAAGTAACCATCCATCGTGCATGCTTTGGTTTTTGCTCATACTTTAATACAAACAAGCCAGAAAAAAAAACGAAAAACAAAAAGCACATGCAAGTCCAACTAGAACGCAGAATTGATGCTCTAAATAGCTCCATATCAGGCTATTTACTCTGTATACATACTACACTAGTAATATCGCCATACATTTCTTGAGAGCTCTTGGAAGCTAGGATGCCCGGATAGACCGGTAACGATGCAGATACACGATACCGCGATACGATCATTTCCCAAAAACACTAATACAACAATATATGCGTGTATAATAAAAATAAAAATATAGATAAACATACATGAGATATGATATGTCACACACAAAATAGACATAAAAGAGACACTATAACAAAGAAGCTAAAGAAGCAAATGGGCCAAATCATCTCGCATGCCATCAGCCCATAACAGCGACTTAAGGTATCTAGTCTACTGCTGTCCCAAATGTCCCCACAATTATGCGCTTCCGTTTCTGTTAGCCGCAACAATATGTCTTGCCTCCTAGCCGATGTTGCCCTCACCAACACCAGCTCCTGGTTACCACTGGCTGTTTGAGAGTATATCACACTACCACAATCAAGAGGGGAGAAGAGGACTAGTGAGAGAACTTACCGTGCCTGAGGACCAGGGATACCATCGTGTCAGCAAGGAGAGAGGTGCCGCGCGCCACCGTTTACAGAGGATAAGAATGTTGGCTTGAGAAACTGGGGAAGAGAGGAGTAGGGGCAGTAGCGTGGGGAGCAAGAATAGGAAGCAAATTCTGAGAGACCTTCCTTTTTTCTAATTTGAGAGACCCTTCTTCTTTGTTTGACACGTGGGACTGTACTAATCTCAAAGCAACTGGTGGGTCCTCTCTTCTTCTATCGCTCGCAGACGCTGGGCTCTCAGATTAGAAAAAGGGACCCACCAGTTGCTTTGAGATTGATATAGTTCCACGTATCAAACAAAGAAGGAGGGTCTCTCATATTAGAAAAAGGGAAGGTCTCTCAGAATTTGCTTCCGCGAGAATGGGTGGTGGGATGGAAATAAATGATTTCAGCGTATTCTTCTGAGTTAATAGAGGTATTATGAAAAAGAGGTATCAGAAAAGTATCAATCAAGCATCGGGAATTATATTTTCAAAAAAAATAGGAAATTCACTAGTATGGATATGATATATATTGATTTCGTATCCGTATCCGTATCCGAGTAACGGAGCTGGGAAATGTAAAATGGTTCTGGGAAAGAGAAACCAACAGAAAAAAAGAACCAGTACAAAAATCCTTTGTGGACCTCTCTATACTACACCAATCCTAACTTCAGCTAATTAATCAGTGTCCTGCGCCTCCTGAGCTCGGCCCCATCGGCAGCATCTCCATCAATGTCGACACCGCTGCCTTCGCCGCCTCGAACGCGGACGCCGCCGAGGCGGGGCTCGGCGGCACGGGCCTCGCTGCGTCGGCGCACAACACGAAACTTACGGCGACGATCGCAACGAGAGCGGTGACGAACAAGGCATGGTGGACGTGGTGAGAGGCCATGGCTCCCAAGAAACAAAACAAGCGTGGTGTGCTCTTCTTCTCTGAATGCTAATGAGCGTACGTTTCTCTGAGTCGCTCACTCTTGTGTGTACAGATGGTATGGTGCTAGTGCATTTTATATAGAGAGAGATTGGGCATGGTGTGCTGGGTCGCCAGGGCTTCTCACCATGTCTCGTCTTTGCAGCCAACTAGGTTGAAAATTTCGTGCTGAAATGCTGACCCCTTAGTTGTGCTGCTGGGCAAGATCAAGAAAGGGTCGAGAATGTGATGAGGTTGGTGTTGTTCATGCAGTGGGAGCAGCAGTAACACAAAAATGCTGACCCACTTTGTTCTGTTGGCACAAGGAAATGGTCAAGAGCAGCTGATGATGCGCGACAAAGCAAGCAGCCAACTCGCTTAATTTGCCACGCTTTTTGACAATCACGTTAATCTGAATCTCGGTCCTCACAAATAGCGGGGGATTTGATGTGCTTAGGAGGAGTTGGTGCACCGGCATCCTCACAAATAGCGGGGATGCATACTTCAAAGAAGATTGCCTCGATCATTGATCATGATCCCGAGCACGCATCTCGCAGAGTGCAAGAAAAGGCTAGATTGGGAAGAATGGAAAAAGGCAATCATCGCAGAGTTAGTCTCTCGAACAAGAGAGAGGTGTTTGGGCCGTATGCCGCACACCTCCCTTGTAAACCCGTGAGGTCACAAATGGGTCTTTGTTCTAAGAGAAATGAAAACAACGGTTGTAAGGTACAAAGCAAGGCTTGTAGCTCAAGGTTTTACTCAACGCCCGGAGTTGATTATGAAGAAACCTATTCTCCGGTCATGGGAGGAATTACTTTAGATATTTGATCTCAATGGCAATCAACTTGAAGTTGAGAATGAAGCTAATGGATGTTGTCACAAAGATACCTATATGGAAACTTGGATTCAGAGATACACATGAAAGTACCTAAGGAATTCCTATCCCAACCAAGATGGAGCAAATAGAAACTCTGATAAAGTGTGAAATTGGAGAAATCACTGTATGGATCAAGCAATCAGAAGAATGTGGTACAATCGCTGAGTGACTTTCTCTCGCAAGAAAGGCTACACAAACAAATAAGATTGTCCATGTGTGTTTATACAATGATCCCGAATGGATTCTCAGATAATCTCCGTCTATGTAGATGACTTGAACATCATTGGGACTGATGAAGAAATTGAAGAGGCATGCTCATACTTGAAGTCCGAGTTTGAAATGAAAGATTTGGGTAAAACAAAGTTTTGTTTAGGCTTGCGGCTTGAACATGTCCAAGGAGGAATCTTGGCACATCAATCAACCTACACACGTAAAGTGTTGGAAAGGTTTGGATTTGAAAAGGCATATCCTGCGAAGACTCCAATGGTGGACGGTCACTCCAAGCGCACCTAGACCCATACTGCACCTAGAGAAGAGGGAGGAAGTCCCGGGAGCAGAATTCCCATATTTGAGTGCAATTGGAGCGCTCATGTACCTTGCGAATAGCACTAGACCTGACATTGCGTCACTGTGAATTTGCTAGCTCAGACAAAGGCGTAACCCACCAAAAGGCATTGGAAAGGATCAAGGACATCTTCCGCTACCTCCAGGAAGCAAAGACCTCGGCCGTTTCTTAGAAGAAATAATGAATTGAATTTGGTTGGCTATGCCGATGTCGGGTATTTATCGACCGCATGCCGGCAAGTCCCAAATCGGCTATGTCTTCCTATGTGGAGGAACAAGAATTTCTTGGAAGTCGTCTAAGCGCACTCTTGTCTCGACGCCGACAAACCACTCGGAAATCATCGCTTTGTATGAAGCATCGCGTGAATGTGCATGGCTCAAGAGAATGGTTCACCACATCCGTAAGTCATGTGGTTTGAACATTGAGCAAACTCCCACGATAATTTATGAAGATAATGCAATTTGTGTTGCCCAAGCACGATGGGTTATGTGAAGAGCAATCTCACGAAGCATATCAACCCCAAGTTCTTCTATGCTCATGAATTGCATAAGATGAACGAGATCAAGATATTGCATACTAAGTCATGTGAAAATCTTGCAGATTTGTTCACTAAATCACTCCCAAAGATCTACCTTTGAAAGGTGCGTGAAAGGAATTGGGATGATGAGACTTAGAGAAGTGCAGATTTCGTGGGAGATATGTCACATATTCCCACATGAATCTCGAGCATGAATTATGAATACCCAACATGAATCTCAAGATTAGCAATTGAAGTTGGGAGAATTGTACTCTTTTCCTTAGCAAGTTTTTCATGAAGTTTTCAATTCTTTGAAATATGCATCCTGCATCGGTTGAAAACCTGAAGCTCGTGTGGTGCGTCAAGGTTGGCTGAGACCAGCGTATTGAAAGTCCAACACGTCCACGGCACGGCCCTCTTTTGAAGTCAAACGAATGAATTCGCAAGCGGGACGGAACTCGGATGAATTGACACGACAATACTGAGTTTGACGGCCATGCTAGTTGTTTTCCCCTTTTTTCTGTGTATTAGTGTTCATACATGGCAAGTATAACTGGATCGGCGATTCACATCACATGATGCAGTTATCAGCATGTAGCACCGTCTGGAACTCTGGTATAGAACTTAAAAAGATCTTGTACCTAAAAACTCAACTTCGCAAAAGCCTTAGCTTGACAAAAGATTTTAAGCATCGTTCAAATGAAATCGATTGGAGAAAATAGTGCATAATTAAGCGGTGGGAATAAAGAATCATCATTCAGGAGACATAAGTCAATCCGCTGTGGGATTTGTCCTAGCAAAGTACGAATTCAGACGTGAATTGTAAGACTCCAGAGACAGGTACAATCAAGACGCAAGTTTGGTATTTCCTGACTTCCAGTCATGAGCACTGAGCCATCAGTAATCAGCGCTGAGACCATCAGTTTAGCTAAAGCATCAGGAATCAATAGCACCCGAGTATTGACGTGGACCTTTCGACGGCCAAGGCAGGAAAATTTGGTGAACTTGACATTCTAGTCTCAGCACATGTTAATGCACCAACGAAAAAGTCAGATTCACGAGGATGCAGTTTTAGGCTCTCGACTAAGCTCCAAAAAGAGTAATGATTTACAGTAAGGTTATGGTTAACTGTACAGCGTCACGGGAAAAATGCAGAGGGAAGTTTTCACGCATTCATACCCTTAGCAAACAAGGTGCATGGAGAAATCTGCAGGCTATACTCTCTTCCGGGGTTCTTCGGTAAGGAGATCTCATCAAGCCTGGTGCACACACATGGGCCGTAGAATCTAATATTCTTTGGCCTTCTTCCGCAGCTCATTTAGCTCATTCTCAATCTCTATGTCTGAGAAAGGGCGCGCTGCACCTGAGTTGCTGACTGCTGTTCTACCTGGAGGAAGTTCTCCTTTCTGTAGGTGACATGAAATTATAGTCATGCAGTATGGCATGAACGGAATGAACAAGTCAATGCATACACTAAAATGGAAACACACACACACACACAACGGAATTTAGTATTATGTGTGCATCATCATTCTGTTGACTTATTACTATCAGAAGTGTGGTTTTGTTCACAGAGATATCAGTACTGATGCATTGCATGTTTAAACAATGTGGTATGCTATACCAGGTATAGATGCCTGCCCCAGTACGAATAACACAACAGAAAATAAAAAGTTCAGGGCTCGACCACAGTTATTGTTAAGTTATTGTTAAATCATTTATAGAAGATGGAATGAGTGAAAATCGACGTTTTTTAGAGAACCCAAAACTTGATAGCTGTCTGGCCAATTTATGATCCATTTTTTTTATATTCTATTCTCTAATGGTATGTATGCCAAAGTACCATTACATCTTGCCATCTTGGCGCGCATGCCAGATTATCAACTTGAAAAATTGTTATTGACTCGGAGTTTAAGCATCTGAATAACAATACCGTACCAAAGAGCTTCCAGACAGATCTTTTTTCATTTGTGCAAGATCATCATCAACCGATGAAGTCTCAAGCAATGCAAACTGGGCACAAAAAATATAGTTATGATCAGATCTGATTACCACAATTAGAATTATTAGAAATCAGTCTGCAATGTCCAATTTTACCTTTCCTTCTAAATCATCAGTTGCTAATTGACCAAGTGCCTCTGCTTGGGATTCCATTGTCATAACTGACAGCATCAAACATGTAATTATTTGTAAGAATTGAATGTTGAAATGATTACTAATGAGATACCACTGGGTGATAAACACAACAAGCAAGAAAAGCTGGTAGCAGACCCTATTTCTCAACCAGGATAAGAGACATAGTCTTCACAATACATGAAAGAAAATGAAGGCATAACTTACCAAGATCATATGTTCATACTCGTAACAACTCGATTGCAAAAGTGGGAGATCCCACAAAATACCAATCAGAATCTTTATATCAAACACACCAAATTGTGTTTTAAGGTATCAGCCTTTGGGCAAGGGGCTGAACTTTTCACTGATAGAAAATTAGATATGCAACCATCCAAGATTCTACGTGCATTCTGATGTAGCTGCTGGCACTTTTGACAACCTGTGAAAGGAAAATTTTGACAACTACCTAGTTCTAGTTGCTACCCAGTTATATTTTGCATATTTGGCCACTGACATAGTCTATCCCAAGCCAGGAAACAGGAGGAGGGTTGTGATAGGCTTGGCGAGACAACATGAAAAAAATACAGCATCCTTTTCATGGAATGAAACCCAAGAGCTTTAATTTGGTTTTCATTCCTAGCCTACCCCAACTTGTTTGGGACAAAAGGCTTGGTTGTTGATTGGCCACTGACAGTTTGACAATATTTTGAGGCTCGAGCCTAGAGTTTGACTTATTATAGTAACTAGTTGACTACCTTACTGTGTTTTGACTGCTTAAAATTTAGAGTAAATTTCGCAAAACTATAAGTTTCTTGTACAAACTATAAAAAAAATGACAGGTTTTAGCATCTATTTTAGAAAACTCCAAATTTTAGGAACATTTGATTCACAAAACAACAGGTTGTAGCTGTACCGTAATTTGTTCCTAAAATCAACATGTTGGAACAAATGTTCTTAAATCTAGAGTTCGTTGAAATAGATGCTAAAACCTATAGTTTTTTAATAGTTTGTACAAGAAACCTGTAGCTTCATGAAATTTACTATAAAATTTAAATTACAGCAGCTTTCAGCTGTATATCAGATATGCTCTAGCTTAAACCACTCCGCGTTTTTGTGACTCCTTGATGGAATTTTCATTACTTGACCTCTTACAGGTTTAAGCTATCTATGTTCGCCATAGAGCATCTCTCTGGCCTAAGACAAAACTAGTTTATCATGCCCGCTATGTGAACAAGTAATAGGGTGCTTTACTTAACAAAAGAAACAGTAATAGTGAGAGAAAATCAGTAAAATAAAGTGAGTACCTTTTTCCTCCATTTTCTCGAATGCTGAAAGGGCACTACTTGTATTTACATTCCCCAACATTTCACTCACTTTTGTTGAAGTCCTGAAGGAAAAGAAATGTCAATTGTCAGAGCATCCAAAATACGGAGTAAAGAATAGAAAAATAATCAACAAATGACAAATGCATACTTGGCTGATTGAGCACGGGCTTTTAGGGTATCTTTTTTCTGCTTGGCCTCTGCTATCTTGCTCTCAAGAAGCTACAGAATGGCATACTCCACATGTTAACAAAGATGCACAACAAATAGTTAAGCAATATGAAATAGGGACTGTTCACCATGTGCTGCACATGGGCCCAGCAAAATATAAATTTGTATTGACCCATATAATAGAGATAGTGAAAAGAGCATCCCAGCAGTTGAAGCTTGAAAATAATAAGCTCACCCGGGTATTTGAAATCAGATTTTCAACTACACTCTTCTGCTGATCAAGCTGGGACCTTAAGGAGCTTGCATTGTCCTAAGCACACAAAGAAATAAACAACAAAATTATAACAGGAGTTCCGTATATTAAATTAACACAAGTTACATGTAAGATCCTATATACTACATACATTCAATTGCCAATCAAAGTGATAAAAGGCACAAAAGCACAATGCATTACAGAGCATCCAAAAGAGTCGGAGATTCTAAAAGCAAGTTACATGCTACATGGTAGTTAAGCGGTATAATGTGGGAAGATGATCCCTAACTCTAGATTTACATGATACCTACAGCATATGATTTGCGCCGCTTAAGGGCTTCACGAGAAAGATCCTCATCACCCTTTTGAAGAGCAAGTTGAGCCCTCCGATACCTACACTTTTGAGAAAAATGACATTCAGAGTGACAAACAGATGACAGAGCTCAACGTAAGCATGCAGTTAGCCATAACATTACCAATCAGCAGCAGCCTGTTCGGCAGCTTTGTACTTGTTCTCGAGCCGCTTTTGAGATGCCAAGACCTTCCAAAACCAAAATCCATGTTAGGAGGTAGAATGTGATAGAATATGCCGAAAATATTTGAATTCTCATTTACAAAAGAATAAAGAGAGATCCAACAAATATATAAGAGTCTGGTAGTATAAGAGACAGCTGACCAAACTAGCATCAACACCATGAAATATTTACAAACAGATAAGGCAACATAACAGAAAGTTGTTGATTTCTTTATGGCAACAGTGAAAAGAACATGTGCTGTCAATGATGAAATTTTATGCTTAAATGCAATCACAAAAAACCTGTGCAGTAGCTTGCCGCATCTTTGTTAAATCATCATTCATCTCCAAAACTGCTTGATCTAGGATCTTCTCAGGGTCTTCAAATGAACTTAAAACTGCATTTGCATAGGACTAAACAAACCAGCAAGCCAAGAGTTTTTAGTTAAATAAACACAAAACTCTGGTAGGACATAATGGATGAAACAATATCACTCACCTTGACAACCCTAGATAGTCTATCAAAGAGGTTACTCCGTATGCCATTGCACTTAAATCTGTTGACATTTGATTGGTGTACTTGCACAACTCTAAGTGAAACTGCAGGCAGAAAACGTAAATTAGAGATCATCAACATGACCGTTGGTCCATCACAATATTGCCATGCTCTGGACTTTGCTATAATGCCTACTGCAATCATAAAGTTGATTTACTAACATCAATGAAATTGCATGCCCATTCAACAACTGTCTGAACATATCCATTAAGAACAAAGACAGACATGAGCAGAAGTTAATAGAACATTCTATAATAGTATAAACTTTAGTTTATGTAGGAAACTCAAAATAGTATCATAAAAGGGTATTCACATTCAAACAATTGCTTCAACAGACAGCCATGAAAATGTTGAACGTGTTATTGGAGGTCAGTCTTGCGTGTTTACGGTACATGTTTCAGTAAAAGCTAGATCAAACGGAGAACAGGCTCTACCGGGTGTGGTCATTACTGTGGCAGATGTCTTTACAATGGGTCAAATTAATTTTGAAATGATTAATTCAACTAAATTAGTTGTCGTAGGCTCATTTTTTCTCAACAGAGAAGGAAAAGCTTGTGGGCTTCCATACCTAATTAGTGTGGGAAACGTAACGAAATCACTGTATAATAGTCCACAATAGCAAGCTACTTCGTCCAATCATTGAACATAAGACAGATGCGTAACAGTAAATTACAAAGGCAGCAATCCCACAATCCAACTCTAGCTACTGTTCAAGGTAAATCAACAATTGCAACACTGAGCATCCCAAGCGACAAATTCGCCTCTAAACTACCACATAGACGCTACAACACCCTAATCGAATCCGCAACCACAAGCTTCGTATCGCAATCTCTCCCACAAGCGCAGAGAACGTGGGGAAGTAGAATAGGAAGTCGCGAAACGCACCGCTGCCGTAGAGGAAGGAGGTCTTGAGGGCGGTCCGGCGGAAGCTGGCGGCGGCCTGCGGCGGCGGCGGCGCGAGCCTCAGGCTCGTCGGCGGCGCCCTAATCTCCATCGATTCGGGGTGGAGTGGAGGACGAAACACAGAAAAGTGGGAAAAATTTCTCCTGGTAGTTCACTCTATCTCTCAGGGGTGGGAGGTGGGTCGGTTCGTGTGATGGAGAAGAGAAGACATGGAATGGAAACTTGGAAAGCGATCTCGGGTCGGATCCGGGCTTTGCGCGCATCGCACAGCTGCAGCTGCGGAAATGTATGGGCCCAATAGCCCACTTAGATCTTCTGAGAAGCCCACTTGAATTTCTTTCTGAGATAAGAAAGGCCCACTTAAGCCTTGTTTGTCCACCACCCATATAAATTCCTTCCGAGAATAGGCTCAAGCAAGGCCTTGTCATGTGATCTCAAACTATGAAAGATCTGTGGAGTGTTTTTTCTTTAGATTGATATTGGTGTATCTGACTTTTGAGTTTTTCTCTCCAAATCTTCAGCACAAAAAACGTTTGAAATTTAGTGCACAACTACGCACTACTTTTTCCTAGCCGACTACATTTGAAAATACAGTGTTCGTTCCACAACTCGAATGCTTACTATTCTTTTGAATTCATAATGCACACTGCTTTGAAATGAAAATGACAGTCGAAATATTTTTTTTCTGAGTAATCTACGTCGTTATAAACTGGCCTTGCCAAAATACACACTGTAAATAATTTTCTTTTCTCTCCATTAATGAGAATTTTTTTATAACATTTCTATTTTAGGATATTAGTTGTTGTGGGAACTTCATTCTAGTCTTCCAAGTGAAGGACGTGCCTTTAATCTCATTAGTTTTTTTTCCGTAAATGTGCAAAACTTGTTTGTAGAAATGTTGAAATTTGACTGCATCAAATTAGCTAATAGTCAACATGTTCATCAAAGTTTCAAACAAATTAAAGAAAACGTGGTTCTTAATGTGATAGAAATTTCGAGCCTAGCTTGCGGTAGATTGTGCAGAACTATTTACCGGTTATTGGATTAATCGGATCGACCTTGTTACGGCCGATTATTGCAATCACTCGAACATCATCAAGAAAGAAAGAAAGGAAGGAAGAAAAAAGAAAGGAAGAAAAGGAAATTCTGTACCAAGCTAGGCCTGCTGGTACGGTCTGACTTCCTCTAATCCTCTCACTTCTTGAAGGCAAAGCCAATATATTCTACTCCTTCTGGTTAAATTTACAAAGGTATATTTTTTTTTACCTATAGATTAATAAGATATTAAAAATAACTTGATTACTCTTAATTATTATCACTAGGTACTATATATTCAATACATGTATGTAGAGAATATAAAGTAAAGATGGATATTTATTAGGGGTATAAAGAGAACATCACACTAATTTTGTATTGAAATATATAAAATATATTTTGTATTTATAAATAAAATTATTAAAAAATATCTCTACTACTTCTAATTAGGAGTTAGTGGCAGTAGTCCGTTCTCCTCTAGAGTATCTGATTCGTTGAATCTGACACGAAAGGCTGAGATAGAAGAGAATTTAATCATATCTTAGATGGAAATTTTATCGTATCTTTTTTGAATAGAAAAATTATTTGAGCATATCTCTATTCACATGTTCTTACTGTGAAAGGATGTTATTCATATATCTTATAAATGGAAGGATTTTCTCATCATGTCCTGCATAGATAGAAGGATATACTCACCATATCCCATAATACAGGAATTCTATCTCATCAAATCTGGAAATGCATAGATTAAAAGAAAAGAATCACGCAACCAAATCATGTGCCAATCACGAAGATGTCAGGGAGACATGGCTTCTATCCGCCTGCGTATGCTACCTTCTGCTTTCATCTACTCCTTCCTGCAAGAGAAAGGCAATAACTTTCTCCTCCTTCAATGGTAAGGATTGATATCTCTCTACTAATTCTAATTAAGAGTTGGTTGCGATCATTCGATCTCCTTCAGAGTACTTGATTCGTTGGATCTAACATAAACGGTTGAGATGGAAGAGAATTTAACCCGATAGTCAAATCTCTTCGGAGGAACAAACTTTTTATACTATTGAAACATAACTAAAGTTAGTGTTTTTTGTAAATAAATTTTTTATCGTAAATTGAGTTTTCGTTGCAACGGGCACATGACTAGTAATAATACAGATATTAAATCCTGAAGTTTTCTCGGTTGCTCGCCGCGTCCACGTCGCCTTCGGCGCGACGTGGGCGTCCTCCTTCGCGCCGCGTAGCGCGCACGAACAGCAAAATGGAGCGTCGTGCGTACGGCTCGCGCGACGTTGAGCCACGTCGCCCACTTGACTAAAACGTGTCTACAGCTTAAGTGTTTAGTCTACGTCGAGTGGCCCTAAGGCGCCGTGCGCTACCGAAAGAGTGCTCACTGCGCGAGAGGTCGCGCGATCGAATCCTACCGTGCGCATTTTTTTTGTTACAGTTGCGTCTCTCGCTCCCGTGCCTTCTCCTCCGCCCGCTCCTCGCCAGCTACCGCCCACCGATTCCAAACGGTGAGATTTCTCGATATCTCTCTACTCGATAGCGAGATCGATTTTTGTCGTGATTTTGCTTAGTTTTTTCTTGAGCATTTTGGGGATCGGTCGGATTCGATTCGATCGGATGGCGGCACCTAGGTGGCGATGGCGATGATCTTTGGTCGCCGTGGCGGTGGCGGCGGCCCCAGTGACGGTGACAAGGTCAAGGTGAGTGCTCGCCACCGCCTCAGCTCTTGGTTTGGTTTGGATTAATCAGGTTGGCTTGTTCTTTGCTTCTTGGGCTAACTGTGCTATGCCCTGTGTTAGGATTGGTGAGGCCTAAAAATTTAGAATTGGTGGGTCTCTTAGGCAATTTGGGGGACGAGGATGGACCTTGTTGGGCAAACTGTAAAAGTATTCTTGTTTTTTCATTGGTTTCAATTGATGCGTGGGTGGTAGCTAAATGTACGCATGCAATCAGTTATATGTGGATTGTGAGCCGGTGTTCACATGAAGTGCTTTGTGGTTTTGAAATCAGAGCACTTTTGCATTCAGAGAGGATCTTTTCTTTCTGGTTTGGTCGTTCTTGTACTTTCCATAGTTCTACCTCAAAATTCCGCTTGTGGAGTACGTGGCTATCGGTTGGGTTTCTCTGACTAAAAAGTTTAAAGCTTTCAAATTGGGTTATGAAGGTTACTTTTTCATCAAAAAATGGTTGTTTTCATCAAACACACAGTTGTTCAGATATAAACTTCGAATCATGTATGAGCTTTAAAGCTCAGGGATTGCTTCATGAACCTTTGTACATTCTACACTGTGTTCAGTGTTTCTATATTTCTGACTTCTTTACAAATGATGTGTTAGATATCAGCCTCTGTGCTACTAATCCACTTCCGAATTTATGTTGAATTTTATGAAGGTTACTTTTTTCATAAAAAAATGGTTGTTTTCTGTCAAGCACACAGTTGTTCAGATATAAACTTCGAATCATGTATGAGCTTTAAAGCTCAGGGATTGCTTCATGAACCTTTGTACATTCTACACTGTGTTCAGTGTTTCTATATTTCTGACTTCTTTACAAATGATGTGTTAGATATCAGCCTATGTGCTACTAATCCACTTCCGAACTTATGTTGAATTTTAGGCTGCAAAAGCAAATGGAGCAGACTTTGAATAATTTTAAAGCTCTCCACGCTGAACAACCAAAAGATATCGACCATGAAGCATACGACTGGGTGCAAGATTACAGAAATAAGTTCAGAGGAGAAGTTTATGGGCCTGTTCTCCTTGAGGTTTGATTACTTGCATGCCTGTCAACTGTCGTTTTCATTACAGACAGGAAAGCTAAGTACATTGTTTTTAAGTATGTATCCAGGATGAGATTCACGCTTCAAGTAACACCATGTTCCGAACTATATATGAAGGTACCAATACTGCTGCAAAAAAATCATGTTTTGATTTTGCTAAAATGTGTTGCTCATCCTGTTTAGTGTCCCCCTTCATTTGAGCACTTCCACATAGATGTAACAAAAGTAAGGAGGGGCACATATTCTATCAATGGGTGCAGGTTGTTTGTTATGCCATTGCACATTGCGCCATTATCTTATGCGTAATTAATGTGCAGGAGGAGTTTGACCCTCCAATTACTGCAGATGACAAATTCCAACAAAATGACATATGTGTAAACTGTCGCATCCATTGTTCATTATTTTTTTCATTTTCTTATTGCGTTAGTGCTTTCTTATTTTAGCTTACCGCAAATAACATGCTAGCTTGGCCCTGAAAGAATGTCTAAGGTGCTTATGACCTCGCATATAAATGTTTTGTACCGTTCACCTTACAAACATGATATAGATACAATTTTCATACCAAGAAACCACTACTATCAGCTTATTGCAGGTAATAATCATCTACCTATTGGTCTGTGCTCCAACGCAGCAGCCATTGCCATGAGGATCTAAGTTTAGTTCTCCATACTTGTGCCTTTCCTTTTATTTTGCTTCATGCATGACTCTTATATATGTTGTTCCTTGGCCCTTCTATATCCAGTGTGACATATTTAATGGAAAGATGCTATTCACCTTCCATTTGTCAAAAGTTGTATTAGGATTCCAAGTTTTCCGCTTGCTAATTAAATGTACCACTTTTTAGATACTGGTTAGTGATGTTTACCACTCTGGAATAGCGAGCATTGTTTTATCTACCTTGTTTCACAGATTTCTCTTGTACGATTATTGAGATTGCGCTTAGGTATATGTCATATCTTTTGCACTCCTGTGCCGCATATAAAGTTATTGTTATGGTGTTTGGTTTACTATTAGAATACATTAGTCTCATGATCCTACCTTCTTGGGCGAGCTTAACTTTTGTTGATTGAGTCCGGATAACGCTTTCTATTTAAGATTCTTTACTTACATAGCTTCAACCGGCTAAACTCATTAATTATATGCAGGTCCCGAAGGTATTACATAGTAGTATTCTCTACTTGACTTCAGTTTTGACTGCTACCAGCCTATCACTAGAAAATATTAAAGAACTTCATCTAAGTTCACATGATTTAGATGAAATGAGTCGCAAAGATGTTCTTGCAGGGATCGATCGAGATAACTAGGATGGATACTCAATAGGTATTTCGTAAACAAAGTTTTAGGTAAGTTATAATATCGATTTTCTTACATGAAATCTAACTCTACTGCTTTTTCCTTGACCACATATTAGTTGCGAGCCTTCTCGGTTATAGTCGGTAAGTAAGATGGCAAAGATTAGCTGTTTGATTGAATATGGTATAAATCTCCGATTTTTTTTTTGGAAGACATATGAACAACACATGAGAACATTTTGGGGCAATGTTCCGTGTAGCACCTCGCTCAGGTCATGGAGAGGCCGCGTCGCACCAACAACACATGAGAATGTTTTGGAGCAGCCATGGAGAGGGCCTCCGGGTCAGGGTTACTTTGGAAGATAGCGTCTTGCACCAACACATCGAGATCCGCTCACTCATTTTGCAGTATCCAACATTGGCGCTCACAAAGGTTAGACATCTCTCAGCATGTTCTGAAATCTGAATAATTTTATTCTTCTGAAACTTGTGCGGTTCAAGATCAGTTGGTACATACTGAAAGAGTAGCTCCAATAAGGAAATATATGAGAGCATATAGAAGTAATTTACATGCTATTAATATGTGTGAAAAAATTTTCATAAACAGAACACATAGACTACTAACTCTGTACACCAATCCGTGATTAAATGGCCTTTTCAGTTCATAGTTCATCTGTACACGCAAACTAATTTTGCATTACTTTAGTACATCTTATTAATTTTCTGCTGTACTCAGCAACCGTCCTCTCCAGATTGCATTGAATACCTTTAGACCACATGTACGCTGCCACTGTGCGTTTATGTTCGTAGTTCATGTCCTAGAAAGTGGTTCGTGATGAACAATGGTATCCTGTGAAAGAGACGCCGTAGGCTTACCTTCATTGAGATTAATTTCGCAATACAAAATTGTAAAAATAGTTTTAGCAAAATTTAAGGATTACTTTTCCAATTAGAATAATTGTAGATTAGTTAAGTCTTGGCATGGAATCTGATCGACTGATAACTATTTTTATTTATCATACCAGTGTTCTAAAGACACATGAAGATGCATTGGACATATCACCGCAGTTCTCTTGTTGCAGGCCTGCGATTAAATTGGATTCATCTTGCGACTTTTTCTTTAGTGTTTCTAGATTGTTTCCCATTTTTGCTAAAAAGAAAAAAAAGTTTCCAAATTGTTGGATTCCTGTTTTACCCCATCGTGCAGGCCACCAATCAAGATAAGATCTTCCACAGAAGATACTTAGCTTAGCTTACCAGAGCAATTGCCAGACCATCACTCCGAGACGAGCAGAAAGAACCCAAAAGGCTACTTCAAAAGGTTTGTTACAAATCTTACCAAATTGTTTCAGAATTTTGAGGTCTATATATTTTTTCAGAGTTGACAGAATATGCAGATGCATGTCTTACAATCAAGGCATGCTTCTATTACATTATTTTTTCATTAGTAGTTGAGCTACAATAGTACACTACTAACAGCAATGAAAACATGCTTGTCATGTCTGGAGGGGACTGTGATTGTGAGCGTAGTTACGAGAAACATGGTTTGTCCAGGTCAAGGTATGGTATTTGGATCCGCGTCTCATCGCTTTTTCTTCCGATATCTGATTTATTCAGGAAAGAGGCTGAAACTCTATACAGTTAACACAAATATTTTGATGGCCTGGTTAACAATGAGAAAACTCAGCTAAAAAAAGGGAAAATCAGAAAATTAATACTGGCATGCATGTTCGTTTGCGCCTTTAGTGTGGATGTATTCTTAGTTGTGGCATTGCAGTGCTGCAGTCCATTGCAGATTTGGCTAGGGAGATTTCAACCCTCGAGCACAAGGCATACACAAGGGACTGCATTTGCTTTCCTCTATAGAAGAGTGTTTGATCAGTATCTCTCCAGTTCCTCAGGTGTTGTGAGGTACATAGCTACATAACTCACGATGCTAATTAGGTAGCTTCTCCAGAGTTGTATGAACATTGCAAGGTCCAGATGTCCAAGAACCTAACATTAATGTCATTTATAGGTGAATCAAGAAACAATGAAAAATATTTATCAGGGTGCCTTCTGTCTAAGAGATATAAAGCACTCTGGAGCCTTCAGCTTGCTAACTGCCTCAGATTCTAAAAATTTATGAACTATTCCTCTTCATTCTTTTGGTATAAACAATAGCATCTTACAAGAGGTATCAAGATCAGCATCAATCCATTCTAACTGGAAACGTCTGACACAACTTTCGTATCTTATAGGAGGTATCAAGAGCGTCAAGGCAGATGTTCTTCTTGTTTGACGACATAGAAGATCTGAAAAGATAAGAAAAAACTCGTCAGCAGAGGATCTCTTAAGGCTAAGAAAGCTCTTATGAAACCACCTAGAGCTGAAATGGTTAGTTTGTTCTCCTTATTTTCACAAGCTTTTCCTTTCTATAAATACGTCTTTTTTGTTTCCGTGTGTAACCAACTGTTATCTTCTCCACTCTATGTGCTCAAATAATATATTTTTCGAGGCTATTGGTATTTACGCCTGTTGCTAAATTTATACTTTTTCATAGGCAAAGCTCACAGAGCAAATTGCACAACTAACTTACACTGTAAACGAGCTAAGGACAGAAAGGAAAGAGGAGTAGTTCCGGTTAGCCCAAGAGAAATAAAGACTCAGGGGGTGTTCTGATAGGTATCCAGCTTGTCAACTATTGTCTGCTCCATTCTATACATGTCTACATAATACGTGTTTAGCTACTTATTACAAGTCGAAGTAAATGGAAAATAAGAACGATAAACTACTCAAAGCATTGCAAAATGCTGGTGCTGACAAAATTGATGGGGTGTACAGCTAGCTGTAAGATAACAAAAATAAGCTTAGGGGACAAGTTCCTTGAGGTTTGTTTAGTTCCATACCTGTGAATAATCCATGAAGGTTAACAAAGAACAAACAGCTTATCAACATATAGCCTCAAAGTACATCTAGATATGTCTAAGCATCGACCAACCACCCCTGAACTTACAGACTTTGCCCTCTTTCATCGCAGATTGTCTTTTTACATTTACATACCTCCTTTTAGCGATGGCACCCAAAAAACAATTACATTATCCTCGATGATTATACGACTAACATTTTTTTCCCAGAGTGCTCCGCATAATACATCTAGCCACACTTCTCTATAAACAGTCTCTCTAGGCGTCGTAAATTTATTTTCCCAACACAAATCTTTTCTTTACTAAGAAAAAACTCTTTCCATATCATCATACATCTACACGGCGCGGCGTGCCGCCGCGCAAACGCACCTAGTATTCTATAAATTTAGACGGAGAGAGCCGTTCGTAGCAAGCACACGCACTAACCCCATCCCTAATAACCTTCGCATAAACAATGTTTTATCCAAGGCGGAACACACGCCACTTGCCTATTTAAATCCACCATTATCTCGTCATCCCAATCACCCGTTGAGCACACCACGAAGCCCGTAGTTTGATCAGTCCGATCGACACCTCGCCTAGCTGCTCACCTTCACCAAGAGCGCAAAACTTATCTTAATTTGTGTTCTTCCACCATGGAGAGGAGAGCAACTCTAAGTTTAGTCCTCTTCTTGGCATGCACTCTCGGTCATGAGCTGGCACTCGGTCTTGGTGAGCTCGTAGACGTCGCCGGACTCGTACGTGCAGCAACAGCCTCAGCCTCGGCAGCTTCGTCCCCTTCAACACCACCGGCCTCGGCTGCTTCCAAGCATGGAGCTCCCGAGACTTCATCCTAAGGGTACATTTAGCTTCAGTGCATTGGTTTCATTAAACGTCAATAAGTATATGCGTGCGCCGATGACATTGCCGCGCGCGCGCACGGCGGCTTCTTGCATGCATGTGTGCAGTTCGGCAAGGTGGCGTCGATGAACAACCCTGTGGAGGGACTGGGGAGCAGCTCCATGGCCGGGTGGGTGACGGCCGCCGGCGCGGCCTCCGCGAGTCAGTATACTACCTCGGCGGGACGAGCTCCCGGTCGTGCCCGCCTGACCAGGGCAAGCTTGCGCTCGCGAAGGGCGCCGCGCCGATCATCGTGTCCAAAGGGTCCAGGCTCTACCTCGTTCCAGTTCGCCGGGCAGCCGCGCTCACGGACGTCATCTACGCCGTGGGTCCCAGCGGCAGTTTGCCGGGGTCCAACGGGCTGCTCCCACAGCACCAGGACATGGCATCCGGCACCAGCGGAGGCGGCAGTGGCGGGGGAAACCCCGGTACCGGCAGCGGTATGCCAGAAGGCCCAGAATGACAAAAGCGACACTTCTTTATCTGTTTCTTGGATGATGTTTTGATCTCTGTTCGTGCGTGTACATGTGCAGGCGACGGCGACGAGGATGGTGACGGCGGACAAGGGAAAGGTAAGAATAACCTCTCAGGAGGCAGCAGTGACCGTGGTGGTGACTGTAGTGGAGAGAGGCGCATGTCATCGTCTTCGTTAATAATGGTTTTAAAAAACTATATGTGATAATTGATCATCACTAACGACTCATGACTAAAATCGTCAATGATGTCTCAAAAAAATCATCTGTAATGTGAATAGTTATCATCACTAACGGCTAGTGATGAGAATTCACATTACTAACGGTTTTAACTAAAAAAACGTCAGTGATGTCTATCATTCACACCATTGACGGGTTTAGAAATAAGTACAAAGATATCCGACCCACTTAGTGTTTTTAGGGTGTCTTAGAGTTATTTTTGAGGTATCTACGATTATGAGACGATCTAATAAAAGGATGCCATGGATTTAGAAGAATGATGGTAGATTCTTTTGTTCTTGGTGATCTAAGGTTAGAGGTTGGTTCTAATTGCATTATATTGAAGATCTAGCTTGGTAAAGAGAGAATTAAAGATGGTTTAGATTTAGTTTGGAGTAGATCTATTTGTTGTTTGTGATCTAAAGTAGTTGTTGGTTCTAATTGCATTATATTCAAGATGAAGCTAGCTAGGTAAAGATAGGATTGAAGATGCTAAGTTTAAATGTAGCTTTTATGTGTGTGTGTATATATATATATATGTATATATACACGGTGGCGCTATTCTACTCCTGCGCGCAATGATGCCTATTCTACGTGCATGCCGCAAGATCTATATCGCAACAACAGTCGCTCGCATACAACCCAAAAAAATACACCTGGCCCAGTAATTAATGCGGTGTAGCACGTAAATGTTTTATTACCGGACGTTGAGTGTGAACGCATATTGATAGTAAACCATCCCACATAAGTAGCCAGAGCAACTAGAAAATATGTTCCTATAGTTTTGTACATGAATCTTGTTTTTATTTATTTAGCCATATCTTTCAAATGAGATTGATTTTGGTCTTGAAATTTTACAGGAAAGTAGAATCCAACCTCCCCTACTTATGGTAACTTTTTGATAATGTTTGAAAACTTGTACATGTGGTTTTCATATGTTGTAACAGAAATTACTACATACTGACCTACATGTTACTACATCTGCACCATATTCAGCGCAGATCAGTCATTCAGCAGTAAAGTTTGTGAAAACTATATGTAAAATTTTGAAAAAAATCTCAAAAAATTATCATAGGTAGGGGATATGAGCTTCTCCAGCCTTGATTTTGGTATTCAAATTTTAAAAAGTTGTAGAAGCTCACATCTCCTACTTATGGTAATTTTTTGAGAATTTTTTAGAACTTTTACATATATATTTTTAGTTATTTGGTAGTAAAAGCCCGTGAAAACTATAAGTGCATGTTCTGAAAAATTCTCAAAAAATTACCATAGGTAGACGATGTGAGCTTATATATTTTTGTAAAATTTGAATACCAAAATAAGTCGTATTTGAAAGATATGAAATTGACAAGCGCAAATCAGTGATGAATAGTAAAATTGTTCTTTTATTATCTTTCAAATGCATATGGGTTTGGTCATCAAATTTTATCGGGCTGTAGAATCTCACATCCCCTACCTATGGTAATATTTTTAGAATTTGTACATATAGTTTTTACGAACTTTTACTGCCAAATAGCTTATTTGTGTAGGATTTTCCATTTATACTATACGGTAGTAATTTCTAGTTATATATGTAGTAATTTTCTGTTATAAAAATAGTAATTTACTTTACCTGCCAGCAAAATTAAGTTTCTGATCCAAATCTTGTTGCATATATCGTGCTATTACTAGTGCATATTACGGTGGTGCTATTGGACCGCTAATTGCTTTAACCCAGCTACCACAAGTACGCAATCATGAAAAGACTTACGATTAGGACCAAAACTACTCGTAGCGGTGTTCATTTACCTTGTCAGTACACACATTGTTTAATCCTATGAATGCTACTATTTTGTATCATTTAATGATGTGTAGATTCTAATGGTAGGCAGAAATGTAGAGAGCAGCATGGGAGAGATTCCAAGAATGAAATGGAGGATAGCTTTTCAAAAGGCCCTCAGGATAATGGATTAATTCCCCTAAGATAATCAGGTTGGATATATATACTCGGATGCAAAGTCGGGATGTTCTCCTTTGCAATGCCGATTAGCTGAACCTGTAGCATGTAGCATGATAGTAAAATCAGATTTTACTATTTATATATATACATTTTACTATCCGTATATATATATATTTTACTATTATACTAAGACTTTTTATTGGTAGTAAGCACAGGCTACACAAGCTGCTGAACTCTCTTTATAATAGTAAAATATATATAGACAATAAAATACATACGTGGTACATGCACGATAAGATGCCTTGCTGTTCGGCTTACTCATCAACATTCACAAGTGTTTATCCGAATTGATTACACTCTTAACATCAAGGCATCTTGTACACACGAGCAAATTACGATTGCAATTGGCGTCCTCTAGAAGTAGTGTCAAGGCATCGGGCTTAACAGGGGAGTGTCCTTCTGAGACTAAGGTATCGCACTGGTAAAAAAAAGGAAAATGAATTCGCTACATCACACAGCAACCTCTCATAATGTACGTGAAACACTGCAGAATAGGATTCTTACCTCATATGAGGGTGATACTCGTTACAGAGAACAAGCGTAATGATATAAATCTCGCTAATAAACACCGTATGAATGAGATTTCACTGTCAATTTACCAAATGTGTCGTAAGATTTTACTACCGTATAGGACACTAGACTCTCTGGCATGATAGTAAAATATATGTATACTTGTACATATAGTTTTTATAGAATTCTACTGCCAAAATGACTTATCTGTGTAGATCAGTAATTGCCTTTTACTATTTTATACACCAACGTTTACTACCTTGTTAGTACATTTATTATAAAGAACTAATGAAGCTATTACTATCAGAACCATGGCCAACCAGCTAATAAATAGGTTCTCTAGTTTGTACATGAATATGTTTTTTCTTTATTTTAGCCATAATTTTTTATTCGTAGCTCTGATTCACGAACTAATTTCACCGATAGATTACTGACGACGAGAGGAACAACACAATATAAGTTTCGGTAATAAACTTCGCATAAATTAAATTTTACTGCTAAATAAACATTAATTTACTGTTTATTAGCGAGACTTATATCATATTGTTCCTCTCATCATGAGTAATCTACTGATGAAAACCGTTCGGTACGAATAAAAAATTATAACTAAAATAAAGAACAAACATATACATATACAAACTACGAAACATATTTTTTAGTAGGTTTGACTTCGTTACTGATTCATAATAATTTTGTTTTGTTGTCTTATAGTAAAATATAGTAAATAAGATAGTAATGCATGGTTCGATCAAAACTTAGGTTCATTTATTAGTTGGTCAAAAATGAGATTGCTAGTAAAGTTACAACTTTTTCATTGTAGCATAAGATAAGAAGCATGATAGAAAAATCATGCATGTGCGACAGTAGCATACAAAAAAATTATAAGATAGTAAATTCTACTGTCTGAGTTTGTGAAATCATCAACGACAGTCAGTAAAAAAAGCACAAAAATGATCATGGTGTTAAAGGGTAAAGTGATCGTGGTGTCTTATAGTAAAATGTAGTAAATAAGATAGTAATGCATTAGTTCTGAAGCTAGCAGAGGTGAGGTTATCTTACTTATGCAAAGCTGTAATTGTGTTACTAGCACTTACTAGTACTATCAGAACTCAGAACTTATGGTTACCAGCACTTACTAGTTAGCTAGTCATGCATGCATCCAGATTGATCGTTGAGCTTTGAACTCACCGACAGGCGTGGGTCCATTGGTCACAGACCTGATATTTACTAGACATGTCTTTAGATTTAATTTACTGTCGAACCTCACTATGACATATTATAATATCATGTGATAGATTTACTATAAAGTTTCTGTGAAATGCACTTCAATTTACTATCCGTATATATAGATTTTAGTATCATACAATAGTAAATTGATGTTTTATTCGCAGTAAATCTGATTTATGCGGCTTTTATTGGCGAGAATTATATCATTTTGTTCCTCTCGTCGTCAGTAAACTACTGATGAAAACCGTTCGTGAATCGGAGTTACCAATAAAAAGTTATAGCTAAAACAAAGAAAAATCATATTTATGTACAAACAATGAAAACATTAACTACTTGGTATGCCTCGTAGCTTGTAGATCCAAATGGCCCATACGACTGCAGATCCAAAAAGCAGCTCAGTTGGAGTGTTGGACTACGGTTCGGTAACTCGGTTAGATACTGGCTAGCGTGTAGAATAACCTATTCTACACGCCAAGAAGAATATATATACATCCATTTGTTCTTTATGATATAACAAACTAGCTTTGTAAAGAGAGAATTGAAAATAATTTTTTTAGATGTAGCTTATAGATCCATTTGTTGTTTATGATCTAAGGTAGCTAGCTTGGTAAAGAGAGAATTGAAGATATATTTTTTTAGATATTGTAGATTGTAGATCCATTTATACTTTGTGATCTAAGGTAGCAATTGATTCTAACTGCATTAGATTCAAGATGTAGCTAGTTTGGTAAAGAGAGATTTGAAGATCCTTCTTTTTACAGCAAGTATTAAATGTTTAGACACAATTTTATTGCACATAGTAAAAAGAGTTTTGAAGATATTTCTTTATGAACGGTTCATCCTAAGTGTAGTGTGCAACTTTTTTTTTGAAAGAGGGTATATGGGACTACTTAAACTTTTTATTTGGTTCATTAATGTTTTGAAAGAGTTTGTATGTTACCTTTAGTTTGTTTGAAGGAACTTTGCTAGGTTTGCGTATAGCAAAGATCATACATAGTTTACTTCAATATTTAACACTAATTGTTATATGCATAGCGTTGATGGGTCAAAATTAGATGTACATTGAGAAACCGTGCGAGTGCCGAGTACTTTAATGGCATCTCTGCTTTTAGAAGAGTTGCAAAGGAAGATATGTTTAACAAGAGGGTGCAATTTATGTAATCACTGACACACGATTACATACGATTCACAAAACCGACTATGACGATGTTTTTAAACCATCTATCATATAATTTCCTATAGCAGTGAGGTGTCGGCCTGAGCGCGATCCCGCCGGCGTGGTCGCCTCGGTGGTTCTCGAGGTCAAGCTCTGGAGGAGCGTTGCTTGATCCATCCATCCTTCGGCGCGCGCGTGCGATACTACATAATCTGGGTGTATGCGTGGGCTATACACGGAGACATTGATATATGTACGTGCACCGGGCGCTACGTGTGTAGTATGTGCGCGTACATACGTGTTTTTTGTTGCTTATGTATTTCGGTAGTTTCTTGTATGAGCGCAGATACGATTCGTCTTCGTTGTACGTACTATATATTGACCCATTGTATTCCATGTAGTATTTGGCTCTAGATCGATGAGATGTGTATTAATTGCAGCACATATCGAGTTAAAAACTACGACTAATATATATGGGTTTGATTGGGGAAAATTAAGCGTAGGTACTTCTATCGGTACTACGACGACGTCGACAAGAACTCTCTCCATTGGCGTAGGCGCATAGCTAATTTTTCCAAGTCCCAAAAGAAAAGATAAAGGAAAGCTCTAAGAGCATATCCAAGAGTGCTCTCCAAAACTCACTCTCCAAAAGCCAGATTTAGAGAGTTCTCCAAAAAAATGCATCTCCATATCTCCTCCTTCTCCAACAGCACTCTCAATATCACACTCTCTATTTTCTCTCTCCCATATTCTAATCATATTCCACATAACCATCATAACAGAACTGCTTTTTAAAATTCCAAGAGTGCAAAACTCACTCTCCAAAAGCATTTAGAGAGTTCTCCAAAAATGCATCTCCATATCTCCTCCTTCTCCAACAAAGACTCTCCATATCACACTCTCTATTTTCTCTCCCATATTCTAATCATATTCCACATAACCATCATAATAAAGAACTGCAAGCGGCTATATTTGAATATAGGAATATAAAATTGAAATTTATTTTGACGACCACATTGTAACGGTTATATTTGAACGTGGGAATTTTAAATTTGAATTTTCCTGTAACGGTCATGTTGTAATGATCATTAGTAAAATTATTGTACACCTATCAATTTCTGTCATAGCAGAATTACATACAACATCACATACAGAGACTAACATCTGAAATCCTGAATAGGAACAAAACTGGTTGTTATTTTGAGTCGACAGCACTTTCAAAGCCACCTGCTGCAAAGATGCCGTGCGAAGATGCATATCACAGGAAACATTTCTTGTTCAGGAATTCACGCTGTTCCTGATTGTGTGATATTCCCTAATCAAGACCTCTCCAATCAGATTAAATGCCCAGTTGATCTCATGAGACTATTATTACCACCAAGCCAACACCACCACATCATGAAACAGTACAAGGAAAATTTCATGTGCAAGTAAAAAGACTGACAATCCATAGTTACCACTTTCACAGGTCTTGTTTTAGGAGAAAATTACTACTTTGGTTATGACCCAAGACAACCTAGTTACCACTTTCACAAGTCTTATGTATGTAGTACTTAAGATCATTCTGATTCAGGACTACAACTTTGCAGCTCTTCTAACCATTAGAAATTCTTGGATTTTCATTCAGAGAGAGAGAATTAAGCTTTCTTATAATGGTTCACAGCTTTGCTCCTTTGGAATATAAATTATTTACCACTGATCAAGAATGAGGTTCATGCTGACAGTTACAGGAAATTAGATACCACGCACAGCCTTCGCAATCCAAGCAGACATAAGAGCACATGACTTCACTAATTATGATATGTTCATGAAAGAAAAAGCTTCAAGCAGTCATAAGGCTCGAAAAGAGGCAATCTGATAAGCAATTGCAATTATTTTTCCTCAATTATTGTGTGCAGCTAATTCCATGGACTAAAATCAATAAAAATATAGATATGAAGTGTGGGAAAACAACACAGAAGGGGCATCTCATTGTCGTATAGTTGTCCATGTTCCTTTCAGATTCGCAGGTTGAATGAAAGATGAGTACGAACGACAAGGATCAGTGTTTAGCAGGTTGAATGAAAGATGAGTACCACATAAAAATGGCAGGTTAATAATCCAAAAAGAAATCTCATTGTTGCATAGTTGTCCATGTTCCTTTCAGATTCTCTACCAATTATATTTCAAGAATTGAAAGCTGCTAGTTGTTCACAAGTTGTCTTTCTTAGTCGCAATGGAGACCACCTACTTGCGGTTGCTTGGTGTTGGGGTAGATGAACACGCGACCACCGGGAAGCCTCTGTTTGGGAAGAGGAAGCCTTGCCGGGAGACGGCACCGCCAGGAGAGGAAGTGAGACGAAGATGTCTTTGGGAGACGGTTGCGAAGGGAGACGAACACGCGCCCAACTGGATCGAACTCCTCAGAGCCACGGCCGCTGGTGTTGGGGTAGATCGGCGGATCTGAGGATTTTCCGAGGATTCGCAGGTGTCTCCGAAGCCTCGCTGCGGATCCGTAGCCTCGCGAGGGGAGAGGAAGAAGAGCCGCGGGGACGAAGCGACGCCGACGAAGTAGATGAACACTCGACCGCGGCAAGCCTCTATTGCCGGGAAGAGGAGGCCGCGCCGAGGAGAGGAAGCCTTGCCGGGAGACGGCGGTTGTCGGGGAGAGGAAGTGAGACGAAGACATGATGGGAGACGGCAGCGTGATGGGAGGCGAACTGTGCCCACGGATCGAATCCCGTAGCCGCTGCGGCCGCCGTGTTGGGGTAGATCACCAACCGAGGATTCACGGGAATGGGATTCTCGCGAGGAAAGGAAGATGAACCGCCGAGACGGCGGCGCCAACGACCACGAAACCTCGCCGGTCGGGGAGGAGACGAAACCTCCGGATTTGTCCTCGCACTCGCGAACGGAGGACGGCCGGATAGCGGCGGACGGGCTCGCTAGATGTAGCGAGCTTCCCTCGCCTCGCCAGATTTTGGGATGAGGGTGGCGACTATGTTGGAGACGCGTTTTTGATGTGAACCCCTAAAAAATAGAGATAGCGAGTTGAATACCGATGCTTTTGGAGATGCTCTAACGAGCTTGGTTTTCGAGATCCAGCCCAATCGTCACGATATTAGGGAACAAGTCATTTTTGCTCATGTGGCCTCCGGAATACCCTCATGCACTTTGTCAGGTCATTGGCGTCAGGGTTCACAAAACCGGTATAGAAAAAATCGGACGAAATTCGAAAATCGAAAATATCAAGTCGAAAATCGTAGAGTTTCAAAATAAAAAATGATTTTTTTTCGAAAATCGATCGATTTGTACGGAAAATCGGCCGATTTTCATGAAAAATCGGCGAACTAGTTAAACTTTTTTTGCGGTCAATTTTTTGAGCGACTTTTACCGATTTTCGACCGGTTTATGTCGGACGAATTTTTGAATTTTTTTAATTTAAATTTGAATTCAACCGGTTTGCTGACCGATTTATAAAGCCAGACCGGACTGATACGGCCGATTTTCCCGATTTTCGGCCGATATTTCAAACCCTGATTGGCATAACTTCATGTCTCATCTCTACGTGAACAACTGAACATGGAAAAGGACACGCACTTTACCTTAAAACAAGCCTGATAAGATCACGCTTGGACTTTGGACAACTAGTAATACGCAAAAGACGTACTAGGATGCCAGAGGAAGCGAAATCTTATCAAGATTTTAGCAACAAATCAACTACTTATGCCAATTGGTCCCATTGTCGTCAACACGACAAAATTTTACAGAGAGAAAAAAATTGGCGGCCCTCTTTCGAACTGAACATGTAACATCCACAATCTGATACGAATTCCAATGGAAGGGTAGAACAGTGAATATTTTCAAATAATTAATACGAAAGTTAGGGTTCTATCTGCGAAAGTCAAGACACCTAAGGGCTAAGGGGCTAAGGCTAATGCAAATTGTGGCCCTTTCGCAATCTAGTCCCGGATCAATTGGAAAACATCCCTTAGTCCTCGTGAAGCGATAGAACCCAAAATATTCCCAGGTCGAAAATTCTAGGGCATTGGACGCTCCCGGTCGAGAAACTGCGCCAATCCCCTCCAAAATTCCTAGGTGAGAGCCACTAATCCATCGCGAAACCCTTCGGATTTCTCAATTCAGACCACGAAACTTAGCTTTCCGTCACTGATTTGTGCATCAAATTAGCCACCTTTCGCCCCCGATCAGTGGGTACCCAATCCGCCTGCGCGTTGTTTGATCTTTTGCTCCTGATCACCAATTGCTGGGAAGTATTGATCTTGGCCAATTGAGGGCTAGAATCTTGTGAAGATTCTTTTGGGGAATATGGGCAAGCCTCTAATCTACGAGATATTGGAGAAACCAGCCAGTAGCAGCATCATATGCATTTGTTCCTTGATCTGGTTCTTTATCCAGAAGAGGAATATTGGGTATGCAGATGTTGGGCTAGGATTTGAAACTGCCATGGAAGGCAGGCAGTACTGGAGGATCATCACCTCCGCCTTTTCGCACATCAGTGTGGTGCATTTGGTGTTCAACATGAGTGCATTGTGGAGCCTCGGCGTCGTCGAGCAGTTGGGGCAAATCGGGCTTGGGGTCGAGTACTACCTGCATTACACGCTTGTGCTTGTGGTGCTGTCTGGATTGCTTGTTCTTGGGATCTACCACACGATGATCCAGAAGTTCAAGGTGGAGTACTTCAGGAGGGTGACCGCTGTCGGGTACTCGTGCGTCGTGTTTGGGTGGATGACAATTCTGGCTGCGAAGCAACCATCATCGAAGCTGAATCTTTTTGGCGTTCTTTCATTGCCTGTCAGCTTTGCGCCATTTGAGTCACTGATATTCACATCTATCATGGTTCCACAGGCCAGTTTCATTGGCCACTTGTCGGGGATCATTGTTGGGTACTCAATTGCCTGGGGTTTGATTCACGGGATGAATAACTACTGGGCCATCACCATGCTTGGGTGGATTGTGCTTGTGTTTGTCTTGAGCTTGAAGAGTACAGGTTCTATGGAATTGAGATTTATTGAGATTGAGCCAGTTACGGATCCCTCGCTGCCTTCTGTTGGGGTGGTTGCCTCCAGAAATGGTAGAACTCTGCATATGGATATGCTGCCCGGAAGAGGAGTTGCAGATCTTGTATGACTTGCAGAGTGGAAGTAAATCGCTGAAATGTTCGGTGATCTTGTTTCAGTTCTGAAAATTGCATCACGTTGACACAATCCTTTGCTTTTAGTTTTGAAATTTGGAGCTACGGATTTCTTCGGTCATCTCAGGTGTAAAGGAATTCTTTCACCTGGACTTCCAGATGCATGTTCATTTCGAATGGAAAGGTATTCTTTTGTGAAGGATAGAATGAGATGCCATAAAAAGAAAGATTTTTTCAATTGAATTTGTTGAGTGCTGTGCTTTTCAGATTTTTTTCTACGCTAATGTGTAGATTCAAGCTAGAAGCCAAGACGTTTGTTCATGCTGCAGCTTACATGAACTGAAATGCTCATTCTAATTGTTCTGAAGAGTGAGTAGTGAATTGTTTTTAATACTGCACTGTTGTTTTGCCAGCCATTGCCATGTTATACTTTTACTCTTGTCGCTCTGTGTTTAAAAATTCTGATGTAACAACTAACAGGTTTTACAACAGAATGCATAATCACATATTTATGGGTACTTGTAAACTTGAAATGCAACAAAATCCTTGCTTCCATGCATGAAAGAAAAGCTAATACGTGCTTCTTCTGGGTACATGCTTTCTTTTCATGACCTGAAAGGCTAAAACCTATGCGTTTGTGTATGCTGATTAAAGAAGCGTGACACTATTTTGAAAATAGAAATATGCATGAATACCAAGAACTCGTCAGCAACAATATTTGTGTTGTGCAGTAAAATGTGGAACCCTCGGATAGTCACCAATGCATTATTTGGCAAAGATAATGTTCTGAATTTATGAACACATCACCAACCGTGTACACACAACATTACGACCTCACATTTCGCCCACGAATTCTGTCCTGCCACCCAGGAATGATCTTCGGGCTAGTTCATTTCATTACATTCTGGGTATTAAAAAAAAATATTCCCCCACAGACAAGAAAGGCTTCATGTTGTTCTGCTCTGGTGGATTAATTGTTGGTAACAATTATAACGCAATGTCCGTGGCAAATTCCAGCATGTCCTTCGAAGAATGCAAAATTTGGAGGACTTTAAAGCTCATCCTGAACATGAGACCGACATATTTTGTAAGCCACCTGTTGTTATCTAATTCAGCAGTTCTAAGTAATAAATGAAGGAATGAAGGTGCTTCACAACTTACATGGTAGTCATCCCAGTGATCCCTGTAACGCTGGAAGATAGAAAAGAGTAAGAGGATGTTAGTATACCATTCGTATACGGTGTCTCAAATTGTACTACAATACATATAAGGTGATGATACACTTATGCCAGTACACAAGTCACTCAACACAGTACCAAATCCTTCCAAAAAGGAGGTGTTTCCTCGATGTAGATGACTAGATGTAAGGCAAGGCTTATAGTAAGGAAAAAGTCCATTCGTAATCCCTTAACGTTTCAATTCGTCTAATTCTCGTCCCACATTTATAAAATAGGATAAAACCCATCCTCTGCCAAAACCAGAGCAAATCACATCCAAAGCTGGTTTTGTGGGTGGTTTTAGGTGACGTGGTGTTCTAGGTGGCAAATGAGCTGACATGGCTTGAAATCTAAGTAAGCGGGCCCAACTGTAAATGACCCATCCTCCAAACAGTTATTATTCTATGAAACAACACTGGCTGGTGGGGACTTCCTGTCATATATAGAGAGGAGCACAGCTGAGGAAATAGGGAACGCGTGTGGCGGCAGTTCTAGTGCCTCACCGGTGGAGGTAGGGCGATGGCAGGGGTGTGGTGACCTACAAAATGGGTCGCTGGAAGGTGGAGGGTGCTAGTGGAGGTGGTGGCACAGCTAGAGAAGTACGGTAGCACACTTACGGTGGCTTGCAGTGGCCAAACTTGAGGAAGACGAGGTCTATGGCACCGGCGAGGTACAGGAGAAAAATAGGTATGCACATGAGCATATAGGGGGTGAAGAACTCATTGGAGTGGTCGGTGAAGAAGGAGACGAACCGATGCGGCTTGGCGACGGGAGCCGTGGACGACGCGAATGACTCGTCGTGAAGGCGGCGACCTTGTGTGGGAGTCCAAATGAATGGTGTGGATAGATATAGGGAGGTGAGGTGAAACTCTAGTACGACGGGATTGAGCTGGGATACACCGTGCAAACAATGGCTATGACGGGCGTCGGTTCAGTAGAATTTGGAGAAGACAACAACGGGCGGCGCTCTTGTGAGCCAAACCCGAAATGGTTGAGGAGAAATGTAAAGGATGCACGGGAACACGATGTGACGCGAGAAGATTGGAATGGAACTTACATGGTTGGTCAGAATGACGAGATTGAGTGCGGCAGCATCGGCTCCATGGTCACCAGAGGGAGACATGAAGGTGAGCACAAGGATGAGGATGCCGAGGGAGTGCATATAGCAATAATGCGCTCGGTTGGGGCTGACCCGTGCACACTGTTGCGCTCAGCGGCGACCAGAAACAGACGGTGAGCTCTGCTCTCGTCGCAAGGTCGCCATGCACCACCGCTGGCACAGCTCAGTTCTCCACCGCCATTGCAGCTACCACCGGTGAGGTTGCCTCCCCCTGCTCGTCCCTTTTTTCTGTCCCAAACATCTCGTCGCCCTTCCACCACCGCCAGCATGCCCAGCCCAAGCAGCCATGGTTGTCTATACACCTCTGTGTGTTTGTGTGTGCATGCAGCAATGGATGTGGATGTCATGTCAACTCAGATGCCAAGTGGGATGCCACATCACCCAAAACTGCCTACGAAACCACCTAAAGATGTGATTTGCACTGGTTTTCCCAGTTGAAGGACGGGTTTACCCGGTTTTGCAAATGAGGAATGAAAATTAGACGAATGAAAAGAGTTTGAGGGACCACGGATGTACCTTTTCCTTATATTAATGTCTAAAGGCCTTGGTTTCTGTAATACGTTTAATGAATCATTGAGTGTTAATTATTGGAAGAAACTAAGGAACCACAGGCTAAATTTTCATCAACATGAGTACTAAGGGAAGATTAGGACTTCCTATTTGATACTCGGCATTTCTAATTTCTAAAAGCTCAAGGGTGGCTTCATGAAGAAAGCAAATGGTATGTGAGCTATATGACAGTAAAAAGAAATATACTCTTTTGTATTTGTCCTTGTAATGATCTCTGCCACGGTGTCGATCACCCCTATCTCTCCTCCGTCGCTCTCCTTCCTCCCTTGCCTGCTGAGCTTCCTGTACACAAGCAGTTATTGTTAACTTCCTTAACAGCGCTAGTCTTTTGCCTCAAGGGCATCAAATGATGATCAAAATAAAGTAACTCAAGACAACTTAAAATATACTATTGATAATGCTCTCGTTTTAACCTTATCTTCTCTAGCTTTTCTCTCTTTTTCAGCTTCTTCAAAAGCCTCCTTTTCAGCCTGCAATAGAGGGAAAACTAAGACCATGTTTTCAAGAGATGGGTACCACAGATCAATTTTGTAAAGATTTATTACCTCCTTATTTGCACCCCAAGTTTCCTCGGCAATCTTTCTTGCATATTCCGGGTCATCACATATCAGAATGTTGTCAAAAACTGAACCAGCTTTCACCTGCATATAAGTGAGTTGTAAGTCTACATATCATTCAGAACAAAATTGGATTACGACGAAGCAGTCTTTGAAAACACTGTGTCATGTACCTGCCAAACTTCAATTCCAATATACTTTAAAGGTTTCAGTACATATAGATCTGGATCATCCTCAAACTCTGCAAAAGTGGTACACTTTATAGCATAAGGCTGATTTTCAAAGTGAGGCCTAGTTAAAAATAAGGTGTGGGATACTGGAATGCAACAGCAGACTAAATGTGCATGTTACTATAGAATACATAACTGAGTACACACTGTACCGTATAAAACTAATAGCATTATTGGCTTATTTTTAACATGCACATTGCATGTTAAAACACATTCATAGTATAAGCTCATTTTCAAAGTGACGTCCAGCTCAAAATAAGGTTTGCAGACTAAATGTGCATGTTAGTATAGAAGATATAACTGAGTACACACTCTGCCGTATAAAATTAGTAGCATTATTTGCTTACCTGGATTATCAATCCATGGGATCTTCCATTTACCCTTGTAGTTAGGATTCTTAATTTTCTGTAGGTGGAAGCATGGGAGAATGTGACCATTACCAAAGAAATAAAGTGCCATGAAGGATTGATTGCCAAAAAAAAAAAGAAAGAAAACAAACCTTGCGCTTCCATGGTCCCTTATATGCTCGATTTGGTATCATTCTAGGCTTCCATATGCCGTCATCATCATCGTCCCATGTATCAGGCTGATTTAGAACAAAAGATGCATATTTGTCATCATGTGTTGTGTTTATTTATACAGAGATCTTCATTGCATGAATGTTTCTTTAGTTATGCTAGGATATGCATTGATGCCAGCATCTTACATGAGGTGACTAGGATGTTTGTAAAGAAAACGGTTTTGCAACAACCTCAAAGAGCTAACCATGTAGCTGAATTGGTCAGTCTTCATGATAATTAATAAATACATTAGTTGGCACTAAGTGATGCATGATCAAATAAACCAAAACCATTTGTAGTAAGAATTGTGAATGTAATGGCTTATTGGTTGGTGTGGTAAGTTTGACTAATACTAGAACTTGCATACCTTTTTATCTTTTGGATCAGGAATCTCTTTTGGAATAGAATCATAGCCCTGGCCAAAGCAGATGAAAAGTTACAAAACAATGTGCTGTACAATAAAATATATCGATTCACAAAAGGAAGTATGGCAACACAAACCTCTGGCTTTACTTCATCAGGATCATCAATATACTCTCTGTCGTCCCAATCCTTAGGCTGCAAAAAGGTATTATATATATATATAAGTATATATATGTGTTAGATGATTCTCACATTGTAATTTCTTGTTATAATACAGCTCCGATTATGAAAATAGCAAGCTCCGACCTTTTTGGCATGAACATCCTTAATTTTACGAGGAGGGAGAATGTCCCAGTCAGTGTACATGCTCCCAGATTCTCTTTCACGGTTATCAACAAGAAGACTATAAGAGGCATCAGGCCTAAGAATGAACGTGTAAACATGCGTTAATCTGTCTGTTTCACATTGTAGATCTTTCTTGATAGGATAGTTCTGTCCTTGATAAGAAAGTATAAGATGGAGCTTCTTTGTTTGAGTCCCACAGATATCTGGCCCAAACATCAAGCTGCATAAGAGAACATTAAGAAAGTTAGCAGGCATCACTCAGCAGAAGACTAGAAATACTGAACAAATAAACGATTTATATTCAGTACATCTATGCATTACTGATTGGATCATCCATTCACAAGCCGTGTTCTATAGATGAACTTACAAAATATAACAAATTGAGTGAGATAGAGCAGCATTCATCAACTATATGAACATCCTAACCACACAGCTAACACAATAGACGGAGGTCCTTACTACCAGCAACAATGGATCTTTGTAGGAATGGGAAATTCCATAGGGCAAAAGTACTAAAAAATTTACCTGTATGGAGTGTCCCCACTAAATTTCTTCTGGTTGACGTAACCAGACATAAGCTTAATATAGCCGCCACCACATTCAATGTCCTGCTCAAACTTTATGGAATACTGGACCACCAACGTTCGATCCTTGTTACTGAACTCAGGGATCTTGGCTGAGATGGCAAAATGCCTAGCATCCAGTGTTGTTTGTATGCCTAGAGGTCACAAATAAAACAAAGAATCAAACGGTGTCCGGAATTAAAGCTATATAGTAAGCAAGACACACCTTGTGATCAAACCATCAACATCATGGTCAATTAAAACAGGAAAACAAAACTATGAGGGGCGAAAAGACAACCTTTGTCATCAGGATCTCCAGAATATCTTCCTGCAGTGTGTTTGAACGTTCCAGCTTTCCCTTCGCTCCTTTTCCAATCAGATTTCACCCAACGAGCCTCCCAACCATCTAAGCATTCAAACCGTACAGTTATACAACAACACAGGAAAACACTGGTCAATCAAAATAATAGGAAATTTAATAGTACGGCAGCTACTTATCCAATCAAGCTCATAAAAATTGGACAAGGCAAGGCATCACAACTAAGTCATTCGATCCAGCCCATGTCATCGGTTCAGTCTTTCCACTCCATCATTACTACTTCCCAGTGACACGATAGGATGCTTAAGGCACTACTAATTTCACTAGGAAACCTTGACTACAACTACTAGATTTGCCCCTTCAACCTCTTCTGTGAATCAACAAACCCTTATCCCTCCGATCCATATCCTAAAACAATTAACAGGGGAAGTAGAAATTGCCAAGGACATGAACAATACGTGCCTACCCTGACAATACTGCTAAATCCAGGGGGAGACATAGCAAAATACCACGCGCCCATCAATCACCCATCCCAAAATAGAAATTGGGAGCAGCGAATCCTCCAGTAGGGCGCTCCCCACCAATTCAAATCAAGCAAAAGAACGGGAAATAGGGAGCATGCAAGCACCCCACAAACTGGTAAGGCTAGGAGTAACTGGGAAGGGCGGTGTACACCAGTCAGCACCTTCGAAGCGCTCCTCGAAGATGACCTCCCCGGAGGCGAGGAGGAGCAGCGATGACAGGGCGAGGAGGCGGCTGAGCAGCTGGTGGTGGCCGCGGCTGCGACTACCCATCGCTGGTGGCTCGCCGGAGAAGAAGGGGTGGCTCCGAGCTCCCCCTACTGCAGCGTGCTTTGCTTGCTTTTCGGCGTAATGGATTACTTGAAGTGCGCGCGAGGCTCGGATGGCCCGTGGATATGGGGCTTATTCACAATAATGCCACTGCGGATCTGAATGGAGGCATCAGAAGTTTAGAATATGGTGGGGTGGCATTCTGGTGATTCGAGGAAGACTTGAGGCTAATTGACGTGCGGCACTGCGGCCACAGGGATTAGTGGACTGGAGCAGAGCGGCCTCCCCCTAACCACCGAGCCAACGGGCGGAGACCGGCCGGCGACGACTTGTCGGAGTCAACGCCTCCACGGTGGGTCGCGACTGCAAACACCAATGGAAAGCGTGCTAATCGGATTCCCACCGCGGCCAATCACCGCTCGGCAAAGCGCCGGTGAGAGCCAATAAGGGGCCGCCACGTCACCGGACTGACGTGTTCGCTGTACTACTTCACCGCGCGAGGCAGGGAGGCGCTCGTCGCCGTGCTCGTATCGTAACCGTATCGTCTGGGTTCCTGTTGACCGCAAGTCAACACCTGGCCGTCACGGCTGGTGAGTCCTGTGATTAGTTGCTTTTTTTTTTCCTAGCCTTTTTATGTCCCTCTGAAACAGCCTAAAATGAAACAAGAAAAGCAGATGGTGAACATAATGCACAGCCAGAATCAAAACTCGATCCATTGGACGACGGTGGATTATATCATCCGCGCGTCGCACCAGTAGTACTGTAGTAGTGAAGTTCCCGCTCCACGTCGGCCGGCCGCGTGGATGCAGCGGCGGTGCTCGAGGAAGGTGTGCTCTGATGAAGGGGCTCGCCGTCCATGACGTCGGTGATGTATGGACCATCCCAACGATTTTTAGAGAACCAGGGCAAACTTTGACATAAGTAAAGAGGGCAATGATTTGATTCAACAAAGAAAATTACTAATCATCAAATACATGCTCGAGTTCTTATCTAATACAATTAATAAGACTGTAGTGACTTCATCTATTATATAGTAAAAGCTCATGAGAGTTGCTAAGAAAAAAGAGAAACGTGTTAGAAATTATCACAAAAAATCAAAACATCTATCCCTTAATCTGGTGGACTTGTCCTTAATCTGGCAGGACCCTAATTAAGTTGAACTATAATAGCCTTTGGATGCTATTATTTAAATAAAAATATCTAACCGTCTATCTAGCAGAGAGTTATAATGGTTTAGATTAAAAGAAATAATCCATACCAAGTACAATAAAAAAATAAAAAAAAATTCAGAATAAAAAAAATATGAACTCCAAATTAAAATCCGTACGTAGTTAAAATTCGAAAATAAAAAATTAGTAGTTGGATTTATATACGAATTCTAATCTAAAACCGATATGCGAAATTAAAAAATAACAATAAAATTAACATAAATTCAGAATGAATAACAAAAGGAAATTAATCATTTGATTTTAACTATAAATTAAAACCTGAAATTGGAAATTAAATAAAAAATAACAACAAAATAACAGAAGAATAAAAATAAAAAAAATTAGGGATTGTTTTTAATTCCATACTATGTGGAAATATAAATTTTGGTTTTATTCTGAATTAAAATTCCATAACTATGCTAATTTGAGAAAAAAAAAGTAAGGAAAGGAATTAGATTTGTAGATATAAAAGCTATTAACTATTATGTAATAAAAGTCGATGACATGATTTTTATGATCGCTAAGAAAATATAGAATAAGCTAAAATTTCTCAAAAAGATAAAATATTCTGATTCTTTATTTGGTGGACCTCCATGGAATAAAGATATTAAGGCAAAATGGAGCAAGTATATTTTCTCCTATAATATATAATATCGAAATATCACAAATAGAGTTATGCAACAATCTATTTTTCAAAAAACAAAATCACATATATATTGTCAAGTCATTTAAACATACTTTAAAGATGATAAACGCGCAAATACGCAGAACACCTTCCTAATTCTTCTTAACAAGCTCAAAAGCATCGAAGTCAAAATAACACCGCTATATATACAGGGAGGGGGGACCGCCACTGCATCCCAACGGTCGACCTTCCCAGGGTCCACCTTGCTCGTATTGCTTAGGCCCTGTTTGTTTTGACTTAGGTTTTTTGGCTTTTGGCTTAAAGCTAACTTTTTGGCTTAACGAGCTTTTAATCCGTCTGCTTTTAAGCAAGACATGTTGTTTGGTATCCTGGCTTTTTGATGGATTGCATGGTGTAGCCAGGGTTCACAAAACCGGCGAAAATTGCGGTTTTCGAGTGTACCACTGTGGTTCGATATTCAAAACCGCTCGGTAAACCGTTTTAATTTAAATTTTAAAAAAACAAAAAAAATTGAAAAAATTTATGCGTTGAAAACCGCTCGAAAACCGTTGAAAAACCGCGGTTTTCGCTTGAAAAACCGCGGTTTTCGCTTGAAAACCGTTTCTTAAAAATGAGCGGTTTCTCGCGAAAAACCAAATGGTTTTCTATTTTTTTGAATTTTTTGAATTTTTCTTATTTCTTAACCCTTCGGTTTCTGACGGTTTTCGAGCGATTTTTCGAGTGGTTTTTGCGGTTTTCGAATTTCGGTTTTGTGAACCCTGGGTGTAGCTTATTGCTAGAAAGTTTGAAATACCCTTTAAGGTTGTAAGGACTTTTCTTATGTATTGATTTATCTAATACAAATGTTTTATACTTTTTTCACCGAATGTCGTATTGAAAAACATAGATTAATCTTGAGATCAAACTTCATTCTGAGCATAATTATTTATCAACTTGATCCGGGTCGGTGGAGGAGAAAGGAGGCTGAGGACGGCGGAGGAGGGAGGAGATCGAGGACGACAGAGACCGGAGCGGCGGAAGGAGAAGACATGTCGCACAGGGGAGCGAGAGAAGACGAGGAGAAATGAGGAGATGGGGGGATGATTCTTGAGTTTATATATGATGGCATTTGGTGGGTAATTTTGGAGACTTTCAGTGGCAAAGGGTTATTTTATCCTAAAAAAGCACTTCTTACTTGGATTTTGGCTTATAGTTATATGGAGGCTTTTGGCTTTTTTTAAACCTGGCTTAAAAGTCAGTCGTTTATTTCGGTTTTAGCTTTTCTGCTTTTAAGCCAGTGAAAAAGCCGAAATAAAAAGAGCCTTATTCTATATCAGAATCGCTTATCCTTCGATACCCCAATTTGCTAGTATGCCACTGTTCCACGTATGTTATTATGTACTCTTCACAAGAAATAGATTGATCTATATAATTGATTCGTGTGCAGTTCGTACAGAACATCGACCTCATCAACTTAAAGGAGGCTGCTCAGCACTTCTCAAATCAGAAGCCGTGCGCCTGCGCCATGCGGACTCCCACCAAATCGGCCATCAATCATTCATCATGGCACGAGCGCATCCATCTAGTGTTAGGATAATTTTTAGATACAGATTTTATTAAATCAGATATTTATCGAATAATATCGGATCGAATATAAATACGGATTTTTTCCTTCAAATACGAATACCATGTTGGCGATATCTCATGACCGAGATATCCTACCAATTTGCCTTAGCAATCTCACTTCCAGCCAAAAAAGAGTGACACCATATATATTACATGGCCAAATCATAGTAATTTTGACCGGAGATGTTGTGAAAAGTAGTAAATTCTGCATTGCAGTTTTAATGGCACACACACAAAAAAAGAGAGAAATAAACAAACAGTATGTGTGAGAGACTATCTCAAATTTTGTAAGGAAGAAACAACATTCTTTCAATGCGACAATTTTCCGTTGAGATCGATGTACGTAGTATAATATTACCCTCAGGAAATACTTGGTGAACGGGCTAAGCGTGCACCGGCGAGGGTATCCGGTCGTCGCCACCGGCGGGGTCGATCGCCTTCCTCCATATTGGACGCGTGGCGGATCGATCGACATTTCCGCAGACGACGAGATGGACAAGAGAAACCAAGATTGGATTTGGCGAGTAGCTAGCTAGCTAGGGGTGCAACGTGCATGCAGTTGCCGTTGCGGAGTCCAAGATATATATCAAGATGGCCGGCCTCTGGTATACATGGCGGCCGGAGCCGGCGCTCCGATCGGATCACGTTCGGAGTAGTAGCGCCATCTCGTACGCAAATCCAACGATTCTTTTTGAAATAATATATTTTTAATGAAAAATTACAGAAATTATATAGTGAAAAAAAAACATTTATACCCACCTGTCACTATTTTAAAGTGAGATAACACATTGTGCCAATCCAAAACACGACAAAGACTCTATCGTCAGTGTGTCTGTCGCCGTTTGGTTGTGCGACAGAGAGTTAAATACTCTTTGAAATGTGCAGTAAAATTTTTTTTGAAAACACACATAAGTACCACAGTATTCAATCTCGAAACAATTTTTTCTGCAAAACAGCTGGTCTCACGATAAAATTGTAGGAATAATAAAACAATAGATATTTTTGTTTTATTTGGCCGAGAATTTTTTTTCCACTCATTTTAAAGCGGCGTGCGAGTTAAATAAAGGAATTTTTTAAAATAATACATTGTTGCACTGATTTCATTCAAAAATTCACTGTAACTTGTGAGCATTAATTATTAAAAGTCAGTGTTATTTTGACAGTTGCTAGAAATTTAGAGTTCAAACCAGGGTTCAATAAATTCAGAAAAATTCATATTTGTTAGTGATAATTCATGTAGTATTTTACAAAATTATTTGTCAGTTACTTTTTTTGACAAAAAAATCAAATTTTGTTGTTCTTCGTTCTCTTTCGGTGTGCGACAAATCATAGTAAACATTGAATAAAACCCGACATTGATATTACAAAGTGCAGTAAGTACAACAACTACAATAGCATAGCATGTGAATTACACCAAAGATACATACATATCTTAGGGAATTCATATAACTAGGATATAACATAAGTACATGCCTCTGATGAAGGACTAAGTCACAAAATCATACATTCTATAGCCATGTTTGTCGGAATAGGTCACTACAATAAAAATAAGAGTAGTTATCTATTGTTTCCTGACGGAGTACTATATATGGATACCTAATAGGGCTTAATGTAATATCATCGTCAGGATTCAGAGGACTCCGAGGACGTAAGGTTCGTGGTCTAGGTGGCATGAAATCGTTATCATCATCGTCATTTGTATGGTTAGGAGCTAGCACTCCTTCAGTGCTTGTTGAACGTCCTCTTATATTGTTGCTTGAACGGCCTGTTGTAGTAGTGATTGAACGGTCTGTTATGATAGTGCTTGAACATTGAGGTCTAAGTGACATGAAATCGTCATCATTATCGTCATCGTCATTTGTATAGTTAGGAGCGAGCCCTCCTTCGATGGTGGTTGAACGTCCTCTCGAACTTTCACGCAATCTTGTGTGGACCTCTACCCTCCGCTAGATCCTCTTCTCGTCTTACATGCGAATCGGGCATCACACTCGCCAAGAGCATATACATCGCTCACAATGCAGGATATCTTTGTTCAGTAACTCTTTATCCTCCGGGAAAGACTAACACACAAGACGAGTATACGAATTAGTTAACTTATGGATAATGCTAAAAAGATTAGTAGGATGAACAAATAGAAAATAACCGATTTAATACTCATAAAGCAGGTGCACCAACGCCCAATTGCAACAAGCAAAGCCCAGAGCGAGCGCGGCGGCCTCGAATCGGCCCAGCCTAAACAGCCGTCCCTACCGCTACCCAAATGCCTACGAGACCATTCAGGGACCATTCCATTCCCGACCGACTTCAGCGTTCCCGACCCGCAGACTCATTCCCGACTCGACTCAAAGAGGTTCCCGACCCCGCAGCGGGGCGGATCCCGACTCCGACTTCGGCGAGGTTCCCGACCCGCGGCGGGGCGGGATCCCGCGGCTCCGACTCAGCGAGGTTCCCGACCCCGCAACGGGGCGGGATCCCGCGACTCGACTTCGAGCCGCGTGCGCGCGCCGAGTCCCGTGTCAACCTAAGGCCACGTGCCCCACGAACGGTCATTCGGCGTGATGAGCGAGGCGGTGGTCCCTTCCCAAGACAGCTTTGATAAGTCTGCGAAGCCACGCCTCTGTCCCATCACCACCCACCCACGGTGCAAGGACACGCTTCTCCGAGGCAACTCCAACGTCACACGCGACTACGCCGGCACCCACATGGATCACGAGAGCGCCACGCCACTTCCCGGAGGATTACCTAACCACTCGACCAGCTAGACCACCGACCCAAAGATAGGCTCAAGAGCGGCGACTGGGCCTACGAGCAAGCGACCGATCGGCGGAGCGATTAGCGACGGCGGGCAAGACGAAGCCCCTAGAAGTAGCTCGCCGGCACTTCGCCAATTCTCGATGTAACCCGCCTTCAGATCTTGAATAAAGGAGGCGGAACCTCCTAACAGGCAAGGAGTAAGAGCTACAGGAGAGCTTTTTCCTCTTCTTCCTCTTCTTCTTTTTCTTCTCCTTCCGAGAGCTAAGTTTAGATCATTCTAGTGTTGAGGCTCCACCTCGGCTTGTAAAAAAAACTCGGTGCAGTCATCCGCACCCCAGTGAATACAATACCAACGCACGAACTGGAGTAGGGACCTTCGGCCCAACCAAGATACATCTTGGACTCGGTCTAACCATTCAGGGAGCGGAACGCGCAGCCCTTAGACTTACAAATTTACTTGCGCGCTCAAACGCCGGCGGTTGGCGCGCGCCAGTAGGGGCTTCGCGCGTCTTGGCAAAGATCTCCGGATTCCCATTCGTCTCCTTGATGGCATTCTTCTCCAACGACGGCATGATCGTGTTAGGGAGCCGATCCGCCGGCTCCCTCGGCTTCACCGTCACCTCGGAGGAGAGCTCACGCTCATCCCAGCGCCACGGGAGGCGGCGCTGCGAGGAGCTCGACACCATCTCCGGCGCTTGCCCCACTCCGGCTTGAGCGCCCGCGGCCCCAAAGCCGAACTCGAGGAGCGCTATACCTCCTTTGGCGAAAGCCCCTCGGGCCGCGCAGAGATCCCGTCACCTCCCGCCGCCACGACTTGTAGCTATGGTGGCTACATGCCAACCTCCGCCCACGAGTTCTTTGGAAGACTCTTCCACCACGGCCCAGCCCGACACGAGTATCCCGCCCCAGGCGGCACTCGCGAGTGCAACGTGGCGAACACTGTACGATTTGGTCGTAGCCACCGCTGCTCACGACGGTCCCCGTCCGGCCGACCGAGGCACGGAGGGGGAATACCCGCCGCGGCGCTGAACGCGCCAGCTCGCCGCGCCGAGCTCCAACGGCAACGCTGAGAGCCGAGGAGCGAAGGTCGAGCTCGACCGGCCTGTGCCAACTGGAGCGAGGCGAGCGAGCCCGAGCGCAAGTCTTTGGCGACGCGCGCGGGCGCGCGCCAAGAGCACCACAAGTTGGGGGCGTAATCCGCGCCCCGCTTTTTCCTCACGCAAGCCAAAACGTGGCTGCGGCCGCAATCTTGCCCGAGGCCTTCCGAGCCCGCAAACCCGAGGCCGAGCTACCTACCGAGAACCTTCGGGGTGGTGGAGCGCGCGTCGCGGCAAAGACATGCAGCCTCGGTTCCTACCACACCGGCGCTACTTTCGCCATCGGCCCATGCACCATGGAGCCGGTGGCGCGCCAAGACCGCACCCCACCATGAACCACCCTGTGCCTCACGCACCCGGTGCGCCAATACTGGTAATGTTTACGACATCCGCGCCACCTCGAGGCGCGAAGAAAGATGGCGGAGGACGCCGCCCACTCACGTGTTGCGGATGGTGGCGCCACTATCGCGGCTCGAGCCCCGATGGTCCCGACCACGGGCTTTTTGCCAAGGATCCGCCAGCGGATTTCCCGCCCGATTCCGGCGCCTACCAACATTGCCAAGTACACCGGGCCACCAACCTGTGTCGGCTCAAGATTACCGGCCGCGTGCGGGCCGGGGAGCGACAGATGATCTCTTCATCATCCAAGACCTCCCATCTACTCGCGGACTCGGCCGAGCTCGCTCGAGTACCGCCTCAAAAGCGTCAGAACTGGGCGACTTGAAGAATCTCTTCGTCGGTAACTTCCGTGGCACTTATAAGCGCCACCGTAACTCCTGGGACTGAAGGTCGCAAGCGGCAGCCGGGAGACTCTCCGGACTACATCCGAGGTTTTCCGCCAGGTCAACGAGCTCCCGACATCTCCGACGCCGATGTCGTGGGAGCCTTCATCTACGGCACCTCCGCAAGGCCTTGGTGCACAAGGTGGGCCGCCTCAAGCCCAGACCACCAAGGAGCTCCTCGACATCGCCACCAACCACGCCTCGGCGAGGAGGTCGAGGGCTATTTTCGGGAGGAAAGGCCCAGCAGAGCCCGGCGTCAAACTGGTCTCCTTCCGACCGCTCGACAAACTAGGCGGCGGAAGCGATCCGTGAGACCCAGTGGTCGCCACGGCCGACCGCCGCCACGCGGCAGCGCGCGCGCCGGCCGTCGCCACCACTTCGAGAAATTGATGGACGGCCCATGCCCGAACCATGGGTTCTCCGTCAAGCACAAATCACGGATCGCGAAGTCTGAGGCGCTATCTCTCTAGCGCCCCCACCACGCCGCGAAGCAAAGGAAAGAAGCTCGCGCGCCCGCGAACGGCGGAGAAGAAGGCAGACGACGAGTTCCCGAGCCCGACGGCGCCTCATGATCTTCGAGGATCGGCTTGCTACGCCGACAAGCGTCGGCTCAAGCTCGCTCTGCGAGGTCCACATCGTCGCGCGGCGCCCCCAATATCTTCGGTGGTCGGAGTTCCGATCACCTTTGATCGGACCGATCACCCGATCGCGTCCCACAACCGGGAGGTACTACCGGTGGTCGGCCCGCCGTCGAACGGCGCCTCACGAAGGTGCCGATGGACGGGCGCGCCTTAACATCCTCACGTTGAGACGCTCGACGCTATGGGGTCCCGCGCTCAAGCCTCCGCCAAGCAAGGCACCTTTCCATGGCGCCATCCCGCCGCCAAGCCCATCCGCCGGCGGTCGACCGCCGTCACCTTCGGGAGCGGAAACTTCCGCACCGAGACCCTCACCTTCGAGGTCGTGGATTTCCGGCGCCTACCACGCCATCCTGGGAGGCCATGCTACGCCAAGTTCATGGCGATCCCCGCCACGCCTACCTCAAGTCAAGATGCCCGACCGCATGGAGTCATTACGCGGCATCGTCTTTCCAGCTTGCCTTCAATCTCGAGCGCGGCGGTGCGAGCTCGCCTCGGCGTTCGTTGCCTCTGCGAACTCAACAAGCTCGGGAGGGAAGCCGCCGAGTCCGCCCCCGAATCCAAAGAAATCGGGCGGGATCCTTCAACCGCCGAGGACACGAAGGAGGTCACGGCCGATCCTCGTGATCCGACCAAGACCGTCGCGGTCGGAGCCACGCCCCGCCAAATAGGAAAGCGCTCGCCGACTTCCTCCGCACTAACAAAGATGTCTTCGCATGGAGGTCCTCCGACATGCCGGCATTCCAAAGGAGGTCGCCGAGCACTCCTTGAGCGTCCGACCGGGCTCAAAGCCGGCCGCCCACGCCGCGCCGCTCGACGAGGAAAGGCGCAGGTTATAGGGAGGAGATCGCCAAACTCTTGGCGGCGTGGTTCAGAAAGAGGTGCGCCACCACGAGTGGCTAGCCAACCTCAGACTTGTAAAAAGAAGAACGGCAATGGAGAATGTGTGTTGACTATACGAGTCTCAACAAAGCATGTCCCAAGGACCCATTCCCTTACTCTCGATCGACCAAGTCATCGACTCCACCGGGTGCGAGTCTCTTTCCTTCTCGATGCCTACTCGCTACCACCGATTGCGCTAAAGGAGTCCGACCACTCGCGACTTCCTTCATCACTCCGCTCGCCTGCTCGCTATGTCACAATGCCCTTCTACCAAGAACGCGGGCGCTACATACCGCGATGTATGCAAACGTGCTTCAATGACCGGATCGGCCGCAACGCTGAGGCGTATGTCGACGATATTGTCGTAAAGACCAGAAGGTCGACGACCTTATCACCGACCTAGAAGAGACTTTCGCGAACCTTCGACGGTTTCGCATAAAGCTCAACCCAGAAGTGCGTCTTGGGGTCCCCAAAGGAAAGCTCTTAGGCTTCATCGTCTCGAGCGAGGCATCGAGGCCAATCAGAGAAGATCTCGCGATCGCAAGGATGGGCCCGTCCAAGAACCTCAAAGGTCCAGAGGTCGACCGGTGCCCGCGGCTTTGAGCCGCTTCGTGTCTCGCCTCGAACGCGAATGCCGCTCTCTGGTCGCTCAAGAAATCCGACCGCTTCGCTTGACACTGAGGCTCGGAGGCCCTCACCCGCTTGAAGGCCTTCCCGTCCTCGCCTCGATCTGGTCGCCCGGCACTGTGAACCGGCCGCTCTCTACATCGCCGCCACTACCCAAGTCGCCGCCGCGCCTCGTGGTGGAGCGAGCGGAAGAAGGCCGTGAGCTCAAGGTACAACGGCGGTCTACTTCATCGATGAGGTACTTTCCGAGTCCAAGACTCGGTACCACAGTGCGTTACTCTACGCGGTGCTCATCGCAAAGAGGAAACTCGCTCACTACTTCGATCAAGACGCCATCACCGTGGTGACCACGCCCCCACTAGGCGAGATCATCCACAATCGCGATGCCTCGTGAAGGATAGCCAAATGGGCGCCGAGCTTAGCGGCCATGGCATAATATACGCCCCTGACGGGCGATCAAGTCGCAGCTCGCCGACTTCGCCGCCGAGTGGACCAAGCCTGTGCACCACCAAGGTCGAAGACCCCGAGCATCGACAATGTACTTCGACGGGTCTTACACCAAGAATGGCGCGCGCTGGAGTCGCCATCATCTCCCCACTCGAACAGTTTCAATACGCCATTAGGTTGCTCTTCGACGCGACCAACAACATTGCCGAGCACGAGGCTCGCCAACGATCTCCGGATCGCCGCCGACCTCGGTGCCCGCCGGCTCTACGCCCATGGGGACTCCAAGCTTGTCGTCGACCAAGTCATGAAGGCCGCGGGCCCCGAGACACCGCATGGCCGCGTCGTCGAGAAGTACGCCGGCTCGAGGAGCGGTTCAAGGGTTTCGAGCTTCACCATAGCTACCGACGCTACAATGGCGAGGCCGATCACCGCCAATCTTGCCTCCAGCAGAGCCCGTCCCGCCCGGATCTTCGTCTCCGACCTCCTGCGGCCATCGTCCACCGGACTCGGCGGTGGCGCCACCGACCAATCCAAAGACGGTCGCCCGACCGACGCGCGGCCGGGCGTAGACTTGGCGGATCGCCCGCGGTGTGCTAGCACTTGAGTCCGATCGAGGAGGCCCTACATCGACCGCTTGACGGACGGGTCACTTCCCCGACCGACCGAGGCCGGCGCCTCGCCCGTGCAAAATCCTTCGTCCCTGATCGGCCTGCACCTCTACAAAGGAGTCCTCCGGTCCTCCAAAAATGTATCTTGACCGACCAAGGAAAACAATTTGCTGGATGACATACACAATGGAGTCTGCGGTCACCACGCAAAGACCCGATCTCTTGTGGGAAAGGCCTTTCGACAAGGTTTCATCTTGGCCAACCGTGTGTCGACGCCGAGCATATCGTGACGCACCGCGAAGGATGCCGCTTTGCTCGTGAGACGATCTGCCGCCAAATTTCTGCTTTACTGACGATCCCCATCACGTGGCCTTTGCCGTCTGGGACTCGATTTGGTCGGCCTTTCAGAAAGCGCCGGGGCTTCACCCACCGCCGTCGCGGTAGATAAGTTCACCAAGTGGATAGAGGCCAAGCGGCCGTGGCGCCACGTCGGTACAAGCGCCATCTTCTTCCGCGACATCGCTTTTAGGTTTGGAGTCCCAAACTCCATCATCACCGGCAACGGAACATAGTTCACGGGAAGGAATTTCTCAAGTTCGTGGCGACTTCAACATCCGTGTCGATTGGGCGTGATAGCCCATCCGCGACTAACGGCCGGTCGAGCGCACTAACGGCATGATCCTTCAAGGACTCAAGCCGCGGATCTTCATCGGCTCAAGCATTTCGCGGCGCTTGGTAGCCGAGCCGCCTCCGCCTCTCGAGTCTGCGGACCACGCCGACCGGCGACCGGGTTCACACCCTTCTTTATGGTGTTCGCGCCGCCGCCGTTTTGCCCATCGACCGAATACGGCTCCCGAGATTGCAAGCCTTCGATGAGGCTCGGGGCTCGCCGCAACAAGACGCCATCGACCACTCGACGAGGCGCGCGACGTGGCGATCCGCGGTCGGCGGATATCAACAAGCCTGCGCCGCTACCACGGCCGCCAAGTTCGAGGACGATCCTTCAAATACCGGCGACTTGGTTCTGCGTCGGTCCGGACAACCAAAGATAAGCACAAGCCGACGCCCACAGGAGGTCCTTTCACCGTCGTGGAAGTTCTCCGACCGCACCTTCGACTCAAGGACGCCGATGGTCGCATCCTCCCTAATGCCTGGAACATTGAAAAGTTAAGGCGATTCTATCCCTAAGCTCTTTTCTTTTTTCCTGGTATAAGTCTTTGCCTTTCTCCCAACCGAGCACCTGGTCGCCACGTGACGACTCGGGGGCTGCCCCGTGGGCGCCCCCGTTCAGGCCGCTTCCGGATGGTGTCTGTGCGGGTCGGTGACCCAGCCGACCACGAGGTCTATCCCGAGCGGTAACCCTCTCGACCCGAGTGCTACGGCCACGCCCGGCCGCTATGGTTGCCCAAAGAGCACTCGCGGAAGAAGGAAGCACCTGAGTGGGATGACCTACTGGTCGATTGGGAACAATCTTCCCCCACACGAACTCGGCTAACTCACGTACTCATGTGGGTCGGTGACCCGACTAGTCACAGAGTCTATCCCGAGCGGTAACCCTCTCGACCCGAGCGCTACGGCCTCGCCCACGGCTATGGTTGCTAAGTAGCACTTTGCGGAAGAAGGAAGTGCCCGAGTGGAAAAACCCTTGGCCGATCGGGAACACTCCGAACCCCCATGAGTGCGCGTAACTACCGCATAAACAAGACTCCTATCCTCTTCGGCCCTCTCAAATTGACCCGACCTACGCATAAGCGACCCGTGGTCCTTGAGGCTATGGTCGGTCAAACCCAAACGCAAAGGAGAGCAAAGAGGCAAACCGAGCTTACAATTACTTACGATCGTTTACACAATGCCTTTGCAAAAAAAAAGGGGGCTAACTTCTTTCTTCCTCTTCTTCACGGTGGCCGATCGCACGGAGGAGGAGGACTGCATCTTGAAGGCGACCTCGGGCGGGGCGTGGTGGCGATCTCCGAGCATGCGGCTCGACACGAGCTCGAACACGCCGACCTCGTCGTCGGTCGGTTCCGGCGATGCCGCTACTCACCATCGCGAGGTCGAGCACCGTCATAGTGCGAGACGGTGTTGACCAGAGCTGACGGCTCCCAACACGCGCCGCGCAATCACACCGCCTCCACAAGCCCCGCACTTTCGGGCGGTAGCGAGGGCAAGTGCGCTCGCTCTGCCTCGTGCCCAAGACTTGGCGCGCACCTCTGGCGGCCCCGAGGGCTTCCAGATTCGGCGCCCATCTCGGCCCTACCATCCTCGGAGACCCTCGGCGCGCGAGCCTTGTCCTCGGCGCGATCGCCACGTCGCGGGTCTCCACGCCGCATTCAGAGCCTCCATGGCGACGCCAGTTTTTCTCGCACCTCTGCGAGTTTTCGGCGTCTCGGATGAGTCTCTCTACGGTTACCCCAACCAAAGAAATCAATGGAGGAGTTGAGATACTTACTTCCGCAGAGTCGATCAGCCGAGACTCTCGTAGGATGTCCTCAAGAAGCCGCTCCTTCCGGTCAGCCTCTGCTCGGGCCGAGCTTGTTCGGCGTCCTCCCGGGCCGATCCCGCCCGACCGCAGATGGGTCGCTCGCTTGTGCCACCCTCAAGCGGATGGCGGCGGCCCTTGGCCTCGGTGACCTCCGCCAGGAGGATTCAAGCTCCACCACCCTTGCCCTCAAGGCCTCGGCCCCAAGGCACTCGTCGTAAAGGGCCTTTGAGGCCTCCTCCACCCTAGGCGGAGTTTTTCGCCTCCGTCCGCCCAATGTTCAAAGCCTCTTGGGCAAGACGAAACTCAAGCCGCACCGACCACTTTCTTCCACACTGCGGCGCTCACGAGCATCCGAGCGACGAAGGAGCTCGCTCGGCGCTTCGAACAGGCCCGCAAATGCCGCACAACACAAACATTTCACAAATCGCGTAAGCATATCGAGAGTTACAAAGTCGACTCCTTCGCCGGCTACTAAACCGACGGGTTGAATCCCCGACCATCACCTCCGCGCCTGTTGAAGACTCTAAGGCTAGGGTCGACCCTTATGGATCAGCCCTATCTCCTCCTCCGAACCGTGGCGCCTGCCAAGGGCGCCCACTTCGCTCCTCACCGGGTCCATGGATCCGGCCACGGGCCACATCCGGCAGCAGACCTTCGCTGTGCTCGCCGGAGGAGCGGCGCCCGACCGTAGCGCCATGGCGAGGCGATGAAGTCGGCCTCGGGAGCCTCAGGGGGGTCGGACGCCTCGCATCGGCGCGCCCGACCGGCCGCGGCCGCCGGCGCTACCGCCGACCCCTCGGAAGACTATCTCGACCGGCACGCCCGGTGGAGTCAGCGGTCGCTCCACCTCTTCCGGCGCCCTTTCGATCGGGCGCAATGGCCAGCGGCGTCGCCGTCCCCTCCTGCAGGAAGACCCTCGCGTCGGCGCGGCGTCGGGTGGGGCGGCGGAGCTCTTCGCGGCCTCGATCTCTCCTCCTCAAAGGAGGGCGCGTCCACTGGTCGCGTGCTCCATAGGCGCCGACTGACGCGGTACCACCGAGCCGCGTGACCGCCACTTGAGAAGTGGTCGCAGACGCCCCACCGTCCGCCCGTGTAGGCGCTGCACGTCACGATATTTAAAAGTCACCCGAGCGGCTTTTCTACAAAAAATGTTCCAGCAGAAGGGAAGAAATACTTACTGAGCGGAGCGGGTGCGCGGCACGCGCGCTCTCTTCGTCGGCCCCCCACCAAGGGCGGTCGGTGGCCGCTTCCGGCTACCACCCGGTCGGCGCGTCGACAAGCTGCGCCGCAGACGCTTCTTCGCCGAGGGACCGCGGCCGCGGGGCCTGCTGTCGGGCCAACTCTCGAGCCACCACTCACCGGAGGGTCGGGAAGGAATGCGCTGTAGTCGGGGAAGCTCTCCCCACTATCAGTAGAAGTCGTCCCCACCGCGGTGGACTCCGACACGCCTCGCGCGCGCCTTGCCGCGCGCTCCTTCGCTTCTTCTTCCTCCTCTCCTCCTTCGCTTTTTGAATCGGCCTCGGCGGTCTTCGCCGAGGCCGCCTCGCTTCTTTCTCCCGGGAGCGGTGCCCGGAGGACATGCCTGCGAGCCCCTAGAGGATACAAAAACGACCGACGGTCGACGCTAAGAGCGAAGAAGAAAGAAGCGAAAGAAAATCCCACAAACTCACCAGATTTGGGAATGAGCCGACGAGAAGGCTCCCGGTGGCCGCCCGTGGCCACCGTGGCGCTCCTCCGATAATCGCCGCCACCCGGCCTCCACCTCGACGCGGCCAACTCGGCCACCTCCATCCTTGCCCGGTCGGATGGCCCTCATCTTGGAACATGGGGTGCGGCTCGAGCGCGGGCTCGCGCGCGATCCTCATGAAGGCGCACGACAACATCCCCGGCCACCCCGTTTCCTCGAGCCCCGATCTCCTCCACGATCGGGGCCACCTTGTTCTTTTCCTCTTCTCGGCGCCCAGTCCATTGCTCCATCGCGGCGGAGCTCGCCCGAAAAAGCACGGGCGCTGCTTTTCAACGTTCGGACATAGATCCATTCGGGCGCCATCCCTTGTTAGAGGACTGCAGCTTGATGTCCAGTACTCGAGCTCCTACCGCTCGGCCGAGGCGGGCCGCCCATGGCGCCGTCGCGTCGACGGCTGTCTTTCCAAAGCCTCGCTGGAAGAAGTGCGCCACAAACGCCAATCGGCTCAATCCCTAAGAAGGCCTCGCATGGGTAATGAAAATGGCGATGTGAAGGACCCGTTAGGGTTGAGGTGGTGCACCTCCACCTTGTAATGGAAAAGAAGCCCTCGGACGAAAGGGTGGAGCGGCGGGCGGCCGCGCTCAAAAACGAGGCGGGACCACAACCTCGTCGCTCTGCGGCGCGGGATAACGGCCCGGTCGGCACCCTCCACCGAGGTGCCTCTGCGGCCGGAGGAAGCCCTTCTTCACTAGGCCGAGCGCGCGACTCTCCGTCATGGGCACTCCGTCCACGACATCTTCGCGGGGAAGCGACGGAAAGGTGAGAAGAAGAGGGGCTGAGGTTTCCTTCTCGCTCTCTGGCGTTTTCTTGCTTTAGGGACGAGAGACGAAGAAGGCGAGAAAGCGTGGCTACCCGAGGCACCCCAACAACGTATTTATAGGAGGCGAGCGGACGCCGACCGAACGGACGCCTCCTCGAACGAATCGTCGCGTCCGCCCTCGTCATCACGCCGCCTGTAACTCCGATTTCCAATTCCACTCGCATTTAATCTTGTCGCGTCAAAGTTGCAGAGTCATAAAGACGCCGCCCGACAGCGTGTCCGTTACCTCTTGGTCTCGCCTTTTGGCCAAGACGGTTGTTCCGGCGCTGCGAGAGCCCATTGGGCCGCTGCGGTCCCAAGATGGCAAAAAGCTTTGTGGCTTGCGCCAGGCCCAAATTAAAGTCAGGTTCAAAAGGCCTAACCCACCGGATGGGCGTAGGGCGCCCAATGAAACTTGAGCGAGGGCAAGTCACGAGGTGAGCCCCGGTGGGTCCCGGTTGGGTCGGCTGACGACCCAGTCCACCTCTACTCGCGTCCGAGACCATACTTCACACTCTCCCGGGAGCTCATCGATGAGCGACAGCCAGCTGTGCTCTGGGTCGGCTGACGACCCAGGGTCCATACGGGATTGAGTAAAGAAAGGTTTCTTATGGGTCGCCCCACAGCAGGGCAAGGACACCCTACTCTGGGACCGTCCGCTCGGAAGGGTCCCCCTTGGGCGGGACCTCCCAGGACCCACTCGGACTACCCGTTACTAGCTCCAAGAGCACGGCGTTCAAACCAACGCAGGTAAACGCGCGTCGCTCACCCCCTCCAGGTCCCACACCTGCGGATGGGGTAAACTTGTGGGATAGACGGCAGCTACTCCTCGCGCAGCTTCCCTCGCGGGACGGGGACTCGGGATGGATACCCGCGTCCGGCTCGACGTTAAACGAGCACTCGGGCATCGGAACCTCGCGAGGCATCCGGCCGCCCTTGCCGACCAAGGCATCCGGCCGTCCGGCCGCCTGACCAAGGCACTCGGACACCGGAACCTCGCGGAGGCATCCGGCCGTCCCTGCCGACCAAGGCACTCGGACACCGGAACCTCGCGGAGGCATCCGGCCAAGCGTCCTTGCCGACCAAGGCACTCGGACACCGGAACCTCGCGGAGGCATCCGGCGTCCTTGCCGACCAAGGCACTCGGACACCGGAACCTCGCGGAGGCATCCGGCCGTCCTGCCGACTAAGGCGGCGTCCCACCACGACGTTAACGAGCACTCGGACACGGAACCTCGCGGAGGCATCCGGGCGTCCTTGCGACCAAGGCACTCGGACACCGGAACCTCGCGGAGGCATCCGGCCGCCTTGCCGACTAAGGCGGCGTCCGGCTCGACGTTAAACGAGCACTCGGACACCGGAACCTCGCGGAGGCATCCGGTGCGTCCTTGCCGACCAAGGCACTCGGACACCGGAACCTCGCGGAGGCATCCGGCCGCCCTTGCCGACCAAGGCACTCGGACATCGGAACCTCGCGAGGCATCCGGCCGTCCTTGCCGGCTAAGGCATCCGGCCACGACGTTAAAGAGCACTCGGGCACCGGAACCTCGCGGAGGCATCCGGTCGTCCTGCCGACCAAGGCACTCGGACACCGGAACCTCGCGGAGGCATCCGGCCGCCCTGCCGCCGACCAAGGCACTCGACACCGGAACCTCGCGGAGGCATCCGGCCGACGTCCTTGCCGACGTTAAGGCACTCGGACACCGGAACCTCGCGGAGGCATCCGGCCGTCCTTGCCGACCAAGGCACTCGGACACCGGAACCTCGCGGAGGCATCCGGCCGTCCTTGCCGACCAAGGCACTCGGACACCGGAACCTCGCGAGGCATCCGGCCGCCCTTGCCGACCAAGGCACTCGGACACCGGAACCTCGCGAGGCATCCGGCCGTCCTTGCCGACCAAGCGGCGTCCCACTCTGACGTTAAGCGAGCACTCGGACACTGGAACCTCGTGGAGGCATCCGGTCGTCCTTGCCACCAAGGCACTCGGGCACTAAAACTTCAAGGCATCCGCTCATCCTTGCCGACCAAGGCGCCGACTAGCTACGGCACCAAGCGAGCGCAAAGGAAGATTTCTTGAGGAACAAACCGCGAGTTCGCACGTCCGACCACTCGGAAACCAATCGCCGAACTTCCTAGCGCCGAGCTGATCAAAGCAGAACAAGCAAAGCTAACTCCTTCATGAAGTCATTCATAGAGAGAAAAAAAAAGGATTTCATTAAAAAGCCGGCAGGCTAAAAAACTTTACACCATTTTACATGAGGCACACGCAAGACTCTCTATCTACACCCAGACTCCTAAAAACTCCCTACGACAACGCCGACGGTAGGCCCTTGCCTGGCCGACGGATGCACAAGGGTCGGTGAACTGAGGTCGTTGGAGATGACTTCTTGGTAGGCCCTTGCCCGGTCGTCAAGGTGAAGCCACACCGCGGAATGGCATGCCGCCGCTGCCGCTCAATGACATCGACGCAGCCGCGCCATCGCAATCGGCGCCCTCGCGCCATTGCCTCTAGGAGGGCCCCTTGCCACTCCAAGCCTCGGATCGCTCAAGTAGCGCGTCAACGGCAAAGAACGTCGCGAGCTACTTCTTCTCTCTTTGGGAGTTCGGCTATCGCCTGATCATATTCAACCCAAAGCTCGTTCAAAGGGTCTTCCTCTTCCACCACGATGTCATCACCGAAACTGAAGACTAAAGGGTGTCTTGAACACATTTCAAGAAGGAAAGGAGTCTCGTCTAAGAGTCTGCCGCTCGAGCAACCCGTGGCGCCTTATATACCCATTCAAGGAAGATCAAACGACTCAGGAATAAATGCCGGCGAAGGAAAACGAAGCGCCCACCACCGGAACCCGAAGCGGTCAAGAAGACGAACGAGCAAAAACACACCTAGCCGTGCGCGGCGCGCACAACAAAGCAATTAAGAGGCTCCCGGCGGTTCGCATACCTCAGGAACGTAATCCCGGGCAGACGTCGGATGCGTTGGGGGCACGCCCGGCAAAAACTGGTAGGCCCCGTTGGCCCACCTAGTTGAACGGATCCAGTCAAGCTCAACCCCCAACCGAGTCTGCCGAACTCGATTGGAGGTTCGGGGGCTACTGACGAATACTCATAAAACAGGGGTGCACCAACGGCCCAATTGCAACAAGCAAAGCCAGGGCGACAAGCGGCGGCCTCGAATCGGCCCACCTAAACAGCCGTCCCCTACCGCTACCCAAATGCCTACGAGACCATTCAGGGAGACCATTCCCGACCGGTCCCGACTCCGACTCAGCAGGGTTCCCGACCCCCGCAGCGGGACGGGATTCCCGGCTCCGACTTCAGCGAGGTTCCCGACCCCGCAATGGGCGGGATCCCGGCTCCGACTTCAGCGGGGTTCCCGACCCCGCGCGGGACGGATCCCGGCTCCGACTTCAGCGGTTCCCGACCCGCGGCGGGGCGGGATCCCGCGACTCGACTTCGAGCGCGTCGCGCGCGAGTCCGTGTCAACCTAAGGCCACGTGCCCCACGAACGGTCATTCGGCGGATGGCGAGGCGGTGGTCCTTCCCAAGACGCTTGATAAGGCTGCTGAAGCCACGTCCCCTGTCCCATCAGCCAGCCACCCACAGTGCAAGGACACGCTCTCTCCCGAGGCAACTCCAACGTCACACGCGACTACGTCAGCACCCACATGGATCACAGAGAGCAGCTACGCCACTTCCCGGAGGATTACCTAACCACTCTGACCAGCTAGACCACCGACCCAAAGATAGGCTCGTGAGCGGCGACCGGTCGGCGGAGCAAGCGACCGATCGGCGAGCGATTGGCGACGGCGGGGCAAGACCAAGCCCTAAAGTAGCTCGCCTGGCACTTCGCCAATTCTCGATGTAACCTGCCCCTTCGTACTGAATAAAAGGAGGCAGGAACCTCCTAACAGGGCAAGGAGTAAGAGCTACAGGAGAGCTTTTTCCTCTTCTTCCTCTTCTTCTTTTTCTTCTCCTTCTGAGAGCTAAGTTTAGATCATTCTAGTGTTGAGGCTCCACCTCGGCTTGTAAAAACTTCTGCGATCATCCGCACCCTGATGAATACAATACCAACGCACGACCGGGTAGGACCTTCGCCCGAACCAAGATACATCTTGGACTCCAGGGTCTAACCATTCAGGGAGCGGGAACGCGCAGCCCCTTAGACTTACAAATTTACTTGCCGGCGCTCGAAACGCCGACAATAACTAACCTTAATATGCTCTGCATACTGATCGGGCAGCATCAGCACCCTATAAAATCTCGTAGAGAAACCTGTAGTAGAAGGGTGGTCGGCTAGTTCGCACACCCTGAAATATCTTTGACGCCACCCTTGCAAGTACGCCTTGAAGTCATTGGAGGTCATAAGGTTCAGGACAAAGGTTGTCACCTGATGACTCGATAATGTTGAATGCCACTTGCAATTTAGACACCACTTTACTTTGGTTCTCCTTCTTGAACAGATCAACCTTCCCCTTACGCGTAACCTTCAATGTGTAATGAAGGGCTACGCTGCTCATATCAGGTGTCCACGATAATGCTCTGCTAGAGGATCCAGCCACGGTGAAGTGTGAGTGGTAGCTGTGTATGTGTGCCTGCGGTTTGACCTTTTATAGTCTTCCCCGTCTACCCCTTCCACTGCTTGAGCTTCCTCCTCGGTCTGTGATTGCAATGGAGTGTAGGTTGCGCTAGGGAAGAAGGGCTGCTTGGGTGGCGGGTGGTTTTATATGTCACTTAGGTCTGAAAAAGCGGGCTGCAGCATGTTGTTGATTCAGTCGGAGAAAGCGGTGGGTTGCAGGGTGTTATCACTTCGCTCAAAGACAAACAGTGTGTTGTATGTCGCTATGTGATAACAGAGGTCGCGTCTCGTCACCTTTTAAGGCGGATGTGACAAATCGAACTGAGAAATCAATAGGCAGTGTGTTGCCGCCTTGGCTTTTCAGGTCGATGTGACAACAGGCTGGTAGCAGCTTTCTTAGATCGATTTGACAACACACTGCCACGAGTACTCAAATCGGGCTGAGAATACTGCTGGCAACGTGTTGTCAAATCAGACTGAAAAAGCTGAAAGCGGTGAGCAGAGTGTTGTCACTTTTGACTTCGAAAGGTGATGGATGCTTTCGGTATTTCACAACTAATTTTACTATGAGGAGATAACTACCGAATACATAAGTTATATAAGCCCATGAACAAGTTGCCACGAGTAGTGAAATCAGGCCGAAAAAGCTGAAAGCGGTGGGAGGTAATCGATGAATACGTAAGTTAACAAAGCAAAAGATGATATATGAAAACTACTTCAAAAGGCATCCATGACCAACTCTGTCTTCTCTGCATAAAACGAACTATTTCGTAAGAATAGCGTACAGTACAACAAGGATAGCCACATACACAATCTTCTCCAGCCACTTGATATGATCTAAAATGCGCTTCATCTTGAATATCAGCATGTTCAGCCTCTGCTCGAGCATAGGGTCCATCCTCTCCTCTAAAAAAAGCTGCATCCTCTGTGGTATTGTAGTTGTAGGACGCTCCATGGAGGTGTCCATGATGTCCACCCACTGAAAATTTGGCATCCTATACCATACATGATGAGGTGAACATGCTTTAAGGCCTTTCAAAGAAAGGAGATCTCTCTGAACAACTACACAACTCGAACAAGAAAAAATCTTGTTACGGGAAGGAATCAAACTAACTTTTCACTTACAGAGAAAAAATAGCATTTGTAGAACACCCGGCCATTATTTCCCTCGGTGTTGGCGTAGAGCACATTAGCTTACACATGGCAGTTAGGACAATCGACCTGTCTTGCAGTGGCAAGCGCACGAGCCCTCCGATTTCCCGAGCTCACCGTTTGGGACATGACCTTTGGAGACAAGGAATGAGATGAGGTCGAGGATATGAGGAAGCGAAACTGGCATGAAGGCCTATTTATAGAGGCACTCCATAGATTCGGCGGAAAAATGGAGCCAAACAGAGACACGTAGGGGCAAATTGGTATTTTCATGCCCCAGTTAGTGGGCAGTATTGCCGTTTTGGTCTGAGATAGGCAGTGTTGTCACTTCATGGTGCGCAGAGTGTTGTCAAATCGGGCTGAGAAAGCTGCTAGCAGCGTGTTGTCAAATCGCACTGAGAAGGCTATTGTGTGTGTCGTCCAATCAGCCTGAGAAAGCTGCTGGCAACATGTTGGCAAATCACACTGATAAAGTTGATGGTATTATGGAAGGAAAATATCATATCTTAATAGTACATAACTTAAGAAAACAAAATACCATATCTGAATGCTACATAAGTTAAGAAAGCATAACAACATATTAGGTTTAGTACATCATACATAAGAGAAATTTCTACAAGTTGGGTCTGAACTTCTAAGTTATTGGCTACTACTACATGGTTATATGATGATTCTTGTGTTGCAGGTACTTTTGTTAAAGGCTTTTAAACTCAACTATTAATACAAGGTGGCTCCGGCAACCTTATCATTAAGGGTATTAGCGTTAACGGAATTTATATTCTAAGCAAGTTGTACATAAGATATTTTTCTATAATATGGTTGTCCATATACTAAAGTGTGTTCCTGGATAGATCCCCCCAAAATTTGTGTTTAGACGAGTTATTTTGTGAACTGCCGAAAAAGCTTAAGTGTTTTAGAATCTGCGCTTGTAGTGATTGTTTAGGGTGTTAGCTTTGGCAGGATTCAGATAAAAAGTAAGTTTTAAATATGATCCTTTTTCAGATTATGGTAGTACATATATCAAAGGGTGTTTCTGGGCTATTCCTCCATAATTTTTCATTTAAACATGTTATTTTACGGGCTGCCGAGAAGGCTTAAGTGATCATGTAGTTTACACGGTTGCGGTCTAATTTTCTTTCTAAGTTTGCGTATAGGATATTTTAACCATTTTCCAGGCATTAGTAGGGGATATTTTAATCATTTTTCAGGCATTATGGTAGTACATATATCAAAGCTGATCTACGTGTTGTCCAATCGGCCTGATAGCTGATGGCATTACGAAAGGAAAAGGTCATATCTTAATAGAACCATAGCTGAATGTTACAAAATCTAAGAAAGTAAAGCACCATATTATGTTTAGTACATCATGTATGAAAGGAAAAAACTAACTGGCACCCCTGCGCGGTGCTACTGCTTGTGTGGTCCCAGGTTTCCTACGGCACTACACATGCCCGGAGGGATACATCAGCTGGTCAGAGGCCTGTCCACGAGTACCCCTAGCAAGCCGTATTGGTGCTTCGGAGTAGCGAAGACGTCTTGTGACTGCTGAGTCGGGCCGGGCGTATCGGCGAGGTGGGAGGGACCAAGGACCCCACCCATGGACTGCTGGTAAGGATCTACAAAGAAGTCCAAGTCGACGTCATCGAGTGGAGGGAAGTTAGCGGAGTTGCTCGCGCTCTGGTCAGGTGCTGGATCGACCGCTGTTGATAAAGTTTTGATGTTAGTACAACACATAATATGGACAACATAATAGATGAAAGGAGATCACGTGGTGTACCTGTAGTCATGGGGACGTACATCGCGAAATGCTGCCAATTAGATCCCCCGGTACATCCAGAGGGGGGCCGCCTGTGTGCGTGATGTCCCAACTACGTCTTGGGGGCGTGTCGACCCCGTACAGCTGAGGCACGTCCGTGAACCTATAGGACGTCGTCGTCCCTAGGCCTCCTACAGGACATAGGCTGGACGATGCGAGTGGTCTTCTGGCGTACACGCTGCAACGCCCCTCTCAGGAAGTCCATCGTGACCTCCAGCCTGTCCGTTCGGCCAACTCATGCCAGTAGTGCGTCCATCTCATCCATAGCCTCCCTGGCAAGGTTACTCTGAGCACGCATTGAAAGGCAAGTTAGTTGGTACAATTGCAGTAATGATACATTACATGGTATGTCAAAGAAGTACTAACCGGGCGATGAAACATCGAGTCCAGCTACGTGGGGTAGGTGTTCGCTGTGGAGGGAATATGCCTTGGAGGTGAGTCAACGACACGTACAACACGAACGCGTGTGCGAGGACTGAACCACCGGATGTACTCGTCGTACGTGTCGAAGTCGTAAGGGGCAGCCTTCTCGTGAACGTCCGCCAACGCATACGCCCATTGCTGAGCATGAGACAACATGCGTACCGCCCAGCTCATGCCACCAATGAAACCCGTCCGTGTAAGCTTGCATGAGAACAAGAACACTAACGTTAGTAGCAAGAACATCGCAAAAAATAATGCAATTGAAATTAACGTAAAAGAACACTCATGACACGGGGAAGACCTGACAGAGACCGAACTGCCTAATGACACGGTGCACGACGTACGTCTCCACGTAGACGTCGAACACCATGTGGCGCCGTGTCAACCAGAAGGCGGTGTCACGGGTGCATTACAGGGAGAGGCCATGAGGTGCTCGCGCGCCTACCAGCTCTGGGAGGTAAGGACACCAGATGACGCGATCATCCATCAGCTAGTCGAACATCGTTAGGGGTATGAAGTGTGTGACGTGACAGGCGTGAAAGTCGGCTACAAAAAAGGAATAGTCCAAAGTAAACTACTTCAATTTTATATGCAAAGCCCATACAACAATGTCACGGCCTCTGAACTGTCGGGCAATACTTGAAAGAGTGCCTCATCTCCTTACAAACTAAACATTTCTTCACACAACGCCCGCTTTCTGCAGCGTCCATGTCATTCCTTATACGTCTTGTTTGGCGCTGCCCTACGCCCTTCAGCCTACTGACATCAGGAACACACTGTGTATCCTCCAATCTCTTATGCTCCGTGAACAAACCCACCACTCGAAAGTCATAAATTTCTCCGCTCTAAGTTGCCGTCACTGCTTCTTTATTGAAGAATTATGACAAGAATATGTCTGGATCCATATGGATTGTTGAGCAGGTAGCCATTACGTGTGAGCATGGCTTGTGTAAGAGACGAGGCTTATTGCAGCTACAGACATATGTTTGCCAATGTAGAATGCATTCATGAGAAACTTTACACCGGTTTATCCCATGACCGATTTTCTCTTTACACAGTACCTCGAAATAAAGCTCCCTCGTGCCCATTTTCAATGCTCTATGCATCTCCCTCCTTTTGCTTTCTCCTCCATGTACGTACACATCACCTCTGAGTATTTCACATCAGGATTACTCATGCAGACTAACACCCTAGCATGGCGATCCACAAAGTACTTCGCAATACCATGAAGAACACCCTCTACTATAGCAACCAGGGGAAGGGGTCTCAGGCCTCGCATGACCCAATTGTATATCTCAGCCAAATTTGTCGTTATGACCCCATACCAGGCACCATCGGTGTCATAAAGCAATGCCTATTTCTCACTAAACTCATGCTCTATCCATTCAGAGAAGCATTTCATGGATCTTCCATTCCTCAGGACCAAGTGCGGAGGGTCCGTGGGTAACACTTCTAGCGCTACTAGTGCCTCATCTGTGCCAGACATTGGCCTCTTCGTTGCCCCTGCTGTATACCTTGATGTCAGCTCGTCCAACTTCTTTCACAGTGCATCAAACTTTCTCTGTTGGATCTAGTCGCACAACCTCTTAAAAAGCTTTGTAAGGTCCTTATTCTTGAATTGCTTGTAGAAGTTAGCACTCATGTGCCGCTTACATCACCTACTTCACAGATCAGGCCATGGATGTGTTTCTTCTGCACCTTTCTGCAACTGCATGACCACCTTCAACAGCACGGGATGCCAATCGTGTATAACACACACTTCAGACCGCTGATCCACGACGCCGGCTTTCACATTCCTTAGAAACCAAAGCCAGCTTTCTGTGTTCTCACCCTCCACTAATGCGAGCACTACAGGAAGAACCTGATTATTGCCATCTACTCTTATGGCAGTCAATATCTGGTCTTTATACTTCTCAGTCAAGAATGTCTCATCCACACATAACAACAGACGGCAATGTCTGAACGCGTTGACACATGAATCGAAAGCAAAGAATACCTGCTTCAGTACCATCTTCCCTGGGAAGCGCTGCGAGGGCTGCTCACAAATATCGATATAAGTTTCATGATTCCTTTCCTTGATCACCTCAAGCATATCTAGTAGATTCTGATATGAGTCTTCATACGTACCAAATCTAGTTTTCAATGCCTTCTGCTTTGCTCTCTATGCTTTCGCATAGCTTATGGTGTACTGAACTTCTGCTCTATTGCAAGTATGATAGTATATGGCTTTAAATCCAAGTTGCCCACAATCTCCCTATATATTGCATTTACAATAAAACATGAAAATATGTTTCTATGCGATTGGGCAGACTCCATCAGCACGTATGTGTGTGGGACAACTATAGAACACTTCCAAATGGTATCCTACTTAGGTTGGTACGCATGCACACGCCATGGGCAACCCTCTATTTGGTATCTGACATCATACACCCGCTGATCTGACTTCGCAACCTTAAAGGTTCTACGAAGCGACACTGACCAGGCTGTCACTGCTTCCTGAACCTCAAACTTATTCTTGTAAATAGCACCTTGCCTCACCTTATTCCGATTCGACTACCATGCGAAGTGTTCACCCTCGTTGACTACCAATCTATCGAACTGACATGCATCCCACTCCGCAGGGAAATGCTCTTCGTCATCTTCGTCGTTAATTTCTGGCTCTCTGCCTCCATCTCTTCAACCAACGATTCAATATTTTCTCTCTCGTCTGCCACACTCAATGGTACCTGAACATCTAGCATTGGAACATCAACTTCCTCGCCTTGCACACCCTCATGACTCGAGTTGACATCCTGCCTCACTAAGCATTCTCTGGTTCGGTCAACCATTCTCAGTTGCCAATCTTACGTACGAGCTTCAGGACTTCGCCCCCTTCAGTTCTACTAATTCCCAGTACGTGTAATCCCATCTCTGAGACCCTACTCCGTGCAGCTTGAGGTCATGCAATTTACTATCCAACGAGAATATGTGGTACAATAATATGTTAACTGTGCCCCATGAATGCTCACCAGCACGTGACATGCCAGCCATGACACTTGAAAAATGATTAAGTTTTGCCCCTTGTGCATCCATCTGCGAAACCCCTTCTCCGTAGTATATTTTAAATTCTATTCGTTCGTCCATACTTGTCAAACATTTCATGAATTTTTTAATGGTCGCACAACATAATGCTAACACATTTCAAATCTTAATCTACCCATATGACGACATACTCTACACTAATTCAAACAACTGCTACAGCCCTACAAAAATTAATTTTTTTTGTATCACATTGTATCTCGCGTAATTCTTGCACACATTATATCTCTCATAATTCTTACAGTTTTCTATATACATAGCTATTATAATTTCATACAACTAATTAATTACAAACCTAAATAATCCGATCACTAAATTATCAATTTAAATAAACTATTGCCAGTCTACACAGCTAATTAATTACAACCCTAATTAATCTCGTCCATATATCGTCTTTCTAAATATTTATTGCTCTACAAACCTAACTACTTACCAATCTATTTCATTTGATCACTAAATTCTAAATTAAATAAACAAAACAAAATTTACCTCAACACACGATGAATCTCCCCTCTACTTCTTCCTCCCCTCCTCCTCCACTCTTTTTCTTCCTCCTCTCCTCTCCCATCTCCCCTCTCCTCTCTTTTTTCTCCGGCGCGCGCACGAGCTCTCGGCTGTGTGTGGCAAGGCTCGGTGGAAATGAGGCCGAAGGCTGGGCGGCGCAGCTTTTACGCTCTCTGTCGATATTCCAAATTGCGACAGAGAGCTGAACCGTTGTCGACAGGTTTCTTTCGCGATTCTGCGACAGAAACGTTATCGCTGTTTGAAATCGCGACAGATGGGTATAACTGTTATTTGTTTTTGACATATTATTTCCGTAATTTTTTATTAAAAAATATTATTTTAAAAAATAATTCCTAATCCAACCCTGCACTGGATCGGAATTCGGGTCGAGGGCTCCCCATGCATGGATCGATCGAGAAACCGAGGAAGTGGACCAGTGGGCCGGAGCTCTTGGATCGGCGGCGCTGTGTTCTGCTATGTCCCATCTGCCACGCTCTCAGGGCCCTGCCTACCTGTCAATCTGGGCTTGGTCAACCGCGCGTGCTCCGTCACTCCAAGGCACCAGCTCAACGAGTTCGTGTACATTTCCACTTGTTCATATGCTCCGTAAATCTCGTTCATGGTTTACTATCTTCATTTTAAATAATAAAGATTGGGATGAACACTAGTCAGCTGAGCCATTTGTGGCCTAGACAGTGGAAGGATAAATACAAGGATATCTCAGCTTCTGTATACAACGGGAAGACCAGCAACAAGTGCATGCGTAGTTGTTTCAGACTATGTTTGACAATGTAGAAGAAAGAGAACGTATACGTGTTGTTTCGTTCAATTTAAGTCGTGATCTTTTACAATATGTACTCAACATGCCATGTGTGATCCTCCAGCCTAGTGCTCAAGCTTCCTCAGAGAAGAGACGGTTTGCTGTGATATGTACACAAAGAAAGCGTCCGTACGTGCAGCCCGTGTCATTTCCTGTAAAACGCACGACCATGCAAAGAAACTTTCAGTCACTAAATGTTAGGATCCTTTTTGAAGAATACTGTTCAGTTTTCACAGTTCAGTATGGACTCTTCTTTTTATTCTGCAATGCTTAAATCTGAAATGCTTAAACCACCGAGATACAGACCAAATCTTTAATGTGTCCTTCCAGCTCCCTTGCTTCGCGCAGTGGGCGTATATCTTGTCGAGCCGGATGATTATTTCTGAAAATGTCGGCCTCGCCATTGCCTGAGGGTCCCAGCATTCTTCAATCAGCCTGCAAAAACCCAAGGAAGAAGGGTTGCTTGATGCATTGTACTGGTGCGGATTTTGCAAAAACACGCACACTAGTGAACTGAAGTGAAGACAATGATACACAGGACGCGTCATGAACGGCTCTTTTTTTTTTTCAGAACTCACGCTTTGAAGTCTGAAGGATAGCCCTTGAGCTTGTTCTTCAGTGATGGGAGCCTCCCGTCGTATCGAATTATGTGGCCTGAATCCTCTGATGTTTTCACATGATCGGGGGGTGATCCTTCAACCATCTGACTACACCATAAAGAATGAATGATAAAAAGGATGACGGGTCTTCCCAAAATCCATTACAGGGATGATTTATCAAGCCTTAAACCATCTTTGCTTTGCATTGTGTATAGTAACTATATCTGGCACAAAAAACTTACTGACCTCATAGAGGATGAAACCGAATGCGAAGGCATCCACACTTGCGTTGAACAGTTCGTTTCTGTACAACTCAGGCGCAGTGTAGTGACCTAAACAGAAGAGTAAGAAGTTTGTCAGTAAAGCATGTTGGCTGGGGAAAACGAACAAGAAAACCATAACCCCATGTTGTTCTTTCACATTTGATTTTACTGAAAGTGGACTTACTGAAGCTATCAGCAAGGGATTCATAATTCATCAATCTCACTTTGTCAGGAACGATCTTCGACAGCCTAGTCAGACCGAATCCCCCGACTTTCAGTTGCCCCCCATTATCCAGGAAGATATTTCTGGCACCTTACCAAGATTCAAATAGTAAAGTACGGTACAACCATACAAGACTCAATTTCTTCATCTTACTTTGAATGCAATTTGTATCCCAATAATGTAAGGAGAGAACAACGGCCTACTAATTGCTTCATTTGCTCATCTTACTTTGGCTTTAGGTCGCAGTGGATGATGGGCTCTGGTTTGCACTGATGGAGATAAGTCATACCCCTGAACATTCAAGGCAGCAACAGGTTACAGGATACATCATTAATATCGATGCACATTTTGCATTGAAACATTATTTATCTTTTGGGGAAATGTAAAGACTAAAGACGATACGATGTATGTTTGAATTCTTCAGTTTCTGTCAAAATCAGAAGCTAGATATACCTGGCAATATCAAGGGCATATCTTAGCACCTTCTGACCATGTAGCTTACCTTTCCTCTGCATACAGTTTGATAAATCACCCTGTGTTTAAGAATAACCACATGAATAAGTCTATCCAAGGGTATACTTTTGTAATCTAGACAGTGGCGTATTCATATTTTTATTTGACGGTAAAACTTTAATTTTTTAATCAATGTAAAGACAGCATAATCTTATTACATTTGGATGGTGTTCAGAAACAATCATCATAGGTATGTTCTGAGTGACGGCTCCGACGAACTGAACAACATTAGGGTGCCGGACCTTCTCGAATACCGTCAGCTCATGTCTGAAAGAGTTTCTGTAAAAAAAGAGGTAATTTTTACGTCAAATCAATTTATTAGGCACTTTGGAGTTCAGCATTGAGATTTGCATCTTACATGGCTTCTTGATCGGAGTAGCTTTCTCTGTCGAGTATTTTCACCGAAACCTTGGTGCCATTCCATTTTGCAACTTGGTACGTGCCCTGTTTAATGCTTACACGATTAGCCTTTTGGTTCTGTCATTTTCTCCCCAGTGTCGTAAATCCATTTTTGAACCATTGTTTCTGAAGCAAAATTGGGAAATAAAAATTTGCACCTTGAGCACCTCATCACCTTTCCGGAATTGGAGCTCACTGGGGTTCAATTCGTACTCCGGTATCTCCCCGGGGTTAGATACCGTCATCGGTGTCCTCCTATTTCTCTGAAAAAAGGATCAAATTAAGATCAGCATATGAACCTCGAATTTGTCGAGACCGACCGACCAAATGAAAGGGACAGTTCATGTAGAAAGATACCGGAATCTTTGCACCACGAGCTTTCAGAAGGTTGTAGATCTCCGTGTGGCCATAACATTTGGCATCAGCTACAGCCTATGACCGGAGAAAGAAAAGAAATCATCATCTGATGCAGAAAGAAAATTTTGATGTCGATTTGAGGCCGGGAGAGATCATTAAATGGGCTCACCGTGCTGCCCCACCGGTCGCGCGCATCGAGGTTGGCCTTCCAGCTGAGTAGCACGCGGACGACGTCGGGGTGGTCCTCGCAGGCGGCGATGTGCAGGGCGGTGCGGCCGTCGAGGTTGATGCTGTTGACGTCGACACCACCCCGCAGCAGCACCTCGACGCCGGCCGCGTCGCCGTGGCACGCCAGGAAGAGCAGCTGCATGGTGGCGTCAAGGTTATCCGGCACGGTCAGCTCCTCCGCCGGCCCCACGGGGCTCTGACTCCTGCCGCGCCGCCGGTTCGGGTCCATCGACGACTGCCGCCCGAACAAGAACCGGCTGGTGGCCCGCCCCGTGCGGGGGGACTCCAGCGACGACTGCCGCCAGAGCTCCCCTCTCTGCTTCAACGACCCCGCCGAGACCTGCCGGTGCAGCACCACCCTCATGCCACTCTCCATGTCTCCAAATACTTGGCTCGGCGGACGTCGACGACCAGCGCTAGCTGCACCCTTACCTTAATTTGGTGCGGTCAGTGCATCCGGCAATGGGATCTCGGTGGCGGATCGGGGTCCCCGAGGCACTAAAGTGTGCGCCGGAGAGCCCCGCGGAGGTCGAGACCTTGCGCGGTGGGCTCGGAAGGGGGTGGAATGAGGACAGAAGAAGAGGAGAGAGAGGAGAAGAGAAGACGGGAGGAGGGAAGGGAAGAGTGGAAGGCCTCGTTTCCCGGGGCCGAAGGAAGTCGAAGGTTGGTTATTTTTATAGCGCGGGTAAGATGAAGTCTTTTGGCGCGTTTTTTTTTAATACCGTTGGGAGTGGTAACTGTCGCAATAGCCGCTTATAGGACTACATGGCTGTTACCAGCTTGGATGTGTAATAAAACTAAGCGCAACGAATATTTGGAATTGTAATTTTGAGTCGTTTTTGTTGAAGTATTCCACAGCTTAAAAAGCCTGTAAGTGTCGTTTTCGTACTTTTACTTTTAAAAGTGAGAAGCCGCTGCGTATTTAAGTGTGATTTTCTAAAAAAAAAATCATGTAAAGAGAAAGCTCTTTGCTTCTTCAGGATCACAACGATGAAATTATTGTTGTTTTAATGTATTATTTCGAAATGGAATCGACTTATGAATAACTATTTTCTAACAAATGACCACGTTACTTTTTAGAAAAACTCCATATAACACTACAAATTCTGCTCAAAAGTTCGTCTGGCACCTCGAACATTACAAACTAATCCAAATAACACTCTAGTCCGGTTTCTCATGGTGGTATTGCTTGCGCTGCATGATGGATCGTTGCTTTTGCCACGTATAGGATGACACGTTGAAAAAGTTTGAATGATAGGTGGAGCTCACAAGGGTTTCTCTTTCAAATCAAAATAGAGAAGGAGAGAGCTGACAACCACGGAAGCGTGATTGGGAGCTCGATGAGTGAGAAGCCTATATGAGCCTCACCTATCATTAACCTAACTTCACCTGTGTGTCATCCTACATGGTAAAAGCACTCACTCATTGCGCCACACAGGCAATATGATATGCAAAACCGGGTCAGGGTGTTATTTGAACAAGATTGCAAAGTTCGGATGATCAAATATCTAATTTTGTAGTTCAGAGTGTTGGATGGACTTTCGACTAAAGTTTGGAGGTTTTATATGGACTTCTTCCTTATTTTTACTCAAAAGCTAGACATTGGTTATAGCGAAATCTAGATATATGCACTACAAAGTGAATAGTACATTAATGTCAGTGCAAATTGATGGCTTGTGAAAATGTGGTTACATACCTAATCTATTCAGCTCATGTCACTTGTACGTATATAATGTCATTTTCAGTTTTTTTAAATATAGTTTCTCAATAAAAAGTAAATTTTCTCTACATAAACTTTTAGGCCTCGTTTAGAACAGGAGAGAATAAAACTGTTTCTTGTGAAACTCTTACAAAATTCTTACGGTCTAAACGAGACCTTTCATTTATACTTTAATATTTATACAACTGTCGAAAAGAAAAACATAGAAGGACCTCTCAAATCGTTATTAGGTTGCCAATGTTCTTTCCTTTTCGCGTCCTTACAACATTTCGAGATGGCTGAAGATTTTTATTCTATACTGACAACGAAAGCAAGAGCAGAATTATACTTTACATCATTGTATCGCTGTTGCTTGTCACCTAGACCGCGACGGCTATCAACACAAGGGATCCCCACGTCGGCACACCAATGCATGTGCGCCTGTTATGGGCGCAAGTTGGGAGGTTGGCCTCGCGCGCGCGCGCGCGTTTCCGCCCGTTTCGTTCTCATCGGCGTTTAATTCATCGCAGATATCGACGGCTCCGATCGGAATCCGTCTCGAGATGGTCCTCGTTTCACACGGCTAATAATCGAGCACTAGGATCGGTCTTAATCCATGATCAAGTTGTGGAATGATGGAACCAAAGCGCGTCCATCTTAATCTGAGCCGTCCATTAGCAGCTCAAATGTCTCCCTCATGTTGCAAGCCATGGCGAAGCTTCGTCTTCGTGTGTGATCTTTATAAACTGCATGGTACAACAGTAGTACCACATCACAAGCTAACGTTATGGACGTTGCAAGTACAACAGTGCCCGGAACCAGAAGCAATTGCATGTGCAGAATTATTCTTTTCCGCTGTTGTTTCAACTGGTTTGCTTGTCCTTGATTTCACTGTTGTGTACATCAGTACATCCCAAGCTAGCATTTTCCTTTTTGTGTTTGAGCTAGATTATTACAAGAACGGTTTTCCCATGGAGTGTTCAGTAGACTAGACTAGAGAAAGCCATGACATCATGACGGACAGATTCAACATGACCTACTTTCATTTTTTTTCCTCCTCGTGGTCGTGGTCACAAGCTTCGTGTTCAAGTTACAGGCAATGGCGTCAGAACATGGCGGCTGCAAATCTATATAAGCCAATTATGGTTGCGGTTAAATGGATTGTGTCCTGCATACGACGGGACTGATTTTCCATTGAAAACATTCAGGGAGGAGACTGGTGCAGCACCACGGAAAGTTGTTCCAAGCGCAAAATGACCGAGCTCGGTTCATCTAACTTCATGAAAGCAGTAGAGTTCAATGGGATGCTCAGCAATGAGTACCTACAAAACCCTGGTACATACAGATGCTTCTTTCATGGAGTCCACGTTAGTATTTATTAAGATGCTTCTTTTGTGGAGTGCCGATTAGCAGCTATCATTTTTCATGTCCCTATTATTCGTATGGACTAACGGTTTGAGTTGGGTTTTGATGCTTCTTCTTGTTCAAAATGTGTATTTTCACTAATTTTCAATCAGGATGTTCGAGTTAAATGCTCCCCTGATGCTGGATTTTTTCTTGATGTGTAAGGCTCTGAAAATTGTTACAGCCCAGTAGCATTGTACTTTTTCAAACCCGGGGCCTCCGTATATTTGGCCCTCTTACACACATTTTTTTTTTCATTTTTGGTGTTCTTTCGAACGAAATTACAAATCTAGTCAACTTCTCAACAGTGGAAGTACTAGTAGGCGATACATATCACCTACCATACTCTCCCACCTCGGCAGGTACCTATCGAGCTCGGGTACTGCGGCAAGTACTTGTCGAGCTCGGGCACCGTGGTACCCCACGCTACCAAGGTGGGTACGGTGTCAGCGACCTGCCATGGTAGGGTATCGCGGTAGAAGGACGCACGCTACATGTACACCCTACTTACAATACACACGCGCACGCATCCGCGTCTACACATGCTAGAAAAATTTATAGAGGCTCCACGATTTTACGGAACATGGGCATACGCTTTCATGTTAAACGTACACATGTGTGTGCACTCTAAACTCTGGTTATGATTCTTGGCAGGTAATTTCAATCTCTATTTCTCTGTCCACTTGTCAAATAGTTAAAGAATCCTCACACATTTAGCTACACTTCTTCTCTCTACATACAAAATGCTCTTGCGCCGAATGGATGCTATCCTGGACAGTCATGGCTGAGTTGCAAATCTGACATTCGAAATTGTAATTCAAGACAAATTGAAGTACTCCAAGGTTTGCTTAGCTTGTCAATCTGTTTATTTTCCACTCTCATTTGGCGACTATCCTGTTTTCGGTAAGCTATATACTTTCCTTCTTATTATGTGTTGTAGGATTCAGGAAAACATTAGTCAATGACTTGAAGGTTGTCGAAAATAATATAGGCTGGGGGTTGTTCATTGATTCATGTTTCATCCATTGTCAAACATCATACAGAATCTCATGGAATTCACCAATGTCCCCAAGACTTGGCATTGTTGGCAACAAGGTGAGGTTAAACCGCTGAACAGTAGGCTTTAAAAGGCGCAGATATTATTGGCTTATCTCCGACGCGTCGTGTGTTTACTCGGATTGATATCCTTTGATTTCCATTTTTGCTGAGCAGACTATCGCGGAAGATGTTGGGGATTGGTATTTGGGAAGAAGCCAAGGAGTAAAAGAGATCGATTGAGAGTATCCATGTAACATGTGGCAGTCAGCTGCCGCCTGCCTACATAATTTACATTGGACTGGACCGTTATTACCAGTCTTCTCTCATTTTTTACAGCCTGTTTCCTCCATCCAGACCTGCTCTGATGAAGCACCATCCAAAATCACATGCATTTCATCGTTTGTTTTGATCATATATAACCAGACGTTGTAATAAGTGGGGTTGTCCATCTCCTCACGCTTGTCTAGTCAAACAATAACCATCTTGAATGAAGGGAAACACGCTTACATGCACGCCTCAGATTCCACGATAGCCACCCCGACCTGCATTGCACGTTCTCCTGCATATCATTCTTATTTTGTGGTATGTAAAGTGACTGTCTCAATGCATTATGCATGTGTCATTTTTGGGTTACAAAATCTGGGGCAGTTATGAGACCGAGCACTTGCTCGGATGGCGACCGAGCACTTGCTCGGATGGCAACCGCGCAGCCCACCCGGGTTTGAGTCCTGAATTTGCCCGAATACTCGCGGGGTCAAGTGCAAGCTTGGGTGCGTGTGTGGGTGTGTACATTTGTAGTCTAATAGTTGTTTCTCTTCTATAGTGAATGTTAAAGCTGTTGACCAAAAACTTAAAAAAAAATCTAGGGCAGTTATGCAACAAGGGTGCATAGTTTGCACACCACAAAGCCCTCGGTTAGTAAAGCTTGAAGGAAAAAGTTCATATTTGATCGTTCAATTTTTTTGCCACGGTTTAATTTTGATCCCTCAAGTGCAAAATCGGGTAAAACTCGCCCTCTAATTGTCAAAACTAGTGCAAATTATATCCAAAGCTAGTTTTGTATGTGGTTTTGGGTGACGTGATGCTAACATGGATCCTCATTGTCATATTCTTGGACATTAGGGCATAAGTAGCCACCGTACCAGTGCCGCTCTACAGCCATGGGGCAACCACCTACTGACCTACCCATCGTAGACCACCTCCAATCGTTTTTTGCCGCTCTTGCACCCACGAGTTAACATTAGCTGCAGAAATCTGTTTTGATGCTCTCCGACGACCGCCTTATCCTTTTCTCACCAGCACCGTGTTCATCGCCGCCTTCCATGGCTCTACCCTGCTTTCCCTCTCTTTTGTAAGCTAGTGTGGGGAAGAATAAGTGGTGGACATCCCTGACAAATGGGCTGTGACCAAGGGAGAGAGGAAAATACAGAAGAAGCTCTCTATTGGGCTGACTTATAACTGTACATGCTATGTTAGTTTAGATACCAAGTAGGACGATATGTCACCTAAAACCGCCTGCAAACAAACATAACCTTGAGACATCATTTGCACCGATTTTGATAGTTGGGAATGAGTTTTACCCAATTTTACACTTGATTAACCAAAATAAAACTACGGTAAAAGTGAAGGGAGCAAAAATAGATTTCAAAGGCATAAACTTCTGTAAAGAAGATGGGATACGCCACTAACATGTCACGATCCTGGTGTCACACCAGAGAAATCGATTCGGGTTAAGGGGAAAGTTCGGGGACTTAAGAGAGAACAAGAGAGCAGATCGGTTTGGGGAATTTGCATAATGCTCAAATTGTTGCCGTCCTCCTGCTGGTTACAGAATATAAAAGTAGTCAGGGCAACACGCCGAGTGGGCCCAGACTACTGTAGGCCAACGTTTACTAGAATTCAAGCACGCAGGCTTGGATAACTTGAACCCGGTCCCATACGGCCCATGCTTCTAATCTGCTACTGCTCCATCTCAGACTTTAAGCTTGTGAGTTGTGACATGATAGTAAATCGAATCGAAATGACTAATTTGGTGCGGTGCGGACACAACGTACAATCAACGCATGGATGGATGAACCGGGTGTGTCCCAGTCCCAGACTCCCAGACTATTTCGCTCGCTGTCTGCTGTGTCGGCCCGACGTTCTACGAGGGACAATGTTAGCTGAGTTCGGCCTAAAGGATGGAGGAAACGGGAAAGAAGCACTAAAGCAGCGCTACGCATGTGATCTCTTGTGTGGATGTTTTTGTTGAGGAACCTCGCTATCGAATAGTCCGGGGTTCCCGAACAGATCTGAAGTGGAGAACAGAAAGAGAGAGACACGTGTTTAGAGAGAGCGAAAGCGGAAATTCTTTATTGCTAATGAATTACAGTACATAGGGGACCTCTCCTTTTTATAAGCGCTCATCCAGGGTTTTGGCTAAGGGACCACATGGGCCTTCCAATGGGCTATTAGGGTTTCTTAACAGTTTTATGCAACATTTGTTTGTTCTAGTTTTTCTGTTTTTGTATTTTTAAGCTATTTAGGTATTTTATTTTTTCAGAGTTGAATTTTCATTAGTTGAAATTTTCGCAACTTGAATTTTTCCAAGTAAAAAAATCTCAAGTAGGAAATTTGCATGAGTCCTTTTTTTTGAAAGTGAGTTGATTTTTCGATATTTTTGTGTTAAGAGGGAAGGGGGATATGACATGCCACAAAAAATCCAAACAACCAGCTATGTCGACGCTATTATGCATGCATGACTTTTGACTGGCATGGAGTGAGAAATAGCTACAAATACGTGTGCGGGTGACTCCATCACCTGGCCTCCACATCAGGGGACGGATCTACAGTGTACAGGTTGAGGTCAAACAACACCGACGTTCTCTAATTAAAAACACATGATTCCTTTATTATATAAACATATGATCAACTTATTACAAATCACAAATTGGTATTACGAGTTTGTAATGACCTCATCAACCCTGATAACCTTTCCTCATAGATCCGCCTCTGCTCCACGTTTCACGTTTACAGAGCAACCGTAGCTAAATCATCTTGTAGATATATGTAAGATAGAGCTTCCAATAGTAAATTATCTGCAACATTACACATAGTTAACCGAGAACGCACACGGCACTTTCTGAAATTTGACCGCTGAGTTGGTTGTCCGGAAGGTTGAGGACGATGAGGTATGCCATGCCATATTTCAGATACTCATCGGGATTTCACCTGAAAAGCTATTGTAAAATATCAACACATTACGGGATCTTTAATGACTTAGCGTTGCTACACAAGGAAGTTGGCTCTACTTACGTACCTCAAATTTCTTACAAGGCCACTTCTTCGGTACAACAGTGTTATAGCATGGTTCATGAATCAAACAGCCAGGGATGCCAAGAGTTATTCTAGAAACGTTTAGTACATATCAGCGTTACATCACTCGCCATGTTCGTCAATTACATATTGCAATGACCATATTTGATCATCTCCAGGAGTCACAGAACCAATAATTTAAAAGCATACATACATACATACATACATACATACATAGAGAGATATGTATATATATGTATATGTATATATATTTGTATATGTATGATTCCTATTCAATACAAGTTGTACAAATCTTGAAGCAAACTAAGGGTAAGTAATCGAGCTCTTTTACAGTATATTAAATTCAATACGAAACGTTCATTTTTTCCATCCTATGGATCAGGTTAATTAGAATTTATTTATACTTCCTCGGATAGTAGGGTAGTAGAAATATCCTTAACAAATCAACGGCTAGATCTGAGTTTTACTACCCACTATATACTAACAGTATAATACACCGTAAAATTTCTCAAATAATCATCATCCACTCTTCATCAATGTTTTAATATTTATACAGTTGTAAAAAAAAATCCATAAAAACACCTCTCCTATGTCATTCATGCGCATACACGGAAGACGTAGGGTCGGAGCTTCCCACAGAATATGAACCAGTGAGGGAAGTAGAAGGCCACCACGAACCCCACAACGAACCCTACCGCCGCACCGATGCTGGACGTATCGTTGATCCTGCGCAGCCTGACCCGTATCCGCACACGGAATCGCTTCTCGCACTTGTCATCCAACGGCGCCCCGCAGAGCCCTCGGTTGCCGGCGAAGATCGCGGGCGGGTAGAGCTGAAGAAAGTCCGGAACAGGACCTGACAACAGCTGGTTGTCTGCGACGTTCAACGAAGATAACCGTGAAAGTTCACCAATCTGCTCCGGAATCCGGCCGGTGAACTGGTTGTGCTGAAGGTTGAGGGTGTTCAAGTACGTCAGGTTTGCGATGCCGCGAGGGATTTCACCTGAGAAGCTGTTGTACGAGAGATCCAGATTGGTCAGGTATGGCGTCAGCTGGGAGATGTCTTCCGGGAGAGGCCCTGAAAAGTTGTTGCTTGACAGGTCCAGGGCAGCCATGCTGCTGCAATTCTCAAGGCCTCGAGGGAATGAACCTTGAAGCCCGAGGTTGCCGAGACGTAGATACAGAACCCTGTTCTCGTCAGGGTGCCAGCATTCCACGCCGGTGAATGTGCATATGGAACCTTCAGTGAGGCCTTGTTTGGGAACACAAATCCCGGGCAGGATCCCTGCTAAATCCCGTGGATGGTTAACCATGGGGGAAGTTTCCCCGGGCCAGCAAGTCAGTCCGTTTGGATGCCCTAGGGATAGGAATTCTATGGTCCGATCCACGCCATTTCCACCGGGGAAAAACCCTCGACTCCACACGTCGGGAAATTCTCCCCGCATTGCCTTCTCCGCACGACGCTCATGGCTCGCTCCGTCGTGCACGACGCCTCGTTCGCCTCCGCCTCCCTCGCTGGCGACTACCTCCACCTCCATCACTCGCAACCGCCTCCACCATGTGCTTCCTCCTCCAGTTCTCCAACATCTCAAGCGACGCGGCACCTCCTCCTCCCGCTCCGATGAGTCGGCGATGCGTCATCCTTCTCCGGTAGCAACTCCTCGATTATTAGTCAGCTTCACATGTTCTTCCTCCCTGCTCCTCGTTCTCCTGCTCCTAGGGTTCCTTCTTTCACAGATCTGGTACTACTAGGTCGTTTTGAGAAAGTAGAGGAGGGGGCTCTTGTTATTCATGACTTGTGAGGAACTTCCCAGTGCATCAAGACCAACTGTATCCACACGGAGACACTGAGACGCACTAGCTTGACAAGGTTTGCAAATTTTGCCAATATATTCCATCATTTTCTTTCTTCCTAGCCTTTTCTATTCTTAGTTTACTATGGATCTATAGTTTTGATGCATCAACAGCTTAGCCCTCCTCTTGTTACATCTTGAATAAACTTTGGGCATAGCTATAGTTTGATCTATATTCTAGATGGCAACGTCAAAATTGGGGAAATGTTTATTATTTGGGGAATTTTAATCATGATGTGGCAAATGTTTCTATCTGGACAAATCACAAGGTCACTGCCCCTAGGAGTCAGCAGATATCCTATTTGTGCAGCTGAATTTTCGTTTTTAATCGATATGCAATTGAATTGTTGGACAATGTCCAGTCTAATGATGCAGCTGAAATTGGTTCTCAGTATTTAGTTTGCTTGTCTTCTACTTCCACCCGATCAACGTTAGAAATAGGTACTGAACATACATGAAGAACTTGCAATATATGTTGACTTTTCATGCATGATTGTTCCCACTGAACATATTAGCACTAGTAATTCTGGCCTCCAAATCATCCTCATATAGTCATATGATTAATGTAATCTTCCTATTAATTCATCTCCAAATATTTCTCATATTGTCTAATTGTCTTGCCCCATTTGTACAGTACTAGTCAGAAAGCTGATGGGTCAAAAGAGGCCCCTCTCCCCTTGTGGGCCAACCTAGAAGTATGTATGTCGACAATTGTTCTGTCATGGATTTACCTAGTAAAATTTTTCTGTCATGGACCAATTGTTTGTAAGCATTTTCTATAGAGAATAATCAAGGGCATGGTATCTTCTATCAAATCACTTGTTCTAGGATACCTAAACAACAGGGCATATGTAGAACACCCATGTCTTCAGTGCCTTTTCCACTACTTTCAGTTTCGCCTCAATAATAAAATTGTGATATGTAATTTCATTCTAAACTAGATAGACTACTGAGAAATCTTTTGCTACTGGCGCTGGACTTCAGTGCACTTCCTGTTAGACCTAAACTGATGGACTATTTCATTTTCTTTGTTGTGCGTAAGACTAGATATCATTGAGTGATCATTATTGGAGGTTGGTATATTTTCTTGAGTGGATAAAATCAATCTGTATTTGACTAAAGATGAACTACATAGCTGCTCGAGAATCAAGGTAACAAAGGAAACTGTCTAGTTCTGTTACTAGAAGTTCAATTACCCTTGTATTGTGAAGTGGCCAAGTCTAAGGAAGTAAAAAAACAGTCAAAAGGAAATGGACTACTTAATGGGATTAACCATCACAGAGCTTAGCTAGTGATTGATTAAATGGATTAACCATCAATTGTCTCTTCTTGATTCTATACATCAAGATTGTGAGCTCCGGTGTTGAATTGGTAGGTGTTTTGAGTTTAAGGTTACTCTGTTTTGGTTTCTACCTTTGTTCTAACTTCTAGTTTTAGGTATTAAAGTTGCAAACCCTAACAGTCATAAGAGGAGTTCTTTTCTTGTTCATTTTTTTCCTTTTGTGCTGCTCTGGCAATTCCTATAAAACCATTGACTTTTTATTTCTTGTGACCACTTCTAGTGATCAAGACTTTAATTTGTTTCCTATCTGGAGTTTTTTATATGAAGCTTTTATTTATTTGTCTTCTCATGTAAACTTAAGAACTTCTTGTCGGTATCTTGCATGAGAAAGTATTCCTTTCTTTATGTCTATGTTTTAGTTGTGAAGAGCCTCATGCTAGGTTAAGAACATTAGAACTGGTAGGAAAAGCACATTATTCTTTCTCTGTATGATCGAACATAATCATACATTTTCATTATCAAATTGTATTTCTGCTAAGCTGAGTGCTATACATCAATTTCATAACCACCTGACAATAACTAAGTAGTGTATATCATACGCTTCTTGCAAGAACTGAGCGAAAGAAGATGGTACTAAAACTGAGCTAGAGAAGTCCTTGCAGAAACCGGAGGAACCAGTACCAGTTTTTATTTCTTAAGCCATTCTGGAAATGTAATAATGTAAGATTTATGACTTCATGCGGTGTTCTTTGGCTAGCCTCGGGCATGGCCTCACTTTTGGCGAATATTCTCGTACACTCAATCCTAGATTGGATTTATGTAAATATCTTAATCCTAGATGATGTGTGGATGCTACATTAGCAATTAACATTATCTTGTTTGGATTTTACGTATGTGTGAATGCTTTTATGAATCTAATCTGAATGTCTAATATGAGGATTTGGTCAAATGCTTTCTCCTATTTTTTTTATTTTTTTTGATTTTTTTTTGATTTTTTGGAGATTTTTGTAATGTTTGGGATTTTTATCCCATATTTTCCAAATAGTGGCAGGGAATATTTTCCATGAGGGATTATTTTCCAAGAGAATGAGAGGGATTCCATATGCCCTTCAAAATCCCTCTTGGGATTTTGTTCCCTGGGATTTTGTTCCCCTAGCATCCAAACAAGGCCTGAAGTTTGAGAATTTCCACGAGGATTGGAGTACACCGTTAGGATCACCCAGCGATTGTTTTAGGTCCTTCAAGCATTGGACGTCACCGTCATGGCCAAAACACGACGATGAGCTGCTTAGGAGCAGCAGCCAGATGACGAACTTAGTGTAACCATGCATCGCAGATGCAGCGAAGAAAGGAACGTGTACTAACTTAGCTTGGCCACGATCCGCACCGGCTAGCATTTTCCAGTGTCACCTGCCCATCAAAACTCGCATCAGAATACTCTTTCATACCACCTGTACCAAAAATACGCGAAAATACTACTGTCTAGCACGCAACTTCGATAAGAAACAATGCTCAAAGGAGTAGTAACCCGTGGAAAAAATGGCAAAAAATGAAAGGCTTCAGCTCATGAGCTCAATAGCTCGCTGCTCACCAATTATTCCGCGGAAAAGCAGAGCCAGCCTAGTTGTAAGTAATACACGAACGAAACGCGCATGCCCTTTGTTGGGTATTGATCCGAATTTCCTGTTGAACTTTAGGGACGTCTTTAGCCCATATTTCGGTGTAGTCAGTTTAGACTCGAGTCGTTTCATCCATCTATAAATACCTCTTGTAATCTGCTGGGGAGAGTTAAGACGCTCATTGTAAACTCTAGACATTATACTCAATTCCTCGAAATAGTGATATCGCCGATTGGCGTCCGTGGTTTTTTCCCGCAAGGGTTTTCCACGTAAAAATCTGCGTCTCGTGTTCGTGCTTTTGTGATTGATTTTACAACAAGTGGTATCAGAGCAGATCAATCACGAGAAAAAAAATTCCAGATCGGATCTGCTGTTCCCTGCGCGGCACTGTTCATCTTCTTCGGCGACGATCTGGTTCGTTGCGGCAGTGCTTCGTCGCCGTTCGTCGTCGACCACCGGTCTGCTCATCGCCGGCGCGCCGCCGCCGGTCATCCTTGCGCGGAGCCCGGTCTTCCTCGTCGCCCACCGATCTTCGTCGTCTGCGCCACCGTCGCCGGACTTCTTCCGCGCGTCGCCACGGCTTCCTGCCGCGTCGCCACTGTTCGTCGCCGGTCATCCTCGCGTCGTCGCCGCTCCGGTCGGCCTGCTCACCAGAGCGCTCGCGCGCTCGGTCTTCTTCCTCGCGACGCGGCTGCCCGGTCATCTTCTTCGTCCTCGTCGCCATCTCGTCGGCCGCCACCGTCTTGCCTCCAGTCGTCTCCGACGTACTTCGGCTCGTCGCCATCTCACCACCGGCCATCGCCCGCGCCGCCGTCGGCTGCCGCCCGACCGCTGGCTTCCAGCGCCACCGATCTGAGTGCAAAGTCTCTGGCCGCAGAAGATCCGGCCGAGCACCCACACGGGATCCCATCGTCCGCTGACGTCACGGCTGACGTCAGCTGAGGGGAATTCACTACGCGCACCCGGGAGTTCACACAGTATCTGATTTGTTTTTGCTACGTGCACCCGGTTCTGCGTACCAAGAAAATTGCCAGAAGCTCATTTTTCATCCAATTTTTTCCTGCTTGTGCATTTAATAATATTTCTCTGCATTATGGCCTCATTGAAGTATGATGTTCCTCTATTAGACCGTGACACCAGGTTTTCGCTATGGCAAGTCAAAATGAGAGCAATTCTTGCGCACACTGACTTGGATGATGCGCTTGATAAATTCGGGAACAAAGATCAAAAGGCCTGGACTAATGAAGAAAAAAGAAAGGATCGTAAGGCTTTATCTCAAATTCATCTTCATTTATCAAATAATATTTTGCAAGAGGTCTGCAGCTAGTTTATGGTTAAAATTGGAATCAATTTGCATGTCCAAAGACCTTACTAGCAAGATGCATGTGAAGATGAAATTATTTTCGCACAAGTTGCAAGAGGGTGGTTCTGTGTTAAATCACCTATCGGCCTTTAAGGAGATCGTTTCTGACCTTGAGTCTATGGAGGTAAAATTTGAAGATGAGGATCTAGGTCTTATTCTTTTGTGTTCCCTGCCTCCGTCATTTTCAAATTTTAGAGACACTATTTTATATAGTCGTGATACATTAACCGTTGCTGAAGTTTATGAGGCCTTACATGCAAAAGAAAAGATGAAATTAATGGTGTCTTCTGAAAGTTCTAGTTTTCATGGTGAAACTTTGTCTGTTCGTGGACGGATAAATGAAAGGAAATCATACAATGGGTATAGAGGCAGAAGTTCAAGCAGTTACAGGGGCCGTTCTAAGTCAAGAGGTAAAGAAAAATTCTGCAGATATTGTAAGAAAAATAATCATGATATATCTGAATGTTATAAGATAAAGAACAAAGAAAATAGGAACGGTACCTACAAACCAAAAGGTAAACCTGATGATGAAGGTAAAGCTTCTGTTGCTTCTGCTGATAGTAGTTCTGATGGTGAGACCCTTGTTGCTTTTGCTGGATGTGCTAGTAGTGGTGATGAATAGATTATTGATTCTGCTGCTTCTTTTCATACATGCATTAATAGAGATTGGTTCATCACTTATGAGTCTGTTAAAGATGCTGGTTCTGTTAGGATGGGTGATGATTCGCCACGTCCTATTGTTGGCATTGGATCCGTTCAAATCAAGATGCATGATGGCATTATCAGAACTTTGATAGATGTGAGGCACGTTCCAGGTATGACGAGGAATCTTATTTCTTTGAGTACTCTTGACTCTAAAGGGTATAAGTATTCTGGTGGCAATGACATTTTGAAAGTATCGAGAGGTTCTCTTATTGTAATGAAAGGTGATTTGAAATCTGCCAATTTATATCGCCTTCAAGGCACTACAATTACAGGTGATGCCTTTGTTTCTTCACATTCATCACCCGATATTGCTAATCTTTGGCATAAGCGTCTTGGTCATATGAGTGAACAGAGTTTGACAGTATTGAGTAAAGGAGGACTTATTGATGGATATAATGGAAAATTGGATTTCTGTGAACATTGCATATTTGGTAAGCATAGGAGGGTAAAATTTAACACTTCTGTTCATACTACAGAAGGTATTCTTGATTATGTGCATTCTGATTTATGGGGGCCATCTCGTAAGACTTCTTTAGGAGGTTCTCGTTATATATTAACCATTATTGATGATTATTCTAGAAAAGTTTGGCCTTATTTCTTGAAGCATAAATCAGAAGCATTTTCTGCATTTAAAGAGTGGAAGATTATGGTTGAAAAACAAACTGAGAAGAAGGTAAAGATATTTCGCACTGATAATGGTATGGAATTCTGTTCTGATTTATTCAATTCATATTGCAAGTCTCAAGGTATTGTGCATCACTACACTGTTCCTGGTACTCCACAACAAAACGGTGTAGCTGAGCGTATGAACAGAACCATTATCTCAAGGGCCCGTTGTATGTTGTCTAATGCTGGTTTGCATAGGCGTTTTGGGTGAAATTGCTTCTTCGCTTGCTATCTTATTAATCGGTCTCCTCTATTGCTATTGATAAGAAAACTCCAATTGAGGTATGGTGCGGTTCTCCTACCGATTATTCACAATTGAGAGTTTTCGTTGCCTTTTATGCTCACGTTGATAATGGTAAATTGGAGCCTAGAGCTATTAAATGCATCTTTCTTGGTTATAAATCTGGTGTTAAAGGCTATAAATTGTGGAATCCTCAAACTCAAAAGGTTGTTATCAGTAGGAATGTTATCTTTAATGAATCATTATCTTTGAATGACAAATTGGATATTAATGCTCCTATTGAGAAACAACAGAAAACTAGTGTGCAGGTGGAGCACCTTATTGATTCTGAATCTACACCAGAAAATATTAGTATTGATGTTCATAATGCACCTATTATTGATGATTCACATATTGTTGAGCATTCTTCTCCAGTTGTGCAGCCTCCACAACAATCTATTGCGATTGATAGACCTAGGAGGTCTATTCATCCACCTAAAAGGTTTATTGAAGAATGTGATATTGCTTCTTATGCTTTAAGTGTTGCAAAAGATATTGAAAATAATGCTGAACCTTCAAATTATGTTGAGGCTATTACTTCTGTTGATTGTAAAAATTGGATGACCGCTATGCAAGATGAGATGGAGTCACTTGAAAAGAATGGCACTTGGGATTTAGTAAAATTGCCTAAAGACAAGAAGACAATCCGTTGCAAATGGATTTTCAAAAGAAAAGAAGGTATTTCTCCCACTGACTCAAAAAGGTATAAAGCAAGGTTGGTTGCTAAAGGCTATAGCCAGATTCCAGGTATTGATTACAATGATGTATTTTCTCCTATTGTGAAGCATAGCTCAATTCGCACTCTACTCAGTATTGTTGCCATGCATGATTATGAACTTGAGCAACTAGATGTTAAAACTGCATTCTTGCATGGAGAGTTAGAGGAAGATATTTATATGGACCAACTTTGAAGGTTATGTTATACAGAAAAGAACACCTTGTTTGTAGGTTAAAGAAATCCCTTTATGGCTTGAAACAATCACCTAGGCAATGGTATAAGAAATTTGACTCCTTTATGCTCTCTCATGGTTTTAAGCGGTCCAATTATGATAGCTGTGTTTACATGAAAACTGTTAAAAGTTCAGCTATATACTTGCTTCTTTATGTTGATGATATGTTGATCATTGCAAAGATAAGTCGAAATAGCTAGACTAAAGGCACAATTGAGTAAAGAATTTGAGATGAAGGATTTAGGTGCAGCAAAGAAAATTCTTGGCATGAAAATCATTAGAGCAAGAAAATCTGGTAAATTATACCTTAGTCAGCAAGGTTATATTGAAAAGGTCTTTCGTCGCTTCAATATGCATGATGCAAAACCAGTGAGTACTCCTTTAGTTGCACATTTGATTATCTTGACCTTATGTCAGTCGGATGATGATATTGAGTATATGTCTAGAATCCCATATTCCAGTGCAGTTGGTTCTCTTATGTATGCTATGGTTTGTTCTCGTCCTGATTTATCTCACGCACTAAGTGTTGTTAGTAGATACATGGCTAATCCTGGCAAAGAGCATTGGAAAGCTATTCAATGGATTTTCAAAATTTGCGTGGTACTTATAATGCTTGCTTGCAGTTTGGAAGATCTGGAGATGGGCTTGTTGGTTATGTTGATTCTGATTATACTGGTGACTTCGATAAGAGGAGATCTCTCACAGGTTATGTGTTCACTATTGGTGGTTGTGCTGTCAGTTGGAAAAGCTTGCAAGCTACTGTTGCTCTTTCAACTACTGAAGCTGAATATATGGCTATTTCTGAAGCATGTAAAGAAGCTACTTGGTTGAGAAGTTTGTATACTGAGCTCAGCGGGGTTACTTCTTGTGTTACTTTATTTTGTGATAGTCAAAGTGCTATTTACCTCACAAAGGATCAGATGTTTCATGACAAGACAAAGCACATTGATGTGAGGTATCATTATATTCGAGATGTCATTGCTCAAGGTAATATTAAAATATCCAAGATAAGTACCCATGATAATCCCGATGACATGATGACAAAGACTATTTCAGTCACTAAGTTTGAGCTATGCTCAAGCTTGGTTGGAGTTACAGTTTAAGTCCTAGCGATTTTTGGCGCCGGTGATATTTATTATTGAAAGGAGTTCAATGATGATGTTTTTTGCTGCAAGAGGGAATTCGTCTCAAGGTGGAGTTTGTTGGGTATTGATCCGAATTTCCTGTTGGGTTTTAGGGACGTCTTTAGCCCATATTTCGGTGTAGCCCGTTTAGACTCGAGTCGTTTCATCCATCTATAAATACCTCTTGTAATCTGTGGGGGAGAGTTAAGACGCTCATTGTAAGCCCTAAACATTGTACCCAATTCCTTAAAATAGTGATATCGCCGATTGGCGTCCGTGATTTTTTTCCACAAGGGTTTTCCACGTAAAAATCTACGTCTCGTGTTCGTGTTTTTGTGATTGATTTTACAACACCCTTAAAAAGCTAGACGCGTCCATAGGAACAAACTTCAACTAGTAGCTGTGTTATGGATGACACACGGCAGAAAGACCGACTCTGCGTCAAGCATCTTCGGTCTCCGGAGACTTGTCACCGGGATATGCGGAGGTAGTCGCTACTAGATCCGGACGAAATGAATTCCTTCATGATGAGGAAACAACAGGAAGGGAAACATCCCAGAATTGAGATGGCTGCTCTGTGTGGTTGCTGGTTTGCTCGGCAGAAACCGAAAAGACATTACTCTGATTCAGAGGTGGAGCCAGAGGGGGTTTGGTGGGGCTCCAGTCCTCCGGCCCACCACGAGAAATCCTGTCGCCTGTAGATTTTATTTGTCAAATATCTTCTTTCAGACAGCAGCAATGAAAAGTAATTTTTCCCTTACATATTTACATACTAATACTATATTACATGCATTTAAATTTTAACTATAATATATCGGTTTGGTAGTTTTTATATTTAGTATATGTACTTATGTTCAGCCTCCCTCTTGAATGAATCCTGGTTCCACCTCTGCTCTGATTCTGTCATGATGTTGACATGCAGTACCAAGTTTGCTTGCTCCTGTATGTTTGCTGATAGACGCAGTGAACTCTGAATTAATTATGCTATTGTCATGGGAGTTGTTCAGTTCATTCTTTGCCGTTCTTTTGGAATCTCGAAATGAGTTAGGGTTCATAAATTGTTAGGGCCATTTTGGAAGTGTTGAAGCCTGCATTGCACTCCAAAAACTGGCACTTGCTAAGCTCCTAGCCATACATATTAGGTGAAAACTAATTGCTACTACAGGGAGATAAGAACCAGTATTGCTCTTGGAGAACAACTTATTTGGCCTCTCGAGGTTGATGGCGGACAGAGCTTCAGAACAAATGGATCATATGCGAAATACGTAGGGATAGAGCCTCCGGGAGAAGAGGAAGCAATGCGGGAAGTAGAAGGCCACCACGAACCCCACGACGAACCCGACAGCCGCTCCGATACTGGACTCATCGTTGATTCTGTGCAGCCTGAGTCTCGACCTCCTCCTTTGGCAGTCATCCAGCGGTGCACCACAAAGCCCTTGGTTACCAGAAAAATTTGAAGCCGAATATTTACTTAAATTATGTGGAATCGGCCCTGATAGCAAATTGTCTGCAACACTAAACTTAGTTAGCCGACCAAGCGCATCGAATTGTACTGGAATTTCACCGCTGAGTCGGTTGTGCTGAAGATCGAGGGCGCTCAGGTATGTCATATTTCCAATACTCTCTGCGATTTCACCTGAAAAGCTATTGTATGAGAGATCCAGAGATGTCAGATACGGCAGCTGCCATGCGATTTTGGAAGGAATGGGTCCTGAAAAATTATTACTTGACAGATCTAGGGTAGTCATGCTGCTACAATTGTGAAGACCTTTAGGAAATTGGCCTTGAAGTCCTAGGTTGCCGAGACGCAAAGAGAGAACCCTGTTCTCATCGGGGTGCCAGCACTCCACGCCCGTAAATTTGCATATGTAACCGTTGGAGATATTGCCAAAACTCCATGAGGATTTGAGTATGTTGCTCGGATCAATCACTGATTGTAGTACAGTCTTCAGGCATTGGACATCATGTTCAGAACAAAAACACAATGATGAGCAGCTCAAGAGCAGCAACAAAAGGAGGAACTTGACATCAGCCATCCCAGGCGTGGAGTAGAAACGTACAGCTGCTCTGCCAAACAATTGCAACTTCTCAATTTCGAGATCACCTGTTGAAAACTCGTGTAAGAATACTTGAACACAACACTTGTAAAAAAGAAGAAACGATATGCTCAGACATGGAGACGCCACAGAGCTGCTTACAGGAAGGCAGAGAACAACTCAAAATATGCTTATTTCTTTGTTTTCATGCAATACTTCTCGCTACATGCCCTACTAAGTATAAATTTTACACAAAGATGCTCACCAGTTAACCCAGACAAAGCAGAAGGCACCACCTGAATAGATGAACGGGTACGGTTCTTGAAAGGGGGAGTCCCTCCACTGGAGCTTAGCCTTTTCTTCGGTTAACTCCGGGTCCTAATGACTTAAAAGACTACGAACAGTTGCCACTACTACACACGGAAGAAAGACTGACCATGTCCATGTGCCAATAGTCTCCATTTTGAGCAGTCTCCGAAGACTCGTACTACCAAGAGAAAAAAATAGAAGTTTTTACTGCCTCCTCGTTGTATTTTTTTTGCGAACATAGCCCTCTGCGCGACGCATTTGTGAAACTAACCTTGTGTAGCCTAAATTCCGCGCCGTCCGCGGAATTTTTTCTCTTGCCCGGATCCCACGGAAATATTATTTCCAACAGCGGGGAGCGCTGTTTTTTTATCCGCGGCAGGCGACCGCTAGAATTGGGAGCGCTGAATATTTTTCCCTTATTTTTCCGCGGCAAGCGACCGCTGGATTCAGCGTGGGAAATTTGCAGCGGCCGTCGACGCTTGAAAATTTGTTTTTCAGCGGGCATGGTGTTTGCTAGTCGCTGGTGTGTGTTGTTGGCGGGTAGCTATGGTGTTTGCTAGTCGCTGTTGGGAGGCTGAGGGCGAACTCGCATGCGAAACGTTCCAAGCGGCCGGCGAACTCGCACGCGAGAATTTGTTTTTCAGCGGCCGGCCCCGCTGTCCCGTGCACGCCAAATCCAGCGGTCGCATGCCAGAATTTAAATAGAGAGTGGGCTTAAAGTCTCATAGAAATAAATTAAATTGAGACAAGCATAGCATTGTACAATTAAAATTCATATATAAAGAAAGGAAAAGCATAGAAAAAAGCAAAAATCCTCACTTGATCTCTAATTTCATTAGCATAATCTTCTATTGGTGTGCGAAGCGCCGAATCGGTAATAATTTCATTCGTATTCAATTCTAGTCGAAGCCTCTTTAGTTGAGTTGCGCTCTCATCGGTTAGGGGAGTACTACTTGAATTATTTGTAAAATAATTGCGCAAAGTTCGTTTCTCCATTATTGCAAATCTACAAATAAATACAACTATAAATGTGTAAGCGTACTACAACTATTTTCCAACAACAGAGCCTAGAGCATGTTGTACATTTGTATGGTATATTTGTAATTTTTATCAATGTATGACAATATGAGTGTATAACAGTATGGATACGATATAATGATATTTGACAGTATATATTATATTACTAATTTACTATACTACCAATTTACTCATTTACCCATTTACTCAGTAATCTCATTTACCCATTTTTACCATTTGTAGCCTGTAGGGATACTAGAAGAGAGACCATGATTGATGCAGTGACCTCTAAGATGTCTGATACCCTCTATGCGCCATTAACTATCAGCAAGGCCATCTATGTGCCACAGTGGTCAGTGCGGGCTGCTAGTGGTGGAGTCGCCGGAGAGTCCAGACTACAAAGCGGGCGAGCGGCTGAGGGGGCTCGGCAACGACGGAGGGTGGGCTCGGGCCTGATGGAGCCCACCCCTTGGATTCGCCCCTGCTCGCCGATTCTAGCAGTCACCTGCCGAAAAAATGAAGAAAAAAAAACAGCGCTACCCGAAATAATTGTTATGAGATAAGTTTTCGTAACCGTATTCAGTTAGACTCTATCTCTTATTTGTGGGCGAATCTAAACTCATCTCTTATACTTTCTTCTATATATTGGGCTTCCCCCATGTAAAAATCAGTTGAATAAAAGTAAGAGAGTATTCTGTGTGCTCCTTTTTCCTGTTCGTGTGATCCTGTTATTGTGCTGTTGATTGATCGCGGGCGAACGACGACGTTTTACAACACGTTATCAGCACGAGACTCTGTCAAAACTATCGATGGTGATCGTCTGCCTACGACAATATACACGGCATCGAATCTCATCCTGCTACACGCAATCATCCTACAACAAGCCCTACGTAAGTGCTTCTGTACAACCGCTGATCTTGCAGATCATCACCGATACTAATCGCATATAACATTGTTCATCAAGTTGTTTGTGTTCATCCACCACCATCATCACAGTAACTAAAAAATAAAAATAAAAACGATGAGGTGCTCAGCCAAGCCGTCGGAGGCTGCGGCTGCCTCTTCTCACCATTGCACCGCACCCGAGGCTCAACTTCACCGCCCGACGCTGGCGGGGGCGTCGTTTTTCCCTTGCTGGCCATCAGCCGCCGGAGGCGCTGCGATGCTCGGCTTCCGCGCCCGATGCGCGCGACACCGGGCGTCTCGCATCGAGCCATCTTGGCTCCCGCGCCCAACCAGAGCGACACCACGCACCGCGCGCACCACGCCAGCAGCGCATCATGTTGCGTGCCCACTGGCTACGCGTTGATTCGTCTCCCACACCGGCGGAGGCCGCGTCTGCGCCTCCTTGGCTTCCGTCCCGAAGGCGGTGACTCCTCTGGCTTCGCGCACCCGCCGATGCGCTGCCGTAATCGACCAAGCCACGCCCGAAGCACGCTTTGCACCGTCGCTCGAAGCCGCGCTCACCGACGCCGCGTTGGCCTCCGGCAGCGCCGTGCCCGCCGAGCACCACGGCGGCGACGCCTCGCTCCGCGCCCGCCGAGCACCCGCGGCGGCGACGCCTCGCTCCGTGCCCACCGAGCACCGCGCCTCGCTCCGTGCCCGCCGGTGCCGCCCGGTTGCGCCATCGCCTGCGGACGTCTCCGCGCCAGTCGCCACTCAGCGCAAGAACCGAGCGGCGGCTAGGGTTTTAGCCGCCCTCATAAATGGACCTGGTTCAGCCTCGTGGGCCTTATTGGGCCGTGCGGCCCCCCTTTTTCAGAAGAAAAAAAAGAAGGAAAAATATGAAGAAATTACAGTGTAATTAAATAAATCTTAGAAAATTAATTTCTAGCTATATGGGCTTTCATAAATTTTGGTAAATTGATATGTAGCACACTTTGGAAGTTCCATTCTCTGGGCTTATTTTCCAGTATGACGCCATGTTTAATATGTGCTGAAATTTATATTCTGTTATTTAAGTAATTCTGAAAATTGCTTGGAAATTAACAGAAAATGCTAGAAAATTATGTATGACCATTTGAAGTGTGTCATGATGCTGTATTAATTTTTCTTGGCATGATTTCATAATTATACATGCTGGTCATATTTTTCCCTATTATTCAGTAATTCTGAAAAATTGCTTAATAATTAGCAAAAATCATGAAAAATGCTAGGAAAATCCTGAAAAAATGTGATGATTATCTACTGAATAGATATATACCAAAACTTTACTGATTCAATAATAAGCATGCAAAATAACATTTTACCTGAAGTAAAATCCATATTTTGCTTGCATATAGGATATGTCTGACATCGCCAAGAAAGAATTTACTAAGCATGCCCTAAATGGCAGCAACTACCTCACTTGGGCAATGGATGCCAAGATCAACTTGATAGCTCGATCCCTTGGTGCTACAATTTTCCAGCCTAAAGCTGGCACCCCTGCTATCCCTGAAGCCGCTAAATACGCAGCTTTGCACTTCCTGAGGCACCATCTCCACACGGACCTGAAGGCCGAATATTTGATGGAAGAGGACCCGCTGGCTCTATGGAATTCCCTGAAGGAATGATATAACCAGCAAAGATCCGTTCTATTGCTAGAAGCACAACGGGAATGGACCCTCCTACGTTTTCAAGATTTTAAGTCAGTGGCAGCATACAACTCTGCCATGCACAAGATTGTTGCAAAACTAGCATTCTATGACCAGAAGATTACAGAAGCTGAAAAGATTGACAAGATATTGTGCACATTTCACCCCAATATGAGGATACTACAACAACAGTATCGCCATGCAAAGTACCAGAAGTACTCAGAGCTAATATGCATTTTGCTAGAAGCAGAAAAGCACGATGAACTTCTAATGAGAATCATCAAATCCTACCTAGTGGGAGTCATGCATTGCCTGAAGCACATGCAAACGCTCAGCAGGCTAGCAATAGCCGAGGCCACAGAAAGGGCCAAAGAGAGAAAGGGGATAAATGGAAGAATGACAAAAAATCATAAAGGAAGAGGTAAATACCAGTGAAAAACAAAAGAAAATGGATCTGGTCGCTTCCAGAAGAAAGGACCAACAAATAAGACAAATGATCCTAAACAGCCGTGCTTTAGGTGTGGATGTACTGATCATTGGTCACGTATATGCCGTACCCCAAAGTATTTGGTAGAACTTTATATGAAATCCACTGGGAGATTCCAGAAGAATCAAGGGAATAAGGCGGAGGCACATTTCATTACTCAACCTGTTGCTGACAATGGAACGGAATTAGATGATGATCAAGTCTCTAACCCCACAGAAGAATTTAAAAAGGGCTTTCTTGGATATGGTGATACTCCCATGGAAGAGGATGATCTTATTGAAGATGAGCTAAAAGAATTCCAGAAGAATAAAGATAAATCCCAAGAGGATGATACAAATGATTTGTATGGAGACATGCAGTAGTCTCCCCGTTTTTCTTTTAGAGTCAATGTCATATTATCCTTTTCTAGAGTCTCCTTAGGAGTCTCTTTTATCAGTTTAGTTCTTGTGTTCCTGAATGAACAATGGTCTACGCTCCGGTTGAGCGATTATCGGTCAAATTCAATAAAGTGTAATTTTTTAGGAAATTTATTTAATCATGCTATGCTTGTTCTATATTATTTGTTCCTGTTGTAACAAATGTTTGATTGTTTTTAATCTTTAATATAGAACACCTGTAAAATCTAATGGCGGAGGAGGAAATCTGTCTTGTAGACAGTTGTACCACAAATACAATTCTAAGGGAAACTAAATATTTCAGGACCTTGATTACTGGCGAAAATATTATGACCATCGCTAAGTGATGCTCTCATTGTTGGCACCTAAGAGCCATCATAGTTCTCCTATGGGCACTCGCATAATTATAGAGAATGCCCTATTATACCCAGTCGATTACACTCTTCTAAGTTTCAAAGACATCCGTCTAAATGGTTTTCACATAGAAACTGAAAATGAGGATGGTACAGAATACCTACTCATGACTAAGTTTGACGGGTGTAATAAACGTGTGGTTGAAAAACTTCCTTCCTTCTCCTCCGGATTATATTACACATATATAAAACCTGAAGTTTATGTTGCGATGAAAACTATAGTTAAAACCCCAGAAATATTTAAGATCTGGCATGATCGTCTGGGTCATCCTGGGTTGAATATGATGAGAAGAATAATAAATAATTCTGCTGGCCATAACATAAAAACTACAGTCTTTCCTAAACCTGAAGCTTTTATATGCCCTGCTTGTGCTAAAGGAAAGCTGATAGTGCGACCCTCTCATCTCAAAGTTAGGGAAGAATCACTGAATTTCCTGGAGAGAATTCAAGGTGATATCTGTGGACCAATTCAGCCCCTGTCGGGCCCCTTTAGATATTTTATGGTTCTAATAGATGCTTCTACTAGGAACCATGCTTTTGCTAAATTAATCGCCCAAATTATTAAATTAAGAGCCTCCTTTCCATAAGAAAGGATTAAGTCCATTCGCATGGATAATGCTGGTGAGTTTACCTCAAAAGCATTTAATGATTATTGTATAGCTCTGGGCATTAATGTAGAGCACTCTGTACCCCATGTCCACACACAAAATAGCCTTCCAGAGTCATTAATTAAGAGAGTAAAGCTTATTGCTAGGCCGCTTTTGCAAAATTGTAGGTTAACCACCAGATGTTGGGGCCATGCAGTGCTGCACGCTGTATCATTAATTCAACTCAGACTAACTGCATACCATGAAACTTCCCCCTTGCAGCTAGTGCGTGGGAAAGAACCAAGCATTTCCCATCTGCGAAAATTTGGTTGTGCTGTATACGTGCCAATCTCTCCACCTCAGCGTACCACCATGGGACCTCACCGGAAGTTGGGGATCTATGTAGGTTATGAATCTCCGTCAATTATTAAATACCTAGAGCCAGTGACAGGGGATCTGCATGCGGCTCGATGCAGTGATTGTATTTTTATGAGGACAATTTTTCGGCATTAGGGGGAGATAAGTACCACATTGAAGAATGCCGGTAAATAGATTGGAATGCCACTGGCATCCAGTCCTTAGACCCACGCACTAAAGAAGCTGAACTTGAAGTTCGAAGGATAATAAGTCTATAACAAATAGCCGATAATCTGCCAGATGCCTTCACAGATCATAAGGGAGTGACAAAATCTCATATACCTGCAGTAAATGCACCTGAAAGAGTGGAAATACCCCAGAAGGTTATTGAACCCACTCTTGCCCCTCATGACAAAAAGAGGGGGAGGCCTCCAGGTGCACGGGACTCAGTTCCGCGGAGACTAGGGGTGGGCATTCGGTTAATTCGTTTTTTTGGGTTTAGTTTTTTTGGTTTTTGGAATATAGAAAGCGAACCGAAACCGAACTGAGTTCAAAACCGAACCGAATTAACCAAACCAAATCGGTTCGGTTAATTTGGTTTTTTGGTTAACCGAAATTCTATGAACTAAAAGCTAGCTAATGCAGTAATAAAGATGGGAGACCTAGCCTAATACTAAAGCTGTAGCAATGGCTCTGATTTGCTAACAGAAGATCATGTGAACAACTAACCAACCATAGAAACAAAGTTATTGAGATGAGTCCTTACTTCCTGTTCTTAGCTAATAGATTGGTTACTGGCGTTTATAAGCAGAAGAGAAGAACAAGTAAAGCTCTTCCATTGAAAATGTTCATAAAGATAAACAGAAGAGACGAACAAGCAAATATCTACCGTTTCAAATGTTATTGATTGACGATGACACATCACACATGGCCAAAAGGGTCATACATAAATTATTCACCATCCAACCTCTCTTAATTAACCACATTGTCTACACACTGCAAAATGCACAAAAATACCAGTGCTACACTGTCTACACACTGCAAAACACACAAAAATACTAGTGACATCAAGAAACTTGCACATCCAGTGAACGCCGAATAGGGAACATGGCGAACACCGGACATCAAGAACACGGCGAACGCCGGACAGGGAGGAGATGGGGGGAAGAGAAGTCATACCGAGCTGCTTCTTGTTCTTGAAGCAGATCCAGCGCTTCTCGGTGGTCGCGACGCTTGGGGAATGGGAGCCGAGTGGACGATGAGTCGACGACGATGGCAGCGCCTGGGGCCACGCCGGCTCAGAGGAAGGCTGGATGGGAGAGCGAGAGGGCGGCGACGGTAACAGGGGCTAAGAGGGTGGCGATGGTGGCGAGGGCCGCGTCGGTTCAACCGCTTAGGTAGGGATGGCCACCGCCGGATGGCAGGATGGGAGGGCAGGAGAGCGGTGAGTCGGCGATGCCTGGGCCCAGGGGCCACGCCGGTAGGCGGCAGTGGCGTGACGCAGAGGGGGGAGACGTCGGGGGCTCGGGGCGGCGGTCGCGGCGTAGAAGGAGGAGGCATTGGGGCGGCGATCGCGATGCCGAGGGAGCCAGGGGCCTAGGAGAAGCGTGCAGTGGGAGGAGGGTTTGGGAACGGAGTGGCGATCCGATCGGGGAGATGGCTCAGACGTGGAATGGGGATTAGGAATTTAGGTTTAGGTCTTCGGGAGTTCGGGTTGTTCGGGAGAGAAGACCTCCCTCGCCGCCTGGGCCTGGGCTAATGTAATGGGCCGAAGTGGCGGTGGGCCAATGGGGATTTGGTAATTCGGTTTAATCAGTTTCCAAAATAAAAAAACCGAACCGACAACCGAAAACTGAACGACAGCAAAATAAAAACCGAAAAATTCAGGTAATTCGGTTCGGTTCGGTTTTTCGGTTTCGGTTTAAAATTGCCCACCCCTAGCGGAGACGTTCGCAGAAACGAAGAACCGAACAAGTGAGATCACTATCTGAGACAGTTGAAGAAGCTCAACCTGATGTTGAGAAAATCCCCCATCCTGAAGATGGTAACCTCCCTGAAGCGAGCCATCCTGAAGATGGTAACCTCCCTGAAGTGAGCCATCCTGAAGATGGGAATCCCAGCGAAGATTTGTGCGCACAAACAGACGCTGGGAAGTTGGAACACCCAGACTTCGTCGTTGTGGGAAATCACGACGAGCTGGAAGAAATAAATGAAGAAATATCCACCAATTATGTGGATTCAGGAGAATTGTTGTCGGCGTTTCGAGCACTGACGAGTGAATTTTTAAGTCTAAGGGCCGCGCGTTCCCTCTCCTTGAATGGTTAGACTCAGGAGCCTAAGATGTATACTGGTTCGGGCCGAATGTCCCTACTCCAGTTCGTGTGGTGGTGCTATATTGCTTCGGGTGCAGATGACTGAACGGTTTTTACAAGCGAGAACTGAGGGCTCGAATAGGTGAGAGCGAAAACAGCCTATTCATGAAGACCGAGAGGAGGGAGAGCGTCCTCTCCCAGAGGATCCTGCCTCCCTTTATATAGCCGGAGAGGGCAGGTTACATGGGAAGTTGGGAGAGGAAAGGATGAGGTGATCTATACTAGGAGCTCTGGTCCTTCGTCTTGGCGATTAGTCAGCGTCCGCTTCACCCCACGCCGGGTTGGTGGACTCATTGAGCAGAGCAGTTTGCCGTTTCATCGGGAAATAGCGCACCTGCCCTCTGCAAGCCTGTCAGGCACTGACGTTGCCTCGGGAGGGAGCGCGTCTTCACGCCGTGCGTGTCTGTACGATGAGATCGGAGCTTGACTTCGGCAACCTCTGCGCCACCTCGGGAAGGAGTCACCTGCCCCCGCACAGTCACTCTGAGCTGTCGTGTCCGTAGGGCACGTGGCTAATGGCCGACGGAGGCCCGACACTTGGCACTCGACGGAAATCGCCTTAGCTTGGTCGGAGCTCGTGGGGAGTCCGACCTGTGGCGGGGGTCGGACGCCCTATTGGGTCGGGGACGAGCTTGGGGCAGCTCGTTAGGTCGGGGTCGATCGTCCTTCGTGGCCCCACGGGGCCTTTGGTTGGAGCCAGGCTTGGGGCAGCCCGTTCGTCACTCCGGGCCGTTGGGGTACCCATGGTATGAGTACTCGTCAATTGTATAAAAGAAAGACTACAATTGTCGACATTTATTTTGCCTCTAAAATTGCTAAAACTCTAGAACTGGATCCAGAACCAAAGTCCATGGCAGAGTGCCAGAAGCGCTCAAATTGGGTCAAATGAAAAGAAGCAATTGAGGCGGAATTGCGCTCGCTTAATAAAAGGAAAGTATTCGGTCCTGTTGACCGAACACCTCCTAAAGTGTTCCCTGTAGGATCAAAATGGGTTTTCATCCGAAAGAGAAATGAAAACAACCAAGTGGTGAGATATAAAGCGAGGCTTGTAGCACAAGGGTTCACGCAGAGACCTGGTATCGATTATGATGAAACATATTCTCCTATAATGAGTGGAATAACGTTCCGATATTTAATATCAATGGCAGCTGGCTTAAATTTAAGAATGCAGTTGATGGATGTAGTGACCGCATATTTATATGGGTCACTGGGTACAGACATTTATATGAGAGTTCCTAAAGGAGTCAAAGTTCTGGATCCTAATAATCGCAACATGTATGGCGTCCAACTGCAGAGATCGCTATACAGATTAAAACAGTCGGGGAGAATGTGGTATAACCGGCTGAGTGAGTTTCTCCTGAAGAAGGGATACTCGAATAATGATGATTGTCCCTATGTGTTTATAAAGAAATCCCAGAATGGATTCTGTATCATCTCAGTATATGTCGATGATCTAAATATCATCGGAACCACAGAGGAGATAAAGGAAGCAAGTGCTTACCTCACGACGGAGTTTGAGATGAAAGATTTGGGTAAAACCAAATTTTGCTTAGGCCTGCAGCTAGAGCATTTCCCAGAAGGAATTCTTGTACACCAATCTTTCTATACTCAGAAGGTATTGGAAAGGTTTAATATGGATAAATCGCATCCTTTAAAAAAACCATGGTCGTGAGATCCCTTGAAGTGGATAAAGACCCTTTCAGACCAAGAATGGAAAATAAGGAAGTCTTAGGACCTGAAGTTCCATATCTAAGTGCCATTGGAGCGCTTATGTATCTCGCGAATTGCACAAGACCTGACATTGGGCTGGTGTTAAGACTTTACTCAGATACCTCCAAGGTACTCAAGATCTTGGATTATTTTTTCAGAAGAACCAAGATTTAACCATGGTGGGATACACGAATGCTGGCTACCTGTTTGATCCCCACAGTGCCAAATCACAGACTGGTTTTGTGTTTCTCTGCGGTGGTGCAGCCATTTCTTGGCGGTCTTGTAAACAGACTTTAGTAGCTATTTCTGCCAACCACTCAGAAATCATAGCTCTGTATGAAGCCTCACATGAATGTGTTTGGCTACGACGTGTGATTAACCACATCCAGAAGTCATGTGGCCTTAAAACCGTTGATACCCCACAATTATCTATGAAGATAATACTGCTTGTATTGCACAAATGCAATTGGGTTATGTAAAGAGTAATATCACGAAGCATATTGCTCCTGAGTTATTATATCCTCATGAACTCTAGAACAACGGCGAGATAAAGATTTTGCAAACTAAGTCATGTGAAAATCTTGCAGATTTATTCACTAAGTCCTTGCCTAAATCCGTTTTTCAAAGATGTGTTAAAGGCATTGGAATGAGAAGACTTAGAGATATGCAAAGTTCAGGGGAGGGGGTGAACCCTTGAACCATAACCATTATGGTGATCCTGAAGATCGTAATATAAATCTAGAAAATTATAAGTTGTACTCTTTTTCCCTTAGTGAGTTTTTCTCAAGTTTTCTCACATAAAGGTTTTTAACGAGGCAACTAGTGCAACATAAAGTGCGAGTGCAATGTACTCTTTCTCCATCTCCTTTTTCCCACTGGGTTTTTGAGTGGAGTTTTTAATGAGACATATGCATTACGTGGTATTCGCCCAAGGGGAAGTGTTATGAGATAAGTTTTCGTAACCGTATTCGGTTAGACTCTATCTCTTATTTGTGGGTGAATCAAAACTCATCTCTTATGATTTCTTCTATATATTGGGCTTCCCCCCATGTAAAAGATCAGTTGAATAAAAGCAGGAGAGTTCCACCCCTAAATTCTGTGTGCTCCTTTTTCCTATTCGTGTGATCCTGTTGTTGTGCTGTTGATTGATCACAGACGAACGACCACGTTTTACAACAATAATATTCCCACGGACCTCGGCGTGAGAAAAAATTCCATGGGCTGAATTTGGACTGCACAGGGCTAGATGTGTCGCGCAGAGGGCCATGTTGGCAAAAAAAACAACCAGGAGGCTAGTACTGCGAAAAAATCAAGAAAAAATAGGTGGTACGACTTTCTGCCTGATGCCATCACATCATTGACTGAGGATAAGATATGTGACGGGCAGCTTAAACATTGTCAAGAGCAAGGCTCCGAATTTTGGCGAAATTTCGCCGAGATTTCATCTCAAGTACCGTCCGAAAAAAATTAAAAAAAATTTGAAATCGCTACAGTAAAATCCGAAATTTCGGTTTTTCGGCGAAATTTCGTGTTTTTGGCCGGTTTTGAAAGTTTTAGGGCCGGATTTGGTCCAATAACCCTTAGGAAAGTCATCTCCTATGAAAATTTGTTGAAAAACCTAATTTTTAAAATATTTTAAAATTTTGGCAGAAACACTGTCCGATTTTTATAAAATTTTACAAGCTTGATAAAAATATGAAAATTTTATGGTACTATCCTTAGTAGTTTAGGATCATAAATAAAAAATTTCATAATAATTTAACTTCATTTGTTATCTTTAAAAAATCAAAAACAGAATGAACATAATTGGGACAGTTATATTGTCAGAATTTTATAAATTTTCTTGAGTGTGATTATGATCTAATTTTTTTGAGAGATTAATAATTGACTCATTACCATTATATAAATTTTAAAAAAAAATTAAACTTTGTTTGTTTGGTCAATCAAATCTATGCAAGCATTGAACTTCGTTTGTTATATTATATTTCAAAAATCAAAAAGAAAAGAACATAAATGGTATTGTGCCTTGTAAGAATTTTATAAATTCACTGGAGTGTGATCATGAATCAAAATTTTTATTTGCTATTAAGAACTTCCTTATCACCGTTATGTAAAATTTTCAAAAAAATTTATGGTTTACATCATTTTTAATTTTGTTCAAGTTTGCCGGTAAGCCTTTTAACAGGGCAGTAGTACTGTTTGAATTTTTAAACATTTATACAGTTTGATCATCATCTGAAAATTTTATGAGAGCATTATAGATACATCATAACCATGCACAAAAAATTTCAACAGTTTCTAACTTCATTTGTACCATTTTCCATTCAGATCAAACTTGTCGATCAATTGTTCGTGTCGGACAGCGCCACTCTCCGAATTTTTAAAAATTCCTCACATGTGATAATCAGCTGAAATTTTTATGATAATATTATTTATGAATCATAACCATGCACAAAAAATTTCAACAGTTTATAACTTGATTTGTACCATTTTCCATTCCGATCAAACTTGTCGGTCAGTGTTTTATTAGGACAGTACCACTCTCCGAATTTTTAAAAATTCCTCAGATATGATAATCAGCTGAAATTTTTGTGAGAACATCAGCATTGTGTCAGGAACTTCCAAAAAAAATTTCAAAATTTTTCGATAACGTTTAGACCACTTTTCAGCCAGTGCAAAAAACCCAAAATTTCGGAAATTTCGCCCAAAATTTCGGGTTTTTTCGCCGAATTTCGGTTTTTATTTTCCGGATTGGACCGGATTTGAATTTTCAAATTCAAATTTCATCCGAAATTTCGTTATCCGGCCTGAGACGAAATTCATTCCGAAACCGAAATTTAAAACCTTGGTCAAGAGTGAATACAATGCTTCACGAAATCCTAACTACACATCACATGTGACATGTAAGCACCGGGATTCATTTTGAACGAAGTCAAGCCATGGTAATTAATACTTTCACTTGTTATTGGGGGCAAGTAAATTGAACCTTTTGCCAGGTGAAGTATCGACAGAATCAGACAATCATCCATCAACTGCCTCAATCCATGAGAGGTTTATTTATTTATTTTTTTTTAAAAAAAAAGAATCCATGAGAAGCTCCTTACATTCATCAGAATGTACACGGACTTCACTCATGCGACACGCGCACGACCTGTTTGCCGACATTTTTACCACTGAATAGACCAACAAAGGCAGCAGGTGCATTCTCCAGGCCAATGCTCATATCTTCTACATATGCAATCTTGCCATCCCTGTAATGCTTGGCCATGTCATTGAGGAACTGCGGGAACAAGTGGAGGTAGTCACTCTGGATGAAGCCCTGCATTCGTATCCGCTTCCCTACCAGGCAGAAGAGGTTGTGGATCCCTACAGGATCGGTTATCCCATGCTGGGAGACCATCCCGCATACAGCGATGCGACCATGTGTCCGCATGTTGAAGAGTACAGCATCAAGCATTGGTCCGCCTACATTCTCAAAGTACATGTCGATGCCTTCTGGAAAGTACCTAGACAATGAAAGGATGCACGACAAAGATGCAGCATTACTATGTAATTCTGAATTGTTTACTGAGTTCAATGGAACTATTGGTTTCACGAGACCATATGTAAGTTGATGATGCAAATTTTTATCCTCACAAATGTAGCTACCATAGGAAAATGTTCCACATTATTTGGTTAGGTTCACCAATAGTTCGTTGTTTTAACTGTGATTATTATATGCTCCGTATAATCTAGCTTAATTCATCAATGGTTTATGCAAGCCATTTTAAGCTGTTGTATCTTTTTTCATGAAGGAGAAGGTCTGACCTTTTTAAGGCTGCATTCAAGTCAGGCTCCTCTTTGTAATTGAAAGCTGCATCAAATCCAAACTTTTCCTTCAGGAGGTCAACCTGAAACATTGTTGTAGACCCTGGATGATACAGCTATACAGGTAAACAATGCAGGTACTAGTTTGAGTGAGTACTTTCTGATCTGTTCCAGCACTTCCGACGACATAACATCCATGGAGCTTTGCAAGTTGACCAACAATCTGGCCAACCGCTCCTGATGCAGCAGAAACAAAGACAAACTCTCCTTTCTTTGGTGAGCAGACCTCGTAGAATCCAACATAAGCAGTAAAACCAGGCATGCCTGTGGGACCAGAATATGAGTTAGCATGTTGGATCAAAGAATAGCTGACAGAATGAAATTTCAGAAACAGCAGCTAAACGGATCAGTATGCGCTGGTTTTCATGACGCCACAAACAGAAAATTTCAAAAACAGTAGCTACATGGATCAGTATATGCTAGTTTTCATCACGCCACAAACAGAAATTTCGGAAACATTGGTTAAATGGACCAGGATAAGCTAATTTCCATGACGTCACAAACAGAAATTTCAGAACAGTAGCTACACCGATCACTGGATCAGTATATGCTAGTTTCCATCATGTCATTGTCAATTCATCACAACAACCTAGAAAAGATCACTAGACATTTCCCTTAACCACACACCCTTTATTCATTTGTCTCTAACCTTCCTTTTCTTCTAAGATACATACCACAAATTTGTGCAACCAAGGTGACTTTCTATTAAATATCATGACATGTTGCTCCTTAAAGGGTAGTCTTTTTAGTCATTCGCATGATTATATCCTTTCATTTATGATTTCTCATGTCTATGTTTTAAAATTCAACTGAATAATTAAACACATGACTAAGAAACTCACCAAGAAGCCCCAAATAATAAGAGAGTGGAATGTCACTTTGCTGAATCTTCCTCAGCTGCTCAGGCTTGTCGATCAGACTGAATTCCTCCCAACCAATCAGTCCCGACACAATGTCACCCGCACCGAATCCCGGATGAGTGGAATCCACCACTCGCGCCACGCCAAGCCCTTCTATAACCTTGACAGATCAAGAAATTGCCTGGTAAGTAAAAAAATCCTCTATTTACAGATGAGCGAACACCTGCTTCCTTGAGCAATCAACAAGTGAGACCAAGCGAAAGGGGCGATATTTTGAAGATGGGGGAAAAACTTTACTGATCCGGGCTTGAATGGGGGGATGTAGGAGCCGTGGAAGTCCCGCATCCGGCCTCGCATGTAGGGGTCGCAGGAGAGGAAGAGGTTCTTCACCAGCACCGCGGGGCCGGCGGCGCCCTCGGGGACGCGCAGCGCCACGGTGCCGCCGTCGACGACTACCATGTCGTCCTCCCTCGGCGCGCGGCTGATGTACTCCCGCAGCACCACCTTCTTGTTGCTCGCCACCGCCGCGGGCTCCATGCCGCCGTTCGGGAGTAGGTTGGTTGGCCTTCTTTTCCCCTTTTTCTCGTCGAGCGTTCTGGTGGAAATCGCCAGGTTTGTCTGTTTTTGAAGAGGTGTTGAAGAAGGGCAGGTGAGGAGACGGATGCGGATGGGAAGGCGCCGTCGGATGGGTGGATTAGCTAGATCCGACGGTCGTCAGGTGGCCCGGACGGCTGTGTGTCATGCACGGAGGTGTTGTCTGCGTCATCCACGTTCACAGCGGCGCGCGTCGTAGCTGGGGGACGTATGTGGATTTTTTTTTCTTTAATATTTATTTTTATTCTTTTTTTTCAAAACTAGGCGTCGGGGTGAAAAATTAGCAATACCCGCCGGTCGATCGCCCCATATACGGGCGATTAGTCCCTGCACTTACAGTCTTCTAACAATCATCTAACGGCAATAGCGGTGGGGCCCACCTATCGCCCGAGACAAGGGCGATCGCCCCCCTGTTGGGGCGACGGGTGGGTAGAGCCGATTGTTTTCTAAATTTTAATTCCTAATTAATTTTTCGAGAATAATCAATAGGACAGAAATAATGAAAAGATTTTTTTTAATTTTAATTCGTAATTAATTATCCGAGAATAATCAATAGGACAGAAAAAAAAACAAAAATGCTCATAGTACTGATGTACTTTAATATTTTAAATCTTTAAAGAATTTATACCTTTTAGTATTGATTATAAATAATTTTTAACGAAAATGGTCATAAGTTACAAGCACTGATCTTTAAGTACATGATACCTCTTAGTATTGTTTCACTGTAATATTTTATATGTGTTGGCCAAAATATTCCAGAAGTTAGAAGCACTATATGCATTTGCCAAAATCGTCAGTTTCGGACCAACAGGCGATTAGGGACAGTCACATTACTTGGGAGTTCTAACTAGAACAAGATAAATTTTGAAATATTAATTAATATATAAGGATTTGAATTATGTTGTGAAAAGTACTATGTGTCATGCAAATTTAAATTGTATAAATCAATTTTACTTAAACACTATTTAGTGCGTTATGAACAAACTATCTGAACCATGCCTCGAGAAATCACAAATAAATATGTCTTGTTCGTAGGGTGTTAGGTGTCCCATTTTAGGGGAAAAATTAGGAATGAACTCAGTTGAATAAACCAAATGACTGTAAGTAGCCTCATTTGCATGACATACTTAAGCGTTTACGGCAACCCGTGAAATATCATTTTAAATGTAATTTGTTGGGAGAAACGAGCCGAGTTGCTCTTTGATATATGCGAGACGCTATGGTGGGAAAATATTTTATTTACACCTTTCTTTGCATATTAATTCGACAAAGGTAATAACCCAAAGTATTATGGTCGACGCAACAATGAAATCAAGACTTTTCACACCATTGCGAAATATCATGTTCAAATGTAATTTGTAGGAGAACGCCCAAGTTTGCTCTTCGATATATGCGATACCATATGGCGGGAAAATATTTTATTTACACCTTGCTTTGCGTATTAATCCCGCCAAAGGTAATAACCCAAAGTATTACAGTCGAGACAACAATGAAACGCTTAAGCCTTTTCGCAAAGATGCGAAATATCATAACGAAGGTCGAATCGTGAGGTTATCGGAAAATAAGGTAGGCCACACTCTTTATTACGGCTTAAAACAGGAAGGAGTACCACGAGCAAGAAATTTGAAAGTTAAAACTAGACGTCTACTGAGTGCTTCGAGGCCACTTCCCATTCGCCCATGCCTCCGGTGGGGCATCTCTGGCACGCCGCGCCCTCTCTCATTTCCTCTCTCTGCCGGCCTCCTTCTCCTCCGCTTCCTTCCTACGTGCCTCCTCATGGGCAGATCGCTACGCTCTTGAAATCGCCATCGTGAACTCGTCCTGCCGGTTGGCTTGGTCAAGAAGCTATTGGTCGTCGGGGTTGATCTCCGTATCAAACCACTACTCAAATTCACACAGTGGCGGAGGTGACTGCATAAAACGTAAATTAGCAAAGTTTCATTCACAAATATTACGTAACCCTTATGATTGTTACCATGCGGCGATCCTTCATGCTCTTCTCCGGCGGATCGAAGGCGTAGTTGCGGCACTTCCAATACCTCTTTCAAGTTGGAATTTCCCAAGAGCGGACAAGCCTGCAAGGATCTCCGCACATACACATGGGTGTTACAGCTCCACGAGGTAGGAAGAGATCTTGGTACGCTAAATTGCGCGGGCATGCACTTGCTTCTTCCTTTGCTTTCCCCTTTCCCTTTGCACTTGCACGTCTCGGCATTTTCGATTGATCCAGAATTTTTTTCCTCCCTCCTCTATTCTTTCTTCCTCTCTCGCTGCTGTCTTTGCGAGACCGCTTGTGAGAACGAATGTTATAAAGGGCAGATATCGCCAGGGTATGGAGTGATCGCCCCAACTAGAGGCGATAGGTGCACCGAGGCGTTGGTGTGTTGTCACGTCGTGTGGTATAGGCAGGCAAAACATACATAGATTTGCACAATTTAAAGTGATAAGGCTCTCATGTTACTAACTCGGACAGTTATACAATATGGTGCTGAACGTAAAGGCATTACAAAAATACGTCTGTACAACTAGTCAATCACGGCCACGCTTCCTGATCTGGCCCGTGGGGTAGGTGAGTGGTGACGGCGGACGGACGTCCCTCCTAGGCTGGCCCTGCGGCGCAGGCGTAGAGTTGTGTGGCGGCGACGAGGGCGTGTCCTGTGGTGGCGCTCCCGAGAGCTGAGAGGGGGCGAGGTAGTCGGTCGAAAGGTACTCCTCCAGGTCGAACTCGACGTCCGCAGGGTCGGCGAAACCACCTGGGTCTCTTGGGCGCGAGGCGACGAGGAGCCTCCGCAGCCATCGTCCCCACTGCTGCTGCGTGGGAGCGTAACGAGGAATCGGCGGGGTAGGGCGAGATGAGGAAGGAGCCTCCTCAGCCCACTGTCCCCACTGTAGCTGCGTGGGAGCGTAACGAGGCACCGACGGGGTAGGGCGAGGTGCTGGGCCGCGGGGACGTGGTGTGCTGCGTCCGCCGACGTCTCCGCGCCCTCGGCAGGTGGCCAAGCGACCCAACCGCCTCATCCTATCGAGGACCCGATCCCAAGCTGCCTCGGCCTCGGCAGTGGTCACCTGTATGCCCGCCCGAAGGCGCGCCAACATGGAGATAGCCTCAACCTCAACCTCCCCGATGAGATGTGCCTGCATGTAACGTCAGATTTTTATTACGTAATTTACATGAAAAAGACGTGCCCATGTAGCTTCGATTGCGACACTTACCGAGGAGTTGTCCCTCTGGGACATCTGTGAAGGGTACGTGTCCGTCACCGATGCCTGTCGTGCGACATACGGAGCTGGTGTGTACCCCACCCTGAGGCGAGTGCGGGGGGGCGAACCACTCCATGTACTCATCGTACATATCAGGGTCGTACGGCCGGGTCTAGGTGACCCTCTCGTCGAGTGCGGCGTCCCACTGCACCGTCCATGGCTGCATACGGTGCGCGAACTGAGTGCCCACTACAGCACCCATCTGGGTCATCCTGCAATGCAAAAAGAGAAAGTACACACCACATTCATTTTGCAAAGATGCGGAGTAGTAGGATTAGAGCAAGTACCTGTGAGCGCCACGTGTGACAACGTGACAAGGCGGCAAGGGAAAGGACTGGAACAGGCCGAACTGCCGCAGCACTTGGTGCGGGGAGTACTCCTCGACACACAGGTCAAAGACGAGAACCTTACAGGTGAGCCAGAAGGCCTCATCTCGCGTGCAAAACACGGAGACCCCGTAAGGTGCTCGGGCGTGGACGTCGTACGCGGTGTATGGCGTCCACCGCACGTCCTCTTCGTTGAGGCGGTCGAACTCCCGAACGAACTCGAGGTAGGACCTCCTCACCTGTCGGTGCGCGTACGCTCGCTGTGAGAAAATAAGAAATGGCGGAGGTTATTGAAGTGCGTTAGTGGGGAAAAAGATACGAGAGAGCATACCTGTCGTCGGACCCAGTAGTGGCCCATGGTGGGCCAGACCACTGGGTCGTCTCCGTAAGGTCCTAGGGGTACGGTGCGGTGTAAACAACAGGCCTATCGACGGAGAAGCGCTCCCTGGATCACAACTGAAGGGGTAGGACGCAACCCGACAACGTCGCGTCCTGCTTCGCCTGAGAGACGGCGTCGCACAGACCTCTGTACGTCGCCGCAAGCACAGCTGAGGCCCACGACCACTGCATCATCTGTTTACAATGGGGAAGTTAGACGTGCTCTGCTGAGACGAGATTTGACCTGAGTGTGTTACCTCATCCTCCGGGGTGTCGGCGATGTGCTGGGCGTACTCGATCAGGTGCCCGGTCCACCGTGTTCCCGTGGGAGGATGGGAACATCACCCAACCGAACAACAACAGGAGGTATGTCTCCAGATGGCGGGCCACTTCCTCCTCCTGTGCGTGCGGGTGGAGAAGCTGAGCCTGCAGCGTTCGTAACAAACATTATCAGCAAATTAGCGCTTCTCTTTTAATTCGCAAAGAAAGAGGTACTCACCGTGAACTGAAGAAGCCACGCCTTCGTCGGTCCGTGCCGCTCACCCTGCCTGAGGGGCCGGTAGGGGGCTGCTCGGGGGTGCCGCTGCACCACGGCGAACCGCGCGAACAACTCCGCGTGCCACGTGATTTGCGTCGTCTTTGCTGCACAACCGCTGACCCGCACGGGGAGGCCTAGGAGGTACGACACGTCCCGCAGCGTCGGAGCCATCTCTCCGCACGGAAGGTGGAACGTGTGCGTCTCCGGTCTCCACCGGTCCACGTGTGCATCTTTTGGCTAAGTTATTCTGGAAATTGGATTTAATTGTAACTTAGCCTCAAAATGTTTTCTCTCTTGCATAACTTCGAGTTTATTATGGAAAGGAGAAAATTTCCCTTGTAAGCTCAAGAGTGAGTTTGAATGTGTTTTACTCATTGTCTCTCTTACAAGTGGGTGTCAAGATTAAATTTGAATGAGTTTCAAATATTTTCACTATAAAGTGATGTAATAAAATCTTTAATTGATGTCTTGAATTGTTTTAAATTGCATGCAAAGAGTATTGTCTTGTATATCATATATATCATGCATGTTGTACTTAGACATTATCAAACTAACTTGGGTCAAATTAAAAGATATTTGTTCCGGAAATCGTGTGCTTGTCTATTGATGTTCAAGGTATTGGAAAGGGGTCATCTTCGACGGTGGATGAAGGAAATGGAGAGGAGCTCCATAGTACGAGGATCTAAGACCGGCGCGGTGATCATGACCAATTCGAACATGCGGTGGACAAGAATCGACAAAGGGACGTATTTCTTTTCTGACCATATTCAATAATGTCTTTGCACACCATTATGCTAAATTGTGTCATTCTAAATGGTGTTGTATTTTTCAATTGGTATGATTAATTGGTATCTTTCAAGAGGTATCCTCTAATCCTAAATTGTTTTGAAGTGTCATCTAACGTGCATTCGGCATTATCAAGAACTAAAAGGTACATATGGGTGACACATTTCAAAGAGGTATGCCCTTGATAAGTTTATGAAATTCTTGATCATGAAAGTGCATCTTACTTATACAACCTTGATTCATGATCTTGTATACATCTTGTGATCATATAAGCAATTCCTACTTGTGTAATCTTCTTTATATGATCTTGATTGTTAGAATTTAATTTGATCATGAGCATGTGCTTAAATTTTATAAACTTGCTATATGATCTTGATGTTTAAAGAATATGTGAAATCATATTCGTGTGTCATGTTTAAGCATCTCTTATATCCTAAGAATCATGACTTCTTTAATTTGGTATAACTAGAAAAATCTATTACCTAAATCTTGGAAATAATTGGTATCATATCTTGCCTAGATTTAGGGGGAGCTTAATATTATTGTCCTACTACTAGCTCCTTATTTTTATTTTATTTCTCCCTAATCTTTTTATTGAGTGTGCAATCAAGGGGAGAACAGATTTTATTGAATAAACAATAAGAATCTTTTAAGCACCTTTTTGGGATTAATGACAAAAGGGGGAGAATTTATGGATTTATCAACTGTCCCCTAATCGATTGACAAAAAGGGATGACTTGTAAGTATGATCCCTTATTGTATCTTTATGCTTGTTTTAATGTTAAAATATCTTAATATTGTCATTTGGTGCAATTGATAATAGGTTTGTCATAAATCACCAAAAAGGGGGAGATTGAAAGTGCATCTAGGCACTTATGTTATTTTGGTGATTAATGACAAACACTCATAATGAAAATCTATGCAATTAAGTAAATGCTTAACTTAGTGCTTAACAAATGACAAACCTCTAATATGATTATATTGCTATGAGACTAACTTGTTATTGCCTAGTTGAGTATCAGTCTCATCTATTTAGAGGAAAATCAAATAGGAAGGTTAAGCAAAGATAAGGTATGCAATTTTGGTATCTATTCTATATTTGTTATTGCATTCCTTTCGTGCAAATGCATAGTGAACTCCAAGTAGCATGTTGATTATATATATGCACATTGGTTCATGTCATATTTATTTGTGCATATATATTCATTTGAGTTCATTATGGTATGCATGTATTAACTAGAGTTAAACTTCATATTGCTATAGATTGACTTGGTGCATGCATGTTTTATTTGTATATCTTCTCATGCAATTCTCTTAGTGAAGTTTATCTAGTGTTGGATCACATATTTACTCTTACTCCAAATGTTATTTGCACATGTACAATTCGTATATTCTATCATGCGCTTCATTTAAGTAAAGTCTGTGATCCTTGCCATGATTTAATTGATTCATCATATTGGCAATTATCTCTCTAGTGCATATAGATCAATTACATATTCATCATGATGTACTTAGTAGAGAACATTTCTTATGTCAAGTGTTTCCATTTATATTGTGCTTCTTTATATGAAACACTTGTTGTAATCAACTGCTCACAAATATCAACTTATTCATATCTATTGAGCTTTTGGGACTAATGTCTTTCATGAGTAGTTTGGAAAGAATTAGGTCCGTCTGTGTATGATGACCAAGGTATCTTTGAGGATGATCATTAAGCCGAGGTCAACAAGACGGCGGTGTCACCAAGAGCGAGGACTAAGTCAAGAGCAACTTGGCGTGGAGATCGTCGAGAGGATGATCAAGTCAAGGTTGATAGGACGAGAGTCTCATGAGGTGAATCGAGTCGAGTTGGACAAGGCGAAGATGTCATCAATTATATGGTGAAGGTCTTCATGCATCGACATCAAGAAAGAAGACTGCAAGTGACTAGTTCTAGACTTATATTATCTTTGATTTAATTTGAGTTTAAGGATTGCCGTACTATTAAGAGGGATGCGATGTCGAATGACTTTTAGATGTGTCAAGTGCTCAAGTGATCCATCCTTGTGAATCTTAGAAAGAGAGTGGTGTTGGTAGTGCTTAAAGTGAGGGTTGTAGGTCTCTCTTGATTTCTTTGTGAAATCTGTGTTTATCCTTTGAGATTTGGGTAGTGAGACCTTGTTATTTGTGTATCCCTCGTTCTTAGCTTTCGGAGAGTCCAAAATCTCTGAAATCGAGTCCGAGTCAAAAGTTATGCTCGTTTTAGTCAGTCTGCTCGATCTTGATTCGGACTATCCGAGTTAGTCCGGACTATCCGGATAATCCGAGTATCCGGACATTTATCCGGACTCTCCGGTTGAGTCTCTCTGTTAGCCTTTCTCACCAATCCGAGTATCCGGATTGAAATCCGAGTCTCCTGATTGTGCGCACCGCCCCCAACGGCTAGTTTTTGGGAGGTCTATTTATAGCCCTTCCTCCTCTTTTGAAGAGGCTTTTGGTGTAGATTTTGAGGGCTGTGGGGGGGCTTTGAGGGAGCTTTTACCCTTAGATCTAAGTGATCCCTTGTGAGAAGGGTTGGGAAGAGTTTGGGAGTGAGTTTTGAGTTGGTTGAGCACTTGATTTCATCTCCAAGCTTGTTCTTCGTGAGCATTTGTTACTCTTGGAGGTTGAGGACTCCTAGACGGCTAGGAGGTCGCCTCGAGCCACCGAGCTTTGTGTGGTTGGTCGTGGAAGTTTGTGAAGGCCGGTTCCGCCTCCGTAAGGGAAGGAATCAAAGGAGTGAAGACCGTGAGTGCATTTGTGCAACACCGGAGGAAGAGGGTTGAAAGAGACCCGGCTCAAGTGTGACCGAGCCGCCTCAGCGGAGACGTAGGATCCTCAAGGATCCGAACTTCGGGTGAAAAATCATTGTCTCCAAGTTTGCCTCTTTCTCTTGCTTTAGCATTTGATTTTGAATCTTGAAATTGCCCGATCTACTCTTTTGTTGTGTTTGGCTCTAGATCTACAATATCTCCATGTACCTGATAGCATTTAGATCTTTTGTATTCAAGTAGATTGTTGAAAATTGCAAAGATTTAAAATCTCCATTCGAAATCTCAATCCGAGTATCCGGACTCCTCAACCCGGACAGTCCGGACTATCCGGAGTATCCGGATTGAATACCGGACACTCGGATTAGGACCCTCGGGATCGGACTATCCGAGTATCCGGATTGAATAACCGGACACTCCGGATTGTTCAGACACTCGGAGATTTTATTTAATCGCAATATTTTTATTCCACGCATTTAGCTATAAAGTTTTTAATTCGCCTATTCACCCCTCTAGGCGACATCCCTGTCCTTTCAATTGGTATCGAGCAAGGTCTCTCTTTTATTAGACTTAACCGCCTAGAGAGTAAAGGATGTCGACTAGGGATTAGTGCACTCACATAATCCACTTGTGCTAGATGGCACAAATTATGCTTCATGGAAATTAATTATGACTTCTCATTTTAAATCCATGAGCCCCAAATATGGTGGATCGTAGATGTCGGCTTTTCCTCTCCATTGAATGAAGTTGCTCCAACTGAAGGAGAAAGGAAATGCCTACATCTCGACGCTCAAGCTACTAATGTTTTATTTTGTGTTGTGAGCGATGAAATTTTTGATAGAATATGCAATCTCAAGAGCGCTCATGAAATGTGAATAAAGCTTCAAGAATTATTTGAATCATCCACTTCTATTGAGGATTGCATTAAGGAAGAGATGTCGGGAGATGAAACATCAAGCTCCACCTCAAGCTCAAGTGATGAAGAACCGACATCTCCATCAACCTCAACCTCCGCCTCAAGTGACGATGAAGATGCTCTTCCATCACAAATCCGTTGCTTCATGGCGAAAGGTAAGAATGAGGTAAGTGACGATGATGATGATGAGCTCACTTATGATGAACTTATGAATTTGCTAGAGGAGCTAAATAAATGTCTTGGAAAGGAGAAAAAGAAATATAAAATTTTGAAGCTTGAACATGAATCACTTCAAAATGATTATAACATGCTTCAAGAAAATCATGAATCCCTCCTTTCCAAAGAAATTCATAAGCCTAAGGTGGACATAGGAATTACATGTGATTTAATTGATGATATGCCATGCTTAACTTCAAATTCTAGCATTTCATCTAAAATTAATATGTCCATCTCTAGTGATGATAAGCCTTGTTGCTCAAATACAAATATTGCTTCTACTTCCTCTATGTCTTGTGAGACTAATCTTGTAGAGGAAAACAAGGAGCTCAAGGCCCAAGTCATTAGATTAGAAAATGACTTAAAGAAGTGCGTAAAGGGAAAAGCCGTTCTCGATGAGATCTTGAGCAAGCCAAGGGCGCCTCAAGATAAGCGAGGACTCGGCTACATCTCCAAGAGGAGACTAGCAAGACAAGGCACAACGAAAGATATTCAAGATCATCAAGTGCTTTGCTTGCAACAAGAAGGACACCTCGCCTCAGTGTGCCCTAATAAAGTGGAGATCAAGCCACAACCATCAACAATGAGGCAAACCGGCAAAGAGCAAGTCAAGAAAAGAGACGCTCAAAGCCTACTTGCTACAATTGTCGGAAAAAGGGACACATCGGTAAGGATTGTCCCAAAGGTATTACTCCTAAGCCAATTATTGTCAATGATCATTATTTGCTTAGGAAAGACAAAATGGCAATGTGTTTGCCAAGTTTGTCGATTCTCCCAAGTATTTGCAAAATTATGATATTCAATTGCTTAGGAGAAATGAATCTAGAAATGTGTTTGCTCAAAATGCTAGACTTCCTAAGACCAAGAAAAATCATGTTGATCATGTGCTTAGGAAAATAACAATAGCAAACCATTTGCTAGATTTGCTAGATCTTCTAAGCCCTTGCATTGTAATGATTATTATGTGCTTAGAAAGGATCAAACTAGAAATGGATTTGCTAAAATGCTAAAACTCCTAAGCCTCCTCAATTCAATTCCAATAATTCGCTTAGGAGTAATAACAATCGCAAATCCATTGCTAGTCATGTTAGTTCACCTAAGACTATTAATGTTAGGGCCATTTGGGTTCCTAAATCTATTGTGACTAACATTTTGGACCCAACAAAATTGGGTACCAACAAGTGCCTAGAAGTTTATTAGGTGCTTGGAGATGCATTGGAAAGCTTTGGCTCAATCAAGAGGATGATTTCATCATATGAAAAAGAAGCCAAGCTTGAAGACATTCACTTCAATCATAAACCAATGACATCTCGGGTAACAAGTATTTAAATTGATTCTTATAGCTTATAGCCTTGTGTAGGTTATATTGCATTATTCATGAAAATCAATTTAGATTGCTTGATTATATACTTGCTCATGCTTATTAGTTGTTTTGATTGCAATCTTGAGTAAGTTTGGGATAGTGGCACATTAAGGGGGAGTGCTAAATCATAACCATGTATATTACATCCCTGCATGTGCCCATATTTATATAAGTGCAAATATATATTTTCAAAATCAAGCCATTTAGCCAAAAGTCAAAATTTTGTATACCATTAGTATTCTTGTGAAAAACTAGTTGCAAAATGTATACAAATATATTTGAAACGTTTTTCAAAGGTTTTGGCTTCACAAAATCCATTTTGAAAAGAAAATGAGTTTCATGATCAAAATCTAGATAGTAGTATCTTGTTTTGGATTTAAACTTATAATTTTCATAGTATTAAATGTAAAATGAATTTGAAAGTAATTCCAAAACGAAAATCCTAGAGTTGGTCACTCTTAACAATTCTTGTGTTCAAAAGACTTTCAAAAGACCAACCTAGTGAAAGTTATTTGATTTTGAAACTCACTAAAAACTATATTTGACCCATAATTGTCATATTATTGCACTTAGTGAGTTTCTCCGTTTGGACCGGATCTTGTGTAGTATCTTGGTTCAAAATGGTATCTTAGACTCATACACAAAATTCAAATCTCTATATCTCATCTTATTCTTCATTTGAATCTTGTGTAGAAATATTTGACTTTGTTTTACAAATAGCTATTTCAAAAGGACCATTTTGGTCAAAAGTCAAATCTTATGTTTAAAAGGCCCAAAATTGGGAAAAGCTGTGTAAAAGTATTCCATTATGTATTTCAAATGTTTTACAAGCTTTCAAAATGAAAATTCTATATTGAAATCAAAATTGTTCAAAGCTTTTGGTTTGAACTAAAATAGCTTATTTAAGCATATTGCTCAAATCTTAGCATTCAAGTTGGATTTCATTACAAATGTTGGCTAGAAACCATCTTGATAATCAATTCTAAGCCATGGAAATTGAAATTGCATGAAATCCAAATTGAGTTGTATTTTGAGGCTTTTTATGAAAAACTATTACCTATTTTAACTTGCTTCAAAAAAGGGTTAAAAGCAAAATATTTGTTTGAAATGCAAAATCTTATGAAAATAGTCTTCTAAAATGTTTTCAAATGTATTTCAAATGTTTTCAAGTATCTAACCCTTGGTTAGAAGCTAAAAGTCAAACTTTGGCCTAAAAAGGATCTTTGTGATCTTGCTTTTGCATTTAACTTCAAATTTTTCTAAAGCAATATCTATTTGGAGTTTGAAAAAGTGGTCAATACAAAACTCATAGGGTTGGTCATTTTAAGCATTTCTCTAGTTCAAAGTTTTTCCAAACGACCAACCGTTCAAAAGTTATAGCCATTTGAATTTGGCCAAAATCATCCATTTCACCCAAAATGACCCGTTGTTGTATTTTGTGGATTTCGCTATTTGAATTGGATTTATTTGCATATCTTGGATTGAAACAGTATTTCTTACTCATACAAAGCTATGAAAGTTCAAATCTCCATAAATTTCAATCCGGAATGCATTTTGAACATTTGGCGAAAATTCAATTTCTTTTCAAACCCTCAAAGTAAAATTTGGCATATCTTTTGATTGGAGACTCCTTTTTGGAAAATCCTTTTTTGGAAAATTCTTTTTGGAAAAGTTTCTTGGGAGTCTAAATAATGTTTATGCCTAATTTCAAATAATTTCAACTTAATTTGAAATAGTTATGCCTTTTTCTCTCTTTCGATCTTATTTGGCATACTCTTGCATTAAGTTGGATTTTACGATTTGAATGGATTTGATTATGCAAATAGGCTTATAAACATCTCTCTAAATCATATGAAGCCATATAAGTGCATATTACCATTCAAAACTCATTTGGTTCCATTTTGAGGATTTGGTGAAAATCTTAATCTTTTATGTGTTTCAAATGCAAATTTCACCACATTTCTCAAAGTAAAATTTATTTATTGAAAATCCTTGTTGGAAAACCTTCTCTCACATATGGAGTTCATATCTGAAAATTCTCAAATTTATTTGAACTCATGTGCAAGATTGTTGACTTTATTTGACTTAGTGTCAAAACTAAACCTCCAATACTTCTAATGACCTATTTTTGATTGAGAGTGATATTTGAGAAAATCCTTTTGGAAAAAGTCTCTTGGATGTTCATGGATCATTTTCAAAAATCTTATGGCTATTGGACTTCATTTGATCAAGATTTGATCCAAATTCAAAATGTTCATTTTAGGGATGAAGTGAACAACCCGAGTATCCGGTAATCTATCCGAGTATCCGGATTATCCTGACACTCGGATTAAAAACACCGAGTATCCGGTTGTACTTTCACTCGCCCAAATTCTTAAATTGCTATCTATACTTTCTTGCAATATCTTGTTCATCCTATTTTTGGGGTTTCTCCTTGCTCAAATCAATATTCGGTCTTCATAGCCCTCAAGAGGATTTAGCCGGATCTGTTCGCGTTGATGATTTTTGTATTTGAGCAATGGTTTAAAGGTTATAATCGATTTTGTGCTGCTATTTGCGTCTGTTGAGACTTTAAGAGTTTTAAATTGGAATCTTGGCAAGCCTTTCAAGATGAAAACTAAGTGAACTTATTCATTGCTCCAAGCTTCTAAGTGGAGCATATCTATTTAAGTTTTCATTCCAATGAAAGTGCATCTTTTGGCTAAGTTATTCTGGAAATTGGATTTAATTGTAACTTAGCCTCAAAATGTTTTCTCTCTTGCATAACTTCGAGTTTATTATGGAAAGGAGAAAATTTCCCTTGTAAGCTCAAGAGTGAGTTTGAATGTGTTTTACTCATTGTCTCTCTTACAAGTGGGTGTCAAGATTAAATTTGAATGAGTTTCAAATATTTTCACTATAAAGTGATGTAATAAAATCTTTAATTGATGTCTTGAATTGTTTTAAATTGCATGCAAAGAGTATTGTCTTGTATATCATATATATCATGCATGTTGTACTTAGACATTATCAAACTAACTTGGGTCAAATTAAAAGATATTTGTTCCCGGAATCGTGTGCTTGTCTATTGATGTTCAAGGTATTGGAAAAGGGGTCATCTTCGACGGTGGGATGAAGGAAATGGAGAGGAGCTCCATAGTACGAGGGATCTAAGACCGGGCGCGGTGATCATGACCAATTCGAACATGCGGTGGACAAGAATCGACAAAGGGACGTATTTCTTTTCTGACCATATTCAATAATGTCTTTGCACACCATTATGCTAAATTGTGTCATTCTAAATGGTGTTGTATTTTTCAATTGGTATGATTAATTGGTATCTTTCAAGAGGTATCCTCTAATCCTAAATTGTTTTGAAGTGTCATCTAACGTGCATTCGGCATTATCAAGAACTAAAAGGTACATATGGGTGACACATTGCAAAGAGGTATGCCCTTGATAAGTTTATGAAATTCTTGATCATGAAAGTGCATCTTACTTATACAACCTTGATTCATGATCTTGTATACATCTTGTGATCATATAAGCAATTCCTACTTGTGTAATCTTCTTTATATGATCTTGATTGTTAGAATTTAATTTGATCATGAGCATGTGCTTAAATTTTATAAACTTGCTATATGATCTTGATGTTTAAAGAATATGTGAAATCATATTCGTGTGTCATGTTTAAGCATCTCTTATATCCTAAGAATCATGACTTCTTTAATTTGGTATAACTAGAAAATCTATTACCTAAATCTTGGAAATAATTGGTATCATATCTTGCCTAGATTTAGGGAGCTTAATATTATTGTCCTACTACTAGCTCCTTATTTTTATTTTATTTCTCCCTAATCTTTTATTGAGTGTGCAATCAAGGGAGAACAGATTTTATTGAATAAACAATAAGAATCTTTTAAGCACCTTTTGGGATTAATGACAAAGGGGGAGAATTTATGGATTTATCAATTGTCCCCTAATCGATTGACAAAAAGGGATGACTTGTAAGTATGATCCCTTATTGTATCTTTATGCTTGTTTTAATGTTAAAATATCTTAATATTGTCATTTGGTGCAATTGATAATAGGTTTGTCATAAATCACCAAAAAGGGGGAGATTGAAAGTGCATCTAGGCACTTATGTTATTTTGGTGATTAATGACAAACACTCATAATGAAAATCTATGCAATTAAGTAAATGCTTAACTTAGTGCTTAACAAATGACAAACCTCTAATATGATTATATTGCTATGAGACTAACTTGTTATTGCCTAGTTGAGTATCAGTCTCATCTATTTAGAGGAAAATCAAATAGGAAGGTTAAGCAAAGATAAGGTATGCAATTTTGGTATCTATTCTATATTTGTTATTGCATTCCTTTCGTGCAAATGCATAGTGAACTCCAAGTAGCATGTTGATTATATATATGCACATTGGTTCATGTCATATTTATTTGTGCATATATATTCATTTGAGTTCATTATGGTATGCATGTATTAACTAGAGTTAAACTTCATATTGCTATAGATTGACTTGGTGCATGCATGTTTTATTTGTATATCTTCTCATGCAATTCTCTTAGTGAAGTTTATCTAGTGTTGGATCACATATTTACTCTTACTCCAAATGTTATTTGCACATGTACAATTCGTGTATATTCTATCATGCGCTTCATTTAAGTAAAGTCTGTGATCCTTGCCATGATTTAATTGATTCATCATATTGGCAATTATCTCTCTAGTGCATATAGATCAATTACATATTCATCATGATGTACTTAGTAGAGAACATTTCTTATGTCAAGTGTTTCCATTTATATTGTGCTTCTTTATATGAAACACTTGTTGTAATCAACGCTCACAAATATCAACTTATTCATATCTATTGAGCTTTTGGGACTAATGTCTTTCATGAGTAGTTTGGAAAGAATTAGGTCCCGTCTGTATGATGACCAAGGTATCTTTGAGGATGATCATTGCCGAGGTCAACAAGACGGCGGTGTCACCAAGAGTCGAGGACTAAGTCAAGAGCAACTTGGCGTGGAGATCGTCAGAGAGGATGATCAAGTCAAGGTTGATAGGACGAGAGTCTCATGAGGTGAATCGAGTCGAGTTGGACAAGGCGAAGATGTCATCAATTATATGGTGAAGGTCTTCATGCATCGACATCAAGAAAGAAGACGGCAAGTGACTAGTTCTAGACTTATATTATCTTTGATTTAATTTGAGTTTAAGGATTGCCGTACTATTAAGAGGGATGCGATGTCGAATGACTTTTAGATGTGTCAAGTGCTCAAGTGATCCATCCTTGTGAATCTTAGAAAGAGAGTGGTGTTGGTAGTGCCGGAAAGTGAGGGTTGTAGGTCTCTCTTGATTTCTTTGTGAAATCTGTGTTTATCCTTTGAGATTTGGGTAGTGAGACCTTGTTATTTGTGTATCCCTCGTTCTTAGCTTTCGGGAGAGTCCAAAATCTCTGAAATCGGAGTCCGGAGTCAAAAGTTATGCTCGTTTTAAAGCTGCTCAAAGGTTGATTCGGACTATCCGGAGTTAGTCCGGACTATCTCGGATAATCCGAGTATCCGGACATTTATCCGACTCTCCGGTTGAGTCTCTCTGTTAGCCTTTCTCAGTCAATCCGAGTATCCGATTGAAATCCGGAGTCTCCGGATTGTGCGCAGCCTGCCCCCAACGGCTAGTTTTTGGGGAGGTCTATTTATAGCCCTTCCTCCCTCTTTTTGAAGAGGCTTTTGGTGTGGATTTTTGAGGGGCTGTGTGGGGGGCTTTGAGGGAGCTTTTACCCTTAGATCTAAGTGATCCCCTTGTGAGAAGGGTTGGGAAGAGTTTGGGAAGTGAGTTTTGAGTTGGTTGAGCACTTGATTTCATCTCCAAGCTTGTTCTTCGTGAGCATTTGTTACTCTTGGAGGTTGAGGACTCCTAGACGGCTAGGAGGTCGCCTACGAGCCACCGGAGCTTTGTGTGGTTGGCCGTGGGAAGTTTGTGAAGGCCGGTTCCGCCTCCGTAAGGGAAGGAATCAAAGGAGTGAAGACCGGCGAGTGCATTTGTGCAACACCGGGAGGAAGAGGGTTGAAAGAGACCCGGCTCAAGTGTGACCGAGCCGCCTCAGCGGAGACGAGGATCCCCTCAAGGATCCGAACTTGGTGAAAAATCATTGTCTCCAAGTTTGCCTCTTTCTCTTGCTTTAGCATTTGATTTTGAATCTTGAAATTGCCCGATCTACTCTTTTGTTGTGTTTGGCTCTAGATCTACAATATCTCCATGTACCTGATAGCATTTAGATCTTTTGTATTCAAGTAGATTGTTGAAAATTGCAAAGATTTAAAATCTCCATTCGAAATCTCCAATCCGAGTATCCGGACTCCTCAACCCGACAGATCGGACTATCCGAGTATCCGGATTGAATACCCCTGACACTCCGGATTAGGACCCTCGATCGGACTATCCGAGTATCCGGATTGAATAACCGGACACTCCGGATTGTTCAGACACTCGGAGATTTTATTTAGCTGCAATATTTTTATTCCGCTGCATTTAGCTATAAAGTTTTTAATTCGCCTATTCACCCCCCCTCTAGGCGACATCCCCTGTCCTTTCAATGAACCAGCGGTATCTCTTGGATTCATTGACTGCTTCTTCGTTAGTTCATTAAACGTCCTCCAAAGCGCGTCGAACTTCCTCCGTTGGTTCTGTTTACATAGCCGCTTGAACATGTTCATAAGCTCCTTGTTCCTGAACTGACGGAAAAAATTGGCACCCATGTGCCTCATGCACCACCTGCTCTTCAGGTCCGGCCACTTTGCTGCTCCCACGACGGCGGACCCTTGTTGCATATCCACGATAGCCCTTAGCAGCCCAGCATGTCGGTCATAGATGACACAAACATCAGGCCTGTCCAGAACAACTGCCAGCTTCACTCTTTCAAGGAACCAGTACCAGCTCTCCGTGTTTTTCCCCTCCACGAAGGCCAATGCAACCGGTAGAACCTAGTTGTTGGCGTCCACCGCGACCGCAGTTAGAATCTGGCCCTTATACTTTCCCGTGAGGAATGTGCCGTCCATGCAAATGACCGGGCGACAGTGCCGCAACGCATTTATGCATGCGTCCAGGATGAAGAATGCACGCTGCAAGACCCACTTACCCGCGCACACACCACCCGCAGGAAACTCCGCAAGGTCGACGGATGTACCGGGGTTCCTACGTGCTATTGCCCTCAGCAAGTGAGGAATATTCTCGTAGGAAGCCTCGTACGTCCCGAACCGTATTTCCAGAGCTGTCCTTTTCGCTCTCCATGCCTTTCTGTACCTAATCTTATACTGAAACCTCTCCTCCACGGCTGTGATAATAGATCGAGGCTGCAGGTGCGGATTGTCCACGATCTGACCATAAAACACATTTCCTACCCAAGTGGACGACAGATTGCGGTGTCCCTGCTCCGCTTCTTCCAGCTCGCAGTTATGTTCCATCACTATGGAGCATTTCCAGTAGTCCTTCCACTTCCCCTTGTATGCATGCACCCGTCATGGGCACGAATCAACTACGCACTTCACGTCGTACTCCTTCTTGCTGGACTTCACTACCCTGAATTGCCGCCGGAGAGACATTGCCCAGTACTTCACCGCATCCATCACAACCTCCTTGTCTTTATATATGGCCCCCTCCGTCACCTCGTTCTCACGATACTCCCATGCATCAATGTTCCTTCATTCATTATTAGGTCTTCGAATCAGAATTGGTCCACGCACTGTGATAGGCACCTCAGAGCGTTATCCTCCTCGTCGGAGTGCTCACCATCGTGGACTTCCTCATCCGCACACCCTCCTCTTCCATCAGTCAACTATGTCCTCCACCTCCTCCCTCGTCGGCCACCCTCGCGCCTCCACCGCCTCCTCCGCCTCGATCCTTCGCCACCGCCAGCCTCGTGCTCCTCGCCTCCGGCTCCTCGCCGCCTTCCTCTTCGCATCCTTCTACATTTGACGTCCCCTCTCCTGTAATGTCCACCCCAACATCACAAACTTGCGACACCGATGGAGCTACCGGGTAGCACTGTACCAACAACATGAGCGGCTAACCCCGCTCTACGGTAAATCCAACATAACTCCTCCATGTTGACGTCGAGTTAATAGAAATCAACTCTCCGTAAAAATAGTCTTGCGCGACGGCTCACTACTGCTCGACCAAGAACCAACACCTGGGCATCCAAACCGAACATCCGAGACATCCACTCCAACAAACCCTCAGATGTCCTATCGCTCGGTCTACATATGCCCTGCATTTACTCTTGAAAATGATGATAATCCACCCCATCCGCCTCGTGCTATCTCCCCATCTCCATAAAATATTTGGAAATACAATTTCTCCGACATGCTGCAACGTCCGACGAAAAAATATTACTCTAAAATACAATATACAAAACGTACATTGAACGTACTACAAAATACGACTATAAATTTCTAAATACTACAACAAATTCCTAAATATTAAATGCTACATTAAATTTCTAAATACTACATAACCTATAAAAAAATTCCTACATTTACCTCTACAAAAAATTCCTAAAGCTAACTCTACAATAAAAATCCGAAATTTACCTAAATTTCTCGGCTCCCCTTCTCTTCTTCTCTTCCTTTCTTCTCCCCTCTTTTCTCCTCGCGGCTCATCGCTCCTCTTTCTTTCTCCTCACTGCTCATTTGCGCTTAAATACTACTGAGCGGCTTTTAAAGGAGCCTGTCGCCCCTGTATTGGGCGATCTCCCGTACAGGAGGCGATAGGGGGCCCACCACCGCTGCGCGCCGTTTCTAGCGGTTTGTAGCCGTTGGTCGGGGGAATAATCGCCTGTATATGGGGCGATCGCCCCATATACGGGCGACCGATGGATATTCTTGCTAATTTTTTTAGACCGACGTCTAGTTTTGAAAAAAGAATAAAAATAAATATTAAAGAAAAAAAATTCGACGTGTGTGCGAGCCCGCCGGCTGGCCGGCGTCGGATAAAGCTGGGCCGCGGCGGCACACGAGAGAATCTGCCCTCCTCCTGCCGCGCGCACGTTCCGGAGGCTCGGCGCGTTGTCCGCTTGGGCGTGGAGAGGCGTCCCATGCCGTGCCAGATGGACCGCTTGCGCCGGCCGGGAAGAAGCTAGGTTGAGGCCGCTGCTGGGGGCTAGTCATTTGAGGAGGCTGCGGTCCGGCGCTTATTGGGCTCGGCTCCTCATATCTACCGTCTGGGCACGACTCCAGTTCAGTCGTTGGAGGCCAAGCCCAGCTTAGCTGTAAGCTTTTGGTCTTGGGTCGTTGGGTGCAAGTTTATCAGGCCAGACATCCACACCTCACTCATGCAAGCACGCACAAACATGAATTTTTTTTCCTTTAATATTTTTTTTAATCTTTTTTTCAAAACTAGACGTCGAGGCAAAAAAATTACAAAATTAGGCGCCGGTCGCCGGTATATGGCGATCGCCCCACATACGGGCGATTAGTACTACTTTAAATGCGCGATTTTTCCTCTGTCTGCGGTTAATTTCTAAAAAAATCATAACTTTTTCATATGATGTCAGATGGAGATAAACTTTATATGAAAATTGTAGCTCTCGACGGGATCTACAACTTTTGTATACAAACTTTTTCAATTTGAGTCGATTTAGATAGCCAAAAATGGATCTATTTTTAGATCTGAACATTCTATCCCTTTTTGGCTATCTAAATGGGCTCAAATTGAAAAAGTTTGTATACAAAAGTTGTAGATCCCGTCGAGAGCTACAATTTTCATATAAAGTTTATCTCCATCCGACATCATATGAAAAAGTTATGATTTTTTAGAAATTAACAAAGAAAAGAGTAAAAATCGCGCGTTAAAGCAAAGATTAATCGTCTATATAGGCGATCGTCAGATATGGGGCGATCGCCCCATATACGGGCGACCGGCGCCCAATTTTGTAATTTTTTTGCCCCGACGTCTAGTTTTGAAAAAAAGATTAAAAAAATATTAAAGAAAAAAAATTCACAAACATGTCCACTGTATACTCCCTCGGTTATAAATATTAGGTGTATATTAACTTGGCACAAGGATTAAGGTTGTGATAAAAGTGAAAAAGACATGAGAGGAAATGACTTACATATCCCTTTTAATTGTCTTGGAAGATGAGAGATAATAGTTTATGTAGGTGGTAATGAATAAATGTATATGGTTGAGAGAGAATTAATAATGGTATAGGTGGAAAGGCTCATTAAATCTACATGCACGTCTTATATTTTTCAACAAGATCATTCAAACTATAGACCTTATATTTATCAACGGAGGGAGTACCCCATAAATTTTTGGGAGGCTTCAAACCCTTATAGAGCGTGGACACATGCTTTTCCAGTGAGTACATATGTATTTACTCTGAATAAATACGACACATTGTGCCAATCTTAGAGATTGAATCCAGATGAGTGAGAACAGTGTCCCACCACTGGGACTACTCGCCATCCGTAGTTTGGAATTATTAAGATATAACAAACTTTGAAACTAGTGCATGCATATAAGTTCGAAAAAGAAAACTAACGCATGCATATATCAGGGTAAGTGCCACTAATGTTAGGCCAAAATTTATTTGATTTCTCAAAAAAAAATCTCTACCCCTTTGATCATATAAAGAAACAATTATATTCTTTGGACGACAACAGTATATCCACAATTTCGTACTTACAAGCACCCTGTAGAGGATCCAACCAATTGAATTTTTATTTATTATAAATTCATGTGCGATACCTACACTAAGTATAAAAAAAATCAAGTTTTTACAACCTATTGCGACCCTAAGCATAAAACCTTTAAAATCACTCATTCATATATCTTACAACAGGGAAACAAAAAATAAATCCCAAAATCTCTTCCAATATCCATCTATGGTCACAAATAGTACTGTCCGTGTAACGTATGTTATGTACATATACGTGATATATGTAACTGTCTGGTCGGTTCTGTCAGTCTGATCAGAGGCAGCTCGGGGGCACGACGAGCCCCAACGCGCTCCCCTGCGCGTTCCGGCAGGAGGATTCGGCGAGCTGGCTCTGGCTCTGGTATGTCAGCTTCACGTCCTGCAGGCTGATCCCGCTGCACGGGTTGCTCCGGCTGCAGTCGAACTTCACCGCCACCGGCGTCGCCGACGACCCGCGGATGTCCACGTACTTCACCTGGCTGATCTTGATACCCGAACTCTGCGAACAATCAAGAAGCATGCAGATCAAATTGAAATAAGGCACTTCATCACGTACATGGGCGGGATTTTATTTTTGTACATGTACGTGTATGATCTGCGCGTGCAGTTACCTTGCCGGTGCAGCCAACGCCGTCGGGGCAGTAGTTCTGGTCGATGATGATGGGGTTGTCGACGCCGGACATGGTGGAGTCCATGAAGGTGACGCCCCTGACGAACCCCCGCTTGGAGCCCCCCCACGTCTTGATCCTCAGGCCGTTCATCGTGCCGGTGAACCACGTCGTCTTCACTGTCACGTTCTGCACCGCCTCCACCGCCATCCCTTGCTGCTTGCCTAGGCTCCCGATGCTGATAGAGTTAAAAACAAAGATTAGCATGCGTACTGCGTAGTTCGTTCTAGGTCAACTAGCTAGTGGATTAGGTACACTCCAAACCCTGTGCATGCAGTACCGGACCCAGGTCTGGTCCGTTTCTACTAGTATAGTTGCCGCCAGACACGTTGTAAAGTCAAACGGGATATTTTGGGAGGGGACTAACTTTTGTTCAAGTCTTATTTGAAAATTTTAGAAAATTCCTAGATCGACTGAATACTACTATATGCGTTGAACAGTCTCAAATACATAATTGGTTTCCAGAAAATATCTTAATTAAATAACTAGTCCATACCATATACTATATGCGTTATCCCTCTTGATCGATTTATTTCATGCGAACATTTTGCGTAATTCGTGCAGGCAAATTGCCGCGCATCACGACGCCTAGCTGATGTGCGTACGTACCTGATGCCGTGGCCCGGGCCGCACGTGACGCGCTCGATCCAGAGGTTTGAGTTGCCCGGGCCGACGGAGACGCAGTCGTCGCCGGTGCGGATGTTGGCGTCGTACACTGCCACATGGCTCGACTTGTGGATGTGTATCCCGTCCGTGTTCGGGCTGTCCCCCGGCGCCTCCAGCGTCAGCCGCCGCACCGTCACGCCGCGGCACTGCAACACCACCACGTGGAACAGCTCGCTGTTCACCGACCTCACCCCGTCCACCACCACGTCCCTCGAGTTTGAGATCGTCAGCGACTGCATGCACACGGCGGGCGAAGAGCTAACACGTTAGTATCGTCACGTACCAGACGCACGACAAAACATTGTTGAGTTTTGACGTACGTACCGACGCGCCGGACGGGCAGCGGGCGTGCGGCTGCTGCTGCTGCTTGCAGGCCCAGAGGGCGCTGCCGCGGCCGTCGAGTGTGCCGCCGGAGACCGTGAGGCCGTCCACGGTGTCGAACGTGATCCACCGGCCGGACGAGTCGCGCCAGCCGTACCGCGCGGGGGCGAGCACCGTGCCGGCGATGGAGAACGTGACGGCGGGGCTGCTGCACGGGCCGGAGAAGGTGGCGCTCCCCACCAGGAACCTACCCGGCGGCACGTACACCGTGGCCGGGCGCGGCGAGCGGCACGCGTCGGCCCACGCGCGGAGGAACGGCCGCGTCGAGTCCGTCGCGCCGTCGGGGCGGGCGCCGTAGTGCAGCACATTGTACATTGCGCCGGCCGGCTCCGGGAGGAACAGGAGCGCGGCGTGGAGGTGCACAAGCAAGCTCAGGACCGGCTTGGCCATCGCCATATATTTCTGGCCGGGTGTACGGACGTGACGAGCTGTTAATGTCGCAGGCTCGCTTGCAGGTGCTTGTTAGGAATGGGCGTCTTACGATTAACTAACTTACACGTGTATTTATATTGGCGAATATAGTGGGCTCAAGTTAAAATCATTACTTACAGGGCGTGTGGTAAGCAGCGGCTGAGTGCAAAGTTCAGAAACCTAACATGGGAGACCAGCTTATAATTGACGAATGGACGAGTTCCGTTTCAAAATGGGGTTTGGTGGGTTCTTCGAAGCAAACTCATGGCAGCCTATGTAATTTCCATGTGTGTACGCGCTACTTTTTTTCTTCTGAATTGGTGACTGTAGCGAGAAAACGCATCCTGTGTGCAATCGCCGGCATTGGGTGCCTTGGTGTGCTGATCAATAGTTCAATACTCATAAATCCACCTTGAATGATTGCTTTACTAATCGAGTTAACCTTTTTTCAAGGAAGGAGGATTTCGTAAGTGCTGGTGTAGCTAGGTTGGAGCTCACCACGACTACGCATCAAGCTTCTTGTTACGTACTTAGATGCTGCCTACGTATTTGTGGTACTAGAGGACACACGCATCAACTGCAGTCTCCAGTTCCGTCAGGCACACCAAAGTTGCAAGACTTGCCTCCAAAATTCGCAAAGAATGGCTCAACTTGGCACGGGAAGTTTGTAAGTGGCTAGACACCACCAAAACCAAGAAACAAAACCGTTTCGAGACACTTCGTGATTGAGGCGAAACGTTCAGCCTCAGTTCCAAAATACGACTTACGAAATTAATAGCGAAAGCTACGTGATCAACCAACTAAAGGCACCCCGTTTCTAAATCTGCACACATTTGCATTGCCTAGTTGGTCGACGATTTACCAACTTCTCTATTTGCATTTGGAAATCAAGATCGGCAGCTTAGGTTTCGTCTGCCTCGTTTTCTACTGCTATGTGGCAAAACGAGTTGTAGATCAATTAATCTTTGGACTATCGGAGTGGAGTGGGATGCATGGATTAGTATTAACCACCGTTGAAATGCAGGTAGAAACTAGGGAGTCACGCGTTCGTTGAACTAGAAGTTGTGATTGTTTGATTGGACACGTGAATGCGATTGCTGTAATAGAGCAAATTTGACTCTCGTGTAGTGGTGGGTTGGGTACATCTCAACTCAACCTAGGCAGACTTCATAATGTTCAAATTCAACAACTACTTCGGTCGAGTCAAGGTCCGGTTTGGTTTGCTGTTCACCAATCACCGGCCGTCAACTACTGTTTTTATCACTTGGCAGACCTTTCTAGACTTTGTTTTTTTTAAATGGCCAGGAGCATGCATTAGCATTCATTAAAGAAGAAAACAATAACAACATAGCTACAAATACACACACACCTCACGCACGCACCCCCCACACACGCACTCACATGCACACGGCTCGCGAGTACCTGCGCTCGAAGGCAGGCCGACTAGACGCACTCCTCGTGTCTTAGCCAACCAAGCTAGCTCGATCCTCTTAGACTTCGATTTTCATATGTATCAACTTACATTGCTGCGGTTCTGTTGGGCTGAGAAATGTGACGACGGATTGATCGACTCAAACACACGCGAACGCCAGGTTCAATGATGTTCGAGGCGTGCCAACCGATTTGATCCTGCAATCGGCAAGATTGATGAAAAAATATACGTTCAAAGTCGATATAATATGACAATCGACAAAGATCTAAATAGATATAAGAAATCGATCAAATCAAGGGTAACGATAAGTCTAAATAGCCGATTAGATTTGATTAGATGGTTGATAAAGGTAGATTTTTCTGAAGAAGACGATGCGCAACAAGATCGGAGAGAACCAAACCTGACGTAATCAAGGAAGATCAGCAATCGGCGATGTGCAACTTTATTGATCAAAATCGGACTACAAGGAAGATTCTAAATTACAAAGCTACTCCTAGTTGACATAAAAAAGTAAATAAAAGTATATGTGAGTTGTTTGATTGATTGTGTTGTCTTTTTGCTTACCCTCAATCCTCTTTTTTATAGTGCATAAACCGATCGTATCCTTCTTAAATACATTGCCAACTGTGATCTGTATCGACTTCTACACGGATAAAATTCCATCATTGAATCAACATCGGTCATAATCCTATCTTTAACTTTTTTTCCTTTTCAACTAAAATCAGCCAGAAATATCTATTTTATTCTTGGTCTGACAAATTAACCATACCTTGCCAAATTCAGGCACTAGCAAGTTCTAATTACTAGAAGTTGTTTGCAATCTTTATACCCGATCAACTACTAGCTAGGACACACAGGCATCTATATATGTCCCCACCATTAAATCAACATCGGTCATAATCCTATCTTTAATTTTTTTTCCTTTTCAACCGAAATCAGTCAGAAATATCTATTTTATTCTTGGTCTAACAAATTAATCATACATTACCAAATTCTGGCATTAACAGGTTCTAATTACTAGAAGTTGTTTGCAATCTTTATACCCGATCAGCTACTAGCTAGGACAAACTAGGCATCTGTATATGTCCCCACCCATACTGTACATGAGACAGTGGACCTAAGATAGCAACAATTCAACATCACTGTGTCCTGTTCCAGAAAGCTTCTACAAATCTTCTGTTTCAAAAAAACGAATTGTCTATCAAATGGGAGAATTTTGGACAGTTTCTTCTACAATCAGAAGCTGATTTGTACATAAAATCAGAAGTTATCACCCACCCGATTCTACGAATTCTCACTCAGATTCTACGGGTTCCGCCTCCCCACAAGTCACCGCAAGCCTGAGGGCTTCCGCTGTAGGCCCAAGGCCCCTTCGCCACCCTCATCCACTCGTCCATCGCCAACATCGATCAACGATTAGCAGAGACAATCAAGATTGCCGAACGACCAGATTCTTCAGTCAATCGTTTCTTCAAACAGTTGACTACAATTCAAAATCTACATAATCAGAAGCTGTCCCAACGAGGGTTTATAGCTGCTGATCCACAAGCGACCCTAATCTTAGCAAGAACTACATCTCACGGGCGCGGCGTCGCGTCCATAGAAGTTCATTTTGGAGTTCTGGCGGTAGCTGTAGCTGTAGTGTCACGTATCAGTTTCCCACAAAACAACTTGCTGCATTCTGAGAGGGTAAAAAACGCAAGATGATTGTGATTATTCGAAGTTATGCTGATCCGTGTGGCTCTCAAAAAAGCATGTACATGCAACATTGGCATTTTTTTTTTGGTGGGGGTATGGCTCGTTGAGCCTTTCCCTTTTCAGGTGTTACTTACAAGTTACAACGGATGCCAACTCAAAGATCGAAAAAAAAGGCGACTAGAGGGAGGTGAATAGGAGCCCAATAAAATTTTCGAATAAACTCTCCCCCTAAAATTCAAACCATCAAAAGACCAGAAAGAAACTGCACTGGTCGGGTATTTCTGGTCGGATGAACAGTACTCGGAATGAATAGTGTTCGGATGAATGAGTACTCCGACCAAGTGGTCGGATGAATGATACTCGGCCAAGTGGTCGGATGAACAAGACTTAGGTGAATAGTGTTCGGGTGAACAGTACTCGACTGGATGAATAGTACCCCCGACCGCGGAGGTCGGATAAACAAGACTCGGGTGAATAGTGTTCGGGTGAATAAGAAAACCAAAGACGATCTCAAAAACAGAATCGATGCAACTTTTGATCGGTGATCCAAAAGCAAGGAAAATTGGTGTGCACCTCCCAAAGGATGTCAGAACCTATTTTAATCAACAATCGAAGGAATTAATACCAAGGTTCCTCCTTTTCGCTTTAACAAATGCAACACCAAAAACAGAGTCACGAACACGATTTCACCCCTAACTTGTCGATGGGAGTTGAAGGTCGAAATCCTTGGATGACTCTCCACAAATCATAGCAAGTAAGTACACAAAGAAACAACCCTTCAAACAAATAGAAACACTATCCAAAACTAGGCACATAAATTGGTTTCTTGCAAAATCAATAGAAGAGGTTGTAGATTGCCTAGATGATTGGGATATGATCTATAGAAGATTCATCCAAAGAATCTTTCATCCTTGGCAACAAAACCGAAGCCAATCAAGACTAAAGACTGCAAGTCACACGTTTACGCACTTTAAGAACACACAGATTTACTAACTTGCAACAAGAATGCAAGGATTGTCTAGATGATTGAAAGCACCAAGTCCAGAGAAGAGTTCATCAATCATGAATTTCAACAAAGACTCAATAGCACGTAGAAGGAGATGAGGCAAATCCAAATTACGTAAAGTAAATTGCAAGTAAGTAAATGCGGAATTTAGATAACAGAATTCAAGTGCGTAATGTAAATACGTAAGAGAAATGAAACAAGAATATAAATGAAGAACATTTTATTTTTGGAAGGGAGGTTTACAAAGCCTCACAACAAAGTAGACAAAGCTCAAATGAGCAGCAAAAACCTCCGAACCTTCAAAGAGGGGAGGCTGCCCCTACCCCTCTATTTACAGTGACCTGGGATCAATTCTGACGAATACTAATAAAAAGGATACCCCAACAGCCCGAAGCGACGAGCCAGCGGCCTCAAGCATATCTCCACCTAACAGTCACGCGCCGTACCGCCGACCGACGAATCGCTCATGAGATCGCAGAAGGCATCCGCTCCCGACCGGCCAGGAAGCGAATCCGACCAGACAATGCCCTCGACCCCTCTCTTGGCGGGCGGATCTCCGACTCCAACCAAACCAAGGTGGTGAACGCCGAGTGCCGCGTGTCGTCCTCACCGCCTACCGCCACGCACTTCTGGATAAGGTCAATCGAGCGACTATACAAGGCGGTGGCTCCTTCCCAAGAAGATCCGGTGACTATAGAAGACAAAGCTTCCAAATTTCATCAACTATCCACGACAAAGACGAGCGCACGCTCCTCCCGAGGCAAAGCACCAACGCCACGCACTCGACGCCAAGATTCGCAAGGATCACAGAGAGGCAAGTACGCTACTTCCCGAAATACCTAACCTCCCGACCACCAAGGCTACCAACCCAAGATGGGCAAGACGGTGGCGACTCACCCACAAGACGAAGGACCGAGCTCCTAGCGTAGGTCACCTCGCTTCCTCCTAACTCGATGTAACCTCGCCTTCCTTCAGATAAAAGGAGGCGGGGCTAAACGATTCGTGGGGCAACGAGCAAGAACAAGAAAGGAGAGAGCGCTATCAAACCCTCTCGCTAAGCCATTGGCATTCTCGCTTGTAAAACTTTGTGCGATCATCTGTACCAAGAGTAATACAACACCACCACACACGAATCGAGTAGGGACCTTCACCAACCAAGATACATCTTGGACTCACGAGTCTAACCATTCAGGAGTGGAACGCGCGACCCCAGACTTACAAATTTACTTGCCGCGCCCGAAAACGCCGACAAATTCCCACCTTTGGATGTCCCGCTTCAATCCTAAGCCAACATTCAAGAGCCGGATTTGATCCTTACATCGCCTCTCAACAACTCTCAACTACTCACGAGACTTTCCTCACCGCCACCCCTAAGGAGACACCTCTCCCTGCCTATTCATAGCGTGCTTGGAACACCTACCACCCTTGGATGAGCCTCTAAACCCTAGAGCACTCCATCAAGGGTGAGATTTTACCCACTCACAAAGCTATGCATGGGCTCACCCAAACCCAACAACACAACGGGTTTTGCATGCTTTTCAACTCACACTAACTTGACCCGCTACTCTATCTTCCTCGATCATGATCCAACGGTCCTCCTAGATCGTGAGCAGCCCAAGTTAGCATCTCATCCATTCCTTTGTCTTCTCGCCTTGCGGCTACTCCTCGGCCTCACCATCTTTGGCGACACCTTGATCATCCGGACCTCGGCTCTCCCACCTAGTCCTCGATCCCCTTCGCCTCACCATGACCTAGCTCCAAAGTCCCGCAACCATCATAGACAAGGAAACCACATCACATAGCAATGTCCAACAACACATATCCATCTCAACAGAAAGATATACACTATACTGACCAACATAACCCCGACCACACGTGGTCTGACCACTGGTCTCCATCCCGACCACCCATGGTCTGACCACTGGTCTTCATCCCGACCAACCAAGGTCTGACCACTGGTCTCCATCCCGACCAACAATGGTCTGACCACTGGTCTCCATCCCAACCACTCGAGGTCTAACCACTGGTCTCCGACCAGCGAGAGACCTGACCACTCGGGGTCAGACGATGGGTCGGACAACTGGTCTCCGACCAACCAAAGACTCGACCACTGGGGTCGATGATCGGTCTCCACCACCAAAGCCTGCACCTCTCAGCCTGGGACGACCCGACCACTCGGGGTCGGACGACTGATCTCCAACCAGTAACTCAAATTGCTCTAGCTCGAAAAACAATCCAAATCAAACTCAAACTTGAGCACACCTTGCTCAAATAAATTCAAATACTCATCACAAACATGGATGGACCTCCACATGGTCCTTCACCAACAAAGACGACAATCTATGCAAACGTGAGCCGAGCTAATTCAGGCAAAGAAAATGGGACGGATGTCGATCGGTTTCGCTGGAACATTGCTAAGTTTTTTTTTTTTTTTTGCTTCGGTTTAGTGATGATTCGGGATTCAGGGGAAAGCTAAGTGAAATCCGACCTATGTGAATGTTGCGAGGAGACTGCCATTGGGAAACGGCCCAATACGGCAAAGGGATAGCGTATGGGTAAGGTAGTCTGATTGTGGGAACGTCTCAATCATGGACCAAATAGTGGTCCAGTAAAGCCTTCTGGGCTAAATTGGACCCAACACTTGGGACTTCCTCTAACAAAAACAGAGATGGCCTTAATTGATCTCGCAGCCCATCATCGTGCTATGCTCCACCAGATTTCGTTCGTGCTCTTCATGTTTCAGCTGGTTCTCGACATCGGCCGCGAGCTGAATCCTGAAGCTGATATCTCCTGAAGCCCTTGTGCAACCTTGCGCACCAACACCTTAGGGAAACAACCCAAAACTTAAGTTTGTAATTTGGATAGACATCACATGTTCCTGCAATCTTCTTTGTATTTCAATATATATATATATATATGAAAATAGTTCCATACTCTGAGAGTACGTGATCTTCCTTTTTTAGGCTAATCTCTAACCATAGAAATAGGACTTGATGCCCTCGCAGGTGCAGGAGTCAAAAACGTCATTTATTTCGTAGTGGAAAAACAGCCATCTCAGTATAACCAGCTTCAATTGCTTTAGCTTTGTGCTCTTCTTGAGCAAAGTGGGCCGCCACGTATAGCTGTAGTTTCTGCTGTAGCATCGGTTATTTCCGTTATTGCTCAGGTTACGAATGACCCAATCTATCTATGGCAACCACCCCTACTTTTAGTAGATGGAGATGCGCACCTAGAAAAGCAACTATTGACCCTACTTGCTCGGATGGGTGTTCACCCCAAAGTATTCCCGGACTGCATGCATACATCCGTAAGTAACTTAGTGCAACATGGCAAATTTCATTGAGAGGAATCAGCAAAGAAAAGAAATCTTCTCCGGGTGATCAAGTTCCTTTCAGCTTCGGTCTGGGCCACGTCTTTGCTTTCTTCCTTTGCATCCGCTGCTAGATAAGCTGTTCCATCAAAAAACGACGATTGCTCGTGAAGGTTTCCACAGAAAGACCCCTTGGTTCTGGCAAACAGATCACAATACAGGTACCTGGGAGCATACCTTCACTGTGCATCAATAAGAAGGAATAGCAGGTTCACGGTAAAGAACAGAACTCAGGCTATTGGGATCGAGCCCAAACCAAACGAATTTGAAGCATTTCTTTGAACAGCACCAAATCATTCCACCTCGGATGAGGAGTAGTTTCAAATAGAAGTCAAGTAAACAGATTCAAGTTAGCCCAGTGTGGAACCTTGGAAACTAGTTCATCGCAAATATAGTGAAAAGATGAGAAAAAATGCCAGTTTGCTTATTGAAGAGCCCTGAATAAGCGAAGGTTCCCAGGACTGCAAATCCTTGTTTGTGTGGTTAGAGCAAAACAAGCAACGGATTGAGCGCACTAGCGCGAAAGCCGTTGCGCGTTAGCACGCGCATCCGTTTTCTTGCTCGTTGCGCTTGCTTGCTTAGCTCGTTACCTTTTTATTTTTCTCCGATTATTGAATAAAAATCTGCCAATCTTCCTCTTTCTTAGCTGGGGGCAATTGCTCAGAATCAAAGAGAAAGAGCAATTCGTGTGGACCGAGGCTCACCAAAAGGTGTTTGATTCAATCAAACAGTACCAGACGAAACCTCTCCGGATTCGTTGATCCATATCTATGCTGTCCAGTGAACGTGGAGCGGTGGGAACGGGCTTCCCAAAAGCGGGCTCGCTTTTGGGAAGCCCGCTCCCACCGCTCACACTTACCTACCGGGCTCACCAATGTAGTGGGAATTCTCCGTTACACGGTCAAAAATTCGAAAAATTAGCCTTTATGATTATATTGGTAATAATCCCAGGCAAGGGGGTTATTCAGAGCAGCTCAATGGACTCAACGAGATGATTGCCCTAAGTCTAGGCTACACTTCCTAAGATCACCGATAAAGATGGGTTACACAAGATGGGTCGAGTTCAAGTTCGAGCTCAAGTCCAAGCTCAAGTTCAAGTTCTAGCCCGAGTGCTGAGAACAATCGACTACACCGAGTCACCTCAAGGCGGGTAAGAAGTCTCGCAAAAATTTATGAATCGTGTAGTTTCTCTGTAGTTGAACCACAAAGCTTTGAAGAAGCTGAGAAATACAAGAATTGGATAAAAGCTATGGAAGATGAGATCCACATGATAGAGAAGAACAACACACGGGAGTTGGTAGATCGGTACCAAGGATAGAGAAGTAATTGGAGTTAAGTGGGTTTACAAGACTTCAGTAAGTCCGGATGACTCACTTCAAAATATAAAACAAGGCTCGTGGCGAAGGGCTTCAGCGAAGCCAAGTATCGACTACTACAAGACGTATGCTCGATTACGAGAAACAATCGAGCGACAAGAGGTACAAGTGAAATTTAGCAGAGCAGAACAATAGCTAGCAGGCATTTTCATCAAGGCCTTGACCAGAGAAAAGTTCATGCACAACAGAGAATTTATCGGTGTTTCAAGAAAAAAATGAAAGGGGAGCAAGAAAACGGATGCGCGTGCTAGCGCAAGAACGAGCAAGAAAACAGATGCGCGTGCTAACGCGCAACGGCTTTCGCGCTAGTGCGCTCAATCCGTTGCTTGTTCTTTCGCGCTAGTGCGCTCAATCCGTTGCTTGTTTTGTTGGAGTTTTTCATTTTTTTTTCTTGAGAGATGCTGTAATCAAATTGGATTTGAACTCCTACATGAGTTGGGCATTTACTGGAAGCATGAGCTGGAGAACAAGAGGCTTCCAATGGCAATGGCTGGAGCTTAGTTAGATGCTTGAGAAAAGTGAACTCTTAGCTGTAAACCGACTTTGTTTTGACCTTATTTGGGCTGTGTTTAACCGAGGGACACAAGAGTGCTATTGTTGGGGCGTACTACGTACGACCATTCACGAACGTACTACGTACGGCAACAGTGGCAATGCCTATCTCGTCTATCCATATGCCTACTTTCCCCATCCGGCACCGACATTTCCAATGGTAGTCAAGTTCACTGGAATAGGTTCTTTGAGCTATGATCCACTGTCGAATCAGCAGTAACGAAGTAAGTGAATTATTCATCGAGAACTTCCTATGGCATTCAGCCTTTTCCTTCAGGTTCCCAATGCTTCTCCACGCCCAACGAGATGCGCCAACCTCGGGATGCTTTACTCCTAACCCCACGACGGTTCCGAGGCCGGTAATTCCGAGTGGACAAGCTAAGGGATTGGTTTAGTTAGTACTCAGTACGAGAAGGCGGGCATTGAAGGTCTTCAAACTCAAAACTAGACGGCGCAGACTCAAAAGGAAGCTTCAGAGCTGGAAAGGCTTAATCTCCAGTAGTACACTTAGCCCTTCGGCCTTATTTCAACTTGAACATGAATTTTCAGCACATTTTGACGTTATTATATTAACATCTTGGCCCAGGTCTAGAACTATCTTCAACGGTTTGTGTAGCCATAAATTCTATTTAATCATTGGTGTTGACTTTGTATACTATTCCGTTGTTGTCAGCCTGAAAGTGGTCTAAATCTGCGCTTTCCACTCTGTAAGCATTTCTTAAGGATTCCAATCGGTATATCTCATTCGACTCGGGAATCCCTTTGGCTATCTGCTAGTCGACCTATGCCCGATCATTCAGTTTGCGATTCAAGTCTCTCTTTAATACGCAATTCTCTTCGATAAGAAGGGTTCTCTTGTGTTCCAGCTCCTGCGAAAGTGACCGACGCGACGCTATATCGAGAGGACCTCTTGGGGGAACGAGGTATAGATCGATTTGTCCGTCCAAAAACGCGATTTTTCGGATTGGCTTTTCATGATTCTTAAAATCATGAAAATAACTCAGTTCGAGAGGGTTAAAAAAGGTTTCCCCCGAACCCCCTTCCAAAAAAGAATGGAAGGCTTGAGCCATCTATCTTAAATCTCAATTGAAGGCTCAAGCTACTATTTCTAGGGAAGTAAGAACAAAACTTAAACTCGTTTTTCGGACTCCGAACAAGAGTAAGCCCCCCTTCGATCAAGGAAGTCTTACTCTTGTTCTGTTAATGAAAGCTAGCTACATTTCCTTGTCTACCCACCTGGATTTCTAGATATAGTACTCAAAAGAATTGCCACAATACACCCGGACAATTAGAATTAAAAAAATTTTGTCGTTATTGTCGCAAGCCCTGATACTACCACTTGGATCTGGAACCTACATGCTGATGCTCACGATTTCGATAGTCAGACCGGTGATTTGGAGGAGATCGAGTCCAATCTCGGAAGGCGCTTAGGCAAGTCCCTCCATAAGAATTATTACTGGTCGACTTCCTTTTAAGGAAGGAAGGTCGACTTCTATCGAAGGAAAGTGGCCTGAGAGAAACTCCTTCTAGAGAAACAAGCAACGGCAACTAGCGCTCAATCCGTTGCTTGTTAGGGATCATCCCGAAAAAGGAAGTCAAAAGTAGTAGTCTTTAACAAGGCTTTCCTTCATCAGCGTAAATATCTAAAGTAGAGGTTTTGTTATAAAAAGAAAAACCCTAATAGAGGGATCGGTCATACTTACTTTTAAGAGCTTAAAGCGTTGGGGATGGATGAGTTTGAGCCTTCCTTAATAGGCGTCCGTCGATCAGAGGCGCACTGTTGTCGCAGCTTCGGTGGTTCGCGAAGCATCTGGCTTACCGGTCATCTCCCATTCCCGTCGTCGAGAGACTAAAAGAACTATAGCATGCCAGAAACAGGGAGTTGAGGTGGTTAGACCTAAAGCTTATCTCTTTCATCTCAATTTAACATTTTCCGAAACGCGGCTAGACCGAGGCAGAGCAAGAGTGCAGCTTCAACCGATCCCCGGCGACATACGAAAATTCGAGAGAGAGCTCCGTCAATCGATAGAGAATCCGTATCGGTTGTCGATATCTGTTATAGATGGTTGCCGTTCGGGGGTGCTTAGGACCAGAGGTACTTGCAGACTAGAGAGGAGGAAAAAAAAGAATAATATTTTTTCGTGGGATGGATGGTAAATCATTTGCAGTCTTTTTCGGCAGGACCTAGACACGGAGGTTCGGGAAGTAGCGCATGACAGCATTCACTGGTGAAAGTACTGGCAGCAGCGAGAGCATCATAGTTGACATGGTCGGAGCTACAGTCCCCATATCCGTCTCTACTCTTTCTGTAATTGACTCCCTCCCGCTCCCAACCAACCTTTTCCTTTGTATCTATACTCCCTCCCGCCTATTACATCCCATGCGATAAGATCCAAAGAAAGTCCTCTCTCTCTTTCCCCCTCTTTCCTACTTTTCCTTTCACTTAGAATGGTACTTGCAGTAGGCATTGGCTTTGTACCTAGGAGGAAGAGGATCTGGTGGCGGAGATGGGGGAAAAGGCGTCAGTACACCATGCTTCTTAAGCTTCTTTTCCAAGGCGCGGCTGAGAGTTATGCCGAACGGAGTGAAAGTCCTGAGTGTCTTTGGTTTTCCGTCAGACAAGATATTGACTTCACTGTTCTTGCTTGTTCCCCAGGGCTATCTTCTTTCCTTTTGGATCTGCCCAAAAGTCATAGAAATTTAGCGATCTCATGTGTTATCATTAACCAGAACTCGCTCATAGGCGGGATAGGGCTTTGCTTTAGCATAGGGCTAAAAAGAAGCTCTATAAGCTCTGAGAAGTGGTGATCTCATCTCGTCTTGCTTGCTGGGAGAGAGGAAGCTCCCGGACCACCTTTTGATAAAAGGTTTCTTTTTGTTCGGTCAGTCTCTCGATTCACCTAAAACTTCTTTTGCCACTGACGTGATACAATGAGCCATCTGATTTACCAGTTCCGGGTATTGGATTTTTGAATAGAAAGAATGAAACTAGTACCAGCTTATCGCCAACCGTGCTTTCTACCAACTCCGCCAACCCTGCACGGAATATTGATTTAGATTTAGCGCACTGAGCCCGCAATCGCCGCCTCTACTCCGCCTACTTCTTGTGCCGACTTCACAAACCTCGCGGGGTACCGATTTCCTCCTGCTTTGTGTGCGTGCCATTGACTCCTTTAATGGGTCGAAACCTACTTAGTTCTCATTTTGATTTCGTCAAAAAGGGGATCCTATCACTATCAACTAATTTGTTCCGACCTAGGATAATAAGCTCATGAGCTTGGTCTTACTTCACCCTAAACGAAAGAAGACTTCCATATCCAAGTTTAGCTCGACGTAGCTGCCTTCTTTTGGGCGTGAAGCGATGTCAAACCAAAATACCCAATAAGCATAAGCATTAGCTCTCCTGAAAGGAGGTGATCCACCGCACCTTCCAAGACGGCTACCTTGTTACGACTTCACCCAATGCAAGCCTAGTAGAATTTGAAAAGCCCAAGGCACAACAGAATCGCCAAAGAGGACCAAAGCCATGCGGAAGTGAGACCTCGCAAAACCACAAAGCAGTGTGAAGGTGATTTGTCCCGGCCGTAAGGTCATCATAGCAATCCCGTTATATTACCAAGGCCTTCCCTTCTATTGTAGAAAGAGTTCTCACCATCTAATTGCAAAGCAGCTTGCCGCCTATCCAGCCATTTGAAGTTCTTTGGGGTCCAGGGATTGAGTGCCTGTGGAGAAGAGATGGGTTGGTTTGATTGAGGAAAGAATAGGAAAAGAAGGAAGAAGGATAGCATATTGACCGTGCTCTGCGAAATTCGGTTTTTCTTTTTTCGGCTTGCCGTATCGAACACTTGGATTCACGTTGGTGTCTACATGTGCGTCCGTGTGTAGGTAACACTAATTTATCAGCAGCCTATCTTTCTTGTATTTGTTGTTGGGGTGGGCTGCACCATCTGGTGGTCTCACGTTCCTCCAGGAGCAGCCGACGTCGTTTCGCTTTCGCAGGAGTGTTCCCACCACTCCAGAGAAGACCGGGCTGCTGCTCTGCAACCAAGCTTCTCGATGAACAACACCAAGACCAACTCAACTCCTTCAACTCTAGCTCCCGGGCACAACAGCTTCCTCGTCTCAACCCCCCTACCCCCCAAAGGGGGACTGTCCGAACAACGAGTACTGCATTCGATAAGAGTGTTCGCTCGGCTCAAGCGCCACCTGGGCTGGGGCATAGAATTTATCCGATAGCTCTTCCGTAGGCACCGCCTGTTATCTACTTTATTATACTTTTATACCCTACCTAATTATATAGTAGTTATAATTGAATGCAGTGTATTCCCCCTCCGGGGCGAGGGCTCCGTTCTCTCTGCTCTGCTTCCCGGAGGGTATAGCCCAGATTTTTAAAACTCAATTGGTCCCTCCGGTCAGCAGAGCTGAGGCTTTCCTAAGGAAGACTTTCTTTTCAGAAGGAAGTCTTCCTGAAGTAAGAACAACTATAACTCTTTGTTAAAGCAAACAAGTCCTAAAGCAAACCCTATCGAAACAGGTGGGTGGGTGGGTAGACAAGGAAATGTAGCTAGCTTTCATTAACAGAACAAGAGTAAGACTTCCTTGATCGAAGGGGGGCTTACTCTTGTTCGGAGTCCGAAAAACGAGTTTAAGTTTTGTTCTTACTTCCCTAGAAATAGTAGCTTGAGCCTTCAATTGAGATTTAAGATAGATGGCTCAAGCGATCCCACGAGCGGAGCACCAATAGCACTATTGATTGTTGGAGCGGAGGAGAAGCAACTCTTAACTGTGCTAGAAGCAGGAGGAATCGAGGAATTGGAATTAAGTGCGCTCGAAGCCGGAGGTGTACTACCTATTGGTTTCCAGAGCTCGGCGATAGAAGTGATAGAGGCGACTTCGCGAAGCAAGAACAAAGCAAAAGAGAAGCAAGGGATGGGCTTTTCAAGTTGTCCATAGGCTTGATTCAACCCTGGGCATATTACGAGCCCCGCAGGGCTCAAGCCAAACCGGATGACGAAGATGAAAATGTAGCTAAATCTCTCATTTTGCTTGCCAGGAGCGGAGAGAGAGGCCGATGTAAAAGCTTAAAAATGGATTAAGGTGAGCTTCGGATTTCAAAATATTTTCTTTTCTTCTTGTCTTTCTTTCTTGGTTTTGGATCGGTTTGTTAAAAGTGGGAAAGGTTTGTTTACAAAGGCATGACTCAACTGCTGCAAACTTATCAGGATTGTACCTACCGTGAAATTCGTGCCGCATGGCAGTCTTGCATGTAAAAGGGCCTGTGGTGGTGGTTATCTATCGCGGAAGCGTCAAGCCTATCACGCGGAAAGACCCTAACCAACCACCAATCATCCTATCCTTACCTTCCAACCAAGCCCTTCGATCCCGCGCATTCTTTGGTATATAATCTCATCAAGACAGACCGCTTTACTAGAAAAGAAAATGTCCTTCTGCGTTTCACGCTTTTGAGACCTCGATCCAAGCCCTCGCCTCAATTCAAAGATGAAACAAATAACATTCAGAACAGTTTAGGACGTAATGGCCTCGAGAAAGCGAGCTTTTTTCGCGTATAGCCAAGCTCGAAGCCCAATTAGCGCACGGGCTGCCCCTTCAACTCAACCCTGGCGAGTACGCTAACTTGGCCGTGATCTGTCATTACGTGCGACTATCTCCACTACAGAAAGAAGAAAAAAAAAGAAAGGATCAAATTTTCAAATGATCAGGGCTTTTCCTTTGGGGCTGGGAGGGTAACAACCAGGGAAGGGCACCTGCGGTTCAACTACAGAGAAACTACACGATTCATAAATTTTTGCGAGACTTCTTACCCGCCTTGGAGCTGACTCCGGTCCGAATCAAAATCACTAGGTGCTATTCCCGTGTTGCTATTACGATCGGTATGGCAGTAGGACTTTACGCTGCTCTTCCTTTTTTAGTAGAAGCTACTTCACATGACTACTATAGTCTTTTCTTTCTTTGTAGTTAAGTAATAATGTTTGGTATAGCAGCCTTTCCGAGCGAGTCTCTGGGATCTCCTGTAAACCCCCATGAAAGCGAGTTCCACGAAGTGAATGGTAAAGCGCTCGACGGACGCCACTTTGCCTTTGCTCTAGCTCGGGTAATTAGCTCCTCATTGAGGAATATAGCTATCGCTAGGGTTCTTTGCATTTATTCAAATTGAATTGCTTTGCTTTGAGGCAGTGCACATAGAATATATGCAAAGAATAAGAATCTTTTCATTTTTGAATTGATAAGCGCAATAGTCATAGCCGTAGGGTCAATCCCCAGACCAGGCCATAACCATAAATGGCGATGAGAGAAAAGCTATTTCTTTCTGCTAGCCTACTTCCCAAGGGTGGGAAGAATCCTGTTCACGACAACGACTCCGCTCTTTGTTGAGTGGGTAATTTCCTTTTCTTTAAAAGAATAGATTCTAGATTATCGGTCTTAGCGGAAGAGGAGCTCTTAGCGATCCCCGCTTTTGACTTCTTTCTCTCTTTCCTTGGAAAGAACAGTAGTTTATTAAGGCCTAGCTTTTGCTTTTTAGAATCGACTTTGAAAGTGGAAAATAGGTCTCTTCTTTAATGAAGGCGAACTATTCACTAAGCCAACAAAGTTAGCGAAGGAACTTTTTCTCGGTCTTGTCGCTTTAAAGCGACGAGTCTTCCTTATTCCTATGGTCATTAGAATAACCTATTCATCCTCTTGGCCACTCAACTCATAGGTAGTGTGGTTTGGTTTACCTTCTTTCGCTTTGCACGCACTACCGGATGGCTTGGAGAAGGAAAGTAAAAGGAACTCGTGGGATCGCCTAGGGCTATTACACCAACCAAGCTCGGAAGGAATTGAAGGCTTAGTTAGAGAAAATGGTCCCACAAGCGGAAAATACGCTCAAATTCAATCGCCACGGCAGAGTCGAGATCGAAAGGATAGACGAACCCGGTCGGATGAAACTTGAGATTCATTCTTCTCGTCAAGGTCGGCGCGGGAGTCTCTTTCGTGCGAAGAGTTGTGGGATTGGTGGTGGCCAATCCTTCCCATGCTTTCCGTTGGGAGGGGAGGTCAAATCTACGCTCTCTCAGCACTGACTTACAGAGAACCCCTCATTTCTCAAGCCAAAGACAAGGCGAACTCTGCCGGAGAGAAGGCGCTTAGGCAAGTCCCTCCATAAGAATTATTACTGGTCGACTTCCTTTTAAGGAAGGAAGGTCGACTTCTATCGAAGGAAAGTGGCCTTTCCTATATTAGGGAATTCCTCCCAAAGGTCGGATACTTATATTTATTTATTTATTAGTTGTATATATTTATTTCATAGTGATAAATAAATAAACCTAAAGATAAGGCAATCCCTATTTACCATTAATAGATTTCCTCCCAAGGTCGGAAACTCTAATCTACTTGTTTTAGATTTTACCTTTAGGAAAATCTAAATAACTCGATTGGCAGATCATAAAATCAAATCCAAGGGAAAAGCCTTGAACCCTAGTGTTGTTTTAGAGGGAATCTCACTAATAAATCAAGGCTTTTAGGACTACAGGTATAAACACACGAGGCCTATCCTAAACTATAGATCTCGAGCGTACCACAAGGCATGTTTCTCTTAACAGAAACGCGCTAGAACGCTACCCAGAACCGGAGGATGAAAGCTGGCAAGACAAGTACACTTCTGGAGATACACGATCGATATTACTCCTTACAGCAATGGTCAGTAGACCAGATACCCTATTATCATATCATGATCTATTGAACCCTTTGGTGCAACAGGAGTTGTTCCCTGAGAAACCTATCATTGGTATGGGTATTTTCCTCCCATCTGGGCGTGGTTCGATTCCACCAAGGATGGAGTATCAATGAGGGGGTCTCATCTTGCTGATTGCTAGCTTGGGAGAGCCACAAGAACCTACCCTAAATCATCCCCCGGGGATAACGGAATTAGCTTCCCTAGCAAGAAAAGGCTAAAGACTTGAGCAAAACTGGTTTTTCTTTCGCGCTTCCCCTAGCGCAGGCAGTAGTTTGATAGCGAGTTCACCTTCCTAGTAACGTTTGCTCATTTCATTCATTCTCATTCAAATCTACTTCTAAGGCATGTGAAGTACCAATTGTGGATGATCCTTGGCGAGTATCAACTTGAGATTCTTCTTTCACCCTCCAGAGTTCGGTTCTTTTCTTTCTATATCGAATCGACGAGAGGTCGGGCTGCGATTGATCGACTAGCCAACTAAGGGGCCATTCACTTCTATAGAAAAATAGGTGTACTGCGCGAAAGCTTCTCTTTATGAAAACCCCTCTGAGTCGTCTGTGTGTTCAAAACGAAAAGAAGCAAATGAAACAAGGCTTGCTCTCTTTTTCCAAAAAAGTCCTGTTCTGCGCTTGTGCCGCAGCTGGTCGTGCTCTCTCTTTTATCGCCATTCTTTTCCTCGTCGCTTGATCTCTCCACGTTGATGTGAGTCTCTTCCCTGTGTTGGGCGGTGCAGGTTCAAAATGGTCCGAGAGGATGGGGCCGTAGTCTTCTATTACGCACGCTACGCAGACGATATGGTCTTCGGCTTACCGAGAGGATAAGTCCACGCGAGTCACCCAGGGTCTCAAAAGGTCTTAGCTAGAGTCCTTAGGGAGCTCCTACAGGGCTTCACTTCTACCAAATTTCGAAAAACAACCGGAGGCTACAAATTCTCGGCTTGCCCTGTCTCTCGAAAAGTGAAGGTCACTCCACGTGGGTATTCCATCCAAACGATGGGAGAAGAGGATGACACTTGTTCGTATTGAAAACCGGAGACGAAGGGAAAGAGGTTTGATTGGAACATGTTCTACAAGAACTCCTGTGTAGAACACATCGGATCCTACTCGAAGCACTCCACCACGAAGAAGAAAAAATCCCTTCCCGGCCGACGGGACTCTACGTCTGGGTCTTATCCCATCTCAAACTCGGATTAAGAAGAGTGCCCTTGAACTAAAGATCAATCATAATAAAAAATACAAGAAAAGAAATGGATTCTCCTGCCGGCGATAAAATATAAATATATATATATATATGATTATTCGGAAAGGGTAATACAGATCAAAGAGCTGGAACCAGCGCCTGCAAAGCTCGATGTACTAGCCGTCGTTGAAGGAATTAACGAGAAAAGGAAAAGAAGCAAGGGATTCGACCGACCTTTCGATTTGAGATGAAGCAGATGAGCCAACGAAGAAAGATAAGCATCTCAGTAGTAGCCAGATGCGAATGAATTGAATAAAGTTGTTTGCCTACCCGCCGTTAGAGTTCTCGCAGAGTGAGAGGACGTTGCAGATGTCCGGGACGGACACGACTTCTTCTAACGCTAGAAGACCACAGGAAGAAACCCGGGACCAGAGCATGTCGTGAAAGACGCACACGGGGCGGGCGTGCTTCGACCGTGTCTCCGGGGCACAGTTGAATGTAGATATCATGAACGCGAGGCGGCTTACTAAGCGAGAAGGCTCCAAGCAGCCTAATAACGCATTAGAAGGGAGCTTGCTGCTTTGCAACCTAAGCGGTATAGCTAAGCTTACTCATCAAGGGCCGATAGATAGAGCAGCTCTTGTTGCTAATGGAGAAAGATTGGAGTGAAGTTTAGTATGCTTTCTAAGATCAGAGGAGGAAAAGAATGAAGGTGTGGGCGGGAAGGAGGAGGCAAGGCCCCCTCAATGTGTATTCGACTACTCATTACGGAACCACCGATTGATCCGATTAGACTTCCGCGGGTAGCACGGGAACTTGTCAATCAACTCCTTGGAATCGGAGGCCTGACTGAGGGTCAATCCTATGGTAACCTCAACCTAGGAATGCCTGTTTCACTTCCTTGACAGAGCCAACTGAGATGCTCTGTCTCGATGTTGACCTAGTGTTCCTTCTGAGCCAGGATGGAGGGGACACTCTTCCTGAAGAAAGATGCCTTCGAAAGAGACCCAGGACATGTCAACTATTCCGGCCTAAAGAATATCGTCTTTCAAATGAAAGAGATAGGTAGTACCAAAAAGAAAGATGGACTTTCTGCCGAACCTCTTCACTTCCAACTAGTGCTTTGCCTACTGTCTTTGAAGAATGGTAAATTCCAGAGCATAAAAGAAAGCTTATTAGAGCATTGAATGGACCTAACGTACCTGACTTATCAGATGGCTTTAACAGGCTTTCTTACTAAAGACAAATAAACATACAGACGACAAACTGAAGGAATGGACATAAAAGAGACAGACTGAGCTATTTTCTTATTGAAAACAGTTCATTTTATCCAATTATTTCCTGCGTGATATTTATGAGTCTATTCTGGAATGTTTGAAGTTACATTTCTCGGAAAGAAAACCTCAATATTATGATATAATATGTAAAGCATTTGATCGACCCCAGAATGAAAGGGGTGATCTCGTAGTTCTTGGTCTTTGAAGATGCGTTGTTAGGTGCTCCATTTTCCCATTGAGGACGAACCTCAACCCAAAAGTTCTCCTTAGACTGGAGATGGATTTTCACGTGTGAGCCAACAAAGGAAGCTTGTTCCAACCTTTTTTCTCACTGAAGAAAGAGGTTTCTGCTTTAGACAAAGAAGTCTGCTCTGCGGCAGATACAAAGCCAAAACTAGTGTGGAAAGTTGTAGACATCTAGAACTCAAATAACTTATCAACAGAACAATCTTTTGATAGCATTTCAATGGCTTAGGTCGAAGAACAGCCTGTGAGGGTCTACTATGCTAGGTATGCGGAGACTATCTTGTTAGGCATTCCACGAATTACAAAATTCGAAAATGCCGCTAGAGCTAAGGAGCATGCGCGCTCCATACTCAAAAATGCTTGCGCTAAGTTAGACCTCGATGTCTGCTGGGAGGAGATTAGCCCCACCTTGCATGTACCACTTGAACAAAAAAATTATACCACTTTATCCTTTTGAGTATACTCTAATAATGATTATAAGATACTCTAAAGTGAGTTCTATGAAAAAATTCATCAAAATCCATTTTTATAGCATAATTTGCGTATATACTCATGTTACATATGAAAAAAGATATATAGCAAAATAAATGATTCCAATAAAAATTTTCTACCATATTACATTGGAGTATCTTAGAATTAATATTTAAGCAACCAAAAGTGATAAAAAATTATAACACGTTCGATGAAACAGTATATTAAAAGTGAGAGCACTCCCGAGAGTAATGAAAAGGCTTCCTGCTCAGATCAACCAAGAGCAGGAGGAAGGCCAACAAGCCATGACTCGCTCAAAACCGCAAATGGACAGCGAGAACGGGCAAGGGCAACAGCATCTGTGTGACCTACCAAACAGTCTGTCTTCCCACACAATTTACTAGCCACAACCAGCGTGTACATACCACCTCCCCCCAATTTGCCGAATCCAAACAAAAACCAACAATAAAATCAACATATTATCCCTCGATACTTCCGGTCTACATTTTACGGCAAACGAAATATAAGCACGTAATGTCAAAATGCTCCCATTGTTTATCACAGAAATTAGTGTAGCGCAATTGGATTTGTGTAATATAAGACCTACTTTGCCAAACTTGGGTACTACAAGCTATATGGAGCAGTGAAGCTAGCTACCAAAATTAGTAACAGCGAGCTACTTGCCTGGCCATCCGTACCTGTTTTGGGTCACCAAAGTGCATCAGACCTTCCCACGCCATCTCTTCCCTCCATCTAATCACTCCTTGACGTCTCATCCTCCCTCCATTTTCCAACCTCACCTCACGTGCTTCTAGCGCAATGCGTAGTGGCGCTCCTCATATACCTCCTCGTCACTCGTCTTTGCCCTAAGATAGGAATCAAACAAGCTTTCCTTTTAGTTCTCTTCCAAATAGCAGAGGGAGGGAGGAGAAAATAAAGGTTCAAGTAGCAGAGGCTTTCTACTTGCCTTGCTGTTGCAGGTTCGCACATTGTTCCTTACGAGTTTTCTTTTCCATCATTGCTCACTCAAGAAAAAAGGCAGTGGCAAACGACAGTTTTTCCCTACGGGTTTGCCGAGAAAAGACTGTGGAACCTGCAGCAGTTGTGGGTTCTTTGTCACAATTGCTTTGTTCCAGATAATTGCAGATTTTGCAGAGAAGGATATCAATTCTATCAGCTTGCAAGGATGGCGCAGGCTCTGAGCCTGAGGCTGCTTCTTGCATTTCTGGCAATCGAATCCTGCATCGCCGCTGAGCACATCGACTTGTGGCCGATGCCAAAGTCGGTGACCCACGGAACACAGAGACTTTACGTCAGCAAAGATGTCACAATGTCAATTGTGGGAAGCAAGTATTCTGATGAGAAAGCGATCTTGAAGGACGCCTTCCAGAGGATGCTTGATTTAATGAAACTAAACCACATTGTTGACGGTGCAAACCCAAGTTCTTTCATGCTCACCGGTGTAAATATAGTTGTCCATTCGCCAGAAGATGAGGTAAGCTGCTGACTTGATCTGATGAACTGCAAGTTTCTTTACAAATTGCAATGTTTGTTTCTGTTAATGCTCTGTGCTGTTCATCTTCTGCAGCTCAACTTCGGGGTAGATGAGTCACACAACTTGACTATTCCTACAGTAGGAGATCCATTGTATGCACAAATTGAGGTAAGTAAAAGCTCATTGCTTATGCTGTGAAAAATTGATGATAGCATAATCTAAAAAGATATTAGATACTTACTCCTAGTTGCTGCAACTCCTTTCTTCTTCGTGATGACTGTCTGCCAGAGTGAATTTCCCATCCTACAGAGAAAGAGACCATACTCTGTGAGAGGATCTGTTTTATGTACAAACAACAGATTTCAACTCTGCAATTGAGTTGCATGCTAGCAATTTTTTAAACATGCTGATTTTACAGAGAATTATCCCACTTGATACATACTCTTCTTCAGAAGAATTATATTAGGCAATTTGTTAGATCACAAGGCAGTGAGTGTTCTCTTGTGTGCTCCACCGTATTCAGCATCTCTTGTAACATGCATAATGCTGTCCTAACAGGACCTACACCCTCTTGAATAGACTTTTTTTTAGAAATTCTCTGATAAACAAATTAACATAGAATCTACCAGATGGATCCCTAAATGCAAAGCACAAGTTGTCTCTGTGAAAAAGTATTCTGTAACATCCACTCAACAATAAATGCAACTTGGTTACAAAAGAACAAATCGTAAATATGGTAGTGCCCTGTTTCATGTGTGTCTGGCATGGGAAATGAAGTAGTTAGGCTGCAAAGGAAAGTGAAACGAGTGATCTAATCATATTTATGCATGATGCAAGCCACTGCAAATAGCTTGATACAATCTATAAAAATAATTGATGCCACCTTGCAATATTTTGTAGGCTCAAACAGTTTTTGGAGCACTTCACGCCTTACAGGTAAACTTACAATGATTTTTCAACTCTCAATCTTCTTTTAGGTAATCTAACAGTAATTTTTCATCAATGCAGACATTTGGCCAATTGTGTTACTTTGATTTCACATCAAGGCTTATTGAACTCAACTTGGCTCCTTGGATGATTACTGACACACCCAGATTTCCTTACAGAGGACTTCTTATAGGTTAGCTACAATGTGATCTCTGTCCTCTTTTTTGCCCAACAAACAATTATTGTATTCCAGTAACTAGTTGCAGAACCTTGAAACAATAATTTTTTAGAGAGAACATTGAAATGAGCAACCAAATAAATAACTTAACTTGTAACTTTTATTTAAAATTTTAAATTGTCCCAAATATCATACTTTTCTCACAGGCCTCAAAATATCAAATATTTATTCATTATTCATGTGGACATCTTGCTCATAATCATTTGCACTGTCAATAAGTATCAATATTAACTTGTGCCCACACGCTTGCAGATACCTCAAGGCATTATGTTCCTGTTACGGCAATTAAAGGAGTGATTGATGCAATGACCTACAGTAAATTGGTAGGTTTGATGACCATTCAATATGAATTGCTTGACTGATAAGTTACAGCAGACTTAGAAATGTTGTTGTGCTTATGTTTATTACAATAGTTCGCATTATGATACCATGCTCCCTTTATCATCATGCAGAACGTTCTCCATTGGCATATGGTGGATGAGCAGTCATTTCCCATTGAAATACCTTCATACCCAAAACTATGGAATGGTTCATACTCTTATTCTGAGAGATACACAATGTCTGATGCAATCGACATTGTACGGTGCGTTTTTTTTGGGGGGGGGGGGGGTCATACTACCATTATTAGCCTTCAGAAAATGCTTATATTACCAAGACCACCAAAACAACTCAAATGAAACATAAACAATGCAAAGATTTCCATTAAAAGATTCATTGTTCCAGGATAGTATACAGAAAAATTGTTACTGTTTCTGTTATGTTCACATGAGATGTGACTTTATTTCTATGTTTTGTTCTTCTGTTATACTTGAATGTCAAAAGACTGACATATTGGAGAGGAAGAAGAGCCTAATTACTGTCAAACTATATGGAAGGACACTTGAGAGAAATGAAACCAAATGTCTGAACTGACAGTCACATAACCTATTAGTGGCAACAAACAGTAAAGCTCCTTGATAGCAGATGATTAATGCAGATGTGTTCTCCTTCAATCATAATTTTCATCTGCAGTTAAAGTGCCAATGCAAGGCACCAAGAAATGGCATAAATAATAGCTGGATGGACCATAACCTAGATATGCACTTCAGTAAAGCAGTATAATTGGACAGCAATCTAGATATGCAATTATGCAGATGGACTTTCCGAAAGTAAGATAACAAATCCATACCTTTGCAGATACGCTGAAAAACGAGGTGTAAATATCTTGGCTGAGATTGATGTTCCTGGCCATGCTCTCTCATGGTAAGGCATTTCATTCTGTTCAATGATGCATACTACAAATAAATGAATAATATGCTCCAGAATTACATGGAATATTTTGTAGCGCAAAACCCACAGTATGTCCTGTGAATACACTCAAGAGTCAAGATACCTTACTAGAGTTCACAACGTGCAGTTTAATTTATATAGAATATACATAGCAGTAAGCATGGCTAAAAAATGTGAATATTGCACCTTTTCAGGGGTGTTGGCTACCCATCATTGTGGCCATCAGATAGCTGCAAAGAACCACTTGATGTCAGCTACAACTTTTCATTCGAAGTTATTGATGGTATTCTTTCAGGTGATACATCATAAATCTTTTGTCAACAAAAGTGAAGTTAGGCTGTACAATTGTTATTTGAAAAGATCATTTAACTTGTGGGTATGTTCTAACAGAAATCAGTGATTCATAAAACTTGGCAACGCCTATAAATATATAATGGTTACATTATCTGGATTCATTTACTATTGGCAGAAAATAGTATATATCTTACTCAGCAGTCTAACAAAGTTCTTAACTTCTGTTATCTTTCAGATTTTAGCAAGGTTTTTAAGTTCAAATTTGCCCACTTAGGAGGTGATGAAGTCAATACAAGTAAGCAGAATGCACTGCGGTTAGAGTTGTTGTAGTATACTAAACAGTGATTCTATAGATTAAATACATTTATTCTTTTCTTTGAATTTCAGGCTGCTGGACAGCAACACCCCACATTAAGGAATGGTATATTCCTATCCAAATAAGAACACTCAGAATATGATAGCTTATCAGATGTGCTTTCATAAATTTCTTGTTATCAATACAAAATAAATCGGTCATTTTCTGGTATCAGTCATTTAATTCAATGATAATTCTTATTCATGGCATACAGGTTGAATAATAACCACATGAATGTGTCAGATGCATACAGATATTTTGTATTAAGATCCCAAAAGATAGCAATATCACATGGCTACGATATCATTAACTGGTATGCCTATTGTTGCTGATTTCACAGGTTCCAATTAGTTCTTAACTCTTAACAGACACCATATCATGCTTTCAGGGAAGAAACATTTAACAACTTCGGAGACAAGTTGGACCGTAGAACCGTGGTGCATAACTGGTATTTCCTCACTGCCTATTTGATTTATAATAATGGTTGCTTTTCGTTCGAGCTATGCATGGATTTCGGTGTTAAATGTATTGTACGAAATAAAGGGAATTATATGCACTTACCAGCTAACATTTTAGGTTGTAATATACACTCATTGTAAGATGTAGAGTCCATCTCCTGTCCTTCTTACTGCTATCAAAGTATCAATAATTAATAACCATTAAATTTGCTCATAAATTAACAGGCTTGGTGAGGATGTAGCACCAAAAGTGGTTGCTGCAGGGCTGAGATGCATAGTAAGCAACCAGGATAAGTGGTACCTAGATCACTTGGATGCCACATGGGAGGGATTTTACATGAATGAACCCCTGAAAGGCATCGACAACCCAGAACAGCAACGCTTGGTCATTGGTGGTGAGGTTTGCATGTGGGGTGAACAAATTGATGCATCAGATATCGAACAAACTATTTGGCCGCGTGCTGCAGCAGCTGCAGGTAAATGACTAAACAAGTTTTGACCCTCCTAATTCATGCCTTGACATATTTTAAACTTGGCACATGCATTTGTATCCAAAAGCGGTCTGAGTTATACGATATGATCAACTATATTATGTTCTTTTATGAATTTAGGGGACATTATACCATCTAATCTGATATAGTATTCCAACTGGTTACCTTGGTGCAGTAACATGATAGACTTAGAATGGTAGCTTCCTCTCCACATCAGCCATGGATGTCTGAATTAAAAAATTTAAGCACATTGAGATGCCACTAATTATTCTTATTCCTATACATTACAATTAAAGATAACAGCTAAGTGCTCACTGCTCAAATCTGCTACATCCTATTAAAAGAAGAGGGAAGCACAGTATCAATTATCAAAGGCATACACAATTTAGCATGTTGCTGAACAATTATAGATAACTGTGTTATCACACTTTTCCATTAGGAGGGCTGACATCCTGATTCCTCATGAATGCTCACAACAGAATTTTTCAGAATTAGTAATTGACTTGCTATACATCAATATATTATTTAAGGGCATGATTCACAGGTAAATATTATTTGTTGTGCTTGTCTCTTCAACTGTTAATATTCATCTAATATACCAAGAAATGCATGAGTGCACTACCATCTGTATGGACATATTTTAACTCACCAATCCACATACATCACATTGGCTTGAAGAGAGACTGTGGACTCCAATTGACAAGCTCGAAAAAGACGCAAGATTGGCCACATCAAGATTGGCACGCTTCAGGTGTTTGCTGAACCAAAGAGGGGTAGCTGCTGCACCGCTAGCTGGCTATGGTCGTACAACACCATATGAACCCGGTCCCTGCGTAAGGCAATAGGACATTCATAACAAAATGGAAAGTAGCATTCACAGAGGATAGACATCATTTTAAGATTTGTTTTTACCCAGTGTAAGTTCAGCATCATAAAATTCAGATAGTTCTATGGTTGTATGGACTACAGAATGTTTCAGTAAGTCATTATTCGTTCCCCCCCCCCCGGGGTCCCCCCTCAAATTTTGCACCACAATATTTGGAGGATAATGGCACCTGTAGCATGACTACGAAATAATAGGGGCCTCAGGGTGTTCACTGAAAAAATTAGTTGACTTGGACAGAAACTAAGCATAAATGTCGACTGATCAAATCCAGTAGATTCGCAAATTCAATTTTATTACGTGCACTCAATCATCCTCTCCTGCACATGACCATGCATAAAATTCAAGGACGTAGTTACTGTCAATAAAGGATCCACACACTTATCGAGAAAGCATCTAATATCAGGCAATATTTTGACTTGCCGTTTGCAGCATTCAAATGGAAGAAAATTTGAGTGTGCATCATAGCTCAATGATTCCATTTGTCTCTTCAGTTGCGAACTGCCCCTTCACAAATTTCTAAACTAGGACAGGTTGAGACATGCTAACAGACATACAGGTATTTGGTGCCCATCTTGCTGACTACATTCATCAGGTTCATTACCAGACATCTTCTGAAAGTTCTCAAAGTATTCCTCCATGCCTGCTATATGCTCCTTCATGCTCTCAAGATGCCGAGAGAGATCTAACCCCATCTTCATCCATTTTCTAGCCACTGAATGTTGCTTAAGCCGCACAGGCAAACATGACTTGTCCCAGGCAGTTGCAAGCCACTGCCCTTCCTCAAATGGGTACTCACCATCTCAGTCCAACCACAATCAGGTAGGCTTGTTGAAATGCATCATAGGTTGCATCAATCTTGGTACCATTTAAGTCTTGAAAGCCAACAAAGCAGGCTAGCTTACTGAGGGCAGTGCTGATTACCCCGTAGTTTGGCGAGAGAGAAGCAAGGGCAGTGGTGATGCTAGCCTTCAGGGCAAATTCAGAAACCAGAAGGTTTGGTAGGGTGTCTTTAGAAGCTCTTACTCCAAGTTAGAGAAGATGACCTGGTGTGCATGCTTTAGAGGAAGCAAAATTCTTGACTAGTTGGAGCTGCTGAGGATGTGCACTGGTGACCATCCTGCACATCCTGTCAAGGAGTTGCTAGGAGTTGAAGGTATAGGAAGTTGTTGGCCTCCAACTAATCAGAGGTCACCAGAACCGAGGGCCAAATCAAGGGTAATAGCTGCACATCAATACAACTGAATCAAAATCATTTTAGAGAATATCAAATTACTAACGAGCATACACGCAGTGGTAACTTTTGGTATTTGGCAAGCTCCATGTTTACCTTGCCAGCTCTGCTGAGCATCTCAACACCTTTTTTAAGGTCAGAATCCGACAATGGAGAATTGTTTAGCTCCTGAGCATTGAGCGTGGCATTGACACTCATGATCAACACTTTGCAAACCATGGGCCGATTTTTATCACCCTCACCGTTACTTGAGCCAAAAAACCCCGCTGTGAGCTCAAAGAACTCAGCACAATAATTATACTCCTCCTTTCCCACCCTTAAACCCATATTCCAGCTAGTGCCTGCAAACCAATTCAGTTCACGCCCCCCAACAGTTCCATTGCCAAAAAAGCCTTCCACAACAAGGTCAACCATCCATAGCTTGGCACGTCTTGAGTATTTCAGGATCTCAGCCTCAGTCCCTGGCTAACGAAGGAGGAGCTCAATAAGATTGCGGAGAACAAGCACTGCTTCAATGCTTTCCCTCTCAATACAAGTTGTATAAATTTTGAAGCAAACGAAGGGGTAAGTAATCACCATCTACCATTCATTCATGTTTTAATATTTGTGCAATTGTCAACAAGAAAAGCATTGAAGCACCTCTCATAGACTAATTACCTTCAGAAAAGCACAGATGATATTGACCTACAGATACACATTTTGAGACAACCATAAGAATCAACAAGAAAGATTTAACAAATGAAGAGGAGAAGATCAATACCTTGTCGGCCTCATTGATGAACTCTTGCGCTCTATCGAGATGTTGAAGGGCGATATGGCAAAGACTCGAAAGCAGTCTGCGCGGTGGGATCTGCTTCCCTCCTCGCCGGATACATAAAGCATCGATCTCTCAAACAAGTCCGCACTGGTATCGTAATTCTTTGCGTGGAAATGCTCCGCGGCACTGTGCCACATTCCAAATGCCAGCTTCAGCAGGCGCACACATTTACCTTAAATATGCTATAAGATTACTTGAGAAAGAGAGTGCAAACCAGCTCCACAGCAGTGCATGCAATGCGCCACGCTCACGAGTGTTTGCCAGGCCATCGAACAGCGCGACCGCCCTCTCATCCGATACGAGCTCAACGATCGCTCTCGCGCGCCCAGTGCCCCCGCTACCACCCTCAACCACCTTCGTCACCACCCTCACAGCAGCAGCACCACCGCCGAAGCGGCAACGTGCAGCAAGCGCAATGAGCACCTTGCGTGCAGCCTCAGGCCCGGCGGTGGCAAGGTACATCTCCGCGGCCGTCACGCACACATGCTCCGGTGCTCCGGCGTTGGCCATGAGCCTCTCGAGCTCCTTCTCGGCTTCCGCCACGTTCCCGCTGCCCAGCCACGCGTGCAGCGCCATTAACCCGATGATCGGGTGCTCCTCCGCTAGCCCAATTGAAGCCCTCGAGACCCTCGTAGTCGTTTGCTTCGAGACGCTCGAGGGCGAGGAAGCCAAGGCATCGACCCTTGAGCCCGTCGAGATTTAGGGTTTTAGGAGTGGCGGGGGAGGGGGATGCCGCCTTCTCACAGAGATCTAGTGCTTCCGTGAGGAGGCTGGAAGCTTCGATGGAGGGATCCGAGGGTTCCGTGGAGAGAGTGACCTCGCCGATGGAGAGGTACCCCTCGGCGAGGGATTTGACACCCTCGGGAGATGCGGCTACGAGGGGCTTGGACTGGCTCAGCAGCGCGACATCAAGGGCTTGATAGCCAGCGCCCGACGCCGCGCGTGCCCGCGCGAGTTTGAGGTCGAGTAGGACGCCCCGATCCTCTTCCGTGTCGGCGGCGGAGACCAGCGGCGTGGCCTTCTCGAAGAAGGCGGACGCGAGGTCGACGCGGTCGAGGTCAAGCCAGGCCAGGCCGGAGCGGTGGAAGAAGGCGGCGGCCTTCACAGGCGCGGAGGGGATGCCATCGGGGGACGCCGGCGAAGAGGAGGAGCTCCGGCGCATCTCCGCCTCCGCGGCGAGCGCGGCGGGGCCCCTGGCCAGGGCAATGGAGTTGGCGCGGCCGACGCACGCATTCCAGAGGCGGACGGCGAGCTTCCATATCTGAACCCTGAACGCCTCGGTGAGGGACGAGGAGGAGGCGGCGGAGGCGAGATTGGTGAGGATACGGTGGAAATCACCGGCGAGCTTCTCCGGGGAGGAGACGGAGTTGTCGAATGACTGGACGTCGGCGACGACCTTGTTGAGGTCGGTGAGGAGGCCGGCGTGCGGCGGCGGCTGCCGGTATTCGGGGGAGAGCTCGGAGATCTTCATGAGGTTAGGGTTCCAGGGAATTCGAATTGGGTGGCTTCGGGCCTTCGGCCTTCGAGCGGTAAGAAGAGGCGTGGGACGGTGGGAGTGGAAAAGGGTGGAAGAGTTCCAGGCTTCCAGCACGGGAAGAAGAAATCCAAATTTGAATGGTTGCTGGCCGGGTCCTTCCCCTTTTATACCGGGAGCATTTGGGAAGATAAATAACGAACTGCACGCATCAACTTTCCGCTAAAAACATGTCAAATTTGAGATTTCGCCGCGAAATGTGCTCAACTCATTAGTGACTAGCTGACCGTTTATACATGAAAAGGTACTACGTTTTAACTGTTGCTCGCCCACGAACTGGGAATCGTCCTATGCAATGTTCGTTGGCCTGGGAATGAAAGGCTCAACCATGCATCCCGTTGATAAAATGTGATAACGTTTGTCAAATACTAAAATTCAAACCAAATTAACACTGATTACCTTTTAGAAATCGGAATGAGTTAGGATCGAACGTCCGATTTTTCCGGACGCTACAATATTTTTTTTCTACGTGTGAAACATTTTCTTACTACGCGTGAAACATTTTCCTTCGATAACAATATAAATGTTGATCCGGATCGTTGCAACAATTTTTTTCTACGTGTGAAATATTTTTTTACTACGCATGAAACATTTTCGTTCAATAACAGTAGAAATGTGCGCGAGAAAAAAATATTGTAAACATTGAAAAAAAATATTGCATCGAGCGTCCGACGAAACATTCTAAAATCAGACGTCCGACTCCTGGTTCTTCCCTTTAGAAATTCAACATGTTAAATCTAGAATGTACATTCTTATTGTTAGTTCATTCCTACGATTACAAGCTAGGTAGAAAACATCTGTATCTATATTTCGCAAGAAACAGATTAAAAAAGACCAAAAAGACGAGTTAAAAAATTAAATACAAACTTAAAAATTGGTTCACTGGGAAATGTCTGAGCCCAGGTTCGAACTGGGGACCTCTAGTGTGTGAGACTAGCGTGATAACCAACTACACCACCCAGACTTGCCGATAGCTAGCTCGTTTGGTTTACCAGAAAACAATGTGGTAAGCTCTAGAGTTTAGACCACCTTTTTTCTTTTTCTTTGAAAGAGGAGGCGAGAGCTCTAAAGATGCATAAAGCAAAAGTTGGTGCTAGTTTTACAAATACAAATAGTAGACTTGGGGATTAAAACAACAGAATATGAGATAAACACAGGGATAGACTCTTTCACGTTGAACAACAAGGGCGGCTCCGATCTCGAAGCCTCGGGAGTAGTGCAACTTGTGCAAAATCATGTAAATCGCAAAAGTATTTTTCGATTCTACATGTCTTGAACGATGCTATTAGCCACCAAATGCATCGTACGATAAGAGTCCGTGAAAATCTTGTTATTTCTTTCTTTTCATAGATTCCACGTGACGAACATGACGATACCATCCATTTCCTTCCTAAGCTCCTTTGCCGTAGAGGAGCGGATCTTACCTCACTAAATAGTGACACCTAGCTATACCGAGGTAGTATCCGGAGCCATGTGGACCATCTTCACCAAGAACTTGGAGGTACCTCGGAACGGGAGGCACTCCAACATCTACCAATCCTTCTGGAATCTGGACGATCTCCCGCATGGCCGGCCTGCAGCTCGGCCCATTCTGCACGCACCAGCAAGCCGCCTTGCACGCCCTCTCGACCTCCTCTCCCAGTCAGCATCACCCGCCAGCGTCCGCTGCAGTACTCCTTCCCGGAGCTCCCTGGCTACCACCAAAGGGAAGAACGCCTCTGCACTCGCGCCCTCCGTGCTCCACGTTCCCCTTCCCCAAAATGATCTCGAAGAGCATCATCCCGTATCTGAAAACATCTGTCTTTGCGGTGATGGTCTCGCCGCTTAACCTTTCAGGCTCAAGGTAGACCAGCGTTCCTCGCATCGACGTCAGGACTCTACTGAAAATTCCGGCCTAGTAGCTTCGCCAGCCCGAATTCCGCCACCTTGGGAACAAATGATGCGTATGTTGTGCGGCTTGATGCCACAGTGCATGATGCAATCCCTGCATCCCTCGTGTTTAAACTCGCAGACGAGCATACACACTGCTGTAAGCCCCGCACGTTCCCTACACACTGCACTTGATTTCGGCTGCGAGAAGAAGAGCTGCCATGCTTGTGCCGCCTCTATCCACACGGCCACACCCTGACCTGACACGTCAACAACGCTCCTTGTCAATAGCGCATCATCTTTAACGTCGTAGGTGAAGTATGTCTCCTGATCATTGTCCACAAATTGGAAAGTGTACGAGGAGTTTGGATAGCTATCAGCAGATGTCGACAACCCTGGGACACCAGAGAATGAGCTGACAGTCCAGTTGCCAGTAGCCCAATACTCCTTAGAACCATTCCAAGGGAGAATGAACTGGTTTGAGCCGTCTGGATCCATCTGAAGGGTGAACATTCCCGGTGCCGGATCATAGTATCCCTTCCAAGAGATCATCTGTTTCGTCATGCCGGTCACCTTGTTACAGCCGAGCTTGCTGCCCGGGAGCCATGTGTTGGTGATCAAAACTTTGCCATAGCACAGGGTTGGTGTTGGACGCCTTATCGTGCCCACGCGCAAACGACAAGGTTCCCGGTGTCGAGGAGCACAGCACAGCAATTGTGGAATTCGAAGCTGTGCCGTTTGCGTTGTTGGTAGACCAGACAGGGGAATTAGTGTGGCCCGTGAGGAGAACAATATTTCCATCGTCTGAGATGGTTAGCCTTGATGAGGTTGGATCAGAGACCTGTATGTCCCGGTTATAGCCACCCAAATCACGAGTCTTTGTTGATGACACGCCCCGAAGTTGCCATATGACGCCTCTCCCTTCACTCTCGTTTCTCTTTTCCCTTCCCACCACTGTATTTTCTAATACAAAAAATTTCAATTCGGAAACTTTCGGTTCGAAAAGTTCTGATTAAAAAACGACCGGTTCAAAAAATTTCAACTGAAAAGTCATTTGATTCAAAAGATTTCGACTCAAAAACCTTTCGATTCGAAAGGTTTTAATTCAAAAAACCTTCGGTTCAATTTTTTTTTTTTGAAAATCTTTCAAAATGATTAAAAAATACATTCTATTAAAAAAACTTAGGGAAAAATTGAAAAAGCTCCCGGAATTGCAAGGGGACTGGACTATCTCCATGAGAAATGCAGGGACTGCATCATACACTGCGACATAAACCTGAAAACATCCTCTTGGATGACTCGTTCGTGCCGAAAGTGTCAAGACTTTGGGATCGCAAAGCTCATGGGCCGTGACTTCAAGCTTGTCCTGACCACAATGAGGAATGAGCGGTACCTCGCGCCGGAATGGATACGTGGTGGACAGGGCATGCAAGGCCGCGTGCTCGTGTGTCAGGACGACGAGGGTCTCGAGGGATTGGTTCATGCCGGCGTCCCTCCGATTCCGAGATCGTTTGAGCTTCTCACGGTCACGGTCGCCACGGATTACGCGGAGGCCCATGTGAGAATGTGAGAGGCTAAGGCCTATACATGTTCTCCCTTTTCCTCTTTCTTTCCTCAGAATTTATTAGTGATTTGTTTTTTAAGAAACAAAAAGGAGTAATCGGATAGCTTCCCCGAGAGTAGAGTCCGAGCAATCGATCCATCTTGGAGCTGAGACCTCAGAGCACTTGTTCTATCCGTGCACGGAGCTCAAGCCTCGTTGCTTGCATGGCTCTCCTCCAGCTCCAAGAACATTGCTCCCTCCTCCAAATCTCCAACTCCCACCTCCCAAATCCCCTCAAAACCCCCAAAAATCCTCGCAGGAGCAAACTCTCCCCGCCCAATGCGGCCAAGATTCCCAGCTCCTCCAGAACCCCAATCCCCGCCGCGCCCAAAGCCGCAATCTTGGCGCGAAAGGCGACGGCGCCTTGGCGGGGCGAGCTCCTCCTCCTCCCCGTGGCCGCCGCGTCCTGGCCGCTCCCTTCCCTCGCGGCGGAGGCCGATGGGAAAGTCAGCCTCGATTCCATCGTGGTGGCCATCGACGACTTCAATAACCGCAACCCCTTCTTCGTGGCCGGGGTGGTGTTCGTCTGGCTCGTGGTGATCCCGCTGGTGCAGGAGTACTTCAAGAAGTACAAGGCGGTTGGCGCCGTCGACGCGTTCCGCAAGCTCCGCGACGTGCCGGAGGCGCAGCTGCTGGACATCAGGCGGGGCAAGAGCGTGCAGTTCATGGCGCCGCCCAATCTGAGGCTCGTCGGCAAGAGCGCCGTGCAGGTGGAGTTCGACGAGGAGGGATTCCTCAGGGAGGTGATGTCGAGGTTCCCGGACCCGGCGAACACCGTCGTCTGCGTCCTTGACAAGTGAGTGCTCTTGATTCATTCTGCGACGGTTCTTGTTTATGCTGTGGATGCTGTAATTGTATTAGTGAATGCATTAGTTCTGTAAATTGGATGGATTCAACCTCAAAAGCAATGCCCAGGGACTAGGATTGGTAGGATTAATGTGCATAATTCTAGATGTTTACTGTATGCAGTGTACAGAACCTAGAATTCAGAAGTGCAAAGCAGTTGTAGTGAAAGCAATTTACCATGGTACTAGATGTTTTATGTTTACTAGTATTGGTACTGCGAACCAGAATGTTCAGTCGTAAATCAGAATGCTCCATTGTTCTGCAAGCGATAGGTGTATGTGCTTAAAAGGACGAGAAATTCACAGTGAGTATCCCTATGTTGCTAGTTATCACATCACTGTTTCTGAGGCACTGAACTACAAAATATAAACCTTTGTTATTCTTTTCTCCATCCGATGAGTTTCTATTTTACATGATTGTCTGACTCAAAAAATAGATGGATAAATAAATACAAAAAGTTATTGTGACATTGTAGTGCATCTTCCAGATTAATAAAATGGGTGCCATGTGAATTTTGCCTCCCAGAGTTTCTTGTTTTGGATTCTGCATTTGGACAATGACATTTAAATTCTTGAACTCTGTGAATTTTTGTCATGCTGCAATCTGTTATCGACTTAAGTTTATGTTGTGCAAGGTAGCTTTGATGGTAACTCCATGAATGTGGCTGAGCTGCTGTTCAACAATGGTTTCAAGGAAGCCTATGCAATCAAAGGGGGACTGAGAGGCCCAGAAGGCTGGCAGGTTAGTTATGATAATGTGGGTTTAAAGTGATACAGTAGTCAAGACAATACATAATATTCATTATTTTACTTCTAAATCTTGCTATTTTGTTAGGCAATTCAAGAGAACTATCTTCCCCCATCTGTTCATGTTTTTCCGAGGAAAAAGAAGAACAAAAAGTCAGCGTATCCAGATGTAAGCTCTAATGGAACAGATGATCAGCAGGAGGGGTTGACTTCTAGCAGCTCTGAAGTTAACACAATCAATGGAATCGAAGATGGTCATGGAAATCCCAATGGAAGTACTTCGGCCGCGAAACATGCAAGCAGCAGACCGTTATCACCATATCCAAATGTATGATCCCGTAGCCTTATCACCACCATACCCAGGTTTTAGATTTGATTTTCATCAAACCTCAAACTAGCTAGCATTTGGTATCAGGTTTAAAATAGCAACAACATTTGCACATGCCTGACTGCCTGCCTTTGTACTGACTGTAAACTCCATTGCAAAATTCTATATTCCCTAGGTCTCTCACACAAAGGCGTGCTAAACTTGATCTACTAAACCATATTTGACTGTTACCCATCTTAAATGATGTAGTGGGAGAAAGATATGGCAATGACCTGGTCTCCTTGTATGCAGTATGCTTCTAGACTAAAATTCTGGTTTCTGAACATAGTATTGCCTTTTAAAGCCTTATGTTTGTCAGCCTCTCATTTAGTCAGTTAGGTCCTGTACATGATAGCAAGGGGCATTTAATTGGATCGATTTTCAGCAACTTATTGAATTGATTTGGGAAACCAACAGGCAAGAATTGCAGTTCGCAATTCAAGTGCTTTGCACTAATAGGGGGAAAACAGACTGCCCTGTTCAATAGCTTGACTATCTGAGCTTTCTGATATTCAATGTCTTTTAGATTTGTCTATTTCTTTGTTGATATGATTAATATTGACAACAAAAACCTATGCAACAATCTGTAACTTGTATTTTGTCATGCAGTACCATGACTTGAAGCCGCCATCATCTCCGACACCATCAAAGCCAGAGGGGTAGAAACAATAGAGGACCATAAGCTGCGCAAGACTTAACAAAGTCGCAATCAGTCTTTTCTGGCATAACCATTTTGGTATACTTTTAATCCATGGATATAGAGGGGATTGATGGGGTCACAATGCATAAGACCATTGCTATCATCAGAAAACTATTGGTGCTACATTTGCGTAATTTTTGAATTTTCCCAGTTTATTATACTGTTCATTGCTTGTAGGTGGCTGTGGGGTGAAAATGTTATTGTGTACGAAACTCGAAACACTTTGTAATGTTGTAGTAGCACTATGTATTCTGATCTTGAGAATTTTGGTTATAAATTTTAGTCAGTGCTGCAAACATCTCTGAACATGGATCTCAAGTTCTCAACCTGTTGACTCGGCTCCTCTGTCTAAACTCTAATGTTTTGGAGCTTATGCTTTTGCAGAAGTAAAACAATGGATAATCCCAAGTTTTGTATAAAATGCTCATCAAATCATCGGCATGAATGCGATGCTAATTGTGTGAACTTGTAAAGTTGAGTGTTGGTAGTATTTGAAATTGGCAGATAGGCTGATGATGTGGTGGTGGAAATGTAATATTTTCTAGAAAACAGAAGCTGCATTCGAATCAATTCATGAACTCATATGTGATGGAATCAGTTTACGTCTGACGTTTGAAGTTATGGAATCATCAAACGTACTTGAGCTTTGAGTTACTCCATCCGAAACAGACTGTACAAAAGTTAAGATGGTATAACTTCAAATTTACCTTGGTCCATGCAGGTCCTGAACCTGCGACTTTGGCGTTTTTAACCAACTGAGCTAATAGGCCATTTTATTCTCTTTTTTTCTGACACAAATCATTTTTGTGATTGATATAAAACAAACAGCTGTACAACTATGGACTACCAGTCTACCAGAGTGCATCAAAACAAAGGCAGTAACGCTGCAAACCACAAGAGTATTTCTTAAATATCTTCGTTTCTCACTTCCTAGTACAACAAAAGGAGATGATACTGTTTCACGATGCATTGACCTGGCTTCCACTGGTCATCTTACATCACCACTGGCAACATGACAACACCATCTTACATCACCACTGGCAACATGACAACACCATCCCTCGCAGTCGCCGATGACATACTGCAGAAACTGGCTAGCTTATATCACCAGTATAGTGCTATTGAGAGTTTGACACCATCTTGTTCCCTCTGTCTATACATAATATAGTAGTTACCGTATCTCACACAATGTAGAAAGTTTCCTGTGTAACAGAGGTTATGTACCTATAGTATACGAGTATATAAAATTATCTAGATGGTATGTATATTTTTTTAGACATATTTCTTTTTATGTGCTATACGAAGATATTTACAAAATACGTTAAAAACTATAGACTCATTTGCAATGTATTCGTGTGGTTCAAATTTGTATATGTGGTATATCAGAAGTGGGAGTAACTGCACGAAGCTATTTTTCGTATATACAGTACTCTCGGGTCTCTCAAAAAAATACTCCCAACGGTGTGCTGGCGAAGAGCAAAGTCGGGAAAGTAGTCAAATGGCAATACGAGGAAAGCCTCAAGCGATATCATGAGATTACCTTAGTTCTAATCACATCTAGCATTACTGTAGTACTACTACTGTTACCACTAGTACCGGTAATTCCTCCCACTACAGCTAGTACTGCTGTTACCGTATCACTGTCAGCGGAAGAATGATTAAGATAAGATTTCTTATTTACCATGTAAAATTAACAATTTCTTGCTCTTCCCTTCGCTGTTACGGACCAGGTTCCAAATTTCGTTTTCGGTTTATATCTCGTTACCCACTTAAATCTGAAATTTCGGCGAAATCTTTTTATTTTCGACGAAATTCAAAAGGCGAAATTCAATCCGGAATTTTTGGACCGAAATTTTAGCAAATTTTAACTAAATGAAAAATGGTTCAAACGATGTCAAAAAATTTTGAATTTTTTTTGGAGGTTCCTGATATATCAGTGATGTTTCCATTAAAATGTCAGATGATTATCAAGTCTGAGAAATTTTAAAAATTCATAAATTGCTACAGTGTGATAAAACGCTGACCGGCAAGTTTGAACCGAATGAAAAATAGTACAAAACACGTTAGAAATTTTTGAATTTTTTTCATAGTTCTGATGCATTAATGATATTCCCATAAAACTTTAAGATGATGATTAAGCTTTATGAATTTTTAAAAATTCGGACAGTGCTTTTGTCGTGTTAAAAGCTTTACATCCAAACTTGAACAAAATAAAAAATGGTTCAAACCATGTTAGAAAATTTTGATTTTTTTTGTGGATGGTCCTAATGTATCATTAATGATTCTATAAATATTTATATCATGATAATTCTTAAAGAATTTTTAAAGAATCTGACAGTGCTACGTCCTGATAAAAACCATATGATGAATACATAGATTTGGTTTAGAAATCAAAAAAGGTTTAGAATTTTGAAAAATTTACAGAAGTGTGATAAGGAAATTATTAAGATCTCATAAAAATTTTGAATCATGATCACACTCCAGTGAATTTACAAAAAAAAATTACAAGGCACTGTACCATTTATGTTCTTTATCGTTTTGTTTTCTGAAATATAACAAATGAAGTTCAATGCTTACATTGATTTGATTGAGCAAACGAAAAACAGAATTTTTTTAAAAAAAATTATAGAATGGTACAGAGCCAATTCTTATGCTCTCATGAAAATTTTAGGTCATGATCAAACTTGAAAAAAATTATAAAATCGCTACACAATTACTACCTCATTTATGCTAATTCTGTTTTTTATTTTTAAAAGATAACAAATGAAGTCAAAATATTTTTAAAAAAATTATTTATGATCCTAGACTTCTTAAGATGGTAATTTTATAAAATTTTGAAAGTGTTTTTGCCGAAATTTTAAAATATCTCAAAAATTAATTTTTTTGACAAATTATCATCTAAGATCACTTTATTAAGGGTTATTGATGTAATCCCAGTCAAATCCAACAATAAAACAGCAAAATCTGGTTGAATTGCACGAAATTTCGGTTGGTTTGGGCTAAATCTCACTGAAAAAACGAAAATAATGTACCAATTTAATTTTTTATCCGGCCGATAATTTGGATCTCGTGGGGGCACGAAAAAATCCGAGATTTTGCCAAAATTTGAATCCATGCACAAAACACTTGTGTATCCTTTCTTACCACTGTCCCTCGACAGTGAGTTACTAGAACTTTTCACCGTTGTAGTCCTAAAAAAAATTAGAGCTAGCTCTGATCAGATTTTTTAAAAAAATTTGGCCTCTTGGCTCGCAAACGCCGTGCACGGGGAGTGTGACAATGCCATCACGCGACACATGGCATTGCTGCGCCTCCACTCAGCAAGTTACGAAATAGGGAAAAAGGCTAAGCAGTGGTACTGGAGAGATGCACTGCTACAGTACCATTGCATGGTATTGTAGCGCGGCGTTTTTTTATACGCTGAGTTGAGGTTAGTTCTGGAAAAAAGTAAATTATAATTTTATTAGATTTTATAAATACATTATAAAAAATTTGAAAATAGTATTAAATAAAAATTTCATTTTAAATCAATATTTTCAATTGAAATGTTATATTGTCCTAAAACCTTGAATTCCAGTTTCTCTTAAGCAAGGTAAAGAATAAATATCAAAAATTTCACACAAAATAAACAAACTATAAAAATGAGTTCAAAATATAATCCTATTTTAAATTTCTATCTATTCTGAAAATTTTCCTGAATATTGGTTCTTAAAGAAAATCTTTTCTTGATTTCATCTTCTCTTTAATGCAAAACTTAACAAACAATGAAAAAATAAATTTTAATATTTAATTATATTTAATGATGCTTTTTCTGAATTCTCTGGATTTTCTTGATTTTTCAAGGATTTTCTTGATTTTTCTTCAATGGAGAAATCCTTTTAATATAAACTTAAATAATAAATAAAGAGAAGATTAAAAAGATTATAGCAATAGAATAAATAAATTTTTTATCTAAATTAGGAAACCTCCAGTGACTCATTTTTAAATTTGAAAAGTCATATCAAAGCATTTAAACATGAAATAAAAGTTAATTAATGATTCTTCACAAGCAACAGTAAACTTGTTAGATTTAAATGAAGCTAATATGACATTATATTGAACCAAAAAATTTATATTATCTTCTGAAAGAATAAGTATTTCAACGGTAAAAATATAAAAAATAAATAATTAATTTTGTTATATTTAAAAATTGAAAAACTGTAAAGCAGAAAATCCAATAATCAGAATGTCAGAATTTTTATAAATTAAATAAAAAATAACCCAATTTAGTAAAAATTACTTAAGGATTATATGGCCTCAAGAAACTCTTATAAAAAGTATCATAAATTATTATAAATAGAAAACTAAAATCTGTACACAATACTTGTCAGACTTTTTATAAATTATGTACAAAGTATTTTAGCTTGAAATTTCTACAGTATGAGGACCATTATCCAACCATCTCCCAGAAAAATTCTCAAAAATTTCCTGACTTGACTGGTAACCGATCCATTGAACCTAAATCAGCTCAGCTTGCTGTCCCAAATCTAGTTCGCGCATTATGTCACTAGCTGTGGGGTCAATCCAGTCATGTTTCTCTATGTGATGCATCAGTCTCATGTGACTCATTTAAAGAAGAAATCATGACTGTCAGTTTTTCTGAAGCTTACAATGGTAACTGCAAATATGCTTCCTATGCAAGGAGCTTAAAACTGAGATTGAAGAACTAGAAGCTAAGATAGCCACATTTGATAAAGGCTTAGAAAAATGCTTTCTGGGTAGTGCTACTCTTGACAAAATTCTGGTTGAACAGAAACCCAACTTGTGCAAAAAGGGCTTAGGGTATAAACCCAACAGTTGGCCTAAGAAAAGTGGAACAAGTCATATTAAACAGATCTTTGTCAAGAAAAGCACTCGATGTTATTAATATCATAAATCAAATCATGAATAAAAAATTACTATCTTGCGAATGTTTCTCATACCAAAAGGGATTGCATGGTAGATGCCCATTACATGCTATTTAAAGATTTCAGGGGCAAAACAAATGTAAAATATGTAGGTCCCTCAAATCTTAATAAGAAACTTAAAGCTGTCTAGGTACCTAAGGCCATGTTATTAAATCCTTTTAAACCTAAACTGGCTATAACTAACATCAAAGGACCCAAAAGCATTTGGGTACCTAAAGTGAAGAAATGAACTTGTAGGTAAACTATAAAAGTGGAGGCAGACATTGGGTTATTGACAGTGGCTGCACTCAACACATGACCGGTACCTCAAGAATGTTCACTTCAATTGAAGGTGAAAGTGATCCAAGTCACAAAATTACCTTTGGAGACAACAGCAAAAGAAAGGTAAAAGGTCTTGGTAAGATTGCTATATCAAATGATCACTCAATTTTCAATGTTCTTCTTGTTGATTCCTTAAATTTCAATTTATTATCTGTTGCTTAATTATGTGATCTTGGATTCCATTGTATATTCTCATCTGATGGGGTAACTGTGTTTAATAAAAATGAAAAACTTATATTCAAAGGTTTCAGATTTCAAAATCTCTACTTAGTAGATTTCAAATCTAACTCCTCATGCATCTCGACCTGCCTGTTAGCCAAAGTTTCTCTTGGATGGCTCTGGCACAGGCGTCTTGGGCATGTAGGTATGTCTAATCTTAAAAAGCTTTATAAAAATGAGCTAGTGGTGGGTCTGAAAGATGTCAAATTTGAAAAAAATAAGCTATGCAGTGCTTGTCAAGCAGGCAAACAAGTAGCTAATTCACACCCAATTAAAAGCATCATGTCCACCACTAGACCACTTGAGCTTCTCCATATGGATGTATTTGGCCCTACTTCATATGCTAGCATTGGTGGTAACTCATATTGTCTGGTAATTGTTGATGATTTCTCCAGATTCACTTGGGTATTCTTTTTACCTAATAAAGGTGAAGTTGGAAAAATCTTCAAAACTTTTGCTAAAAGGGCTCAAAATGAATTTGGTTGTCCCATCAAGAAAATAAGAAGTGACAATGGATCTGAGTTTGTTAATACAAATATTATTGAATACTGTGATGAATTAGAAATTAAGCGTGAACTCTCTGCTACATATACACCTCAGCAAAATGGTGTGGTTGAAAGAAAGAATCGAACCTTGATTGAAATGGCTAGATCTATGCTAGATGAATATGAAACTTCTGATGCCTTTTGGGCTGAAGCAATCAACGCTGCTTGTCATGCTGTTAATAGGTTTTATCTTCATAGATTGCTTAAGAAAACTCCGTATGAATTATTGGTGGGTAGAAGACCAAATGTATCATATTTTTCGTGTATTTGGTTGTAAAGTATATATCTATAAAAAGAGAACTCATCTGGGTAAATTTCAAATTAGATGTGATACAGGCATCATGCTAGGATATTCTTCTAAGTCAAAAGCTTATAGGGTATTTAATAAAACAACTGTTCTGGTAGAAGAAACTTATGATGTAAAGTTTGATGAATGTAATAGCTCACAAGGTGAGTGTCGGCGTTTCGAGCACCGGCAAGTAAATTTGTAAGTCTAAGGGGTCGTGCGTTCCACTCCCTGAATGGTTAGACTCAGAAGTCCAAGATGTATACTGGTTCGGGCCGAAGGTCCCTACTCCAGTTCGTGTGGTGGTGTTGTATTCTCTTCAGTACAGATGACTGCTGTAACATCCCGTAAAATTCAAACATATGAAAAATAAAATTTTAAATTTAAAAATGGAATTGAATAAAAATTTCAATTGGAATTGAGATTTTTATTTTAAACAATATCATTCCCTCTTTTCTTGCATTCTAATCTTAAAGAAAAGGAAAGATTTCCTTTATTAAAACTATTTCTTCCAAAACAAACAAAATATAAAAATAAATTTGAGATGTAATCTTTAATTTGAATTTGAATTTTCTGAGTTTTCTGAATTACTGGTTCTTCTTGAATTTTGATCTAAAAAGAAAAGTAATATATATTGAAATGGTAAAATGGTAAAAGTAAAAAAATAAAAATACAAAATCAATAAAATATGTGAAAATATCAGATAAATCTCAGATCTATCTAGAATCATGATTATACAACTTGCACTGATCTGGAATAATTAAATAAAGTAAAAACACAAAAATGACCCTATCTAGATACTCTGAACCGACCTTGCAAGATTTCTCTAGAATTATGTAGACCTTAAACAGAGTTAAAACTTTAACCATGCCGACATGCTTATATTATATATGTCTGGTAAAAATATCAAGAATTTATCCCATCGTTTATTAATTTTGGAAAATCATAAACAGACAATGAGGAAAGCTAAAAAGTTCAATGTCAGAATTATTAAAAATAAAATATACAATTTAAAAATCTGAAAATTTTATATCATGCACATAATGTCATTTTGGATCTTTTGAAAAAGTTTCATAAAATAATAATCTTATTTTATCTTAAATTAAATATAAATCAGAACAAGCAGAAAATGACAGTTATGAATTGTCAGATTTTTATAAATATTTTTACTCATCATTTTTAACTGAAAATTTTACCAGACTATTATCTATTAATTTCCGACCTATTTAAAAATCTTCATAAAATATTAAGTCGGTTTGCTACCTTAATTAATGGAAGGATCGCGTGCTGTCCTGAAGAATCAAAACTGGAATTGTCTTCTCTTGCTCTTGGGCCCACTTGGCAGCCAGATATTGCCCTTCCTCTTCTCCAAACCGACACCAGCAGCTGCTCTCCCTTATTTAAGCCGCTCCCTCCGCTCTCCTTCGATCAAAGCCGAGCCGCACCACCTCTTTCTTTGTCTCTAGCCCAAGTCAAGAATCAAACCCTCTTCTCATCACCTTGAGCAAGATTCAAACCCTCAAGCTTCACTCATTTGTATCGATCACGCGAATTTCTCTTTCTCTGTCCTCTCCGTGAAACCCGAGAAAAGGGGAGAAACCCAATTCAACAATTCGCGAACCTCACCTCAAACCGCTCAAACCGGCTACCTCATAACACCGAGCACCATTCCCACCTTCAATTGAAGCTCATCCTCTTGGCAAGCCTCCGCGCCGTGTTCCTTCGCCGTGGATGCTGCGCACGGTGAGAGCTCATTTCGGTATCTCTTCTTCGCGTCAACCCAAAAACGGAATCACGGCACTCCGATGCTCATCCAAGCCTTTCTTCTCATTGAATCACCACAGATTCGAGTTTCCATCGCCGCCATGGTGGTCCGCCGCAGTCCACGGTGGCGCGCCGCCTCGAGCCATTTCCGCCAAACCATCACCGCTGATGCACGCACTCCACGGTGCTCGTCGTGCTCTCGATTCGCGGCTCGGTACTCTTTCGCCGCGGTGAGCATTGGCGCCGCCACCTCTGTTTGGTCGCCGACAAAGTGGACCCGCTTGTCATCCTCCGGTGTCGCGCCGACCACCGCTTTCTGCCCAGCAGCGTCGATCGCTGTCAGGCACTGACCCATCATTGCCAGCGGTCCACCCTTGTCACCCTCACCAGCCCGAGTCCAAAAGGGAAGGCGTATTCACAGGTTGGAAGGCGTACTTTCCTATTTTGGTAAATTTCGATTTGAGATTTTCCTAAACCTAGTACATTCATTTGATTATATCTTTTGCATTTTAGCTCCAAATGAGATGAAATAAATTTCTAAATTCATGATAAATTCAGTAGCTTCATAATATGCAATAATGTTTTGAAAATAATCTCTGGGTAAATTTGAAATTCAAATTTAAATAGAAGGCCTAGAGATGTGCTAGATATAAAAATGTTGCAAAAGAACTTAGAATTGAATGAAATCAATTTTAATGGATTCCTTATGTTATCAGCAACTCAAATATATAAAAATATTTAGATTATAACTTTGTTTGAATCATTTTCCATTAAAGATTGATTTCAATACTATAAATATTCAAAAATGCATAGTTTGTGCAAAAGGAATCTAAAGTAAGTCAAATTGATTTCTAAATCATTAAATATCAGTAGGCTACCTTATCATGCTGAATCCAGTAAAGTATGAACTTGATTTAGATTTGTTTTATGAATAGTAAATGATCCAAATGGAAAAGGGTATATATGTGTACAATTGCATACAATAATCCGTAGCAATAAATAGAGGCATATGCAAGTATCTAATAAATTCACAAAGACATGAATAAATAATTTGAAATGAAATATCATACATGCATAAGTTTGAATTACATTAAAAACATAAGTCTTGTAAATGTAGAAAAATGTATACATGTAGAATTAATGAAAAATATAATCATGATAAGGAACAGGATTCTAAATATCTAATTTAATCAAATTATGTTATCCAACAAGAATCATTGCAATAAAAGTTGTAATAAACACTTAACCAAATAATTGTAGTTTCAATACTTATGTGAACCAAATAGTATATCTTTCACGAACTAAACTCAAATTTGATATAACCAAGTCTTGGTAACCTAATCTGTATGAGATTAACTTAGAAATGTTCTTCAAAGTATAGACTATCATATTCCGAAGAAATAATCTTATTTCATATTGTTTTGCATATAAATCCTAATAGCCAAATAACCTTAAGTAATATGTTTTATGGACTTAATTATATGAATAAGCGAACCTAGAAATAATAAACAAATATGTAATTTGTATCACCAGAACCTTCTTAAAAACCAGGAATAAATTTAATAACTTAGTTCAATGGATCTAACAAATTCAAAGTCGCATATTATGCAAAATCAATTAAAAAGGATTAAGTGTTATTCATTTATAGTTTCCAGCTCAATTGTCTAATATGTTAATTCTATTAATCCAAATAATTTTAGCATCTATAATTTGAAGTTATAAATGCAAGAATTCATAATTTTAGCCTCTTGAATTCTTAATTCAAGAATAGAAAATCTATAAAAGAAACCATGTTTATTCATCACAAAAGTCATTAACAATATGAATGTATATTTAACTAAACCATGAGATCTTGGAATCATAATTCTAAACCTAAAGTATTCCTGTTTTCTTTAATGAATCTTTATTTGGTTTTCTGTCTGTTTTCTTTTTGCCCTTATTAAAGTTGAATATTTGCTATATTTTCGATTGAACGACGTGTAGAATCCGACGTCAGTACTTCTGTCATTGCCTCCGTCAGCCGTGGCTTCGTCTTCGTCGTAAGCAATAAATAAGCAAGGCAAGCACCCCCTTTGATCATATTGATCCCAGTTTTATAAATGTTTTCATTAAATGTTTTTACTGCATACTTTACTTTTATTAAAGTCTGCTATATTTTGGGTATTGGTAGTCGTACCTATTGTCACATAGAACTTCCTTGATAAGTATGGATTTGTGAACCTTGATAACCCTAGAATAGCATAGACAGTACTTGATGTCACTTTGGGTTATTCACATTTAGAGACATGCTTAGCCGTGCTTAAAGAAACATAAAAATGTTGGATATGATTAAAAATGTTGGATATGACATTCAATGGGTATGACCTTCCTTTATGGTTGGTATTTTGATCAAAAATGAAAATAAAACTATAATTTTGATGCGGGCAATTATTGGCAATAGCCGGGTGTACAAGGGACTTGTACGTAGTGTAGGGTGGAGATTATTGCCCGTATCGGATTAAGGACCGAACTACGTGTTCGTTAAACCCAAGAATTACCGTACAACCACAAGTCTTTGGTATGGGACAGCCTTAAACCAATTAAGTTATCTGGTTTAACTTTGCACATTGGAAGGCCGGAGTAGTACGAGCTTCTTCAGTGACTGGTTGCTCGTAGGGGCGCCCACACCGAGGTGGTGGGAGTCACGTTTGCTAATACAACGGTGTACGCCATACTATGGATATGCTTATTCATTACTGTGCAGTGACTGTACAAACATTTACACCATAGTACGGGTTTATCGACACCGGGCTGGTGCAAAGTTAGCCTAGATAATGTAAAGGTTTTCGTCATGAATATTCTGGCCACTACGCCAAAGGTGCGTGAAATATGCGGCAAAAGGAAAAGGTCATGACTTGTGGGTAAAGATGTACAACTCTGCAGAGTGTCAAACTTTTCGAAAAGCCGTTCCCGCGGTTATGGGAATCTTGGTGCGCCAGCACTAGTTAGCTGTTTTTATTTTCGTAAAACTCTGGATTTCTACCTGGGACTGGTAGGAATGGTTACTCGGAAATTTCTGCTGTGACAGTAGAAATGGTTCTTGGATATGGTCATGATACCCAGGTACATGAGATTTAATTATGCTTATATTCTGTTACTTTCAGTATTAAATTACTTTTACTTAAATTCCGTTTTGGCAATCTACTATTCTGTATTTACATTTCAAATTGGCTTTATGCAAACTAACCAAACTAGCCTCTCCTTTGAAATGGCTTGCATATATCATAGGCTTTGCAAAAGTCTTGCGGAGTACGAAAGTACTCACCCTTGCTTAATTGTTGTTTTTAGGTGAAGAATCAGATTAGTCCGATGAAACATATCATCGCAGGATTCGGGAATGATAGCGATGAAAGTTTTCTAGGGATTATGCCTTGTCGCTTGCACGAGGGATTGGATGGGCACACTACAAGACTTTGCTTCGTTCGCTATAAACTCGAATTGTAAGATTATTGTATAAATCAGCTTCCGCTTTAATAATATGATGTATGGTTGTGATTCCAATTGTTGTAAATGTGCGTACTAGCTACTGATCATGGGACTAGTACTGTTTGCACATGAGATTTCCATTTTTGCATTTATGTGAAAATGGAGGTCATTACAACTGCACAAAGTTTACAAGCGAGAGTGCCAATGACTTAGCGAGATGGGTTCGATGGCGCTCTCTCCTCTCTTATTGTCTCTCCTCTTTAAGGGAGTTCCTGCCTCCTTTTATACGAAAGGAAGGGGCAGGTTACATCGAGAATTGGGAGAGGACGAGACGACCTACCCTAGGAGCTTCGGTCCTTCGTTCTGCTGACTGATCATCGCTCAGTCTTGCCCATGCTGGGTCGGTAGCTTAGTCGGTCAGGGCGGTTAGGTATTTCTCCGGGAAACGACATACCTGCCCTTTGCGAACGTTACGGGTGTTGACGTTGGTGCGCCTGACGTGGGTGCTTTGCCGGGAGAGGCGTGCCTTAATCTTCAGTATGCGACCGGTGATGGGATCGGGAGCATGACTTGGTCGATCATTTAAATCCTCCGGGAAGGAGCCACCGCCTTGTATAGTCACTTTGATTGACCCCGCTCGGGGTACGTGGCGGTTGTCCGGTAGAGGCTTCGACACGCGCCCTTAGCAGGGTGGTCTTGGCACGATCGGTCGGTATTCGACTGCTGCGAGGGTCCGAGCCCGCTTGGTCGGAGCCGGGGCCGTCTCACGAGGAGGTCGGGAGCTTAGCTCGGTCGGAGACATTCCCTTGGTCGGTCGGAAAGGAAGTCCGTGTGGCTTCGCAGTGCTTGGCCGATAGTGGGTCGAAGCGGCTGTTGGGCTTGAGTCAGCTTGAGGTCATTGGTCGGTCACCTTGGGCCGTTGGGGTACCCCTGTTATAAGTATTCGTCAGTGAGCATGAAAATTTAGATAATGTAGGAGATGATGGTTTGACACAAGCAATAAGAAAAATAGAAGTAGGTGATATTAAACCTAAGGAAGACAAGGATGAACCTCCTACACAATCTATGGTGCCAAATGATGGAACCCAAGAAGAAGAGGAAGAAAAAGAACAAGATCAGCCAATCTTCATCAAAAGTCACCATGTCATTGCTAAGGATCACCCCACAAACCAAATCATTGGTGAAATCAGTAAGAGTGTTCAAACTCGTTCTAGACAAGCTTCCTTCTGTGAACATTACTCTTTTGTCTCTTGTCTTGAACCTAAGACAGTGGAAGAAGCTCTAGAAGTTGCTGATTAGATAATTGCTATGGAAGAAGAACTTAACAACTTGAAAAGAAACAAAGTCTGGAGCTTAATAAATCGCCCAAAGGATCACAATGTTATTGGTACAAAATGGGTGTTCAGAAACAAGCAAGATGAAAATGGAGTGGTAATAAGGAATAAAGCCAGACTTGTAGCTCAAGGATTTACTCAAGTAGAAGGACTGGACTATGGAGAGACTTATGCCCCAGTGGCACGTCTTGAAGCTATTCGGTTTCTTCTTGCCTTTGCTACTCATTTTAATATCACTCTGTTTCAAATGGATGTGAAAAGTGCATTTCTTAATGGATTCATTGATGAAACTGTTTATGTTGAGCAACTACCTGGTTTTGAAGATCCAAACTTACCAAATCACGTATACAAATTATCTAAGGCACTCTATGATTTAAAACAAGCTCCTATAGGATGGTATAAACGTCTTAGAGATTTTCTACTTAATAAGAACTTCAAAACCGGGAAGGTTGATCCAACCTTGTTTCTAAAAGATATCAATGGAACATTAATGATTTGTCAAATATATGTAGATGATATTATCTTTGGTTGTACTAATCATTCTCTCTGCAAAGAATTTGGTGACATGATGGCCAAATAGTTCGAGATGTCTATGATTGGGGAATTGTCATTCTTTCTGGGATTCCAAATCAAGCAATTGAAGGAGGGGACTTTTATCACACAAGAGAAGTATACTAAGGATCTCCTCAAGCGCTTCAAAATGGAAGAATGCAAAACAATAAAGACTCACATGGCTACTAACACTCATCTTGATCAAGATGTGGGAGGTAAGTCTGTTGATCAAAAGCTTTTTAGATCAATGATAGGCTCTTTACTATACTTGATAGCATCTAGGCTTGACATAATGTTTAGTGTGTGTATGTGTGTTAGATTTCAAGCTGCTCGTAAAGAAATTCACTTAAGTGCTGTTAAAAGAATATTTAGATATCTTAAGTTTACCTCTAGTATTGGTTTATGGTACCCCAAAGGTGCTCCTTTCGAGCTTCTTGGCTACTCAGATTCTGATTATGCCGGATGCAAGATTGATCGTAAGAGCACCTCCGGAGGCTGTCATTTGCTTGGAAGATCTTTAGTTTCTTGGTGTTCTAAAAGCAAAATTCAGTAGCACCGCCCATCGCCGGCCGAATATGTGGTCAGCAGCGCTTGTTGTGCTCAAATTCTATTCATCAAAAAAACATTTATAGATTTTGGGATAAAATTTGATAAATTGCCTCTGCCGTGTGACAATGAAAGTGCAGTGAAAATAGCAAACAATCCGGTTCAACATTCCAGAACTAAGCATATTGAAATTCGACATCACTTTATTCGTGATCATGTTGCTAAAGGAAATATTGTGTGCTTAGTTATGTAAGAACTGAGGACCAATTGGCTGATATTTTCACTAAGCCGCTTGATATGGCCAAATTTTCTAAATTAAGAAATGAACTAAACATCATTGCTTTTTCAAATGTTGCTCGATAATGTCTAACTTAGGGGGAGCAAGTTTGTTTGCTGTGCATCTCTTGATACTCATAGCCCTTGAATTCGTGCCCCTACTGTTTGTGATCCTCCATTGAAAACCTCTTCGGTTTCCGTAACTTCCTATTTTTTTCCGAAGCTTCTCTGACTTCGAAGCCGTCTCGGATTCTGATGCTTTTACTGCATCCTAGCTGAAATGGCTATAAAAGGCGAATCCAGGGCACTGAAGATGTAATCCTTCACTTAGCCTTTCTCGTTTCTGCTCCAAACTACGATCTTCCTCATGCCGAAAAGAACTTTCAAGGACGATCGGGATGACCCTGAGCTTCCAGAGTTCTGGAGGGACTTCGATCGCGCATTGCAGAGCTGGCGGAGGAGAGGGCGATTGACCGTGACCGTGCCGCAGTAGACGCTTTCCATGAAGCCTTCCCTACCCTCTTCAGGGCTAGGGAGGCCCTTGTGGAGGCACTAGGGCACGTGTAGGGGTGGAAAAAAAACTCGAAACCCGTGAGTTAAACGAGTACTCGCAAACTCGGCTCGACTCGGCTTGAACTCGTTTCTTAATGAGTCGAGTTGAGTTATGATTTCAATCACAACCCCAGCAAACGCCGTGGATTTTTTTTCGGGCATATCACAGTGTGATTGAGAGCTAACAGTACTAGCCAACTAGACTCACCGTGGGCATGTGATCCATTTGCAACACCGTCATATGTATTCCTGGGCAACCGACCTAAAATCTGGTGCAAATAAGTTAGATTTCGATATATAAAAAAAACTGAAACATGATAAAATTTGCTAAAATTACTGTAACAATATAGTTTTTTTATTCGATCGGAATTTTGGATCTTATCTCGTGTTGAAATCTGAGATCTTAGCGTAGATTTCCGAAATCCAGTGTTGTTGAAATCTTAGATAGAGCTATTAATCTCTTATCAGTGTCACCTAGGTTTTTACTTTTCACATTGTCACCATGTGGTCATTTTGTCTGAGTTTGTGTGAGGTCACACGGTTTCCGATGCAGAGTCCAACGTACCCCATTATCAATTCGTGGCAGATCATACCCCTGTACGATCACAGCCGTATGTACGTCGGTGAATGTCCTGATGAGACGCAACGTGGGTAGGGCTGTCTTTTTCCATTGCCTACGTGGGATGCACGCAGGCGCCCTCGGACAGGGCGCTAGCTGCCAACGTAGATCCGCGGAATGTCGACGTTCCTGTCGCTCCTCAAAGCCCACGTCAAATCCTCCTCACCTCTGCGAGCAGCACCGAAACTCGATCGGCCGATCGAGCTCCTGCAGAGTGCAGATTCGCGTTCCGGTTAGCCTGCGGTCGTTGTGCAAGGCGCAGTGGCAGCCGCGGCCGACGTGCGACGGCGCTAGCTCCATGCGTCACGAAGGCACGACTAGGGTTTAAAATCTTGTTTTACTCTAAATCTCGTCAATGACCGGAGAACGAAATCTCGATAAGATTTAGAATTTTCGGGCAAATCTCGGGTCAAATATAAAAACAAAATTTCAAATCCGGATTTTTTTTCTACCGAGAAATCCAAAATTTTGGTCGGTTTTGCCGAGATCTCCATAACATTGCATCGAACGAAAAATAGATCCAACGACGTCGAAAGATTTTTAATTTTTTTTATAAGTTCCTGAAATATCAGTGATATTCCCATAAAAAGTTCAGATGATTATCAGATCTGACAAATTTTTAAAAATTCAAACATTGCTACTGTCCTGATAAAACGCTGACCAACAAGTTTGAACCGAATGAAAAATAAAACAAACTATGTTAGAAAGTTTTGAAATTTTTTTACATACTTGTGATGTATCATTAATGTTCCTATAAAATTTTCAGACAATAATCAAGCTTCATGAATTTTAAAAAATTCGGACAGTACTACTGTGCTGATAAAAGCTTTACCGGCAAACTTCAATCAAATGAAAAATAGTACAAACTATGTTAGAAATTTTTGAAAAAAAATTGGATGGTCCTCATTTATCATAAATATTTTTATAAAATTTTCATCTGAGAAAAAGCTTCAAGAACTTTCAAAAATTCGGAGAGTACTACGTTCTCGTAAAAGCCTAATAATCAATACATATATTTGCTTTAGCAACCAAAAAAGGTTTAAATTTTTTGAAAATTTTGCATAAGGGTTATAAGGAAATTCTTAAGTTCTCAATAAATTTTGAATCATGATCACATTCCAGTGAATTTATAAAATTATTAAAAGTATAGTGTACCATTTATGTTCTCTCTGTTTTTGATCTTTGAAATATAACAAATGAAGTTCAATACATGCATAGATTTGATTGAGCAAACAAAAAAGTTGAATTTTTAAAAATATTTTATATAATGATATTGTGTCAATTATTAAGCTCTCATAAAAATTTTGGAACATGATCACGTACGAGAAAATTTATAAAATTTTGACAATGTTACTGTCCCAATTATGTTCATTTTATTTTTGATTTTTTAAAGATAACAAATATAGTTCAATTATTTTGCAAATTTTTATGTATGATCTTAAACTTCTTAGGATGGTGCCATAAATTTTTAAGATCAAGATAATTTATGTATAATTTTATAAAAATCTTAGAGTGTTTCTGATGTTTTTAAAAATTGTGGAAAAAAATTGTTTTCAACAAATTTTCATAGAAAATGACTTTCTTAAGGGTTATTGATCAATTTCCGGTTAAATCCGGTGGTCTAACATCAAATTCTGGTAAAAAAATGACGAGATTTTTTGAGATTACTGTAGCAATTTAAATTATTTAAAATTTTAATTCAGTCAGCATTTCAAATCTCGTCTACGTTCGTAAACTGAGATCTCGTGAAATTTCGACGAGATTTTAAGCCTTCGCACGACTTGCGGGGTGCTTGGGCCGGCCGGCCGCTTGGGCGCATTAACGCTCGGTGCGCCGTGCGCTCGTGGCTGGGCCCTAATGCACAGCGGAGTAGCTAGTCGCCGCGCGCGGGCGAGGTCGCGAGGAGGCGTGAAAGGGGGGCACACGGCCGCAACCGCAGCCGCGCGGGTGCAGAGCATGCCTCGTGGCCGACGCTGCGGCCGGGACAGGGAGAAGCGGCAGCAGGAAGCATTCGCATTTAACGCGCGGCACAGGATCGTAGTAGGAGGAGTATCTCTCTCTGCGCCCCGGCCGCGCCATCATTGCCGTTTTGTCCCCCGGCCGCGCTATCATTGCATGCCGCGCTACATGCCTTGTCTTGGCGCCCCCATCCATTCCATCCGTCTTAATTGAAGGGACGCTACTCCGTGTCTGTGGCAGTGCATATACAGTACCTAGCTCGCCCCATGCATGCCTTCTTCTACCTCTGGATTCTGGTGTGTGCCGGGATCAGCTTCGTGTGTGTATGCATGTTATATTTGTCAGGCTCTTTAATTGTTTCCTCAGTCCTTACAGAATCAGCACCCATTTTGACTAGATTTACTCCTCTTCTGCTAAAGTATTATCGAAGAAGCTTAAGCTTGGCAAAGCGCATACTCTCGGTTACTTGTGTGCACATGCCTTTAGTATTACTCTCTCTGTTGCCAAATGTATATCATTCTAGCATTTAAATGTTGTTTTTAAATACATATCATTCTATAATTTCGAGGTAATTTTTTTACCATCTTTTCCTTCTATACCCTTCCCTTTTAGTTATTTTATTATCATTTACTATCATAGATTAGAGTAAAACATACCATCCAAAAATATACTCCCTCTATTCAGAAATACAAGGCCTATAGTTTGAATGATCTTTGTTCAGAAATATAAAGCTTGTATGTAGATTTAATGAGGCTTTTCCTACAATACCCCTATTTATTCTCTCTCAACTACATGTATTTATTCATTACCATCACACACAAACTATTATCTCTCATCTTCCAAAACAATTAAGTGGGGTATTTAAGTCATTTTTACTCGTACCTTTCTCAATTTTACCCCAACGTTAATCCTTGTGCAAAGTCAAACTACGCCTATTTCTTAACAGAGGAAGTAATACAATCTTTCGTAGATTTTTATTGGTGGAAGTGCAAGAACCTAGAATGCCTTCTATTCGGGAACAAATGTTGTATTGATTACAGTAGTGCTAGCCACTGGAAAGCCTTTGTTTGCATAATACGTACTAGATAGTATAGCGTGCTACGTCGCGCCGCGCAAATCTCACTCCAGAGTTTTTTGTTGCAAAAATGGTAGAAGGACCTAAATGTAATTTTAAATATTTCGAGCTTAAAGAATTGGCTCCCGTGTCAAATTTGAGGAACAACTGTTTTTTTTTGCAAAATGCTCGGACCTAAATATAATTTTAAATCTTTTGGGTTTAAAAATTCAGCTCGGGAGGACCTGAACGTAATTTTAAATCTTTCGGGTTTAAAGAACCGGCATCCGTGTCGATTTGGCGAATCCACGGGATTTTTTCGCAAAATAGCCGGACCTAAACGTAATTTTAAATATTTCGGGTTCAAAGAACCTTCTATGCTGTAAAATACTCGGATCTAAATATAATTTTAATTATTTCGGGTTTAAAGAACCAGCGCCTGGGAGAACATAAACTTAATTTTGAATCTTTTGAGTTTAAAGAACCGGCGCCCGTGTCGATCTTGCGGAACCACAGGATTTTTTCGCAAAAGAACCGGGTCTAAACGTAATTTTAAATCTTTCGGGTTTAAAGAACCGGCGACCGAGCTGAATTTGCAGAATCACAGGGTCTTTTTGCAAAATAAACGGTGGAAGGACCTGCTCGCGATTTTAGATTTTTCGGAGGCCTTTTTCGCACAAAAAAAAAACTGTACCTTAAGGGATGAGAGCTCTCCAAATCAGTCTGAGCTTATTTCAGGCTTAAACTGCTTCAACTAATTAAGTTGAGAACGTACGTCCAGTTGCACGCATCATTGTAGGTTTTAAGCATTTGGAGATCTTTTATGGAGATACACAACTCATTGCCGACCTCCACATAGATCATATGTCCCCATCACACAATAAAGTCTAGTAGCGTCTCTATTATTAGTATGCATGTTTTTTTTTGTGATGATCATTGGTACACCTACCTAGATTCAACAATTAATGGTAATATGTCAAATAAAACTAGCAATGGACAAATTTTGTACTACTCCTCTGTAGATGCGTTTGCGAGAGACTAGGCCGCCTGAGAACGCGCCTGTTTATGCAACTGTATATATGCAGCCATGAATGCAGGGATGTGCATTGAATATCTCCTGCAGAACGACATTTTTGGGAGGCCTGCTTGCCTGCCTTCTCTTATTGATGACATGACTATCTCTCTCCCCTCTCTCTCCCATTCTGCTTGCTTCCTTATGTTTCGTCCTACTCCTGCCACTGCCTGCAACATGCCTTCTGCCTCACGCAGCAACCCCCCAAAATTTTAGAGAGAGATGAATCCGGAGAGAGATAGAGGGATAAAAGGTTCAAAACCGAATGACACACTCCAAGTGATCGACCTTGGTCAACCGCTAAGCCGTAGCAGTAGTAGCCCTTAGGCACAGAGTTCAAAATACAGAGGTAACAGCTGCTGCCTCAAACCACTGGTTCCACACAGCGACAGCTTTTCCCTAGGGTGTGGCATCCACTGCTGCCACAACGCAAGATGCACGCATGCGCCATGCCATGTGGACAGCGAGAAACACAGACACACCCAGGCTAGCTTCGTGCATCGTATCAGAGCCTGCACGATGCGAACTATTTGTGCATTTAAGCATGAAATGAGGTCGGAGACTCGGAGCATGCATGCATACTGTCTCTACTCTCTACTGGCTTGTGAAGGCTCGTTTCATCGTTTGCTTAGGGCAAGTAAAATAACAAAATCAACTGTTTATTTTATCTCTTATCCATATCATCTATAGTAAGTACTAAAACCAGCTTTTATAATAGCTATATATAAAAATTGACTCTAGATGCTGTGCATTAACTATTTCTTCTCTCTTGTACATAACTAATCTAACTATACTTCTGTGCAATACTTACTATACTAAATAAGAGCAAACTTTCTCCTCTTTTCTCATTTTTCTATGTAAGACAAAGTTGACGTGAATATATTAAAAATAAACTGAGGTAACTTATTATAAATGCAAATGCACTAACCTGCCCGAATTATCGATTGCTAGTAAAAGTCCTAAATAAACCTACGGATTATATGTCAGTACCGTGATCCATTTCGGGCTCACCACAGAAAAGATTGCAATCTACATTGACCAGTACCTAGTCAGGATTTGACATTTTGATGGCTCTCCAGGTGTCATTTAACCTAGCAGCCTACGTAGGTTGTGAATCTTGTGAGAAGCTAGATAGTAGCTACTATACTACTCTAGTCTCTATGCATGCAAGTAGTCCTACCAAATAGAGAGAGAGATATGAGAGATCAGAGCAGCCTTAACTAGCTTCCTCTTCCCCCCCTGTCATTTGGCCTCTGGCGCAAGCAAACCAGTGCAAGAAAGAGAAGCAATTTATAAATGCCTGCTTAGGTCTACATCGTCCACTTGATCTACTCTACCTGACCAGTCTTGCAGAGAGAGGATCTCCATGCATATTTCATGACTGACAAGTACGCAGCAGGCGTGCCTAGCTACTCTAGCTAGCTAGGTCATTAGCATGCCATGCTCAATCAAAGCCCACAAGTCAAATCAAAGATACTTACAATCAAACAAATTCAACAAATCTGAAACTCAAGGTCAACTCCAGCAGCAACTAGGAGAGTACCAATGAGTGTATTATCGTTGAACCACTACATCAATCATATATTTAATTAAGAGGGCCGTCGGAGTCGTAAAAGCCAGGGACAAGCATGCAATCAGCAGTACAGAGACAACAATAGAGACACACAAAATGTTCGACATTGTGGATGGAACAAAAGAGAGAAGCATTGAAAAAGTATACAGAGTAAACGTGCATTCTACACGTAAAATGGACTAGACATCAACACTCCTAAGGTGGGATATTTAGGATCTTTCACACCACTTCAGTTCAGTCTTCAGCACTTGATGGATTTTTCTAGTCAGTAACCTGAAAAACATTGGCAAACACATGCCACAGTTGGTAAAAATGACAAATATCAGTATATGGACACATAATTTTTTATTCCCCTTTGATGTACAAATAATTTATTGTTACTACTACTTGTTTTTGAAATTTGTTACTACTAGTTAGACCAAAACAACAATAATAATAATAAAAGACTGTTCACAAACTGTACATAGTCATAGCTGAATATAGAATGACATGGACTGGACATTATTTTCTTCTTCTTTTATGAATAGGCAAATAGAATACTAGTTTAATATATACTCAGTCAGAACAGCTAAAATTGGTGTGCCGCAGTTGAAGCTGACAACGCAATGCAATTTTCTCAGCTGTAACCTGATCATGATTAGCTTGTTGTAACTTAATTAGATAGATCAATGCAACAAAACCTTATTATTCCCTGCCATTTTAGCTCATTTTCATTACACATTGAAAGGGAGCTTGCACGCACAAGACATGAAATATCAGTACTTTTGCACAGATGAGGTATTTAGCTAGTACTACTAGCTATCGGGAGATAATTGACAGAGAATAACCTGTTGATTCCAGTAACTTTTGGCGGGAACTTTCTAAACCTACAGTCATATACTCTGTGCAAGCTCTATCGTCAAAAGCAATACTGCATGAGAATACCTTTTCACATGTTCATAAATGAATTACACTTACAATACACCAGGCATGCCATGCTATCATTGTTGCGCATCCATGAAATGTTGTGCATACATAAACAAGAGTGCTAGCACTGTCAAATACGAAACAACTAGCTTTCTCCAGGATCAACAGTACTAAAATATGATCTTAACAAAAACTTCCATAACACCATTCCTCTATGATACCACTAATTACAGCACCAAAGTACATAATGTCTAAGGTTTGCTCACCACAGTGTGCAATGCATGAACACTAACAAGTACCGTACCAGAGTAAAGGCCAAATAGTGTGCGAGAACACATGAAGGATTCTTGAGGAGCACAAGTCTAGTGCAAAAGTACAAACGTAACTAATCATCAACAATGTATTCAAACAGTTCTACAATGCCTGCAATAACAAGGCTCCAAATTAGCATCATGTACTGCACTAAATTTAGCATGAAGATCCTTATCAGTCACGCTTCATGGCACAGCAAACTAACGAACAAACCGTAGCCCGTAGGCAAACGCAGACTAAAAAACTCGTGAATTATTCGAGAGAAGTGAAGATGATTAGAGCACAGTGCAAAGAGTACAAAGCCATGCCTGACAGAGGGTGACCGCCCCACTACTGCCCGGCGCCGGGCCTCTCATCGCTGCCGGCAATGCCAGACTTCAAGAACGGCGCGCCACCGAGCGTGCCGATGCCCGACACCGGCCCTGCGCCGGCCATCGCTGTGGAGTACCCGAACTCGTACCCTCCGTTTAACCCCAGCCTCGCGATGGGCTCCCCTTCGTAGCTCCTGGACAGCATCTGCACGGCCGCGAACTGCTCTTGCCCGAAGCCAGCCGCGCCTCCGATGGAGCCGAGTGCCACAGAGTGCCCAACGTTGATGAAGCTCTGCGCGCCGTTCGGCATCGCGTTGCCGATGAACTCTGCCATCGCCTGCGGCCCGTTCGGCCCAGTCGCCGCAGCCTAAAATCAAGAAGCGGGGACGCTAACAAGAACGTAACAAATGTAGCAAGTACCTATATGAATATGCTATTGTATGAGTGATGATAAAGAAGGGTGTAATCCCACCTGATACTTGGAGAGCTCGTACTTGGCGCGGGCGAGGTCCTGCTGGAGCTGGCGGAGGTTGCGCTGGAGGATGGAGATGACGGCGACGCAGCCATAGACGGGGTCGCGGAGGCGCATGTCGGCCTCGTAGGCGAGCGAGTTCACGGCGTCCTCGCGCTGGTAGGGGTGCAGCTCGTTCAGCAGCTTGGTTACGTTGCTCGCGCCGAAGACGCGGTGCACGTGCACGAACTTCTGCGGGTTGTCCGGCGGGAAGTAGGGCGCGAACACGCAGTCAGGCTGGCACTTGCGGCGCAGGAACTTGCATGCCGCGCACGGCGAACCCGTGCCGCACGCTGCCGAGTTCGCCGCCGACGATGACGATGCTATGGTGATCACCGACCCCGACGGCGCCGGCACCGACGACGACGAGGCCATCCTTCTCGCCTGGGGAAAGAAGTAAGAAAGATGTGTTCTTTACGTTCTTGCACTTGCATAGATTTTGTTCTTGGAAAGTTGTGGAAGTTGCTCGAATCCAGAAGGGGGAAAGCAGAACGAATCACTGATTTTATTCCCTTGCTAAATATGAAGCACACTGCCAAAAAAGCACAAGAAAGTATACTAAAAACGTACATACATTAGTGCCCCCTCTCTCTAAACAAGGAAACAAAACAGGGACAGAAATCACAATACAATATCCTTCCGTTGAAAAAGAAAGAGGAAAAAAGGAACAAAACCGAGTGTTTGCTTGTTTCTTTTGTTTGAAATGCTATGAAATTTCTTTTTCAATAATAATACGAAGTCTGAAACTATGGTTTCTTTGTGAAATGGCAAGACTTTGTGCGCATGAGATATCTGAACACTGACAGCTAAAGAAACGCCCCAGCATGTGCTTTTCTTGGATCACTAGCCGGACTCTTAGTTAATTGGAACCAAGAAGAAAAGAGTGTGACTGTGTAGTAGGAACTAGGAAGACAAAAAGAAAAGGTTAGAGAGGGGATAAAAGAAAGGAAGATGTTATCGGATCCGACGTCGGCGGTGGATGGCTGCGTACGTACCCCTTTTTGGACGATCTTTTCCGCTATCTCTGCGCCGCCGCACCGCCGCCTCCACGCCTCCAAACTCCTCTAGCTCCTCACGACCTCACCGCTCTCCTCGCCTTCCTCTACTCCCGGCTGTTGCTGCCCCTTTTAAACGGAGTGTTCTCCTTTTTCCTCCCTCTTGCTTGACTCTCTTTAGGTGTCTGTTTTAGAGAGAGAAAGAGAGGCCACCAAAAGATGGTGAGGTGTGTGGTATATGTTGTGAGGAAGAGGGAGAAAAAGCGGGGATGGGTTGTACTGTTGTAGGGGACGGAAGGGAAGGAATGGTTAAAAGAATGGAATTTGATATCTGTGTTCTTAATTGGATGAGTAGCTATTAAGGAAGAGAGAGAGAGAGACGATAGTAGAATAGAATGAAGGGAAACGGATTGGGGACCTCCAAGCCTCCAAGGTCTATTTGATATTCTACATCTTTGCATCTATGGTCATCATTTGTTAAGTAGACAGATCTGTAATCTTTTGTTTTTTTTCTAACCAGTTCAATTGCATGTGGTCAATGCCTATGATTGAAAATATTGTTGGGTCTATTATGTAAGTTTACCGGTTGTAATATTTATATATGATTAATTTACACTTGGCACCACCCACAAAAGTGATGTATATCTTTCTCATTTCTCTCGATTAAAGAGAGGATTTGTAATTTCTTTCACATATTATTTTGAGAATTTATAGCCTCTAAGCAAAGAAGAAGTCTTAAATCTCACAAGGTTTTTTTATTTTGTATTTATATATTCGCTTGTGCTAGATTTTATGGGGGAAAATTGCACATGCTAGATTTTACCCCTCAGTTTATAGGATTTATATCCTGGACTCCTGGTCCACCTTCTAAGGTTCTTCGACCCTAATCTTCTGGTGGCAGTAGATGAAGGTTGTGCAGTGAAATAGAGATGTTGCGACTGCAACTATGGTGATAGGCAGCAGTAGTTTTGAAGAAGACGATGACAGTTTCGGGTTTGAGCGGTGAAAGAGTGAGAAAGGGAGAATTGCAAGGTGGCGTCAACACCACCATTCATAAGAGGTGAATACGGAAAAGGCTTGATTGCAACTGACTTGTAGAATGCGATGGGTGGTCGGGAGGTGAACCAGCGAGAGGTTGAGGCACCATACTAGTCTTGATCGACTTGCGGCAATCCAGATCACTACTAAGCACTACTATAGAAAGGTTAATATTAGATGCCTAAACACAGACGGTTAGGACAAACCGTCTGTGATAAAAAACATCACTAACGATTCTATAGTAAAATCGTCAGTAAAACAATCACAGACGGTTTTAGTTAAAATCCGTTTATGATAATATCACAGACGATTTTAAATACGAACCATCTGTGATAAGTTCACATCACAGACGGTTCTAACTAAGAACCGTCTGTGATACGATCTCAAACCACTATATAAACATACTAATAGATCTTCGTAGCGCATATCCATACGTTTCATCTCCTTCAAACCCTAGGCCCCCGGCGTTCCTCCTCCAGGGCGACCTCCTCCCCGGCGAAGTCTTCGCTAGCATCCTCCTCCCAGGCTACCTCCTTCGCACAGATCATTCACTTACCCTAGCCGACGCTTCATCTGTCGCCGACGATTCGTCCCCCGTTGCGGCGCCCCCCCTGATGACCTCGCCGACGCCCGGCCTCGCGCGCCCCCGGCGCAGATCTCCTCGCGCCCCGACCTCCCCTCACCGGTGGCTACACGCATCGGTCGCCCTCGAGCCCGAGGCTGTGGAGGCGACAACGACCATCCCGGCCACGAGCATCCTCCTCCCCGCTAGCTACTCCACCTCCTCGCCGCCGAACTCCTCGTCGGTGATTAGTTGCTTGTGTCCTTGTGTTATTAGATTGATGGTTGTGATTGTAAAGCATCATCATGTGATTTTGATTGTGAAGCATCGATATCTACCTAGGGCATGCTTGTGATTGTGAACCAGTGTCAATTGCTATACTTGCTCTTGAATACATTGATTCTAATCATGTTGCAGATTATAAATACTATGTTGCAGACACAATAGCAATCACATTTGCTACACAATATAAATGCGTGTGATATAGACAGCATGTCCATACATTAGTTCATATGTGACTCGTAGAAATCACATTTGCTTGTTGTTGTTCAGTCAATTTGCATTATTAGAACGGGTAAAACAGCATGCATGCTTGGGTATCACATTTTGCGTGGATCTTTAGTAATATAATGCATTGATTGCTAGCATCTCTAGTTGCAGAATATATGATGATATTATATGGAATTTCGGATGGATTATATATGCATGCAAATCAAAACATTGGCAACCCCGAATGTGAGCTGTTGACTTATATATATTGGTTAGCTTTAATATCTTGATTTACCTGTTTGCTGTTTAGCTTTTAAGAAACAAAGTATACAAATGCAAGGTCAGATAGCCTAACCTGCTTTTCAAAATAGCCAACAACAGTGTGAGATTGACTTATATATATTGGCTACGACCATCGTGGTGTTGCCATTTTTGTGTACTATTTTACAAATGTTTCTATTTGAAGACACCACATATACATGTGTATATGAAGCAATTGCAAGGATATGGTAGTACTTGCCTGTCAACCAATAATGTGTAGACTACACGGCATAAAATAAATTGAAAGAACATTTGATGATTTTGGAGAACTTTTTCTATCTTTCTTACCTAATCCAATTCTCCAGCACGCTACCATCTGTGATCCTCTTTTTTTTCCCTGACACCCCAGCAGAACTTCCATCATTAGTATGTGTTGTTCGAAATTTTTTTCTGCTTAGGTATTTTCGCAACGAAATTTATAAGGCACAACTAAGTTATAGATTTAGTAATTGAATATCTAAACTTCATAGATGCTTCGAGGCAACAGCTTGTCTGATCAGGATCGTCTTAAAATATAAAGTTTTGTAGCACTTTCATCTCTTTCGTATTATAATATTGATGGATTCTAAGGTAAAATCAATTTCATTCCACAGTTCATCCTGAAAGATGTCATGCGCTGATTTATCGTTATCACTATATCCTCATCTCCGAATGAGAATACCGTAGGCAGCCATGCTTCTTAATTATAGAGTTGAATAAGTCATCGTATGGAGTTGATTAAATTATCGTATAAAATATTAAATTAATTTTTATCATAAATTAAATGAAAAACCGAATTGGCAGAAAAGCAACAGTTGCATTGTCAGAATTATGTAAAATTCTACACAGAGTATAAAATAATAAAAAAATTTAATGAAAGCTGGTAATAACCTTAACGACCTATGGTAAAATTTTTATAAAATCTGGAGTCTGTTTGACCCCAGAAATTTCCGTTTTCCTCCCGTTCTGTCCCGAGCCTTCGCCTCAGTTCTTTTTCTCGGTCGCGACTTGTGGGCTCGGCTTGTCAGTCAGCCAAGCCTGCCGACTTCCGCTGCCATCTGGCCCCCGCGTGTCAGTCTCTGTGCCGTGTTCTTCTCCCCCTCTCTCTGTTCTCTCGAGCCAGCTCGCCTCCGTGCCGACGCCGCTTCGCCCGAGCCTTCTCGCGCCAACCGACTCCATCTCCCATATAAAAGCATCGCCCGACGTCGCAGCCGACCCAGTCATCCCCCTGTGAACCTCATTCGCCACCTCTCCCGCTCATCGTCTCCAGCTCTGGCAAAACCCAAAAAGGGAACCGTCGTTTAGCCGCCACAACCAATTCCAACCCAAATCGTCTGAGCCGAAACATCCTTGTGTTGCCAGGAGTCGTTCCCCTTCATCATTTTTAGCTCTTCTTCTCCGACGAGTCGTCACACCGCTCAACTCCTTCCGTCGCCGCACCCGCTCGGTGAGAACTTCACCCAATGCCTCATTTCTTGGTCTAACACCAAAATCGCAACCCTTGTGTCTCGTAGATGCTGCCCAAGGTGAAAATGACTAATGGACGCCGTTGCTCTTGCCTCGCCGCCGCTCGGCCATGGCCGCCGCCGCCCTCACTCAGTGGTGCGCCGCTGTAGAGCACCTCCGGCCTCCGCGAGACCTCCCGTGAGTACGCACGGACACCCTGAAGCCCATGGTGGAACCCATTCCGCCTCGGAGGGCCTTCTTCGTCATCGGCGAGCCTTACCCGCAGCCGCCGCCGCACCCCGCAGGTGGAACCACCCTTCCCGGCCATCTCCGGCCGCCGCGCCACTGCCCACGTGTGCGCACGGTCGTGCTGATGCTCGGAGCAGAACCCATTCCGTCGCTCCGGTGCCAGTTCGCCGCCGGCGAGCTCAGGCTTGCCGCCCCCTGCTCTGGGTCACCACCAAGTGGGCCCGAGTGTCGCCGCCCATGTTGAGTCGAAGTCGCTACTCATGGACCCTAGCCGTCGCCGCTTCGTGCTGCGCTAGTCGTTGCTCATGCCACGCCGTCGCCGCGGCGCGGCTCAACCGCGTGTCGATCGCACACACATCGCGTCGCCACCATCGCCACAGGGACCCAGTTGTCAGCGCCTCGGCCCGGCGCCAGCCAAAAAGGGAAAGCACATTTTCCCCGCAAAAGCGCACTTTCCATTTTAGGTATATTTCTGATTTTCAGTATTTTACAAAACCTAGAATATTCAAACTTGAATATCTTTTGAACTAACTATCCAAATTGTATGAAATAAATTTATAAATTCATTTTAAACCATTTATATTCAGAATATGAAAAAATATTTCAGAATTTAATTTTATTTGAATTTTAAATTTAAATTTAAAGAAAAAGTTAGAAATATGTCATACATGAAATTTTTGCAAATGACCACCAAATTTAGTAAAATAAATTTTGTTAGATTCCTTATAACCTCAGGAACCTGAATATGTAAAAATACTTAGGGTTTGTTATAATAAAAATTTAAGTTGTTAAATAAGTAATTAAGTGATACAATAATGATTCAAATAGATTAAATCTTTAAATTGCAAATCAAAACAAATAATACTTGCTGCCACTTCTGAATTGTGAAGTTATTTTATTTGAATATTTCCATCTAATTTCCTTTTGGCCCTATTGAAATTTGGTATTTGTTATATGTTGCCATACGACGTGTAGAATCCGACGAATCCGGTATAATCGATGATCAGGAATTCGACATCGAGGAAAATCAACAAGGCAAGCACCCCCTTTGATCATATTGATCCCAGCTTTATAATTGTTTTCATTAAACGTTTTACTGCATACTTTATTTTTATTAAAGTCTGCTATATTATGAAAACTGGTAGTTGTACCTGTAGTTTTATAGAACTTCCTTGATAAGTATGGATTTGTGAACCTTGAAAACCCTAGAATAACATAGACATTATTTGATGTCAATATGGGTCACTTACACTTAGTGTTATGCTTAGCCATGCTTAAAGCAATGTAAAACAGTGACATGATTAAAAATGTTGGATATGACATTTAATGGGTATGACCATTTTTATGGTTGGTATTTTGGTCGAAAAATGAAAATAAAACTATGGTTTCGATGCGTGCAATTATTGGCAATAGCCGGGAGTGCATGTCTTTGCACGTAGTGTAGGGTGGAGATTATTGCCCGTGTCGAGTTAAGGACCGAACTATGGGTTGTTTTCAGGTCAAGAATTATCATACAACCACAAGTGCTGGTATGAGACAGCTATAACTTATTACGTTATTTACAACTGGCTTTGCACTTGGAAGGCCGGAGTAGTACGAGCTGTTTCTTAATGAATTGCTCGACGGGACGTCCACACCGAGGTGATCATGGAATAAACGTCTACCAATATAACGGTGTACGCCATATTATGGGGAGTTCCATCATTTCTATGTTCTGAGTTCTTCCGCCACAAAATGGGTTTGTCGTCACCGTGCTGGTGCAAAGTCAGGATTAAATAATGTAACAATTATAACATGACTCTCTGCAGCACACCAAAGAAAGTGTGCAAATATCGATTGCTCAAAGAGTCAGTCATGTCTTGTGGGGAAAGCTGTATACCTCTGCAGAGTGTAAAACTAATCGATTAGCCGCGCCCGCGGTAATGGGCACTTGGTAAAGTCATGACATAGTTAACAGTTTTGTTTATTTTCATAAAATGTGGTTTCTACCGTGTGTCGGTAATTTCTACTGTGTGTCAGTAGAAATGGTTTTTGAATATGGTCATTATACCCAGGTTCGAAATTTCATTTACTTGTGCTTACGTACTGTCATTTTATTTAATCCGCTTTTACGCAAATTTTATTACAATTTACTATTCTGTATTTACCATTCAAACTGGCTTTATGCAAAATTAACCATAATAGCCTTTCCATTGGAATAACCTGCATGTATTATAGGATTTGCAAAAGTCTCGCGAGTACGTAAGTACTCAACTTGCCTATGTTGATATTTTTAGGTGAAGAATCAGATTACCCCGACGACTCATACGTTGATAAAGGATTCGAGGAATTTAACGATGAATTTTTCTAAGGCTTTTCCTTGTCAGTTGCCTGTGGAACAATGGGTTTAAAAAGGCATACTATAAGAAGTTGTCTCCACTGCTGTGTTTACTTTTTGGTATTGTAAAAATATTATGTAACCTACTTCCGCTGTGTAATAAAGTTTGTGTATGACTGTGATATCAATTTGTATTTGTGCGTACTAGCTACTGATCATGGGATTAGTACTGTATGCACATGGTACCCATTATTGGTATTCATTATCAAAAATGGGGGCCTTACAAGCGTCGACGTCGACGGTGTGGTACGGCTAGTGCACGAGCTGGAGCACGAGTGGGCAACGAGAAGATGTCCTGTAGCTTGTTCATGATCGGGATCACTGACAACCCCATCGCCGCGGAGGAGAAGTGCTCGTTGGCCATGGGTACGGTCCGGTGCAGTGGCGTGAAGGGAGCTTCGTCTCTGGGGCTAAGGTTTTCGTGGAGGAGTGGAAGCAGAGGTCAAAGAGGAGGAGGTGGAGGTTGGCGAGCAGCCGCACCGAGAGGGCGAGGGCGAGGACTAGGGAGAAGCCGAGAAGGCTGAGTGCGTGGACCCGCGAGAAGCAGAGAGGGCTGAGTGCAAGGTCGAGGGAGATACTACTTATAGTGCCCAACATGATATCACAGACGGTTCTTACCACAAACCGTCTGCGATAATCTTATATCACAGACGGTTCGTGGTGCGAACTGTCTATGATACTTCACAGATGGTTCTTACTATTTTCAGTGACTTAGATGGTCGCGCTAGCAAAATTATCTGTGATTTGCTTCAACACAAACTATTTTGGAAAACCGTCTGTGATGAGGTATCTTATATATGCCTTTCTGTAGTAGTGGACGCAGATGAGGTACACTGTACTACATTAGAAGGATAGTTGACCACAAGAGCAAGTACAATGACAAAACCCACTACTTATTCCCTCTCTCGTCCATGTCATCTAAAGTAAGCAATAAAGCCAGCTTGGACAATAACAATCTATAAAGGTTGTCTCTAGATGTTGGGTAATAACTATATCTGCTTTTTGTTCATAACTAATCTATCTTGTTTTCTGTGCCATGCTGGCTCTTGCATAGGAGGCATATCTCTTCTCTCTCCTCTTTTTTCTCACTCTTCCACATGAGACAAAACTGATGTACAGTATACAGGTTAAGAGTAAGCTGAGGTTGTCTTATTGTACATGCCCTAAGACATTTGCACGGGTTGGTCAATGCTTAGCTAGGTGCATCGTCGGTGGAGGGCATAGGAAAGCTAGGTTTAAATGATAATATATACTATACTGTGATGAAGTACATATAGAAATATCGAAGCAGATATGAACATCCAATAAACGCATGTGCCATAATTGTCTAAATTCCGTACGTAGTTGTATAATATTCTCTTTCGAGGCAGACACATTTTTGTAAGATTAAAGTTACAATGTATTGGATTTAAATAAGCAAATTGACGAAATGTAAATATTTGAATAAGCAAATTAACCGAATAATAATACATCTAGCTCTAGGCGCGCAAACCTTTTGGTCCAAGATTTAGAAAGATCCATGCATGAACCATGTCCTTCCCATGACAAAGAGCATGTCCCGAATAGACACTTAGCCCACCGGCCGGGACAGGACCTTTCGGTCCCAGTGACTCAAAATGCCAGCCACCCTCCTCCCGCCAAGCCAATAAAACCAGCCCAGGGCTAAACCCAACCATGGACGCAATTCAATGCATGTAGCAGCAAGAATGTAATGCATGATTGAGCTCTTGGGGTCCCTTTCTCAGGACCCTTCCTAATCAATACCGTGATGGTCACAACTCACGCATCGACAAACCCTCATCATGACAAGTTAGCTTGCAGATTGTACGTGCTCCTATTTGCTAATGTGCAGTAGCGTGAGATCTTTAACCCGATTGGAGCAGAGGGTCGATGCCGGTGCAAGGCGCCACCACGCAGGGATGTCGACTACTTGGAAGTCGGAACTGTCGTTTGTAAATTTGTACTACTCCAGTTCACTCAACTCGCCCCCAATCAGCTGCTACTGCTAGAGGCTGGACCGCGCGGGGCAGGTTGTCGGCTGCCAATTCTAGCTCGGCAATTAATTTGGGTGTTTCTCCCAATGATGTTTAATCGATCGGGATCAGTGTGGTACTACGCCCCGGGATAACCTTGCAACATGGCAGTGCTTATCCACTGCACGTACGGTACCATTTGGTGTACGTCGCAGTCAATTCTTTCATACACGTTTTCAGTCCCAACACATGCGTGGATGGAGTTGTGTGGTAGGAGCGAGTATACTCAGTTTTTCTCTGAATACATTTCATTCTAACTTTTAAAATTTGTCTTAAATATATATCATTCTACAATTTAGAGACAGCTTGTAACCGTTTTTTCTTTGTATATATCTCTATCATTCATTATTCCCAATATTACTTATTATTGTGAAATAGAGTAAGACGTACCATCTAAGAGCAATAATAGGCTAATGAAAGAGAACGATTTAATCGTTTTTGTATATGCCTTGGTTAAAATGTAAAATCTTGAAACATCATCAACGTAAGAACAACGATGATACGAGACAGAAAGCTATGCCAAGAAGGGCTAACTTCGCCTTTAAAACCTAGTTAGCGCGGTCATTTTTGCCTGTGGCTCATCGCGCACGTCCTATAGGATGGTGATATCCTAGGAGGACGGCGAGGAATTTACACGCGCGGAGCGGTGGGGGTTGCATGGGCGGGTCGTGTCGGGTGGCCGCGTGCTTCTCGCGAGGCTCAGGGGGGCGTACGGTGACACGGAAAACAATGGGCGCGGAGCGGGGAGAAAGAGCGTGCGCCAGCGAAAAGCGGCGAGGCCGGTGTCGTGGAGTGAGCGGAGAAAAGTTGCATGTCCCTTCCGAGGTGACCCATCCTTTGGCATACGCTTCGCCATGCGCGTACGGCCGGCCCTCTGTGTGTTCGGGTGCGCGCGCGCGTAAATCCACCGGAGGAGCTGGTCAGCGGCATCGTGACAGACACCTGGAAGACCGGGCCGGCACATACGTGGCGATTTGTTTTTCTTCTGTAGGGTTTTTAGCACCTTTTCACTCTCTGAGATGGGATTCTGACCTAGAAAAAGTATCACACCTTTTCCTCCTCCTACTCTCCCTCCCTCCTTCCCTATTTCACTCACAAATGGGCCCAAAATGTTTCCTCTTCAACTAGCACCGGGGCATGTAGGAAGCGGATCGATTTGACCACCCGTTAGTGCAATGGCTAGCACCACTGCACAAGACCAAAAAGCAGAAGCTGGAGCCGGTTTGCTGTAACGCTGTGGATAGCCTAAGGATAAAACTTGTGTAATTTTGGGCACTGCACGTACTAACTGCTCACTGCAAGTTTGTGCTCAAAAGTAACGCCTCGCAAAAACAAAAGTGTTGAGATCAACGGCTAAACGGTGTGTTGGGACTTGGGAGAATCAACCATGGCCTTGTATATCGTAAACGCGCGCGACCCATATCATTCATACCGATCTGCGTACGTACTCTTATCAAGTATCAACCCGAAGTGCTGAGTTTACACCACAACCAAGACCACATGGCTGCAGCCTGTGCTGAATTTCGGAAGCCAGCGGTACAACGGGGTGGTGGTTCTGCGTTTTGTTTGACTTCAAAGCAGAGCTGATGTGAAAACGCCTATCATGCATACATCGCCTCGGCCTGCGCGACCGACTTGTCAACGTCCAAGGCGCAGGGGAGTTATGCGTAACACTGATCCTCCCACTCTGCCTGCCTGCCTCGTTGGGCCATCTCATCTCCTCCGGAAGAAATGCGAGCGACTATCCCTTTCTCTCATCATTCTTGGGATCCGTATCCTCGATGTGCAGCATCCCGCACTGTGTACCGCCTTAGTCCCCACGTACACTAGCGGCATGTGCAGATAGCCGTAGATTTAGCAACACTACAGCTCCCTCCGGAGCCACGAATAGTTGTTGTTTTGGATATAGGTATAGTCAAAATTTTAAAACTTTGACTGCCAATATTTTTGAAATATTTAAATTGGATACTTGAAAATCATATGCGTAGATTTGTCTTGAAAATTATTTTTATAATATTATAATTTTAGTATAGTTTATAAATATATTATAATATAAATTGACGGTCAAAGCTATGTTTTTGAGACTGTGTCGATGTCCAAAACGACAACTATTCGTGACGGGAGGGAGTATTACTATTGAACGGTCGTTAACCACCACGTTTGATCATGCAGGTGGAGCATACGTCTTAAGGTTCACAGAACACACGTATGTATCACTAGTTCCAGTATTTTGAAAGTGACGATGAGAAATTAGCATAAGTAGACCACTCAACACGTGGGAATCGAGCTCGGTTTGTCAGTTATAGATTGAGCCGAAGTGCCAAACCGTTTGGCTAGGCAATAGCTGTCGACGACTCCTGTTTCAGTCCTGAGTTTGACACAATTATTTCTGTTTATTTGCATTTTGACAGTGAGATGAGATGGAATGGAACGATAGAATGGGCACAGGTGGAGGCCCAAATCCAATGGGGCCCGGCGGGGGCGGTGGGCCAGGGGGACAAAACGGAGGGAATGACGAAGTTATTGCTCGCCTGGCGGTTCTGCCTACTTCTCCCTGCCCCAGCCTCGCTTCCCTCCCTCGGGAGATGAGATCAGAATGAATGCAATGCCAAGCAGTATGTGCTTGCAGTTGCAGAGACGAGCCGTCCCATCACTCGCATGGCCTCACCTTGGAGCACCACACAACCCCGCCCCGCGGCGCTCTTCCCTTCTGCATCACTCCTTTTACATTCGCTCGTTCACTCCGTCTTGGAGAGATCTTGCTGCTGCTCTCTCTGTCTCTCTCCGGCTCACACGTCAGAGTTCAGTGTGCGATGCGTGCGAGGGCACGAGGAGATTAATGGCGGCAGCAGTATAGGCACAGGAGGAGATGGAAGTATAAATACGCACTGGGCTAGGGTAGTGGTAGAGGTATAAGGCAGACTCAGACTGGGTCGAAGCGACAAGTCCTTAGGATTTGTACGCGAGAATGTGTGCGTGTACGCGCGCATGCCTGCGACTGCAAAAGGAATAGTAAAAGCAGGGAATTGCATGCGCCTCGGAGTCCACGTCGACACTCCCTTTGCTGCAGGGTTGACCCATCCAGAAGAATATTCGCTCGTCTTGCTCTCGTATATCGTAGTACGAGATACTGCTGATCAATTAATCGCAATATGACGATGGTACGATTATGTGTTCTTTATTAATATATTTATTTACAATTATAATTAATTATAAAAATTTTAGTTACATAAAGTTATTATAAATTATCACTCTACAAAATATGTTTTACATGTCATTATTTATACTTCATCCAAAAGATATATATTATGAACACTATGACACAATATTATAAACTGATTTATCTACTTAGTGAATTAAACGGGGAAAACGGATTATTAATAAGAAAACGGCTGATTGATCGGATTATACGGTTAATTAACTGTTTGATTACGTTAATTGCACTTCGGTTAAATTATTTATAACAGTTTAGTCATCGTCACCGATTAATCTGCCACCTAATCAGCCGAGTCGGAAGTTTTTCACAATAGTGATATCACCCATGCCAAAACTAATGACGGTGTCGTCGAGTCGTACTCGTAAACACGCCAACTAATTAGTGCTGGTGTATGATCGAAGCTTCTCTTTGTTGCATTGAGCGAAGTGCTCGACACGTTATTAGCTCGGCCGTGTGCTAGAGCATGAAGTACGGCACGATCAAAGTCGGTGAGCCCAGACATGTCCTGCCTTGCTATCCGCACGAAACGATGGAAGGCTCCTATTGAACGTAAGCGTGTTCACGGCCGGGTCATGATGGCCGGATGGGGGCCGTTGGCGGAGCCCAATCGCGCAATGAATGCGTAAGAGTTCTTCACGGACTGAATCGGACGTTGCTCCGGCAGCAACGAGACGATAGATCGAAGAGGAATTGCTTGGGCCAGGCGTGTGGGCTATGGGAACACCCTCGAACGTCAAAAATTAAGCGTGTGAACGAGCGTGGAAAGCCCATGCATTGCGCTACTAGATGGGCTAAAGACTGCACATTGAGCCCATCGTAGGAAAATTTAACATATGCGGACAATTTTCCTTAAACTTTCCACCTCTGTTGGGCTGATGAAATCCTGAAAATGCGGCGTAGTCTGCGGCCAGCTTCCTCTGAGTACCCGAGAGTGCAGTTACACATCTTGATGGCCGAGAAACCGGACCCCAACAACGCACCAGCCGAGCGTGACACATGAGCCGTTGGATCAAAACGTTCCCCTTGCTCGTCGCGTCACGGCCGTCCGTCTGGTCCCACTTTTTACCAAGTTTCACCCCCAAAGACCCACCATGAGATATGCTGTTAGAGATTACATTCCATACGGCACACTAGGTATATCTTCTGTTGATTGCTTGGTGCGCACTCTTGGATGAGGTTTCACGTCAGCACGCTCGATCGCTAGCAAAAAAGACTCTTTCGTTCCGGTGAAGAGAAAGATCTTTGGTTTGCGGGAAACGAATCCAGGCCGGGAGGAGATTAGACCAACAGACTCCGATAGGGAGTGTTTACATTAGCTAAGCAAACAGTAATCTCTCTCTGGCAAAACCCAGTTCAAATAGCGAGGCCGTAACAGACTCAACCGCCGTTTCCTCGAGTTGGCGGAGTCCGCGTCCGAGTGGACCCTGCTTGGCGCGAGCGGCCGCGTCGATCACTCCAACGGGCGCGCGCATGCACGCGACCCTGGCGCTATATAAGGCAGCCCACTGCCACCCCACAACAAGCACCAGCCCACAACACAAGCCGCGCGTCTCGAGCGGAGCGAGAGCAAACCCTAGCTAATACTGCTCTCCCTCCCTCCCTCTATCTCTCGCAGCATACACAGCCACAGCGAAACCCTAGTAGTGCTTGCAGCGACTCGGCTCTGACCCAGTCCCCATGGCCTACTCCGCCGACCAGCCCAGCCACTGCCCCGATGTCGATGACGAGATCGTCCCCAGGTACGACTCGGGGTCCGACACCGACGATGACAGCCGCTACGTGTTCAGGCCCCGCGACGACGACGGCGAGGAGGGGCGCCCGGAGGTCACTAAGCGGCGCCGCCTGGAGGAAATCGTTGCGGGAGACCGGGATGCCCTGCCGTCGCCCACTTCCTCGTGCGGGTCGGAAGGGACCATCAGCGACGGCAGCACCGGCGCCGCCCCCGTTGGGCGGCCGTCGTTCCCCTGCCCCATCTGCCGGAGGGAGTTCGGTAGCCAGAAGGCGGCGCACGGCCACATGAGGGTCCATGTTCCGCATGGGCGCCAGGGGCAGGACAAGGGGGAGGAGGAGCGGCCGGTGACCTTCGCCGCGAGATGGGCCGTGACCGGAAAGCGGGGCTGGATCGGCGGCAGGGCTGACTTACCCGATGACGAAGTGGACAACTCCATGGCAATTGTGGTTGCAGAGCCCAAGCTATCCGTAGCAGAGCCGATGCCCATGGCGATCGCAAGAACCAATCTTTCCGGCGTAAAGAACGAACACGGGAGCAGCAGCGCGCAGCCGAATCCCGATGAGTCCATGGCCATCGTGGCGGGAGAAGATAATAATCCTACCAACCAGGTCGTCGCCCATCCTCCCGCTGTGCCGCAGGTCGTCAGCCACCAGCCCGGTGCGCCTCAGGTCGTCAACCAACCGCCCGTGGCGCCTCAGGTCGTCGCCCATCCGCCCGCTGAGCCGCAGGTCGTCTCCCACCAGCCCGCTGTCCCTCAGGTCGTTGCCCACCAGCCCTCTCCACCGCCGCTTGTAGGGGAGCATGGTCACTCGGCGCCGCCGGCAGGGGAGCAAGGTCATCTCGAGGGGTTCACGTGCGCGGAGTGTGGGAGGCGGTTCTCCACGCACCAGGGGCTAGGTGGCCACGTGGCTGGCCACAAGAACAGACGGAGGGAAGCCGCCGCCGCGGAAGTGCAGCAGGGCGACGGCGCGGGCGCCGTTGCATGCCGCGGAGGAGACAAGCCGGCGAAGAAGCACGTGTGCAAGGTGTGCGGCCGAGAGTTCGATACGGGAGTGTCACTCGGCGGCCACATGAGGAAGCACTACACGGGTCCACCGATCGGGCAGAAGAAGCAGAACACTAGCCTGCGCCTTTATCTTGCGACGCCCCGGGAGGTACTTGCACCGGCCTTCGTGGAAGTGCCAGAGCTTACACTTGCACTCCCTGTGGAAGAGGCGGCGCAGCCTGCTGTTGCGCCGGCCATCGAAGTGGCGCAGCCTGCACCTGCGCCGGCTGCGGTGGTCAGCGTGAGGATTTTCGGCGTTAACATCGTGCAGACTCCGGCGGAGCGAGAAGGTTCGGCCGTGACAGAGGACTCGGCGTCCACCAGCAGGCTATAGGAGATCGATCGAGTAGTAAGGAAATAGAAACTTTCCAGTTTGTTTGGAAGAGTCTTTGATTTAGGATACTACTATATATTGCATGCATTTTAAGTGCTCCCTACATGTCAGGAGATGTACGTTTTCTTCCGTATGCATCATGGGGGTCAGAGCTACAGCTTGCCCCCTTGTTTTTTTAAAGAAAGTTTTCCCCTTGAATTTTAATTTATCGCATTTAAATCAGTTTTTGAACGGACCGATTGTGCTACTGGTTTCTTAATTGGAAACAATCCAAAATAGGAGATCAAAGAGTGTAGTAAATAAAAATCGATCATGGAGAAATTCTGATACGTATATGCAGACACTTCGATTCCAATAAGTCTAAGGGCTCCTTTGGAGCAAAGGAATTACGCTGAATCTGTTAAATTTCATAACGAGGTACTAGGTGCGGGGCAAATCAGCCTGCCTCGGTCGCTGGTAGTAGGGGCCCACATGGAGAAAGCGGTGGTAAGCCAGGATAAAAATGGAAGAAGGGCTCGTAGGACTAAGTTTCCTCACCAATCTGCGTTGATAATGTAGATCGACACACATATGGTCGACGCTATCATGGCCTGTTCTGGCACCGTCAACCTCACACACAAGCTCACGGTCCATATCTGCGGACGATGGTGGACGTATGACAAAATTTTATTCAAGATAAGCCTAAATATGCATAGCTAATTCGCTGCAAACAAGTTCATTTATATATCATGTATGGAAAATTCATAATCACAGTAGTTTTAGACTAAAATCAATCGTGAAGTTAGATAGACAAAGAAAGTATCAATTTGACTCGTTGTGAGTACTTTAGTCAGATAGTCCCTCTTATTCATATATTCATTTTAAAATAATCAAATTTAGTATATAGAGATGTTATTTCGCAATGAAAATTAACATAGAAAATTTTATAATTTTATTATCTTAAGATATAACACACTCTTTCCTCCTTATTCTCTCTCGTAAAACGTGATCTCGTACGTAAGATTGAAATCGGAACTACAGTAGAGACAAAGGACTTACAAATCACGGGATGGGGGCTTGAGCCTCTTCAAGCACCCCCCCCTACGCCCTAACCCCCTGTTGGCTACGCTTTTAGGAGGAAGCTTTCATCTCCCAAGCTAATCAACCATGCATCCAGATAGCACCTCCTTCCTTCGACTGCGCTGCTGTCAACTCTCAAGGTGTTTGATTTAAAAGACCGGATGATGAATAGATCATCTGATTCTAACTCTGAATCTAATCAACTTATTTGATTTGAGAAATAAAATAAATTAATTTATTATTATCTTATCCTTAAAATTAGATACCCCCTCCATCCCATTATATAAGGCGTAACTGAAAAAAATACAGAGACCAAGAAACAGTTTTTTTTCTCGCCCCGACGCGCAGCGCGAGGCGTCACCCCAGCCCGCGCCAAGAAATATTTTCGCGCTTGCGTCGCCCAACAAATTTCCGCACGCCCGCGCGCGTCGCAGACTCAGCCCACACTTGCATGCGCCATGCAGCCATGCACGCGCAGCAAATTTCTCCCGCGGCAGCATCGAGCCCGTCTGGCAAAATTTCCGCCGCCAAGCGTCGTAGACCCAGCCCGCGCGTCCATGCGCCATGCACAGCGCCATGCTGAGAACTTTTTTCAAGTACACGCCGAGTCGAGAGTTTTTTTCATGCACGCGCGATGCAAAATTGAAGAATGATGATTTCAATTTATCCTATAAATATGCATAGTGCTCACAATTCCTTCTACTTTTTTTTCTGCTCTCTTCTTCCCTCCCATGGTTGAACATAATGCTTGGTTTGGATTTGAATCAGCCCATCAATTGGGATGAGATTGATGATTTCAATGGAGGTGCACCTGGTATGTTCTATGACGACGACGACGACACAACTGACGGCGTGGATGAAGTTGAAGCCGACGACGGTGCAGGCGAAGCTGATGCCGTGGCAGTCGACGCAGGTAATACTCGCATGTTTGTTGTTTGTTTTTCACTACTGGATGTAGCATGCACGTACTAAGTCCTCATGTATTTTTGTGTAGATATCAATATCAAGAGGAGGAGGCACTACCCTCCTGATATAAAATGAACCCTATATGCCATGTGTTTAGAAAGATCAGCTCCTGGCATGATGAAGAAGGGAGTGACAAAGTCTGTTGCTAATGATATGGGGGTGCCATGGAGAGTTGTCCAGCGCGTATGGCGAGATGGACAAATTGCGAATGGAATTCAAGCTTTTGAATCCAAGAAGAAGAAAAAATGTGGCCGCAAAAAACTTCCCTTTACCTCGGATGCCATCAAAGATGTGCCGCTTAGACAGCGCCAAACCATCCGTGACTTAGCCAACGCTTTGCATATGTCAAAGAGCACACTACATAGACATCTAAAGGAAGGAAGTTTTAGGCGCCATACAAATGCCATAAAGTTCACCTTGACCAAAGATAACATGAAGGCTCGTGTGCGATTTTGCATACAAATGCTTGACAGCCAAAGCATACCAGATGAACCCACTTTCAAATCTTTGTACAACGTCGTGTACATAGATGAGAAATGGTTTTATAGGACAAGGCAAGACCAAAATTATTACTTGGCACATGACGAAGAGAACCCTCGAAGAACCGTAAAGAGCAAAAACTTCATCGAAAAGGTTATGTTTCTAGGGGCAAAAGCCCGTCCAAGATTTGATGAGCACGGCATATGCACATTTGATGGAAAAATCGGAATTTTTCTCTTCACTTACTGGCAGCCGGCCAAGAGGAAAAGTCACAATAGGGAGAGGGGTAAATTGTTTAATTTTGCTTAATTACTTGAAATATAGCGACTCTACTAATCTTGGTTACTTGCATGATCGATTGTAGGAACCTTAGAGCTGAAGGCCATGACATCGGTCATAAGGGATACTAGCCGAAAGTATATGATGGAAAAGGTCTTGCCCGCCATAAAAGAAAAATGGCCTACTGAAGAACGAGGACTTCCAATATTCATCCAACAAGACAATGCGAAGACGCTGTTTGCACCAAAATTTGGCAAACTTGGTCAAAATCGGCAATAAAGTCAAAAATACGGAATTAACGGACAGGATTGGAAAGATTTGAAAGTAATTGGTAACAGCAAGATCTTTTAAGAAAACAACCGTCCGAGATAAGGCCAATACGAATCAGGATTTGAAACGTGTTGTAAAAGGATACGATTGGCCGATGGGTATAAAAGAAGGGTCAAGCAAATCGCAAAAGATCCAACACATACAAACAATCACTTTACTTTTCATCTATTTTTCCGTCGACTAGGAGTAGTTCTTGTAATTTAGCCTTTGTAATCGATTTTGATCAATAAAGTTGCGATCGCCAATTGTTGATCTTCGTCAATTACGCCACGAGTTCGATTTATTACGATTTTGTTGCGCACGCCTTCTTCGAATCGATCCGCTTTATCCTCTGATTAGCCTTAATCGGCTAATTAAATTTGCCTTGTTACTTTGATCTTGATCGGCTTCAAGTGATTAAGTCTAAGCCGATTGATCTTGACGATCGGCTTGAGTGAATTTTATTGTTTTTCCTTGTCGATTCTGAGTCAAATCGACCGCACGCTCAACCCGGTGTTCGCTGCGGTGTCTTTGTTGTCGAAACCCTACCTCAAGTTTTTGACGTCAACACACTCTTGGCACGCCGGTGGGACCATGTCTACGCTGGGAAGTCGATTCCGCCGCCCGATCTCAACACGAAGCTATAATCGTCCCAACAATGGACGATTTAACCGCAAACAACGCCAAGAGATTGAAGATCGGAAAGCCGCGTTAGAAGAGATGATGCTAAATTGCTACCAAAAGACTAGACGTGGCGTTACGTAAATCCGCCGCCGACGGTCAATACCCTTTGAGACACGATGCATGCAGAAACGGTAAGTCGATATCTACCCGCCAGCCGAATTATCGGCTATGATTAACCAATCAGTGCACCATGCTTTAATAAACCAATCATCGGCTCTGGTAACGACTCTTATGCCGATGATAGCAAATAGCGTTAAATCTATAGCCCAGGAGTTAGCCTCGTCAGGAAGCCTGCATGACCCACTACAAGCTCTGCCAAATTATCCTGTTTTTTCAGTATCACAAAACACGCAGAGCACACCACCGATCCTAAACCATCGGCTATGACCTCACCTCCCACGATGATGCCCACACACCTACGGTCATATTGCCTAGGATCCTCGGTCAAGTGGGGTGAGCCATTACCACGCCTATACCGACGCCGCTAAGTATGATCCATCCATCAATCTACCACCGTCGGCTCCTTTTACGCTTTTCCCAATCGGTTTCACACCGATTGGCTCGAAAGATATCCCCAAGAGCCTACCCGCGTTTTGCTGGAGCCGGCAAGTAAATTTGTAAGTCTAGGGGTCGCGCGTTCCACTCCTCAATGGTTAGACTCGTGAGTCCAAGATGTATACCGGTTGGCCAAGGTCCCTACTCCAGTTCGTGTGTGGTGGTGTTGTATTACTCTTGGTACAGATGACTGCACAAAGTTTTACAAGCGAGAATGCCAATGGCTTAGCGAGAGGGGTTTGATAGCGCTCTCTCCCTTTCTTGTTCTTGCTCGTTGCCCCCCTGAATCGTTTAGCCCTGCCTCCTTTTATACAGAAGGAAGGGGCAGGTTACATCGAGTTAGGAGGAAGCGAGGTGACCTACGCTAGAGCTCCGGTCCTTCGTCCCGTGGATCGTCGCCACCCGTCTTGCCCATGCTGGGTTGGTAGCCTTGGTGGTCAGGGAGGTTAGGTATTTCCGGGAAGTAGCGTACTTGCCCTCTGTGATCCTTGCGAATTGCTGACGTCGAGGTGCGTGACGTTGGTGCCGCCGAGGGAGCGCGTGCGCTCGTCTTTGACGTGGATCGTTGATGGGGCCGAAGCTTTGTCTTCTACGCCACCGATCTTCTTGGGAAGGAGCCACCGCCTTGTATAGTCGCCCGATTGACCTTATCCGAGGGTACGTGGCGGTAGGCGGTGAGGACGACACGCGCACTCGGCGTTCACCACCTTGGTTTGGTTGGAGTCGGAGATCCCGCCCGCCAAGAGGGGTCGGGGCGCGTGTCTGTCGGATTCGCTTCCTGGCGGTCGGGAGCGGATGCCTTACGCGGTCTCGCAGCGATCGGTCGGCCGGCGGCGGCGCGCGCGCCGCTGGGCCGAGATATGCTTGAGGCCGCTCGCCGCCGGGCCGTTGGGGTATCCTTTATTAGTATTCGCAAGAGCTCCCGAACTCCCAAGCGATTTGGCATTCGGTTGGGGTTGAACTTGACGAAAGTGGTGGCGGGCTCGTAGGTCGGTCCACCGATCCGGTTAGCGATTTCCGTCGGTGTGCCGTTGGATCCGGCGGTGTCCCGGAGTTTGGCCGGGGCATTTGAACCGCGGGGCTTTACTTGCTCGTTGCGCATGCCGAAGTAGTTTGCGCGCCACGCCCGCTCGTCTTCTTGATCGCCTCGGGTTTACGTGAAGGATGCTTCGCTTTTCTCGGCACCGCATTTACTCGAGACGCTTAGCCTCCCTTCGTCCGGATATATATATCCGTGCGGCGTAGCTTGCTTGAAGGGGACGAGCTTTTTCTTTTGTTCTTTCAAATGGCTTGAGACATCCTCTAGTCTTTAGCTTCGGCGATGGCGCTACGTAGAAGAAGAAGATCCTCTGGCCGAAGCTTTGGTGAGTTCGACCAGCGATGGCCGAGCTCGTGGAGGAAGAAGCCGCACCGCGACGCTTCGTGGACGCCACGCCGAGGCCGCCCGAGGCTCGAGGTGGTAAGGGGCCCTTCGGAGGCGATGGCGCAAGGGCGCCGACCGTAGTTAGTGCGGCCGCGTCGATGTCGCCGAACGGCGCAGAGGCATCGGCGTGTTGCTTCAGCGGCCGTGGCGGCTGTCCGTCGACCGAGCAAGGGCCTACCAAAGATGCCGCTCGGTGCCACCGATGCCGCACGGATGTTTGATAGGTTCTAGGCGTGGGTAGAGTCCTCGCCGTGGTGCAGCGTGGCCACTCTTGTATCTGCTCGGCACCGTGTGTAAAGTTGTGTAAAGCTTGAGCTGTTGGCCTATAATGAAATTTTTCTTTTCTTTATGAGAATGTCTTTGCGATGAGTTTGCTTTAATTTTAATCGCTGTGGATTTGGTGCCTTGGTCGATTGTGGCGACCGGATGCCTCTGTGAGGTTCGATGTCCGAGTGCCTTGGTGGCGGGACGACCGGATGCCTCTGTGAGGTTCGGATGTCCGAGTGCTCGTTTAACGTCGTAGCTAGACAGTGCCTTGGTCGGCAAGGACGACCGGATGCCTCTGTGAGGTTCGGATGTCCGAGTGCCTTGGTCGGCAGGACGACCGGATGCCTCTGTGAGGTTCGTGTACGAGTGTTCGCTTAACGTCGTAGCTAGACGCTGCCTTGGTCGGCAAGGACGACCGGATGCCTCTGTGAGGTTCGGATGTCCGAGTGCCTTGGTCGGCAGGACGACCGGACGCCTCTGTGAGGTTCGGGTGTCCGAGTGCCCGTTTAACGTCGTAGCTAGACAGTGCCTTGGTCGGCAAGGACGACCGGATGCCTCTGTGAGGTTCGGATGTCCGAGTGCCTTGGTCGGCGGGGACGACCGATGCCTCTGTGAGGTTCGGGTGTCCGAGTGCTCGCTTAACGTCGTAGCTACAAAGGCCTTGGTCGGCAGGACGACCGGATGCCTCTGTGAGGTTCGGATGTCCGAGTGCTCGCTTAGCGTCGTGAGCAAGACGCTGCCTTGGTCGGCAAGGACGACCGGATGCCTCCGTGAGGTTCGGATGTCCGAGTGCCTTGGTCGGCAGGACGGCCGGATGCCTCTGTGAGGTTCGGATGTCCGAGTGCCTTGGTCGGCGGGGCGGCCGGACGCCTCGTGAGGTTCGTGTCCGAGTGCCCGCTTAACGTCGTAGTGCCGTGCCTTGTCGTAGCTAAGCGAGTTGCCTTGGTGCCTGGGCAGGACGACCGGATGCCTCTGTGAGGTTCGGATGTCCGAGTGCCTTGGTCGCGGGACGACCGGATGCCTCTGTGAGGTTCGGTGTCCGAGTGCTCGCTTAACGTCGTAGCTAGACGGTGCCTTGGTCGGCAAGGACGACCGGATGCCTCTGTGAGGTTCGGTGTCCGAGTGCCTTGGTCGGCGGGACGACCGGATGCCTCTGTGAGGTTCGGTGTCCGAGTGCCTTGGTCGGCAGGACGGCCGGATGCCTCTGTGAGGTTCGGTGTCCGAGTGCTCGCTTAACGCCGTAGCTAGACGTGAGTGCTCGCTACCGTCGTAGCCGGACGTGAGTGCTCGCCACCGTCGTAGCCGGACAGAGTGCTCGCTTGCGTCGTGGCTGGACGTGGGCATCCTTCTCGAGTCCTCGTCGCGAGGGTAGTCTGCGAGAGGAATGGCCGCCGTCTATCCCACATGTATACCCCATCCGCAGTGTGGGACCCGAGGGGATGAGCGGCGCGCGTTTACTGCGTTGGTTTGAACGCCGTGCTCGTGGAGCTAATAGCGGGTAGTCCGAGTGGGTCCCGGGAGGTCCCGCCAAGGGGACCTTCCGAGCGACGGTCCCAGTAGGGTGTCCTGCCTGCTGTGGGCGACCCATAAAAACCTTTCTCTACTCAATCCGTATGGACTCTAGGTCGTCGCCACGACCCAGCACACCGGTGTCGTCGCTCATTGATGAGCTCCCGGAGAGTGTGAAGTATGGTCTCGGACGCGAGTAGAGGTGATTAGGCCGTCACCGACCTAACCGAGGGCCCACCGTGGGGCTCACCTCATACACCGCCCCTTGCTCAAGTTTTGTTTGGCGCTTTATACCCATCCGGTGGGTAGGCCTTTTGAACCCACACTCCTCATTGGGCCCAGCGCGAGCCACAAAGCTTTGTTGCCTTGGGGCCGCAGCCGCCCAAACTTCTGCGCGCCCGAGCAACTGCTCGGCCTAAAGGCGAGACCGAGAGGTTACGGGACACGTTGTTCGGGGCGGCGTCTTTATGGCCCTTGACGCCGACAAGACAGGGATTAAAAGCGAGTGGTATTGGAAACCGAGTTACCAGTGGGCGCGACAGACGAGGGTGGTCGCGACGCCGCTTGACGGGCGCTGCTTGGCGGCGCTCGTTCGCCCTCTCTATAAATACGCCTACTGGTGCTTTCGAGTGGTCACGCTTTCTTGCACTCTCTGTCTCGCCTCAAACAAGAAGAGCACCAGAGAGCTAAGGAAAGAAAACCCCACCTTTCTTTCTCACCTTCCAAGATCCTCCTTGGTGAAGATGTCGTGGCCGAGTGCTCGCGCAAGAAGAGGCCCGCGAGGCGCGAGATCTTCGCCGCTTGGTGAAGAAGGGCTTCCTCATGCCGCAGACCTTCCTACCGAGGGTGCCGACCGGGTGCTACCACCCCGTGCGCGTGGCATGCGAGATCGTGGTGCCCGCCTCGTTCTTCGAGCGCGGCTTTGGCTGCGCCTTCAGCACCCGCTCGTCCGGGTCGTGTTTGTTTCATTACAAGGTGGAGGTGCACCATCTCAACCCTAATGGGGTCCTCCACATCGCCATCTTCATCACGCCGCGCGGCCTTCTCTGGGGATCGAGCCGCACTGGGCGTTGTGGAGGCACTTCTTCCGTGCAAGGCTCGAAGGATAGGCCGTCGGGCGCGCCTGGGCCGCTCGGGTGGCTGGCCTCCAGCCGCCCGGTCGAGCACGGAGTACTGGAGGTAAAGCGCCCTCGTCTAACAAGGGTCGGCGTTCAATGGCTCTACGTTCAAACGTCGGCGACAGCGCCTCGCTTTCACCGAGAGCTTCCCATGGCGGAGGAGCGGTGGAACCGGGCGCCAAAAGAGGGAGAAGAACAAGCCGCCCCGATCGTGGAGCGATCGTGGCTCAAAGGAGGCGGGCTCACCGGGACGTGGTTGTGCGCGCCTTCATGGGGATGCGCGCGCAACCACTTGTGCACGTGCCGCACTTCGCTTCGGTATGCGGGCCGTCCGACCGGGCGAGGATGGCCGAACCCGAGCCGGCCGCGTCTCGAGGTGGAGGCTCGGGTGGCGGCGCGCGCGGCGAAGCGCCATCGTGGCCGCGGATGGCCACCCGAGCCATTCTCGCGCTTTTTCGCCGAACTGTAAGCGGTGAAATTCTTTCGCTTCTCTTTCTTTGTCCTTCGCACTTGACCGACATTCCCGCATCCTCTCGGGGGCTCATGGGGATGTCTTCCCAGTGCGCCGCCCCGGGGATAAGGAAGCGCGATGCGCCGCCCGGCGAGGACTGCGGGTCGACTCTCCCGCAAGAAGCGGAAGGAGGAAAGGAGGAGGAAGAAAAGTAAGGAACGCTACGCGCAAGCGCGGCGAGGAGGATGTGTCGAGACCACCGCCGTGGGGACGACCTCCATCGACAACGCGGAGTGCCTCCGCCACCCCTATGGTGGGTTTTTTCCCGACCGCCGATCGGCGGCGGCCCGAAGCGTGGACTCGGCCGAGGCGGCATCACGGGCCCGTGGCCACGGATCCCGGTGGGGTGATCTTGCGCTTGCGGTCGCAGCGGCGTCTCGGCTGGAGGTGGCTTCAGGGAAGCGACCGGCCGACTTGCCCCTTGGCGGGGGGCCGGCAAAGAGGGCGCGCGTGCCACGCACCCGCTCGGCCTTGTAAGTGTATTATTATTTTATTTTTGGAGCATTTTTCTTTTTGGCAAAGCCGCCCGAGCGACTCTTGAATCTTTGCAACGTGCAGCGCCTATACTGGGGTGATCGTGGGGCGTGCCACATCGGCCCCGCAAGTAACGGCGCCGGTGATTTCGGTGACCCCGGTTGGGTCGGCGAAGGTCGCGGCGTCGGCGTCCGAGGGCGCGGTCGCCTTCGAGGGGACAGAGCCCCACCCGGAGGTCGTGCCCGAAGAAGAACTTCCGCGCTCCGGCGGGACTCCTCCGACGACGTGATCGCTGCCGAGGATGAGACAATGGCGTTGCCGGTGATCGCGCCAGTCGTGGCGGAGCCGGCGACGGAGGTGCCCGACCCCTCGTCCCAGGGGGAGGTGCCGACCGATGCCCCTCAGGCGCAGGTCGCCGAGGGGATTTCTGAAGGGTTGACCTCGTCACCCTTGCCCATGGTGCTTTGACGGGTGGCGTCCGCCCGAACGGCGAGCGGAGGCGCCGCCGGTGTAATTCCTGCCGGGCATCATGGGTGAGGCGGAGGAGAGCGAGCGGCCACCCTTCTGGCAAGGCGCTACCGACGGCGAAGCGAGATAGGCGATCCGTGAAGGTCCGCCCTTGCTCAAGTCTTCCACCGTATACCGATATGATGGTCGGGAGTCCACCACGCCTGCAGGTCACCAAAAGTTCGATTCGTTGCACATTTTGATAGTTCATCCGCGCGACTAACGGAGTGTCCACATTTTTGCAAAGACTTGCGGCTCGCCGTCGCGTCGGTCGAGCTCTCGCAGCCCTCCGACACGGTCGGGTAGTGCGTGGAGGAGTGCGATCATTGCGCGCTTGAGTGCGCCAGCCCAGAGGCCCCGGGCATTAGGCGGCCGAGGCGGTGGTGATCCGCCAAGGATTTGAAGAGGCCACAAAGGCCCTTCATGATGAGCGCCTAGGAGCCAAGGCTTTGAGGGCGAAAGTGGCGAACCGAGTCCTCCCGATGGAGGTCACCGAGGCCAAGGATGCCGCCGCTGCCGCGAGGGGATCGCGCAGACGCAGTAACACGCTTGCGCGACCGAGCGGAACAAGGCTCGTGGACGCCGCCCGAGTTCGCCCGAAGCGGCGATCGCCGTATGAGCCGGCCGAGCCAAGACTTCATACGAGGCGCCAAGTCGGAAGCCGCAATCCACCAACTCATGGCCGCTAAGTGTCTCAATTCTTCAATTAAGTTTGGGGTGCGACCCACAGGCGAACTTATCCAAAATCTCCGCAATCGCAGAGGCGCAGAACTCGAAGGCCGCCGCGGAGGCGCAGAGAACGGCTTCGCCGCCCGCGACGTGGCGATCGTGGCCCGGACGAGGCCCGGCGGCGCTGAAGGTTGCCGAGGACGGTCGGGCCGAGATGAGCGCCGAGCCGAGGCCCTCCGCAAGGCCGGCCGAGGTCTCGCGATCGCATCCTGAGCCGGCAGCCCGAGTGCCTTGCCCCCTGCTACCGCCCGAAAGCCGACCGAGAAGAGGCGGTGGTCACCGGCGCCGCGCTTGAGCTTCATCGGGCTACTGTCAACACCATCTCGTACTACGACGGCATCGACCTCGCGGTGGTGGGGAGCGGCGAGCGGGAACCGGATCGACGAGGAGATCGACGGTTCGAGCTCTTGGTTGAGCCGACGCCCGAGATCGCCACCGCATCCCGCCGCAGCCGCCTCCAGAAGCTGAGGCGACCAACTCTCCGCCTCGCCACCGGCCGCCCGCCAAGAAGAGTAGAAAAAGTTAGCTTTATCCTTCTTAGATTGTAAAGACCGTTATTTAAACAATCTTGAAATTATCAAGTCCTGCAAATCGCCCTCGCCCTTTTCGTCGATTTAGGATGAGCGTTTGGTCACCAAAGCCCTAAGGACCGCAGGGCCACTTATGCGTAGGTCGGGTTGTTTTGGGAGGAGCGAGGTGGATTGGAGACTTGGCTATGCAATGTTAGGCGCACTTGTGAGGGATAGGAGTGTTCTAGACCGCCAGGGATCTTTCCACTCGGGCACTTCCTTCTTCCGCAAAGTGCTACTTAGCAACCATAGCCGCCGGGCGAGGCCGTAACACTTGGGTTGAGAGGGTTACCGCCGGGATGGACCTCATGACCGGTCGGGTCACGCACTTCATAAGCGTGGGATAGCCGAGTTCGTGCGGGAGGAGGTTCTCGCCGACCCAAAGGTCACTCCACTCGGTACTTCCTTCTTCCGCAAGTGTTAGCAACCATAGCCGCCGGGCGAGGTCAGAGCACTTGGGTCAAAGGAGTTACCGCCGAAGGACCTTGTGGTCGGTTGGGTCATCAACCCGCGCAAGTGCCGACCGAGTACTGAACGGGGCGCCAAAGGCAGCCCCAGTGTCGCACGGCGACTGTGTGCTCGGAAGGAAGAAGGTAAAGAGCACGCTAGGAAGAGGAAAAGAGTTTAGGATAGAATCGCCTTTAACTTTTCAATGTTCCGTATTAGGGAGGATGCGACCATCGGCGCCCTTGAGTCGGAAGGTGCGGTCGGAGAACTTCCACGACGGTGAAAGGACCTCCTGTGGGGCGCCACCAGTGCTTATCTTTGGTTGTCCGGACCGACGCAGAACCAAGTCGCCAATACCAAGGATCGCCCTCGAACTTGGCGGCCGTGGTAGCGCGCAGGCTTGTTGATATCCGCCGACCGCAGATCGCCACGCCGCGCGCTCGCCGAAATGGGTCGATGGCGCCTTGTTGCTAGGCGAGCCCCGAGCCTCATCGGCTTGCAATCTCGGGAGCCGTATTCCGTGTCGAGGGCAAAACGGCTTCCAACAACACCATAAAGAAGGGTGTGAACCCGGCCGCCGGTCGGCGTGGTCCGCAGACTCAGAGGACGGAGGCGCCTCGGCTACCCAAATACCGCGAAATGCTTGAGCCGATCGAAGATCCGCGCTTGAGTCCTTGAAGGATCATGCCGTTAGTGCGCTCGACCGCCGTTAGTCCGCGGATGGGCTATCACGCCCAATCGACACGGATGTTGAAGTCGCCACAGAACCGAGAAATTCCTTCCCGTGAACGTGTTCCGTTGTCGGTGATGATGGAGTTTGGGACTCCAAACCTAAAAACGATGTCGCGGAAGAAGATGGCCGCTTGTACCGACGTGGCGCCACGACCGCTTGACCTCTATCCACTTGGTGAACTTATCTACCGCGACGAGCGTGTGGGTGAAGCCCCGGCGCTTTCTCGAAGGTCCGACCAAATCGAGTCCCCGACGGCAAAAGGCCACGTGATGGGGATCGCTCAGAAGCTTGGCCGGGCAGATGCGTCACGAGCAAAGAACTGCATCCTTCGCAGTGCGCACGATATGCTCGGCCCCGACACAATGTTGGCCAAGAGAAACCTTGTCGAAAGGCCTTTCCCACAAGAGATCGGGTGTCTGCGCGGTGACCGCAGACTACTGTGTGTCGTCGTCCAAAGAATTGCTTTCCTTGGTCGGTCAAGATACATTTTGGAGGACCCCGAGGGACTCCTTTGTAGAGGTCTGGGCCGATCAGACGAAGGATTTGCCCGCCGGCGAGGCGCCGGCCTCGGCCGGGTCGGAAGTGACCCGTCCACAAACGGCCGATGTAGGGCCTCCTCCGGGACTCAAGTGCTAGCACACCGCGGGCGATCCGCCAAGTCCTACGCCGACCGTCGCTTGGCCGGGCGATCGTGGCCGATTGGTCGTGTGCCGCCACCGCCGAGTCCACCGACAAGGCCGCAGGAGGTCGAGACGAAGATCCCGGGCGATGTGCTCTGCTGGAGGCAAGATTGGCCAGTGATCGGCCTCGCCATTGTAGCGCTTGGTAGCTATGGTGAAGCTCGAAACCCTTGAACTGGCCTCGAGCCGGCGTGCATTTCGGCGACAAGACGCTGCCATGCGCGCGCCTCGGGCCCGCAGCCTTCATGACTTGGTCGACGATAAGCTTGGAGTCCCCGTGGACGAGCCGGCGAGCACCGAGGTCGGCAATGATCCGAGACCGCTGACGAGCCTCGTGACTGGCAATGTTGTTGGTCGCGTCCAAGAGCAACCTAATGGCGACAGCTCGCTCCCGAGTGGGAGATGATGATTTACTCCGCGCCGCGCCATTCTTGGTGTAAGACCCGTCAAGTACATTGTCCAAGACGGGTCTTCACCACCGTGGTGCTCGGCTTTCGGTCCACTCGGCGACGGTCGGCCAGAGCTCGCGATTTGATCGCCGCCCGAGGACGATATTATGCCATGGCCGCTAAGCTCGAGCGCCCATTTGGCTATCCTTCCCGAGGCATCGCGATTGTGGATGATCTCGCCAGTGGGACGTGGTCACCACGGATGATGGCGTCGATCGAGTAGTGAACGAGTTTCCTCTTTGCGATGAGCACCGCCAGAGTAACCACGACTGTGGGTACCGAGTCTTGACTCGGAAAGTACCTCATCGATGAAGTAGACCGCCGTTGTACCTTGAGCTCACGGCCTTCTTCCGCCGCTTCCACCACGAGGGCCGCTACCGACGACTTGGGTAGTGGCAATGATGTAGAGGAGCAGCCAGTTCACCCGTGCCGGCGACCAGATCGAGGCGAGGACAGAAGGCCTTCTGCGCGAGGGCCTCCCGAGCCTCGTGTGTCCAATCAAGCGGTCGGATTTCTTGAGCACCAGAGCGACATTCGCGTCGCGAGGCGAGACACGAACGGCTCAAAGCCGCTGTGCATCCGGCCACCGACCCCTTTGAGGTTGCCGACCGCCCATCCTTGCGATCGCCGAGATCTTCTCCGATTGGCCTCGATGCCTCGCCGAGACGATGAAGCCTAAGAGCTTTCCTTTGGGGACCCCAAGACGCACTGGGTTGAGCTTTATGCGAAACCGTCAAGGTTCGCGAAAGTCTCTTCTAGGTCGGCGATAAGGTCGCCACCTTCCGGGTCTTTACGACAATATCGCCGACATACGCCTCAACGCTGCGCCGATCCGGTCATTGAAGCACGCTTGCATACATCGCCGTATGTAGCGCCCGCGTCTTCAGCCGGGCGGGCATTGTGACATAGCGTAACGAGCCGAACGGAGTGATGAAGGAAGTCGCGAAATGGTCGGACTCCTTTAGCGCAACCGTGGTAGCCCGAGTAGGCATCCAGAAGGAAAGAGACTCGCACCCAGCCGTGGAGTCGATGACTTGGTCGATGCGAGGTAAGGGAATGGGTCCTTGGGGCATGCTTTGTTGAGACTCGTATAGTCAACACACATTCTCCATTGCCCGCTCTTCTTTTTACAAGTACAGGGTTGGCTAGCCACCAGTGGTGGCGCACTCTTTACTTAACCCCGCCGCCAAGAGTTTGGCGATCTCTCCTATAACCCCGCGCTTTCCTCGCCGGCGGCGCAGCGCTGGGCGACCGGCTTTGAGCCCGGCTCTGACGCTCAAGGAGTGCTCGGCGACCTCCTTTGAATGCCCGCATGTCGGAGGACCTCCATGCGAAGACATCTTTGTTAGTGCGGAGGAAGTCGACGAGCGCGCTTCCTATTTGGCGGGAGCGTGGTTCGACCAAGACGGTCTTGGCCGGATCACGTGGATCGACCGTGACCTCCTTCGGTCCTCGGCGGATTTGAAGGATCCCGCCGATTTGGTCGGATTCGGGGGATCGACTCGCGCTTCCTCCCGAGCTTGTTGAGTTCCGCAGAGGCAACGATCGCTGAGGCGAGCTCGCACCGCCGCCAGCAGCTGAAGGCAGCCGGAAAGACGATGCCGCGTAATGACTCCATGCGGTCCGCATCTTCACTTGAGGTAGGCGTGGCGGGGATCGCCATGAACTTGGCGTAGCATGGCCTCCCAGATGGCGTGGTAGGCGCCGGAAATCCACGACCGGAAGGTGAGGGTCTCGGTGCGAAGTTTCCGGCCTCGAAGGTGACGGCGGTCGACCGCCCGAACGGATGGGCTTGTCGGCGGATGACGCCATGGAAAGGTGCCTTGCTTGGCCGAGGCTTGAGCGCGGACCCCATAGCGCCGAACGCCTCAACGTAGAGGATGTTAAGGCCGCTTCGCCCATCAAGACCTTCGTGAGGCGCTGCTCCGACGACGGGTGACCACCGCCGGTACTCTCCCTACCGTGGACGCGATCGGGTGATCGGTCCGATCAAAGGTGATCGGAACTCCACCACCAAGATATTGGGGACGCCCGCGCGGCGCGTGGACTCGCGAAGCGAGCTTGAGTCGACGCTTGTCGGCGAGTGCCGGTCCTCCGAAGATCATGAGGCACCGCCGGGCTCGGGAACTCGCCGTCGCTTCTTCTCCGCCGCTCGCGGGCCACGGCGGCTTCTTTCCTTTGCTTCGCGGCGTGGTGGGGACGCTTAGAGAGATAGCGCCAGACTTCGCAGTCCGTGATTTGTGCTTGACGGAGAACCCATGGTTCGCATGGGCCGCCCATCAATTTCTCGGCGGTCGGGGCGACGGCCGGCCGCTACCGCCGCTAAGCGGTGGCGGCCGACCGTGGCGACCACTGGGTCTCACGGACCGCTTCCGCGCCGCTCCGCTTGTCGGCGGCCGAGGAGACCCGCTTGACGCTGGGCTCTGCTGGACCTTTCCTCCTTCAAAATAGCCCTCGGCGGCCTCGCGAGGCGTGGTTGGTGGCGATGTCGAGGAGTTCCTTGGTGGTCCGGGGCTTGAGGCACCTCACCCAGCACCAAGGCCTTGCGGAGGTGCCAGATGAAGGCTCCCACGACATCGGGCGCCGGAGATGTCGGGAGCTCGCAGACCGGGAAAACCTCCGATGTAGTCCCGAGAGTCTCCCCGGCTGCCGCTTGCAGCCCTTCAGTCTCAGAGTTTCGAGGCGCTTGTAAGTGCCTCGAAGTTACCGACGAAGAGATTCTTCAAGTCACCCAGCCTCGACGCTTTTGGCGGCAGTACTGAGCCGTGCTCGAGCCGAGTCCGCGAGGTAGATGGGGAGGCATCGATGATGAAGAGATCATCCGTCGCTTCCCACCGCATGCGAGCCGCAATCTTTCGAGCCGACACCGGGTTGGTGGCCCCTGTACTTGGCAATGTTGGTAGGCGCCGGACCGGGGGGGAATCCGCCGGCGGATCCTTTGGCAAAAGCCCGTGGTCCGACCATCGTGGCTCGGCCGCGGTAGTGGCGCCACCATCCGCAACACGTGAGCTGGCGGCGCCCTCCGCCATCTTTCTTCGCGCCGAGGGTGGCGCGATGTCGAGGCATTACCGAGGCGCCGCGCACCGGGTGCGTGAGGCCCGGGTGGTTCATGGTGGGGTGCGGTCTTGGCCGCACTCCACGGCTCATGGCGCAGACGGGCCCGTGGCGGAAGTAGCGCCGGTGTGGTAGGAGCCGAGGCTCAGATGTGCCGCGACGGTCGCGCGGCTCCACCACCCGGTTCCGTAGGTAGCTCGCCTCCGGTTTGCGGGCTCCTAAGGCCTCGAGCAAGATTGCGCCGCAGCCACGCTTTGGCTCGCGTGAGGGAAAAACCGGGGCGCCTGATTCGCGCCCAACTTGTGGTGTTTTGGCGCGCGCGCGCGTCGCGCCGCGCCAAAGACTTGCGCTGGCTCGGCTCGCCCCGCCCGTGTCGGCTCGAGCCGGCCGAGCTCACTCCTTCGCTCCTCGAGCTCCGCGTTGCCGCTGGAGCTCGGGCGGTGAGCTCGAAGCGCTCTCAAGGCCATACCGTATTCCCCTCCCGGCCTCGGGCGCCAGACGGGACCGCCGAGCCGCGTAGCTACGACCAAATCGGCAGCGGTTCGCCACGCTGCACTCGCGAGTGCCGCCGCGGCGGATACTCCGCCGGAGCCGGAGCCGTGGTCGGAAGAGTCTTCCAAAGAACTCGTGGACGGAGGTTGGCATGTAGCCGCCATCGCCACCGGGCCGCGAGCCTACGGGGTGACATGGTCACCCGCCGCCTACGGAGTTTTCACGACCGCGCGGAGCACTCCTCGGTTCCGGCCGGGCTGCAGGGCGCCTGCCGGAGCTTAGCGGTCGCGGAGAGGACGCCTAAGCTCTCGCCGGGCGCCGTTTTCCGAGACGGCGGGACGAAGCGTGAGCCCTCCGTCGGGTGACGGCGCGGTCGAGGGAGCCGGCGATCCGCTCCCGCCGCAGCCATGCCGCCGCAGCGGTGGATGCCATCGTGAGATAAACTAACCGAGATGGTGATGAAGACGCGCTAAGTCCCCACCGGCGCGCTAACCGCCGGGCGCTGGAGCGCCGGCAAGTAAATTTGTAAGTCTAGGGGTCGCGCCCACTCCGAATGGTTAGACTCGTGAGTCCAAGATGTATACCGGTTCTGGCCAAGGTCCCTACTCTAGTTCGTGTGTGGTGGTGTTGTATTACTCTTGGTACGTATGATTGCACAAAGTTTTACAAGCGAGAATGCCAATGGCTTAGCGAGAGGGGTTTGATAGCGCTCTCCCTTTCTTGTTCTTGCTCGTTGCCTCGATCGCTTAGCCCCGCCTCCTTTTATACGTATGAAGGGCAGGTTACATCGAGAGTTAGGAGGAAGCGAGGTGACCTACGCTAGAGCTCCGGGCCTTCGCCCCGTGGATCGTCGCCACCCGCCTTGCCCATGCCGGGTTGGTAGCCTTGGTGGTCGTGGAGGTTAGGTATTTCCCGAAGTAGCGCATTTGCCCTCCGTGATCCTTGCGACGCCGACGCCGAGGTGCGTGACGCTGGTGCCGCCGGGAGGGCGTGCGCGGCCGTGACGTGGATCGTTGATGGGGCCGAAGCTTTGTCTTCTACAATACCGATCTTCTTGGGAAGGAGCCACCGCCTTGTATAGTCGCCTCGATTGACCTTATCCGAGGGTACATGGCGGTAGGCCGTGAGGACTCGACACGCGGCACTCGGCGCTCACCACCTTGGTTTGGTTGAGTCGGGAGATCCCGCCCGCCAAGAGGGGTCGGGAGCGCCGTCTGGTCGGATTCGCTTCCTCGCCGGCCGGGAGCGGATGCCTTACGCGGTCTCGCAGCGATTCGGCCGGCGGCGGGCGCGCGCGCCTTGGTCGAGATATGCTTGAGGCCGCTCGTCGCCGCCGCCGCTGGGGTATCCTTTTATTAGTATTCGCCACTACCCCGCGAAACCCGGTCCACACAGTAGTAACGCATCGTAACCATTTATCCTGCGTTTAACCACAAATTAGGCATAATCGCACGATCAAGATAATTGAATGCCGACGACAAGATATTAGCAACCCGAGCTTGCACTCGGGGCGGATGCGATTATGATCGACATTATCAAGGGCCCGCCGTGCGGGGCCGATAATGCCAATTGGACCGATCGATCTGCACTGCTTTGAGGGATCGGGCTTGGCATACAACCAAAAGGAAAAGTGATCGGCTATAGAAAGCCGCACTCGATTACATAGATCGCATGCCTTACCCTCATAATTTAAGAGTCCCTGACTTTGCCAAATTCTCCGGGATGATTCTATCACTACTCGAGCATGTTGGACGCTTTATCGCACAATGCGTGAAGCGCCCAAATCCGACGGGTTAAAAATTAGGTTATTTCCGTTATCTTTATCTGGGCAGATTTACTTGGTTCACTTGTTTGCCTTCGAATTCGGTCCATTTATGGAACGATTTGGAAAGCCGATTCCACGAATACTTCTTTCGCATGCTTTAGAGTTAAGAATTTCAGATCCGAGTTCATTCGCCAAAAGTTTGGAGAATCGTAATGATTACATCAAAAGGTTTAGAGAAATCGTGAATCGTGTTTTAGCGCATGCTACACGACAATCAACTCGCCGATTTAGCATTTCAAGGTTTGATCCTCCTCTTAGGGAGAAATTCGGTGGCAGGTGAATTCACCGACCTTAGCCACTTATTGATCGCAGACGGCTCAAGAAAGCCGATTCACCGACAAGGTGTTTAATGGTAGATTTAAAAATAGTAACAACAAGGAAAAGGATAAGGCTAAGGTCAATATGGTTGAATATTGTCCTAGTGATTCGCTTCAAGACGAGGAAGCGTAAATAAATATAGCCGAATGGGTAAAAGGATCCAAAAATCCTTAGTCTGTTTCTGGCTTGCCGACTAGGAACAAATCGAGGTCAAATACTCTTCGATGTTTCAAGTGCGATCGTATTTTGATTTACTGCAAGAAAAGATAATACGATTGCCGAGGGACATGTGATACCGCCGCCTCGATGAGATCAAAAACGCAGTATTGCAAGTGGCATCATTCTTATTCACATAACACTAATGACCGCAATATCTTCCGCCAATGATCCATGCGCTATTGAAGACGGTCGGTTGAAGTTTGCCGATGAGCCGACCATGCGGTGGATGTCGATCCGCTTCCTATCAATATGGTGCATTACTCGGCTAAAGGAAAAGAGCCGATGCAAGACGAGCGTAAAAGATCGACAAGTCGACGACGATCAAGCTCTCGACGGCAGCCGACATCGAAGATTACCATCGGCTCCTTACAAATAGAAGCCGATCGAGAAGGAAAATTCAAGGACCATTAAACCCAAGGGAATCCCAAGTGGGTAAATGGTACAAAGCGGAAAATCTCCAATTCACCAATAAAAGTTAGGTCCGACGCTCGCAATTAATGGAGAAATATGAAAGGATGAACACCGACCACTCAGATCATACCCACGATCGGATAACTTGTACCGCACCGAGAATGTGGAAAGGGCACATAGAAGATGTCCCTTTGGCGCTTTGTTGGAAAGAGGAGCAATGTTGCATCACCATACACCGCCTGATGGAACATTATCCCCGAGACTATTGGCCAACGAATCGCCGCATATAGGCTATCCGGGCCGATTAGAGAGCAAGACAGAAGCCACGTAAGGCCGGTCCATGAAAGATTATCTAAACCGAATCAAGAGCAAAGCTGCCAAGACACACAAGATCGGGCCTCGATCAAGGAGACTTGGTCGCCAGATACGAAGCCGGTGGAACCTAAACCTGTGGTGCCCATCGAGCCCGAGCAAATCACAACGACGACGGCTTCAGAGGCTAAGGACGCAAGAAATTCGTGAAGCCGATGCCGAGAAAGAGAGAGACGGCGTTTAATGAACTTCGCCCAATGAGATGCGCCAAGAAAGAGTGGAGAAGGAAAGAGCAAGTCAAGAAGATTTCGAATCGGTGACGACTTGATTCTCCCATGATTCGATGACACACCTCCCATGGATGTCAACATGGTGTTCACATTACCGGCCGAGTTCAAAGTCGATCGAATCGCCAAAGAAGCAGCTTGCTCGCTTATGCTCCGAGTACGAGCGCCATCTTTGAAAAACCCAAAGACGATCACCGCATCCAAAACCTCTGACTGAAAGGATATATAAATGGCAAGCCGATATCAAGGATGTCGGTAGACGGAGGCGCCACAAAGAATCTAATGCCATACACAACATGTAAAAATCGTAAGTCTAACGAAGACTTAATCAAAACTAACATGGTTCAATGACTTCACAGCGACCCTACGTAGCAAAAGGTGTCATGGTCACAGAGCCGATCGTCGGTAGCAAGACCTTGCCAACAACGCTCTTTGTAATTGATGCCAAAGGAAATTACGCAGTGCCGCTTTGACGGGATTGATTCATGCAAACCGCCAGATCCCGCCGACCATACATCAAGCGCTCGCTCAATGGAACGGAGAAGAAGTTGAAGTCATCACGCCGATACATCGCCCATATTGCCATGGCTAGCTCCGCGCGAATTGGCAACACGAAGAAGTCGGGTCAGATATCGCAAGGTGCCGGACGATCGCGATTTCATATGCGTAAGCAAACCGACTTATGTCGATCGCTGTCAAGCCCGCACCTTTGATCGGCAAATGAAGTATTACGCAGATGGGGACAAGAAAACATTGAAGGCGCCACAGACAAAATGCAAAGCTATCGCAAACAACGGATAGCCATGAAGCCATAGAAGACTTCAAGAAATCAAAAGTTAGGTCAAGGGTTCACATCCACCGATTTGCTTGAAGAAGTCGATATAGGAAGCGATGATAGAAAAAGACCAACTTTTGTTAGTGCAAATCTAGATATGAAATACAAAGAAAAGCTAATAAAAATACTTAGAAATTATAAAGATTGTTTCGCTTGGGAGTATCATGAAATGCCCGGATTAAGCCGTCAATCGGTGGAACATCGGCTACCCATAAAATCGGGCTATCGGCCATTTAAACAAAGATCCTGTGCGTTTTAATCCAGCCTTGTACCAAGTCATAAAAGAGGAGATAGAACGATTGTTGGAAGCAAAGTTTATCGTGCCTTGCCGACACGTCAATGGGTTTCCAACATCGCTCCGTAATGAAGAAAATGGAAAACTTCGAAAAAGGCCGACTTCAGAGATTTGAACAAGGCGACGCTAAAAGACAAATACCCCATGCCAATAGCCGATATGCTTATCGACGCGATCGAAACAAGATCATAAGCTTTCGGATGGCAATGCCGTATAACCAGATACTCATGGCGTAAGCCGATATACCAAAAACAGCCTTCAGATGTCCCGCAATAGGGCTATTCGAGTGGATCAGTAATGACTTTCGGCTTGAAAAACGCTGGAGCAACCTACCAGCGAGCAATGAATCTGATCTTTCACGATTTAATCGGCCACATTGTTGAAATTTATATAGATGATGTAGTGGTAAAATCTGCAGAAGATCTCCAACATCTGACCGACTTAGAAAGGGTATTTAAAAACATAAGATCGCACGGTTTGAAGATGAATCTTACAAGTGCGCGCTTGGTGTGTCGGCTGGGCAATTCTTAGGCTTTATGGTACATGAAAGAGGGATCGAAGTTAGCCAAACAAGGGTCAAGGCCATAGCCAATACTAAGCCGCCAACATGCAAAAACGAATTACAAAAGTTGATCGGCAAAATTAACTACCTCCGCTTGGTTCATCTCGAACCTCTCCGTAGGATCCGTGCTTTTACCCCATTGTCAAGTTAAAAGAAAACGAGGAATTTATATGGGGAGCCGATCGCAGAAAAGCTTTTGACGAAGTAAAAGGGTATTTATCCAACCCTCCAATCCGGCCGCACTAAAAAGGTATTCCTTCAGATTATATGTCTCACCAAGAAGATACTATTGAGCTGTTTTGGCGCAAGAGGTACATGGTAAAGAGAAGGTTATCTTTATTTAAGCCGACGGTTGCTAGACGCAGGTCGTATCCTTTTGTCGAAAAATTATGTTTATCATTGTACTTCTCATGCACAAAGCTAAGGCACTACATACTAGCATCGCTTGTAAAGTTATCTCAAAACCGATGTCATAAAGTATATATTGTCACCCAATTTTGCGAGGTCGATCGGGCAAATGGGCTTACGCCTTGGTCGAGTTCGACTTATCATACGAATCGCCAAGGCGCTAAAGGACAAGTCCTAGCCGATTTCATAACAGACATGACACAATGCAAACTTAGTCTTGGTGGCACCATGGAAATTGTTCTTTGATGGATCGGTATGCGAGGAAGGATATGGTGTTGGTATTGTACTCACTTCACCTAGAGGACATAGCTTCGATTTGCATTCCTGCTAAATAGCCGATGTTCAAACAACTGTGCCGAGTATGAAGCATTACTCAAAGGCTTACAATTATTGGAAAATATTGGAGTGAGTGCTATTGAGGCATATGGTGATTCACTATTAGTAGTACAACAAATAAAAGGGGAATACCAATGTCGAGATGAAGTGTTAGTAAATTACTTAGAACAAGGCTTAGAAATCATCGGCTTTTTTACATCATTTTCTATCGGTCATATTCCTCGAGAATTGAACGATAGAGCTAATGCTTTGGCCCAACAAGCATCGGGTATAAAGATGTTGGCCAAGTCAAGAAACCGAATCGTAGATAAAGCAATAATGTGCACGGATATTGCCGATCGAGAACGCAGATTAAAGATTATCCGTCGACCCATCTAAGCCGATTTAAACGAAGGATACGCAACAAGCATTGAAGTATGTTGTTATGGACGATATAATCGATTATCGGACTATGGAGGGCTTGTTGTTAAGATGTCTTGAGGTCAAGAAGCCCGAGTGGCGATGGGTGAAGTGCATGAAGGCATTTGTGGTTCTCATCAATCGCACATAAAATGAAATGGATGCTTAGGCGACAGTTATTTTTGGCCGACAATGCTAGAGGATTGCTTCAAATATTACAAAGGATGTCGACATGTCAAAAGTTTGGCAACGCAACTAGCACCAAAGATCGGCTTTGCATCCAATTATCAAACCTTGGCCGCTCAGAGGTTGGGAATAGATATAATCGCCAAATATTTCTCGCCTTTAGTAAAGGCCATAAGTTTATTTTGGCCGCAACCGATTATTTCTCAAAGTGGGTCGAGGCTATACCACTTAAAAAGGTGACCAAGATTGAAGCGATTAGTTTTGTGAATGAACATATCGCCCATCGGTTTGGAATACCGCGAACAATCACGACCGACCAAGGTACGGTATTCATGTCAAATGAGTTTCAGAGTTACGCAACGAGTTTAGGGACCAAATTGTTAAACTCTTCGCCATACTATGCTCAAAGCAATGGACAAGCCGAGTCGCCTAATAAAACGCTAATCAAATTGATCAAACGAAAATTGATGAGAAGCCAAGGAATTGGCATTCGACTTATCGAGTCACTTTGGGCTTATCGGTTATCTTATCACGAGCGACAAAACTTTCACCTTATCAATTGGTGTATGGACAAGAAGCCGCTCGCCCGTAGAGATCAATATTGAGTCGATATTTAATAGCCGACAAAAATGGTTTGTCGGCTCAAGATTAAAATGATTTAGTAGTCGACAACCCGACGAGTTAGCGAGTTACGCTTGTCTACACTTGATCGGCTTAAGAAGAACAAGATCGAGTAGCGAAGGCGCATAATAAAAAGGTAATGCCTAAATCTTTCGATCGCCGATTTAATATGGAAAACTATACTTCTGTTGGTTCTAAAGATAACCGATTTGGAAAATGGTCGCCACGTGGGAAGGGCCATATAAAATTAATCGGCTAGTCGGTGGAAACTCGTACTTCATCGGAAACGCTAGAAGGGCATGTCTTGCCTAAAGCAATTAATGGGAAATATCTAAAGAAATACTATCCTAGCGTTTGGATCGGAGCCTAGCCGACTAAAATCTTGTTCAGAGCCAAGATTAACACGATGCTGTTGATTGGCTGAGGATTGTAAACTCAAAATATAAGCAAAATAAAATCGGTTAAAATTGATTATGATTAAAAACAGATTACAAAATATTCGTGACTAAACATTGTGATAAGTTTTTCAAGATGAAACAATAAAGTTTTACAACTTAATATCGGATGCCAGATCCTGGAAGGGTCGCGCCCAAAGCCGACAAAGCACCAGCTGCCTTTGCAATGATCCCTTGGATTTCATCCAGAAGACGTTCATCGTCTTTGGCATCCCCAGGCACTATTTTTACCTTGGTCGATTGCTTGGTTACATTTTCAATAGCCACCGCAATGCCAAGTTTTTCTTCCTTCAGCTCCGATGCAGTGGCCTTCTCCGATTTGTTTTTCAAGCTTGACCAATTCTTCCTGGAGGAGTTTCTTTGTTTTTTCCAATTTAGAAAGAACTTCTTTCGTTGATTTGAGACGCTGAACACCAATGTCAAATTTGCGCTTTTGGCCTTGGCATCGCAACCAATTCTTCCAAAAGTTTCCGATCGGCCTCTTGGGCTTCACGACGCTTGATCCGATTCTCTGCCTCCTCCACTTCGATTCTTCTATCATCTAAGTGACATACATCCAGAAGAGCTTGCATTGCTTCAGAAGGGAGATCGGCTTCAACGGCAGCCATGGCATCCTTTATCGGTGATTGTCACCAGATCTCCGATCGCGGTTGCATCACAAGCTTGAAGAGCTTGTTAAGACGCTTTCATGCCCGGGGCGTATGACGGCAATGATGCCTTTTCCGACACTTGAAGAATTTTTCGATCTCTCGCATCGTAATCATCGGTAGCTATGATCTCCGGTCGCCAAGATCGCCCAATGAAAATCCAAGTAAGTTTGTTGGATCCGACAATTCCGCAAATCGCTGGATCGCGGGATGAGTCGGCTTTGGTGTAGGAGTTTGCAGCTTGAAATATTCTAAGATCGGCAAGGATCTTCGCGACTTTGGGCGATTATGCTGGCTAAAAAAATAAATGAAGGATAAGCCAATGCAAATAGAATACACAAGTTATCATACAAGGTGTCGAACTTACTTCTCCAATAGCCGATGCATGAGGCGAACTCTCGCCACTTTGTTCTCGTAGGCTTGGGTCCTTCTTCACGGAGCCTTGGTATACTTTGCCTTTTCTTTTCTAGAAATATAAATCGGATAAAGGTTAGTTCAAGGAAGAAGAAGAAATGGTAAGTCGATTGTATTTACGCTACTTGGTTGTTTTTCTCGATATCCGACAAGGATGGACTATGCACCCTAGAGTGCCGAGGTATAGCCCGTAAGGCGGTCGATTGATGAGCTCTTTCCCGCTCATTCCCTGATTGGCTAGAAACAAAGCTTCTTGCCGACATCCTTAGCCTGCAAATATATAGCACGAAAAGTATGATTACGTAAATACATCCGAATAAGACCGATGTATGAGGCAAGATTATTCAAAGCCGATACCTTATCTACTAAGCTTGAGTTAGTATAACCCGACGAGCTAGCTTCACCGCTAGATTCACTGTTAGATACTAAGGATGTCTCTGCAAATTTGGAAAAATTCTTTGACAATAGTCGAAGGAGTCTTCCATATACAAACAATCAAGGATAGCCGACCACCATGTCGTGAAACCTCGCGCGAGCATTCGATGGAAGTGAGGAGACTGCAGCTTGAAGTTCGCTCGGCTAACTCCAAAACTAGCCTCACGATATGGCATTGCGGACCACGCTCTTGGTTGAAGCCGATCTAGAAGTGGAAGACTTGGTATCACTCGCCAAAGCCGAGCCGCTTTGCATATATCAAGGGTGGTAAAATTGTATGAGGGTGGAAGGTCCGATTCCGAGTATGAAGGCCGACATGGAAAATGCATGGAGAAATAAAAATTTATACAAGTCCGTGGTCTCCCGAGGCATCGAGAGTCACGGCTTCAGATGGAGAAAAGAAGGCCAAAGAAAATCACCGCAGCGCACCATAGTTAAAGAAATCTTGTCGCTTGAAACCTTCGGTGTTCAATTGCAAGAAGAATGACAAAACCTTCTACACCGCCAGAAAGGCCCTTGTCTCATTTCTCGAGCACATCATAAATCTTTCACCAAAGGATCGGCATTCTCTAAATTGAATAGGTGCTCCTTCAAGTATATCTTCCTTGGAAAAGGAGTATCATCATTGAATCCAAATTAAAAGAACGGTTGAATAAACAAGACATCCATATTTGCACGAACCACATTGGGCCACCTACATTACCGATAAGAATTTTCCAAAACCCGTATAAAGCCGACTTTATTATATAAAGCATTTGGTACACAAAGACCCAAAAAGATTTTTCCTAAAGCCACCGACGGCCCTCAACAAGTCAAGTTATGCTATCACTTGATATACTTGAGTTGGTCCGAGAGATGCTCCACGTAACGTAAAACGGTCTAGCCAAAGGTTCAGAAAGCTACATGTTCTTCATCCGATACTAGGCCATTGACCTTGTTGTTATTTCCAATATATTTGGCCCAACCTCTCCTTTAGATCGAATGAGTTTATATTTTGGTTTTCCACTAAAAGTCGATACTTGATCTCCATCCGCCAAGACAACACAGTTGAGCAACATCTAAAAGAGTTGGGCCGATGGGACCATCATGGAACAAAAAGCATTAAAGCAATCCGACCAAAATAACAAAGCCGTGGCCACTAAGGGCTTATTGGCTTGTGGTCGGCTAAGGAAAGTGAAATACACTCACTATGCCCATTCTTTCCCATTCAATCCTCTTTTGGGCTGCACCGATAAACCAATTTCTCCATCCTTTTAGAGTCATCGGCCAAGCCCTCAAACTCTTATTCCACCCTCTATGTTGTGACCAAGAATTTACGAGGTAATCGAGGGACTTCTTGGTTTGTTACGGTATGGACGCCTAGATTTCCCAAAGGACCCGTAAAATATTGGTCATTGCATGCGGAATCGAATAAGTACCGGCTAGGGTCCATTGTAGCCGATGAAGGAAGATTGATGAGCTAAAGGGTTGCCTCAGAGTACTTCAAACGGTAAACTTAAGCCGATTGCGATGATTCAAGAGCTTGTGCGCGTGAAGAATGACCAAGGTGGGGCCGATTTTATAGCGCAGTGAAAATTTGAAGCGCGGAAAATGAGTCTCAAAAGGCGCGAGCGATTAAACGCACTACTCGCTTGTCGAGAATTACAGCGCAAATAAAGTAGCAGATTATTGAGTGAAGTTCAACGGTTAGCCGATTGTAAAAGCCGATAGTGAATTTTTGACAAATGACAAGTCATTTCTCAAAAATGGGGGCATATGTTTGCACCAAAATTTGGCAAACTTGGTCAAAATCGCAATAAAGTCAAAATACTAATTAACTGACAGATTGGAAAGATTTGAAAGTAATTGGTAACAAAGAAGATCTTTTAAGAAAACAACCGTCTCGAGATAAGGCCAATACGAATCGGGATTTGAAACGTGTTGTAAAAGGATACGATTGGTCGATGGGTATAAAAGAAGGGTCAAGCAAACCGCAAAAGATCCAACACATACAAACAATCGACTTTACTTTTCATCTATTTTTCCCGTCGACTAGGAGTAGTTCTTGTAATTTAGCCTTTATAATCGATTTTGATCAATAAAGTTGCGCATCGCCGATTGTTGATCTTCGTCAATTACGCCACAGGTTCGATTTATTCCGATTTTGTTGCGCATCGCCTTCTTCAGAATCGATCTGCCTTTATCCTCTGATTAGCCTTAATCGGCTAATTAAATTTGCCTTGTTACTTTGATCTTGATCGGCTTCAAGCTGATTAAGTCTAAGCCGATTGATCTTGACGATCGGCTTGAGTGAATTTTATTGTTTTGAAAGTGCATCTAGGCACTTATGTTATTTTGGTGATTAATGAATGTTATTTTGGTGATTAATGACAAACACTCATAATGACAATCTATGTAAATTAAGTAAATGCTTAACTTAGTGCTTAGCAAATGACAAACCTCTAATATGATTATATTGCTATGAGACTAACTTGTTATTGCCTAGTTGAGTATCAGTCTCATCTATTTAGAGGAAAATCAAATAGGAAGGTTAAGCAAAGATAAGGTATGCAATTTTGGTATCTATTCTATATTTGTTATTGCATTCCTTTCGTGCAAATGCATAGTAAACTCCAAGTAGCATGTTGATTATATATATGCACATTGGTTCATGTCATATTTATTTGTGCATATATATTCATTCGAGTTCATTATATGCTTTGTTTTTAGTATGCATGTATTAACTAGAGTTAAACTTCATATTGCTATAGATTGACTTGGTGCATGCATGTTTTATTTGTATATCTTCTCATGCAATTCTCTTAGTGAAGTTTATCTAGTGTTGGATCACATATTTACTCTTACTCCAAATATTATTTGCACATGTACAATTCGTGTATATTCTATCATGTGCTTTATTTAAGTAAAGTCTGTGATCCTTGCCATGATTTAATTGATTCATCCTATTGGCAATTATTTATCTCTCTAGTGCATATAGATCAATTACATATTCATCATGATGTACTTAGTAGAGAACATTTCTTATGTCAAGTGTTTCCATTTATATTGTGCTTCTTTATATGAAACACTTGTTGTAATCAATCGCTCACAAATATCAACTTGTTCATATCTATTGAGCTTTTGGGACTAATGTCTTTCATGAGTAGTTTGGAAAGAATTAGGTCCCGTCAGTATGATGACCAAGGTATCTTGGAGGATGATCATTGTCGAGGTCAACAAGACGGCGGTGTCACCAAGAGTTGAGGACTAAGTCAAGAGCGACTTGGCGTGGAGATCGCCGAGAGGATGATCAAGTCAAGGTTGATAGGACGAGAGTCTCATGAGGTGAATCGAGTCGAGTTGGACAAGGCGAAGATGTCATCAATTATATGGTGAAGGTCTTCATGCATCGACATCAAGAAAGAAGACTAAAGTGACTATTTCTAGACTTATATTATCTTTGATTTATTTTGAGTCTAAGGATTGCCGTACTATTAAGAGGGATGCGATGTCGAATGACTTTTAGATGTGTCAAGTGCTCAAGTGATCCATCCTTGTGAATCTTAGAAAGAGAGTGGTGTTGGTAGTGCCGGAAAGTGAGGGTTGTAGGTCTCTCTTGATTTCTTTGTGAAATCTGTGTTTATCCTTTGAGTTTTGGGTAGTGAGACCTTGTTAGTTGTGTAGCCCTCGTTCTTAGCTTTCGGAGAGTCCAAAATCACCAAATCGAGTCCGAGTCAAAAGTTATGCTCGTTGGCTGGTCGCTGCTCAGGTAATCCGGAGTATCCGGACTTCAATCCGACACTCCGGTTGACTCCTCTCTGTCGTTCTCGCAATCCGAGTATCCGGTTTTATCCGAGTCTCCGGATTGTGCAGAGCTGTTTCAACGGCTAGTTTTCTTGGGACCTCTATTTAAAGCCCCTTCTTCCCACTTCAAAGAGTGAGTGTTCCCACCGATTAGAGGTGCTATACCCTTGTTCTTGAGCCCCTAAAACACCTCTTTACCCTTAGATCTAAGTGATCCCCTTGTGAGAAGGGTTGGGAGAGTTTGAGGAGTGAGGTGCTAGTTTGAGTGAGATTTGAGTTGATTGAGCACTTGATTTCATCTCCAAGCTTGTTCTTCGTGAGCATTTGTTACTCTTGAGGTTGAGGACTCCTAGACGGCTAGGAGGTCGCCACGAGCCACCGAGCTTTGTGTGGTTGGCCGTGGGAAGTTTGTGAAGGCCGGTTCCGCCTCCGTAAGGGAAGGAATCAAAGGAGTGAAGACCGCGAGTGCATTTGTGCAACACCGGAGGAAGAGGGTTGAAAGAGACCCGGCTCAAGTGTGACCGAGCCGCCTCAACGGAGACGTAGGATCCTCAAGGATCCGAACTTCGGTGAAAAATCATCGCTCCAAGTTTGCTTCTTTCTCTTGCTTTAACATTTGATTTTGAATCTTGAAATTGCCCGATCTACTCTATTGTTGTTTTTGGCTCTAGATCTACATCATCCCCATGTACCTAATAGCATTTAGATCTTTTGTATTCAAGTAGATTGTTGAAAATTGCAAAGATTTAAAATCTCCATTCAAGTTCCAATCCGAGTATCCGACTCCATAACCCGGACAATCGGACTATCCGAGTATCCGGATTGAATACCCCGACACTCCGGATTAGGACCCTCGGGATCGGACTATCCGAGTATCCGGATTGAATAACCCGACACTCCGGATTGTTCGACACTCGGAGATTTTATTTAGTCGCAATATTTTTATTCCATTGCATTTAGCTATAAAGTTTTAATTCGCCTATTCACCCCCTCTAGGCGACATCCTCGTCCTTTCATGTTTTTTCCTTGTCGATTACGGTCAAATCGACCGCACGCTCAACCCTGTTCGCCTCGGTGTCGTTGTCGTAAACCCTACCTCAAGTTTTTGACGTCAACAGACGCATATTGCGGTTGACGACCCAGAATTTTGCCGTGTTGCACAAGAAGATGGGTGGAATATACGACTAATATGTCAACCACCCAACTCTCCTGATCTTAATGTTTTGATCTAGGTTTTTTGCACCCTGCAATCATTGTTTCAAAAGTCATCTCCATCAAACATCCAAGAGATTGAGACAAATGTGATCAAAGCATATGAAGAATATCCGTGGAAAGATCGAACTGTGTGTTCCTTACACAAATAGGTGCATGAGAGAGATTATGTGTGCAAAAGGCGGGCAACATTATGCAATCCCGCATATGAAAAAGGAAACATTGGAGAGAAATGGTCAACTTCCAATAAGGTTGCAATGCGATAAGCAAATTTATCAAGATGCGGTGGATTTTATCAATGCATAGCTTAGAGTTTTACTCTTTGTACTGTTCATTGTCCGACAACTAGCAAAAAAAATGGAGTAATCTTGTCTATTTTTCTTAGATAAATTTGCTATTGTTGTTACTGTTCATTACAGGTTCACATAAACAAGATACGGAGTACACCATTGCTCCTTTCTCACATGAAATTAGGGAACATAATTTTCAACATGATTGGCCGGACAACCGCAGCGGCCTCCTCCATTTTTATCACTTTCGTAGCAACAATTGCAGCAATCCTAGCTTCTTCCTCAGCATCGGTCTCCTCGAATGAATCCCAAACGAAGGTGTCTCCTACTAGTGAATCGAGAACATACTGAACGCTATCGGAGTCGGTGACATGATCGACGCCGGCCATTTCACTTTCACCCACCTCGCGGAATCCGGCACCGGCATTGTAAGTGCCATCCTCTAGAAGTCAGACTGGAGTCGCTTACGTCGCCCCATCTTCCGTAAGAGTTCGCGACGCGCCGAAGCTCCACCACCGTTGTCGCACGCGACGGCGTGGTCGTAAACACTTGCGCCCGGCCGAGCTCCATCGGCTCGATGCCGCACGCGCCGAAGCGCGTGACGGACTTCCTCGCCGGCCAGTCCGCCACGCCGCCGCCTCTAAGGCCTCTCCGCCGCATCTTTCTACCATCGCTATCGCCGGCCACTCGCTGCAAGCTGCCGCTTGTTCGCGCCGGCCGCCTCGCCGCCTCTAAGGTTTCACGAAGGAGATCCAATGAACGAGGAGGACGAGCGAGATGGGCACGGCCAAGAATGGCCCAAAGAATGAACAGCGCTAGCAAGAAATCGAACAGAGCTAGCACAAGGGAGTTCTCACGTCTACTCTGGGAAGAAGGGAGCTAGCAAGTCATACTCTTGTGGGAGTCGATGAGTATAAAAGAAGCAACGGCTTGCATGCTATTTAATACGCATGCGGGAGTCGATGAGTTGCCGTCTTTTTTTCTAGGACATAAATGAGAAACAGTTGCGTCTTATATACTGGGACGGAGGGAGTATATGTGTAAAATAAGATATCGTGCTATCCCACCGAAATTTTCAGTGATCTCTCGAAGCCTCGAACCAAGCGCTGCATTCGCTGATAAAGATGGGTCCTGATCCCCTGTACCTCCCTCACCAAGCACCACTCGTACAAAACACGACACGTGTCCTACTCGCTCGTGGCCTCTGACTCTTGACTCTTGAGGCTCCGAGCCCGCTAATTACCAGCGGCAGTCGCCTCATCCGATCCTCGCGCTAACCTTCGAGACCTTGCTGGGTGAACCGGCTCTTCGGTCCACGTCTCATTGCGAGGTGGGTCCGCACCTGCCAGTCCACTGTAAAATGTAGCACGAGTTCTTCCTTTACCCTCCTAAACATCTCGAAGCAGTAGCCATGAAGTAGACCACTGGACCTGCGATTGGAGCCTGGGAGAGGGAGATCTCCTGCTCTCGTTTCTGTAGCAGGTACGTGTGCTTCTGAGCAAGGAGTTCAGAATCATGCTTAGGAGCTGCGAATTCTGCTCTTTTGTGTTCTTAATTAGCTGTGCAAACCAAAGAAGGAGCAAATCGAAATCCGATGCAAAGGAAGAGACAGATGAGCTGTTCTTGCTCTCTAGTAGCACTTGTGTCTGGTGTTAAGGCTAGTCGGTACTTGTGCGGTTTTGTTTATACTCTGCTTCTTGCTTGTATTATCCAGTTAGCTAGGTCAATTCTTGAGGAATTGGGTGTTGGGGGGTGGCTTTCCCCTTTCTCTCTGCCTCCAATTCCTAGGGTTTTCCGGGGAAACGGCTTGCTCATGTGATTTTGTTGGCCATTTCGTACTGACTTGATTGTTGGAGTAGTGTCGAATGGTGGTAGGATCATGCATCAGTTTGTAAATGAATTGCAGAGATACACCACCCAACACCTACATGAGCTGTTTAACTGCATGAGTATAACCAGGATTCTAGTATATAAGAAGAATTATGAAAACATTAAAGGTTGAGAGAATTTAGCTGATATAACATAGGAGGTACAGCAGGCTAATACCTGAGATTGTGAACAATAGTTTGTTACTTTTGAATTGAATATACAATTCCTTCCATCACCTCACTGAACGAGTGCACATGTTCTCATGATAGGGGGCAAACATAAAATGGATGCAGATGGTACCTCGAAGAGAGGTCCTCCTGGTCGTCGTTATAAGAAGGTGGTTCACAAACTGTGATTCCTTTTATGGTATTGTGAACTGTCAAGAATAGTGTTGCATTGATATATTAACGCTTTTCTGTAATTCTTTTTCTTCAAACTTAATAGCCACGGAAGCTGAAGTTCAAACCAAAAGTGCCATCACAAAAGCCAAAAAAATCAACTCCGGAAAAGTAAAGTTGTCTTTGACTTGAGCTGCTAATAATATCTATATCTAGTTTGTTCACCTGGCATGTTACAATTTACATTAGCAAATATATTCTGCTCTTTCAGGCCACAACAGGAAGAACCAAAACCAATTGATGAAGAGTTGGTGAAGAGACTGAGGGTAATTGATTATTTATTTGTTATGTCTTGAGGTCAGATAGTATTTAGTTGTTTACTTAGGAGAAAAAGGTAGCTTCCTTTCTAGCGCTGAACTTCTGTTTGTTCTTTTCAGACTGGCAAAGGAGCTGCAAAAACTTTGCCAAGTACAAAAGGTTGGTCTGTATCCCTTTACCGCCACATGTATACTTAGATGTAATTATAAGGCGGTCATTAAGATTTAAGGGCAAGAAGTTTTTCAATCAAATCAGCACAATGCTTTTAAGATCAACCTATTGTATATAGGCAGTAATCTTAAACACGTCAGAATCTATAATCCTCTTTATATTACCGTCGCAGACGAGCACTCAGCACAGAATTCCCCCTCGACGCTTTCTTCTGCAGCTGGAGCTGACTTATCATTGCCACAGTCAGGAGGGCAGAAGCAAGGTCAACCGGTGAGTCCACCAAGAATCTCTCAGGTTCAATCTTTCTCTCTTAGGAAATTGATATTTTCCATGACAGACACATGACTTGTGTATGTTCCTTGTTTGTCTATACCTGCTATGGCAAAAGGTGGCACTCCAAATCCCTAGAGTCTTTCCTGTTACTTCCAATCCAGGTGAGTTTGAGGCTTCATAAGTTCCACTGGTTTGACCAATACGTTCCACTTGGAATAGTCACGGGAATGTTCAACTGTTGTCAGGATTTTCCTATGATCATGATGATGAGGACGATGACGACAATGACGATGATGACAATATTGAGTTACAGGAGACTCAACCAAGTTCAACTGAATGTGAAACTTCCATTCGTCCAGCAAAAGAGCTCAATTTGCTTGTACGAACATCTCAGCCCTACAAAATTACCTTGATATTTTCTGGCACTTAAGCAATTCGTTTACAATTTGGAACAACAGGAAGAAGATGACAAAAGAAGAATTTTCCTCTTCCAGTTGCCGAAATCTCTTCCTTTGCCAAGAATACCATCCACTGTAGTTGAAAGGAATGGAAAGACCATCAGCAAGGAGGTGAAAGAAGGATACAATGTGAAAGATTTGCCTGGGGGATATTTGGGAAAAATGCTGGTATACAAGAGTGGCAAGATCAAGATGAAGTTGGGAGATGTCATGTTTGACGTTAGTTCGCGTTTCTCTCTCTTATCGAGAACATAATTTACGTCTTAATCATTTGTTTCTTCAGAATCTATCAAGAATTCTCCATGTATGGTGCTTAGGTTCTTCCATTGCAGGTGAACCCAGGAGCGGAGTGTGGGATGGCGCAACATGTAGTAGTTACGAACACGAGAGAGAAACATTGTTGCCTACTTGGGGAAATCGAAAACAGGCATGTTGTTGTGACTCCAGATATCGACTCGTTGTTAAATGACAATAGAGGTTAATTTGTGAACTGGTCAGTTTGTCAACTGTAGCAATTGTAGCAACTTGTCAAATGTAGTGTGCTGTGTGCGGATGCTAGATGTACACATTTTAACTACTCGATACAAGGTAAAGTTGTAGTTAGTTGTATTAGTTGTACAACAGTATTCTTTAAAAGAATTGCTTCTTGCAGCTGATGAATGCTCAGAGAGACTTTTTATCGTTCTTATTAGAAATTTAGAATCGGAGGAACATGAATCTCATTATCATTTGAAACTCATTTTACTATTGTACATGCATGCAAAGATGAATTTCTTTTGTCCTTACATCCAAAAGGAGGCCAGATAATAATACACACCCTTTGGAAGTGTGGTTACTAAGAAGAGCAAATCTGGAAAATCAAACTAAACTGGAGGATGCAACAGATCAAGAATTCTTACAAAATGCTATAGAAGAACTTAGCCAGCCATTCCTTGCGCAGCTCTGGACTGCACACAAGGAAAATCTCGTTCTTCGGAAAATACTCAAGTGCAGTGATTGGCATCCTCTCATTGTAACCACAAGCTGTAACTGCTTTCCACAAGTCATCAGTAAACTCTCTGGGCTTTAAGCTCTTTACAGCGTCTATAAATTCTCCAATCTTCAGAACTAAATAGTGGATATCGTCATTATCTATCTTTTGCTCCATGGAATCTTCAGATATCTGATTATCAGAAGAATGAGCATACTGATCCTTGTTCGTTCGAATTTCAGCAGTTGATTGATCATCACTGATGATAAAAGAAAGCTCATCATACCCCTCAATGGGCCTATTCAGCAACCATGAGTCCTTTGGACGAGCCTTTAATGCAACAACAAAAAAACTGCTTAGCAATGAGAGTAAAATGTAACACAGTACTCCAAACAAAAGGGCAAGGTCCCATTACCGTAGCATACTGGTGGCGATCATCTTCTCTCATGTTTATTGTCATCAATTTGGTTTGATGATAAATTTGCCATATTAAATCTTATTAAAATTTGGTATTATCAAAATTTGATCACTAAATTGGCTACCAATGTTTTGGTTAGAGATTGGCTAGAAAATGAACTAGAGAATCAAGGGAGAAGGGAATCGTACCAAAATTTGATAGCAAACCAAATGCTTGCCAAATTTAATCTACACTACTAAAATTTGGTAAGACAATCATTGGTAACCATTAGAAGCAAATCAATCAGGCCCTAGTAGCATGATTCCATGAGGCGACACAAATGGCTTTTATCCTGTCTATCCTTTGCCATTTCTCCCTCAAGAGTTATCGACCTCCTTTGCACGTCAGCGACACGGAAATCTCCCTGAAACCGTTGAGAGAGCCTCCCATCTGGTAGCAGAGTATCTCCTCTGAACAACGCATCTTTTCCCTCAACAATTGAAGCCTATTCTATCAGATAATTGATGAAGAATTTGGTCCTTTCTTTGCTCCATTTGAATTTGGTTAGAAGAAGTCCGACTGCTGCTAACGGTGACCTGGGTTTCATTTTTGATCACATTTGGCCCCATGGCCCCTGTTCTCTTGCTGCCCTGCAGATGGGATATATAGTTCCTGCAGATGAGATATATAGTTTCAGTCAATTTGACAGCCCAGTATTCTACTTCCATCCAGCTCTTATGTACATAGATCTGCAAAGGTTGTACGAAATTTCCAATTCTGCCTAACTGAATCTCCGATTGGGCAATATGGTGGTTATGCCTTTTCGAACTGTGTCATTGATGATGAGAAGAACGCAAACGAAGTGCTCGTCGAGCGAGAATACCTACCGTTCTGAAACGGCGCACGGGTGAGGTGGTGGTGGAGATGCGTCTGCCCGAGAAGGCGGAGCTCGCGTTGCCGGTGAGTCCTGGAGCGCCGCGCCCGAAAGCGGCTGCTCGCAAAAGCCGGCCGAGTCAAAGCCAGTGCAAAAGCCTCAGAGGGGAGTGCATGGGAGGGGAACTGAGGAAGAAGCAGAACCAGTGAGTCCCCGCTGCTGGAAGGGGAAGCCGGCGGAGAAAGGGAGACGGTGGGGGGAGGCCATGCCTGTGCATTGGCTCGCCGGCTCGAGACGCGCTCCGCTGCGGCCGAGCGCAACAAAAAGTTGCAGGTTGTCGATGGGGTGGAAGAAGATCATGCCCGGGGATTTCTGTTTTAAAACGAGGGAATTCATCGAGGGGAGAGCCACCCTTATTTTTCAGATTTTGTAGGGAAAATAGAGGAATTCTATTCCTACGAGAATTGGTACTGTTTATCTTTTTAGAACATAGGAAGTCACTTAACTCACCCACTCACCCTTTCAATTCCCAAGGATCACTTTCCCATGAATTCACATGAAAAAAATAGGAAAAAGAACATGAGATCAAATTACTATTCATCCCTTTGGAACATAGGAAATCACTCTGTTAATTCCTAAGAATCACTGTTCCTTTCCCATTACTCCTTCATAGGAAAAATGTAGTAACAACACATGGCATCACATTCCATGGGAATTGGTACTATTCATCTCTTTGGACACATAGGAAGTCACCCTCTAAATCTAATGGGATCATATCTGGTGTATCCTAAAGTTGCGGTGTATCCCGTGCATCATCTTCAAATACCGAACAAATGGTCATGATTTTTTTTTAAAAAAAATGGTTAGATAAGCCATGATGCAATCGAGCATTCTACTTCGTGTTTTTGAGGAGAATGCACGGAGATACACCAATCATTAGATATACTAGGTAGGGCTGCGCCGCGCCGCGCGGGAAAATCTGGTTTGAACTGGTGTCCGTGTCGAATTTATGGAAGAGTTTTTTTACAAAATAATCGGACCCAAACGTAATTACAAATCTTTCGGGTCGAAAGAACTGGCGCTTGTGTTGAATTTGCGGAACTACGGGTTTTTTTGCAAAATAATCGGTGGAAGGACCTGTTCGTGATTCTGGAATCTTCTCGGTCGAAAGAACCGGCGTTCGGGTCGAATTTGCAAAACTACGGGGTCATTTTTTTAAAATAACCGGTGGAAGAACCTGTTAACGATTTTGAAATTCATGGGGTCGTTCTTGAAAAAAAAAGGTAGAAGGACCTGTTTGCGATTTCGGAATTTTTGGAGGACTTATTCGCAAAAAATGTACCTCCGCGTCTGCATGCTCTCCAAATCGTCGTTCTTGAAAAAAAAAGGTGGAAGGACCTGTTTGCGGTTTTGGAATTTCTGGAGGACTTATTTGCAAAAAGATGTACCTCCGCGTCTGCATGCTCTCCAAATCTTCTCAACGTAAGATATACTAGCAACCTGTACGCGGCGTGCCACGCCGCGGGCGTTGCTTTTTACATGAGAAAGATGGGTTTTTTTTTCGGGAAAAAGGCTTAAACGTAATGGTAAAGAAAACGGGAAAAAATGTATGTTTTTTTTCGCGAAGATGGATCCGAATGGGGTTTTTCCCCGCGAAAAAGGATCTAAACGTAATTTTGGTTTTATGGGAAAGGACCCGAGCGCAAGGCTTAAAAACGCATAAAGGACCAAAGCGTAATATATATTCTTTTTTGGGAAAAAGGATCTATTCGTAAATTAAAAGGACCTATACGTAATTTTTATTTTGTGGAAAAGGACCCGAGCGCAAGCCTTAAAAACGCATAAAGGACCAAAGCGTAATTTATATTCTTTTTTGAAAAAGGACCTATCTGCAATTTGTTTTCCGAACAAGGACCCGATTGTAATTTTTTTTCTTAAAAAGGACCTATCCGTAGATAAAAAGACTGTCTGTAATTTTTTCCTGCTCACCATGGCTCGAGCCGAGCCTGGCCCAATGACACGCTGACAAATGGCCCCTTCCAGGAAATCTCCCAACATTAGGAAAGGGATGATATTATTCTCCTCTTTCAATTCCTAAGGATCACTATTCATTTCCATAGATTTATAGAAAAAATATAGGAAAAAACATGAGATCACATTTCTACGAGAATTGGTACTGTTAATCCGCTGGAACATGAGATGTCATGTCATACTTTCAGTTCCTAAAGATAACTGTTCCTTTCTCATAAATTCATATAAAAAATGTAAAAAAAAAAACATGAGATCAAACCGGATGGGAAATTCCTACAATTCTCCTGTGCTTCATCCAAACACCAATTTCTTTTTCTTTTTTGTGTGTTTTCCAATCCTCTGTTTTACCCATACATTTCTATCATATTCATGTATTTTTCCTGTTCTTGAGATTTTACATTCATGTATTACAAAGAGGCCCTTAGATTTAATCCTCACTAATAACGTTCCTTTACTAGAACATTCAACAAATAATGCTTTGTGAATCATGTTATAAAACACAAAAAAAAACAAATATCAAAGTAATTAACCTGTAAAAAACGGGATTTCAAACCAGAGATGCCATCATGACGCAGTTTAACAAAATTTTAAATAGTCTCACCCTATGTCACCAGAGACATGATTCTAAAAACATACCGGAGGGCAACCGAATGTAAATAACACCAAAATTGCAAGTCAAGATGCTAAATGAATAGCGTCTTTTGTATCGTTAATTTGCCATAACTTAGATTTGTCATCTAAGACCTCGACTTTTTCTTCCGGGACTTGTTGGAGCCCTTCGGTTGCTCTGAGGTTGCAGCTGGAGCTTTTGACGAACTAGTAGCTTTCGAAGGGGCACCACCGCCATTGGCAGCAGATGCTCCAGATGAATCGTTCTTCTCTCTAGTCACAGCTCCTTGAGCACCTCTGACCTGAGCTCTCTTATCCTTCCTCTTTGGACGGTAACTCGACCGCTCTCTCTTGGGCAGCCATCTCTCAGGATCCGGTGGTGGCCCTGGGTTCGCTGGATCAAAGCCTTTCGGATATTTAGGCTTCCGCTTCCTCTTCTTTGCCTTCTGCTTCTTTTCTTCCTCTGCAACTTCCACCTTCATGTCTTGGAGCGATTCAACATGCCTTGCACCAGAAGTCTTCTCCAGGCTCTCTACATTAATTCCCTTAAGACCTGGCAATGGTTTCAGCTTCTTTTCGTATCGCTCAGCCTTCTCAATGTCAGTGCGTGCTGAAGTTGCTACTAGCCCAGCCAGCGCTTCAGTGCTTCCACATCTCTTCACAAGTTCTTCATACAATCGACAAGCCTCTTCATCAAGCCCATGATTGAACTTAAAGGTAGCAGCCTCCCGCACGAACACATCTAACTTGTTATCCTCTGTCATGGCATTCTTCCACCACTGGATAGCAGAATCAAGCACAGCAGCAGCACCATTGGAGTCACCCAAGCGCTCTTTTACAGCTACTAGTGTAGCAACTGTAGCAGGCATGTGCTGGATGTCAGGTATTTTAGACAGTGCGCCGGCAGCAATCTGAAAATGGTTGGCATTGGCAGCAATTTGGGCAAGTGTAAGGAGGACTCCTTTAGAATTCTCAGGATGCTTCTCAGCATACCGGCTAAGAACTTCTTCAGCTTTCTGGACCTTCTTTTCCCTCACATGAACTGCAGCTTGAAGTAAAACAGGGAATATACTTTCTCGAAACATACCAAGCAGTCCACTGACCAACTCATGTGCCTGAAATATAAAATACAACATCAGTCTATGTTAGTCTGTCCAATCAAACGAAAATGAAGAAAAATAACATGACTAGGAAATAGTCATTTCCCTATTGAGAATGGTATTGCCAAAGAAAGTAACCACACTATAAATGCTAAATGGCTGTATATGTCCAAATACAGAGGAATGAAAGGAGACGATTATAATGATGATCATTTTCCTATGGAAGGGACTGATCATATTAATGATGATCATTTTCCTTGTTAACTGAATTGGTAACACTCATCAGACCATAAATGAGAACTTTGGAACTTACTGAACACACTGAAAAACTGCAGGGCATATCCTTGCTAAAAAGTAAGGTTAAAGACCCAGGATGTGTATGCAACCAATCCATTTAGTAACAGACCTTTTCCACCAGTTTTCAATCAAATGATTATTACTCATTGCTTAAAAACTACCATTTGATATGGCTCATGCCACTTCAAGGGCTAAAATTCAACAAAATCTTACTACAAAAAGATATAAAAGTGTCACAAGTGCGAGAAACAAGCATTCCATAGCAGAATGATGCCAGATGAGTAATAGATCATAACAAAAATTAAATACAGAAATCGGTACATCCCTTACTAAAACTATAGCTAATGGATTGTTTCTACAGAAAAAGGAAGTGGGAGATGGATGAACAATGAAAAGCGAACCTGGTCGATTTTATTTGCATGGAGGAGTAAAAGAACACGAGCAGAATACAGGGCTTCCTTCTGCCTTGGAGATAACTTGAATTCAAGGCTTTCGATAAGTTGCAACTGGTTTGGAGCTGAAGATTTTTCAAGAAGCCGGTCAAGCTTTCTTAAGCCATCAGTAACATCCTTTGTACCTTTTAATGAAATAAGGTTGGTGGTTGCCACAGCAAGTGATGAGGGATCTGCTAACTTCCGGTTTGTCATATTAGCATAGGTTTCCATAGCTTCTTGAGTCTGTCCTTGTTGCTGAAAAATATAGAATGAAAAGTTAATACCTTGTAGCTCAAAATATATCTAGAATAGTTAATAAAATAAGCGTTGAATTTATACAGGAGAGTTCAGCCAGATTTAGTTACCTCCTGCACATAAGCAAGCTGAGCAGACACAGGAGCAAGTTCATATTCAATCTCATCTTCTGCATAATCTTCCACCATAAGCTCCTCTTTCCCGATTCTGCAGACCAAATAAGACGAAAATTACAATCTAGCTAACTGAAGAAGCTTAAAAGACTGGCCAATGGTGTAACTGATCTTGCATAATTTTCCTAGTTGAGTGGCCTATCCATAAACAGAATATCTGGAATTATGGGAAAGAGTGAAACTACTAAACCTTTGAACTAATTGACCTTTTATTGATTATCAAGCTTCTAATAATAAAGGGGAATAACACGCCCCATAAGTCGCCTACCTTTTCAATGTGCCCCCCATATCTAATTATGGTTTATGTTGCCCCCATAACTTTGCGTGCAAATACCCCATCACGCCACATGTTACGACTATTCCTTGTGGCTTTCATTATCTTTGGCACTTGCTTCAGTGGTGTCAATACTTGTTCCAATTATTTTAGTACTTATTTCGATACTTGTAATACACTATTTCATTACTAATGTTTCAATGCTGAAAGTGCATTAAAAATACCGAAATCAAATCAAATCATTGAAACAAGTATTGAAATCACTTCAATAAGTACTAAATCATTGAAATAAGTGTCAAAGGTAATTAAAACCACAAGAAAATAGTGCGAATATGCGGCCTAGAGGGTAGTTACGAACCAACTTAACTTTAGGGGGCAAAGTAAATGAAAATGAGATATGGGGGGCAAATTGAAAAAGCAGGTGACTTATGGGGATGTTTATGGATTATTGAATGGATATGATCAATTCAATAAACTGAAATGATGCATTCATTTGAGCTATCAGTTCACCAGCAAAATCACCTTTTTGCCAAGTCCAGCTGCTCTTTAGCTTCTGAATACTTCTTATTTTCTATCAAGGAGCAAGCAGAATTGTATGCAAGCTCAAAACTCCTAGCATCTCTGAGCGCCCTAGTGGTAAGATCAACCTTTTGCACCTTCATGGCTGCCTGAACTTCAGAAACCCTTCCAGCAGCAACCAGAGCAGCAATGATATTTGTCTTTAGATCCATTGACTCAATTTTATATTTTTGAAGCTTCTCATAGCTATCCATGCAATCATTCATTCTTCCTAGTCGGTAATAAATCTGGGATTCCAGCTGGAGAACAGCAGATGTTTCTTCTTGCCCATTCAATACATCCAGAGCTTCTTGCAGTTTGTTTTGCCTGTAGTAGCAGTAGGCCTGAATACAGATAAAAAGTAGTAGTCAGCACCAGGGTTCACAATATCGACAAAAATCGGTTGAAAATAGCGAAAATCAACCGTACCAGTCCGGCTCGAGAAACGGAACAGGTTGATAAACCAGTCCAATTCAAATTAAAAAAAATCGGGAAATTTGGGGAAAAATATCTAAAAGTTCCCTAAAATTAGTATTAATAGCTTTTTGACATCTACCATGAATTTTTTGAAGAAAAAAACGAGTTTGTGAGACGTTTTTGAGCAAAACCGTTTGGAACACTTGATTTTTTTCTTATTTATGTGGGAAATGAACTGATTGCTGTGAAATTCTTTCGTTCCAAACAAGCTCTCGGTTATGTCAACCAAATGAAAAATCTGCCGCACCAAAACTTTAAAAAAAAATCTTCAATCATGTCTCAGATGGAATCCTCTCTTCTTTTTGTCTCATGGAACAATACCAAATAAGAAAATTGAAAAATGTTGAGGTTAGTAAAAAGGACAGAGAAGCAAGTAGATGAAGAGGAGAGAAGCATCAGCTTTGCTTGGCTTACCTAGTTCTAGAGACAGCCACATGAACCAACACCAGGGTTCACAAATCCAACCCATCTGACTCCCCCAACCCTCCTCTCGTGCCGACAAGACTTTGCTGCCGCTGCCGGCCAACATATCACCCCCGGAGCTCGAAAATTGGTCGATAACTCTCCATAATCGCTTCCCCTTTACCAAAAATCGAACGGCGCATGGAAATCGATGGCGGCGTCGATTTTCGGTTAGTACTAGGGATTTTCGGTTCAATCCGATGGATGATTCTTAGCAGTGATATCATTTCTGTGATATAGTTTAGTGGATGGGTTGAAGCTCTTGCTGTGTGTGTAATTGCTACAAGTGTAGTGTACGAACCTCTGGTTGGTCTTGCATTAGAGAGGAAAGTACTTGTGTTTGCTTGTATTATCTAGGCGATGTGGAGAAGAAGGCTGAACTAAATGTGCCGCTTTTTTATGTAAACCGGTCGAAAATCGAATTATTTCGCCGCTATTTGATCGCCGAGTTCAAAAGGTTTGACTTTGAATTTCGTTCGGTTTCTACCGATTTTCAACGAAAATCACTACCGGTGCATGGGTCATTTACGACATCGGTTCGGTAATGTAAACCCTGGTTATCACAACCGCACAAATTATACTTTTATTAATTAGGAAATAAATATGTCCTAACGGGTATTGAGGGGGCAAACGAAGTATGCGGTTCTCCAGTACCACCTAATTTGTACTACAATTCAAAAAGGAAAAATATAGGACAATAAAGATCCTAAAAGAAATGCAAACATCAGCACTCGATGGAGAATTGAATTTAATTTTAATTCAGCATCCAGTTTAGGAGATGTGTTCGATTTAATTTTGGAAGAGGACGTTCAGGGGATGTGTTCGCCGTCCTCAGTCATGTCTGTCGAGGATGAGACCAAGACGTTATGGAGATGTGTTCGCCGTCCTAAGTCATGTCCGTCAAAGATGAGACCAAGACGTTTAAGTAAATTGAGTACATAATGTTGAGGAGATGTGTTCGCCATACCGTGTCTAGTAAATGTTGGGTAAGCCATAGTTGAGACTGACTGCCTCAACAAGTTAGAGTTTAGAGCTAGTTGATGTTACAAAATTAAGGGGGTGAATGTTATATTTAATTTTGGAAGAGGAGTCCGATCCGAATCAAACAATGAAAAAAATCCTTTTCCAATTCGGTTTGTTGAATCCTACTATGATTCTTAGATCTATAGGTTTGGGTATAAATTCCTAGGTAGTCCTGAGTTTTTTTAAGCAAGAAGAGAAAGCAAGAAAACAAGAAAATGTGCTAGTTCTGTCACACCGTCAACATACTTGTGTTGGTGAGTTCCCGTGCTTGATTTTTTTGCCTTCGTATGTGTGTCATGATCCGGGCTAAAACCAACATTGGTGAGTGAAACATTGTCACCTAATACTTCGCGGAGTAAACGGCATTACAACTTTAGAAGCCCACACGGATTCAATCAGTGTGCAACAATCACAGTAAAACAAACATCAATAGCAAAACTTTTGTTCTTGGGCGGCAAAAAACTTGATATGCAATGTTGCCAGCATCATCGCACGCCATCTAAGCTCCACAGGTGAAATACTTCTCAAAATTTTCACTTCGTCATCACCAAAATCGTTAGATTTTCTTAACATAAGCACAAGCAGATCTGGCAGCTCCTAGATCCTAAAACCACAGCCCACTGACCCACGAAGGAATTGCAACAAGTAAACGGATAGATCCAGCGCGCGACCAAGGGTAAATGTATCAGCTTGCATCACCTTGTAGTAGCTGAGGTCGATGGGGAGGCGCTCGGCGGCGCGGATTGCGGCGAGAGCCTTGTCGGTCGCGTCGGACTTGATGTGCGCCACCACCTTGCACCGCACCGCATCCTCGTCCCCCGGAGCGGCCGCGAGAACTGCAGAATTAGCCGGAGCGTCAGTGCCGCGCAGCGGTTAGGGCAGGAGACCGGAGACGCGTAGGGGAAGGAGGAGGAGGAGGTGCGGGTGCTTGACCTTGGTCGGCGACCTTGACGGCCTGGGAAAACTCGCCGGCCTGGATGTGGCGGTGGAGCGCCGTGAAGAGATCCTCCACGGCGACCGGCTCCGCGGACGCGGCGGCCGCCGCCGTCTTCGATTTGGGCGGCATCGGGAGGTAGTTCGCTAGAGAGGGGTAGACGGCCCACGAGTCACGAGGGCGGAGGCCGCGAGGAAACGTGGTTCAGTGCGCTATTTCTTTTCGCAAATCCGTCCAATTTCTTTTTAAAAAAAAATAATTATATATCATCCAATAACTCTCTCTTCAACATATACCATCGAATAACTCTCTCACGTTGGGTTCTAATTTTTCTTTATAATGTGATATCGCCATCAAATAGATCGTCAATTGCTCGTCGTTAAGAGTGTGTGAACACCATTTTACTCTCGTTAACGTGGATGTAGCAATCAAATCACACGTGTTATTATCTATCCCCGTATGCGCTAATCACAAGTTAGATCTATCTTCTTTCACCTTCTCCTACAATGGCGATCTAGGTCCCTATTACCGTCACTTCACCACAGACATCCACCCTGACCATTGTCATCCAACCGCTCATCGCCCCTCCACCGCCACCCTCGGCTGATGAGGAAGGGAATGCCGACGACGTTAGTGAACCAAAGAGATCGAGGAGTCGATGTGGAAAAGGACGACAACACTAGCAAGCTAAGGAGGTCAGATCCGGCAACGAAACTCAAGCCCCCAATGTGCCACCAAAGTTGGGGAACGTGCCGTCATATCTAGCCATGTCGCCATCCTTGCCACGAGATCACCTAATCCGACCGTCCACGACCATGCTGCGACTAGACTCAGCCATCCCTTGCCACGTAGCTATTGGATCCAGCCTCATTTCCTATCTCCAATGATGATGGTTGTGCGGCCTCCTCCTCTAGCTCCGACCTATGCACCTCTCTCGTGTGCGCTCACCAGCTTCGATTCATTGCCTCGTCTGTGTGCTCGCTAGTTGTCGGTTCACCGCCATCGCTCGCTAGTGAAGGAGCGGTACCAGAGGCGAAGAGTTAGAGGGCGAGAGAGAATGAGAGGGAAGAAAGAAGAATAGGGAGAAGATGGGAAAAGAGAGAAGGTAGGAGCATTTTTTTCATTTTGTAAAAGAAAATAACAAGGGTAACATATGGGCTTGGATGACAAGGTGACGACTATGGCATATTATGAAGACAAATTAAAATTCCATGATATATTATGAACAAAGAGGTATTCATCGGCGTATCGTGAAGAAGAATGTTGTTCAATAGTATATAATCAATTTTCTCTTTTTTTTAAAAAAAAAATCTCTTTGTTTTATTTCTCAAGTTTGTTTGTTTCATAAAACTAGCATACTTACTCGCGCAACTGCGCGTCTAGATATTATGATACAATTATCTTTGATATACTACTCTACTTCCAACGATTGAAATACAATTGTATTTGTTATATAACTCTATTTATATATGATTAATCTGCACCGCTATAATCTGGCCTCGCTAAAATAAGTGGAGATCTTTTTTATATACAACTCTACTTCCAATGATTGAAATACAATTGTATTTGTTATATATGATTAATCTGCACCATTATAATCTGGCATCACCAAAATAAGTGGTGGAGATTCTTCTTTTTTTCCGATTAACGTGAGAACTTCTAAGATTTAAGATTATCGTGAAATTTTCTTGCTCTTAAAACGAATGAGATGACTTGAATATCACTGATTGTTTTTATATAGATAGATTCGTAGGAGAGGTCTTGAGATATGCTCAAACTCAAACTTGTTTCGTCTTGCAGTTTTTGAAGCGAAACTTGGTACAGAACGTATTGCAATTGTGCAAAGTCCAAACGACGTTTGGTTTTCGTAAATTTATTTCGAATCCTCTTGTTCAAGGTCTTCCAATTGGAATCCTAAAAAAAGCGTGGACTCAACTTCAGATTTCGGATTCCTAGCTGCGAGAATAGCTTATATATAAAGAAAATGGCAATCTCGGCCGGACCAAACTAGGCCAGGACGACGATGCATACAGGGGGAATTTTTTTTTCTTTAATATTTATTTTTATTCTTTTTTTCAAAACTATGCGTCCGAAAAAAATGACAAAATGCCCCCGTCGCTCAGATGGGCGATCGCCCCATACACGGCGATCGGTCCTCTCATCGGCCTTGAACGGCGTCGTTAGGGGCCCCACATGCCTCGAGACAGGCGCGGCCAGCGCAGCCTTTTTTAGTTTTGTTTTGTAATTACTATATGCTTTTAATATAAACCCGTAACTTTTGCTAGAGTGTCCAAATTAAATGAAACTTGTTTCTAAATTTAAATTTTGGAATGAAGAATTAGAGTGTAAAATAAAAATCCATGTGTTGTTTGCAGAAATTTTTTTATTTGAGTTCGAATGCTAGGCTCTAATCGTGGATTGTGAAGGAATTATAATGTGTGTTGATCCATAATTCATGAAATAAATAGAATAAGTTACTACAACCTTATGCACTTCATTTTTGCAAAATATCTAAATATGATTGCATTTTGAATAAAAGATGGCTAGTTTAAACCCTTTATAACATTCATTGTTCGAGCAAGCTTAGAGTAATGTCCGAACGACCTCAAAACTTGATGAACCAGCTTTGTTGCATTCTTGGGCTTGCATAGGTTACAATTATGTAAAAATATTTAGATGTCACTTTAGGTCTGCACTATTTTATTGTTGTCCTAACATGCAATCGGTAAAACATGAAAATTGCCGTATCTTTCGCAAACGATGGTAAAACTCGATGAAATCAAATCGACGAACCAAAATGCTATAACCTATCTCGATGGAGAAAATAACATCATTTGAGACAACTGGAGCAAGAGGACATATACGAGCCCTCCTGACGGTGAGCATACTCTTGAAGGTTGGGCCGACCGCTTATTACGACTTAAAACTAAAAGGAGTACCACGAACAAAGAAAACCAAAGTTAACACAGACGTCTATTGAGTGCTTCGAGGCCACTTCCCATTCGCCCATGCCTCCGTGGGCTTCTCCGCACGTCCGCGCCTCTCTCGCTTCCTCTCTCTCTCGGCCTCCTTCTCCTCCGCTTCCTTCCTACATGCCTCTCGCGTGCGGCATCACGTTGTTCTTGAAACCGCCGCGTGAACTCATCCTCACGGCTTGGCTTGGTCAAGAAGCCGTTGGTCCCGGGGTTGATCTCCGATCAAACCACCGCTCAAATTCACACAAAGGCGAGGTGACGCATGAAACGTAAGTTAGCAAAGTTTCATTCACAAATGTTATGTAACCTGCACGATTGTTACCATGCGGCGATCCTTCAGCTCTTCTCCCATGGATCGAAGGCGTAGTTCGGCACTTCCAATACCTCCTCTTCCAAGTTGAAATTTCCCAAGAGCGGATAAGCCCGCAAAGATCTCCGCACATACACATGGGTGCTACAGCTCCACGAGGTAGGAAGAGATCTTGGTACGCTAAATTCCGCAGGCATGCACTTGCTTCTTCCTTTGCCTTCCCCTTACCCTTTGCACTTGCACGCCTCGGCATTTTCGATTGATGCTCACCCCTCTATTCTTTCTCCCGCTATTCTTTGCGAGACCGCTTGTGAGAACGAATGTTATAAAGGCGATATCGCCGGGTATGGAGCGATCGCCTCATATTTAGGCGATCGCCCCATGTAAGAGCGATCGCCTCACATTAGGCGATCGCCTTACTATAGGCGATAGGTGTACAAACGTTGGTGTGTTGTCACGTCGTGTGGCATAGGCAAGCAATGCATAAATGATTTGAACAATTTATAGTGATAACGCTGTCATGTTACTAACTCGGGAGTTATACAATGTCTTCTTGACGTAAAGCCATTACAAAAATACATCCGCATAATAAGTCAATCACGCCACGCTTCCTAATCGCCCGTGGGGTAGGTGAGTGGCGACGGCGACGGACGTCCCTCCTAGGCCGCCTGCGCGCGCGGCGTAGAGTAGTGCGCGGCGGCGAGGCCAAGTCTGTGGCGCGCACCCGAGAGCCGAGAGGGTCGAGGTAGTCGGTCGAAAGGTACTCCTCCGATCGAACTCGTCGCCGAAGGCTCGTCGAAACCACCTCGGGTCTCGCTGGGCGCGGACGACGAGGAGCCTCCAGCCCATCGCCCCACCGCTGCTGCGTGGGAGCGTAGCGAGGAACCGGCGTGGTAGGGCGAGACGCGAAGGAGCCTCTCACCATCGCCCCCACCGCCGCTGCGTGGAGCGTAGCGAGGAACCGACGGGTAGGGCGAGACGCGAAGGAGCCTCGTCACCACCGCCCCCGCACCGCGCGTGGGGCGTGACGGCACCGGGGTAGGGCGAGGTGTCTTTGGCGAGTGGCGTGGTGTCTTTGCGTCCGCCGACGCTCGCGCCCTCGGCGGTGGCGCGAGCCAACCGCCTCACCGTAGCGAGGACCCGACCCCAAGTCGTCTCGGACTCGGCGGTGGTCACCGTATGCCCCTCTAGGCGCTGTCAACATGGACACGCCTCCACCTCAATCTCCGCCAAGAGCCGAGTCCGCATGTAACGCCGATTGGTATTACGTAAGTTAGATGAAAAAGACGTGCACATGTAGGTTCGATTGCGACACTTACCGAGGCGTTGTCCCTCTGGGACATCTGTGAAGGGTACGTGTCCGCTACCGATGCATGCCGCGGCGACGTCTGGTCCGTGTGTACCCCACCGAGGCGAGTGCTGCTGGCGAACCACTCCATGTACCGATCGACATGTCATGGTCGTCGGGTCGGGTCTCGGTGACCTCTCGTCGAGCGCGGCGTCCCCATCGCAGGGCCCATGGTCGCATACGGTCGCGAATCGAGAGCCCACCGCAGCACCCATCCGGGTCATCCTGCAATGCAAAAACAGTAAGTACACACCACATTAATTTCGCAAAGATGCGGAGTAGTAGGATCAGGGCAAGTACCTGTGAGCGCCACGTGCCACAACGTGACGAGGCGGCAAAGGAAAGGACTAGAACAGGCCGAGCTGCCGCAGCATTCGGTGCGGGGAGTACTCCTCGACACAAAGGTCAAAGACGAGCACCTTACGGGTGAGCCAAAAGGCCTCATCTCGCGTGCAAAGCACGGAGACCCCGTGAGGTGCTCGGGTGTGGACGTCGTCAGACGCGTGTATGGCGCCCACCGCACGCCCTCGTCGTGGAGGCGGTCGAACTCCGAACGAACTCCCCGATAGAACCTCCTCACTGCCGGTGCGCGAACCTCCGCCGCGAGGAAATAAGAAATGGCGAAGGTTATTCAAGTGCGTTAGTGGGGAAAAGATACGAGGAGCATACCGCCGTCGGACCCGAGAGTGGCCCATGGTGGGCCACCCACCGGTCGTCTCCGTAAAGCTCCTCGGGTACGCGGTGTCGTGTCAACAACAGCCCGCCGACGAGAAGCGCTCCCAAGACCACAATCGAGGAGTAAGACGCAACCGACATCGCCGCGTCGTGCTCGCCGAGAGACGGCGTCGCATGCACCTCAGACGCCGCCACAAGCACACCGAGGCCCACGACCACCGCATCACCCGCTTACAAGGGGGAGTTAGACGTGCTCACCGAGACGAGATTGAACCGAGTGTGTTACCTCATCCACGGGTGTCGGCGATGTCTTTGGCGTACTTTCGATCGGTGACGGTCCACCGTGTTCCCGTGGGAGGACGGAACATCACCCAACCGAACAACAACAGAGGTATGCCTCCAAGTGGCGAACCACGCCCGCCTCCTCTGCGTCTTGGTGGAGAAGCCGAGCTGCGGCTGTTCGCAACAAACATTATCGAGAACTTGGCGCTTCTATTTTAATTCTCAAAGAAAGAGGCACTCACCGTGGAATCGGCGTACCACGCCTTCGCCGGTCCGTGGCGCCGGCCTCCCTAAAGGGGTGGTAGGGGTCGCCGGGGTGCCGCCGCACTCGACGAAAACGCGCGGACAACTCGGCGTGCCACGTGATTTGAGGCGTCGTGGCGGCACGATCGCTGGACCCGCATGGGGAGGCCTAAGAGGTACGACACGCCCCGCAGCGGCCGGAGCCATCTCTCCGCACGGAAGGTGGAACGTGTGCGTCTCCGGTCTCCACCGGCCCACGAGTGCGCCAGCCAGGACCGGTCATACACGAACCGGGACCTCCTTGCCCGCTAACGGGCGATCACCGCTCCACCATCCTACAAAGAGGAAGTAAGCCACCGCCGCAACTCGCATGTAGTGCAATGCGTCGTTAGAATTGCATTCACATGTAAGTACATGTACGTAAAAGAGTGCAAGCGCTGGCGACTTACCGTGGAACCCAAATATGGGTCGATGCGGCGTACTCGTTGGGCACCCGAGGTCGGAGTGTCCCTAGCTCTCGGTTCTCCTCTCGCGAGTACCTAGACCGGTGGTCGATCGACGGTCACGCCCAGCACTCAGTGGCAAGGTCGCGCCATCGTGGCTGTTAGAAAGCAAATACAACAAATTTGTCGAATTACATGTGCACACAAAATGAAATGCGAAATAACTAATTGTACCATACTCATCAAACAATACAACCGAAGTGCAGAGCCAAAAAAACTCATATTACAAACATACGAAGACAACGACATGTTCGACGAGGCACACAACGTCGAGAATTACATTATCCTCATAGCTACTAACTGGAACATCGGAGAATTACATGATGCGAACAACAACTTACTAGTACATTGAAAATTACATCGAACATTACAACTTACCGGTCCATTGAAAAATACAAGATGGGAACAACATGGAAAGTTACATTATCCGCGGTTGCGACGCGCCTCAGACTCGTCCATATCGTTCCGAATGCGCCTTGTCCTTCGACGCCCGACCTTCATCTTCAACATTCGGATGTCCGTACCCATCGATGGTCCGAGAGGGGTTGTGAACGATCCATCCACTCGGTACCGTACACCTCATGATGCCACGCGCTGAGAATGCTCGCTTGTAGTAGTACGGGAGATGAACGGACGACGTGATTGATGCGTCTCGGCGGTCGCGGCAATGACGCAGCGAGCACGGCAAGTGTAGCAGCGTGGTTTCGGCGAGAGCACTCGCAATCACCGCTCGGAGTATGCACGATGTGAAGTCCTCTCGGTGGCACCCTCGCGACCTCGGTCCACCGCAGGCACGTGGTATCTCCGCTCCACGCCACTCTCGGTGTAACCCGATGTGTCTGCGCCTTTCTTGTTTTCTTGGACATGAAGGTAGACACAACAGCTTGAGTACGACAATCGATTGTCCGACATACATCTTGTGGAGGTCTTGTATCGCTCAATGAAATATCTCTGTGTCCCTAATAAGACACCTCAACTATACCCACCAATGAAAGGCATCCGTGCCTTTCATTACCCAGTTGTAAATCTCCGCCAGTTCGTTGTCATGATCCCATAACGCGAGCCGCCTCGTCGTGCGTAAGGACCATTTATCCAAAGGCTCATGTCGTATCCAATCGGTGAAACTCTTTATCTTTGTACCGGCCTCGCCGATGTTTGGGGTCCGCTCGGCAGCCGCATATAAGGTCGTGGGGTCCTCTCCTTGCTCATGGTACACCATCGGGTTCCTTGATGAACTAGCGGTACCTCTGGATCCATTGATTGCTTCTTCGTTAGTTCGCCCAACGCCTTCCAAAGCGCGTCGAACTTCCTCCGTTGGTTCTGTTTGCACAGCGCTGAACATGTTCATAAGCTCCTTGTTCTGAATCGACAAAAATTGGCACCCATGTGCCTCATGCACCACCGCTCCTCGATCCGCTACTTTGTCGCACCCACGACGGCGGACCCTTGTTGCATATCCACGATCGCCTCTTAGCAGACCCGCATGCTCGGTTATGGATGACACAAACATCGCCCTGCCGAGAACAACCGCCACTTCACTCTTTCAAGGAACCGCATCAGGCTCTCGTGTTTTCCCCCCACGAATGCCAACGCAACCGGTAGAACTCGTTGTTGGCATCCACCGCGATCGCAGCTTAGAATCGCCCTTGTACTTCCTCGTGAGGAATGTGCCGCCCATGCAAATGACCGGCGACAGGTTTAACGCATTTATGCATGCGCCAGGCGAAGAATGCACGCTGCAATACCCACTTCCTGCACGCACCACCCGCAGGAACTCCGCAAGGTCGATGGATGTACCGGGTTCCTTTGTGCGATTGCCCGAGCAAGTGGGAATATTCTCATCTGAAGCCTCGTCGCCCCGAACCGTATTTTCGAGCTGTCCTTTTGCTCTCCATGCCTTTGCGTAGCTAATCTTGTATCAAACCTCTCCTCCACGGTGTGATAATAGATCGAGGTGCAGATGGGGATTGTCCACGATCCGAACATAAACACATTTGCCACCCAAGTGGACGACGATTATGGTGTCCTCGCCCGCTTCTTCCACCGCAGCTTATGCTCCATCACTATGGAGCATTTCCAGAGTCCGCCCACTTCCCGGTATGCATGCACCGCCATGGGCACGAATCAACTACGCACTTCACGTCGTAGTCCTTCTTGCCGGACTTCACAACCACGAATTGCCACGGAGAGACATTGCCCAAGATTTCACCGCATCCATCACAGCCTCCTTGTCTTTATATATGGCCCCTCGTCACCTCGTTCTCACGATACTCCCATGCATCAATGTTCCCTTCATTCATCGTTAGGTCTTCGAAATTGTAATTGGTCCACGCACTGTGATAGGCACCTCGTGGGCGTTGTCCTCCTCGTCGGAGTGCTCACCATCGTGACTTCCTCATCCGCACGGTCCTCCTCTTCCATCAGTCAACAATGTCCTCCACCTCCTCCCCTCGTCGGCCACCCCGCGCCTCCACCGCTGTCTCCTCCGCCCCGGTCCCTTCGCCACCGCCAGCCTCTCGTGCTCCTCGCCTCCGGCTCCTCGCCGCCTTCCTCTTCGCATCCTTCTACATTTGATGTCCTTCCGCCGTAATGTCCACCCCGACATCACGAACTTGCGACACCGCTGGAGCTACTGGGTAGCATCAGACAACAACATGAGCGCCAACCCCGCTCTACGCAAAACCAACATAACTCCTCCATGTTGACGCCGAGTTAATAGGAATCAACTCTCCGTAAAACGGTCTTGCGCTTCGGCTCACTATCGCTCGACCCGCGATCGAGCAATCCGGGCATCCAAACCGAACATCCGAGACATCCACTCCAACAAACCTCAGATATCCTATCGCTCGATGCGCATATGCCCTGCATAACTCTTGAAAATGATGATAGATCCACCCCATCCGCCCCCTGTGCTATCTCCCCATCTCCATAAAATATTTGGAAATACAATTTCTCCGACATGCTGCAACGTCCGACGGAAAAATATTACTCTAAAATACAATCTACAAAACGTACATTGACCGTACTACAAAATATACAAAACGTACATTGACTATAAATCACTTATTCGACTTGCCTACCATATGGCCAACATTATATTTGTGCCGCATTACATTAACCTTACCAAATTCTAATACTACACTAAATTTGTAACGCACTTAATACTATACAATCTGAAATTTCTAAAACTAAATACAACATTAAAGTTTTAAATATGAATCTGACATTAAATTTCTAAACAACACTATCCGAGAAATTGTAAACGCTACACAATCCTAAATTTTCTAAACACTACAATAAATTTCTAATACTACACTAAATTTGTAACATACTTAATACTATATAGTACTGAAATTTCTAAAAATTAAATACTACAGTAAAGTTCTAAATATGAATTGCGACATTAAATTTCTAAACAACACTATCCGAGAAATTGTAAACGCTACACAATCTTAAATTTTCTAAACACTACAATAAATTTCTAATACTATAATAAATTTATAACGTACTAAATACTATACAGTCCTCAAATTTCTAAAAACTAAATACTACATTAAAGTTCTAAACGCTATCCGAGAAATTTCTAAACAACACTATCCGAGAAATTCTAAACGCTACACAATCCTAAATCATCGCATATTACATGCTACATTAGAATTCTAATAACAAATAAGTCCTCTGTAATTTTCTAAACACTTCAAAATCGTAAAATTCCTAAATAATAGATTTATAAAATTTGTAAAAAATACCTTCGCAGAAACGACGAATCGATTTCCCCCCTCTTTTCTTCTTCTTTCTCTTCTTTCTTCTTCTTCTTCTTCTTCTTCTTCTTCTTCTTCTTCTTCTTTCTCTTTTCTCTTCTCCTCTTTCTCTTTTCTCTTCTCCTTCGCTTGCTTCGCCTCTACTGGTCGCCTCACCGAAAGCGAAGCAGGCTTGTAAGGCCCTGTCGCCCGTTCTTGGCGATCGCCTGTCTCGAGCGCATGTGGGCCACTCATTTTGGCCGCTTGATTCAAGCGGCAGACACACCGTCGCCTGTGTATGGGCGATCGCCCATACACGGGTTATGGGCCTCCGCTCTGCAATTTTTTCATCCGGGCGCATAGTTTTGAAAAAAACATTAAAAATAAATATTAAAGAAAAAAAATTCCATTTATCTTTTGCGCTACGTAATGGACCGGTTGCTATTTGGGCCTACCTTAAATTACACCCATAGCGAGTGCATTCTTTTTTCCTTTTTGTTAAGAATGATACACGCATGGCCATTGGTACGTCTAGCGTTGTATGAAGTGAAACTTAGCTTCCTCTCGACAAGAAGAAGAAGAAGAACAACAAGAAGAAATGAAATTCCGTTCCTTTTTTCGCTTCCGTGCAGGGTTGATTTGAGGCGTGCCATTCCGCTATTATCATAGGCTAGCGGCTACCTCAATGAACTGGTGCTGGTGTTAGGTCTGTCTGTCCACTAGGTGCTCGATCGATGAGATGTAATGTTAAGGAAAAAATACGAGGAAGTATGTAAGTATCTTTCTTTTGTTTTTTCCGTTGAAGTATAAGTGAATTGTTGATCTTTCGTCATCAGTTTAAGTTTTTGGATGAACTAACTGGTGTATACAACTCAATATAATATCAGAGTCAAGAGGTAACCCAGTTGGCACAATTAAAAATAATAATTGTAGCCCACTTCTATTCCACATCCTAGGCCTGAGGGACCCACCCTTGCTCATCAACTTAAACTTTTTGGTGAAGGTGCATGCAACTCAATATGGTATTAGAGCTAAGAGATCTTGAGTTCAAGTTCTGTTGACGTAATTAAAAAAATAATTACAGTCCGCTTCTATTCTACGACCTAGCTAGGCCTGAGAGAGTCTATACATAAGAGGGAATGTTAAAGTATAAGTGAATTGCTCAAAGCTTAAGCTTTTGAATAAACTGGCTGGTGCAAGCAACTCAATATTTTCATTTCCTTTGGTGCTTGAAAAAAAAAAGATACAGATGCTTCCAACCTTCAATCAAATTTCTATTTTTATTTCCAGATATTTCAGTAGTACTATGTGGCAAAAGAAAACTGCTGGGAAGAGCCTGTCACCTGTGACGTGCCGACATATTATCATTTCATATTTTGATTAGCGTTTCTTTACAAGTAGCTCCCCCTTGACATTGCCTTTCCATCGAGCACCGGCAAACAGGAGTAACGCTTGTACATGGCCTGTTAATAAATATTGTATAAATCTTAAAACAAATGAAGAAATAAATAATCACTATCAATATTTTATTTATACTTTAATATTTATATAACTTTTAAATAAGAATATATAGAAACACCTCTCAGTAAATATTTAGAGTTTTGAAAGAATCGGCAGCGAAACAACATCTGCAACCGGCCGGAGTCCGCAGATTTCTCCACCGCCGGTCAAAACTGATCGTAGTCCTTGGTGATCAGGCAACAAATTCTCTACTACGTGGCACCTTCATGAGTGTTGAGCGGCAGTGAATCCTCTAGATGCCAACCATGTATAACCAGTGGAAAAACTTCCTACGAAATCTGGAGAATGGTTCCAAAGTGAGCCGTCAAGAACAAGATTTTTTGAAGGTAAAAGGGCCCTCTGCATTATATTTAAGCAGACCTAAGTACAAGCTTATCAAAAGTTACAGAAATGCCCTCAAACTTACTCATGAAAACATGCTGGCGAAAATAAAAGTTGCATTTCTTGTTTTGGGAGATGTCAGATGGAAAATGGGCACTTGAAATCACACTTGACAAGAAACCGAGAAGCCAATTCCCTGTATTCTCACATCTTAACAACGTGATGCTATTATGCTAAGCGTATGTTTTCTGATCAAACTGTTCCTAATGCAACTTGCACACTGTATATGTGCAGTAAAGCAGAAAACTGGAGCCAGAAAAAAAAAGAATTCGCTTCAGTTGTGATATGTGCGCACTGATTCATGAAGGTTGAAGCCAGCTGCTTGTGTTAGGTGGCCGGTCTATTGCGCAGTGAGTGCTGCGGTGCTGCCTGCCTGCGTGCCATGCTCATCTCATCAATAAGAGCACCTAAAACTTGAGAACATCATGTGCCTTTTCTTGTCCGAGCAGAGGCGTGAATGGGAAATCTCGGTCAACCGGACCAGGGCTGATGCTTGATGGATGGCATCGGCAACTTCCTCTTGAATTCTTGTGTGTTTGTTATGAGCAGCCATCAGCTAGCTAGGCAGCTTGGTGACCTATATTGTTTAATTAAGATTATTTATTTATCTGCATCATCTGGAAGTTTAGGGTAGATAACTAGATAAATGTACCTCACTGCTTGCTCCGTCTTCAGAGTTCGGACACTAAAAACAAACTTTTAATAATTGTAAAGATGATCTTAGCTTACTTGCGTGTAGTGCAACACAACAATTTCCATTGTTTCTAGCTTCAAGCTGTAGTATAACCATCTCCCCTTGATGGATGAATATCATGCTGTAGGACTGTAACCGATGACTATGCATGAAATGGTGCATTCAACTTTTGGTGAGGATTACAGATCTACACTGGTACAGTTAGTAGATAAATATCCAAAACAGATGATGCATCAACTAACGAGATTCTTTTTTTCTTCTGATAGCCACTGGTAACCACCTAGCTTTCCTCTACCATAGCCTCTTTCGTTTTCCCGGATTTCATTGTGATTAGTTTGGATGGCAGGTGCAGGATAAACATTAATTTTCAGCTCTGGCGGCGACATACTTGGTTTACACGGTCCAAACTAACTACTGCATCTGGGCGAAATGGATAATCAATTGGCACTTTACAAATTGCCCAATTCAGTCCAACACAAGTGAATTCAACGAGCAAATTTGATGGCTGCAAACAGTCCCCGGAAAACCTGCTAAAATGAAGATGAAGACATTTTTGTTGGAAAAATAGGCATATTAATGATGAATTTATTCCGAAAATAAACTATGATGATAGTTGAAGATAGAACAGTAGAAGCAAATAAACTAGACACAAGCAATATTGACGAATACTAATAAAAAGGATACCCCAACAGCCCGAAGCGACGAGCCAGCGGCCTCAAGCATATCTCCAGCCCAACAGGCCGCGCCCGGCCCGCCGCCGACCGAATCGCCTGCGAGACCGCGTAAGGCATCCGCTCCCGACCGGCCAGGGGAAGCGAATCCGACCAGACAGCGCTCCCGACCCCCTCTTGGCGGGGCGGGATCTCCCGACTCCAACCAAACCAAGGTGGTGAACGCCGAGTGCCGCGTGTCAGGTCCTCACCGGCCTACCGCCACGTACCCTCGGATAAGGTCAATCAGAGCGACTATACAAGGGCAGGTGGCTCCTTCCCAAGAAGATCTGGTGACTGTAGAAGACAAAGCTTCCAGCCCCATCAACGATCACGTCAAAGACCGAAGCGCGCTCCTCCCGAGCGGCACCAACGTCCACGCACCTCGACGTCGGCGATTCGCAAGGATCACGAGAGCAAGTACGCTACTTCCGGAAATACCTAACCTCCCCGACCACCAAGGCTACCAACCCGGCATGGGCAAGGCGGGTGGCGACCGATCCACGTGATCGAAGGACCGGAGCTCCTAGCGTGGGTCACCTCGCTTTCCTCCTAACTCGATGTAACCCGCCCTTCCTTCGTATAAAAGGAGGCGGGGCTAAGCGATCGAGGGGCAACGAGCAAGAACAAGAAAGGGAGAGCGCTATCAAACCCTCTCGCTAAGCCATTGGCATTCTCGCTTGTAAAACTTTGTGCACTCATCTCGTACCAAGAGTAATACAACACCACCACACACGAACCGGGTAGGGACCTTCACCAACCAAGATACATCTTGGACTCACGAGTCTAACCATTCAGTGAGGGAACGCGCGACCCCCTAGACTTACAAATTTACTTGCCGGCGCTCCCGAAAACGCCGACAGTTGGCGCGCCAGGTAGGGGACTTCGCGCGTCTTCATCACCATCTCCGGATTCCGTTTATCTCCCTGATGGCATCCACCCACTGCGACGGCATGACTGCGCTGGGGAACCGGATCCGCTTCGGCTCCCTCGACTTCGCCGTCACCCCGACGGGAGGGCTCACGCTCGTCCCCGCCGTCTCCGGAAGACAGGCGCCCGCTGAGAGCTTGGGCGTCCTCTCCGGCGACTTCGCTAAGCTCCGGCTTGGGGCGCCCCTGCAGGCCCCGGCCGGAACCCGAGGAGTGCTCGGCCGCGGTCGGCGAAAACTCCCAGAGGCGGACGGACGGGTGACCATGTCACCCCGTAGGCTCGCGATCGTGGCGATGGTCGGCTACATGCCAACCTCCGTCCCACGAGTTGCTGGAAGACTCTTCCACCACGGCTCAGGCTCCGACGCGAGTATCCGCGCCAGCAGCGGCTCTCATGAGTGCAACGTGGCGGCATCGCCGATTGGTCGTAGCTACGCGGCTCTGACGGTCCCGTCCGCGACCGAGGCACGGGAGGGGAATACCAGCCGCGAGCGCCAACGCGCTCGAGCTCACCGCGCCGAGCTCCAACGGCAACGCGGAGCTCGAGGAGCGAAGGCCGAGCTCGACCGGCTCCAGCCGACTCGAGCAGGCGAGCCCGAGCCCGCGCAAAGCCTTGGGCGACAACGCCGACGCGCGCGCTCAAGAGCACCACAAGTTAGGGCGAATCCGGCGCCCCGCTTTTCCCTCACGCGAGCCAAAAGCGTGGGCGCGGCCGCAATCTTTAGCCGAGGCCTTCCGAGCCCGCAAACCCGAGGCCGAGCTACCTACCGTAACCTTCGGTCGGTGGAAGCGCGCGCCGTCAAAGACATGCAGAGCCTCCGGCCTACCACACCGGCCATTCCGCCCATCGGGCCTGTCTGCATGCATGGAAGTAGGTGCGCCAAGACCGCACCCCACCATGAACCACCCAGCCTCACGCACCCGGCGCGCGGCGCCTCGGTAATTTACGACATCCGCGCCACTCTCGAGGCGCCAAGAAAGATGGCGGAGGACGCCGCCCACTCACGTGTTGCGGATGGTGGCGCCACTATCGCAGCTCGAGCCTCGATGGTCCCGACCACGGTTTTTGCCAAGGATCCGCCAGCGGATTTCCCGCCGATTCCGGCGCCTACCAACATTGCTAAGTACACCGGGCCACCAACCTGTGTCGGCTCAAAGATTACCGGCTCGCATGCCGGGCTGGGGGAGCGACAGATGATCTCTTCATCATCCAGTACCTCCCCATCTACCTCGCGGACTCGGCTCGAGCTCGGCTCGAGTACCGCCGCCAAAACTCGCCAGAACGGGCCGACTTGAAGAATCTCTTCGTCGGTAACTTCGTGGCACTTACAAGCGCTCGAAACTCCCTGACTCAAGGATCGCAAGCAAGAGCCTGGGGAGACTCTCGGGACTACATCCGACGGTTTTCCCGCCAGTGCAACGAGCTCCCCGACATCTCCGACGCCGATGTCGTGGGAGCCTTCATCTATGGCACCTCCTGCAAGGCCTTGGTGCACAAGCTGGGCTGCCTCAAGCCCCGACCACCAAGGAACTCCTCGACATCGCCACTCAACCACGCCTCCGTGAGGAGGCCGAGGGGCTATTTTCGGCTGGAGGAAAGGCCAAAGAGAGCCCGCGTCAAACAGGTCTCCTCCCGACCGCTTCGACAAGCGGAAGCGGCACGGAAGCGATCCGTGAGACCCAAGTGGTCGCCACGGCCGACCGCCACCAGCGGCGCGCCGACCGCCGCCACCACTTCGCCGAGAAATTGATGGACGGCCCATGCCCGAACCATGGGTTCTCCGTCAAGCACAAATCCGGATCAAGCTGCGAGGTCTGGCGCTATCTCTCTAGCGCCCCCACCACGCCGCAAGCAAAGGAAAGAAGCTCGCCGCGCCCCGCTGAACGGCGGAGAAGAAGGCGACGACGAGTTCCCGAGCCCGACGGCCGCCTCATGATCTTCGGAGGACCGGCACTCTACGCCGACAAGCGTCGACTCAAGCTCGCTTCGCGAGGTCCACACCGTCGCGCCGGCGTCCCCAATATCTTCGGTGGTCTGAGTTCCGATCACCTTTGATCGACCGATCACCCGATCGCGTCCACACACCGGAGGTACCGGCGGTGGTCACCGTCGTCGAACGGCGCCTCACGAAGGTGCCGATGGATCGGGGCGCGCCTTTAACATCCTCTACGTTGAGACGTTCGACGCTATGGGGGTCCCGCGCTCAAGCCTCCGGCCAAGCAAGGCACCTTTCCATGGCGTCATCCCGCCGACAAGCCCATCCGCCGGCGGTCGACCGCCGTCACCTTCGGTAGCCGGAAACTTCCGCACCGAGACCCTCACCTTCGAGGTCGTGGATTTCCCCGGCGCCTACCACGCCATCCTGGGGAGGCCATGCTACGCCAAGTTCATGGCGATCCCCAGCTACGCCTACCTCAAGCTGAAGATGCCCGGACCGCATGGAGTCATTACCGCGGCATCGTCTTTCCGCCTGCCTTCAATCTGCGAGCCGCTGCGGCAAATGCGAGCTCGCCTCGGCGGTCGTTGCCTCTGCGGAACTCAACAAGCTCGGGAGGAAGCCGCGAGTCCGATCCCTCGAATCCGAAGAAATCGGGGCGGGATCCTTCAAATCCGAGGACACGAAGGAGGTCACGGTCGATCCTCGTGATCCGACCAAGACCGTCGGCGGTCGGGCCACGCTCCGCCAAATAGGAAGCGCTCGTCGACTTCCTCGCGACTAACAAAGATGTCTTCGCATGGAGGTCCTCCGACATGCCGGCATTCCAAAGGAGGTCGCCGAGCACTCCTTGAGCGTCCGACTGTGCTCAAAGCCGGCCGCTTCCAACGCTGCGCCCGCCGACGAGGAAAGGCGCAGGTTATAGGGAGAGATCGCCAAACTCTTGGCGGCAGGTTCAGAAAGAGGTGCGCCACCGAGTGGCTAGCCAACCTCAGACTTGTAAAAAGAAGAACGGGCAATGGAGAATGTGTTGACTATACGAGTCTCAACAAAGCATGCCCCAAGGACCCATTCCCTTACCTCGCATCGACCAAGTCATCGACTCCACCTGGTGCGAGTCTCTTTCCTTCGGATGCCTACTCGGGCTACCACCGATTGCGCTAAAGGAGTCCGACCACTCGCGACTTCCTTCATCACTCCGTTCGCCTGCTCGCTATGTCACAATGCCCTTCGCTGAAGAACGCGGGCGCTACATACCAAATATGTATGCAAACGTGCTTCAATGACCGATCGGCCGCAACGTTGAGGCGTATGTCGACGATATTGTCGTAAAGACCGTGAAGGTCGACGACCTTATCGCCGACCTAGAAGAGACTTTCGCGAACCTTCGACGGTTTCGCATAAAGCTCAACCAGAAAGGTCTTGGGGTCCCCAAAGGAAAGCTCTTAGGCTTCATCGCCTCGAGCGAGGCATCGAGGCCAATCAGAGAAGATCTCGCGATCGCAAGGATGGGCCCGGTCGGCAAGAACCTCAAAGGGGTCCAGAGGCGACCGGATGCTGCGGCTTTGAGCCGCTTTCGTGTCGCGCCTCGAACGCGGAATGCCGCTTCTGGTCGCTCAAGAAATCCGACCGCTTCGCTTGGACACCGAGGCTCGGAGGCCCTCACCCGCTTGAAGGCCTTCCCGCCTCGCCTCGATCTGATCGCCCGGCACCAGTGAACTGGCCGCTCCTCTACATCACGCCACTACCCAAGTCGTCGCGCGGCCCTCGTGGTGGAGCGAGCGGAAGAAGGCCGTGAGCTCAAGGTACAACGGCCGGTCTACTTCATCGATGAGTACTTTCCGAGTCCAAGACTCGGTACCCACAGTGCGAGAGTTACTCTGCGCGGTGCTCATCGCAAAGAGGAAACTCGCTCACTACTTCGATCGACGCCATCACCGTGGTGACCACGTCCCCACTGGCGAGATCATCCACAATCGCGATGCCTCGGGAAGGATAGCCAAATGGGCGCCGAGCTTAGCGGCCATGGCATAATATACGCCCCTGACGGGCGATCAAGTCGCAGGCTCGCCGACTTCGCCGCCGAGTGGACCAAGCCGTGCACCACCGGGGTCGAAGACCCCGAGTATCGGACAATGTACTTCGACGGGTCTTACACCAAGAATGGCGTGGCGCGGAGTCGCCATCATCTCCCACTCGGAACGCAGCTTCAATACGCCATTAGGTTGCTCTTCGACGCGACCAACAACATTGCCGCAGCACGAGGCTCTTGTCAACGGTCTCCGGATCGCCGCCGACCTCGGTGCTCGCCGGCTCTCGCCCACGGGACTCCAAGCTTGTCGTCGACCAAGTCATGAAGGCTGCGGGCCCCGAGACGCCGCATGGCCGCGTCTTGTCGAGAAGCACGCCGGCCGAGGAGCGTTCAAGGGTTTCGAGCTTCACCATAGCTACCGACGCTACAATGGCGAGGCCTATCACCGCCAATCTTGCCTCCAGCAGAGAGCCCGTCCCGCGGGATCTTCGTCTCGACCTCCTGCGGCCCATTGTCCACCGGACTCGGCGTTGGCGGCCACCGACCAATCCAAAGACGGCCGCCCGACCGACGCCAGCGGTCGGGCGTAGACTTGGCCGGATCTGCCGCGGTGTGCTATCACTTGAGTCCGATCGAGGAGGCCCTACATCGACCGTTTGACGGACGGGTCACTTCCCGACCCGACCGAGGCCCGGCGCCTCGCCCGTGGCAAAATCTTCGTCCCGATCGGCCTGACCTCTACAAAGGAGTCCTCCGGTCCTCCAAAATGTATCTTGACCGACCAAGGAAAACAAATTCTTGGGCGACATACGGTAGTCTGCGGTCACCACGCAGCACCGATCTCTTGTGGGAAAGGCCTTTCGACAAGGTTTCTATCGCCAACCGCCGGTCGACGCCGAGCATATCGTGACGCACTGCGAAGGATGCCAGTTCTTTGCTCGTCAGACGCATCTGCCAGCCCAAGCTTTACAGACGATCCCCATCACGTGGCCTTTTGCCGTCTGGGGACTCGATTTGGTCGGAACCTTTCAGAAAGCGCCGGGCTTCACCCACCGCCGTCGCGGTAGATAAGTTCACCAAGTGGATAGAGGCCAAGCCGGCCGTGAGCGCCACGCCGGTACAAGCGGCCATCTTCTTCCGCGACATCGCTTTTAGGTTTGGAGTCCCAAACTCCATCATCACCGGCAACGGAACACGCTCACGGGAAGGAATTTCGAGTTCGTGGCGACTTCAACATCCGTGTCGATTGGGCGCCGAGAGCCCATCCGCGACTAACGGCCAGTCGAGCGCACTAACGGCATGATCCTTCAAGGACTCAAGCCGCGGATCTTCGGCCGGCTCAAGCATTTCGCAGGCGCCAGCCGAGCGCCTCCGTCCTCTGAGTCTGCGGACCACGCCGACCCGGGCGACGGTTCACACCCTTCTTTATGGTGTTCGCTACCGGCCGCTTTGCCCATCGACCGAATACGGCTCCCGAGATTGCAAGCCGATGAGGCTCGGGGCTCGCCGCAACAAGACGCCATCGACCACCGACGAGGCGCGGCGACGCGGCCGCCCCGCGGTCGGCCAGATATCAACAAGCCTGCGCCGCTACCACACCGCCAAGTTCGAGGATCGATCCTTCGTACCGGGCGACTTGGTTCTGCGTCGGTCCGATAACCAAAATAAGCACAAGCCGACGCCACAGGAGGGTCCTTTCACCGTCGTGGAAGTTCTCCGACCGCACCTTCCGACTCAAGGACGCCGATGGTCGATCCTCCCTAATGCCCGGAACATTGAAAAGTTAAGGCGATTCTATCCCTAAACTCTTTTCCTCTTCCTAGCGTGTCTTTACCTTCTTCCTTCCGAGCACTGTCGCTGCGACGACGACTGGGGCGCCTTCGCGCCCTGCTCAGGTCGCTCCCGGCCGGCACTTGCGTGGGTTGATGACCCAACCGACCACAAGGTCCTTCCCGAGCGGTAACTCCTTTGACCCAAGTGCTCTGCCCTCGCCCGGCTATGGTTGCTAACACTTCATGAAGAAGGAAGTACCGAGTGGAGTGACCTTTGGGTCGGCAGGAACACTCCTCCCCGCACGAACTCGCCTATCCCACGCGCTTATGAGGTACGTGGACCCGACCGGTCATGAGGTCCATCCCGGCGGTAACCCTCTCAACCCAAGTGTTACGCCTCGCCCCAATGGCTATGGTTGCTAAGTAGCACTTTGCGGAAGAAGGAAGTGCCCGAGTGGAAAGATCCTCGGCCGGTCTAGAACACTTATCCTCACAAGTCGCCTAACCATTGCATAGCCAAGTCTCCAATCCACCTCGCTCCTCCCAAAACAACCCGACCCACGCATAAGTGGCCCCTGCGGTCCTTAGGGCTATGGTCGGCCAAACGCTCATCCTAAATACGAAAAAGGACGAGGGACGATTCTGGGACTTGATAATTTCAAGATTGTTTAAATAACGGTCTTTACAATCTAAGAAGGATAAAGCTAACTTTTTCTACTCTTCTTGGCGGGCGACCGGTGGCGAGGCGGAGAGTTGGCTGCCTCTGGCTTCCTGGAGGGCGGCCTGCGGCGGGATGCGGCTGGCGATCTCCCGGGCGTGCGGCTCAACCAAGAGCTCGAACCGATCGATCTCCTCGTCGATCCGGTTCCCAGCTACGCCGCTCCCCACCACCGCGAGGTCGATGCCGTCGTAGTACGAGATGGTGTTGACCAGCGCCGATGAAGCTCAAGCGCAGCCACGGTGACCACCGCCTCTTCTACGGTCCGCACTCGGGCCAGCGGGGGCAAGGGCACTCGGGCTGCCGGCTCAGGATGCGGTCGCGAGACCTCCCGACCGCCTTGCGGAGGCCTCCACTCGGCGCTCATCTCGGCCCGACCGTCCTCAAGAACCTTCAACGCCGCCGGGCCTCGCCCCGCCACGATCGCCACGTCGCGGGCGGCGGCCGGCCGTTCTCTGCGCCTCCACGGCGACGCCGATTCTTCTGCGCCTCTGCGGTGCGGAGATTTTGGATAAGTTCGCCTGTGGTCGCACCCCAAATTTAATTGAAGAATTGAGACACTTATCGCCGCGGAGTTGGTCGATTGCCGCCTTCGACTTCACCAGATGAAGTCTTCACTCGGCCAGCTCATACGGCGATCGCCCGCCGAGCGAACTCCGGCAGCGTCCCCCGAGCCTTGTTCCGCTCGGTCCGCAGACGTGTTACTGCGTCTGCGCGATCCTCCGCGCAACGGCGGCATCCTTGGCCTCGATGACCTCCATCGGGAGGACTCGGCTCGCCACTTCGCCTCAAAGCCTTGGCTCCTAGGCGCCATCATGAAGGGCCTTGTGGTCTCTTCAAATCCTTGGCGGATCACCACCGCCTCGACCGCCTAATGCCTGGGCCTCTGGGCTAGGCGCACTCAAGCGCGCACTCGCCGACTCCTCCGCCGCGGCCGCCACGATCCGTCGAGCGCCGCAGAGCTCGACCGACGCGACGGCGAGCCCGCAAGTCTTTGCAAAAATGTGGACACTCCGTTAGTCGCACGGATGAACTATCAAAATGTGCAACGAATCGTAACTTTTTCTGACCTACAGGCGATCGGTGGACTCCCGACCATCATATCCAAATACCGGTGGAAGACTTCAGAGCAAGGGCCGACCTTCACGGATCCGCCTATCTCGGCTTCGGGCCCGGTAGCGCCTTGCCGAAGGTGGCCCACTCGCTCTCCTCCGCCTCACCCATGATGCCCGACCCGAATTACACCGGCGGCGCGCCTCCGCTCGCCGCTCGGGCGGGGCGCCACCCGCCCAGCACCATGGGCAAGGGTGACGAGGTCAACCTTCAGAATCCCCTCGGCGACTGCGCTGAGGGCATCGGTCGGCACCTCCCCGGGGCGGGGTCGGGCACCTCCGTCGCCGGCTCCGCCACGATCGGCGCGATCACCGGCAACGCCATTGTCTCATCCTCGAAGCGACGATCACGTCGTCCGGAGGGTCCCAGCCGGGGCGGCGGAAGTTCTTCTTGAGCACGACCTCGGGTGGGGCTCGCCCCCTCGAAGGCGATCGCGCCCTCGGACGCCGACGCGCGACGCGACCACGACCCAACCGGGTCACTGAAATCACCGGGCGCCACATTTGCGGGGCGATGTGGCACGCCCACGATCACCCCAAGATAGGCGCCGCACGTTGCAAAGATTCAAGAGTCGCCGGCGGCTTTGCCAAAAGAAAAATGCTCCAAAATAAAATAATAATACACTTACAAGGCCGGCGGGTGCGTGGCACGCGCCTCTTTGCCGCCCCGCCAGGCAGTCGGCGATCGCTTCCCCAAGCCACCTCCACCGAGACGCAGCTGCGACGATCGCAGCGCAAGATCACCCCACTGGGATCCGTGGCCACGGGCCGTGATGCCGCCTCGCCGAGTCCACGCCGGGCGCCGCCGATCGCAGGTCGGGAAAACCCACCATAGGGGTGGCCGAGGCACTCCGTCGTTGTCGCTGGAGGTCGCCCCACGGCGGTGGTCTCGACACATCCTCGCCAGCCGGCCAGCGTGCGTTCGCCCTTTTCTTCCTCCTCCTTTCCTCCTTCCACTTCTTGGGAGGAGTCACCTCTGCTGCCTCGCCGGGCGCCGCCGCTTTCCTTATCCCGGGAGCGGCGCTGGAAGACATCCCCATGAGCCCCGAGAGGATGCAGGAATGTCGGTCAAGTCGCGAAGGACAAAGAAAAGAGAAGCGAAGGAATTTCACCGCTTACAGATTCGGCGAAAAAGCCGCCGAGAATGGCTCGGTGGCCATCCGCGACCACAGATGGCGCTTCCGCCAGAACGGCCGCCACCCGAGCCTCCACCTCGACGCGGCCAGCTCGGGTTCGCCATCCTCGCCGGCCGGACGGCCCGCATACCGGAACAGGGGCGCGGCATGTACAAGTGGTTGCATCGCATCCCCATGAAGGCGCGCACAACCACGCCCCCGTGAGCCCTCGCCTTTGAGCCCCGATCGCTTCCACGATCGGGGCGGCTTGTTCTTCTCCCTCTTTTGGCGCCCGCCCACCGCCTCCGCCATGGGAAGCTCTCCTGAAACGAGGGGCGCTGTCGCCGACGCTTGAGCGTGAGCCATTCGAACGCCACTCTTGTTAGACGAGGGCGCTTTACCTCCGTGTACTCCGTGCTCGACCGGGCGAAGCCGAGGCCAGCCACCCAGCAGGCGCCGCGGCGTCCGACGGCTGTCCTTCCGAGCCTTGCACGGAAGAAGTGCCTCCACAACGCCAAGTCGCGGCTCGATCCCCAAGAAGGCCGCGCAACGTGATGAAGATGGCGATGTGGAGGACCCCATTAGGTTGAGATGGTGCACCTCCACCTTGTAATGAAACAACAGCCCTCGGACGAACGGGTGCGTGGCGAGCCAAAGCCGCGCGAAGAACGAGGCGGGCACCACGATCTCGTCGCCTCGCGGCGCGGGTGGTAGCCCTGGCCGGCACCCTCCACCGGAAGGTCTGCGGTATGAGGAAGCCCTTCTTCACTAAGCCGAAGACGGTGTGTTCTTGCGGAGCACTCCGCCACGACATCTTCACGGGGAGACGACGGAAGGTGAGAAAGAAAGGTCGGGTTTTTTCCTTAGCTCTCTGTGCTCTTCTTGTTTCGAGGCGAGACAGAGAGTGCAAGAAAGCGTGACCACTCGAAAGCACCCAAGGGCGTATTTATAGAGGACGAACGAACGCCGCCAGCGGCGCCCGTCAAGCGGCGTCGCGACCACCCTCGTCTGTCGCGCCACCGTAACTCCTGGGCCTAATACCACTCCGCTTTTAATCCTCGTCTTGTCAGCGTCAAGGGCCATAAAGACGCCGCCGAACAACGTGTCCGTAACCTCTGTCTCGCCTTTAGGCGAACGGTTGCTCGGGCGCGCGAGAAGCCCATCGGCCGCGCGGCCCCAAGACTAAAAGCTTTGTGGCTCGCGCCGGGGGCCCAGCGAGGAGTGGGTTCAAAAGGCCTACCCCACGGATGGGTATAAAGCCGCCTCAAAGAAACTTGAGCAAGGGGCAGTATGAGGTGAGCCCCACGGTGGGCCCTCGGTTAGGTCGGTGGCGGCCTAATCACCTCTACTCGCGTCCGAGACCATACTTCACACTCTCCCGGAGCTCATCAATGAGCGACACCACCGTGCTCGGGTCGGCTGACGACCTAGAGTCCATCTGGATTGAGTAGAAAAGGTTTTTATGGGTCGCCCCACAAAGGGCCAGACACCCTACTCAGGGACCGTCCGCGGAAGGGTCCCCATGGGCGGACCTCCCAGACCCACTCGGACTACCCGCTATTAGCTCCACGAGCACGCGTTCAAACCAACGCAGTAAACGCAGCCATCCCCTCCAGGTCCCACACCTGCGGATGGGGTATACATGTGGGATAGACGGCGGCCATTCCTCTCGCAGCTACCCTCGCCCGACGAGGACTCGAGAAGGATGCCCCACGTCCAGCTACGACGGTAAACGAGCACTCACGTCCAGCTACGACGGTAAACGAGCACTCACGTCCAGCTCGACGGTAGAACGAGCACTCACGCCTAGCTACGACGTTAAACGAGCACTCGGACACCAACCTCACAGAGGCATCCGGCCGTCTCGCCGACCAAGGCACTCGGACACCGAACCTCACAGAGGCATCCGGCCGTCTCGCCACCAAGGCACCGTCTAGCTACGACGTTAAACGAGCACTCGGACACCGAACCTCACAGAGGCATCCGGTGCGTCCCTGCCGACCAAGGCACCGTCTAGCTACGACGTTAAGCGGGCACTCGGACACCGAACCTCACAGAGGCGTCCGGTCGCCCCGCCGACCAAGGCACTCGGACATCCGAACCTCACAGAGGCATCCGGCCGTCCTTGCCGACCAAGGCACCGTCTAGCTACGACGTTAAACGAGCACTCGGACATCCGAACCTCACGAGGCATCCGGTCGTCCCTGCCACCAAGGCACCGTCTAGCTACGACGTTAAGCGAGCACTCGGACACCAACCTCACAGAGGCATCCGGTCGCCCCGCCGACCAAGGCACTTTCGGACATCCGAACCTCACAGAGGCATCCGGCCGTCCTCGCCGACCAAGGCACCGTCTAGCTACGACGTTAAGCGAACACTCGTGACACCAACCTCACAGAGGCATCCGGTCGTCCCGCCACCAAGGCACTCGGACATCCGAACCTCACAGAGGCATCCGGCCGTCCTTGCCGACCAAGGCACTGTCTAGCTACGACGTTAAGCGAGCACTTTCGGACACCAACCTCACAGAGGCATCCGGTCGTCTGCGCCACCAAGGCACTCGGACATCCGAACCTCACAGAGGCATCCGGCCGCCTCTGTCGACCAAGGCACCGCCCACAACGATTAAAATTAAAGCAAACTCATCGCAAAGACATTCTCATAAAGAAAAGAAAATTTCATTATAGGCCAACAGCTCAAGCTTTACACAACTTTACACACGCATCCGCAGATACAAGAGTGGCCACGCCGCACCACTGCAGACTCTACCCACGCCTAGAACCTATCAAACATCCGTGCGGCATCGGTGGCACCGACGGCATGTCGGTAGGCCCTTGCACGTCGACGGATACCGCCACGGCCGCGAAGCAACACGCCGATGCCTCTGCTGCCGTTCAGCGACATCGACGCGGCCGCACCAACTACGGTCGGCGCCCTTGCGCCATCGCCTCGAGAAGGGCCCCCCTTACCACCTCGAGCCTCGGAACGGCCTCGAGCAGCGCGTCAACGGAAGCAGCGTCGCGGGCTGCAGCTTCTTCCTCCCTGAGCTCGGCCATCGCCTGGTCGAACTCAGCCCAAAGCTCTGCCAGAGGATCTTCTTCTTCTACCGCGACGCCATCGCCGGCTAAAGACTAGAGGATGTCTCGAAGCCATTTGAAAGAACAAAAGAAAAGCTCGTCCCCTTCAAGCAAGCTACGACGCACGATATATATATCCGGACGAAGGAGGCTAAGCGTCTCGAGTAAATGCGGTGCCAAAAACGAAGCATCCTTCACGAGTAAACCCGAGGCGATCAAGAAGACGAGCGGCGCGCGCGCGCCAAACTACGCCGGCATGCGCAACGAGGCAAGTAAAGCCCCGGCGGTTCAAATGCCCCGCCAAACTCCGGGACAGTAGCCGGATCCAACGGCACACCGACGGAAATCGCTAATCGATCGGTGGACCGACCTACCAGCCCGCCACCACTTTCGTCAAGTTCAACCCCAACCGAATCCGCCAAATCGCTTGGGAGTTCGGGGCTCTTGATTTATACTAATAAAAGGATACCCCAACAGCCCGGCGGCGAGCCGCCGACCTCAAGCATATCTCGACCAACAACAGCGCCCGCCCGCCGCCGACCGAATCGCTGCGAGATCACGTAAGGCATCCGCTCCCGACCGCCAGGAAGCGAATCCGACCGACAGCGCCCCGACCCCTCTTGGCGGGCGGGATCTCCGACTCAACCAAACCAAGGTGGTGAACGCCGAGTGCCGCGTGTCGTCCTCACCGCCTACCGCCACGTACCCTCGGATAAGGTCAATCGGGCGACTATACAAGGCGGTGGCTCCTTCCCAAGAAGATCGGTGATCTGAGAAGACAAAGCTTCCAAATTTCATCAACGATCACGTAAAGACGAGCGCACGCTCCTCCCGAGGCGGCACCAACGCCACGCACCTCGGCGTCGGCGATTCGCAAGGATCACAGAGGCAAATACGCTTACTTCCCGAAATACCTAACCTCCCCGACCACCAAGGCTACCAACCCAAGATGGGCAAGGCGGGTGGCGACCATCCACGGGGCGAAGGGCCGGAGCTCCTAGCGTAGGTCACCTCGCTTTCCTCCTAACTCTCGATGTAACCTGCCCTTCCTTCAGATAAAAGGAGGCGGGGCTAAACAATCAGGGGCAACGAGCAAGAACAAGAAAGGGAGAGAGCGCTATCAAACCCTCTCGCTAAGCCATTGGCATTCTCGCTTGTAAAACTTTGTGCGATCATGTACTCAAGAGTAATACAACACCACCATACACGAACCGGAGTAGGGACCTTGGCCAACCAAGATACATCTTGGACTCACGAGTCTAACCATTCAGGGAGTGGAACGCGCGACCCCCTAAACTTACAAATTTACTTGCCGGCGCTCCCGAAAACGCCGACAAATATACCAACTGTAATGTCTATCTCATTCATATTATTAGATAAACAGAACATAAATACGGTTCGTGTGTGTTACCGAGATGACACGAAGACGTGGTCAAACCGGCAGTAGATGTCGATGAAGATCAGCAGGCGATGTAGTCGAAGCCGGTCGTCGGTGAAGAAAACAGCGAGCAATCGCGTGAATACGCTTCCCAAAAACGTGATTTGTCCTCTTCCGGTGCAGAATCTCAAGGACGGACGTTTCGGAGATCTGCCCTCCCAACAGTCGGTGCACGCCGACAAAGGGACGGGGAAGAAGGATGCAACGCAGTACGAGAGAGAAGACAAAAGGTTCGAAAGATATGTGGTCTCTGTTGTGCATATATATAACAGAGATAAAATCGGGGAACACGATACAAGTCGGTTACAGATTCTGCGCAAAATCCACTGCACGATTCAAGTCTATTACGGATCCGTACGCACAGTTAATACCGCGTTAACGTAACTGTGTTGACCACTTAATCCCACGCTGCAAAAACTGCAAAAGAGAACTGCTCCTGCACAAACGATCGGACTCGATTTCGCTGCACCATTCACGCGCACGTCGCATATACGCCGTCTGGTGTGGCGAGTGAGCGCGCATATGTTCTCTTCTTATCATATTTTAACATGGTGGAGAGAACCATCCTTTATAAATTGGTCTTCATCCACCTCCACTAGAAATATGGTACTATTCTATTTTCACCTCTCTTCCACCTAATAGGTCTTTGGGATTTTTCAAGAATTATTTCTGAACTAATAGGCCTCTAGCCCAAGTAATTCCAACAATTTTGTCTGAAATTCTTGTCAAGTCAGATTTGAGAGAAAACTAGAAAGGATAATCTCGTTCTGATTGAATTATTCATTACTATTACTGTTAGTTGATGGAAACCAGACATAGGCCTTCCATCAATGACTTTTTTTTATTATTGACGGAAGGCACTTCCACCGACGACCAGTTACTGCAAAAACAGTCCTTATAGTTCTGAGGGAAAGTTTATTCGATTATAGAAGCACTGGTTGCAATTTTCTTTGCACAATTGGGTAAGGTAGCCTATAAAATCAAGTCTTCTCTGAAAAAAACGGAGGTTGGCAACAAAGCCACCCCATGACAACATGCATCCAGAAGAAGAGAAAAAATCATTTGTTATCTATATCTGCTTCAGGCTTCCACATAAAAGTGCTATCTACGATAAAGTCTCAAAAATTCGGATGGGAGGAAAAGGCATGGGCAACCAAACTGTAGTTTAAAATGCTTCAGGTCATGTTTGGTGCTAAAACAATAGATATGGAGCAAATCAAATAAAGAAAGACATAAAATAGAGTTAAACACATTTGTGCTCTTGCGGCTCTCGATCTCTTCGTTGCTGCCAAACCGTTCTGGTTGGTTCTTATCCAGGCCAAAGTCTACTGCCAGAAACTTGCTGTGACGAATCAAGCTTTCCTTCCATTCCAGCTCGGCAGAACGTACGTCACTAAGGGCGTGTTTGGTACAGCTCTCAGCTCCACCAGATTCATGGATCTGATGGAACCAGGTATTTATAACTCCACAGATCCGTGAAACTGAATCTGTGGATACATTAAGAGTGTTTAGGTAGTTATTTTATTTAATTTTAGACTAAAAATATAAACTTAATTCTATTTATTTTAATCTACAAGATTTAGATCTGAAGTGAAGTCAGAATCTAAAGCTCTACTAAACAGAGCCTAAATCAAGATCGGAATCCCTCACAGCAATCCTCACATCTCAAGTTTCAAGGCAGAAGCTACCGGACTGGTTGCCAATTGACAGATTATTAAATCTTAGACAGCAGCGCAATCAGCGCTTGTTCCTTGTATTTAAAATGCAGAGACCTTAGCATTGGCAATGCTCAATCATGTGGAGTTCGTGCGAACTTTGCAACACCAATGATGGGAATTTTTTTTAAAATAATACATTTTTTCATTTAAATTGCAAAAATATATCACGATCTCAAAAAATTGAAAAAATATACCTCTGTCGCCCTTTGAACGGGCGACAGGGGCAACAAAGGTCTATGTCGCCCTCTGAATGGGCGATTTTGTATTGTCGCCTCGATTAGCGACATGTCCCTCTCACATGCCAGCTCTAAAGAAAATCATAACTTTTTCATATGATCTCGGATGGAGATGAACTTTATATGAAAATTGTAGCTCTCGACGAGATCTACAACTTTCACATACAATTTTTTTTCCATTTGAATCCACTTAGATGGCCAAAAATGGAATGGAAAGTTCAGATCTAAAAATCAGATCTACACTAGATCTGAAACTTCTATCTCGTTTTTGGTAGTCCAAATGGATTCAAATGAAAAAAATTTATATTCCAAAGTTGTAGATCTCGTCGAGAGCTACAATTTTCATATAAAGTTCATCTCCATCCGAGGTCATATGAAAAAGTTATGATTTTCTTTAAACCGATGCGCAGAGAGGGACATGTCGCCCATTCAAAGGGCGACAGTGCCAAAATCGCCTAATCGAGAAGGCGACGAGGCTCGATTACCACATAAGCCCGTTTAAAAGGCGACAAAGGTATATTTTAGCAACTTTTTTGAGATCGTAATATATTTTTGTAATTTGAATAAAAAAATATATTATTTAAAAAAAAGTTCCCAATGATGGCACGCCCATTCTATCACGTACTACTTGTATAGACAGACCGATGTATCTTGCATTTTTGTAAACGGAACCATGTTAGTTGTTCCTGTAGCTAAGAATCTTTTACTGCTGGCCATGTTGCTTAGAATCTCTTACCAGGATGAGCTCGACAACTAATCAACAGATGAGCACTTCCGTGCAAATTGAGCTCGGTAAAGAAAAACTAAAGATCTGCAAACTGTTTTGGCTATTTCAGTGTTTAAACTCTTTTTTTTTCCTTTCCTGGCTCTGTGATTTTATCATTGATCAGAAATTTGGAACCAGCAGGCTAGGTTGTTGGACAGGTAAAGAGATCAAATAAATGATTCAGATCATCATTGAGCTTGTGTTGCTCAGGGATACAGGTCAAACTTGTCCAACGAAATGGAGTATTGGTTTGTGCAAATCTGGAGAACATGCCTACCTCAAATTGACCGTATTTAGCCTTTAGAAAAAACTTATCTGGCGTCAGGGGTCAGGGCATCGTTGAGCTGATTTTTCGACGTTATCTGATCTATCTCGCAACACATCAGAACTGACTTAACAAGCAAGAGGACACAGATTTTGTCCTATCACTACCTAAATCGTATGCTACTACATTCTTTTCCTTTCCTTGATTTCATATTTTTCCTCCATCCTCTTCTTTTTGACACTTAGTAGTGGAATGATTGCCCAACTATTGAGATTCAAGATATTTCAGCTGACAGAATCAAAAAGAAAACTTCAAGCTGGTACACCAGACAGTGCTTCTATAGTTCTATTTCAACTTAACTATGAAGAAAGAAAAACTGGCGTCCAACCGAAACCATCAACCCAGACAACTACAGTTACCTAGTGCCTGTCCTAATTAACACAATCATAGCACAAGCTGATACCCAAGAAACTAGACAGAACCATCAACATCAAAGGTTTTCAGGCACAAGTAACCAAAGCCAAAATCCAAATGCAACACTACCCACAAAGCAAACGAAACGACCACACGCAAGAAAATTATGCCCGAGTCAAACGACTTTTCTTAGGACTCTATTTGTTTCGATTTAGGCTTTTTGTCTTTTGACTTAAAACTAGTTTTTTTGGCTTAACAAGCTTTTAAATCAAGACATGCTGTTTGGTATCCCGACTTTTTGATGAGTTGGATGGTGTAGTCAGGGTTCATAAAACCGGCGAAAACTGCGGTTTTCGAGCGTTCTGCTGCGGTTCGATATCCAAAACCGCTTGGAAAACTGTTTTAATTTAGATTTTAAAAAATTGAAAAAATTAATGCGTTGAAAACCGCTTGAAAACGGTTGAAAAACTGTGGTTTTCGCTGAAAACATCTCGAAAACCATTTCTTAAAAACATTCAATCGGTTGTTGGTTTTTAGCGAAAAACCGAGCGATTTCTCGCGAAAAACCGAACGGTTTTTGATTTTTTTTTATTTCTTAACCCTTCGGTTTCTAACGGTTTTCGAGCGGTTTTCGAATTTCGAATAATTTTTGAAAATTCGATTTTGTGAACCCTGGGTGTATCTTATTGCTAGAAAGTTTGGAATACCATTTAAGGTTGTAAAGACTTTTCTTATGTACTGATTTATCTAATACAAATGTTTCATACTTTTTTCAGCGAATGTTGTATTGAAAAACATAGATTAATCTTGAGATCAAACTTCATTCTGAGCAAAATTATTTATCAACTTGATCCGGGTCAGTGGAGGAGGAGGAAGGCTGAGGACGGCGAAGGAGGGAGGAGGTCGAGGACGGCAGAGACCGAAGCGGTGGAGGGAGAAGGCATGTCGCACATGGGAGCGAGAGAAGACGAGGAGAAATGAGGAGATGGGAGAAGGATTATTGAGTTTATATATGATGGCATTTGGTGGGTAATTTTGGTGACTTCCAGTGGCAAAGGGTTATTTCATCCGAAAAAAGCTCAAAAAAGTATATCTCATCTGACTTTTGGTTTATAGTTATATAGAGGCTTTTGGCTTTTTTTAAACCTAACTTAAAAGTCAGTCGTTTGTTTCGACTTTAACTTTTCTACTTTTAAATCAGTGAAAAAACCGAAACAAATAGAACCTTAGTCTCATCTCCTGAAACCAATAAAAAGCCATAGTGCGAGGCACGAGTGTAACTCCACCCTATAAAACAAGGCCTCTCTCTGCCAGGCTTGATTCCAAAGCCAACCATTTTTCCAACCAAACTAATTAGTATCAAATGGAGGGGCTCATCCCGTTCATCTACAAGGCCATCAAGGAGAGGCGGAGCCGGAGCTACTCCAGTTGCAGCTCCACCGGCTCAGCGCGCGGGTTCGGCGGCGGCTTGAGCGACGTCGCCTGGGAGCAGAAGCAGTGGGTGCGCGCCTATGGTCGTACGGTGAGGAAGGCGGACGGCGGCAAGTTCCCAGCGGAGAGGGAGATGACGCACCGGCCGCACCGGTCGCTGGAGGAGCTGGCCGGCGTGGTGGGGGCGTCGCCGGAGTGGCGGGCGGGCGGGCTGCCGAGGGGCAGGAGCACCAGGATCCTCTCCTGCATCGGCGGCATGTGACTGTGAAGGCGTGCGTCGTCCGAGCGTACGTGCGTGACCATGATACGTGCATGCGCGCGCACGCGCATGGTCGATGAAGTGCTTAGTTTTGCTCATGTGGTTTGATTAGTTTTAAGGTAATACTAGTCATATGCCCGTGCGTTGCAACGAAAACTCAATTTGCGACAAAAAAATTTATTTGCAAAGAACACTAACTTTAGTTATGTTGCAATAGTAGGAAAAGTTTGTTCCTCCGAAGAGATTTGACTATCAGGTTAAATCCTCTTCCATCTCAATCGTTCATGTTAGATTCAACGAATCAAGTACTCTGAAGGAGAACGACCGATCGCCACCAACTCTTAATTAGAATTAGTAGAGAGATATCAATCCTTACTATTGAAGGACGAGAAAGTTATTGCCTTCCTCTTGCAGGAAATCTTTTTGCTTCTTGCACGCAGTCTTTCTCTTCTCTTCTCTTCTCTTCTCTTCTCTTCTCTTCCTGTATGTGTCTCCACTACCGACCGGTCTGTCCTCCTGGAGATGAGAGTGGGTGCCTTCTAATAAGGAGTAGATAAAATGTAACAGCCCAAAATTTAATAAAATAAGAAATACAATATCAAAAATATTCATGTGATTTATTGTTATATTTTCTGATTTTTTTTCTAAATCAAAGAAATTCTTTTTGGCTTTTTCCTATTAAAAGAAATCCAAATAATCTATATAGTAAAATGGTAAAAGGTAAAAAGGTAAAAATCTAAAGTCAGTAAAATTCATAAAAATCTCAGATAAATCCTAGATCCATCCAGGATCCTGTTTGTGCCACTTGCACTGATCAATAAATTAAAAGATAAAAGTAATCATAAGAAGATAATAAAAAATCCGAGCTTATAAGATTTCTTCAGAAGCTGTCTGACCTTAACTTGGGTTAAAATTTTAACCATGCCTACATATTAACTTTACCCATCCTTGGTAAAAATATCAAGAATTTATCTCTGCATTTGGTAATTTTATAAATTCAAAAACAGACAATTAGAAAAGCTAAAAATTGCAATGTCAAAATTATTAAAAATAAAATATCAAGCATAAAAATCTGAAAATTTTACCAAAGGTTATTTAGACTGCACTAATTAGTCTACAAAAGTTTAATAAAATAATAAACTGATATTGACCTTCAATTAAGTGGGCCCGAGACGCCAGCTGTCCTCCCCTGCCGACCTCTTCCTCTCTCTCTGCCAGCACGGCCCCACCCATCAGCTCTATCTTCTCCGTTCTTCTCCTGTTCTCTCGCGCCTCTCTCCGTTCTCTCGCGCAAAGCCAAACGTTCCAGCCAGCGCCGCCTCTTTTCTTGTCTCTCCTGCCGCCGCAACTCGCAGCCCGAGGCTGCCACCTCACATGCCCTCTCTCTGGCACACGTTGCCTCAGTCAAGAGATCTCGCGCGTATCCAGTCGGCCGCCATTTTCGTTCCGCGTTCAAATCTTGTGCCGCACTGCCTTGGTCGTCTATTTAAGCGTTGCAAGCCACTACCAGCACTCACGCACTCTTCTGGAACCCACAAAACCAAGCCAAACCACCGCAACACCGCTAGCCTCCACCTTCTTCCCCAAGTCCGGCAAAACCAGAGAAAGGGGGGAAAACCTCAAATCGCCGATTTGGCGAACCACAACCCGAACCATTTAAACCAAAGCCCCCTCGAAGCACCTAGTCTTCATCCCCGACATCGAATTGAACCCATTTCCCCCGATGAACCATCATGCCGCGCAAGCTTCGTCGCCGCTGCAACCGCACGGTGAGAACCTTCCTCCGTTACTAATTTTCTTATCCGAACCCGAAAACCGAATCCTTGTGACTCACTGACACTCACCTGGGTGATCTTCAAGTCCGGGAGGCCTTGGTTTCACCGTTTCACCGCCGGCCATGTCCGCCGCCGCCCCCCTCACGGTGGCAGACCAACTCCGGCCATCATCAGCCGAATTGGCACCATTCCTAGGTTCGCGTAAGCATGCTGAGTCTAAAAGTGGAGCCCATTCCACTTCTTCGGCGGTGCTTCGCAACTTTTTTTTCTCTGCTCGGTGTCGCTGGAAATCGGGCCCGTGCTGTCGTGACGCCTTGTGTCAAGCCGCGCCATCGCGGCCCAGTCGTCGACCTCGCGCGTCGTTCGGTCGTACGGTCCCACGCGTCGGCCGCGCCACGCGAGCGACTCGCCGCTAACTCGGTCCGCCCGTCGGTTACCTCGGCCGCATGACACGAAAAAGAAAACGAGTTTTCAATGCGAAAACGTTCTTTCCGTTTTTAGCAAATTTTCTAATTTTCAGAATTATCAAAACCGAGCACATTCAAACTTGAATATCTTTTGAACCATCTGTCCGAATTTAATGAAATAAATTTATAAATTCATCTAAAATCATTTAGATTTATAATATACAAAAATATTTTGAAAATGATCTCTGTTTGAATTTTAAATTTAAAATTGAAGAAAGAATATAAAATATGCTATTCATAGGATTTTTGCAAATAATCTCCAAATTGAGTAAACTAAATTTTGTTAGACTCCTGGTAATCTTAAGAACCTGAATATGTAAAAATACTTAGAGCTTGCTATAATAAAATTTTGAGTTAATAAATCATTAGAAAAGTAATTCAATATTAGTCCACATAAATTTAATCCTTTAAAATTTTAAAATAAGAATAAATGATCCATGTAACTATCCCTGATTTATGAAATTTTTTTATTTGAATTTTTCCATCTGATTTATTTTTGGCCTTATTGAAATTTATTATTTGTTATGCCATTATTATACGACGTGTAGAACCCGACGAATCCGGAGTAGTCGAAGAACGAGAATTCGACTACACAGATAATCAACAAGGCAAGCACCCCCTTTGATCATATTGATCCCAATTTTATAAAAGTTTTCATTCAATGTTTTACTGCATACGTTACTTTTATTAAAGTCTACTATTTTGTGGATATTGTTAGTTGAACCTGTAGTTTCCTAGAACTTCCTTGATAAGTATGGATTTGTGAACCTTGATAATCCTGGAATAACATAGACATTAATTAGTGTCAATTTGGGTTACTCACACCTAGTATCATGCTTAGCCATGCTTAAAGAAACATAAAACCTTGACATGATTAAAAATGTTGGATATGGTATTTATTGGGTATGACCTTATTTATGGTTGGTATTTTGATTAAAACTGAAAATAAAACTATGGTTTTGATACGGGCAATTATTGGCAATAGCCGGATGTACAAGGATTTGTACGTAGTGTAGGGGGGATCTATTGCCGTGTCAGATTAAGAATCGAACTATGAGTTGTTTTCAGGCCAAGAATTATCGTACAACCACAAGTACTGGTATGGGACAGTCTTAACCTATTAAATTACTTAAAACTAGCTTTACACATTGGTAAGCTGAAGCGGTGTGTACGCCATGTTGTGGGGAGAAGTGGGACAATTTGATGTGTGTCATCATTTGTCGTACTAGTCGTCGATCTTCTGCCGCCGTAGGTAGAAGTGGGACAATTTGATGTATGTCATCACTTGTCGAACTAGTCACACATCTTCTACTGCCATAATATGGGTCCATCACCGGGCTGGTGCAAAGTTGGGCTTAAGTAATGTAATGGTTATGTTATGATCTCCTTACTGACACACCAAAGGAAATGTGTTACTGGCTTGGCAAAAGGGGTTGATCATTTCTTGTGGGTAAAGTTGTACATCTCTGCAGAGAATAAAACTAATCGATTAGCCGTACCCGCGGTTATGGGAACTTGGTAAAGTCATCACATAGTTAGCTGTTTTTATTTTCATAAAATCTGGTTTCTACCATGTGTCGGTAATTTCTACTGTGTGTCAGTGAAAATGGTTTGTGGATATGATCATGATACCCAGGTACATGAGATTTATTTATGCTTATATTTTATTACTTTCAGTATTAAACTGCTTTTACTTAAATTCCGTTTTGCAATCTACTATTCAGTATTTACATTTCAAATTAGCTTTATGCAAAACAACCATAAGCCTTCCCTTTAAATTGGCTTACATGTATATTTAGGTTTTGCTAAAGTCTTGCAAGTACATAAGTACTCAGCTTGCCTATGTTAATGTTTTTATGTGAAGAACCAGAATACCCCGACGCAACATATTATGACGCAGGATTCGGGGATATGAACAATGAATTTTACTAGGGTTCTCCTTGTCAGTTGCCTGTGTGCATATTGGATTAAAGGCATACCACAAGAAATATGTCTCCACTGAACTGTTTTGATTTTGGTATTGTAAGAATATTATGTACTTTGCTTCCGCTGTGATAATAAAGTTTGTGTATGACTTTGATATCAATTTGTAATTGTGCGTGCTAGCCACTGATCATGGGACTAGTACAGAAAGCATATGATACCCATTATTGATATTTATTTATCAAAAATGGGGGCTTTACATGAAAGCAGAAGGCAGCGTATGCAGGCGGATGAAAGTAGGTCTCCCCGACATCTTTGTGATTGGCAACATGATTTGGTTACATGATTCTTTCCTTTTAATCTATGCATTTCCAGATATGATGAGATAGAATTCCTGTATTATGGGATATGGTGAGTCTATCCTTCTATCCATGCAGGACATGATGAGAAAATTATTCCATTTATAAGATATATGAATAACATCCTTCCATAGTAAGAACATGTGAATAGAGATATGCTAAAATAATATTTCTATTCAAAAAAGATATGATAAAATCCTTTCATCTAAAATATGATTAAATCCTCTTCTATCTCAGCCGTTCATGTCAGATCCAACAAATCAGATACTTTAAAGGAGAACGAACCACTGCCACCAACTCTTAATTAGAAGTAGTAGAGAAGTAGAGATATTATGGGATATATAGTGAGTATATCCTTCTATTCATGCAGGACATGATGAGAAAATCCTTCCATTTTATAGGATATATGAATAACATCATTCCATAGTAAGAACATGTGAATAGAAATATATTAAAATAATATTTCTATTCTTTCTATTAAAAAAAGATATGATAAAATCCTTCCATCTAAGATATGATTAAATCCTCTTCTATCTCAGTCGTTCATGTCAGATCCAACAAATCAGATACTCTAAAAGAGAACGGACCATTGCCACTAACTCTTAATTAGAAGTAGTAGAGATTCACCGTAAATTAAAGAGTTTAAGGTAATATTCAGGGTAAATTAAAGAGTAAGAGTAGTGTATCTGGTGCATGTGTTTACTCTGTACTCCAACCTAAGTGGATATACATGAATTTGTGAAGATGTAAATGGTACTTCAATCCCTATGAATAATTTTTTTTTTCGAAATAGTATAGAATGATATACCGTCGTAGTAATAAAGGACGGGATAGCTTTTAGCCGTCTGATTCTTCCTTCTACAACCACACGAATTCAATCCACTCCTTATCCAAATCGTTGCGCCCCAAGACTTTGTCTTCCTCGCTCTCAAACTGAGCACACATACACTCTCTCACACACAAAACCATCCACTGTTCCTTGCCCAAATCCATCCTTATACATTGGCCAGCGCCACCTTATTCCATTCTTAGCTCATGTTCCATGCATGATGATGGAGGCAAGCAATGTGGTCGACCTCACCAGCATGGAGTCTATCTAACTCCTAGCTCTAGACAAGTACAAGTAGCACACAGTGAGGGGATGCAGTGGATGAGGATGTGCGAGCAAGGAGTGGGTGTAGCGATGGAGGGCATGCTCGAGCACGTCCAATAATTATAGGAGATCTTTGTGGTGCACGAGCAGACGATGCGTCCAACAGCACGAGGTTCAGAACAATAGAGGTAGCGGTGCCGAAAGAGGAACCAACAACGGTGCAATTGCGGCCTAGGGAGGAGGATCCGACCATCTTTCTCATCGCTGACGACGGGATCCACCAGATGCTCGCGACCCTCACTTGCGTCTGGCGACACTCAGCTCCAACGTCATATCATGGCATGATGTGGCACAACATTGTAAGCGCCATTAGGTGCGGCGCTGATATGTTAAACCTCAGCATCATCCGTGCTGACCCGAAAAAAAAGACTATCTTCACAATTAGTTTCTATGAGGGGCTATTTTCAAAATAGAATAAAAAGATACGCAAAATAAAAAAAAATGAATTGAGTTTTCCCCCAAGTCAGTACCCGCGTCTTCGCTCAAGCGCAATCACTCTGTCTCGATTTTCATATTAGAGATAAAGATTAAAGAGAGGTGCTTTCATGCTCTTCTTTTTTACAGTTATATAAATATTAAAACATGAATGAAAGATAGATGGTGATTAATTATCCATTCCCTTACTTCAAGATTTGTGCAAGGGAAAGCATTGAAACTATACTCAACATTAAAACTAAGAGAGGTGCTTTCATGCTTTTTTTCTTTTGGTAGTTGCATAAATATTAAAGTATGAATGAATGGTAGATGGTGATTACTGACTCTTTCGTTTGTTTTAAGATTTGTATAACTTGTAATGAGAGAAAAAACATTAAAACACTGCCCACTCAGTAAATCTTCTGTTCACAACTTTCTACGTATGAATTGTTCAAATGGCGACGTATGTTGCTCGAACCCTTGCCTCCGGTCTGTGGCGCGCGGCATGGAAACGGATGGAAGTACCATGAGTTATGATGTGTACGGTGGTGAAAGAAATCCGTCGCAGATCAACTATTCATCACTGGACAGCGCGGTGGTTGGTCAGTCGTTAGCTGATGCTTCTGACGTCCCTTGCCAAGTACTCCTACTGAGTACTGATGAATTGCCAGGTCTCATCGATGAATCTCCACTGTAATATCCACGTTATTATTTTTTTAGACATATAAATCAGATGTATACAACACATGTATACCATACTCACACAGAATATATGTATATGTACGTGTCTGATATATACACTAAGAAAATGATTAGAGACCTAACTTCCATAGATGTCAACGCACGTCGCACTCGCTTGTATACCTGTTTTTAAAAATCTGGTGAGCCACGGGAAGTCCCGCGCCGTGGATGACACGTTGGGTTTAATTTTCGCAGGCAGTACACACATGACACATGTTGAGCCCCTGGACCGTTCAATAGGTACAGGTATCGAAGCCCTGAAGCCGAGTTGCACGCGTATACGTGCGTACAGTCGTACACGACGGAAGCGGAAGGCAGCCCATTCAGCAATGCAAACCGCAAACGGGAGGATATTTTTAACGAACCGAGGGCCTAAACCTAATAATACCGCATGCTTGTTAATCCCGGCCCAAAACCAAACTGAAGCGCAGCGAGGGCTCCGCCGAGCAAGTACTAGTACGTTACGTACAATGAAACGTCCAGAGACTCCAGAGTCCAGACCAATCGGCAGCAGTGCTCTCTGCCGCTGGAAAGACGGGACGGGCGGGGCGAGCGATGGAAAGAAGACGAACGCGCGCGAGTGCACTCTGCAGTGCCGCCCGCGGGCGAACTTGCTGGGCCGGCAGCTGGCTCGCCCGCCCCCAACCCCGCGAACGCGCGATCCCATGGGCCACGACACGAGCAAAACCGCACAAATGCTCGTTCGCGCGGGTCAAAATATGGCTCCGCCCCGGCCGAGTTATGTTCAGACCTCATCTACCTCACGTACCAGTTGGCTGCTACCTCCCTCTCTTTGAGACCCTAGCTAGTCGCATACATACACTAGTATTAAAGAGAACAACTTTACTCGACCATGGTGGTAAAACTTATCCCAGTGGCACGTACGACTGTCTCCGTCTGTGCAATATTGCTATAGTACGTAACTGGCCAAAGATAATTAAGCACCGTGTCAGCTCTCGGCAGAGATGATTACCTTTTTAGCCCGTCGTTCTCTTTTTTCTTTCAAAAATAACTCTTTTTTAAAAGAATTTGTAAATCTAGCTTTGTCTCTCACCACGAAAGTTGTGATAGCCAACAATCGAGGTGTCAAGCGGTTGCCGCACCTCCGAAGTGTGAGAGGAGCTGGAGCTCCACCGATAGGCTAGCGTGTGAGGAAAGGGTGCCGCGGAGAGGAAGCGTGAAATGTATCTTCCACAATGGAGAGAGAAATAGATTTACAATTCTATTTAGAAATGAGTCAAAAAAATTAAAGAAAAAGAGGGTGGAACCTTGAAAAGTGGTCTATTCCTCTCGGCACGAGGAAGCTAGGGCAGCTAGGGATGGCAATCAGACCCACGGGTTCTGCACCCGATCTGGTCGGGTTTGGGTCCTAATTTTCACCGGTAGGTTCTTCGGATTGGGTACCCGAGATGGATTCCAGTCGGAGTCGGGTTTATAAAACTACCCACGAGTACCCATCGGGTATCCAAAATACCACACATACCCATAGGGTACCCGTCGGTGACGAATACTAATAACAGGGGTACCCAACGGCCCGAAGCGACGAGCCAGCGGCTTCAAGCATATCTCCAGCCCAACAGGCCGCGCCCGGCCCACCACCAACCGAATCGCCTGCGAGACCACACAAGACATCCGCTCCCGACCGGCCAGGGGAAGCGAATCCGACCGACACAGCCTCCGACCCCTTGGCGGGCGGGATCTCCGACTCCGGACGGACGGCCCCGACCCTCTTGGCGGGCGGGATCTCCGACTCCGACCAGAACCAAGGTGGCGGACGCCGAGGGGCGCGTGTCGAGCCCTCATCGCCTACCGCCACGTACCCCGAATGAGGTCAATCGGAGTGACTATACAAGGCGGTGGCTCCTTCCCAAGAAGGTCCGTGATCGCCAAGACAAAGCTTCGGCCCATCAACCGGATCACGTCAAGATCTAACGCACGCTCCCTCCCGAGGCAGCGCCAACATCACGCACCGCAACGTCAGCATTCGCAAGGGTCACAGAGGGCAAGTACGCTACTTCCCGGTGAATACCTAACCTCCCTGACCACCAAGACTACCGACCCAGCATGGGCAAGGCGGGTGGCGACCGATCCACGTGGCGAAGGATCGGAGCTCTAACATAGGTCACCTCGCTCTTCCCCCCAACTCTCGATGTAACCTGCCCCTTCCTTCTATATAAAAGGAGGCGGGACTAAACGATTCAAAGAGGAGAGGAACACATAAGAACACGAGGAGACTAAGTCATTTAGGGGCCTCGTCTGTAAAATATAGTGCAAAAGTAATACAATCTTCATCATCCGAATCGAGTAGGGACTTTCGGCCGAACCGTATACATCTTGGACTCACGAGTCTAACCATTCGTGGAGTGGAACGCGACCCCTTAGACTTACAAATTTACTTGCCGCTCAGCGCCGGCGGTTGGCGCGCCGGTAGGGGCCTTGGCGCAAGGTCTTCGTCACCATCTCGGATTCGTTTATCTCACTCGATGGCATCCACCGCTGCGGCGGCATGGCTGCGCGGGGAACGGATCGCCGGCTCCCTCGACCGTTGTCACCCGGACGGAGGGCTCACGCTTCGTCCCCGCCGCCTCGGAGAGCAGCGCCCCGAGAGCTCGGGCGTCCTCTCCGGCGACCGCTAAGCTCCGGCAGGCGCCTGCAGACCGGCGGAACGAGAGGAGTGCTCGCCACGCTGGGCGAAAACTCCGTAGGCGGGCGGTAACCATGTCACCCCGTAGGCTCGCGACTTATCGCGATGGTGGCGCTACTGCCGCCTCCATCCTGGCTCTTGGAAGACTCTTCTAGCCATGACTCCAGCTCCGACCACGAGTACCGCGCGGCGGCACTCTCGAGTGCAACATGGCGGGCACGGCCGATTGGCCGTGGCCTCGCGGTGCGGGACCTCCTATCCGGCGCTTTCAGCGCGGGAGGAGGAGTACCAGCCAGCGTCTTGAGCAGCGCTTCGGACCGCGCCGAGCTCCAACAGCAGCGCAAAGAGTTGGAGGAGCGAAGAGCCGAGCTCGACCGCTCGAGCCAACTGGAGCGGGAGGAGCTCGAGGCCCCGCATGTGCTGGCGGCAAGACGCGTCGCGTCGTCGAGCACACCCCGGCGGCGAAAGGGTCAAGCGGTCCTCGATTCTTCCCCACGCCGGCCAAAGCGTGGCGCGGCGCAATCTTGCCGAGGCCTCCGGAGCCGGCCGACCGGAGGCCAAGGCCACTTACCAAAACCTCCGGGTCAGAGCACGCGGCCGTCGGCAAAGACATGCACGCCTCCGGCTCTATTGCTCGGAGCCACCTCGCCACCGGCCTCTGCGCCGACGGGGCCGGTTGAATCCGACTGCAAAGCGTCGCCGCCGCGCGAGCCACACGGACCTCGCGCGCCGGTCGCGCCAACGCCTTGGTGATGCCTCGACATTCGCGCTACCGCTTGAAGCGCCGAAGAAAGATGGAGGAGGAGGCCGCCCACTCACGGATTGCGGCGGCGGGCACCACCGCCGCGGCGAGCCCCGACGGTCTGGGCCGTGGCGTTCTGTCGGAGGATCCGCCAGCGGACTTCCTGCCGGATTCGGGCGCTACCAACATTGCCAAATACACCGGGGCCACAAACCCGGTGTCGCTCAAGATTACCGGCTCGCATGTTGCGGGGGGAGGAGCAACGGATGACCTCTTCATCATCGGTACCTTCCCATCTACCTCGCGGACTCGGCCGAGCTGGCTCGAGTACTTGCCGCCAAAACCATCGTGAAGCTGGACCGACACGAAGGCCCTCTTCGTCGGCAACTTCGAGGCACCTGGCGCCACGAAAACTCCTGGACTGAAGAGTCGCAAGCGGCGACGGAAACCCTCGGGACTACATCCGGTGGTTTTCCGCCAATGCAACGAGCTCCCGACATCTCCGACGCCCGATGTCGTGGGAGCATTCATCTACCTCACGCAAGGCCTTGGTACACAAACTAGGTTGCCTCAAGCCCGAACTACCAAGGAGCTCCTCGATATCGCCACCAACCACGCCTCGGCGAGGAGGTGGGGGCCATCTTCGAGGAGAAAGGCCCGGCTAGAACCCGGCGTCCACATCGGGTCCTTCCGACCGCTCCGACAAGCGGCGGCGGCGGGAAGCGGATCCGCGAGATCCAAGTGGTCGCCACCGCCGATCGCCTCGCCAAGGCGAGTGCGACCGACCGTCGCGCCACCACTTTGAGAAGTTGATGGGCGACCCGTGCCCAAACCACGGGTTCTCGTCAAGCACAAATACCGGATCTGCGAGGTCACGGCGTTACCTCTCCGGCGTCCCCGTAACGCCCGCGGGCAAGGGAAAAGCTGCTGCGGCCCCGCGGTCGTAGAAAAAAGCGACGGCGAGTTCCACGAACCCGGCGGCGCCTCATGATCTTTGGAGGACCGGCACGCTATGCGAACAGCGCCGCTCAAGCTCGCTTATCGCGAGGTCCATACCGCCGCACCATCGTCCCCCAATACCTCCGTGGTCGAGTTCCCGATCACCTTTGATCGGACCGATCACCCGACCACGTTCCACACCGGGAGATACCCCGGTGGTCGGCCCGTCGTGGGAAGAAGCGCCTTTCAAAGGTGCTTATGGGACTGAGGCGGCCTCAACATCCTCTAAGTCGAGGCAGCTCGGCGCTATGGGGTCCCGCGCTCAACCCTCCGACCCAAAGGCAAGGCGCCTTTCCATAGCATCATTCTGGCGGCGCCAGCCCATCCACTCGGGCGGTCGACCTGCGGGTTACCTGAGGAACCGAAACTTCGCACACCAAACCCTCACTTTTGAGGTTGTGGATTTCCGGTTCTTACCATGCCATCTGGGAAGGCCGTGTTACGCCAAGTTCATGGCGGTCCCGACTCGCCTACCTCAAGCGAAGATGCGGGGCCACGAGGAGTCATCACGTGGCATCATCTTTCGACTTGCCTACAATCGCGGCGCGGCGGTTGTAACTTGCCTCGGCGATCATCGCGTCTGCCGAGCTCGACAACCTCGGGAGGGAAGCCTCCGAATCCGCCCCTGAGTCCAGCAAGTCGGGGGTGGGATCCTTCAAGTCCGCCGAGGACACGAAGGAGGTCGCGGTCGATCCCTGTGATCCGACCAAGACCGTGCGGATCGGAGCCACGCTCCCCGCCAAATAGGAAAGCGCGCTCGTCGACTCCTCCGCACCAACAAAGACGTCTTCGCATGGAGGTCCTCAGGCATGCCGGAATCCTCAAGGGAAGTCGCGAGCACTCTTGAGCATCAGACCGGGCTCAAAGCGGGCCGCTTCAACGCTGCGCCACTTCGACGAGGAGAAGCGCAGGATCATAGGGGAGAGATCGCCAAACTTCGCTGCGGGGTTAAGTAAAGAGGTCGCCACCCCGAGTGGCTAGCCAACCCCTGTACTTGTAAAAAGAAAAATGGGCAATGAAGGATGTGCGTTGACTATCGAGTCTCAACAAAGCATGTCCCAAGAATCAGTTCCTTTGCCCCAGATCGACCAAGTCATCGACTCCACCGCGGTGTGAGTCCTCTCTTTCTCGATGCCTACTCGGCTACCACGGTTGCGCTAAGGAGTCCGACCACTCGCGACTTCCTTCATCACCCGTTCGGCTCATTTTGCTCGTTACAATGCCGTTCGGCCTAAAACGCGCGGCGCTACATACCGCGATGTATGCAAACGTGCTTCAATGACGGATCGGCCGTAACGCTTGAGGTGTCGTCGGCGATATTGTCGTAAAACCAAGAAGGCCGACGACCTTGTCCCGACACGGAAGAGACCTTTGCGAACCTTCGACGATTCGCGCAAAGCTCAATCTCGAAATCGTCTTGGGGTCCCCAAAGGGAAGCTCCTTGGCTTCATTGTCTCCGGCGAGGCATCGAGGCCAACGGAGAAGATATCGGCAATCGCAAGGATGGGCCCAATCGGCAACCTCAAGGGGGTCCAGTGGCCGGATGCCTAGCGACTTTGAGCCGTTTCGTGTCTCGCCTCGGCGGCGAAATGCCACTCTGAGTGCTCAAGAGATCCGACCGCTTTAGCTGGACCCGAGGCTCGGAGGCCCTCACCCGCTGAAGGCCTTCTGTCCTCGCCTCGATCCTGATCGCCCGGCACTGAGGAAACTGTTTCTCTACATCGCGCCACTACCCAAGTCGTCGGTAGCGGCCCTCGTGGTGGAAGCGAGCGGAAGAAGGCCACGAGCTTAAGGTACGGCGGCGATTTACTTCATTAGCGAGGTCCTTTCCGAGTCAAGGCTCGGTACCACAGTGCGAAGCTACTCTCGCGGTGCTCATTGCGAAGAAAGCTCGTCCACTACTCGATCGGCACAACATCACCGGTGACCACGTCCCGCTAGGCGAGATCGTCCGCAACCGCGACGCCTCGGGTAGGATAGCCAAGTGGCGCTCGAGCTCGGTGACACGACATCACATCGTCCCTCGGACGGCGATCAATCGCGAGTTCTAGCCGACTTCCGTCGCCGAGTGGACGAAACCGAGCACCACTAAAGGTGATCGAAGACCACGTCTTGGACAATGTACTTCGATGGGTCTTACAACAAGATTGGCGCGGGCCGAGTCGCCATCATCTCCCGCTCGGAACAAGCTCGATCGCCATCGGTGCACTGGCGCCACCAACAACGTCGCCGAGCACGAGGCCCTCGTCAGCGGTCTCCGGATCGCTGCCGACCTCGGTGCTCGCCGACTCCACGTCCACGGGACTCCAAGCTTGTCGTCGACCAAGTCATGAAGGCGCGGGCCCCGAGACGCCCGTATGGCCGCGTCTTGTCGAAAGTGCGCGGGCTCGAAATCTTGATTCAAGGGTTTCGAGCTTCACCATAGTTACCGACGCCTTCAATAGCGGCGGCGACTACCTAGCTAATCGGCCTCGGTGAGCCGGTCCCGCCGGGATCTTCGTGCAGGACCTCCTGCGCCTTCCATCCGGTGGGCCGGTGGCGAATCGGTCCCCGACCTACCTTTAAGTCGCCCCAACCGCCATGCGGTCGGCGTGACTTGGCGGGTCGAGCCACGGCGTGCTAGCAACCGAGTCCGACCGAGAAAGCCCTTCATAGATCATTTGACGGACGGGTCACTTCCCCCGACCAGACCGAGGGCGCCTCCCCCGTGAGCAAAGTCTTCGTCTGGTCGGCCCGGACCTTTCTGAAAGGAGCCTCGAGGTCCTCCAAAAGTGCATTCCGCCGACCAAGGAAAACAAGCTGGCTTGGGCGACATACACAATGAATTTGCGGTCACCATCTGCGCCCGATCTCGGTGGGAAAGGCCTTTCGGCAAGGTTTCTATTGGCCGACCGCCGTGTCCGACGCCGAGCACATCGCACGCACCTGCGAAGGATGCCAATTCTTTGGCAGGCAGACACATCTGCCAGCTCAGGCCTTGCAGACAATCCCCATCACGTGGCCTTTGCGGTTTGGGGCTCGATCAGGTCGGGCCTTTCAAGAAAGCGCCGGGGCTTTACCCATTTGCTCGTCGCGGTGGACAAGTTCACCAAGTGGATAGAGGCCAAGCCGGTCGTGAGCGTCACGTCGGCACAAGCGGCCATCTTCTTCCGCGACATAGTCTTTCGGTTCGGAGTCCCAAACTCCATCATCACCGACAACGGAACACAGTTCACGGGGAAGGAGTTCCTCGAGTTCTGCGATGACTTCAACATCCGCGTCGATTGGGCGGCCGTGGCCCATCCGCGGACCAAGCTGCCCAGGTCGGCGCGCAAGCGGCTTGATCCTTCAAGGGCTCAAGCGCGGATCTTCGATCGGCTCAAGCACCGGCGGGCGCTGGGTGGCCGAGCTACCCTCCGTCCTCACGAGTCTACGGACCACGCCGACCGGCGGCCGGGTTCACACCGTTCTTCATGGTATACGGTCTTTGGCGTCTTCTTGCCGCGAACACGGAGTATGGTGCCCCAAGGCGCAAGCCTTCAAGGAGGCTCGGGGCTCGCCGCACAACAAGGCGTCGTCGACGGATCGGCGAGGCGCATGGCGTGGCCGTCTGCGATCGGCGGTATCAACAAGCTCTGCGGCGTTATCACGGCCGCCCGGAGTTGAGGCGGTCTTTGATCTTGGCGACACGGTCTTGCGTCGGGTCGGACGGCGAGGATAAGCCTGGTATCGCCCCACAGAATGCCCCTTCACCGTCGTGCGAGATCCTCGACCGCACCTTTCGGCTCAAGGGCGCCGGCGGCGCATCCTTCAAATGCATGGAATATAGAAAAGTTAAGGCGATTCTATCCTAAACTCTTTTCCTCTTCCTAGCATGCTCTTTACTTTTTCCTTCCGAGCACACGGTCGCCATGCGACGACTCGAAGCTGCCCTTCAGCGCCCCGTTCAAAGCTGCTCGGTCGGCGCTTGCGGGGGTTGATGACCCAACCGACCACAAGGTCCTTCCGAGCGGTAACCCCTTCGACCCAAGTGCTCGACTTACGCCCGGCTATGGTTGCTAACACTTCATGCGGAAGAAGGAAGTACCCGAGTGGAGTGACCTTTGGGTCGGCGAGAACACTCCTACCCGCCGAACTCAATTGTCCCACGCGCTTATGAAGTGCGTGACCGTGGTCATAATGTCCATCCCGGCGGTAACCCTCTCAACAAGTGTTCGACCTACGCCCGGCTATGGTTGCTAAGTAGCACTTCGGAAGAAGGAAGTGCCTAAGTGGAAAGACCCTTGGCCGGTCTAGAACACTCCTATCCCTCACAAGTGCACCTAACCGCTGCATAGCCAAGTCTCCAATCCACCTCGCTCCTCCCAAAACGACACAACCTAGCATAAGTGACCCCTGCGGTCCTTAAGGCTATGGTCGGTCAAGCGCTCACCCTAAATACGAAAGAGGGCGAGAGGCGATTACGGAACTTGATAAATTCAAGATTGTTTACGTGGCATCTTTACAATCTAAAAGGATAAAGCTAACTATATTTTATTCTTCTGGCGGGCGGCCGGTGGCGAGACGGAGAGTTGGGCGCCTCGCTTCTGGAGGCGGCTGCGGCGGATGCACGGTGGCGATCTCGGCGTGCGGCTCGACCAGAGCTCAAGCCGGTCGATCTCCTCGTCGATCCGATTCCGGCTCGCCGCTGCCCACAACCGCGAGTCGATGCCATCGTAGTGCGAGGCGGTGTTGACCAGCGCCGGCTCTCAAGCGCGGCGCCGATGATCACCGCCTCTTCTCGAATCCGGCACTCGGGCGGCCGCGACGGGCAAGGGCACTCGGGCTGCCGGCTCCAGGATGCGATCGCGACTTCCGACCGCCTTGCGGAGGGCCTCGATTCGGCGCTCATCTCGGCCCGACCGTCCTCGCAAACCTTCAGCGCCGCCGGGCCTTGTCGAACCACGATCGCTGCGTCGCGAGCATCCGATGCCGTTCTCTGCGCCTCCGCGGCGGCGCCGATTCTTCTGCGCCTACTGATTACGGCGATTTTGGATAAGTTCGCCTGTGGGTCGCACCCCAGACTTAATTGAAGAATGAGACACTTACCGTGCGAGTTGGTCGATTGCGGCTTCCGACTTGGCGCCTCGTGTAAAGTCTTGGCTCGGCCAGTTCCTTACGGCGATCGCGCTTCTGAGCGAACTTCGGTCGGCGTCCCCGAGCCTTGTTTAGCTCGGTCGCGGCGTGTTGCTGCGTCTGCGCGATCCCCTCGCGGCAACGGCGGCATCCTTGGCCTCGGTGACCTCCGTCGAGAGGACTCGATTCCGCCACTTCGCCCTCAAGACCTTGGCTCCTAGCGCTCATCATAAAGGGCCTTTGTGGCCTCTTCAAATCCTGGCGGATCTCCACCTCCTCCGACCGCCTAATGTCCGGGGCCTCTGGGCTAAGCGCGACTCAAGCGCGTGCCATTGCACTCCTCCACCGTAGCCGCGGCCCGAGCTTGAGCGCTGCGAGCTCAACACAGCGCCTGGCGAGCCCGCAAGTCTTTGCAAAACGTGGACACTCCGTTAGTCGCGCGGAAGAACTATCAAAATGTGCAGCAGTCGAACTTTTCGTCGACCTACAGGCGGCCGGCCGACTCTCCGACCATCGTGTCCAGCGCCTAGTGGAAGACTCGAGCAAGAGCGGACCTTTGCGGATCGCCTATCTCGGCCGTCGGTAGCGCCTTGCCGAAGGGCGGCCCACTCGCTCTCCTCCGCGACCCATGGCGCCCGGGCAGGGATTACACCGTGGCGCGCGCTCGCTTCGCCCGTTCGGGCGGGGCGTCGCCGTCCCAAAGCACCATGGGCAAGGGTGATGAGGTCAACCCTTGAAACCCCTCGGCGACTGCACTGAGGAGCATCGGTCGGACCTCCCGGGGCGAGGGGTCGAGCACCTCCGTCGCCGGCTCGCCACGGCCGGGCGCGATCGCCGCGGCACCATCGTCTCATCCTCCGAAAGGGCGATCACGTCGTCGGTGGGGTCCCAGCGGAGCGCGGAAGTTCTTCTTCGCCACGACCTCGGGTAAGGCCCCGTCCTCGGCGGCCGCCGCCCTCGGGCGTCGACACCGCGACCTCCACCGACCCGATCGGAGTCGCCAAATCACCGGCCATTTATTACTTGAGCCGATCGTCACGCCCACGGTCACCCCGTATAGGCGCCGTGACGTTGCAAAGATTCAAGAGTCGCTCGTGCGGCTTTGCCAAAAAGAAAAATGCTCCAATCAAAAGAAACACTTACAAGGCCGAAGGGTACGCGCACGCGCGCCTCTTCGGCCCCGCCAAGGCAGTCGGTCCGGTCGCTTCCCGGCCACCTCGGTAGGCGCCGCGACGATCATGGCGCAAGATCACCCTCGCTCGGGATCCGCGCCCACGGGCCCGTGGACGCCGCCTCGGCCGGGTCCACGCCGGCCGCCGCCGGTCGGCGGGTCGAGAAAAACCCACCATAGGGATGGCGGGCGCTCCGCCGTCGATGGAGGTTGTCCCACAGCCGGTGGTCTCCGACACATCCTCGCCGCAGGCTTCGGCGCATTCCTTATGCTTCTTCTTCCTCCTTTCCTCCTTCCGCTTCTTGCGGGAGGAGTCGACCTTTGTCTTCGCCGGGCCGCCGCTTCCTTATCCCGGGAGCGCGTCAGGAAGACATCCCCATGAGCCCCTAAGAGGATGCGGGAATGCGGTCGGACCAAGTGCTAAGGACAAAGAAAAGAGAAGGTAAAGGAATTTCACCGCTTACGGTTGGCGGAAAGCGCCGAGAATGGCTCGGGTGGCCATCCGTACCACCGTGGCGCTCCGCCCGTAACGGCCGCCACCCGGCCTCCACCTCGACGCTGCCACCTCGGGTTACGCCATCCTCGCCCGGTCGGACGGCCCAGCGTGCCGGAACAAAGTGCGGCTCAGACACAAGGGTTGCACGCGCATCCCCATAAAGCGCGCACAACAATATCCCCGGTGAGCCCCGCCTCCTTTGAGCCCCGATCGCTCCACGATCGTGGCCGCCTTGTTCTTCTCCCTCTTCTCGGCGCCCAGTTCCACGCTCCTCCGCCATGGGAAGCTCGCCATGAAACGCGGGGGCGCCGCCGACGCTCAACGTAGAGCCATTGAGAATGCCACCCTTGTTGGGCGAGGGCGGTTTACCTCGGTACTCCGTGCTCGACCGGGCGAAGGCCGAGGGCGAGCCACCGGCAAGGGCGCCACGGCGTCCGACGGCTGTCTTTCGAGCCTTGCACGGAAGAAGTGCCTCCTGGCGCCCGGTGCGGCTCGATCCCGGAAGGCCTCGCACAAAGTGATGAAGATGGCGATGTGGAGGACCCCATTGGGGTTGAGATGGTGCACCTCCACCTTGTAGTGAGACAGCAGCCCCTGGACGAACGGGTGCAGCGGCAGGCCAAAGCCGCGCTCGAAGAACGAGGCGGGCACCACGACCTCGTCTCCCCGCGACGCGGGGGTGACGGCCCCGGTCGGCACCCTCCAGCCAGAAAGGTCCTGTGGCATGAGGAAGCCCTTCTTCACCAAGCCGAGCGCACGACTGTCTTGCGCGGAGCACTCCGGCCACGATATCTTCACAGAAGAGACGACTGGAAGGTGAGAAAGTAAGACTGGGGTTTTCTTTCCTTAGCTCTCTGGTGCTTTTCTTGTTTCAGAGGCAGAGACAGAGAAGGCAAGAAAGCGTGACTACCCGAAGCACCCAACGGGCGTATTTATAGAGGACAAGCAAACGCCGGCCAAGCAGGCACCCCGTCAAGCGAAGCGTCGCGTCCACCCTCGCCTATTGCGCCAGCCTGGTAACTCCCAGTTTCCAATACCACTCCGCTTTTAATCCCTGTCATGTCAGGCGACAAGGGCCATAAAGACGCCGCCCCCGAACAACGTGTCCCGTAACCTCTTGGTCTCCGCCTTTAGGCCGGAACGGTTGCTCTGGGGCACGCGCGAGAAGCCCACTGGGCCGCTGCGGCCCCAAGACGGCAAAAGCTTTGTGGCTTGCGCCAGGGGCCCAGCGAGGAGCTGTGGGTTCAAAAAGGCCTACCCCACCAGATGGGTATAAGGCGCCCAAAAAACAGCAAGGGGCGTATGAGGTGAGCCCCACGGTGGGCCCTCGGTTAGGTCGGTGATGGCCTAATCACCTCTACTCGCGTCCCGAGACCATACTTCACACTCTCCCGAGCTCATCAATGGCGGCGGCCACTGTGCTCGGGTCGTGGACGACCAGTGGTCCATCTGATTGAGTAGAGAAAGGTTTTTTATGGGTCGCCCCACAGCAGGGCCAGGACACCCTACTCTGGGACCGTCCGCTCGGAAGGGTCCCCCTTGGGCGGGACCTCCCAGGACCCACTCGGACTACCCGCTATTGGCTCCACGAGCACGGCGTTCAAACCAACGCAGGTAAACGTGCGTCGCTCAACCCCTCCAGGTCCCACACCTGCGGATGGGGTATACATGTGGGATAGACGGTGGTCATTCTTCTCGCAGTTACCCTCGCCCGACGAGGACTCGGGAAGGATGCCCCACGTTCACCACTGACGGTAGCGAGCACTCACGTCCAGCTCGACGGTAAACGAGCACTCACGTCCGGCTCGACGGTAAACTAGCACTCACGTCCGGCTACGACGGTGGCGAGCACTCACGTCCGGCTACGGCGTTAAGCGAGCACTCGGACACCGAACCTCACAGAGGCATCCGGTCGTCCCCGCCGACCAAGGCACTCGGACACCGAACCTCTCAGAGGCATCGATCGTCCCGCCGACCAAGGCGCTCGGACACCGAACCTCACGGCGGCATCCGGTGCGTCCTCGCCGACCAAGGCACCGCTAGCTACGACGTTAAGCGAGCACTCGACACCCGAACCTCACGGAGGCTTCGGTGCGTCCTGCCGACCAAGGCACTCGGACACCGAACCTCACAGAGGCATCCGGTCGTCCTGCCACCAAGGCACTTGGACACCGAACCTCTCAGAGGCATCCGGTCGTCCCCGCCGACCAAGGCACTTTGTCTAGCTACGACGTTAAGCGAGCACTCGGACACCAACCTCACAGAGGCATCCGGTCGTCCCGCCACCAAGGCACTCGGACACCCGAACCTCTCAGAGGCATCCGGCCGTCCCTGCCACCAAGGCACCGTCTAGCTACGACGTTAAGCGAGCACTCGGACACCGAACCTCAGAGGCATCCGGCCGTCCTGCCGACCAAGGCGCCGGACACCGAACCTCACGAGAGGCATCCGGTCGTCTGCTGCCGACCAAGGCACTCGGACACCGAACCTCTCGGAGGCATCCGGTCGTCCTGCCGACCAAGGCACCGTCTAGCTACGACGTTAAGCGAGCACTCGGACAACCGAACCTCACAGAGGCATCCGGTCGTCCCGCCGACCAAGGCACTCGGACACCCAACCTCTCGGAGGCATCCGGTCGTCCTGCCGACCAAGGCGATCGGACACCAACCTCACAGAGGCATCCGGTTGTCCTCGCCGACCAAAACACTGTCTAGCTACGACGTTAAGCGAGCACTCGGACACCGAACCTCTCGAGAGGCATCCGGTCGTCCCTGCCGACCAAGGCACTGTCTAGCTACGACGTTAAACGAGCACTCGGACACCCGAACCTCACAGAGGCATCCGGTCGTCCCTGCCAACCAAGGCACTCGGACACCCGAACCTCACAGAGGTATCCGATCGTCCTGCCGACCAAGGCACTCGGACACCCGAACCTCACAGAGACATCCGGTCGCCCTGCCGACCAAGGCGCCGTCTACGACGTTAAACGAGCACTCTCGCGTTTGTTCCTGCCGATCAAGGCCCGGTCTATCCACGATGATTAAAATTAAAGCAAACTCATCGCGAAGACATTTTTATAAAGAAAAAGAAGATTTCATTATAAGCCAACAGGCTCAGACTTTACACAACCTTACACACAGTACTCGACAGATACAAGAGTGGCCACGCTGCACCGCGGCAGGACTTTACTCACGCCTAGAACCTATCAAACATCCGTGCGGCATCGGTGGCACCGACGGCATCTTTGGTAGGCCCTTGCACGGTCGGCGGATACCGCCGCGCCGCTGGTGACACGCCGATGCCTCCGCGCTGTTTAGCGACATCGGCGCGCGCGCGCTAACTACGGCCGGCGCCCTTGCGCCATCGCCTCCGAAGGGCCCCCTTACCACCTCGAGCCTCGGAGCGGCCTTGAGCGGTAGCGTCAGCGAGCGACATCACGGGCTGTAGCTTCCTCCTCCCTAAGCTCGGCCATCGCCTGGTCGAACTCAGCCCAAAGCTCGGCCAGAGGATCTTCTTCTTCCACCACGATGTCATCGCCAAATCTAAAGACTAGAGGGTGTCTCGAAGCCATTTGAAGGAGCAGAAGAAAGAGCTCTCATCTCCTTCAAGCAAGCTACAGCGCACATATATATATACCCGAGCGAAGGGAGGCTAAGCGTCTCGAGTAAATGCGGGCACCGAAAGCGGCGTCCTTCACGAACCCGGCGATCAAGAAGAGCGGCGGGCGGGCGCGTAAACTATACTCGGCATGCGCAACGAGGCGAGTAAAGCCTCCGCGGTTCAAATGCCCCGGCCAAACTCGGAGGCAGCCGTCGGACCTAACGAGGCACACGGACGGAAATCGCTAACCGATCGGCCGACCGACCGACTGTGCCCACCACCACTCGCCCAAGTTCAACCCCAACCGAATCTGCCGAAATCGCTCGGGAGTTCGGAGGCTACCGATTTAATACTAATAACGAGGTACCTAACGGCCCGGCGGCGAGCCGGCGGCCTCAAGCATATCTCCAGCCCAACAGGCCGCGCCCGGCCCACCACCAACCGAATCGCCTGCGAGACCACACAAGACATCCGCTCCCGACCGGCCAGGGGAAGCGAATCCGACCGGACAGCGCTCCCGACCCCCTTGGCGGAGCGGGATCTCCCGACTCCGACCGGACAGCGCTCCCGACCCTCTTGGCGGGGCGGGATCTCCCGACTCCGACCGAACCAAGGTGACGGACGCCGAGGGCCGCGTGTCAGGCCCTCATCGGCCTACCGCCACGTACCCCCCGAATGAGGTCAATCGGAGTGACTATACAAGGGCAGGTGGCTCCTTCCCAAGAAGGTCTGGTGACTGCTGAAGACAAAGCTTCCAAATTTCATCAACGATCGCGTCAGATAAGATTTAACGACGCTCCTCCCGAGCGGCGCCAACGTCACGCACCGCAACGTCAGCATTCGCAAGGGTCACAGAGGGCAAGTACGCTACTTCCCGGTGAATACCTAACCTCCCTGACCACCAAGACTACCGACCCAGCATGGGCAAGACGGGTGGCGACCAGTCCACAGGACGAAGGACCGGAGCTCCTAACATAGGTCACCTCGCTCTTCCCCCCAACTCTCGATGTAACCTGCCCCTTCCTTCTGTATAAAAGGAGGCGGGACTAAACGATTGAAAGAGGAGAGGAACACATAAGAACACGAGGAGACTAAGTCATTTAGGGGCCTCGTCTGTAAAATATAGTGCAAAAGCAATACAATCGCCATCCGAGGCTGGGTAGGGACTTTCATCGAACCAAGATACATCTTGGACTCACGAGTCTAACCATTCAGGGAGTGGAACGCGCGACCCCTTAGACTTACAAATTTACTTGCCGGCGCTCGAAAACGCCGACAGTCGGGTTCCGGGTATCCGCCGGGTTCGGCTCAGGTTTTTTGATTCAGGTTTCTTGTCGGGTCAGGTTTTGCAAAACCCACACTCGACCCGACCTATTGCTACCTCTATACTGTAGTACTAAACAAACCCGTCAGGTACCCGTCGGATTCGGTATAATTTTTTACCTGATTAAGTATTCGGGTTCGAGTCGAGTTTTTTAATTCAACTTTTATGTCGGATCTGATTTTTTTAAACCCACACCAGACCTGATCCGTTGCGAAGGAAAGCATGCAGCACGTCCTGTGAATGTGCCCACCTAGCCCTGACAGGTGTCGCTGTAGGATCTCACGTATCCCGAGGTGCGTCTTCCGGGTAATTTACTACCACCCGGTGATCGTTGCCAGACATCCTGAAAAAAGAATAGCACCAGTGAAGCCATTCACGCCCGAAGCCGTCCCTTTTTAGTCCAGTCGACACGATTTTTTTTAATTCAGTCTCCAAAAATAACACACTTCCTCACTGCAGAAGCATTAGTCGTGTCTGTGTACCATGATATTGTATCAGCCCGATCGACCACGACAAAAAGAGTGTGAATGCGGTAGAAACTGGCTCTCAAGCAATCTTAACTTGATAGGGCCTGTTGTCATGCCTAAGGAGCTTCGCATCTTGCTACTGAGCTAGGGGAGCACTGTAGCACATCAGCCACGGCAGGTCCACTAGATGCTATTGCAGGTTTGAGTTCTTGTCGGGTTACATGAGCACTTACTTCTGTTGTGGTGAGAGAAGTATTTTTGTAATTACATTCGTTCTTATCGGGTTAGATTTAAAAACATACCTACATGCATATACATATATGTGTGCATATAACGAAATGGGGGCATAATGGTGCCTAGGCACCATAATTTTTAAATACGTGAATTCAAGCTAAACTCGAGTATATTTTTTTCGAAACTTTCAGTTTTATAGTATATATCCATCTATAACAATTCAAATGAAACACATACCTTTGAAAAAATATACTCGATTTTAAAGATTTGAACGAATTTAGATCACATGTTTTGCTGATTTATATATAAAATCAGCACATACCTACAGTCGAACTATCATCAAAAAAGAAAACTCTAGTTTAAATTTCAGTTCAAACTTGTTTGAACTAGTTAGTAAACTGGTTAAAATCAATATCCTAATTTTTTTTAAAAAACTTTGAATGCAAATATATAGGGAAATATCCGTTTTGAATGCATATATATATATATATATATATATATATATATATATATATATATATATATATATATATATATATATATATATATATATATATATATATATATATATATATATATATATATGAAGCTCTTTTCTACTCCCGGGAGTAATTACTCCCTACGTTGTATCTCACAACGTAGGGAGTATCTTGCGCAACGGAGGGTATGTAGGTGTAGTATACGAGTATTTTAGATTAGTTATGTAGTATTTATATTTTTTTTAGAGGTGGTATGTATATTTGTTTGGACATACTCTTTTTTATGTTCATATATAAAGGTATTTGTAAAATACGCTAAAAACTATGTACTCCTTTACAACTTTTTCATGTGGTTCACATTGGAATATCTTATAATTAGTATATGAGTATACCAAAGTGATAAAGGAGTATTTGAAATTCATTTCAGTAGTATTTCAGAGGTGGGAGTAACTACACCTAGGAGTAAAAGATATTTTTTCTATATATATATACACACACGCACATAAATATGTATACATATTCACACACATATATAAATATACACACACATATACATATATACATAGGCAACATATCCAGTGAAAACTTCGTGAAACGCACATGTACAAGTTTTGAAAAATTCTCAAAAAAATTATCATACGTAGGGAAGGTGAGCTTCTACAATCCTACAAAATTTGAAGACCAAACTCAATTGCATTTTTAAGATATGAAAATGACAAATTCAGAATGAATAGTGATTTTCACTGGTTAACACTATTTGTTTCGCTGTTTGTATTTTTTATATCTTTCAAATGCGATTGAGTTTGGTCTTCAAATTTTGTAGGATTGTAGAAGCTCACCTACCCTACGTATGGTAATTTTTTTGAGAATTTTTCAAAATTTGTACACTTGGGTTTCACAGAGTTTTTACAGTAAAGGTGGTTTTCACTAGATATGTTTCCATATATATATATACACACATATACATATACATATAGGATGGCGAAATGGGCCACCATGGGGCCTAGGCGCCATAATTTTAAATGCATGAATTCAAGCCAAATTCAGGTATTTTTTTTAAACTTTCAGTTTTAGGCTATATACACATCTATAACAATTCAAATGAAACACATTTTGGATATTTCATTCATGCGGCATTTATTAGTGATATTTATATCATTATATTGCTCTCGTCATCAATAAGCTATTGTTAAAAACCGTTCGTAAATCGGAGCTGTCAACAAAAAGTTATGGCTAAATCAAAGAAAAAATATTCTAGTTCAAACATGGAAACACATTACTAGTTTACGCCGCATGATCGATTAGTAAATGCGTTTCTTGTTTATACATAAATTTATTTTCCTTTGTTTTGACCATAACTTTTTATTAGTAGGTCCGATTCACGAACAATTTTCAAAATAGCTTACTACTGACGAGAGCAACATATTAATATAAGTTTCGCCAATAAATACCGCATAAATCAAATTTTACTATTCGTATATGTCGACGATCGGGACCGTCAACCGCAAAAGAAGGGGGAAGGATCGCACGAAGGGGCGAGGCCCAGAGTCGCGTTCGTCCTGGAAGAGGGGTTAGGAGACGTGCATCACCGGGAAGAAGGACGAGCAAACAGGAGACACAAAGTTTATATTGATTCGAACCCCCTAGGTCGGGTAACAGCTCTACTCCAGTCTTACCCGTAGGCGAAAGATGTCTAAAAGCTCCTCGGGAAAGAACTACAGGGGGAGCCCGCTGCCAAGGGTGGCGCGGTGAACGGTGGAGTATGCAAGTGTTGCCTTGTGCGATCTTGTTACCGTTGCGGTTCTTTGGATACTGGGTGCCCTTCCGACCGGGGCGGTCGATGCGCTTTATAGGCTCCCGGCGCTGATCCTGCGGCTGACGTTAGGTGGCCGTTCGTGAGTTGACGGGAGCAGTTAACCCTAGTTCCCACGCAGGGGGACTGACGGGAGCTGTTGGAGGAGTGGTTGACCTTAGTTCCCACGCATGGGATTCTGACAGGGGCAGATAGCCTCTAGTCCTCACGCAGGGGGACTAACGAGAGTGGGTGACCCTAGTTCCCACGCAGGGGACAGAGGTCATCCATACATAAGAGAGGAGATCTGTTACATTGAAGTGTGGATCGGGGGTGTCGAGGTCGATGAGGTTGTCGAGGTTTTGCAGCAGTCTGGGGAAGCTCTTGCCCGAGCCCGGGAATAGTCTTTCCGAGCTCGGGACCACCCTCGTCCGAGCTCGGGAACAGTCCTCTGAGCTCGGGGGAGGACGGCCGAAATCCCCGGGGGGGCCTGGACACGTGTCAGGATGACTAATCCTCGACAGTATAGATAGATATATATTTTACTATCATGCAAGAAGGTACAAAAGTCTGTGCAATAGTAAAATCTTACGATACATTCGGTAAATTGACAATAAAATCTCATTCATGCGGCTTTATTGGCGAGTCTTATATTAATATGTTGCTCTCGTCGTAAGTAAGATATCTGTGAAAACTATTTGTAAATCAGAGCTATCAATATAAAGTTATGGTTAAATCAAATAAAAAACAGCTTCCAATACAAACAAGAAACACATTTACTAGTTGATTTGATCACGCAACTGATAGGCTTAGTCAATTGAAGCAGTTTAGTTGCGCTGATTAGTGGGGTGCATGACTCGATCATATTGAGTTAACTGATCCGAGCGTACAATAGACTATTTTACACGTAGATTCAAAACAGTGTGTATATATAAAAGCAGAGGATTCTTCGCGCCCAGCCACCAACCAAAGGAGCAGTGTAGTATGTGAACAAACAGCGATGGCAACTTACTTCATCTCGCACAGGTCAGGACAGTAGAAACGCTGATGCTTAACGGTACGAACCGCGAGAACGGCGGTGCAGCGCAGCGAAAAAGTTTTCACCTTGGAGCCAAAACTCGAGAGTCGAGACTTTTAGGTATATACGGCCAAAGGCTACAGCCGCTGAACTTAAATGTTACCGCAGGGAGTGAAGCGGACTTTTTTTTTTTCCTTTCTTTCTCTGGGCAGAGGAAGGAAAATGAATTAATAACGCAAAGCTAGCTCCTCGCTCCTTTTGCCTCTCTCTCTCCTCTTCCACCTCCGCACCACTCCTCTACTCTCCTCTTTTGTCTCGCTTAAGCTAGCCCTTAAGAACTCTTTTTCCAAGGCGTTGGAGCTAGCTAGCTAGCGCTTGCCCGGTGGCAATGTCGGCGCTTGTCCCCCCGCAGCCGCAGCTGATGGTGCCGGTGGGGTACGGCGCGCGGGCCGGGGCGGAAGGGACGGCAGTGAGGGGGTCGTACGGACCGGTGATCGCGATGCTGGCCGTCCTCGCCGTGCTGGCTGCTATGGCTGTGGCCGTGGGGCGGCTCTGCTTCGGGCGCCGGGTGCTCGGCCAGCCCGGCGGCCACGACCTGGAGGCTTGGGTGGAGCGGACGTGCGGACCGTGCGTCGGCGCCAGCATGTTCTCCCAGGCCCCCGCCACCGGTGGCCCAGCGAAGGAGGAAGGCGGTGGCACGGCGGCTGTGGCTGTGGCCGCGGCGGCGGAGCAGCGGCCGGAAGGAACATAAAGAGCGGAGATTAGTGGCGCTGGCAGTGGTGGTGGGTCCTGAGATGGGTCTTTTCTTGGGATTCGTGTCGGAATTTTTGGAATGGTAGTAGTGGTAGAGTAACCTCCATGGCTCCATGTTGCTAAGCCTATTGAATTCTTGATGATGCTGTGGAAATGTGGTGATGTGCCAATGTGGTAATATTAGCAAAGGGCACGCAACACCGAATGGATTTGATGTTTGATTGATACTACGTACTACTACCCTTGCTAAGTTCAGAGCATATATTCCTGCTACGCGCGCTATGAATATGATTGACACTGATACGCTATCCTAGTATAAGTGTATAACCCACGTATTTTCTTCCTTTCATTTCGTCCCTGCATCGTCATTTGGGCGCTCGACGGTCGCTGCAGCGTGGAGGACGTGGTATTGCATCATGGTATGGTCTGTGCGTGCTGACATAAGGGCGCGGCCCTTTTGTTTTGGAGCCTCGGTTGCAGCAGCACATGAGGAGGTCAGACCGTCACAGAATACAGCGTTCACTGTCCTGGGGTGCCACGGAAGTGGAACAGAAATTAGCTAGCTCACGAAATACTTAAGTTGAAATACGGTTAATGTCAAAGATAATTCAAATATTTTAATTTACCGTATATTTTAATTTTATCTAAATAAATGGTTAGTCCGAATCTTTAACAATTATGACTCTTTTAGCTATATAAACCTTTTGTACATGTAAACATTAAACAATTATAGTGGATTGTTTTCTGTGATTTTTTCTCGCATAGATTTTTTACATTAAATCTTCGTCTCCCTTATTTGCTGTGCTAACTCTAACAAATAATATTATAGCCTTAACAAGTGATATCAAGAGTAGGTTTCAATCTAAGCCGCTGCCCCCGGAAGAGGAGACTCCCTGAGCCGCCATCTGCATGATCGCACGCGTAAGCTTCCGTCTACTGTCGGCCGGCCTTCATCGAGCCTCCCACCGGCCTGCTGCCCCGGGACGAGGAGACTCCCGGGGCCGCCATCTGCACGATCGCACGCGTAAGCTTCGATCTACTGTCGGCCGGCCTCCATCGTCGTCAGCCTCCAGGTGGTCATCTTCCCGGCGCGACCTCGCGCACTCCGGAGCCGCTTCCTCCGCCATCGGCTTGCGCGCCGGCCGCCCATCTGCGCGGCCATCAGCTCCGGTGCTCGCGCCCTTCGGCCTCCGCGTTGCCGACCTCAGCCGGCGCCGCTCCTCCGCACCTCGCCTTGCGGCCTCCGCCTCTGTTGCGCCGTCTCCGACGACCGCACCGCCAGCCCGCCGTTAGCTCGGCCGCCTGCCGCCTTCGCACCTCTCTGCGCCAGTCGCCGCTCGCCATCGACGCTCGTCGCGCCTGCCGCCCCTCCGCTGCTTGCCCGTGGCGGGCGCCACGCCTCCGAGCCGCCGGTCCGCTGGCCGCTCGCGCCGGCCGCCGAGTCTCCGACAGCCTCCGTGCTTGGCGGGCGCCACCGCCCGCGGCCCGGCTCGCCCGGCCGACTTGCTCCCGGACCACCCGTTCGGCTTCCACCGGCCGTGAGAATCAAACGCCCGAGAGCTCTCCGGGGACAACAAGTCACAGACCCTTTTTGTGTTCAATTGGATTCCAACGGGACCCATAATCAGATTTAATTCAGTTTTTGGCTTCTTGAGTACGCTTCTCAGTTTGGCAGATTTTCATGCACAATTCCTATCATTGGCAGGTTTTATTGTAATTCATGCGGAATTTATCACCGGAGAATTAACATTTCATCGTCGATTTATCATTGGTGGATTCTTGGCGATTTCTTCGACGTTTCATCGTTGGTTTTTTTGATGTTTTATTGTCTATTTTTGGAGAGAAAAAATATCAGTTGAGGAGATAATTGAATTTGGTGTTTTATTTACCGTTTGGATACATTGACCATTATGGAGGTTTTGGTAACGTTCATTTGAAATTTGATTACACACTGTTGGTAGTATTATACTCTTTGAAGTTTTTCTAGTGAAGTTTTGCTCCAATGTCAGTTTGAGATTAAGATTAAAGTGCAAGGAGTTTGTTTCTGCATGTATAGTACAACGTTGTTTTTTTATCTTTGCTCGATATGAGAGGTTTACTGTAATTTATATTCCATTGATGGCACAAGAGGTTTTTCTTCGTATTGATATTTTTGAGCAGTTTTAATCATGTTATGGATTTTTAATAGGCAGTTTGCCGAATTTTATATTTCAGGTGGAGCATGTCAAAAGTCCATATTATATGTTCTTTGTTATCTACCAAGCACCACAGGTGATGTCTTGGCTTATGTCGTTTAATGATTGAGTGTTTATTTCAGGAGGTCAGTTGCACAGACTAAGGCTTTACTGGGGTTATGAATCATTGAAGACCCAGATTTCTTCGTCTGCTTTGTTATAGCTGTGTATTTGGATTTACTATTCTATTTTTTCTCTCGACCTACTGGTAGTTTGTTCAATCCTACTTCATTAGAAGCGTTTTGATAATACTGTTCCAATCTTTTCATATCTTTTGTGGTTTTTTTTGGAAACAATTTTATTATAGATTTTGAGTTAAGGGGAGATTTGTTAGAGATAACTCAAATATCTCAACTTACCCTACCTTTTGGTTTTATCCAAATAAGTTGTTAGTCCAAATCTTCAACAATTAGAACTCTTTTGACTATATAAGCTAACCTCATGTATATATAAACATCGAACGATTATAATGAATTGTTTTCGGTGATTTTTTCTGTAATGATTTTTTTCACATTAAATATTTATCTCTGTTTTTTTTTTGCTAACCCTTTGAGTCAAATATCTCTCTCTTCCCTTCCTCTCCAGTTTGTTTGAGCTACCAGCAATTTTGTGACTTCTGAGCGCTGCAGTATCAGGGGTTACGTGTCCCAGCTAAAAGTGACCTAGGAACTGTGTGTCAAGTGACCCAAGAAAGCAAGTACTAATTCAAATGATTTCAAAATCAAATGGTTTCTGATTGCACGATCAAGGGTGAAATTGAATGGTGCCCAGTCCAGACTACAGAGAGTCGCCTTTTCGAGTTGAAGAATCGATCCAGTCGTTTAGCGCAGCGCACACACAAACGTACTAGATGCTCTGGTACTTTTTAGATTCTTTTGTGATTTTTTTCTCGTCCTAAATTAGTCGAAACCGACGAACAATCAAGCAAGCCACATTTATTAGAATTGTATAGGTACATGCCTCAATTATATGAACACGTGAGAATACTATAGACAAAATGCATACTATGTGCGAGCTGTACATTCCGTATGCATTCATATCAGTTGGACAAAATATACTATGAACTTCACATTTCCTCTTCATTGGGGCGGTATCTTAAACGTTTGAACGTTGATCATCCTGAAGAAACGCACAAAACAAAAATAATTGTTTTCACTGAACGTACGACCAGCCTAACTAGTATAGTGCCTGTGCTAACGCTACGACGGCAGTATACCCGCTTATCAATTAAATAAGAAGATAAGTATAAATACAACACTTAATAATAAAAGAGAAATTTAGAATTTTAAATGAATTTAGAAAGAAAAACGGAACTAAATGGAGGTCGAATGGGCGAAAACGGGCTTCCAAAAGATTTTAAATCAAGAAAGAGAAAGAAAAAAGAATTTTCTGATTTTAGATTTTTTTGTAGCTTCCACAGAGCACACAGGCTCTCTCGGGCTTGGCACGTAAGGGGGAGGAAGGCAAGGGTGGCCACGGTCGCAGTGGTCGGCATCAGTGCGGCGAGATCGCGGCACCGATGCTCATGGGAGGAGTCACGGTTGTGAATTTCACGGAAAGATGACGGTGATGACTTGGGTTACCTCCAAAATCCGGCGATCTTTACAAGAGAGAGCACTTGGGGATTTACGCAATGTGATGGGGTGGAGGAGAGCTCACGGCTTTTATAGCCCCAAACAAGCATATTTATGGAAACCATAATTTGGGATCAAATCAGATTAAGGTGAAATTTTGGCAATAGAGTACGAAATTTGGAGAATTAACACCATAGATAGAAAAAGGAGATTTGGTGCGGGATTGATGGAGCTTTGGAGCTTCTTTCTTGCTTTAATGGAGGGAGGGAAGAGAAGAAGCTTCTCAGGTCCTGGTCGCACTAGAAGAAACTACAGTGAGTTGCCTTTATTTTTTAAATATAGAAGGATTTTGAAAAGATAGCACATTAGGTTAAAAATTCTAGAAAAATTCTCAAAAACTTTCGATTATTTTGTACTTAATAAAATTATTTTCAAAAAATTTAAATTATAAATTTTCCGAGGTACGGCGTCGCAAGTCATCGACCAAAGAACCTCGCCAAGGCTTCGGCAAAGTCACCGATGGCGACTGTGGAGCCATTGCGGACTGCTTCTCCCGCCACGCCGCCCCATCTCCCGCTTTCCATTTCCCAAGACGTAATGTATGGTCCTTTCCTTTTCAAGACGCTTGTTTCCTTTTCTTGATTCCGTGATGTTTGTTTCCTTTTCTTTGTTGATGCCGGAGGTGAGGGAAGGTCATTGTGGGCCACAGGATGATTTCGGAAAAATATGGAAAATAAATCTGCGCTCGTCGACCACTGGATCCGTAAGGAAAAAAGATAAAATTAAATAAGTGCTTTCTTGGCCACTACGGTTCCATGAGAAAAATTGAAAAAATTAAGCAAAGACTCATAGACCGTTGGTTCCTTAGATAAAAATGAAAATAAAAATTCAAAGACTCTCCGTATACCAAATTAGACTCTATGGGGCTAGATCCGTAAAAAGTCTCGAGAAGGGTCATATTCGGAAAAAATACAATCACAATGCCAGACAATAAAAATTCAATTCTTGTTTCTTGCATGCGAATCCTCCTGCTTATTTCCTTGTTTGATTCATCCTCCTTCCAAATATGTAGTACGCATAATTTTGGCCAAGAAAAATTCAAGTCTGGTTTTCCTTGCATGCGGATCCTCCTTATTTATTTCCTTGTTTGATTCGCTCTCCTTCCAAATATATAGGTGGGGGAGGTCTGTTATGGACTACACGGATGATTAGACACACTAAATAATGGCCATCGGATGTGGGTGAGTAAAACTGAGGAAAGATCTGAAACGTTCATTTTGATGAATGCAAGTTTCTGGAGACGTTTTGCTGGGTGCACGAACATTGGGCCATCTCTAATGAGGTGCATTATTTAGGGTGGACATAAAAAAATTTGCTTAGATGCATTATAAAGGGGTATAGATTAGGACAGCCTCGTCGTCTCCGCAAACATACAATTCTCCCATTCCATTTACATTATACTACTAGCACCAATGTAGCACTAGCATGCAAAGAGACCGGTATAGTATTATTCTGAAGCAATAAACAACATGCTACTAGAAGCCAGGGTCCACAAAACCGATTTCGAAAAAATCGTTCGAAAATCAAAATTCAAAAATAAAAAATATCGAGTCGAAAATTGTCACAAATCGAAAGGTTAAGAATTCAAAAAATTTGAAAAAAAAATCAAAAAAAAAATCAAGAATTGACTGGTCTATTTTGACCGAATATCGATCAGCTAATTGGTGTGTGCTGACCACTGCGGCGTTGCCACACGATTTTGACCTAAAACCGATCGATTTGATAAAAAATCGACTGGTTTTACGTCAAGTAATTTTTTTAATTTTTTTAATTAGACCGGTTTTGGATGTCGAACCGGCTCGGTATGATCGAAAACAGCGATTTTTGTTGGTTTTGCTAACCTTGCTAGAAGCCATTAGCAAAACCGATGCCTGTTTGTAGGGCTGTGCTTCAGTTTTGGGCCAAAAGCTCCCCCAAACAGTATGGCTGCAAAGCAACTGGGAAGTTAAGTCACAGCAGAAGCACTCCCAAAAGTTGCAGCCGTTGAGGAGGAGCTTTTCAGCTGTGACTTCGCTTGACCGTCTCCTATCTCGCTCACTCCGCCTCCTCGACCTCCGCCACCCTATCTCGCCACCTCCACGTCACCTTTCCACTCGTCCGCCGTTGTGCTTCGCTAGGTTACTGCCTCCCCGCTCGGTTGCCCTCCAAAAGCTATAGCTGCAGCAGTCAGTTTGCCAAACACCATAACAAAAAAAGCCACAGCTGCTTTACAGCTCAACAAACCAAAAGCAGCTTTTTAGCCCAGCCGCAGCCCCCAAACAGGCCCCGAACCTTGCTAGAAGCCATCAGCCTGGAGACAAGTTACCTTTTAGAACTCGGAAAGGAAAGCAGTAAATTACAACGTTCGTCCAAATTTATAAGACTAATTTTTTGAATGATCTTATCAACAATTATATAGTGTATTTTCATATATCAATGTAAAATTAGTGCGATGTTCTCTCTATACCTCTAGTAAATACCCATCTTGCTTTATATTATCTACATGTATGTATTGAATTTAGTGATTAGTGATAATAATTAAGAATAATCTAGTAATTTTCAATATCTTTTTTGTCTATAGATAAAGAAGAAGTACGTCTTGTAAGCTCAGACTGTGGTACTCTGCTTGCTCCTTTAAACGCTTATCTGATACACACCAACAAATTGTGGAGGCGCGGTTGTCTTTTGTCGCCGGCGACAAGACGCATGATGCATTGCACACAGCATATCCCTGTGTGCAACACACTGGTAGTACCAGTGCTAGTCAGCCATATGAAATGGAGCAGATGGAATTAAAACAATCGGAAGTCTGCTGCTCTACTGTTGCCTATTGAAACCCATGTCTTCTCTCCGTGGCATTAGTCTGGCCACGTGTATTGCATCCTCTTATTCCTCTACTATTCCGCACTAGTGCCATCAAATTACTAGCACTACTCGAGTACTGAACCCAGTGGCGATTTGCTTCAAAAGAAAAAAAAGAGGCAGTGATAATAAGGAAATACTGGGCCCAACGGGCTGCAGTTTGATAAGAGTTGTGTGAGGTAGAGGCAGGTCAATGCATGAATGCAGGAGCAGGAGTAGGAATTTTTTTCTTTAATATTTTTTTATTCTTTTTTCAAAAATTAGACGTCCAGGGTGAAAAATTGTAAGTTTGGACTCCCGTCGCTCTTACATGGGGCGATCGTCCCATATACGGGCGATCAGTGCCACCTCTAACGGCAACCGACGGCGAAACCGACGGCGCACCTATCGCCCTATGCACGGGCGATCGCCCGTCACTCTTACATGGGGCGATCGTCCCATGTACGGGCGATCAGTGCCACCTCTAACGGCAACCGACGGCGAAATCGACGGCGCACCTATCGCCCTATGCACGGGCGATCGCCCGGTGCACGGGCGACGGCGGCCCCAGCCAATTTTTTTTTATTTAGTATTTTTTGTAATTATTTTATTCCTTTTTAATATGAACCCCATAACTTTTGATAGGAGTGTCCAAATGAAATGAAACTTTTTTCTAAATTTAAGTTTTGGAATGAGGAGTTTGATTCTAAAATAAAAATCTATGTGTTGTTTGCGGAAAAATAATTTTATTTGAGTTCGAATGCTACGCTGTAATTATGGATTGTGAACGAATTACTTTGTGTATTGATCCATAAATCATGAAATAAAATAGAATAAGTTAGTACAACCTTATTCACTTCATTTCTGCAAAAATATCTAAATATGATTGCATTTTGAATCAAAGATGGCTAATTTAAACCCTTTATAGCATTCATGTTGAAGTAGTTAGAATAATGTCTAAAGGACCTCAAAATTTGACAGAACCAGTTTTGTTTCATTCTTGGGCTTGCATAGGTTACAGTTATGTAAAAATATTTAGATGTCACTTTAGGCTGCACTATTTTATTGTTGTCCGAACATGCAATCGATAAAACATCAAAATGGCCGTATCTTTCGCAAACGATGGTCAAACTCGATGAAACCAAATCTGATGAACTTAAAATGCTATAACCTATCTTGATGGACAAAAATAACATCATTTGGGACAACTGGAGTAGTAGGACATATCCGAGCCCTCCGAAAATGGAATCGATTCCCTCTCTAAGGCTAGTTGAGGACAGTGAGCATACACTTGAAGAGTAGGTCGCATTCTTTATTACGGCTTAAAACTGAAAGGAGTACCACGAGCAAGGAAAACCAAAGTTAACACCAGACGTCTACTGAGTGCTTCGAGGCCACTTCCCATTCGCCCATGCCTCCGGCGGGGCTTCTCTGGCACGCCGCGCCCTCTCTCGTTTCCTCTCTCTCTCGGCCTCCTTCTCCTCCGCTTCCTTCCTACATGCCTCCTCGCGTGCGACATCGCGTTGTTTTTGAAGCCGCCGCATGAACTCGTCCCGCGGCTGGCTTGGTCAAGAAGCCATTGGTCCTCTGTTGATCTCGATCAAACCATCGCCAAATTCACACATGGCGGAGGTGACTGCATGAAACGTAAATTAGCAAAGTTTCATTCACAAATGTTATGTAACCCGTACGATTGTTACCATGCGGCGATCCTTCAGGCTCTTCTCCAGCGGATCGAAGGCGTAGTTGCGGCACTTCCAATACCTCCTCTTCCAAGTTGAAATTTCCCAAGAGCGGATAAGCCTGCAAAGATCTCCGCACATACACATAGGTGCTACAGCTCCACGAGGTAGGAAGAGATCTTGGTACATAAAATTGCGGGGGCATGCACTTGTTTCTTCCTTTGCTTTCCCCTTTCCCTTTGCACTTGCACGTCTCGGTATTTTCGATTGATCCTGAATTTTTTTCCTCCCTCCTCTATTCTTTCTTCCTCTATTCTTTGCGAGACCGCTTGTGAGAACGAATGTTATAAGGGCAGATATCGCCAGGGTATGGAGCGATCGCCTCATATTAGGGCGATCGCCCCAACTAGAGGCGATAGGTGCACCGAGTCGTTGGTGTGTTGTCACGTCTTGTGGCATATGCAAGCAATGCATACATGGATTTGCACAATTTAAAGTGATAAGGCTGTCATGTTACTAACTCGGACAGTTATACAATATGCTGCTGAACGTAAAGGCATTACAAAAATACGTCCGCATAACTAGTCAATCACGCCACGCTTCGGATCCGCCCGTGGGGTAGGTGAGTGGCGACGGCGACGACGTCCCTCCTAGGCCGCCGCGCGCAGCGAGAGTAGTGTGGCGGCGACGCAGGGCGTGTCTCGTGGCGGCGCTCCCGAGAGCCGAGAGAGGCGAGGTAGTCGGTCAAACGCACTCTCTCCGAGTCAAACTCGACGTCCGCAGGGTCGTCGAAACCACCCTGCGGTCCTGCTGGGGCGCGAGACGACGAGGGAGCCTCCGCAGCCCACTGTCCCCACTGTTGCTGCGTGGGAGCGTAACGAGGAACCGGCGGGGTAGGGCGAGACGAGGAAGGAGCCTCCTCAGCCCACTGTCCGCACTGCAGCTGCGTGGGAGCGTAACGAGGCACCGACGGGGTAGGGCGAGGTGCTGGGCCATGGGGATGTGGTGTGCTGCGCCCGTCGATGTCTCCGCGGCCCTGGCAGGTGGCCAAACGACCCAACCGCCTCATCCTATCGAGGACCCGATCCCAAGCTGCCTCGGCCTCGGCGGTGGTCACCTATATACCCGCCCGAAGGCGCGTCAACATGGAGATAGCCTCCGCCTCAACCTCCCCGACGAGATGTGCCTGCATGTAACATCAGATTGTTATTATGTAATTTACATGAAAAAGATGTGACCATGTAGATTCGATTGCGACACTTACCGAGGAGTTGTCCCTCTGGGATATCTGTGAAGGGTACGTGTCCGTCACCGATACCTGCCGTGCGACATACGGTGCTGGTGTGTACCCCACCCTGAGGCGAGTGCGTGGGGCGAACCACTCCATGTACTCAACGTACATGTCAGGGTCGTACGGCCGGGTTTCGGTGACTCTCTCGCCCAGCGGCGGCGCCCCATCGCACCGCCATGGCTGCATACGGCGCGAATCGAGTGCCCACCGCAAAGACCCATTCGGCCATCCTGCAATGCAAAAATAGGAAGTGCACACCGCATTCATTTTGCAAAGATGCAGAGTAGTAGGATCAGGGTAAGTAGCCACGTGCAACAACGTGACGAGGCGGTAAGGGAAAGGACTGGAATAGGCCGAACTGCCGCAGCACTCGGTGCGGGGAGTACTCCTCGACACACAGGTCAAGGATGAGGACCTTACGGGTGAGCCAGAAGGCCTCATCTCGCGTGCAAAGCACGGAGACACCGTGAGGTGCTCGGGCGTGGACATCGTACGCGGTGTATGGCATCCATCGCACATCCTCGTCGTGGAGGCGGTCGAACTCCCGAACGAACTCGAGATAGGACCTCCTCACCTGTCGGTGCGCGAATGTCCGCTGCGAGGAAATAAGAAATGGCGGAGGTTATACAAGTGCCTAAGTGGGGAAAAAGATACGGGGGAGCATACCGCTGCCGGACCCAAGAGGGTCCACGGTGGGCCATCCACCGGTCATCTCAGAAGGTCCCGGGTACGGTGCGGTGTCAACAACAGGCCTACCGACGGAGAAGCGCTCCCAGGACACAACTGAAGGAGTGGGACGCAACCCGACATCATCGCGCCCCGCTCCGCTTCGAGATTGCGCTGCACGCACCTCAGACGTCGCCGCAAGCACAGCTGAGGCCCACGACCACTGCATCATCTGTTTACAATGGGGAAGTTAGACGTGCTCTCCTGATATGAGATTTGAACTTAGTGTGTTACCTCATCCTCCGGTGTCGGCGATGTCTCGGGCGACTCGATCAAAAGCCGGTCCACCGTGTTTCCGTGGGAGGACGAAAACATCACCCAACCGAACAACAACAGAAGGTATGCCTCTAGATGGCGGGCCACGTCCTCCTCCTCTGCGTGCGGGTGGAGAATCTGAGCCTGCAGCGTTCGCAACAAACATTATCAGCAACTTAGCGCTTCTCTGTTAATTCGCAAAGAAAGAGGTACTCGCCGTGAACGGAAGCAGCTACGCCTTCGTCGGTCCGTGCCGCTTACCCTGCTTGAGGGGCCGGTAGGGGGCTGCCCGGGGGTGCCGCTGCACCACGGCGAACCGCGCGGACAACTCCGCGTGCCACATGACGGGGGCGTGCGGCGGCGCACAACCGCCGGACCAGACAGGGAGGCTTAGGAGGTACGACACGTCCTGCAGCGTCAGAGCCATCTCTCCGCACGGAAGGTGGAACGTGTGCATCTTCGGTCTCCACCGGTCCACGAGTGCGGCCAACAGGGACCGGTCGTACCCGAACCGTGGGACCTCCCTGCCCTCTAACGGGGCAGTCACCTGCTCCACCATTCTACAGAGGGGAAGTAAGCCAGCCGCTCGTAACCTGCATGTAGTGCATTGCGTCGTTAGAATTGCATTCACAGGGAAATACATGTACGTAAAAGAGTGCAAGCGTTGGCAGCTTACCGTGGAACCCAGCGTGGGTCAATGCGAAGCAGCTCTTTGGGCACCCGAGGTCGGAATGTCCCTAGCTCTCGGTTCTGCTCTGCAGAGTACCTAGACAGGTGGGTCGCATCGACGGTCGCGTTGAGCAGCTCAGGACAAGGTCGCGCCATCGTCGCCTGTTACAAAGCAAATATAACATATTTATCAGTAATTAAATGTGCACACAAAATGAAATGCGAAATAACGAATTGTACCATACTCAACAAATAATACAAAAGATGAAGATATGTTCGATGATGCACATAACGCTGTGGGGTCTTCTCCTTGCTCATGGATGCCCCAAACACGCAGAAGGGACCATTTCTCCAAAGGCTCGTGCCGTATCCAGCCGGTGAAACTCTTTATGCTGGTCCCCGGCCTACGCCAAATGTTTAGGGCATCTGTTGGGAGCGCACACAAAGCTGTGGGGTCTTCTCCTTGCTCATGGTACACCATCGGGTTCCTTGATGAACCAGCGATATCTTTTGGATTCATTGACTGCTTCTTCGTTAGTTCATCCAACGTCCTCCAAAGCGCGTCGAACTTCCTCCGTTGGTTCTGTTTACACAGCCGCTTGAACATGTTCATAAGCTCCTTGTTCCTGAACTGACGAAAAAAATTGACACCCATGTGCCTCATGCACCACTTGCTCTTCGTGTCCGCCACTTTGCAGCTCCCATAACGGCGGACCCTTGTTACATATCCATGATAGCCCTTAGCAGCCCTGCATGTCGGTCATGGATGACACAAACATCAGGTCTGTCCAGAACAACTGCCAGTTTCACTCTTTCAAGGAACCAGTACCAGCTCTCCGTGTTTCCCCCTCCACGAAGGACAATGCAACGGGTAGAACCTGGTTGTTGGCGTCCACCACGATCACAGTTAGAATCTGGCCCTTATACTTCCCCGTGAGGAATGTGCCGCCCATGCAAATGACCGGCGACAAGGTTTAAACGCATTTATGCATGCGCCAGGGTGAAGAATGCACGCCGCAAGACCCACTTACACGCCGCACACACCACCCACAGTGAAACTCCGTAAGGTCGACGGATGTACCGGTTCCTACGCTATTGCCCTCACCAGTGGGAATATTCTCGTAGGAAGCCTCGTGACGTCCCGAACCGCATTTCCAGAGTCGTCCTTTCGCCTCCATGCCTTCCGTAGCTAATCTTGTATCAAACCTCTCCTCCACGGCCGTGATAATAGATCGAGGTCAGAGGTGCGATTGTCCACGATCCGATCATAAAACACATTTGCCACCCAAGTGGACGACAGATTGCGGTGTCCCTGCTCCGCTTCTTCCAGTTTGCAATCGTGTTCCATCACTATGGAGCATTTCCAGTAGTCCTTCCAATTCCCCTTGTATGCATGCACCCGCCATGGGTACGAATCAACTACGCACTTCACGTACGACTTCTTCTTGGACTTCACTACCCCGAATTGCCGCGGAGAGACATTGCCCAAGATTTCACCGCATCCATCACAGCCTCCTTGTCTTTATATATGGCCCCCTCCGTCACCTCGTTCTCACGATACTCCCATGCATTAGTGTTTCCTTCATTCGTTGTTAGGTCTTCGAAACTGTAATTGGTTCACGCACCAGGGATAGGCACCTCAAGAGCGTTGTCCTCTTTATCGAAGTGCTCACCATCAGGGACTTCCTCATCCGCACGGTCCTCCTCTTCCATCAGGTCAACTATGTCCTCCACCTCCTCCCCCTCGTCGGCCACCCCTCGCGCCTCCACCGCTGTCTCCTCTGCCTCCGATCCCTTCGCTACCGCTACCTCGTTCTCCTCGTCTCCATGGTCCTTGCCGCCTTCCTCTTCGCATCCTTGCACATTTGACGTCCCCTCCCCCGTAATGTCCACCCCGACATCACGAACTTGCGACACCGATGGAGCTACGGGTAGCATTGTACCAACAACATGAGCACCAACCCCGCTCTACTAAAAACCAACATAACTCCTCATGTTGATGTCGAGTTAATAGGAATCAACTCTCCGTAAAAACAGCTTTTGCGCACGGCTCACTCTCGCTCGACTAAGAACCAACAATGCCTGGGATCCAAATCGAACATGCGAGACATCCACTCCAACAAGCCCTCAGATGTCCTATCGCTAGGTCCGCATATGCCCTGCATTTACTTTTGAAAATGATGATAAATACACCCCATCCGCCTCGTGCTATCTCCCATCTCCATAAAAATTTGGAAATACAATTTCTCCGACATGCTACAACGTTCGACGGAAAAATATTACTCTAAAATACAATATACAAAACGTACATTGATCCTACTACAAAATACGACTATAAATAAGTGATTCGACTATAAATAAGTAATTCGATTTGCCTACCATATGGCCTAACATTATATTTGTGTCACATTACATTAACCCTACCAAATTAAAGTTTTAAATATTGCCTACTATTTTCACTGTATTCACTTTCTATATATTGAATACTACAATAAATTTGTAACGTACTAAATACTATACAATCCTGAAATTTCTAAAAACTAAATACTACATTAAAATTCTAAATATGAATTGCGATATTAAATTTCTAAACAACACTATCCGAGAAATTCTAAACGCTACACAATCCTAAATTTTCTAAACACTACAATAAATTTCTAATACTACAATAAATTTGTAACGTACTAAATACTATACAATTCAAATTTCTAAAACCAAATACTACATTAAAATTCTAAATATGAATCATGATATTAAATTTCTAAACAACACTATCCGAGAAATTCTAAACGCTACACAATCCTAAATTTTCTAAACACTACAATAAATTTCTAATACTACAATAAATTTGTAACGTACTAAATACTATACAATCCTCAAATTTCTAAAACTAAATACTACATTAAAATTCTAAATATGAATCATGATATTAAATTTCTAAACAACACTATCCGAGAAATTCTAAACGCTACACAATCCTAAATTTTCTAAACACTATAATAAATTTCTAATACTACAATAAATTTGTAACGTACTAAATACTATACAATCCTGAAATTTCTAAAACTAAATACTACATTAAAATTCTTAATATGAATCATGATATTAAATTTCTAAACAACACTATCCTAAAAATTCTAAACGCTACACAATCCTAAATTTTCTAAACACTACAATAAATTTCTAATACTACAATAAATTTGTAACGTACTAAATACTATACAATCTCAAATTTCTAAAACTAAGTACTACATTAAAGTTCTAAATATGAATCATGACATTAAATTTCTAAACAACACTGTCCGAGAAATTCTAAACGCTACACAATCTTAAATTTTCTAAATATTAAATGCTACATTAAAATTCTAATAACACACAGTCCTACAAAATTATCTAAACACTACAAAATCCTAAAATTTGTAAATAATAAGTAGTACATTTAACTTCTACATAACTAAACAATCATAAAAAAATTATAAAAATACCTTCGCGGAAACGACGAATCGACTTTTTTCCCCTCTTCTTCTTCTTTCTCTTCTTCTTCTTCTTTCTCTTTTTTTCTTCTTCTTCTTCTTCTTTCTCTTCTTCTTCCTTTTCTTTTGTCTCAGCTGAGGCACTAGCCGAGCGAGCGCTTTAAAGCCCCCCTGTCGCCCTTGGGGTGGGCGATCGCCCCTGTCTCGGGCGACAGGGGCGCCCACCTCCATTTGGCCGTTAGACGACCGTTGCGCAGCTAGCCTATCGCCCGTGTATGGGGCGATCGCCCCATACACGGGTTATAGGCGTCTACTTCTATAATTTTTCACCCTGAACGTCTAGTTTTGAAAAAAAGATAAAAATAAATATTAAAGAAAAAAAATTCCAGCAGTATGCGGTTGCTGCGCTGGTCGCCGGATTGGGTTCTGTCAGGATCAGGCCTCGGCCGTGACGCGATTTTGATCTGTAGCAGTGTTGGGTCAGGCAGGCCAGGATGGCCCGGAGTAGTTTTGTCTCGACCCAACCAGTCCTATCTGGTCCAACATTGACCTCTTTGTTCCATTATGGACTGCCTCGATCGGGCCATCCATAACTGTCATCATTCATATGGTGTGCCCGTATTGAGTTTGTTCAGGTTGGTGGACTCGGAAATTAATCAGTATTAATTAATTAACCAACCTACCTACCTACCAAGCTACTATTGTTGAGTCCAAAGCTACCGCTGCCACGGTACGAGAGTACGTCAGGTGACACGTATCAACTATTGACGTTTCTGCGGTTAGGAAAAAGACTATTTTTATAATTGCGTTTATATAGAGTTATATATGCAAAAAAAAAAGTACCATGAGGCTAGAAAAACATTAGGTTCCTTCATGCCATTAGAGAATAGTTGACCAGCTTGTTCGGTCTAGGGTTGTGAGAGCGAGGTTTCGTTTCGGATGCGGGATTTCTATTTAAGATCCCGGTGTTGACAATCCTTCGCGTAGAGGTACGGGGCTTAGGGATGGGTGACCTCACTGCTTGCTTGTCCACAGGGAACATCTCGGAGACGACGTCCATCACAAACCTGGCCGAATTGACGCAGCGCTTGAGCGCGTTGGGCAGCCCGGCACGGAGGCGGAGGCAGTGGCGGGAGGCGGAGGGCGGCGGGAGGGAGAGCCGAGAGGGAGGGGCACGCGAGGGATTGCGGCGGGAGCTCGAGGGATTCTGGAGGAGGCGAGGAGATTGCGGCGGCAGAGGACCCGAGTAAACTAAGTTAGAGAGTTAGGGTTTCAATTTTCTAATATATATCTTATAAAAAGTAGGATCTGCATGTCATAGGATACCCATCGAGTACCTATGGGTATAAATTAATACCCACGCCCATCTTATGTCCTTATCAGGTATCCAAACCCGAAAACCCATGGTCTAGAGTGCTACCCGCACCCACCCTTATCGGGTCGAATACTCGCAGGTACCCAAACCCATGGATAAAACTATCATCCTAACGGAGCTAACATATCATCAAAGTTACAATGTCAGTATTATAGTTGTGAATCGGACTCTGAACATTTGTTTGTCCGAAAAAGTTTCCCAACCACTAGATAGCTCAATTCATGATGAGGTATTGTTCTCGGCAGGACTTAAGAGTTCAATTCTCACCGGTCACTAATCGTACGTTTGGTGGGTTATTTGCAGCTATTTACCTGGATGAATTGTTCGCTAAAAGATCGTCCAGCTCGAAATTGAGGAATGGCATTTTCTTCATTGTCCTCTCTTGGGAAGGTTGTATCTTCAGTGGGCTCCAAATCGAATGGTCGGCTAAAAAAGCAATATAACCAGACTTGTATAAACCACAACGGCCCGCCTACATTGCCCACAGAAAAATCGGCGAAGCCCGTGTATAGCCGACTCCTGATGACATGCATCATTTGATACACTGCTCCTAGAAATATTTTCCCCAATGCCAGCCGACGACCTTCCACCAGTCCTTCAGCAATTGTTTGATATACTTGGGTTGGCCCTAGGGAAGCACCACAGAATAGAAATCGGTCTAGCCAGAGATTGAGGAAAGCAACATGCTCTTCGTCCGATACTGCATCGCTTATCTTGTTATTATTGGCTATGTATTTAGACCATCCCTCACCCTTAGCCCGAATCAATTTGTACTTTGGTTTGGCACTAAAGGCCGATATTTGTTCCCCATCTGGCTTAAACAGTAAATCTGAGCAACATCTAGCAAAGTCGGGCCAACCATGCCAATACGAAACATAAAGGTATTAAAGGAGTCCGACCAGAAATAATAAGCCGTGGCCACTAAGGGCTCATTGGCCTCTGGATCGGCTAAACTTAAAGGAATGCATTCTGCTATGCCCATCCTCTCCCAAGACTCCATTTTTTAGGCCGCTATCCGATTATACTAACTCTTCCACCCTTTGAGCGCAGTCGGCCAAGCTTTAAAACTCTTACTCCAACCCTCAATATTATACCCTCTAGCCGATAAGGGGAGACGAGTTACTTCTTGATCAATAATTGTAGCTGCATCTAATTTTCCTAATGGGCCGAGGAAAAACTGATCCACGCTGTTAGGAATTGGGATGAGTACCTGAGAGGAATCTATTCAGCCGATCTTGGTGCAGAAGCCGATTGAACTGAAAGGATGACTTGCTGATGTACGGTTGACAAGGAAACAAGAAGAAGAGGCCGATTAGGGATGATGCGAGAGCTCAAGAACGTGAAGAATGACCGAGTGGGGGTCGCTTTTTATAACAAAGTGAAAAATTTGAAGCGGCGGGAAACGAATTTCAAAGGACGCGGTAATTAAAGCGCACTACCCGCATGTCAAAAATTACGCGCGAATAAAGCAACATTAATGGGTGAAGTTCAAACGCTGGCGATTGAAAAGCCGATTATTGATATTTTTGAAAGATGACTGTCATCTCTAAAAATAGGGCATATGTTTGCACCAAAATTTGGCAAGTCTAACCATAATCGCAATGAAATCAAAGATATGGACGTTAATGCAAGTTAAGAAAGTTTGAGATATTTATGCTAACGGCAAGATTTTTTAGGAAATAATCTGCTCAAAGATATGGTCGATACGGATACGGCTTGAAGCGTGTTGTAACAGGACACTATCGCCAAAGGTATAAAAGAAGGACCGAAGCGGCCGCGAGATCATCATCAACACAATACAATCAACCGTCTTTACTTTTTCTACTTTTCCGCCGACTAGGGTAAGCTTCGTAATTTAGCCTTTGTAATCGATCTTGATCAATAAAGTTGCGCATCGCGATTGTTGATCTTCGTCAAGTACACCCTGTGTTCGATTTGTTCGATTTTGTTGCGCATCGCCTTCTTCGTAATCGACCGTTTTTATCCTCCGATTAGCCTTAATCGCTAATTAGATTTATCTTGTTACCTTGATCTTAATCGGCTTCAAGCTGATTGAGTCCAAGCCGATTGATTTTGACGATCGGCTTTTGATTGAATTTTATATTTTTTACCTTGTCGCCATGTGTCAAATCGACCGCATGCTCAACCCGGTGTTCGTCTGCGGTGTCACTTTGTAAACCCTACATCAAGTTTTTGACGCCAACAGGTAGATTGTGAAAATCGAATTTTAGAATGAGACTGTTTATCTTTTATTCTACTTTTGATACCAGAATTCATAATTAAAAGCTAAAACAAGAAGATCTGTAGTAGCTCACGCCCCCGGCTGGGGCCACGAGGCGACGTGGATCCTTCAGCGGTTTAGCCAGCCATTTTCTTTAGAGAAAAGATGGCAAGTTGGACCATCCAATCTCCGGAAAGTATGCGTGGGTAACCAGGAAGATTCGGATCGAATGGTGTCACTCTGTCTGGGGCTCTGGGCTAAAGAAATGGGTTTTGGTCATCTGGTTCATCACAACCATGTGATGCAGGTGCCACTATTCGCCGCCGTCCTAACTCCTGACCTAATGGATGCATGTACTCCAAGTCTCCAATACTGCCTGCCGGCCATCTCTTAGTCTGGTGCATGACTTGGCAAAACGTGAGACTCGTGTGCACGAAAAGAAGTCTGCTCATCACAGGTTTATTGCCAAGAAACAGGGACTCATCATGCGGACCTGCCATTTTTGTTGATAGATAGGATGATAATGTTGGTAATCGTTATCTGAGGCCTAACAAACGGCATCTGAATTCTGGATTCCACTTGACAGGCATAAGTTCGTGAGATCATGTGCCATGGTTTAGAATTCAACTGATCCATCATCTTTCAACAATTACAAAACTAAAAAATAGTTCTTCTAATCTAGAAAGCCTAACTAACAATTTGTGTATGCTAAATCTAAAGAACTAGAAAAATACAACGAAGAAAAATACACACTCTACGAGCAAGATGAGCCGACGACGTTGCTCTGGGCATCGAGCGGAACGAACGCCAGCGCCACCAGGACGGCGAGCAGGCCCACCGGCACCAGCAGCAGCAAGAACGGCGGCGGAGGCAGCGGCGGAAGGACGAGCGGCAGGAACACGAGCGACGCGGTCACGCAGAGGAACACCATCACCAGCTCGACGGTGAAGTAGCCCGGCAGCGTCGACGGCAGCGGTCTCCGACGGCTCGCCGCGGGCCGGCGCTGCTGCTTATGCTCCACCGGCGCCACCTGTATTCGCTTATGATGAGCAGTAGTACTTCTCCTCACAGCTGCTCTCCTCTCCATCATGTGCCGATGGGATTGTATGACGACAACCGGTTCCTTTGGGATCAAGAACCAAAGTTCAGGCTCAGAGCCGCGGACTACAAAGCTCATTCAGATAATCAGGTTCCCCCGATCGAAGATTAACTACGAGAAATTCTCCGATCAGCCGAAGGGAATAGAGAGGACTGGTAGCCTGAATTAACGGAGGCGGCCGCGATAGAACGGGAGCTGGTTGCTCAAACGGCTTGAATATAGAAGTGGGCGTTTTGCTTGCTTCTAAGCAAGTTCTTTGAACAACGCTGAGGCCAAGATAGCTATAGGAGAGGAGGTATATATGCGCGCTCCGGGTACAGGTGCAGTGTATGTGGAACTGTGGACGCATGGGCATGAATTCCAAGTTGGTAGCAGTGGCATTACTACAACTACGTCGTGTTATTAGTTGGTGGTGCATCTGAACAGGCAGCAGTTGGTCGCCATTTCGTTTCCTTGCGAGTTTTTGCGTGCTTCCGGCCGGCCGACAGCTTTGGCTTCGATCGATGACTGCATGGGGAAGACGATCCACTGGCTCTGATACCATGGGGATTCCCATGGGGGCAGAGACAGGCTGACAGAGTGAAGCATAAATGCACAGTGCCGTGAAACCAAAGTAACATTTACTTAGTACTTACATCTCAAAGCACAAACTAGCACAAAATTCATTCCAGTTAATCGTAGTACAGTGCATAAGATTAAGGGCTTAGAAATGCAAATAGTCTCCAAATAGACACCAACTAGAACAATTAAGTACTCCCTCCGTTCTTGTAACATCCCGAAAAATTTAAAAATAATAAAAATGCAAATTTAAAATTTGGAAATAAAATTTAATAAAAAATTAAATTGAAAATAAGATTTTGATTCTCTTTTCTTTCATTTCTTCCAAATCCAGTTTTAAGAAAAGATTGAGATTCAACATTAAAACTTTTTCTTTCAAATAAACCAACTATGAAAATGAGTTTGTAAAATAAATATATTTTGAATTTTTATTTATTCTGAAATTTTTCTTGAATGATTGGTTCTTAAGAAAATCTTTTATCCTTGTTGATTCTTTTTCTCTCCAATACAAAACTCAAATCCCATAAGAAATAAAATCTGGAAAAATTTCCATAAATCCCAAATCAGTTTCAAATCATCTCCAAAAACTTTCAAAGCATGGAGAACTCAATTGAAATAAAAAAGAAATTAAAGACAGACCTAAATTCAATACAAAATTATCAATATCAGAATTTTTATAAAATAAATATGAAATATCTTGACTTGAAAATTTTACTGTATAATCAGCATTATCCAAGGATCACTGAGAAAAATTATCAGTCATTCCCAACAAGATAAGACCCTCGTTTAAGGCACAACGTCATTGCTGAGCCCTGAAGAGATAAGGGGGTTTCCTATCCTTTCAATAGAACAGTAGCAACATATCAGAGCTCAATTCCAGCGGTTCCCTTCTCCAGCCTTGCTTTACTCTTTGCCACGTGGCCCTGGTCCCCCCAGTCAGGCTCAGCACCTTCTCCCTCCAGCCTTCTTCCTCTCTGCATCAGAGCTAGCCGAAGCTACTCCTCTCCTCTCTGGTTTTCAGTTACAGCAATCAAGTCCCATCCCATTCATTGCCCAAGCACTATCATGACTTGAGCACAACAAGGAAATCGCCAGCCAGGTCCTTGCCACAGCAAGTTCTGTCTTGGCTGTCTTAGCGCCGAAGTTGCCACTGCCCAATCTTCTGCCACGATAAAGAATTGGCCTCTGATTTCTTGCCACGGCAGCTTCTGCGGCCTGATTCTTCTGCCATGGCAAGGCAAGAGTTCCACCGTTGATGCCGCTATCATTGCCTAGAGCCTGCCTGAATGCCCTAGCCTCTCCTGGCCCATGCCGATCTCTGCCACGACAAGCTTCTGAGCTCAACACCAATCTCAGCACCTTGTGAACCAAATTCAGCAATTGCGACGCGATCATTGCCATTTTGTCACCTGTAACCCGCACGCTCTCTCACACACTCTCTATTCATCCTCCCTATTTCTCTGCCTCTTAACCGAATTCACCGAATCAGTTACACATCACTGCTCCATTCTTGTCATGCCATGCCTCGGTCTTCCGGCGCTATGCCTCACCGGCAAAATTCTCGTGCCACCTCACCAACCGAGCGCAGAATCGCCGCCATTTCTTCCCTCGCGTTCAAATACTGTGATGCTATCCTTTGCCAGCTATAAATACTGGATGAGTGTCACATTGAACCCCCTCACTCCCTTGGACATTCTCTGAACCGAACGCATAAGCTAGAAGCTCATTTCCTCGCCATTGTCGCAGCCCGAAAAGAGGAGAAAGTAGAAGTTGAGCAAACCGGTAAGGAACTTCCAAATTGGGTTAACCCAAAGCCTCGTAGTGAATCTAGGAATGATATTCAAGCTTCATTTCTTACCTTTTGAGCCTGCAGCATCGCTTCATCACCTCATTTCTTCTTCACTGACAGCGACCGTGGGCAGCCCACTCCACCCAACCTCAAGCCTTGCTTTCAGGTAAAATGAGACCTTTGGGGTACACTGATACTCTAGGAACCGTCGCCAGGTGAAAATGTGGTCGCTGGCGATCTCTCGCCTGATCGGCCATGGCGACCGCCGCCCCCATACGGTGGCGACATACGTCCCGACCATCTCCGGCAGAATCAGTACCACCATTAGATGCGCCATGTCATGCTGAAGCTATAGATGTAACCCATTCCATGTCTCCGGAGCTATTTCGCCGCCAGCGAGCTGGGAAAGCTTGTGCTCTGCTCTCTATCACTGCGCAGCAGGGCCGGCTGGTCAGTGAAACTATCACATTGAGTCTCTTCCGGTTTGGTCCCACAAGGCAGCCGCTTGTTTTTTCCCTCTTGCGCTGCCATCTGGGTCCACCTTGTTGTAAGATCGAGGATGCCGACTAAAGGGGGGTGAATAGGCGGTTTTAAAAATTCTTCTCACTAAATATACACTCTATTGATCTCTATGTCAAAACCTAAACAATAATCAATGCGGAGGCGATAAACTAAGGTTTTGACAAATTAAAGCCTAAATCAACTAGGCTCACTAAGTGCATTAGCTAATTATGTCTCTAACAATAAATTACAATTCTAAAGACAAGCAAGCAATTTAATTCTAGGAATGTAAATTGCAACAATATAAATAAGAAATTGCAAGGAGACACAATACTTTTTACCGTGGTGTTCGGAGACTTGCCGGTCTCCCTAATCCACGTTGAGGCAAGCCCAAACCACTTTGGACCGGCTCCACGAATTGAGCACCCGCCTCGATTCCACTAGTGGTAGCTCTTTCCCTCTCCGGGTAGGCGAGCTCCGACCTTCACAACTTTGCCGAACCTTCTCACAATCTCCTTGAGAAGTTCACCGTGCACGATGCCTCCACACGCCATCTAGGTGTCGGCAAACACCAAGAGTAACAAGTCAAGCCCTCTAGCTTGAACCTCACCAGTGCAACACATGCACAAGGATTCTCAATCCTTCTCTAGATGCAACACATGCAACTAGAGGCTTCTCTCCTTGCTCACAAAGTGCAACACATGCTCAATGTAGAGGAGAGGCTCACACTAGCTCAAGAGAAAGCAAATCAACACCAAAGAGATTCTACACAAGAAACTCTAAATCAAATTCATCTCAAATCACTCAAATATGGCTCTATGAGATCTTGGGGTTTTGCTCTCGCAAGAATACCTCGAATGGGTGCTTGAGCAACAACAAAACCCTCCTAGCTCTGCCCCTTTTATAGCCCCTCAAGAAAACTAGCCGTTGGAGGGTAGAATGGGGTAAAAACGCAGGAAACCCGGTGCACCGCCCTACTAGGGCCGGTAGCACCGGTCTTTAGGCCAACGGCTAGAAAAACTAGCTGTTACTCAGAAAATCCGGTGCTACCGGGCTTCGGGCGGTAGCACCGAGCCTTTTTTCTTTTTCTCGGGCTAAAAACACGAGTTCTGGACTTTTTACACCGCCCTTTGGGCCAGTAGCACCGCTCGGGCCGGTGCTACCGCCCTACTAGGGGCGGTGCTACCACTGGTCCAGGCACTAAAACACTTATAATTTTTTACTCCGAACTCCGATTTAGGTGATTTTTGATTCTATGCGAAGCTTATCACGAGGGCTACAATCTTCACCTATTTTAAAGATTTAATAAACCATAGATATTTTTAAATATCACAAAAATAAAGACTATAATGTAGTCACTCAAGTGCAAAATCTGATTTTCTCGAAATCCCTCACATGGACTTGATCAAGAGCGTGACTATAAGCTAGTAAGAGTCAATAAGATCCAATCTTATGCCATTTTGTGATCAACTCATGATCAAAACAATTTGCAAAACACATTTGCAAATAAACCGAGAACCCATGAGATTAATCCTCTAGCCATGTAAGGATCAACACATGATCCCGACACTTTGCAAAACACATTTGCAAATGCCAACACATGCTCTAGGATCAAAACTATAACCTCTAGATTATTTGCAAAACACATTTGCAAATAGAAAAATCATAAACTTTACTTTGTGTCGGGACCGGATTTCCGAATCCGAACCCTCTGTGTATAACCCGTGCTAGTCCAGGAAAAGCTAGCACACACAATGAAAACAGTGATGACAACACATCCATATCACGAAGCACATAATATTAATTAATCAAAAGAGTATTAGCCTTATGGCAAATTATTACAAATAAGCAGCATCATGGCTTGAGTTCAATAAGAAACAACGGAAATGAAATAAAAAAAGCAGGGTAAGCCCATCCATTTGCCCAACAGGCAATCAACTGGGGTTCGCGTCCTAGCATTCTGGATCGCCTTCGTCATAACCATAAGCATAGAAATCGTAGTCATCTTCAGCTTCTGCACACTCTTCTGTGGAAAATTGGGGATGTTGCAAGGGTGAGCACAAAATGTACTCCGCAAGTCTTGGAAACATAATGCATGATAACTATATGCAAGGCTAAACAATCGAAGGCATAATATGGCTCTTTTAGCATAAAGCAAGGTTTAACTGTAAATACCAATAGTAATTTCACAAAGCATCATTTGATCAAAATGTAATTGAATAGTAATTGAATTTGATATGACAATTAAAGCAGGTTCTAGCTACCTGACTGGCTCCATCTGCCAAACCATAACCCGAGAGTTCCATATGCTCACGGATTCCTAAACCATCATTTTCCTTTAAAACAAAACTATGAAATCTACAATGTGTAAGCGTACCTCGCCTGCCCTTGACCGTGGGCACGGCTACTTAAGTAGTTTTAACTCTGCAGAGTGTGTACGCTTTACCCACAAGACATGATCGACTCTTGTTGCCATGCAATTAACACACTTCCTTTGGTGTGTCGACAGAGAGATCATGACAAGGCCTTTACAATGCACAACCTCACTATTAACATCGCCAGCTAAGGTTTCACTGCTGTTAGGGTTCTAGCTGCCCAGTACATAAGCCCCCCTCTTGCGCCTGCCAACATCTGGCACTCACCAACTTGCGAAGCTAATAATGAGACGTACAAATTATTTAGCCAGGTCGTACCCATATAGACTTGTGGTTGTACGGTAGTGCTTGGTGCATGATAACACATGCTTCGGTCCTTAATTGACTAGGGCGGAATATTCACATACCAAGGTCTCGTGCTTTCTGTACCCGCCAAACATCCATCTGCCCTTGTCTAAACCATATTTTTCACTTTATTTCATTTAAATAACAGCAGAAACACCAATCGTTGCGACTCTACAAATAAGTTTCCACAATGTTTGAAGTGATTCCCATAATGGCATAATACCAAAATGTTTAAGCTGAACTAAGCAATTCTACCGTTCCATGCTAATCTACTGGTTATCACCAAATAAAATATCTAGTATTATCTAGGGTGACAAAGGTTTGACATGATTAATGTCAATGAGGGTATAACAAAGCTGGCATTTAACTAAACCCTAAAACTATATTTAAAGTACATTGCATAAAAGTAAGCATGCATAATTTTAAACAACATAAGCCTTTTTTATAAAATTTGGGATCAATATGTTCAAGGAAGACTTGCCTTCGTTGCCTCTTGCTCGTTCTACCTCTGACTGCTGATTCGCTTGAACTTCGACTGCGTCGTATACACGCGAAACGAGGCAAATAAATAAAAACAAATTCAAACAAAATTCAAAAATTGAAAAGAATGGTACTATAAGATAGATCTTGAATTTAGATGAATTTAAAAATTTGAATCACTGGAATCGGAGCTCGAACGAAGGAGAACGGGCTCCTGGAAGATTCCCAGATCAGAAATTCAGAAAAATCAGAAAGGCTGACACGTGGCGAGACGTGATTGGCTGGAATTTTTGATTTTCTGGAAAATCATAAAAAGAAAAACAAAAGCCGACTGACATGTGTGGCCCACATGTCAGTGCCTGGGTCCACGATGAACTGGGTGCACCAAGGCGGCTCAAGATGACGCGGTGGACTTGATGACGAGGACGCCACGAGGCGCCGACGTGACTTCCATGTGGGGCTAGGGAGCACGTGGTGGCTGACGCGGGATGCTGAGGTGGCGGCCGACGTGGGCTTGCCATGGGTCGTGCATCCAGCGGCTCGAGTGAATCGGACAGTGGAGAGGCAAGGCGACGGGCAGCGAGGACGTGGCGCGATCGGGAGCGCACACGGAAGATCAGACGACCAAGATATAGCAATGTAGGTCGACGGCGAGGGCGATGGCGCAACTTACCGGAGCCGAGGAAGATGGCACGGGATGCGGCATAAGAGCGACGGATCGGCTCGGGTTTTTGGGGCAAAAGAACGCGGGCGACACGGGGAGTTCGGCGGTGCATGCGATGGTGGCGGAGGCTCACCGGAGAAGGAGATCGTCTCGACGGAAGGCTTCGGCGGCGGCGGAGGACTTCGGCGAGCTCGTGCGCGAAGACGACGACGCCTCAGGCTAAGCGGGTAGGGCGGCGGGTGCGACAGACAACGGGGATTCTCGGAGGGGGTGCAGCGGCATTTATAGCCCTTGGGAGGTGTGCTGGGCGAGGACTTCGAGATGGCGGCTAGGGTTATGGCTTTCAGCAACGGCGTGCACGCGCGGTGAGTGAAATTTGGTCAACCGAGGCGCCATGGAGTGAGCCGCGAGCGAGATGGGTCAAGGCGACGCGAGCGGCCGAGCAGAGCGGGCAATGAGGAAAAAAACGGGCAATAAGATTCGCCTAGGAGGATTTTCGAAATAAAAACATTTTCCGAATTAATGAAATTCCAGAAATTCAAATAAAAGCAAATAAATTCAGAAAAATCTCCAAAAATTCAAAAAAAAATCCTTGAGGCGTAATGAACCCAACTAAAACTGAAAATCTTTTGTTTGCTGAATAGATTAGTCAAATTAAATCCTTTCATAAATAGAAAATTCAAATTAAACTGAAATTAATTCAAAAAAATGCAAAGGTTCATTTTCAAATTTAAACATTCTAAAACTCAATTCTTTGGAATGTCACACTTAGCCTTGTGATGATCAACACATGATTAAATCATAAGCTAAAACACCGATGCATGAGCTCTCACCTTTTGCAACACATGCAAAACTTAGTGAAGGACCGAGATGGCGAACAGAGGGGGGGTGAATGGTCGCAAATAAAAATTCCCCCAAAATACTCCAACAAAAACCTTGACAAGATCGCTCAAAAGGAATTGTGAAAAACCCGAAAAACTAGACAACTATGTGTACCCCAAGCTTGCATGGATAAGTACCATAAAATATGTGGGGATTTTTGAGTCATAATCCTGGTTGTCTAGTGTCCAAAATAAAGAGGAATCAATTCAAACTCTTGCTTTTAGAAAGGACATCAATTCAAATCACAAAAGTCACTTTCAGAAAAGCAAAAGCAGGATTTCCAGAACTTGTCCTCAATTTGCACAGGAGGTTGGTGGGTTTCTGTAGCTCACAAAATTTTGAGACTTTTTCTCCCTGTGAGAATTAGAGTCGTGAAGAACTCCACCAAATTTCTCCTCAAAAAGCCTTACAGAAAAAACAGGAAAAATCGAAGAACACAGTCTGGTCAAAAACTTCGAGCAGAAAGTTTGGGTCTCGGTTTTCACCTCATGACACCCAAACGGTGCAACAAGTGAACTCCAAATTTTTTCTGTAAGCGGATATCAGAGTCCCGCACCTCCTCCAATAAGAATCACTCAAAAAGGATTTTTCTATATTTTTACAAAAATCAAACACTGACTGCTGCGCGAAGAACAAGTTCAGAACAAAGTTGGAACTTGAAAGAAAAGATGTTCTCTACTCAATCCAAGAGTGCAAAAGAGATGTAAAACCATATGAACACACTCAAAACATCCAAGAACAGCAGCATTTAGAAGGAGGGAGGCAAATCCAAATTACTTGAAAGTAAATTGCGGAATGTAATTATGCGGGAAAGTAAATGCTGAATTTAAATTATGTAAAGTAAAGACATAATGTAAATACGCAAAATAAATTCAGAGGTGGATGAATAAAACTTTCATTTCTGGAAGGGAGGTTACAAAGCCTCACATTCATGTGGGCAAAGCTCAAATGAGCATCAAAACCTCAACACCTTCAAGGAGAGGAGGCTACCCTCCACCCCTATTTATACTACTCTTGGGCCACCTACCACCCTTGGATGAGTCCTCAACCCTAGAGCACTCATCTAAGGGCTAGGATTAACCCACACACACAGCCATGCAAGGGCTAACCCAAAACCCACACACATACCGGGTTTTCTTGCACGGTTTTCAAAGCATACTACCTAGACCCGCTAACCTATCAACTAGACCTCAATCCGACGGTCCTCATTGATCCACGCTGCATCTAGCTAGCATCATCTCCTTTCCTTGTCTTCTTGACTTGCCCGGACTCCGCCTCCGATCATCTTCCGCGATCTCCCAACCGTCTGGACCTCCGACGCCTCGCCTAGTCCCGGCCATCCTTCGCCTCACCATGACCTAGCACCGTCGTCCCGCAACCATCAAAGACAAGGAAACTCCTCACATAGCAATGCCCACAAAGATGTGCAATAAACCATCCAACTCATCACTACCGCGTCCCATACGACCAGATCGCCACTCTGGCAGAGATAACTCAAATTGCTTCATTTTGAAAATCAATCCAAATCAAACTCAAACTTGAGCACACCTTGCTCAAATAAAGTCAAATACTCATCACAAATATGGATGGACCTCCACATGGTCCTTCAATCTCCCCCTTGATGAGTATATTGACAAACCACACAAAAGGCATAAATTTGAGTTTGAAGAAAATGAAGAGGAAAACAATTTTTAGTTGTAAAGTCAAACTTGGTCCAAAGATAGAAATTAGTACCATGACCAATTTGACAAAGAGGAATTTAGATTTTAGAGTTAAATTTAAGAAAGAGCAAGTTTTCAACAAAAACTCTAAAATCCAACTAAACATGTCAAATGTGATTATGAGATTATGATCCAAATGTAGTAGTAGCATAGTTTTACAAAGATCATAATAACCAAATAAGCATTCACATTTTTATCTTTTAGTGATGCCTTTTCTACGTTTTCTCCCCTTTGGCAATATAGGCATCAATTTTTTTATGTATGCATGAAATGCAATCGAAAGAGCTTTGAAGATTATCCAATTGATCACAATGACAAGATATGACACCAAGCTAGTCAATTTTTAGATTAGACTAGTCTAGGATATGTCCAAGTGCAAATACAAGCTTAGATTTGAATATTTCATTTTTATCAAGATTTGACAAGTGCAACACTTAGCTTTAGTTTCAAAAATAGAAGAATAGCCACTCTAAGGATCAAAAGGAAAACCTAGAGTTCAACCTACTCAACACGCTGGGGAATCTAGAAGAGCATACAAGGTCCTTCGGCTCATTTATCACTTAATGCAAATTTTGATTTATCATCATACAAGACATGGCGGGTGCAAATGTTTGACATTATTTGCATTCTTTACCCACATATGTCTTTGTTTTTAATTTATTTGCATTTTCTTTTGACAACCAATTGACTCAAGCCGTATGCGACCATCTCAAGATGAACTCTTAAGAGGATGGTCTAGGTCAAACACGATGTATTCCAAGTTCATCCCAAGTGCAATGGGAAGCGGTCTTGTGAATACAAGGTGTTGAGTCGAATGTGCACAAGAAGAGTCAATTTTGTTTAATTTTCATTTTTAGCACAACGATTCATGAGCAATTGAAGGACTCTAGCATGGATCAAACTAGTTTCACCCAAGTTGCTATAGGGACTCTAGAGAACTCCTAAATTTCTCAAATTATGGCACAAACCTCTAGAGAAGAAACCTAGCAAGTAAAAGCAACAAGTTTCATCAAGTTTTTCATTTAAGGCTTATTTCATTTTTAAGCTTAGCAAGTTAAATGAACTTGGACATACCTAAGCTAGTGATTTTCTTCAAATGATGTAGCATGGTGTATAGCATGAAGAAGAAATCAATTGCATAATAGACAAAGCTCATAAAATGAAAATGCAGTCTAAATGCAATGCATGAACAGATTCCCAAACTCCCCTCAACAAATGAATCAATTTTAAGCTCAAATCTGTTAAAGTTGAGTTATTATCAAGATTAGGCATAAAGAAAACCCGAATGAACTCAATAATAACTAAAAAGCAGAATGAGGAGAAGAAGTCGAGAAACGCAAAACTGGATGGCTATAGAGCATAGAAAAGATAGAAGAGACTCACTACGGCTCAGACTCGCTCTTATCTTCCCAAAGGATCGACATAGGAAGTCGACTCTAGATCCCAACTAAGGAGTGCACATGCACTCTGCCTACCTGGAGGCCCAATACCGCTAGACTTATAAGACGTGAGGGAACTCAACCTAGAGAGAAGAGAGAACAACTAATCACGCATGATAGCAACCTAAAGCACAAGATAAGAGGTCAATGCAAGGCATGCCGAAGTCTAAGTGAGTGAACTTAACTCAAGAAAACAAGCCCAAAGTCACCCGAAGAAACACAAAGAAAAGAAAAGTGGAAGAAAACATATAATACATAATATACAAACCACTCCTCACGAAAGGCCGTAAGGGCTCACGACTCCAAGCTCACTCCTCAAGGCAACAAATCTGAGCTATCCAAAGGCTTGGTGAAAATATCGGCTAATCAAGGTCACTCTCTGAATCAAGCGCGATATCTCCCTTCTCCACATGGTCTCTAAGGAAGTGATATCTAATATCAATGTGCTTGGTCCGAATGTTGCATCTGGTTTTTAGCAATGCAAATAGCTGAAGTGTTGTCACAAAAAGTGGCACACTCTCTATCTCTAACCCATAGTCCCGTAAGGTCGATCTCATCCAGAGCACTGCTACAAAGAACTAGTCTGCACAACATACTCGGCCTCGGTGGATCAGGCAACTCGGATCGCTTCCTAGATGACCAAGAAACAAGAGAAGTGCCAATGAATTGGCAAGTGCCAGAAGTGCTCTTCCTATCTATCCTACACCAAAGAAAGTCGGCATCGAAAAAGGCTCTAAGAGATAGACAAGAAGACGAAGAGTACCAAATACCATAATCAGTGGTAGCACGAAGGTACCTGAAGATGCGCTTGACCACCTGGCGGTGAGAGGCGCGAGGAGAAGCTTGAAATCGAGCGCACGCACACACAAAGAAAATGTATGTCCGGCCTCGAAGCGTTGAGGTACAAGAGGAGCCGATCATGCTCAAACTCCTTTTGATCGCAGAGCTCACCATCCTCATCGGGCTCGAGGACAGCAGTGGTGGCCATAGGAGTCATCACCGGCTTCCCATCGACATGTCGAACGCCTCAGAGGTCACGGGTATATTTGCCTTGATGCAAGAAAGTACCCTCCCGAGTCCGCTTGATTTGGAAGCCAAGAAAGTAGCTCAACTCGCCCATCATACTCATCTCAAACTCAGGCTCATCACCTCGTAAAACCGAGACACAAGCGAATGAGATGAGCCACCAAAATTATATCGTCCACATAACCGACAAGAAGAAAATGAGACTCATGGTGTCGATGAATGAGTTTTGTCTACTATGCCCATTTTGAAGTCATGGTGAGAAGATAAGACTTGAGCCTCTCATACCATGCTCTGGGGCTGCTTGAGTCCATACAAAGCTTTGGAGAGCTTGTATACATGACTCGAAACTTGGGGTTCTCGAATCTCGGAGGTTGTTTGACATAAACCTCTTCCTCAATATAGCCATTGAGGAATGCACTCTTGACATCCATTTGATAGGGCTTGAAGCCCCGAGTTGCAGAGAATGCAAGCGGGATCCTAATAGCCTCTAGTCTAGCTACAGGGCAAAGGTCTCTCAAAGTCAAGACCTCAACCTCGAGAAAAGCCCTGCAACTAGCCTAGCCTTGTTGCGAATGACAACCCCATCCTCACTCTGCTTGTTTTTGAACACCCACTTGGTCCCAATGACATTATGACCGGATGGGGCTCGACAAGTCGCCATACCTTGTTCCTCTCAAAGTTCTCAAGTTCTCATGCATAGCATTAATCCATGATTCATCGGATAATGCATGAAAAACATCTTTCGGCTCAAAGGAGGCAACGAAGGCAGAGTGGAGGCAGAATCGACAAACTCGATTTTGAGCGAGTGACGCGCTCAAACAGATCACCAATGATCCGATCGGTGGATGAGCTTCGGATATGACGGGAGGACCGAGGCGTAGTGGCCTCTACCTCATGCATGAAGAGGTAGGAGCAGAGCCACTAGTCAAGGAGAGTCGGAAGGCAAGGGTGGTCACTCGAGGTGCGTAAATGGAAACAGAGGCACCTCGGGTAAAGAGGAACTGGATCCGGTGGAACACCATCATCTCCATCATCCTCATCTTCTACAAAGATGGTCTCGGAGGGATAAGAAGAGCTCAAACATCGTGTCTAGCTCTGGGCTAGCCTCATCGAAGGTCACATCACGGTCTCTATGATCCTATGCGCATCAACACCTGCACTTATAGCTACGAGAAGAAGTCGAGTAACCTAGAAAGATACCATCGTAAGAGCGAGACTCAAACTTATCTAGGTTACGGACTTCAAGATAAAACACTTGCATCCAAAACGCGAAAATGAGACACACCGGGCTTTCGCCATACCTCAACTCATAAGAAGTGCGATGCAAATGTGCTCTCAAAACACGCGATTAGAAACATGGCAAGCGGTAGCTATAGCCTCACCCAAAACTTCCTAGAGTATCAGACTGCTTAGCATCGTCCCGCCATCTCAACCGTGGTCCTGTTCTTCCTTTCCACTACGCCATTCTGCTGAGGAGCGTAGGAGAAGAGAACCGATGCTCTAAACCGCACTCCACACAAAAACTCTCAAAGTAGGAATTCTTGAACTCAGTGCCATTATCACTGCAGATAGCTCGTAATGCACCGGGAGCTCAATAGACAACATATCTTGATCAAACCCTCAAGTGAGAAAAGTCTCATCCTTCGAGGCCATGAAGAATACCCAAGAGAATCTAGAAAATCATCAACGATGACAAGAACATACCACTTCCTCCCGCCGATCGCACTCTAGCCGGACCAACAAAGGTCCATATGTAAAAGCTGCACGGTGCATCACCATCACTACGGATCGGAGGATGAGAAGCAAGAACCATCTTGCCATGTCGGCAAGGAGAGCAAACTAAGTCTTTGACCATCTTGAGTTTGGGCAAACCCGAATGAGATCGTGGTCGCTAACTCGGGTCAAATGATCAAAACCAATGTGACCAAGTCTCCTATGCCGAATGAGAGATCACGGACTCGAAGCAATCAAACATCGAAGAGAGTCTCCGGAAGAAGCGTAAAAATCAGCACGAAAGACTCTCCCAAATCTAGAAATCCCAAGAACTAACCCTCCCGATGAATCAAGGATTCTACAGCATTACTCTTGAAGCTTACCTCGAAAGAGTCATCGATAAGTCGAGAAACAGAGAGCGATTGTATTGCGACTTACTTACTAAGGCAACATCTTTAAGAATGAAATTTTGGTTAATGCAGATGGTACCTTTAGCAATGACTCTACTCAAGATGCATCCCCAAAAGTGATTAACTCATCACCGGGGCTCGGACTAGGAAGAGAACCAACGAGAATCTCCGGTCATATGACGAGAACAACCGAGTCAACAATCCAAACATCGCCCTTCCCCATCCGGATTTAACTGATCAAGACACAAGAGAGAAAGATGACTCAAGATCGGGATAGAGTGAAGACTTAGGAACCCAATATCAACCATACGACACCTCAGTACCACCACGTAAGAAGATCGACTCGAGTGTCTCTCTGACGCCAACTCTCACACGATCGGGAGCAACTCGTAGATAATCTAGAGTCAAATCGGGTTGGCACGCTGTGGTGCAAAAGCCGACCATCCCAAAAAGGTGCTGGATCTCCTACCGAGAAAACACCTCACGCCACGATATCTACCTCGATGGGAAAACGAGGAATATCAAGAGGACGGCGGAAAGATCGACTACGAACAGCTCCGGACTAAAACTCAAGAACTAGCATGAAAACCAAGTCCTCGACGCCGCCCAAAACAAAGCGACTCTCTAACTGTCTAGAAGCGGTGTGTGTCTTAGGAGCACTCAAAGTCCGGGATGACCACGAATACCCTAAGAGCAAACAACGCTCACGCCGAGTGATCTTGGCGCGCCTGAAGCAGAAATCTACTAGGTGACCATCCTTCTTACAGAAGGTGCATGTGTACTTCGCCTTGCTAGAGGCAGAAGCAATAGGAGTAACACCCTTCTGGTCAGAAGTCCTATGGACAACCCCAGCAGACCTAAACACGGTGGTACTCACTCTGGGAGCTACCACAATCTCACCACTCTTGGAGCCGCGCACAATGGTGGGAGGATGCGCCCGAGCGTGCTCCAAGGGATCAAATCCTAGACCTTGATTGAATCTACTAATCTTGGATTGGTCTAGAATAAGATTGAGCTTCTTCTTGCCTCCAACAAACTTCTCGAGAGTGCTCATAAGATACTGGCAATCTCGGAAGAAAGAAGCACAAGAAGAACAGGGGGAAGGAGAGGAAGAAGAACCAGAAAGATGAGCTCTCTCAGCACGTGCATTTTTCTCCTCAAAGACGGCCGCCTCAATCTTGAGGGCCTCACAAGAAACGCAAGGAGCATCTCTAATTCTATGGGCTTGGTCTTCTAATTTCTTCCTAAGCTCGACATGGATTTTATCCAAGTCCCCCACAATCTCAGTACATCGCAAGCAATATTTTTGTGACTTATCTAGTAAGTCCTTAGCAAGTTTAGCACACTTGACATTCTGTGGTTTCATTGTCAAGTTTTAATTGCTTACACCCTCACATGAGTCGACTGGGTCCTTAGAAGCATGTGATTCAAGTTCATTGTTTCTAGCGAAAGCTTCCTAATGTGTTCGCCATGGCATCAATTTCGCAAGCAATTTAGGGCAATTAGAGCATGATGGAGTGGAGTGAGCATGAAGAAAACTAGCCTCAACAGAATAGCATCAACAGAACTAGTGCTAGCATTCTTCAACCTAAGACCATCAAGTTCAACAAGCACACTATCATGTATGGTCCTTAGGTTCTCCAACTCCACAAGAATAGCATCACACAAAGAGCAATCATCGGTGACTCGGGAGGAGAAGATCTAAGTGAAGCTAACTCCCGAGTCAAGGTACCTACTTCCTTCTCAAGCTCCGTACACCTAGCTCTAGCTCTAGCATGAAATTTTCCTAATTTGCGTAAAGCTTCGCTGAGTGGTCATAGGAGGTACCTCGTCCGAGTCATTTGAGAGCTCGAGTCGCTGATGTCGTTGGTGTCGCCATGAAGCACATGCCGAGAAGTCGTCGCCGCTTTCTTCTCTTGCGGATCATCCTCGCCTCGTCGCTCCATGTCTCCGTGTCGGAGAGGTTGATGTCGCAAGCGCGGCGAGGACGCGTGGAAGAGCTTCTTGTTCTTGGAGAAGTTGCGGTACTTCTTCTCGTGCGCCGATTCACGAACCGGAGGCTTCTTGTTGCGTTCTTGTCGGTGTAGTCATTCTTGCCCGAACCGCCAACGTCGTTCTTGCCCTTCTCCGCTTGGGACAGTTCGCCCAAATGTGGTTGGGGCCACCACACTCAAGCGGTGATCATGCCACCTCTCTTCTTCTCTCTCACCCTCTTGTATGCATGAGAAAACTTGCGGCGAGAAGAGCAAGCTCATTTTCCGAAATTTTTCCAGCTTGGTCATCGCTAGCTCGCAAAGGCGGAAAGAGAGAAACCAATAGAAGGATCGGAAGAAGAAGATCCAATGGGATCGGTGACCAAAGCCATCGATCGAGATTTCGTCTTCCGAGAGACGACATCGATCTCATGAGTCTTGAGGCGGAATAAAGCCCGTCAAGAGTCGAGTCGATAAGTCGGTGGTGTCCTTGATGGTGGTCACCTTCATCTCCCAAACCCAAGGTCGAGTGCGGTCAAGAAATGCCGAGCATTGTCCGAGTCGGGTATATGCAACCAACCGCTCGAGGTCGCTCAAAATCTTTGTAAACCGACCAAAACACTCGTCGAGACTCTCACCGCGCGTTGATCAAACTTGTTGTACTCGCGCTTGAACTGTCCTCCTCACGCCTTGATTTGAGTAGAGCCCTCATGGTAAGCATCGAGGTTACCCAAATCTCGTGAGCGGAGCGAAGGTGAGAAATCCTATCATACTCACCGCGGCTAAGACCTCAGATGAGAATGTTTCTTGCCTTAGCATTCGCCTCAACGCCAACCATATTGATGGCCGTGACATTTTCATCGCCAGGAACCTCATACGGAGTTTCACCTTCCGCCATATCGTAGCCCAGGCGTGATGTATGACTCCATTCGGGACTTCCAAAAAGGAAAATCAACTCCATTAAAGATGGGAGGCTTGGTGGAATATTTGTCCGTCGCCATGGCTCCTGAGACCGGTCAAGATCTATGGAAGAGCAAAACCGGCTCTGATACCAATTGAAGGACCGAGATGGCGAACAGAGGGGGGGTGAATGGTCGCAAATAAAAATTCCCCCAAAATACTCCAACAAAAACCTTGACAAGATCGCTCAAAAGGAATTGTGAAAAACCCGAAAAACTAGACAACTATGTGTACCCCAAGCTTGCATGGATAAGTACCATAAAATATGTGGGGATTTTTGAGTCATAATCCTGGTTGTCTAGTGTCCAAAATAAAGAGGAATCAATTCAAACTCTTGCTTTTAGAAAGGACATCAATTCAAATCACAAAAGTCACTTTCAGAAAAGCAAAAGCAGGATTTCCAGAACTTGTCCTCAATTTGCACAGGAGGTTGGTGGGTTTCTGTAGCTCACAAAATTTTGAGACTTTTTCTCCCTGTGAGAATTAGAGTCGTGAAGAACTCCACCAAATTTCTCCTCAAAAATCCTTACAGAAAAAACAGGAAAAATCGAAGAACACAGTCTGGTCAAAAACTTCGAGCAGAAAGTTTGGGTCTCGGTTTTCACCTCATGACACCCAAACGGTGCAACAAGTGAACTCCAAATTTTTTCTGTAAGCGGATATCAGAGTCCCGCACCTCCTCCAATAAGAATCACTCAAAAAGGATTTTTCTATATTTTTACAAAAATCAAACACTGACTGCTGCGCGAAGAACAAGTTCAGAACAAAGTTGGAACTTGAAAGAAAAGATGTTCTCTACTCAATCCAAGAGTGCAAAAGAGATGTAAAACCATATGAACACACTCAAAACATCCAAGAACAGCAGCATTTAGAAGGAGGGGAGGCAAATCCAAATTACTTGAAAGTAAATTGCGGGAATGTAATTGCGGGAAAGTAAATGCTGAATTTAAATTATGTAAAGTAAAGACATAATGTAAATACGCAAAATAAATTCAGAGGTGGATGAATAAAACTTTCATTTCTGGAAGGGGAGGTTACAAAGCCTCACATTCATGTGGGCAAAGCTCAAATGAGCATCAAAAACCTCAACACCTTCAAGGAGAGGAGGCTACCCCTCCACCCCTATTTATACTACTCTTGGGCCACCTACCACCCTTGGATGAGTCCCTCAACCCTAGAGCACTCATCTAAGGGCTAGGATTAACCCACACACACAGCCATGCAAGGGCTAACCCAAAACCCACACACATACCGGGTTTTCTTGCACGGTTTTCAAAGCATACTACCTAGACCCGCTAACCTATCAACTAGACCTCAATCCGACGGTCCTCATTGATCCACGCGGCATCTAGCTAGCATCATCTCCTTTCCTTGTCTTCTTGACTTGCCCGGACTCCGTCTCCGATCATCTTCCGGCGATCTCCCAACCGTCTGGACCTCCGACGCTCCTCGCCTAGTCCCGGTCATCCTTCGCCTCACCATGACCTAGCACCGTCGTCCTGCAACCATCAAAGACAAGGAAACTCCTCACATAGCAATGCCCACAAAGATGTGCAATAAACCATCCAACTCATCACTACCGCGTCCATACGACCGCATCGCCACTCTGGCAGAGACAACTCAAATTGCTTCATTTTGAAAATCAATCCAAATCAAACTCAAACTTGAGCACACCTTGCTCAAATAAAGTCAAATACTCATCACAAATATGGATGGACCTCCACATGGTCCTTCACTTAGCTCCATACAAAAACCACATAAACCAAATTACATGAGCTATCTCTCTTTTGCAACACATGCAAATCCATATCTCCATGCAAAAACCAAATCGATTAGGATTCAATTAAGAAGCAAGCATGAGCTCTCTTATTTGCAACACATGCAAATACTTAGCTCATGCAAGAACCAAATAGAGAGTGAGCTAGAGTGAACCGGATTGAGTTCATCAACACATGATGAAGCTCAAGCTAAAATACTTAACCCCTCTTAATAGTACGACACCTAACTAGCAACCCGGTCTCCCATCCAAACACCGAGACCAGTAAAAGACTAGGAACACATCCTTAGCCCTAGCTAGTTATACCTTTGCCTCTAGCACATCCACTTGGAGCTTTTATGATTTCCATCTTCTCTTCAAGTCGGGATCTTTGTCTTGTTCATCAACACATGATGAACTCCCCTTGTCTTAGCTTCGGGATCCTCTCTTAATGCTTATCAACACATGATGATGTCTTTGTCCCGTTCATCTATCTCAACCTTGCACTTAACCTATTTCAAACTTATTAAAAGTGTTAGTCCAAAACACATGGTTGTCTCAACCATCATTGCACTCCATTAACACATAATGGATGCTCCCAAGATCCTTTGATGATTGACCACAACCCAAAGACAAATGATTGAAGGATTAATTGTGTCTTGAGTATACTAATGCAACTAATGCTTCATATACTCAAGAACTTTCGATTGCCCTAAGATCAACAAAGTGAACCATCAACATATGACTAGTTCTTTGTTGATTGAATGGCAACCGAACACAATTTAAATTGTATTTAAATTGTTATGAGTATATATTAACTACACAAGTTTCTTATATTCAATTCGATGGAGTCCAAAAGTAATGATCCAATTTATATGGAGTGGTGAAAGGGATCAATACTCTTAAGACCATTAATTATATAATAAACTCTGTTAGATGTGTGCATGCAAATAATTGAACTTGAATCAATATGCACATATTCAATTTTTGATTGCTTTGAAGTCTATCCTATATTGCCATGAGTATACTACAACTACACAAGTTAAATATACTCAAATGGTTGTTTCAAAGTAATGATCCTTAATATAGAAAGATGGATTAGATCAATATTATTGAAACTTCAAGATTAAGCATGAACTCTTCCTAAATGTGTGCATTCATGTATATATAGAGTCGGAAACAAAATGCACATCTTAAGGTTAAAACAATGATGAAGTTCACCCTTTATCTTGAATCCAAGAAATATATCTAGAAATAATAAAGTTGCATTAGATACATATCTTTTGGATTTCCATTTTTCTTTTTCACGAGACTATTCAAAAATATACTCAATAAACATGTTAGTCTCACATTTAGATTTATCAATAAAATCATAACATATTTGACATCAAAAAATGCAACAAAATATAATATTATGAACTCGAATACATACCTTTGATATTTCCATCTTTTTCATCCAAAAGAGAGTAATAAGAGTTAAGCTCAATAAAAGAGTTAGTCTCATAAAAGATTTGTCATTAATTAACAATTGAGACTAGTCAATATTATGATTTTATTAGTGTGATAGCACCAACGCAACCCACTGCCATCCGGGCCCGGTTTGTTAGTGTGATAGCACCAACGCAAGCCTCTGCCATTCGGGGCCAGCTGTCAGTGCGGGCTGAGTTCAAATGAGCTCTCGCACCAATAGCAGAAAGGCGTATCCTAAGTACTGAAAGCGTATTTTTGATTTTTGGTCCAATTTCTTTAACTGATTCAATTCAATTAGCTATAACTTTTGAACCATAGCTCCAAATTGAATGAAATAAATTTCTATATTCATATACAATAATGTAGTTTCAGAATATGCAATAATATTTAATTTTTCACCTAAGTTTAAATTACTTGAATTTAAGTTTGCAAGAAACCTTAATATGGCCACTATTGCAAGTATAAAAATGTAACTCCTAAAAATATGAAATAGATTTATAAATGCTTGTGAGACCATAATAAAAGTCTGGCACTACCGCATCTGTATGGCGGTAGCCCCGGACCCCAGCACTACCGACCCTATGTGAGCGGTAGTGCCGGTCTGGCTAGTCTGTTTTGAAATTTTTGATTTTTCAAAATTGACTTTGGGATATCTTTTTATTGGAGTGTTCTTTTTCAAAATTTCCTTTTGGAAAAGATTTTTATGATCCCAAAGTATCTTTGTGCAAATTTTCAAATCATTTGAAAATATTTGACAAAGATTTGATTATTCAAAGTGGTATCCTCGAATTGATACCAGACTTTATGATTTTGAGCTATTTTTGAGGATCTCATGATCATGAAAATTGATTCTCCATTAAGTGGTATTAAATGAAAAATTATCAATTCTTGGAGATCAAAAGGAATCATTTGTTGAATCCTCTCTCGGAGCTCAAATGAAGTTGTTCTTGATTGCTCTGATATCTTTTCTAGTGGTATCAAATTGACTCTTTTGAATTGATTTTATGTGGTATCTACTTGGACTCTTCAAGCAAGAGATTTTCAAAAAAAAGCTTGTGCATGTTCAAATGCAAATATCTCTTCCATGTTTCATCTCTTGAATCGTATGAGAGCTTATTTTAATCAAGTTTTTTGTATTTTTCTCCAAGTGGTATCTCTAATGTTTGCTCTGATACCTTCAAATTTCTCTAAATCTTTGAAAGTTCTTTTTCAAAAACAAAATGAAGCTAAGGGGTATTAATTCCTAACAAGTGGTATCTTCCACTTCCTTTCTTTTTATGGATTTTTACAAGTGGTATCTTCCCCTACCCCTTATGCATTTTTATGATCTTTCATGAGACTTCAAACTCATATGGATGAGTTCCCCATTTGAAGCCCAATTGTAAGTTCAATCTCTCAAGGACTCTCTGTGTGAGATCCCTTGTATATTGAATTATTTAAAAAGGGATAAATTCATATTGAGTTTATTTTGAATAAAAATGCTTTATTCAATAAATGTTTTATTTGACAATTCTTATCTTACAAGTGTTTCTTCAAGAAAGGCCTCTTGAGATTTTCTTTATTGGTACTTTGTCTCTCAAGTGGTATCTCATGCTAAATGATCTTTAAGTGGTATCTCTTTCATATAGTATCACTTGAAGAAATATTTACATATGGTATAATTTGAAAAATAAGCATTACAAGTGGTACAAGTTTCTTGTTCTCTTCAAAAGTGGTACTACAAGTGATGCTTCTTCAAAAGCCTTCTTTCAAGTGGTTTTATTGAAAATTTGTATCAAATTGGTATCAGGCTTTCTTTTAAAAAATTCCTCGTTTAAACCCTATTAGGCAATTAAGGACTCTTCAAGTGAGTCATGATGCATTATTGAAAAGCCTAATAAAATGAGGAGTATTATTTGAATATGTTTCAAATAATCTTTTTGTGGTTAACTCTAAATATGGCATCTTTTCAAGTGGTTTACTCTTTTAGGCCATATTTCAAAAGTTCGCAAAAATATTGGTTTTCATTCTTTAAAACCAAAATTCCTTGAAATGTTCATATGAGTTTTTTTTCAAATCCTTTTATGACCTAAATTCGATTATTTCCCTTGTCAAGCTCTATACTCTTTCACTTAGCACTCGATGTTTACAAGTGGTATCTTTGATGCCCAAAAGACCTCCTTTTTGGATTGGTTTTCCATTTTTGGTGTTTAATTCCAAAAGGGGAGAAAATTTGTGAGTGCCTATTTTCCCTTATTTGAAATGTTATTTTAAAGAGGAAAAATTTGTGAAATGATTTGAGAGTTTAACAAATGGTATAAGAGCTTTGATTTATTGATTAAGGGGGAGCTTTATTTCAATGCAAAAGGGGGAGATGCAAAATTTGAATGTTTTTCATCCAAAAGTGGAATTAATATAGGATTTGTCATCAATCACCAAAAAGAGGGAGATTGTAAGTTCAAACTCCATTGGTTTTGGTGATTGGTTTTAGATTAATGCTTAATCATTGTTTAATAACAAATCTAATCTTTAATGAGACTAATACGTTTATTGAGCTTATTGTTAGTAGTATCATAATTTGGATGGAAAATGGAAAACCTAAGGTATGCACTCGTATTCTTTCTTATTATCTCATTGCATACTTTGGATTCAAGTTAAAGTATGAATTCCTCCATTATATTAATATCAAAATGTGCATTATGCCTAAAATTCCATATATTACATGGATGCACACATCTAGGGGGAATTTGTGCTTTAACTTGAGGTTCCAAATAGTATTTGATCTAATTCGTCTTGCCACATAAATCAAGGATCAATACTTTGAAATAATTCCTTGAGTATATATTTGACTTGCATAGTTGTAGTATTCTCATGGTAATATAGGATAAACACAATGCAATCAAATTGAATATGTGCATATTGTTTTCAATCCAATTATATGTACGGACATATCTATGAGGAGTTTATTCTATGGTTGATGGTCTAAATAGGTATTGATCCCTTTCCATTCCATTCAAATATTTTGGATCATTACTTGAAACCATCGAAATGAGTATATGAAAACTTGTGTAGTTAATATGTACTCATATCAATTTAAATAAAATTTAAATTGAGATTCGCTTGTCTTTTAATCATCAAAGAACGCTTAATCATGTGTTGATGGTGTTCTTTGTTGATTAAGGACAAACGAAAAGTTCTTGAGTATAACGAAGCATTAGTTGCATCAAAGTACTCAAGACACAATTAATCATTCAAATTGATTTGGGTTGTGCTCAATCAATCTTGGAGGCATCCATTATGTGTTAATGGAGTGCAATTGATGATTGAGGCAACCGTGTTTGTTGGACTAACAATCTTCAATTAGTTGTGAAGTTGGTTGAGTCCAAGATAATAAAGAATCGGGAATGAGAAGTCATCAAGTGTTGATGAGCTTCAAGTGGAGATCCCGAAGTAAAGATAAGAGCTAAAGAAGATTCATCATGTGTTGATGAACAAGAAAAAGGAGACTTGATCCCAAAGACAAGATGATTGCATATCATAAAAGCTCCAAGTGGATCGCTAGAGGCAAAGGTATAACTAGCTAGGGCTAAGGATGCATTCCTAGTCTTTTACCGATCTCGGTGTTTGGATGGAAGACCGGGTTGCTAGTTAAATATCGTACTATTAAGAGGGGTTGAGTCTTTTATCTTGAGCTTCATCCTTTGTTGATGAACTCAATCTGATTCACTCTAGCTCACTCTCTTGATCGGTTTTTGTATGGAGCTAACCATTTGGCATGTGTTGCGAATAGGTGAAGCTCGTGCATTAGATTTTGTATGAGCAAAGTATTTGCATGTATTGCAAATAAGGGAGCTCATACTTGCTTTTTATTTGAATTCTAAATTTATTTTGATATTGCTTGGAGTTAAGTTTTGCATGTGTTGCAAAAGGAGAGAGCTCAAGAAACTTGGTTTAAAGTGGTTGTATGGAGCTAGAGATTTGCATGTATTGCAAATAGAGAGCTCATGCACTTGAGTTTGATTTGTGGTTTGCTTGGAGCTAAGATTTGCATGAGTTGTAAAAAGAGAGCTCAAGCATTTGAGTTAATGGTTGTTGTTTGCATGGAGCTAGGTATTTACATGTGTTGCAAATGGAGAGTTCATTTATTGAAGACTTAGCTTGTGACTTGATTATGTGTTCATCATCACAAGGCTAAGAAAGGATTATGCTTTGTGTTTGCAAAATAAGTTTTTGCAAAATGTGATTTTATTGGCTCTTATCTTGGAGCATGATATAAGCATTTACAAATGTGTTTTGCAAAGTGTTGGGATCATGTGTTGATCATCTCATGGCTCAAGATTTGATTTTAATCGAATGGATTGTTATTTGCAAATAGGCTAGAGGTTATGGGTTTCGATCTTAGAGCATGTGTTCGCATTTGCAAATGTGTTTTGCAAAGTATCGAGATCATTTGTTGATCCTTAAATGTCTAGAGGATTAATCTCATAGGTTCTCAGTTTATTTGCAAATATGTTTTGCAAATAAGTTTGTGCTTAATGTGATTCTTTGGAGAATGCGAATTAGGTTTGCAAATGTATTTTGTAAATTGCTTGATCATGTGTTGATCATCACATGTCTCAAAGAATCAATCTTTGATGAGTTTGGAGAAAAGTTTTCTGTTAAAAACTTGGTTTTCTTCCTATGGCCGGCACTACCGCTCATTGAGGCTAGTAGTACCGTTGGGCCGGCAGTACTGCTTATGGGAGCCGGTACTACTGCTCAGCCGGTATTATCATCCCAATGTTGCCGGTAGTTATTTTTCGGAGAAGGTGTTCTAGAGTCTTGTTGAGGTGGCGATCTTGCCGTGGGACGGCGATCTCGCCTTCAGCGCCCTACCACTCCTAGTTGGGCAGTAGTATTGGGCTTCCTGTGCAACAGCTAGTTTTCTAGCCGTTGGCCTGGAGACCTGGGCGGTAGTGCCGGCTTTGTCGAGTTTTTCCAGATTTGCCCCCAAAACGGCTAGTTTTCCTTGTGAGGCTATAAAAAGAGGCCTTGGAGGCATTGGCTGGTGGCTGATGTTGTTGCTGAGTTTATGAGATATTTTAGAGGGGTTGTGCGTGTGTTGCATTCTCCAATTTGGTTTTTGAGCTAAGAGTGAGCCCTACTTGCATGTGTTGCAATTAGGAAGTGGATCGAGGACCTCTTGTGCATGTGTTGCACTCGAGGAGGATCATAGTGCATGTGTTGTACTTAGGAGGTCACCGGAGTGCATGTGTTGCACTAGGTGAAGTTCAAGTTAGAGGGCTTGACTTGTTACTCTTGGTGTTTGCCAACTCCTAAACGGCGTGTGGAGACGTCGTGCACGGTGACCTTCTCAAGGAGATTGTGGGAAGGCTCGGCAAAGCTGTGAAGGTTGGTGCTTGCCTACCCGGAGGGGAAAAGAGTAACCACTAGTGGATTCGAGGTGGTTGCTCAATTCGTGAAGCCGGTCCAATGTGTTTGGGCTAACCTCAACGTGGACTAGGGGAGACCGATAAGTCTCCGAACACCATGGTAAAAAGTATCGTGTCTCTTGTGTTTGCATTATATTCTTTATATTCAAGCAATTTATATTCATAGAATTAAATAAATTGATTGTTTGTTTTTAGGATTGCAAATTGTTGTTAGAGACTTAATTAGTTAGTGCACATAGTGAGCCTAGTTGATTTAGGCTTTAATTATTAAAACCGTACTTTATCGCTTCCACATTAATTATCTTTTAGGTTTTGACATAGGGGTTAAATAGAGTGTGTATTCAGTGAGAAATGTTTTTAAAGCCGTCTATTCACCCCCTCTAGTCGGCATCCTTGACCTTAAAGCAGCTCATAAAACATCTCATCTAAATGCAAATTTTGTGAAGATCAGCCTAGGAATGCTATCTAAGATATGGAGTACCTCAATCTAGAAAAATATTCTTATTACAACATGCTTTTCATCTAAATCTTGCTAGTGCAATAACCCTAAGTGTTATGCTCACCGAAAACACATTATAATCCTCGTGTAACCATGTAATTGCAACCAATAGCCTAATCCTGTAGACCTAACATATATAAATCGCTTTTTTATACAAAAATGCTTAAGGCTAAGTGCTATTCACACATAACACTTTAACTAATGTCTTACTTCTATTAATCCAAATAATTTTAGCATCTAGAATTCAAAATTATAAATACAAGAATACATAATTTTTAGCCTCTTGAATTCGTAAGACAAGAATAGATAATCTATAAAAGAAACCATGCATCGCTCAACTTCAAAGCTGCTAGCGATATATATGTATACATATATATAATCCACTAAGAACATGAGGATGTGAAATCATTCAACTCAATCCCTAAGCCACTTCTGTTTTCTTCAGCGAGTCTTTATTTGGTTTTCTGTATTGTCTTCTTTTTGCCCTTATTAAAGTTTGTGATTTGCTATATTTTCATTGAGCGACGTGTAGAACCCGACGTCACTAATTCCGTCGTCGACTTCATCAACTACAACCACGACTTTATCATAAAAAATAATTAAGCAAGGCAAGCACCCCTTTTGATCATATTGACCCCAGAATTTAATTTTCATTTTATTTATCAAATTGTTTCATGCATGCGTTTATTTTCTGTAAATTCGCTATTTTGTGGTACTGGTAGATATACCTGTTGTTCCATGGAACTTCCTTGATAAGTATGGATATATGAACCTTGATAACCATAGAATAAGGTTAGATAATACATAATATCAACATGGGTATACGCAATTACATTAATCATGCTTAGCTATGCTTACTTAACAACGATGTAAATGATTAGATTAAAATTGTTTCTTGAGAATTTAAAAAGGTTGGATATGACACTGATGGTTACTGATATTTTGATTAAAAACCCAAAATAAAACTATGGTTTAGATGCGGGCGATTATTGGCAATAGCCGGTTGTGCAGATGGATTTGCACGTAGTGTAGGGTGAAGATTATCACTCGTGTCGGGTTAAGGACCGAACATAGAGTTGTATGATCCAAGAAAAATCCGTGCAACCACAAGTACTGGAATGTGACAGCCTTAACCTATTAAGTTACATAGATTTAGCTTTGCACATTGGAAGCTGGAGTAGTACGAGCTCTCTTTTCAAGGTTTGCTCGAAGGGGTGACCTCACCGATGTGTTGGGAATAACGCTTAACGATACAACGGTGTACGCCTCGCTATGGGGAGAAACATAATGACATCACTCTGAGTTTCTTCTGCCATAGCCAGGGTTTTCCGTCACTGGTGCTGGAGCAAAGTTAGGTCTATGTAATGTAACGATTATGTCATGACTCTTTGCGGCACACCAAAGAAAGTGTGCTAATATCGAATGCACAAAGAGTCAGTCATAACTTGTGGGTAAAGTTGTACACCTCTGCAGAGTGAAAATCTAATTGATTAGCCATGCCCGCGGTTATGGGAGACTTGCTGAACTGACACTAGTTAGATATTTTATTATTTTCAAAATGCTTGATTTGCCACGTGTTGGCAAAAACTGTGTTGTGTCATGTTATGGCAGAAATTGGATGATTCATTGCTCGCGAAGAACTGTGAGTATTACTTATGCTTTACTTATTTCTTATCAGTCAAACTTGCTCTTATTAAATTCCGTTTGAGAAATTATAACTTGATTTACAAATTCAATTTCGCTTTATGCAAAATTAACCGTACAAGCCTCTTTTGATATAACCTGCATTATTGTATTTTGCAAATACCACCTTAAGTCTTGCTGAGTACGAAAGTACTCAACCTTGCTTATTATGTTGTTTTAGGTGGAAAAGATAGCGAGGCTCCGAGGATTACTTTTCGTCACAGGATGCGGGAATTTCAATAAGGCGATCTTTCTAGGGATTTATGCCTTGTCAGTTGCCTGAGGGTTGGATAGGCACACTACAAGACTTTTGCTTCTTCTGCTACTATATACTCTGAGTTGTAAGAATACTAGCTTTCGCTTTAATAATATAATGTATGGTTGTGATTCCAATTGTTGTAATGTGCGTACTAGCCATTGATCATGGGACTAGTACTGTATGCACATGAGATTTTTATTTTGGCATTTTATGCAAAAATGAGGGTCGTTACAGTTCTTGAATAGATGACGTTTTAGGACTTTGCATTTTAACCAAGGCACGTGTAGAAATAACTAAATCGTCCTCCTTCATTAGCTCATTTATTGCTTTTGGATGATATATGTTACTATATTCCACGGTAACAAAAAATATTGAGAATATTGAATGGTAGGGGTATGTAAAGAAAAAAACAGTTAAAAATTATCTCGAAATTGTAGAATAATATATATTAGGAATAAAATTTGAAAGCTAGAATGACATGTATTGGAAAACAGAGGGAGAAAAATATAACTAGATACTCTAGATAGCAGCGCAAGGTAGCAATAGCAAACTGAAATGGTTTGACCTTAAACATCAGTAACAGTAGAATCATCGTCTTGTAACTCCTGAAAATGAAAATTCAGAGGATAAGAATTAAAATTTTGATGTTACTTGTAACTTGTAAGCATAAACAGGAATGATGTTACCATGATTTCTTCATCTTCTTGGAGACAAGTCAACAATGCCTGCCTGGAATTGCCTTGCTGTGCCGCCTCAACACTGTGCGTGCCATGACGTGCCGACACGCCGGGCCGAGGCTACGGTCCAAGCACGACCTCCCATCTTGAGCCGTGACGACAATTAGATTGTACTGTGCCTAGGCCGTGCCAACAGTCCTGTGCCACAGGTCGGCCCAAGTGGCACGATCCATGTAACCTTTGCATTAGTCATCGGTCCTAAATTATCAGGTAAGTACGTGTTGTTGTTGTTGTTTGAGTGAGCGGACGTGAATAGGGAACCCCACGACCGCTGCTCGCTGACATGCCACGAGATGGTGAAGGTTTGGCGTAGCCTTTGGAAAAGGAAGTCCATTGCAAAGGGCAAAGTCTAAGTGACTAAGGGCGTATCTGGGTGCTTTAAGCCAGCTTTAGTTTCTGAAAAGCCAGTAATTTCATCCAAACAGCTCAGTTTTTAAGTGGTTTTTAGTATAAGTTAGGAGTCATATATAACTAGCAAAAGCCAAAAATTGAAAGCTGAGATGGACATGTTTTTGCAGCTTATTCTGAGGAAAATTAGCTATTTGTCAAACGGTCTCTTATAAAAAGCTACAGTCGCTTTTTAGCCTAAAAAACCAAAAAACAATTTTTTGAAAAAGATACAGCTCCCCATACAGACTCTAAGGTTATGTTTGGTTGTTGTCGCAGTGTGCCACATTGTTTAAGTTAGTCAAATTAAGTTGCCTGATAGGTATTGTTCTAGTTTATTAAACTTCTAACGAAGCATATTTATAAAAGAACTATATTATCTCTATTTATATTTTTGAATGATATGTTTTACTCTAGCTCATAATAGTAAATAACATTAGAAATAGCAAAAAAACAAAATAGATATAGAAAGTAAAAACGATTAAAAGTCATATCAAAATTATGGAATAATAATAGTATTTAGAAATAAAATTTAAAAGCTCGTGGTCGTGGGAGCAGCAGAGTTTGACTCTTATTTGATACGGTAAACCTCGATACCCGCACAGCCGCGCGGAAAAGAAAAGATGCAAGTTGTCGTGGGCCGTGAGTGCTCGGCCTATCAGTCCTGCACTCCTGCCCCGACGCAGCAACATCCAAGCTTCCCAGCCCTAGCCGCCGATTGATACTTCGTCTCAAATTCTGGATGCACATGGTCATTAGCACGCAATGTTTGGAATCTAATGAGCGGCGGAGCAACACGACCTTTTGGTAAAAAGTGGACTTAATAGGAGCCGTCAATTAAAAGGAGACCCATCATTCTCGTTGGATCGTACGCGCCGCCGCCCGCCGCCCTACGGTCTATCTCCGGTTTGCCGTCGGTCGTTGCCTCGTCTCGCCTCCTCATCGCTTCTCATCTACCCTTGGTCCCTGGTACTCTCTCTCTCTCTCTCTCTCTCTCTCTCTCTCTCACACACACACACACACACACACACACACACATTTCTCCCCCTCCCCCCTCCGTTGCTTTCACTCGGTTTTCTTGATCATCCCCTGTATCTGTATGAACTTATCAATCTCTGTGTGCGTACGGCTTCGTCTCTTCTATTTTTCCTTTACTTCTCATAGAAACTGCAGATTCGTCTCTAGTGGCTTGATATTTCTCGGCTCTTAATGGTAACTAGCTAGTTCGCTGTTTCGCAGCGTGGGCGCAAGTATTGGTTAAATCTGTATAGTTTGTGAGTTAGGGTGTGGAGGTGAGATTTTTTCTGGAGTCATTGAATCATCGATCATATTCGCATGTTTGATTCACCGTTTTAAACCGCATCCAACGTAAGCGCCAAAGGTGCAAGACTAATCCAAGCAACTTGTGGGTGCTAAAAGTGTGGATGTGACTGTCCGCTGGTTCGGTCAACTGCAAGATAGATATTTTGAACTATGTGTTGCTGTCTCGTGTGGTCAACCGTCCGTCACTTGTGTGCTCTTCTGCTAGTTAGCTGTACTTCATATCTTCATGAACAAAATCATAGACTGTAATTCCAGCAATTGGTAAAGCTTGTGTTTTGTGGAACTATGGATGGTAGATTCGTTTGTGGACTTAACAAAGTTTTAGTTGAGGAACTGTATGTGTTAAATAATTTGCATGTAGAAGCAACTTTTCAAAAAGAAAAAGAAAAAGATGCAAGTAGAAACATCACATGAAATTGGAACAAGCTTATTTCGATTAAATAGGCAGAGTTTGTTACCTCTATCTTGCAGGAGAAATCAATTTGGCACAGTTGTATTGGTAGTACTTGTTATTTAGTTCTTTGATTTGCAAGAATTACAACATCTTAGTCTTTGAGCGTAGCTATAAAATACAATGAGCTTGAAGAAATAGTTTATTTTTTTAGAACCAATTGAGTTTATTTTGATCATGTAGGCAGAGTTTGTACCTCTGTTTTACTCAAGAATCATTTTTTTTTTGCATAGTCTTGTTGGTAGCACTACTGTCTTTTTACATTTGAAAGAACGCAACCATCTCAGCCTTTGAGCTCAGAAATAAAATATTATGAGCTAAAGTCTATTATTGAGTTCAACTCTTGTTATGAAATGTTAACAAAGAACAGTCTTCTTTCATCATTTGTTATTTTTTTCTTCTTTGCATCACCATGTTCAATCCCCTGTACATTTATACCTGGACTTACTTCTTAGATGTGCTGTAGAATCAACATCTGATACATGATCCATGTGTTGCAGATTTCCTTCTATATAAACAAAACCTAGGATTTATTGAAATATGGCATCGCCTGGTGAAATGTCATTAAGCGCTCTGTTACGCCTCCAAGGCCTTCCGAGTAATATGGTAAGAAACCTATGAAATACTCACAGTTATGAATTATTTTTCCTGTCATTACTGTGTTCTTATGTGTCAATTCTTTACATAGGGAAAAAGATATGGTTTCATCGCTGCAAGAAGTCCTAGATTGAGAAAGTTGCGGATGGCTCAACATTGCTTGCACCAACAGCATATTTGTTTGCCACGTGTTCAAAGAGCTGCAGTTCCTAATATCCGATTTCTGCCAGCTTCCGGTGCCGTGGTATCCAGGGGGGTTGACAGTCCATTGGTTGAGAAACCTGATGCTGCAGTGGAAGTTGGAGTTATTCACTTATACCGTAAGCCATTTCTTCAAGAGAGTGAGACCACTGAGCTACTCAAGAAAGTGCAGGCAAAGGTTTCTGCTAATATTGTTGATATAAAGACTGAACAGTGCTTTAACATTCAATTGGACAGTGCACTAACTCCTGAGAAGCTTGCAACACTTCAGTGGCTCTTAGCAGAAACTTATGAACCTGGTAAGTTACAAACAGGGAGCTTTTTGGAGGAGGAAGTCTCTAGAAGCCCTTATGGTGTAATTGTTGAGGTTGGTCCGCGGATGACGTTTTCAACAGCGTTTTCAACCAATGCTGTCTCGATTTGTAAATCTCTCTCATTGATGGAAGTAAATCGCCTGGAGAGGTCAAGAAGATACCTTTTGTGCCTTGAGTTTGGCAGTGGCCCCTTGATGAAAGCCAGCTTGGTGACTTTGTTGCTTTGGTTCATGATAGAATGACAGAGTGTGTTTATCCTAACAAGCTCACATCATTTCAGTCAGATGCTGTTCCTGAACCCGTCAGTGTTGTTCCAGTCATTGAAAGGGGGAGGGAAGCTTTGGAAGAAATAAATGTGAAGATGGGGCTTGCTTTTGATCAACAAGATATCAACTACTATACCCACCTCTTCAGAGATGACGTCAAACGCAATCCAACTACTGTGGAACTTTTTGATATCGCACAATCCAATAGTGAACACAGCAGACATTGGTTTTTTAATGGAAAGCTTGTGATAGATGGAGAGACCATGCCTAGAACTTTGTTTCAGTTAGTGAAGAGTCCCCTGAAGGCCAACCCCAAAAACTCTATTATTGGATTCAAGGACAACTCAAGCGCAATAAAAGGATACCCAGTAAATCAGCTACATCCAACAATTCCGGGTTCCACTTCACCGTTAACCATTATGATGCGTGAACTTGACATTTTATTTACAGCAGAAACACATAATTTTCCATGTGCTGTAGCACCTTACCCAGGAGCTGAGACAGGTGCAGGTGGTCGCATAAGAGACACACATGCCACTGGAAAAGGTTCTTTTGTTGTTGCTTCCACTGCTGGTTATTGTGTTGGTAATCTTCGAATTGACGATTCAGATGCGCCCTGGGAGGATCCATCTTTTTCATACCCATCAAATTTAGCCTCTCCTTTGCAAATTCTTATTGATGCTAGTGATGGTGCTTCTGACTATGGGAATAAATTTGGTGAGCCTCTAATTCAGGGATTTACCAGAAATTTTGGGATGAGGTTGCTAAATGGGGAGCGGCGTGAGTGGCTGAAGCCGATAATGTTCAGTGGAGCCATTGGTCAAATTGACCATGCACACATATCGAAGGGGGATCCAGAAATTGGCATGCTAGTTGTGAAGATTGGTGGTCCAGCATACAGAATTGGTATGGGTGGTGGTGCTGCCTCAAGCATGGTTAGTGGCCAGAATGATGCAGAGCTTGATTTCAATGCAGTGCAGCGTGGAGATGCTGAGATGGCACAGAAACTGTATCGCGTGGTCAGGGCATGTGCAGAAATGGGAGAGAGCAACCCCATCATCAGCATTCATGACCAGGGAGCTGGAGGAAATTGCAATGTAGTGAAGGAAATAATCTATCCTAAGGGTGCTGAAATTGACATCCGCTCAATTGTAGTTGGTGATCACACATTGTCTGTCTTGGAGATCTGGGGTGCTGAGTACCAGGAACAGGATGCTCTACTGGTGAAGCCTGAGAGCAGAAGCCTGTTGGAGTCACTTTGTGAGAGGGAAAGGGTTTCAATGGCAGTCATTGGGAAAATTGATGGCTGTGGGAAGATTGTTTTGATTGACAGTGCTGCTGTGGAGCATGCCAAGTTGAATGGCCTTCCTCCTCCAACCCCTGTTGAAGAACTTGAGCTTGAAAAAGTTCTAGGAGATATGCCTCAGAAGACCTTTGAATTCAATCGAGTTTCTCAAATGAGTGAGCCCTTAGACATCTCACCTGAGGTCAAACTAATGGATGCTCTGAAGCGAGTATTGAGACTCCCCTCTGTATGTTCAAAACGTTTCTTGACCACAAAGGTTGACAGGTGTGTGACAGGTCTAGTTGCACAACAGCAGACAGTTGGGCCACTCCAACTTCCACTTGCTGACGTGGCTGTGATTGCACAGACATACACAGACGTAACAGGTGGTGCTTGTGCTATTGGAGAACAACCAATAAAGGGTTTGCTTAATCCCAAGTCCATGGCAAGACTTGCTGTTGGGGAGGCATTGACTAATCTGGTTTGGGCTAAAGTTACATCCCTTGCTGATGTCAAAGCAAGTGGAAACTGGATGTATGCTGCAAAGCTTGACGGAGAAGGTGCAGATATGTATGATGCTGCTGTTGCATTGGCTGACTGCATGATTGAACTTGGTATTGCAATAGATGGGGGAAAAGACAGTCTCTCCATGGCAGCTCAATGTGATGGTGAGGTTGTCAAGGCTCCTGGAAATCTGGTCATCAGTGCTTACGTGACATGTCCTGATATAACATTGACAGTAACTCCTGATTTGAAGCTTGGTGAGGATGGAGTTCTGCTGCACATTGACCTGGCTAAAGGAAAGCGCCGGCTTGGTGGTTCTGCTTTAGCACAGGTATTTGATCAAATTGGAAATGACTGCCCGGACATTGATGATGTTCCCTACTTGAAGAAAGTATTTGAGGCCATTCAGGAATTGCTCAGTCAACGTCTTATTTCAGCTGGCCATGATTTAAGCGATGGTGGTCTTATTGTGAGCGTTCTTGAGATGGCATTTGCTGGTAACTGTGGTGTTAAGCTGGACATAGGCTTGGAAAATAGTGACCTCCTTCAAGCGCTCTTTGCTGAGGAGCTTGGCCTTGTTATTGAAGTGCACTCGAAAGATCTCATTGTTGTGAAGCAAAAGCTTGAAGCAGCAGGCATATCCACTAATGTAATTGGAGAAGTGACTGCATCACCAGAAATAGAGCTGCTTGTGGATGGCAAGCTGCATCTCAAGGAAAAAACCTCGGATCTCAGGGATCTCTGGGAGGAGACAAGCTTCCAGCTTGAGGAGCTACAACGCCTGAAATCTTGTGTTAAACTTGAGAAAGAAGGGTTAAAAAGCAGAACATCACCATCATGGTCTTTGTCTTTCACTCCCGAATTCACAGATGAGAAACTATTGACTGCATTCTCAAAACCAAAGGTCGCCATCATTCGTGAAGAAGGGAGCAATGGGGACAGGGAAATGGCTGCTGCATTCTATGCTGCTGGATTTGAACCATGGGATGTCACAATGTCTGATCTGTTGGCAGGGAAGTCTTCTCTAGCGGAGTTCCGTGGGATTGCGTTTGTTGGTGGTTTTAGCTATGCAGATGTACTGGATTCAGCAAAAGGTTGGGCTGCATCAATCAGGTTCAACCAACCCCTCATACAGCAATTCCAGAATTTCTACAATAGGCCAGACACATTCAGCCTTGGAGTGTGCAACGGTTGTCAGCTCATGGCTCTTCTTGGCTGGGTGCCAGGATCAGATGTTGGAGGTTCTCTTGGTACAGGTGGAGACATGTCCCAGCCAAGGTTTATTCACAATGAATCTGGTCGTTTCGAGTGCCGGTTTACCAGTGTGTCCATAGGGGATTCTCCTGCTATCATGTTCAAAGGGATGGAAGGTTCTACCTTGGGGATTTGGAGTGCTCACGGTGAGGGAAGAGCTTTCTTCCCAGATGAAAACGTTCTAGCTATTGTTTTGAAGTCTAATCTAGCTCCTGTGCGATATTGTGATGACGCTAATAACATAACTGAGGTCTATCCTTTCAATCCCAATGGTTCTCCACTTGGCATTGCAGCCCTTAGCTCCCCTGATGGGAGGCACCTAGCTATGATGCCACACCCAGAGCGTTGCTTCATGATGTGGCAATATCCATGGTATCCCAAGGAATGGCAGGTTGAGGCGAGTGGTCCAAGCCCATGGCTACGCATGTTCCAGAACGCTCGAGAATGGTGTTCATAGTGCAGGTATATCAGATACATTCACTGCTTTCTACTTTTGTTTGTGGCACCTCGAATTTACTTTTCAGGTGTACATATTTCTTTGCTGGTTTCAGTTTCCTTTCAGTACACAGCCCTACCCAGCTGTGAGCTAATTGAAACAATCCACTGTTTTATATAAAAAAACCCGTAGTCTTCTGTGAATGATATGCCCAATGATTTACCTTTTTGCTTATAAGGTTGTCATATGTTCTTGATCCTCGAGTTCTTGCTGTGTTAACAGATATTGGATATCCTGGATCTTTCATGTTCTAGCACATTGTTCTGTTCCAATTTAAAGAAAAAAGTTACCATGCATGGGTGCCAGTGATGTGCAATGTTCTACTCATGCAGTACTGACTTGATTCCAATTTACTGATTATTCCTATTCTGCAACATACAGGAACCTAATTGATGGCCATATGATGACTAGAAGCTTGGAGCATTTGTACTGATGCAGCTATCGATCATTTGGATACTTATGCATGGGAGAGTATAGCAATGTACTCAGCACGGGTGATTGAATAAGCGGTTCTCTGAAAAAATTGGAACTAAATGATATTTGCTTACTCTGTCTCCCCTCAGTTTTGGCGTTGGATTGGAAACTTGAATCCCCTATGTTTCCTCTCATGAGGGGAAACTGGAATGCGAGTAGGCTAGTACTAGTGTTGATATTCAATTGCCCAATTATAATATGCTCCAACAATAATAGGACATACCATCTTTCTTTGTGATAGCCATTTTCCAAAATTAATATTCATGCCATACCCATGTATGCATTGTGATCACTAATTTGGAGTAGATTGTATGGAGCAAGTAACATCATGGAAGTATTATTCTCCTGGAACTACTCGGTGCAGAATTCTGATAAACTTCTCTCCACCGCGAAGGGACAGAATCACAGAACACCGAGTTATGCTGTCTTTTGCACGAGAATTGCTGAATGGCCGTGGCAGCAAGCTGGAGAAAGGCCATCATCAGAGCTTGGCGGCCAGTTACAGGTGAATGGATCATCAAAACTGGGCGTTCTTGTCTTAAAGAAGGGGCGGTGGCTGGACCCAGCTTAGCCACTGCTTATAATAACTGGCATTTATATGACGTAGGCATGCAGTACTGATTTGGGCGATTTCCTACCGCACGGTTGACTGGAATCTCACCGCAGGAATTGAATGATTTCTCTCTGCCCTTTATCGGTGCCCAGCTTTTTTTTTTGATAGTATTTATTTAGACTATTTTGGTAGTAGAGTAGTGGGAATATCCTCAACAAATTAATAGCTAGATATGATTTCTTCTATCCACTATACACTCTTTCTGTCTAAGTTTATAAGGCTTATTTCTTTTTGATATATAGACTAAAAAGGTATTGAAAATACTAGATTACCTCTAATTATTTTTACTAAGTACTATAATCAATATATGTATGTAGAGAATATAACATAAAGATGTATATTTATTAGAGGTATAGAGAGAACATCACACTAATTTTGTATTGTAATATGAAATACGTCATATATTTATGAACAAAATTATTAAAAAAATAAGTCTTATAAATTTAGACGAAGAGAGTCCTTGTTAGTATAACACTCTGTATAATTTCTCACGAAAAAGTGCAAGATGCAATAAACTGGAGTACTAGATAGCAGTAGTTCGTTCAGTTTGATGCATATTTTCGTGACAAGTTTTGGTTGAAACTTAGCTGCAGAAACCGGCTAGTGTTAGTATGTCTGCACTCGGCAACTGTTCAATTTACCGGCAGGGTGAAATTGTGTGCTGAGGTTGGTCTAGCTTCCCTAGGATCTATAGATGATAGGATGATCGAGTCTCAAGTCCATTGTCATGCATGTTGCTAACATTTCACAAGTGCAGGATCTGTGCAGAGTTGGTCTGGGAAGCATAGTCTCGTCAGACATCACTCGAGAAAGTACTACCGGTAAACTAATCAGAAACGCCCCGCCGTGCGGAGAAATTTTACGACGTGAAGCAACGAAGGCGCAACGGCAATGGATTCCTACGACTCGGAGCAACGCGCGCGGCCACCGCGTACGTACGCGCGGTCCCGCACCGCGCGCGCCCCACCAAAAAAATCCGCCCCTTCCACCGCTCGCTCGTCCGCACCGTGCCACCTGACCACGCGGTGGGGGCGCGCGGCGAAGCCATCGAATGCAGCGGCGGATGGAGAGATCTTTTGCCCCGCACGCGCGCATGGTGGCGGATCGAGACATGTTTCTTCCCACGAACGCGCGGGGAGCGTACATACGTCGCGACAAGTCGCGCGTGCTGCGTGTGTCACCTGACAATGCATGCATCTCTGAGATCACACTTTCCTCTGTACGTCGTCCGCGCGGTTCATTTCCTCCCCCAAGTTCGGCCGACATTGCCAAATCATCATGGTCCCTGGACGACCACAATACAGCAGGGGTGCTCCGGCTGGTGACCACAAAAGCTGCTGCAATCCCCACATGGGATCGATGAGTAGCACACAGTCGTTTCAACGAGTCGATCATGCCCCATGCAGAGCAGAGTAGTGGCCGTGTAACCGCGCGTGCGCAAAAGCTTATCCTTTATCACCTCGAAAAGCGCGCTTCCCCCCCTAAACTCGCGCGTAGTTAATCATCAACAGTTGAACCGCCCGGTTCGCCACATGTGCAAGAGGGGAGAGCCAAGAGAGATCGCGGCCATTTGTGTGGGCCAAAAGCGACCGAGCGCGCAAATAAGGCGGATCCAAAATGCGACGGAGGTTGTGGTGCTCGCCATCATGACGCTACCTCCCCGGCTCGAACGCACGCACGGGCCCGCGGCGACGTTAATCGTGCGGTGTTGCATAAGCTAGTCAGCACGCGCGCGTGTATAATGCAGCATGCATAAAGCATTACTGTATTATAAGGTTGATACGTAGAAACACTGCTCATATTAATCTTACACATATATTAAAATATAAATAAATAGTATTGATAATTATTTAGCTTTTTGTCTACTTTAAAATTTACGTAAATTGTATTATAAAAATAATACATATAAGCATTACTCGGATCTTAATTGACGGAGAAAAGCTCGATACAAACTATACACAGTGCATGACAATAGTTACATTTGCTTGGCCTATCAGTTTACAGTAGTACTATCTGTGAATTTGTGTTCCTTAGGAATTTGTGGTGGGGAGTTTGAGCACTTTTGTGCATGCAAGATGTGATCGACCTGACACCGGCCGTACGGTGAGTTTCAACCCTGTATGACGCAATCCAACGTAAGATGTTGAGTGCTTTCTTTATCGATCCGCTTTTGGGCATCAATCCACATGGCATCTTTGTAGCCAAAATATGGATATTGTGCTTCCTGTTTCTTTTTGCCATCTAGCCTAGCTTGCCTGTACTTCCTCTATATATTTGATTTTTTTTCAGAAATTTGCCAGCAAAAGAAAAGCATATATTGGAAATAACCTTTTCAATATCCTGCGCAATTAGCCAACTGGTAAGGTATCCGTGTGTCTTAATATCTAGAACAATATAGTGTTAGAATCTTAGCTAACACACAAACTTAGATGACAAATGAGTTTGGTGAAATTTGACTATATATGTAGAAGCGTATCGGATGATAACTTACACTAGTATAGTGCCTGTGCTAACGCTACGACGGCAGTACCCCACTTATCAATTAAATAAGAAGATAAGTATGAATACAACACTTAATAATAAAAGAGAAATTTAGAATTTTAAATGAATTTAGAAAGAAAAACGAAACTAAATGGAGGTCGAATGGGCGAAAACGGGCTCCTAAAAGATTTTAAATCAAGAAAGAGAAAGAAAAAAGAATTTTCTGATTTTAGATTATTTTTTTGCAGCTTCCACAGAGAGCACAACGTGCTCTCTGTGGTGTGCTCTCTGGGCTTGGCCAGCGTAAGGGGGAGGGAAGGCCAGGGGTGGCCGGCCGATAGCAGTGGGTCGGCACTGGTGCGGCGAGATCGCCGGCACCGACGCCTGCGGGGGAGGAGTCACGGTTGCGGTGAATTTCGCCGGGAAAGATGACGGTAATGGCTTGGGTTACCTCCAAAATCCGACGATCTTTACAAGAGGGAGCACTTGGAGATTTACGCAATGCGATGGGGTGGAGAAGAGCTCGCTGGCTTTTATAGCCCCGAAACAAGCATATTTATGGAAACCATAATTTGGGATCAAATCAGATTGGGAGGAAATTTTGGCAATAGAGCACGAAATTTGGGAAATTAACACCATAGATGGAAAGAGGAGATTTGGTGCGGGATTGATGGAGCTTTAAAGCTTCTTTCTTGCTTTAATGGAGGGAGGGAAGAGAAGAAGCTTCTGCAGTGCGGGTCATGACTAGAAGAAGCTACAGGTGAGTTGCCTTCATTTTTTTTAAATATAGAAGGATTTTTGAAAGATAGCACATTAGGTTAAAAAATTCTAGAAAAATTCTCAAAAAAACTTTCGATTATTTTGTACTTAATAAAATTATTTTCAAAAAAAATTTAAATTATAAATTTGCCGAGGCACGGCGGCCGCGAGGTCGCTGACCATCAACCTCGCCGCGTCGGCAAAGCCATCGATGGCGACTGTGGAGCCATTGCAGACCCGCGTTCTCCCTGCCGCGCTACCCCATCTCCCGGTTTCCTTTTCCCAGCACGTAATGTATGATCCTTTCCTTTTCCAGGACGTTTGTTTCCTTTTCCTTGATTCCAAGACGTTTGTTTCCTTTTCCTTGTTGATCTTTGGAGGTGAGGAAGGTCTGTTGTGGGCCACAGGATGATTTGGAAAAATATGAAAAAATAAATCTGCGCTCACCAATCACTGGATCCACAAGGAAAAAAGATAAAATTAAACGATGCTTTCATGCATTACCGGTTCCGAGAAAAAAATTGAAAAAAATTAAGCAGCACTCACAGACAGTTGGTTCCTTAGGTAAAAAATAAAAATAAAAATTCAACGCTCTCCGTGCGCTGAAATTCGGCTCTATGGGGCTAGATCCGTAAAAAAGTCTCGAGAAGGGTCATATTCGAAAAAAAATACGATCACAATGCCAGGACAATAAAAAATTCAAGTCTTGTTTCCTTGTATGTGGATCCTCCCTGTTTATTTCCTTGTTTAATTCACCCTCCTTCCAAATATATAGTACGTACAATTTTGGCCAGTAAAAAAATTCAAGTCTGGTTTCATTGCATGCGGATCCTCCTTATTTATTTCCTTGTTTGATTCCCTCTCCTTCCAAATATGTAGGTGGGGGAGGTCTATTGTGGGCCACAGAGATGATTAGACACACTAAATAATGGCCATCGGATGTGGGTGAGTAAAACTGAGGAAAGATCTGAGACGTTCATTTTGATGAATGCAAGTTTCTGGGGACATTTTGCTGGGTGTACGAACATTGGGCCATCTCTAATGAGGTGCATTATTTAGGGTGAATGTAGGAAAAATTAATTAGGTGTATTATAAAGGGGTATAGATTGAATAGGACAATGCGAGCCCTTATTTGAGCCGTCCGATCGTGTGAGAAAAAAATAATAATTGAAGGGACATAATCACAAGTTCAATCTTCAACGCAATCAGCGTTCCTATAAATTTTCAGTAAAAAAAAGCGTCTCCTCGTTCCTATTTTAAGCTAAGAGAAAATTGTCCTAGACGTCCCTAAATTTCTACCAAAGTGTCGCTTAGGTCCCTATAACTTGAAGATTAGCTTGGCAGGTCCTTAAAACTTGCAAATTTGTGCCACTTAAGTCACTTCTGCTTTGGCTTAACTAAATATGTCGATTTTTTAAAATAAACTAAATACGCTGATTTGATGGTGAAACAAACATTATACAATGTGAATCGTACGTTATGTGATCCCAAACTGAAACCTTAATTATTTCCCGAAGAGATTAGCATCAATTTTGCACCTCCATCCAACTAGCGCCTCAGCAATTTAAGCTAATTTAGTCACAACACTTCCAAACTTCCATGCCATCGAAATGATCTGCATTGCAGTTCCACACCCCTTTTTCACTCACATTAGCAAATTCAAAGGTTATGCTGACCTAATTAACACAAAATTGCAAGTACATGGGCCTAACTGACACAAATTAATTTGCATTCAGGACTTGCCAGCAATCTATTTTTCAAATTCAGAGACTTACATTTCAGAACATGATTGAGGGCCTCTAGTGCAATTTTCTCTTACGATATGCTCTTTTTTTATTACACAACTTTCAATTAGCCTACCACAAAACTAGGTTACTCTTTAGTTAAAATTAAACTCATTGCCCTTGACCCCACACATTTGCTCGTGCAACCTCTCTCTTACTGCAATCATCGAGAGCTAGCTAGTGTCGCCAAGCTTCTTAATTAATTGAGCGGACTCACTCACCGTAGTCATTCACCCTTCAACTCGCTGATCGATCATACCAATTAAGCACTTCGCCGACGCACTGCCATATATATTTGCTGGCAGTTGACCTGTGCGGCCGTGCACCTCCATTGCCAATTTAATTTGCTACATGTACATAGACTTTTGGGGATGGTGTGGAAGCTAGATTTTTCAACTAGCTAAATTTTTCTGAAATAGATTGTACTCAAATGCTGAAGAATACAAATGCATGGAAGCGTGCAAGGTTGATCTCTATGACTTGGTATCTACATAGCACAGCTAGCATAACAAGATTAATTTGGACTTGCATAACAAGAAGAAGATAATCTAATAGTACCAAAAACCTGGTACATATACACTGTATCAGGATTCAGTAAAAGAGAACAGATTAACTAGCTTAGTCCCTACTCCCTACCAATAGACTGACATGTCCAATGGACCCAAAGATCCTCTCATGGGCATGGTATGCAGATAGACAGGAGGTATTTTATCCTCACCCGTGCATGACACCTTCCTTTCCATACCCACATATCTGCAAAGCCCAAACAGGCAAAACTCTTAACCATTGCTGAGTCCATGACACACACTGACAAGTTCATGAGTTCATCGATCTTTTACAGCCAGCACGAGCAGACAAAGAGGAATGATCATTTAATTTGGTGGCTAGTCCATGACAAGAGAACACACTATGCAGACAGAGAGCGAAGACAAATGCTGCCCTCACATGGTTGCCCCAGACTATAATCCTCACCTCTCTGACACAGTCCTGTGCTGTGAGTATATACATGCAAGCATATATACAGCCGACATCAACCCCCTGCAAGTCCCCTCTTCCAATCATTCCAAAGAAGCAATCTCTGCCATGGTCTCATCTCCCAATCACGCAAGCAGCATTATTTTATGTGCAGTGTAGTGTCAAAAGTCAGACAGTTAAAAAAGAAGCGCTTTTGACTAGATAAACAAGTACGTGCGCCACTCATGGAATTATTCACTGTTCAGTCCTCTAAATTTTTTTTATACAGAACTAGCATCTATAGAATTTTTTTTTTGCAGAATTGGCCCTATTCCGCACACGGGAAGCAGAAGCATAGAATTCGCCGGCCCACCACACCGCGGCAATTGGATTTGTTGCATGCCCTTGCCGCGGAAAATCAATTTTCCGCGTCCTCATTCTGCGGAAAACCAATTATCGCGCACCCATTCCGTGGAAATCAGTTTTCCACTCCCCTGTTCCGCGGAAAACTGATTTTCCGCACCTCCCCTTTGCGGTTACACCGCACCGTCGTTGGGTTCCACGCTGAAGGATTTTCTGCATCCCCAGTCTGCGGAAAATTGAATTCCTGCGCCCCCCTTCCGCGGAAATGTGACACGCGTCACATTGCGGTGATTCCCGCACTCCCTGTGCGTGGCAATTGCGGGCCAAGGGCTATTTTTGCAAAAAAAAAATGCACAGGGCTATTTCTAGAAAAAAAAATCTTAAAGGCTAGATCAGTGAAAAATTCCTACTGATGTACTGCGTTACTATCATATCCTGATAAAAAGAACTGAATGGAGTAAACTAATTGACTGTCACATCGATCAAGGGGAGGTTTTTATATGCAACTCTCATTAGGAATTACAAATTACCTATCCTGAATTCTTGATCATACTAGTTAAGAAGGTATGATCGATGGAGTAATTAAGAAGGGTATAGTGGCGTATAGTGGTCTACATTGATCGTTTCTTCAGGATTAACTGCGAACCAAGAGAGAGAGAGAGAGAGAGAGAGGAGAGCTACATGGTGCCATGGTGGTACCATTGGGATCAGAATGTGCACAGCCATGCACGCGTGCATGCACTGTGGACGATTACTTGAGCCGTTACTTGAATCCAGCGCTACTGTAATCCCTACCCGTCGAGTCGGGGATCGGGTTCCAGTCCCAGATCTTGTCGGAGATGGCTGCCAGCGACATCGGCAGCATCCCGAGCGCCGCTGATTGTGACGACGGCGATGGCAGGGGAAGAAAGTGGCCGTGGTTACCGGCCGCGCTAAGGTAGGACTGATGGGCGCCGTGGCCCACCAGTGTACTCAGCTCGTCAATGGCCGCGGCGGAGCTGCCCATGGAGGCCGCGTTCACCAGGTTGAGCAGCGAGTAAGTGGAGGCGAAGGCGTTCGTGTTCTTGGAGTACTGCTGGTACAATAATGCTGCGGCTCCCTCTTGCTGATCGCCGGCCGAGGCGGGGCTCGCCGCGGACTGCAGGTAGCCACTGCACGGCTTTGCGGCGGCTAGCTGCCGTGGCGCCGCCGCCTTGAGTGCCTGGGAGTGATCCGTGATGGCGGGCGGTGACGTGCACTCGCCCTGGAGAAGGTGGTGAAGCTTGGATGGAGTTGGGGGTGGCGTGGGCGTGGACGACGACGACCCTTGTTTGTTGTCCTGTGGCACCGCGGCGGCGCGGGAGGCCGTCGAGCGCGCCGAGGAGAGATGGCCGCGGCCGTCGTCGATGCCAGAGCGCTTGTACACGCGGCAGAGAGATATCTCAGTCTGCAAATTCATGGACGTGAGGAGATGCGTTGCTGTTTAATCAGATTTACTGATTGCAATCAAGAAAGCAAATATGGAATACGAAGAATTGGGGGATGCATGGGTCTGACCAGAAATTTAGTTCAGATCTGGCTAATTATAGAAGCAAAGTAACAATTCCGGTCAAAAAGATAGCGGAATTAAGGATTCTAGGTTAGTATGTTCAGGATAGAACATAGGGAGAGGCCGGAGGGCTATGAGCTAATGGAGTAGGTTCTAGGCATATTCATGGCAGGAATACCAAGGAGCAAAAGAAAGAAGAAACCCTAGCTAATTAACTTGTAGATCTTCATGGCAGGAATACCAAGGAGCAAAAGAAAGAAGAAACCCTAGCTAATTAACTTGTAGATCTGAAAAGGCGCATGCACCGTTCATGGGAAAACTATGAGGCCAACTAAAAGCACAAAGGCAAAATTAGATCGACTAAAATCAAAACCGGACAACAAATAACTACAAACAGTCTCCAAGCAAACCCACAAACCCTAGTTCTTGGCTTCTAAATTAATTACCTTCAAATTAGCTTGCTGCTTGTGCAAATTGAAGGGTCAGAATGTGATAGAATACGGATACCTTGTGGTACCGGTCGGTGTCCGTGGGCTGGAGGCGAAACTCGTTCATGATCCAGCTGCTGCGGACGCCCTTGGGCGCCTTGCCGGAGTAGAAGACGAGCGTCTTCTTGAGCCCTATGGGCCTGTTGTTCTCCGCCCGGATCATCCGGTCGGCGCCCGTCGCCTTCCAGTACCCCGACACCGTCACTCGGTTCGGCCGGTCCCCGTTCCGGTACTTGCGGTCCCTCGGCACGTAGAAGTACCACTCCTTCTCCCCAATCGCAGCCATTGCTGAAAACACAAAAGAAATTAAGGCCACGAACACAAAGATGTCAGTCACCACAGCAGAAAAGAAAATCAAGGAGTAGCTTGAAGAGAGAGAGAGAGGAGAGGAGAGGACGAGTTAGCAATTCTCTTGAGACGGACCTGGGAGCTCCCAGGGGTCGTAACGGTAGAGGTCGAGGAAGGTGATGAACTCGACGTTGAAGCGCTTGCCCTCCACCTTCCGCCGGAGGTAGAACTCGATGATCTCCTCCTCCGTCGGGTGGAACCGGAACCCCGGCATCACCATGTCGTCCTCGTGCGCGTCGCCGCCGCCCTCCCCCGCCCTACTGCCTCCTCCTGCTGCCACAGCGGCGCCATGGCCGTTCTCGTATCTGCTCATGCCTGCTGCTTCTGCGTCGTCGCCGTCGTCCTCCTCCGCATAGCTTGCTAGGGCAGGCTCTAGCTAGGTGAGTAGCACGAGCAAGTTAAGTGGCTGCTTCCTCTCGGAAAGGAGCCCGGGTAGTGCAAGTGGGGAGAGGAGGAAAGGATAAGAGGTTAGTGTTTGGGACAATATATATATTGATCAAAAAGCAAATCATTAATCGATCGTATTGCTAGTCTCTGTGTATTAACTGAGTGATTGCTACTCTTCTTTCTAACCACTAGTCTAGCTACGCTCTACATACGAGCAGCCGAGGACTCACTGCGATGAGCAAGCGTGACGCCACCACGCATGTAGCACCACGCCACATCACACACGGACACGAGAGGTGCATAAGATAAGAAATTATGCATCGCGGACGGATCGAGGAGGGGAGGGGCCTACGATCGAGCGGTAGAGGATGGAAAGCGACGGAGGACCCAAGTTGAATAGGGGAAAGGGACCTCTCAGGAAGAGTACAGCTATGGGCGGTTGCCGCTAGCTAGCTTGCCTATCTGCATTTGTGTACATCTCATGAGTGAGTTCTAACTATGGTTCAGTTAAACTTGTCTAGCATGACACCACAATACCATATGTGGTAAAACCGTCCGTACGAGCAATACCACCATATAAAATCGGATCAGAGTGTTATTTAAACTATATTGCAAAGTTGGAGGTTTAAATGTCTGATTTTATAGTTCAAGATGCTGGACGGACTTTAAATCAAAGTTAAGTGTTACATATATTTTTTTTCTTTTCATTAACGTGGTATTTGGTTATCTAGATCATTTCCTGGCTTACAGTCTTGTCATACGGAGTAAGTACTATTAGCTATAGCTCTAATTTCGAGATGTTTGTATATATACATGACGGTGGAAAAACTAATTAAGAAGATAGTAGAAAGTAAAGGCAGTACATATATGTTCGGCTTTTGTTCTTCTTTCATGTGGCATGGACATCCTTTCTTGAGTGGCTGCTAATTAGCTTGGTGATGCGTACAGATCTCTGTGTGCTTCTCTTGGATTCCCCTTTAATATGCATGCTTTGTGGCTGCCGGTGTGTGGGTGCATGAAGGGTACAATGTCTGGGGATGGCAGCTGTGCGACTTCTGTGTGACATTCCTTTCCAGTACTGCCACATTTGCCAAAAAGGAGCTACAGGTAACGCTGAAAAGGGAAAGCGCAAATTAAGCATGGTCAGGATAAAATCTGCAGGAACTAGAACAGTGTAACTGTATATCTGGCCTAATTTTTCTGATAGCTGCATGGACAAGCTAGCTAGGAAGCTGTACATGAAGGTTACATATATGCATGGTCCCTGGTGAATCATGGATCTTGATATACTATCAAGGATGCTCCTGTGATGATCTGCAAAGCGAAGTGGAGACGACCGGAGACGTTTCGATTGATCAATGAATGCCTTGTTGTGAGGAAATGATACAGCACGAATCATAAAAGGATGTACGTCATCAGTACGCTCGTACGAATATGATATTAGAATATATATATAGATCGCATTGCATACATGATAGGATGATAGGTACCGGTACCCTTTTGCAACTGGTGTAAAGTAGACAAATTTAATTACTTTACATTTTTGAATCGATCGAAGGTGTCGGCTACAAAAGTATATTGCTATAGTGCTCACTACAATATGGCAGCGTAGATACGGTACTTTCGAGCTGTGTTACAGATAATCTGTAACGGCTAAAGTACAAGGCTGCCTTAGACTCTTTTTAGGAATTCGAAGTAGCAACGAACGATCGATGGTCATTGGCCACATACACGTCGGTCCTGTTGAGGAACCTCGTTATCGAATAGTCCGGAGTTCCCGAACAGATCTAAAATTGGAGAACAGAGAGAGACACACAGGTATAGGGAGAGCGATGATAGAATACTTTATTGATTTCTAATTGCTTGTACAATGGGGGAACCCCCCTCCTCCTTATATAGTAGTCGTCTAGGGTTTCGGCTAAGGGACCATCGTGGGCTTTCTTTGGGCCACGTGGTTTCCCAACACTCCCCCTTGGGCCCTTTGCCGCGAGATGCATATGCCTCATTAAAACTCCAGAAAAACCCAGTGAAAAAAATACTTGGAGAAAGAGTACATAGCATACGCTTACTTTGTTGCACGAATTGCCTCGTCAAAACCTTATGCAAGAAAACTTCGTGAAAAACTTGCTAAGGGAAAAGAGTACAATTCACCCAAACTTCAATTGCTAATCTTCGAGATTTATGTTGGGTATTCATAATTCATATTCGAGATTCATGTGGGAGTATGTGAAATATCTCCCCCTGAAATCTGCACTTCTCTAAGTCTCATCATTCCAATTCCTTTAACGCACCTTTCAAAGGTAGATGCTGGGAGTGATTTAGTGAACAAATCTGCAAGATTTTCACATGATTTAGTATGCAATATCTTGATCTCGTTCATCTTATGCAATTCGTGAGCATAGAAGAACTTGGGGTTGATATGCTTCGTGAGATTGCTCTTCACATAACCCATCTGTGCTTGGGCAACACAAGCTGCATTATCTTCATAGATGATCGTGGGAGTTTGCTCAATGTTCAAGCCACATGACTTCTGGATGTGGTGAACCATTCTTCGAAGCCATGCACATTCACGAGATGTTTCATACAAAGCAATGATTTCCGAGTGGTTTGTCGACGTCGAGACGAGAGTCTGCTTAGATGACTTCTAGGAAACTGCTGTTCCTCCACATAGGAAAACATAGCCAGTTTAGGACTTGCCAGTATGCGGGTCTGATAAGTACCCAGCATCAGCGTAGCCAACCAAATTCAATTCATTGTTTCTTCTGAAAAACAAACCAAAATCTCTGCTTCCTTGGAGGTAACGGAAGATGTCCTTAATACCTTTCCAATGCCTTTTGGTGGGTTCTGCACTATACCGAGCTAGCAAATTCACGGCGAACGCAATGTCCGGCCTAGTGCTATTCGCAAGGTACATGAGCGCTCCAACTGCACTCAGATATGGGAATTCTGCTCCCAGGACTTCCTCTCCCTCTTCTCTAGGTCTGTATGGGTCTAGGTTTGCTTGGAGTGACCTTTCGACCATTGGAGTCTTTGCAGGATATGCCTTTTCAAAGCCAAATCTTTCCAACACTTTCTGCGTGTAGGTTGATTGGTGTACCAAGATTCCTCCTTGGATATGCTCAAGCTGCAAGCCTAAATAAAACTTGGTTTTACCCAAATCCTTCATTTCAAACTCAGACTTCAAGTATGAGCATGCTTCTTCAATCTCTTCATCCGTCCCAATGATGTTCAAGTCATCTACATAGACGGAGATTATACAGAATCCATTCGGGATCATTGATAAACACACATGGACAATCTTCGCTGTTTGTGTAGCCTTTCTTGCGAGAAAATCACTCAGCGATTGTACCACATTCTTCCCGATCGCTTCACCCATACAAGAATTTCTCCAATTTCACACTGCATGTGTTTCTATTTGCTCCGTCTTGGTTCGGGATAGGAATTCCTTCCAGTACTTTCATGTATATCTCCGAATCCAAGTTTCCATACAAATATGCTGTGACAACATCCATTAGCTTCATTCTCAACTTCAAGTTGACTGCCATTGAGATCAAATATCTAAAGGTAATTCCTCCCATGACCGGAGAATAGGTTTCTTCATAATCAACTCCAGGACGTTGAGTGAAACCTTGAGCTACAAGCCTTGCCTTGTACCTTACAACTTCGTTGTTTTCATTCCTCTTTCGAACAAAGACCCATTTGTGACCTACAGGGTTTATATGGGGAGGTGTGTGGCATACGGGCCCAAACACCTCTCTCTTGTTCAGAGAGACTAACTCTGCAGTGATTGCATTCTTCCATTCTTCCCAATCTAGCCTTTTCTTGCACTCTGCGAGAGATGCAGGCTCGGGATCATGATCAATGATCGAGGCAATCTTCTTTACAAAGTATGCATCAACGTTGGTTGTTGCTCTATTCAGGGATTCTCCTGTTTTTACAAAGTTTATAGCCATTTCTTCATGGGATGCTTCATGCACTTCTACTTGCTCTTCACTGCTATTCCCTATCGCAGGAGCAAGTTCCTTTAGCTTTTCATTGCCTATGTGTGCGCACACATTATTTCCGGCGGCTTCCTTCAGTGGAAGGTTCAAGTCTGGAATTGCCTTTCCCGTTGGCTTCTTTCCAGTGCCAGGTCTCTACTGGCTCCCCTTCTTTCCTTGGGGTATTTTCGTGATTGGTTGTGGTAAGTCCTCTCGCCCAGTTTTCTCCAGACGCCTCCGGTACTTTGGGTTTGAGGAGCCGATTTCTGTTCTTTTCTTTGAGGCCTCTGAACAGGATGAGGATACTTTCTATTTTCTTTGGTATTTCCACCCTCTCGGTGCATTCCTTGCGGGTACATGCGACTTAACCACGCCTTCGATCACAAAATGATCGGGTAGTTCATTTGCTAGATTCGCAAATCAATTATCTTCGGACTTCTTGATTTGCTTCATTAGTGCGGGGTCATGCGCGATGATCCTGTGGAATGCCATATGATTTCCGGCATTTTTCATCCAAAGGTTGATTTCTCCCTAATGACGGAAACGATCCTCGCAAAAATGCAATCGTGAATCGGTCAGTATGCAAGTCTCCATCATGGGTTCCAAATACCGATTATGGATGCACTCTCATAACCAACGATATCCCGGACTTGCGGAGAGGGCCCATTGCGATCACGAGGGGTGGTATAGGTACATATACCATACACCCAAATTTTCTCGAGATGGGAGATCTTCGGATGATCCGTGCACAAGCCGCATAGGAGAATGGATGTTTAGGCCGAAGGTCCAGAATTGATGAGAGCTGCTGCGTGCAGATCGCGTGTCCCCAACAAGTGTTGGGCAAGTTACAACTCGCAAAGCGGTCCGGCAATAAATTTAATCCTCTTTATTAGTGCTTCAGCTAGTCCATTCTGCGTATGGACATGCGATACAGAGTGCTCAACTGCTATCCCTGTTGCAGTGCAATAATCATCAAATGCCTTTCAAGTAAATTCGTCGGCATTGTCCATTCTGAAGGACTTCACGCGATGATCAGGGAAAGCATTCTTAATTCTTATGATCTGAGAGATCAGTTTTGCGAAAGCATGGTTTCTTGTTGACAATAAGCATACATGCGATCATTTCAAGGAATCATCAATGAGCACCATAAAGTACCGAAACGGCCCTGACAAGGGCTGAATCGGGCCGCAAATATCCCCTGGATGCGTTCCAGGAATGCAGGAATTTCACTTTGCACTTTCATAATAGAGGGTCTAGTTATTAATTTTCCGGTGGCACATGCAGGGCACACAAAATCTTCATGATTCGGGAAATTTTTAACATTAATGCCGTGACCTTGTGAGTTGTTCACTATATTTCTCATCATTCTAAGATCAGGATGACCTAATCTACCATGCCATAAAGAAAATAACTCAGAGCTTCTAAAAACAGTCTTCAAGGAAGTATACACTTCGGGTGCATGAATATTCGTGTATTACAACCCAGATTCATATGAGGGACATTTTTCTAATACCATTTTTTCACATACCGCGTGCTTCACGATGCACAAGTATTCTTTGCCATTTTCTTCATTGGTTTCTACATGAAAACCATTGGCGCGGATGTCTTTAAAGCTTAAGAGAGTGCGTGTTGATTCAGGGTATAAAAGGGCTTCTTCAATTACCAAAGTTGTACCCATAGGCAATATAATAGTGGCTCTTCCTGAGCCTATTACATATGAATCGCTTCCTGCGATCGTAGTAATCTTTCCAGCGTTCTTCGTGATCGACTGGAAGTATTTAGACTCTCTTAAGATGGTATTTGTTGTGCCACTATCAACAATGCATATCTCTTCCATTTGAGCGCTACACGATTTCTAGATAAAAGAAATATAATCCCAATCAAACAGAGGCAAAATAATTCAAATATTGCTTGTAAGTGAAAGAAAACTGGAATAAAGAATAAATTGCATATTTATTCATTAGAGAAGTATGCTCTTCTAGAGCTTACAATTCATTATTCAAAAGAAAATGCTAACAACCATAATCTAAAAGGGAAATGCGATTCATGCATTTAAACGGCAGTGCAAGGCTTGATCGTTCTGCTCGACGGTAGGTTTCGCGTCCTGCGAGGACCCTAGACAGCACGGAGCTTCTTGCCCCCTAAGAACGATCTTCACGTCCGATGCCCAAGTGAGGTAGTTCTGACCGTGCGGGGCCAGTTCTTCAAACTCACGATTCATAATGCATGATTTCAAAATTCCGACATTAGATTACTGCGTGTAATCTCATAGAAAATGGTTGCAAAAAACATAAAGTGCAGAAGATAAATTGCCATGCATTGCAGTATGCAAAATAAAGCAATGAATTCAAAATTCATAAAGAATATTCATAAAACAGAGAAATAAAGCTAGAAAATTAAAAAACAGAACCAGGTAATTTTCTAGCAATTTTTCAAATTTTTCGGCTATTTTTCTTTTCTTTTCTTCCTTTTCTTTTCCTTTCTTTTCTTTTTCCTTTTCTTTTTCGGCCGATCGGCTATTTGGGCCTTGCCCTGGCCCATAAGTGCGCATGCGCTAGGGTTTCCCCCTTGCGCCTCGCGCCGCGCGCCGCCTCCTTTTACCTCGCGCCCGCCTGCTCCGCTTCCGTCGTTGGCTCGCCCGCCTCGCCACCTCGCTGCGTCGCCGCCCGCCTCCGATTCTTTGTGCGGTGTTTACATTGGAGCGCGCAACGCGAGTCGCTGGGCGATGCTTTTGCGGCGAGCAGGCGTGGCGGCGCTTCGGCTTCGAGTGGCGGCCGGGCGGGCGCTACTGGTCGCGGCGGCGCGACTTGAGCCGGCGCGCGGCTATGGCGCGGCGACGGCGAAGGCGGGCGGGCAAGGCGGGCGGCGAGGCCGACGCGCTTTTCGGCGGCCTACGAGAGACGGCGGCAGCGCTGCTGGCGGAACAAGGTAGGTGGCACTCGACTTGAGCCACGCAGACGGAAAACCGGCGCGAGCGGCGGCGTGCCGGGCGTTGTCGATGGAGCCGGCGCGGCGGGCTCGCCGGGCGATTCGCCCGTGGCGGAGGCGGCTTGAGCCGGACCGGCGACGACGCGACAATGGCAGCGACGCGCGCGCGCTGAAGCCGGCTTCCGCCGCTTGGCGGCGCTTCGGCGGCGGAGGGTCGACGGCGTCTTTGGGCGCAGCGGTCGACGACGGAGGCCGAGGTCGGGAGGCGCGGCCGCAGCCGGCGGCGGCGTCGGCCGGCCGAAGCGCGCAGCATGGCGGTGGCCGAGCCGGCGGCGCTGGGCGCGGCTACGTCTTAGAGCCAGTCGACGGCGGGCGGGCCGTGTGCCGCGGTGACGCGCCGAGGCAGCGCGCGCGAGGCCGAGCCGGGCGATGGCGCTGAGTGGTCGAGATCGGCCGCGACGACGCCGACCGGCCGGGCGGCGGCGATCGCGAACCGCGCGGCCGAGGCGGCGACGCGTCGGCGGGCCGAAGTCGGCACTTCGTGCGACGGCGGGCGGCCGAGGCCGCCGCGGCGACGGCGACGATGCGCCGCGGGTTGCGTGCATCTGCGGGATGCTTGTTGCATGCGCGAAGCGTCGGCCGTCTGACGGCGTTTTGATGCTGGGCGGCGCTTCTGGCCGCGCCGGCGGGGAGTGACGGCCGAGCACAGTCCCAGCGACGGCGACGCACGACGCTTGGCGCTCTGGCGCGGCCTCGGCGACGGTCTTCTGCGGGCGGCCAATCGGGCGGCGGCGGCGCGCGCGCGCGCGCGCGCGGCCCGACGGTGACGGTTGTAGTGGCGGCGCGCTACGAGCGCGCAAGCCGAGGCAATTTTTTTTCTGTGATGATGAACATCAATCGCACATGTACTGTTGCTTCGAGCCGTCTGTAGATTCGTGCCACGCGACGAACAAGTACTGATGCGTAAGGTAGATGTATGCATAGAAAAGCGATTAGATTCATTCATCGAAACCCACATTTTCTCACCTTTTCAATCTGTTCGCCGGTAGAGCTTCGTGCTGATAACGTGTTGAGGAACCTCGCTATCGAATAGTCCGGGGTTCCTGAACAGATCTAAAATTGGAGAACAGAGAGAGAGACACAGGTATAGGGAGAGCGACGACAGAATACTTTATTGATTTCTGATTGCTTGTACAATAGGGGAACCCTCCTCCTCCTTATATAGTAGTCGTCTAGGGTTTCGACTAAGGGACCATCGTGGGTTTTTTTTGGACCACGTGGTTTCCCAACAGGTCCTACCAAAGCCACCTTTAAGCAGGGATGAGATGGTTAGGTACGTAGTTTTAACCTACTCACACATCCTATCATTCTTAGTAGTTTCTTACAATCTCGTGCATGCATACGTAGACAAAAAGCCTCAGAAGAAGTTATCCCTCGTGACGGAGCATAAGACGCATCGTTTGATCTCAAAAAGGGGGGCATGTAGGGCTCGAGCCGTTGCATCTTCTTCTTCCTGCTGTCACGTTCTCTGAACTCTTCGTACTAGCTCAACCACAATGAGAAGAAGAAACTAGCTATCTTAGCTAGCTAGGTACAAACTAGAAGAAAAGATGCATCTTAACAGGGCCAGTTTTTGTTGAAGGCCAGGGGTGTGATGCTAGCTGTGCATGCATGGAGCCATGGACGTAACTGGAGGAATCAAGTGAGGCCCGTGAACTCTCGATCGATCGATCGATATCCATGAGTTCCTGTTTGCAAAAGCCTTTCTTTTTTTTTTAAAGTTTTGTCCGGAGTTCTTTCGTTTTCATGGATCCTTTGGTCGAGACCACTAGCTCTAGCTCACACAATGTGTTTCAACAGGGTCTTTTTACATTAATTACGGGGGATCCTTGACAAACAAGTTGGGATATGTAAGCCGACGTAGTCGACACGTACATGTCGCACCAATCCAACCTTAGATTTCTAGGCCCACACACACCATCTCTTCTCACTCCGCCACTAGCACATAAGAACACACTTGTACGTATCAATGTGGTCTGCAATTAGACCTGGGATTAATTATATTGTCCCTGCAGATCTATATTACTTCCATTTGTTTCAACAATCTGAAAGCACATCTTATCTTAAACCATATCAACGATAAACTAGTAGAACTGTTGAGTGCTTCTTCCGTTCCTTAATAAATATCATTATAGTATTTTGCATTCCAACCAGGCATATATAAAAGACCATATTACACATCTTTATTAGCTCACTCTTACTGTTCATGGATGGTATGTGTACTCTGGTAGTAAATGAACTTGAAAATAATGAATATGAAGGGTATGCAAAGGAAAAGGTGGTAAAAAATTGTCTTGAAATTGTAGAATGACATGTTCTCCTATTTAGAAACAAAAATCGAAAGTTACAATGACGTGTACTTTAGAATGGAGGGGGTAGAAGACAACTTTCAAACCAGTGCATGCGCTAATTTCTTTGTGATTTTGGTAAAACAGAAAACATCCTCATAAAATGTTGACAGGTGGCATTCTAATTTCTATGTGAAGTTCGTTGCTGGTGTGAACTGACAAGAAACAGGAAGAATTTACCCGGAGAGGTGCACCGTGAGGAAATCATCATTTTTCTAGTGCTATAGTAATTTTATATAAATTTAGCATCATTTCAGACATAATTGTAAAAATTATCTCATACCCGACCGCGAATGAGGTTATTTTTGTAATTGCATTTAAAAGATAACTAAATTTGCATAAAAAATTACACATGGGACTAGAAAAATGATGAATTTCATGATGAGATGATGAATCTCGTCTACGTGTAGAAATTTACTGCTGGAAAAAACAACGAGAACTTGGCATCATTGGGCTACTTTTCCAAATGAAAATGACTTGATTTGTTTTAACTAAACAAAGAAACAAGAAGCATTCACATGAAAAGATGACGCTATGCTAGAAAGCCATGAGATTAGACACAGGGCCTTTCTAGTAGGCCCTCGATTAGTCTCTTTTCGTGACACTACTAATTAATTCAGCTAACATTTCTGTGCACGTCAATAATCAGATGACTGTTCTAGTACTTCTTTTCGTGCTATTTTTCTAAATTATTTAATGAAGATTGCGGTGTATTTGTCACTTTCCTTTCTTTTTATGTTGGAAAAAATTCTCGTGGAGAAAAAAAAATCTAGCTAATAGCAAATAACGAGTCGCAATTCGATGGCGACAACCACCAACGTCCTTGCCGCGCGAGCTTAATTTGCATACGGGCCTCTCATATATCTCCAATTCTCGGCCACTTTTTCAGAGAAATATATCCACATATGCAATTCTATCGACTTGTGGATTTCAATCAATTCAAGTTTTCTAGGCCCACTTATATATATATATATATATATATATATATATATATATATATATATATATATATATATATATATATATATATATATAGGAAAATGATTCCATACTCACAGGTGTATGTACTCCCACCTCTAGTATACCGTTTAAATGATGTTGTTATACATCTTTATCCTTTTGAGTATACTCTAATATGATTATAAGATACTCCAAAGTGAGTTTCATAAAAATTTCATTAAAGTTCACCATTTATAGCATAATTTGTTTATATATTCGTTTTACATATAGAAAAGGGTATATAGCAAAAAAAAAGTGCTCGATGAATTTTTTCAACCATGTTGCATTGGAGTATATTAGAATTATTATTGAGTATACCAAAGTGATAAAGGTGTATAAAGCATTCATTTGAGTGGTATATTAGATGTGGGAGTATGTACTCTGAGAGTATGAAAAACTTCCTATATATATATATATATATATATATATATATATATATATATATATATATATATGGTCGAAATGGGGCACCATGGAGCCTAGGCTCCATGATTTCAAATACGTGGATTCAAGCTAAATTTGGATATATTTTTCAAAAAAATTAGTTTTAGGGTATATACCCATCTATAACAATTCAAATCAAACACATACCTTTGAAAAAATATACTCGAATTCAAAGATTTTAAACGAATTTAGATTACATGCTTTGCTGATTTATATATATAATCAGCACATACCTACAAACAAACTATCATCAAAAAAGGAAACTCTAGTTTAAATTTCAATTCAAACTAGTTAAACTCAACATCCTAAAAATTTTAAAAAATTAAACGTACAGTATGTAGGAGGATATACCCATTTTGTATCATGGAGCCCAAGCTCCATGGTGCCCTAAGTAATTATACTATATATATATATATATACACACATACATATATATATATACACACATATATATATATACATATATACATACAATACATACACACACACATATATTATAATTATCTACGGTACCATGGTCTAAAAAGGATATTTTCTCTATGTATTTTCATGGGAATTTTTTTTTGAAATTTTTGGGATGCGAGTTTAACCTGTTTACTAACTAGTTCAAATAAGTTTGAACTGAAATTCAAACTAGAGTTTCCCTTTTTGATGATAGTTTGGTTGTAGGTATGTGCTTATTTTATATATAAATCAGCAAAGCATGTGATCCAAACTTGTTTAAAGTCTTTGAATTCGAGTATATTTTTTTTCAAAGGTATGTGTTTCATTTGAATTGTTACAGATGGGTATATAACCTAAAACTAAAATTTTTGAAAAATACACTCGAATATGGCTTGAATTCGCGCATTTGAAATCATAGTGCCCAGACACCATGGTGCCTTATTTTGGCTTCCTATATATATATATATATATATAGCTACTTATCCTTTTGAGCATACTTTAATAATGATTATAAGATACTCCAAAGTTAGTTCTATGAAAAATTTCATCAAAATCCACTTTTTATAACATACTTTATGTGTATACTCGTTTTACCTATAAAAAAGGGTACATATCAAAAAATGAAGAGATCCGATGATTTTTTTTTAACAATGTCGCAATGAAGTATCTTAGAATTAGTTTTTAAATATGCCAAAAGTGATAAAGAAATATAATATATCTATGCTCATTTAAGTGGTATTGGAAGGTGGGAGTAGATACTCCAAGAGTATGTGTGTGTATATATATAAATACATACATACATATATAGATAGACATATATACACACACATACATATACACATATATATACATACATACATAGATAGACATACACATATATATACACACACGATAGAAAAAATATGTTCCTATAGTTTTGTACATGAATCATGTTTTTATTTATTTAGCCATATCTTTCAAATGAGAATGATTTTAGTCTTGAAATTTTACAGGGAAGTAGAATCCACCCTCCCCTACTTATGTAATTTTTTGAGAATTTTTGAAAACTTTTACGTGTGATTTTTATATGTTGTAACAGAAATTACTACATGTACAACATGAAATTACTATATATACAATATAAAATTACTACATCTGTAGCAATTTTGCACAAATCAGTTATTCGACAGTAAAATTCACGAAAACTATATGTATAAGTTTTGAGAAATTCTCAAAAAATTACCATAGGCAGGGAATATGAGTTTCTATAGTTCTGTAAAATTTGAATACCAAACTCAATAGCATTTTAAATATATGAAATTGACAAGTGCTAATCAGTGATGAATAGTAATTTTATCATTTTCATATCTTTCAAATGCGACTGAGTTTGGTATTCAAATTTCACAGAGTTGTAGAAACTCACATTCCTTACCTATGATAGTTTTTTAAGAATTTTTCAAAACTTTTACGTATAGTTTTTATGGACTTTACAACCAAATAACTGATCTGTACAGTAAAATTTAGTAATATGCAGTTCTGCTAAAGAAATAAATCAGTAAACGATAGTAAAATATAACGCATCGTATCAGTAAACGGTAGTAAAAATATAACACATGTTGCCATCATTTTATAGAAAGCATTAAAGAAGTCGAACCACTAAAAAAATATGTTTTTGTAGTTTGTACATGTATCTGTTCGTTCTTTATTTTAGCTATAACTTTTTATTCATAGCTCTGATTCATGAACGGTTTTCATCAATAGATTAATCATGATGAGAGGAACAAAATAACATAAGTCTCGCTAATAAACAGTAAATTGATGTTCATTTAGCAGTAAAATTTAATTTATACGAAGTTTATTACTAAAACTTATATTGTACTGTTCCTATCGTCGTCAGTAATCTATCGGTGAAATTCGTTCGTGAATCAAAGTTACGAATAAAAAGTTATGGCTAAACAAAGAAAATTAGATTTATGTACAAACTAGATAACACATTTATTAATTGTTTGGCCACGGTTCGGATGCAGTAATAGCTTCATTAGTTCTTCGTAGTAAGATAGAGTGAACAAGATAGTAAAAGTTAGTATATAAAAGGCATATTACTACTATTTATCGATGTAATATGTTTTGTTTTACTATTATTTGCCGATTCATTTCTTTAGCGGAACTGCATATGACTACATTTTACAACACATATCAGTTATTCGGCAGTAAAATCCAAAAAAACTATATGTACAAATTTAAAAAAAATTAACAAAGGTAGGGAATATGAGTTTGTACATCTCTGTAAAATTGGAATTCCAAACTCAACTGCATTTGAAAGATATGAAAATGACAAATATACTATTCATCACTGATTAGCGCTTGTCAATTTCATATCTTTCAAATGCTGTTAAGTTTGACATTCAAATTTTACAGGACTGTAGAACATGACATCTCCTACATATGGTAACTTTTTGAGAATTTTTCAGAACATTTACATATAGTTTTTTAGTTATTTGACAGTACAGATCCAAAAAAATATACGTATAAATTCTCAAAAAATTACTGTAGGTAGAGGATGTGAGCTTTTATAACCCTGTAAAATTTGAATACCAAAATCAATTGCATTTGAAAGATATGAAAATAACAATTTTACTATTTATAACTAATTAGCACTTGTCAATTTCATATCTATCAAATTCTACTGAGTATGGTATTCGAATTTTACAGGGCTATAGAAACTCACATTCTCTACCTATGGTAATTTTTAAGAATTTTTCAGAACTAATACATATAGTTTTCATAGATTTTACTACCGAATAACTGATCTGTGTAGAATATGCTGCAGATGTAGTAATTTCACGTTGTATTTGTAGTAATTTCATATTGTTCATGTAGTAAATTATGTTAGCATATGGAAAAATTACTATTTAATAGCGAAACTTATATCATTTTATTCCTCTCGTTGTCAATAAGCTGCTGGTGGAAACCATTTGCAAATCCGAGCTACTAATAAAAAGATATAGTTAAAACAAAGAGAAAATACATTCGTGTTCAAACTACAAAATGTATTAACTAGTCGGTTTGATAGCGAGAGTAATAAATGGTCCATGCATCCATACGCAAGTAATAAATACGGGTATTTAGCTCGATCGGACTATTTAAACTGGCCGACGTGTAGAATATACTATTCTACATGCTGCTAGAGAATAGCACCTATATATATACCCAAGTTTTAATCTGCTTGATCGCTCTAGATGATTCATCATCAAATTTATTTAGAGCTTCTTTTGCTGCCTCACGCTTCGAATTGCTAATGGAATTGAGAGAGTCACCAAGCAAAGATAGCAACCTAGGTAACTTTGGGACATAAGAACTTCTTTCATCAGATTCAACACCTAGACAATAACATGTGCCCTGAATGCTCCTTAACTGAAAATGAAATAAATACATTAAATAGTTAGTTCTACTGAATTATAAATTTACAAACAACAAATTTAAATATCAGAGCACTCACACTGAGCTTGCCGAATGTTTCGTTGCCTAGGCGGTCTACAGTCCTGTCAGCGGCAACTAACCTCTCAACAAGCCCCGTCATGAAGAAAGCAGCGCGAGGTGTCTCCACAGCTTCAATGCTGTCAGCACACCTAAGGTTGTCCAAGTAGTAAATCTGATACGACATAATTACTATTATCAACTTGAAATGTTATAACTAAATTTAAGCAACAAAAAACATTTGCTACAAGAAAACAACTAATACTCACCAGCAAAAAAAACAGCACATCCGCTGATTGATTTACTCGTTGTTTCCTTCTTATGCCAGTTGCATACCGCAACCCTTAAGTCATCTACGACCGCCTTGCACCAATCGATGCCACCAAAATTTTCCATGTGATTTGTCAAAATAGCCTCCTTGCCAGTGATATGGTTAGCCGTCCCAGAGAATAGCAACTTATTGAAAACTAGTAGGAAGAAATATCTAATTGTCAAGCTATCGGTACCCTGTGTGCCGATCCTCGCCATCACTACCTTAGTCGTTAATTTAGACCGACTAGCAACTCCGAGCAAACGCTTCAGATTTGCAAGTTCTGCTTTGCTTCCATCTAATGTAACAAGAGGAGCATCCCTTCCACCGAATGGAATACCTAGCACACACTTGACGGCATGGGGTGTTATTGGCAGGCTCCTTCCACCACCAACACGAATTACCATGTCATCTGGATTTGTCCTCTCCATCAAAAAATACAAAAGATCTCTGCTCTCCAAACCCTCAAGGTTAAATCTCAATAGTTCCTCGAAACCAAGATTCCGAACCTTGTTAACCTGATCGATTGTAAGGTTGCCTATAGTGGATACAACAAGAGCAGGCGTGCACCTGCACGTCGGCGGCAATTTTTTCCTAACGACATTATCCTGCCAGAGAGTCATAAATTATATACTATAATTAGCTTAGAAAATACTTTAACTTCACCTACAATTGTCCAAATAATACGTGCAAACAACTGTTCGAAAGAAATATGCAATGAGAAATTACTATACGATGCAAACGAAAATACTATAATAGCATGTTTACTAAAAAATACTATATGAAAAAAACGAAAATACTATATCACGCAACCGAAATTACTTGGATAGTCTTCTTAGAAGTAGGAAGGGGTTCGAAATCATCATCGTCTATTTCATCAGACTTCTGAGTACGCATCCTTTTCCTACCTGACTCATTAGCGGGAGAAACAGTTTCGTTTAATTCTGAAGGGAAAACCGTAGCAATCGGTTGAGTTTCATCTAAACGAATCTCCAATGTTGACTGGCTATCCTCTATAGTAATCTTCTTCACCTTCCTGGGGACTTTCCCCCAAGTCCTCATCTACAACGGAGAATAACATGCACTGATCATCTAAGTAAATTACTATCAAACATAGAAAAATTTACTACACCAAAATCATCTTTAAACGGAAATAAAAAATTATACCGTAATACCCCAAACGACCTGTACATTGCTAACCTGAGAAGGCTTGTTGATTCGACTCAAGAAAGAAGGATTACCGCCGAAAACTCTTAGAGTAGGGCAGGAGAATGGATAGAAGAAGAATCGAACGAAGATGAACAACTCAGTGCGGAGAATAGATATTTGACTCCTCGATGTTGAGTTCTTTGAACTAATGAGTGCAGAGAGAGAAAGCGTAAACGAATCGACATAACTCGAAAAATGAGGAAACAACCCAACGCATAGCGGAAGATTTATATTTCCAAATATTACCACGACGTACACTTCCATTTACTATCAATACATAGATTCCATTTACTATCATCAGAACTATTTTTTTTACTATCCATAACTACTATATAAGCCTGTGGCCTTGAAATTTTCCATTTACTATCACTACATAGCTTCTATTTACTACCATCAGAACTCTTTTTTACTATCCATAACTGTTATATAAGGCTCCTCGATGTTGAGATCTTTGAAGAAATGAGTGCGGAGAGAAAGTTTAAACGAATCGACATAACTCGAAAACCGAGGAAACAACCCAACGCAGAACAGAAGTTTTATATTTCCAAATATTACCACGCCTTATACTTCCATTTACTATCACTACATAGTTTCCATTTACAATCATTAGAACTATTTTTTTACTATCCATAACTACTATATAAGCCTGCGGCCTTGAATTATTACATTTGCTATCACTACATAGCTTCCATTTACTACCATCAGAACTCTTTTTTACTATCCTTAACAACTTTATAAGACTCCGACCATAAGAAACGTGTAAGTGTACATTGCGCTGGCGTAAATAGGCTTTTAAAACGTCAGAGAGAACATAGCCCACATGGCCTATGCGTAGATCTAAAACTCAGAAAGGTGCATCGCTTGGACCAGAGTTCGGTTGAACCTGAGTTCGCATACTAGGCTAGCGTGTAGAATAACTATTCTACACGATGCCAAAGAATAGCACATGTATATATATATATATATATATATATATATATATATATATATATATATATATATATACATATATATATATATATATATATATATATATATATATATATATATATATATATATATATATATATATATATGTATATATATATATATATATATGAGAAAGCCTTTTACGTACTCCCAGGAGTACATACTCCCACCTCTAATATACCACTTAAATGAATGTTTTATACACCTTTATCACTTTCGGTATACTCCAATAATAATTCTAATATACTCCAATGAGACATGGTTGAAAAATTTCATCAGATCACTTTATTTTTTTGCTACATACCCTTTTCCATATATAAAACGAATATATAAACAAATTATGCTATAAATGGTGAACTTTCATGAAATTTTTCATGGAACTCACTTTAAAGTATCTTATAATCAGTATTAGAGTGTACTAAAAAGGATAAAGAGGTATAACATCATTTAAATGGTATACTAGAGGTGGGAGTACGTACACCCAGGAGTATGAAATCATTTTCCTATATATGTATGTATATGTATATATATGTATACACGCGCTATTCTTTGGCTGCGTGTAGAATAGCCTATTCTACTCCCCAGCCATTTAATCCAGTCCGACCGAGCCAATCTGCAACAAAACGGTCTGTGCCAACAAATCAGCAAATGACTAATAAATGCTACTTCTAGTTTGTATATGAATCTTTCTTTTTTTTATTTAACCGTAACTTTCAAATGAGATTGAATTTTGATTTCAAATTTTACACGATTGTAGAATCTCACCTCCCCGACGTATGGTATTTTTTTGAGAATTTTTCAAAACTTATACATATGATTTTTCGTAGATTTTATACCATATAGCTGCTGTGTACAGCATGTAGTAACAGATTAAGGAAGAGGCAGTAAAATGCAGCTTTCTTGATATTAAAAGATAGTATATGATGCTGTTTGGTACTTTGTTATTTTTATATATCTCAAATCCAATTGAGTTTGGTTTTGAAATTTTACGGGGTTGTAGAATATTACCTCCCCTACGTGTGATAATTTTTTGAGAATTTTTTACAGTAAAGTGTTATTTTTTATAGTAAAAGATAGTATACGCTGCTGTTTGGCACTTTGTTATTTTCATATCTCTCAAATCCTATTGAGTTTGGTATTCAAATTTTGCAAAATTGTAGAAGCTCAACTCCTCTATGTGTGGTAATTTTTGGAGAATTTTCTAAATATTTTATTGCTGGTCTGACAAACAGAACTAAATATTTATTTATGAAAACCAATGGTACACATTTTCAAAAAATCTAAAAAATTACTATAGATATGGTAGGTGAGATTATATAACCCTAAAAAAATTAAAATCAAAATCAATACCAGATGAAAGATATGAAAAAGACAAATTCGGTTGACTAGTGATTTTTCACTGTCTAGTGCTTTGTCAATTTCATATCTTTTAAATGCGATTGAGTTTGATCTTCAAATTTTGTAGAGTTGTAGAACCTCACGTATCCTACGTATTGTAATTTTTTTTGAGATTTTTTGAAAACTTATACATATGATTTTCATAGATTTGATACTATTTGGCTGCTGTATACAGCATGTAGTAACAGATTGAGCAGGAGGCAGTAAAATACAGATTTCTTGATAGTAAAATGTAGTATGTGCTTCTGTTCGGTATTATGTTATTTTTATATATCTCAAATACTATTTATTTTGGTTTTGAAATTTTCCAGGGCTGTAGAATATTATCTCCCCTACGTGTGGTAATTTTTTGAGAATTTTTCACAGCAAAGTGTTATTTTTTTTATAGTAAAAGATAGTATACGCTGTTGTTTGGCACTTTGTTATTTTCATATCTCTCAAATCCTATTGAGTTTGGTCTTCAAATTTTGCAGGATTGTAGAAGCTCAATTCCTCTATGTGTGGTAATTTTTTGAGAATTTTCCAAATATTTTACTGCAGGTTCGACAAACAGAACTAATTTTTTATTTATGAAAACCAACTGTACACATTTTTAAAAATTCTAAAACAATTACTATAGATATGGTAGGTGAGATTATACAACCCTGAAATTTTTTTGAAAATCAAAATCAATACCAGCTGAAAGATATGAAAAAGGCAAATTCAGTTGACTAGTGATTTTTCACTGTCTAATGCTTTATCAATTTCATATTTTTTAAATGCTATTGAGTTTGGTCTTCAAATTTTGTAGAGTTGTAGAAGCTCACGTATCCTACGTATGGTAATATTTTTGAGATTTTTTGAAACTTATATATATGATTTTTATAAACTTCATACCATTTGGCTGCTGTGTACAGCATGTAGTAACAGATTGAGTAGGAGGCAGTAAAATGTAGCTTTCTTGATAGTAAAATGTAGTATATGCTGCTGTTCAGTATTTTGTTATTTTCATATCTCTCAAATCCCATTAAGTTTCATTTTGAAATTTTCTAGGGTTGTAGAATATTACCTCCCCTACGTGTGGTAATTTTTTGAGAATTTTTCACAGTAAAGTTTTATTTTTTGATAGTAAAAGATAGTATACGCTATTGTTTAGCACTTTGTTATTTTCATATCTCTCAAATCCTATTGATTTTGATCTTCAAATTTTGCAAGATTGTAGAAGCTCAACTGCCCTACGTGTGGTATTTTTTTGAGAAATTTTCAAATATTTTACTGCAGATGTAGCAAATAGAACTTTAATATTATTCATGAAAACCATAAGTACACGTTTTCAAAAATTCTCAAAAAATTACTATAGATAGGGGATGAGAGATTATACAACATTGTAAAATTTTAAGATCAAAATCAATATCAGTTGAAAGATATGAAAATAACAAAGAAGAGATAGATTCATATACAAACTACAATACGCATTAACTAGCTGGGTTGACCAATGCATGAACTAGTAAATGATTTGGTAGTAATTCAATCTGTTGTTCTATAGTAAAATATATTTGTGATTTACTACCGAATTAGATTCAAGTGTGCTTTGCGTGCGCTTCGACAGTATTTCATCAGTTGTTTTGTAGTAAAATATTTCATGATTTACTAGTAGGCTACATTTACTAGTGTTGTTTGCAATGCATTAACTCACTACGTTTCGGTCAGAGCGCAGAATAGCTATTTTACGCTCGGGAGTAGAATAGCGCCACCGGATATATGTATGTATATGCAGGGTTCCAAATTTCGGCAAAATTTCGGATTTGGACCACCGCGAAATCTAAAGTACCGGCCGAAAAAAAATTAAAAATTTTGAAATTGCTACAGTAACAACAAAATCGGTTTTTCCAGCGCAATTTCGTGTTTTTTTTGGCCGGTTTTGAAACTTTTAGGGCCGGATTTGGTCCAATAAGCCTTAGGAAAGTCATCTCTTATGAAAATTTATTGAAAAACCGAATTTTTTAAATATTTTAAAATTTTGGTAGAAACACTGTTAGATTTTTATAAAATTCTAAAAGCTTTATAATAGGCTGAAAATTTTATGGTAACATATTTAGTAGTTTAGGATTATACATAAAAAATTTAAAAATAATTTAGCTTCATTTGTTATATTTGAAAAATCAAAAACAGAATGATCATAATTGGGACATTTATATTGTCAGAATTTTATAAATTTTCTTGAGTTTGATTATGATCTAAAATTTTGTGAGAGATTAATAATTGACTCAGTACCATTATGCAAAATTTTCAAAAAGTTTAAATTTTTTTTGTTTGGTCAATCAAATCTATGTAAGCATTGAACTTCGTTTGTTATATTATATTTCAAAAATCAAAAAGAAAAGAACATAAATGGTACTGTGCCTTATAAGAATTTTTATGGGATATTAATAACTTCCTTATCACTATTCTGTAAAATTTTCAGAAATTTTAAACTTTTATTAATTGCTAAAGCAAATCTATGTATTGATCATGAGACTTTTATTAGGACGTAGCACTGTCTGAATTTTTAAACCTTATTTGAGAATGATCATCATCTAAAAATTTTAAATAAATATTAATGTTACATCAGAACCATCCACAAAAATGTTAAAAAGTTTTTAACGTGGTTTACATAATTGTTCATTCTGTTCAAGTTTGCCGGTAAGCCTTTTAACAGGGCAGTAGAATTGTTCGAATTTTTAAAAATTCATACAGTTTGATCATCATCTGAAAATTTTATCAGATCATTAGAGATACATCATAACCATGAAAAAAATTCAAATTTTTATAACGTGGTTTGAACCATTTTGCATTCGGTTCAAAATTGCCAGTCAGCGTTTTATCAGGACAGTACCAATGTTTGGATTTTTAAAAATTCCACAGACTTCATAATAATATGTAATTTTTATGGAAATATCATAAATGTGTCATAACTATGCACAAAAAATTTCAACAGTTTCTAACTTGATTTGTATCATTTTCCATTCGGATCAAACTTGTCGGTTAGTGTTCTATCAAGACAGTACCACTCTCCGAATTTGTGAAAATTCCTCTGATGTGATAATCAGCTAAAAGTTTTGTGAGAATATCAGCAATGTGTCAGTAACCTCCAAAAAAAATTTCAAAATTTTTCGTTAACGTTTAGACCGCTTTTCAGCCGGTGCAAAAAAACCCGAAATTTCGGGTATTTCGCCCGAAATTTCGGGTATTTCCGAAATTTCGAAATTTCGCCGAAATTTCGCGATCCGGCCATGGATGAAATTTACTCCGAAACCGAATTTTCAAACCTTGTGTATATGTATATATATATATATATATGTGTGTATACACACGCTTTCTACGATGAGGACAAATGCGCTTTCTAGATGAAGGCTAGAACATTTTCTGACTTCTGACTCTTGCATTAAGAATGCTTCAACTTTCAAACAGTAGATTAACCAAAAGCTAGGATGTGTCGTACTGCGAGCTTTTAATGCAGGGATTAATTGTTTTGCATCCTTTTGTTTTTTATGAAATAATAACAATACGATTGGCTAATTGATTTATATGAGTGATAGCATTTACATAACTAGTTGAAAAAAAATGATCTCTAGCCAGCTGATCATCTGCCATCTCTAACAGCCGACACATACATGCCATCCAAAATCATTCATATGATAACAAATTCTGCAGGGTTCACGCATTTAAAGAAACCCCTTAGCTATGTGCACCATGTCACAAACCGGAACCTTACCTGGGAGATTCCCTAATAGCCCGACAGTGTCTGTACTCTGTACACAAGTAGGGGAGGGGGACCACAATTTCAATTATATGCTGCTACTAGCTCCTCGTGAAACAAGAAACAAGATGAACAAATCTGATGTTCTGATCATCGGTAATTCTCTGAGCATATGCATGCATCCACCGCAGATCAACTGAAACCTGTACTTGGTATAGTAAGTAGCTTATTCTTCAATCAAACGAAATATCCTGCAGATTGATCATGCATGCATGCGTTCGATCATCTGGACCTCACACTCAGATCTGATCCAAGTGACCAACTCTGACACGCTTGTACGTACAGAACGATCGATCGATCATTGGGACAGTCACGTGAGCTTGTTTCGTCTGACATATATATACCGCAGATATAATGCCCACTGTCGATCGGTACAGTTGAATAGAACTAGTAGTAGCACTCAAGGTTCAAAACCTCGGCGAAATTTCACCACCCTCTCAAGATTTATAATCTCGGCGGAATGAAAAAGTTAGAAAAAAATTCAAATTGCTATGGTGATTTCAGAAATTTCACCGAGCTTTGGATTGCTCGGCCAAAATTTGGGTTATTTGGACCGGATTTGAAGTTTTTTGGATGTGATTTTCACAGAGGATGTGTCTTCCGGTTGGTTTAAGTGGGCTAGCTCTAACCCAGGAGAGCTGGTTTCGAGACCCCCAGTTGGAGCACAAGTGCAGTACGTTTTTTCACGTGAGACTACACTGTGTGCGTAGTGTACTCACGAGGCAACCTGCGGTGTGACCCCATCTAAAGCTAAGCTATAGCGAATGGAATCTTAATTAAAGCCAATCCGGTAAGCAAGCTCACAAGGAAGCAAAGCCTGTTATTATTTGCATGCGTTCTGCAACTCCCATCGGCTACGGTGTATATATGTATGCAATTTGAGAGGTGTTTTTATGTTTTTTTTACAGTTATATAAATATTAAAGCATGAATGAAGAGGTGTTTTTATGTTTTTTTACAGTTATATAAATATTAAAGCATGAATAAAGAGTAGATGATAATTATTTACCTCTTCGTTTGCTTTACGATTTGTATAACTTGTATTGGGAAGGAAACATTGAAGCACTGCTCATGTAATTTATACATTGCAGATACACTTTTTCTCACGATTCACTGCAAGTGACAGCGGTGGAAAGCGGGAAGAAATACAAGAGAGAGAACGGTTAAGAACTTTTTGCTACCAAAACTTGTATATATTGTAGTCAATCACCCTTTTCTTCCCTGTTAGAAAAAAAATCTGTCTTTTCTTAAGGGTGTTGCTGCAAGGATTTCTTAAGTAGAGCAAATCAGGCTTTTTTAAAAAAAAGTAGAGCAAATCAGCATTTCAGCTCTCAGGAGCATGTACTAGTCTCAGGAAGCAATACATATACTTTTTATAAATTCGCTCGAGTGTGATCAACTGATCATGATCCAAAATTTTTAGGAGAGCTTAATCACTGCCTTAGAACTGTTATATAAAAGTTTCAAAAATTTTAAACTTCTTTCAATTGCTCAATTAAATCTATGGAAGAAATACATGTAGCACCGTCACAATTTTTGAAAATTCCTCAAGCTTGATCATTATCTAAAAATTTTATAGTAACATTAGTAATGCATTAGAACCATCCAAAAAAAATTCAAAACTTTCTAACATGGTTTGAACTATTTTCCATTCGGTTGATTGTTGTCAGTCATCTTTCAGTAGCACTATATGAAATTTTGAAAATTCCTCAAGCATGATCATCATTTGAAAATTTTATGGGAATATTATTGATGTATCAGGACCATAAAATTTTTTTCAAAAGTTTCTAATGTGGTTTGCACTATTTTCCATTTGGTTGAAATTTGCCGGTCAACCTTTTTCAGGACAATAGCTGTCAGAATTTTTAAAAATTCCTCAAACTTGATAATCATCTTAAATTTTTATTAAAACATTATTAATGTGTCAGGAACATACACAAAAAAAATTAAAAAAAAATTTATGTTTTTTTGAACCATTTTTCGTTCAATTGAAATTTGACAAGATTACGGCAATTTCGAACGAAATTTCGGATTTTTGGCCAAAATTTCGGTCCAAAAAATTCTGGATTTGAATTTTGATTTTTTAATTTCGTCCAAAATAATGAGATTTCGTCGAAATTTCGGATTTCGGAGGGTGACGAGATGTGAACCGAAAACGAAATTTGGAACCTTGGTACTACCGCATATATCACTATTACAAAAGGGCTTATATTAGACTCCTCATCATTAACGGTTTTGAAAAACCATCTATGATAACCACTCATCAGTAACCATTCTAGCCAAAAACCATCTGTGATGACTAGAAAGGTTAGTGATGTGAACCCTCATCACTGACGGTTCACATCACTTACCTTTCTAGCAAAAACCATCTGTGATGATATTAATAGACATCACAGACGATTTTATTCTATGAAAGAAAAAATCATACGGTTGCCTGAGGGACCTGTTATACCATCATCCGATGAGATAAAAAAAACGAAGGTATTGCAAATGACACCATTCTTTTTCTCGTAATACTAATGATTGCAATATTTTTCGGCATTAGATACAATCGGCTATAGAAGACAGTCGGCTTAAATTTGCAGACGAGCCAACAATGCAAGTGTACATCGACCCCTTTCCCATAAACATGGTGCAGTGCTAATGAAAAGGAAAAGAGCCGATGCAGAATGAAGAACCGAAAAGGGTTCGACATGTTGACACCCAATCAGCCCCAAACAGTGCAACGAGCTTAAAGATTTTGATCGGTTCATTACAAATAGAAGCCGATCATGAAGGTAAAAACTCAAGGACTGTCAAGCCCAAAAGAGATCCGCAAGTTGGCAAGTGGTACAAGATGGAAAAATCGCCACCACGACGGCTGATAAGTAGGCTTAAGCCAACTTTTTCTCAGCTACTGGAGAAGTATGAGAAGATGAATAATCGGTCGCGTTATCCTTTGTATCGGCCACATAATTTATATTGGTCCGAAAACTTGGAAAGAACTCATCAAAGGTGCCCCTTCTGGCAGTTTTGTTAGGAGAGGGAAGTAGCTCTGTCATCACCGTACACCTGCCCGATGGAACACTATCCCCAAGATGATTGGCCAAGACGATCGGCCAAAGACAAGTTATCATGGCCAATACGAGATCATCCTCGTAGAAGTGATAAGAAGCCGATTCAAGAAAGAATTCCTTTACCGAATCAAGCCAAGGCACAGGCAGAAGAGTCGAGCTCTTCAATGCAAGAAGATCTGGTTGGTAGGATACGTAAGTCGATCGAACCAAACCTAGATGGTGTCCTCCGGGTCTTAGTTGATCTCAGCGTAGACTACTTCAAAGGTTAAGGACCCAAGAAATCAGAGAGGCCGAACAAGAAAAGCAAAGGGACCAAGCATTCAATGAGCTTCGGCCAATTAAAACTGTTAAGAAAGAGTGGAGGAAGAAGGAGCAGGTTGAGGAAGAGTTGGACTCAGTCGATGACTTAGATTCACCTATGATTCAAGATGACACTCCTCCAATGGATATCAATATGGTGTTCACACTACCGGCTGAATTCAAAATAAAAACTGAATCGGCTAAGGAGACCTTCGCTCAGCTGTGTTTGGGTGCTCAAGATGCCGTCTTCAAGAAACCCTAGGATGCTCATCGGCATCTTAAGCTGTTACACTTGAAAGGGCACATTAACGGCAAGCCGATCTCAAGGATGCTTGTGGATGGCAGAGTGACAATTAACCTAATGCCATACACTACCTGCAGAAAATTGGGTAAGTCCGATGAAGACTTAATCAAAACTAACATGGTTTTGAATGATTTCACAGGCGATCCCACTGAAACTAAGGGTGTCATGTGACATAGTTGACTGTCGGCAGCAAAACATTGGCAACTGTGTTCTTTGTAATCGACGCTAAAGGCAATTACAGTGTATTGCTTGGGCGTGACTGGATTCATGCAAATAATTATATCCCGTCAACTATGCACCAACTACTTGTCCAGTGGAACGGAGATGAAGTCGAAGTCGTTCCAGTGGATACATCGGCTCATATTGCTATGGCCAGTTCACATGCAAATTGGCAGCATGAGGAAGCCGAGTGCATATCAGGCTACCTACAAAACCAGGCTACCAGTCGTTCAAACGGTCTCCTCGAGATTTAATCCGGCCTTCTACAATATTATAAAAGAAGAAATTGAACGATTTCTAGAAGCCAAGTTTATCAGGCCTTGCCGATACGCTGAGTGGGTCTCTAACATCGTTCCTGTGATGAAGAAGAATGGCAAATTGAGGATTTGCGTCGACTTTAGGGACTTAAACAAAGCTACGCCGAAGGATGAATATTCAATTCTAATAGCTGATATGCTTATCGATACTGCATTAGGAAATAAGATCATTAGTTTTCTTGATGGTAATCCTGGGTATAATCAAATATTCATGACCGAAGCCGATATACAAAAAACAACATTTAGATATCCTGGTGCCTTGGGATTACTTGAGTGGGCTGTGATGACATTCGGCTTGAAGAATGCTGGTGCCACATATCAGCGAGCTATGAATCTAATTTTTCATGATCTAATCGGCTCTATTGTAGAGATTTACATTGACGATGTCGTGGTAAAGTCTACAGGAGATTTGTAGCATCTAGCTGATTTGGAGGCGGTCTTCGAGAATACAAGAGCACATGGTCTCAAGATGAATCCTTTTAAGTGCGCTTTGGCGTGTCGGTTGGGCAATTTGTAGGCTTTATGGTTTATGAGAGAGGAATTGAGGTTAATCAAGAAAGGGTAAAAGCCATAGCCAAAATAAAGCCGCTGACGTGCAAAAATGAGTTGAAAAAGATGATCGGCAAAATAAATTAGTTGCGACGATTTATTTCAAATCTTTCTGGACGTATTCGTGCATTTACCCCATTGTTAAAATTAAAAGACAACTAGGAGTTTGTATAGAGAGCCGATCAATAAAAATCTTTTGATGATATCAAGGAATATTTGACCAATCCTCCAGTTCTGGCTGCGCCACAAAAGGGTATACCGTTCAAGTTATATCTATTGGCTAAAGAAGAGACTATTGGAGCTGTTTTGGCACAAGATGTTGATTGCAAAGAGCGGATAGTTTTCTATCTAAGCCGATGATTACTTGATGCTGAAACCAGGCATCCCTTTGTAGAAAAACTTTGCCTGTCTTTGTATTTTGCTTGTACAAAGCTAAGACATTATATTTTAGCATCGACTTGTAAGGTTATTTGTAAAACCGATGTTATAAAATATATATTGTCAGCTCCAATTTTGTGTGGTTGACTTGATAAATGGGCCTATGTGCTCATTGAGTTCAACCTAACATATGAATCGGTTAAGGTAGTTAAAGGGCAGGCGATAGCAGATTTTATAATACGTAATGAGACTACTACTGGTCTGGTATCTGTAGCCTCTTGGCAACTATAGTTTGATGGATCGGAATGTCAAGAGGGTGATGGTATTAGAATAGTGCTTGTTTCGCCCAAGTTGCATAGTTTTGAGTTTGCATTCCGGCTAAATTGCCGATGCTCAAATAATCAAGCAGAGTATGAAGCATTACTTAGAGGCCTGCAGTTGCTCGAAAATATCGGAGTAGACACTGTTGAAGCCTATGGTGACTCTCTGTTAGTTGTGCAACAAATCAAGGGAGAATATAATTGCTATGATGAAGTTCTGACCAAATATTTGGAGCAATGTCTTGTTATAATTGGCTCATTTACAGGATTCAGTATTAGTCACATTCCTCGAGAAATGAACAATAGGACCAACTTGTTAGCTCAGCAGGCATCGGGTTATAAAGTTTCTGGCTGATATGAAATATCTGAGCCGATTGAAAAAGCGGTGATGTGCGCTGACACTGTCGATTGGAGGGCAAAGATAATGGAGTACTTGATTGATCCTTCTAAGCCAATAGAACGAAAAATTAGGTGGCAAGCCTTGACGTACGTAATATTGGATAATACATTATACTATCGAACGATGGAATGTTTGCTGCTAAGATGTCTTGAAGCCGATGAAGTTCAAGTGGCAATGGGTAAAGTACACGAAGGTATCTGTGGATCCTATCAATCGGCTTATAAGATGAAATGGATGTTAAGATGTACAGGATATTTTTGGCCGATAATGTTGGAAGACTACTTTAAGTATTACAATGAATGCCAAACTTGTGAGAAATTTGGTAATATACAATTGGCTCTAATATCAGCTTTGCACCTATTATTAAACTTTGGCCATTTAGAGACTGGGGTATAGATGTAATCGGGCAAATCTTCCCTGCTTCGAGTAAATGTCATAAGTTTATTTTGGCTACGATCGATTACTTTTCTAAGTGGGTTGAAGCTATACCACTCAAAAAGGTTACAAGTGTTGAAGCTATCGGATTTGTTAATGAGTATATTACCCATCAGTTTGGAATCTCGCGAACCATAACGACTGATCAAGGAACTGTGTTTATGTCCGATAACTTTCGAGATTTTGCCAAAAGCATGGGTATTAAGCTGTTGAATTCATCACCTTACTATGCTCAAGTCAATGGACAAGCTGAATCGTCTAATAAGACGTTGGTTAAGCTGATTAAGAGGAAGATTGATGAAAAACCAAGGAATTGGCATTCGGCGTTGTCGGAGTCTTTGTGGGCTTATCGGCTAGCATTTCACGGAGCAACGAAGCTTTCACCCTATCAGCTAGTTTATGGTCATGAAGTCGTTTTACTGGTGGAGATAAACATTGATTCTATACGAATAGGTAGACAAAATGGTTTGTCGGCTCAGGATTATAAGGAGTTATTGATTGACAACTTAAACGATTTGACAGAGTTATGTTTGTATACATTGAATCGGCTTAAGAAGAATAAGATAAGAGTTGCTAAGGCTTACAACAAAAAAGTCATGCCTAAATATTTTTATGAAGCCGATTTAGTTTGGAAAACTATACTTCCTATCGGCTCTAGAGATAACCGATTTGGAAAATGATCTCCTACATGCGAAGAACCATACAAGATAAATCGGGTTGTCGATGGAAACTCTTACATACTATAAACGTTGGAAGGAGTTATGCTTCCTAAGGCGATCAATGGAAAGTACTTGAAGAAATACTATCCTAGTGTTTGGATTGATTCTTAATCGGCTCTGAGAGTGTCATCAGAAATGCTAAATTAACTCGGTGCAATTAATTATGGCTAAAAATAGAATTAGAAATATGCAAAAGAAGGTTGATAATAAAATCGGTTAAACAGCCGATTACAATAACTTAGCATTTCAAAAGCATCATTCTAAGAGCCAACATTCCAAAAGTTTACATCCATTGCAAGACAGTTTACAAGCCTGTGCTAGGGAGCCTAGCCCCTAAAGACGATAGTGCCTTATCAATTATCTCTTGGATTTCGTCGACGATTCTTTGATCTTCTTTGGCGTCTCCAGAGACGGGGATGACCTTGGCCGACTGCTTCTTGACGCCGGCCACGGCCAAACCTATGCCAAGTTTCTGCTCATTGATGGACGCTGCTGATTGCTCGACGAGGAATCGGTCATCAGAGACTTGCTTGGTCAGCTGGGCCAGTTGCTCTTCAAGAAGTTTCTTGGCTGATTCAAGCTTCTATAAGGCCACTTTATTGACTTTAAGTGCTTGAGCGTCGACGTCGAATTTGTTCTTCTTTGCCTTTGCATCGGCCACCAGCTCATTTAGAAGCTTTTGGTCGGCTTCCTGCGCCTCCCGCCGAGCAATTCTGGCTTGGGCTACCTCAACTACTACCTTCTTGTCTAAGTGACAAACGTTAAGCAGCGCAGCCATTGCCGGAGGGGGCAGGTCGGCTTCGACAGTGGCCATGGAGTCCCTGATCGGCTGATTGTTACCAAGGATGTCTGCCTGTGCTAGGGAGCCTAGCCCCTAAAGATGATAGTGCGCCTGCAGCCTTATCAATTATCTCTTGGATTTCGTCGACGATTCTTTGATCTTCTTTGGCGTCTCCAGAGACGGGGATGACCTTGGCCGACTGCTTCTTGACGCCGGCCACGGCCAAACCTATGCCAAGTTTCTGCTCATTGATGGACGCTGCTGATTGCTCGACGAGGAATCGGTCATCAGAGACTTGTTTGGTCAGTTGGGCCAGTTGCTCTTCAAGAAGTTTATTGGATGATTCAAGCTTCTATAAGGCCACTTTATTGACTTTAAGTGCTTGAGCGTCGGCGTTGAATTTGTTCTTCTTTGCCTTTGCATCGACCACCAGCTCATTTAGAAGCTTTTGGTCGGCTTCCTGCGCCTCCCGTCGAGCAATTCTGGCTTGGGCTACCTCAACTACTACCTTCTTCTTGTCTAAGTGACAAACGTTAAGCAGCGCAGCCATTGCCGGAGGGGTAGGTCGGCTTCGACAGTGGCCATGGAGTCCCTGATCGGCTGATTGTTAACAAGGATCTCTGCATGTGGCCTCATCACTAAATCAAAGAGCTTGTTTAGTCGCTCTTGCATCTCTGGAGCCGACGTCACAGCAGCTGATGCCTCCATCGAAACATCAATGATCTTTTGAATGTCTGCTGGGTAGTCATCTGTAACCATTATTTCAGGATCCTCGAGATCGGCCAAACAAAAACCCAGTAGGTTGGTCGGATCAGATGATTTCGGGACAGCAATGACGGGCGGAGCAGGCGGTGTCGGCTGAGAGGATGGCGGTGGAGGCTCAAAAGATACGGTAGGCAGATCGGCTAAAATGTTGGCCACTTGCACCGACAGAGTTGGCTGTAGAAATGAGTTAAAATGAGTCAAGCCGATATATGAGCACACAATGTTAGTTCACGAAGAAAAACCTTACCCCGCTAGTAGCCAACGCATTCAGCTAGCTTTCTCCGCTTTGTTCCTTAGGCTTTGAGCCTCTTTTAGAGGGGGCCTTAGTATACTTGACACGTTTTTTTCTCTAAAACAAATCGGCTACGTGTTAGTTAATGAAGAGGATATTTACACAAAGAGAAGTATCCGATAAAAGGACTTACTAGGCTGTTGCTGTTTTTTGATGTTTGACAAAGAGGGACTCTGAATTCCAAAAGTGCCAGAGGTGTAGCCTGTAAGGCCCATCGACTGATGGGGCCTCTTGCTGGGTTGGCCACTACCTGATGGGCCAGCTGCAATCTCCTTTCCCGCGGCCTTAGTCTAAAATTGAAAGGGAGAAAGCCGATTAGTGATAGCACTTAACAAAAGGAGGAAGAAATTAAGAAAAAAGGATTTATTAAGGTCGATACCTCTCCGGTAATATCTACTAAACTTGTGTTAGTATACCCAGAAGAGCTAGATTCATCGCTTGAATCGTTGTTAGATACTACCGTCGGCTTCGAAAGATTTGGAAAAAAGTATTAATAATAGCTGACGGTGTCTTCTCCAAATACAGCGCCTCTGCAATAGACGACCACCAGGAGGAGAAATGGCCTACCCGATGAGTATTCAAAAAGAAGTAGGGCAAATTTTCAATCTGAAGCTCGTCGCCTATTTCCAATACTATGTTGACCGCGGCTGGTTGCGGACCCAAGCTCTTGGCTGAAGCCGATCTAGCAGAGGGAGACTTGGGATCACTTGGCCGAAACCCAGCTACCTGTCATAGACGGAAGGATGATAAAACTCGTAGGATGGCTGAAAGGTCTGGTTTCTTGTGTTGAAGCCGACATGTAGTATACTCGGGGATATAAAAATCTAGAGTTGCTTGAGGCATTGAGGAACAATCGGCTTCTAGTGTAGAAAAGATGGTTGTGGAAAATCGGCTGCACCACTGTAACTAAAAAAGTCTTGCTGCTTAAAGTCCTCACTGTTCAGCTGTAAGAAGAATGATAAGTACTTTCTTGAGCCAACGGGCGTGATCTTTGTCTCATTCCCGGAGCACATAATAAATCTTTCACCGTATGAATGGCTGGCTCTAAATTGCAGCACCACATTTTCTGCAGTGTCCTCGCGCGGAAACGATGTGTCTTCAACTGGTTCCAAAGCAAACGATCGGCTGAACAAGCAATACAGCCAGATCTGGATAAACCAAAGTGGGCCACCTATATTACTGACAGAAAAGTTAGTGAAACCCGTAAATAGCTGACTCCTTATAATGTACATAATCTGGTACACCACCCCTATCAGCATCTTTCCTAGGGCTAGCCGACGGCCCTCTACCAGTTGCTCTGCTATAGCTTGATACACCTGGGTCGGCCCAAGAGAAGCTCCGCAGAAGAGGTACATGTCCAGCCAGAGGTTGAGGAAGGCTATGTGCTCTTCGTTCGATATTGGCCCGTTCACTTTGTTGTTGTTACTTATATACTTATCCCATCATTCACCTTTAGATCTGATGAGTTTGTGCTTGGGTTTGGCACTGAAAGTCGATATTTGCTCTCTGTCTAACCTCAGACAGCACAATTGGGCCACATCCAGAAGAGTTGGGCTGACAAGACCGATGCGGAACATGAAAGCATTAAGAGTATCCGACCAGAAATAACAAGCCGTAGCCACTACTGGCTCATTGGCCTCTGGATCGGCTAAGGAAAGAGGGAGGCACTCGGTTATCCCCATCCTCTCCCTCTTCTGGACCGCTACCCGATTGTACCAGCTCTTTCATCCCTTAAGCGTTGTCGGTCAAGCCCTCAAGCTCTTACTCCAACCCTCTATATTATAACCAACAGCCGACAAGGGGAGACGGTGAACTTCTTTGTTTATAACTGTATTAGAGTCTAAATTTTCTACCGGGTCTAGGTAGTAATGGTCGATGCTGTCAGGGATCGGAATGAGTACCTGGTTGAAATCCATTCAGCCAATCTTGGTGGGAAGTCGATTGAGGACTGGAGGAGATGAGCGCTGAAGGACTTGTTAGCCAGAATGAAGAAGCCGATGGCAGACATTCAGAGAGCTTGAGTGCGTGAGAATGACAATGTGGGGGCCACATATTTATAAGAGGGGTAAAAAAGGTGAAACGGTGGAAAGAATATCGAAGGGGCGTGTGCAGTTAAAACGCATAATGCGCATATCGATATTTTCACGGCGCCATAAATGGGGCACTTACTGGTGACGATATTACGTTAAGCCGATAGCAGCATGAGCCGATAGATGAAATTTTTGGAACATTACATATTATCTTCCAAAAATAGAGGGCATATGTTTACACCAGATTTTGGCAAGGTATGACGAAATTGTCAGGCTAAGATCAGGGGATTTTAGCCGATATCGGATAAAGGAAAAATATTTAATTTTGGATTATGACCGATATTCATCCAAAGATGAGTAATTGTCCGAGTTAAGGCCGACACGGATCACCAGCGTATCGGAGACGGACATGGTCGAACGATAGCTATAAAAGATGGCCTTAGGCAAGCGAGAAACACACAACCAATCAAACAAATCACATTTACTCTTTTATTTTCTCATTGACTAGGAGTAGCCTCTGTAATTTAGAATCTTTGTAATTCGATCCTGATTAATAAAGTTGTGTATCGCCGATTGTTGATCTTCATCAATTATGCCATCAGATTTGATTTTTTCTCCGATTTTGTTGCACATCGCCTTCTTCGGAAAAGATCTGCTTCTACTATCTGATTAATCTTAATCGGTTAATTAGACTTATTGTTACTTTGGATTTAATCGGCTTTTTAGCTTTTTAGATTTTTGCCGATTGTCTTGCTAGATCGGCTTTGAGTATATTTTTTCATCTATCTTATCGATTGTAGGATCAAATCGGTTGGCATGTCTCGAACTGTAGAACCTGGTGTTCGTCAGATGTGTTGAGGCCGATTAACCCTCTTCACGTTTTTGGCACAGTAAGGTAAAAATAAAACATGAAATTTCCCCACTTACGCTCAGGAGAAACCCAAGATGATATTCTACCGTCTCGCACCAAGGATTCACCGACCATCGCATTAGCAACAAAAAAACACACACAAAATAATTGAGATAAGAATACCAAAAGCGGCAAATAAGACAAGAGCAGAGGGTGGGAAAGAGAGGAGCGTACGATGGGCTGGGTCATGATACACTGGACCTTGGTGGACGCCATGGCTGCGGCAGCGAAAACTTCCCCTGCTCCTCCTGGAAGAATCTAGAAGCTTTTGGATTGGAAGCGTGTGGGACGAGCGGAGCGGAGGGGCCAAACCCTAGACTGCGAGGAGGGGACAGGGGGTTCCTCCGCCTCTGTTGCAGCCACTGCCGTTGTTGCCGCCATGGGTGTGGGGGAGAAAATAAGAGAGATTAACTCAGTTGGTGGCAGATGGAGTGAGGCCGGGAGGGGAAGCCTTTAACTTGATTGGAACCCATCGGATCGGACGGGATATTACTTTACCTTCGACTTACTCTTAGTCAGCTTAAGCCAATAACGGACTAAAGATTGTTTAGCCCCTTTTACTCATTTGACTATATTCACCTCTACTTCATCGTCTTCACAGGACTCACTTGAACTAAATTCGACCATATTAACCTTAGCTTTGTCATTATCTTTATTATTATTATTTATCTTGAATTTGTCCCTAAATCCTCTGTTATCAGAGAATCGGTTCTCCTGAGTCGACACCCGATGAAGCAGGTGGCTTAAATATGTGGATTCTTGTCCACTAAACTTCTCCCTAAGTGGGGGAATCAATCCTTGGAAAGCTAAATCGGCTAACTGATTGTCAGACAAAGTAACACTAAAACGCCGATTTCTGACTTCTCTAAATCTCTTAATATAATCCTTCATCGATTCTCCAAACTTTTGGTGAACAGAGCTTAAAGTAGAAATTCTAAGTTTCAGACTGCTAGAGAAAAAATACTCATGGAATCGGCTTTCCAAATCGTTCAAAAAATGAACCGAATTCAAAGATAAACTAGTAAACCAAGTAAAAGCACCTCCTGATAATGATAATGGAAACAATCTAATTTTAAGCCCGTCAGACTGAGCTACCTTACCACATTGAGCGATAAAGTGTCCGATATGTTCTAACGTTGTAACATAATCATCCCCGGAAAACTTGGCAAAATCAAGAACTTTGATATTATTTGTATAAGGCATGTGATCTATATAATCAGGATACGCCTTTCTATAGCCAATAACTTTGCCCTTTGGCTGTATGCCGAATTGATCCATTAAAACGGTAGAAATTTGGTCGGCCCAATTATTGGCCGACGGGATATTAGGGTTTTGCCAACCATGATCATAATTGGCATTCTGCCCCCCGAGCGCAAGCTCGGGTTGACAATTATGATGAGCCGACGTATATTGGGGAAATTGCTCATGCCCGCTATTCCTCCTGGCAGTCGGCTCCGGTATTGGGACGAAAGGCTCCGAGTATGTCATAACTTTATATGGGACCTGGTTACTAGGTGTAATCGGCTTGACGTATTATGAATATCTATTGTTTTCAATCGGTTGTGGAACCGATTGTGGAAACGCGTAAAATGGCGCCGATGGCGACAAATTAACCGATGCATCTAACTTGATTGCATCGATGTAGGCTTGGTAATACGCAGCCCCACTCGGGTGAGGATCCCTTGGCGGTATGACGGTGGGTTGGGTCGGTATCATGGTCAATGATTGAATTGCAACCGACGGCTTTGAGTCGGCTAGAGTGTTTTGAGTATTTTGCGCCCCCGAATAAACAGGATAATTCTGCAGAGCTTGCATCGGGTCGATTAAGCTTCCAGATGATGCCAACTCTTGTGCAATTGTTTTTACACTATTAGCTATCATCGGCTTAAGAGTCGTAACTAAAGCCGATGATTGATTGATTAAAGCATGATGCACAGGTTGATTAATCATAGCCGAAAGTTCAGCCTGTGTGGGGATGTATTGACTCATCGGGCAATTCGTGACTCCTGCATCGCCGAGGGCGTTAACCGTCGGCAATGCGTCCTTCTGATAACACCCCAACATCATCTCTTCCAGAGTAGCTTTCCGATCTTCAATCTCTTTGCACTGTTCCGGAGTCAAATTGTCCAATGTAGGGACGATTATAGCTTCAGTGTTGAGATCATACGGCAAGATTGACTTACCGGACGAAGACATCTTCTCTGTCCTACTGGGCATGCTAAGAGTGTGTTGGCGCCAAAAACGTGAAGAGGGTTAATCGGCCTCAACACACCTGACGAACACCGTGTTCTACGGTTCGAGGCGTGCCAACCGATTTGATTCTGCAATCGGTAAGATAGGTAGAAAAATATGCTGAAAGTCGATCTAACAAGATAATCGGCAAAAATCTAAATAGCTAAAAAGCCGATTAAATCCAAAGTAACGATAAGCCTAATTAACCGATTAAGGCTAATTAGATGGTAGAGGCAAATCTTTTTCGAGGAAGGCAATGCGCAACAAAATCGGAGAAAAAAATCAAACATGATGGCGTAATTGATGAAGATCAACAATCGGCGATGCACAACTTTATTGATCAGGATTGAGTTACAAAGATTCTAAATTACAGAGTCTACTCCTAGTCGATAAAAAAATAAAAGAGTAAATGTGATTTGTTTGATTGGTTGTGTGTTTCTCGCTTGTCTACGGCCATCTTTTATAGCTATCGGCCCCTCTCCGATACGCTGGGTGATCGTGTCGGCCTTAACTCGGACAGTTACTCATCTTTGGATAAATATCGGTCATAATCCAAAATTAAACATTTTTCCTTTATCCGATATCGGCTAAAATCACATTGATTTTTAGCCTGACAATTTCGTCATCCCTCGTCAAAATATGGTGCAAACACTTACGTTTAGGGTTCTTGGCTGTGCTTCGTTGCGGGTTCTTGATGGTTGGCTTGAACTGATTCGCTTTTTGTTGGGTTCTGATTTCGTGCAGAAGGCGCGTATCCAGATCTGGCTGTTCGAGCAAAACGATCTCCGGATTGAGGGTCAGATCGTCGTGAGTTTCTCCACCGATATCTTGCTCAGAATTGCAACATTTAGTGCTATTCCTCTGCTTGCATACACATACGGTAGTGTAATTGTGTAGCATAACATGTAGATTACAAAGGGAAATTCTAGTAAGGGACGATTTATCTCGTGTTTCTTCCCAGGTGGTAGCTAGCCTACAACCTAAAACTCCTCAAGAACCTAAACAAGAGAGAATGAATGAATAAACCCCACGATAAGTTAGCAGAGCACGCTTTTGGGGTCTGAACTCTGAACTTGATTAAACACTTCAGTTAGAGAAAAATACCGCAAGGACTGCAACATTAGTCTAGCTTTTCTTAATTCTATGAGAGAAGGCTTGCTATGACCATGGACATTATTTGGTCTAAAGCAGGAGGGCAAGGTGTAGCAGGAAATTGAATGTGATACATGTGACATGTTTATTAACTAAGGACCAATTACCTAAATCATAGTTAACACAAAAATCTGCATAAACCTAACATCAAAACCCCTTAATTATCTATTTAAGTGCACAAAAGATCGCTATCCCTTAAGTCATATGATGTTGGTTCTTATGGTCATTTTTCTGTATATGCTGAACCGACCTTGCTCTAAAATGCAGGCCGTCTGGAAGCACTGCTAAGCAAAGGGTGAATGGGCTGAAGCTGAAAGAGCCTACGCACTTATCCTGGAAAGCAATCCATTTGATCAGGTATGATAATATGTGGTTCTGGCTTCTTCTGCAACTAGAGACCAGATGGTGTATGGTTCCTCCTTACTTTTTTTTTAATAAAAAAAACTTGGTTAGTGATGATGATCCTGGTTTTCATGTTTATAGGATGCAGTTATGTTAGTTTCAGCATGATAATATTTGTTAACATGTTTTTTATTGGAGTAAACTCTCTGGATGGCAGTATTTCCCTTTGTTTTGCTATCAGCATGGACTGATCTCAGCATACCAGCTCGACAAAACTATGATGTCTCTAGTGTGGGTTTTGTAGTTCTTTGCTTCCTTGTATTTTCCAATAAGGTGCGCATATTGGTTGTGACAACTAACTGTACAATGTATTTTATTTCCTCTACTATGACCTATGTTTGTTCTCGGTCCTCTACAATGTTTATGCTCGCACTAGTGCAGAAACTAAATGATGTTCCTTTCCAATATGTCTTTTCTCAAACGACTATTTTGCAGCTTGTAAGTATTGATCCATCTCAAAGATAATAAAATGCTGCACGCTGCATTCAAACCCATTTCATGTAGCTATTTTTTTTTTTTTTGGCTAAGTCTCCACATTTGCTTAGCCAAAATTTGAAGCATCAAGCCATGACAAATTTGGAAATCTGAAGGGTGCTGGGTCAGTGTGATCACAGGCTGTGATGTGTAATAATTATCATTAACACATAATTAGGAACGGTTTGAAAAATCATCTGTGATAACGTTCCGAACAGTCTGTATCTATAGTAGTGTATGCTGTCCCTTCTCTGCGTGCGTGCATAGGTACATACGTAGCTGCAGACTAAGATACATGCGGCGTGTGTATGTACATGCATTGTTGGACTGGACCACGCATGCATGCATGCGTATATGTACAGCGCATACGTCTTGTATGTATAACTGTGCGTATACGCTTATGTCCATCAAAGTCAATATATCATAGCGGTGTTGGAATTATACGTCGGTATGTACTGTTCTTCTGGACGGGCGTGACGTTCCTGACGAGTCAATGCATAATGCAGCGCTTCGCTCCAAATCAAGCAGCTCGTATAGCACGTAGCAACTCCGGCTAATTTTATGGTACATATTTTCTTATGTCACATGGACCAATGACATATTAAAAATAAGATTATCTCTAATTATTATCTCTAAGCACTATATTCAATATATAATATACAAAATATCAAGTAAATCTGAATATTTATTAAGGGTATAAAATGAACATCGCACTAATTTGCATTAAAATATGAAATACATATTATATTTATAAATAAGATCATTAAAAAAACGCCTATAAAATTAGACGGACGGAGTATCTAATAGATCAGCCATGTGAGTTACTTGCAGAAACTGGAAGATAGTTTATCAGTCTGACTTGTGTTTCTCTGGGCCTTGTCAATATATATATATACACACACGGTGGCGCTATTCTACTCCTAAGCGTAGAATAGCTATTCTGTGCTCCGATCAGAGAAGTAAATTCCACGCGCTGGCCGAAATGTAGTGAGTTAATGCATTGCAAACAATACTAGCAATTGCAGTATGCTAGTAAATCAAGAAATATTTTACAACAGAATAACCGATTAATTTACTGGCGAAGCGCATGCAAAGCACACCTGAATCTAATTCGATAGTAAATCACAAATACATTTTACTATAGAACAACAGATTAAATTACTACCGAATCAGTTACTAGTTCAGGTCAACCTAGTTAGTTAATGTGTATTGTAGTTTGTACATGAATCTGTCTCTTCTTTATTTTTTTCATATCTTTCAGTTGGTATTGATTTTGATCTTCAAATATTTTAGGGTTGTATAATCTCACCTCCCATATCTATAGTAATTTTTTAGAATTTTTAAAAATATGTACGGATGGTTTTCATGAATAAAAATTTAGTTCTGTTTGTGAGACCCGTAGTAAAATATTTCGAAAATTCTCAAAAAAATTACCGCACGTAGGGTAGTTAAGCTTCTACAATCCTGCAAAATTTGAAAACCAAACTCAATCGAATTTGAGAGATATAAAAATAACAAAGTGCCTAACAACAGCATATACCACCTTTTACTAAAAGAAAATAACATTTTATTGTGAAAAAATCTTAAAAATATTACCACGTAGGGGAGGTGATATTTTACAAACCTGTAAAATTTGAAGACCAAACTCAATCGGATTTGAGAGATATAAAAATAACAAATTACCAAGCAGCAGCATGTACTACCTTTTACTGTCAAGAAAGTTGCATTTTACTGCCCCTTACACAATGTGTTACTATATTCTGTATACAACAGCTATATGGTGTAAAGTTTATAAAAATTATATGTATAATTTTTAAAAAATTATGTATAAGTTTTTAAAAAATCTCAAAAAATTACCATATGTAGCATACGTGAGCTTCTATGACTCAAAAAAAATTTAAGATCAAAGTCAATCGCATTTGAAAGATATGAAATTGACAAAGCACTAGATAGTAAAAAATCACTAGTCAACCAAATTTGTCTTTTTCATATCTTTCAGCTGATATTGATTTTGATCTTTAAATTTTTCAGAGTTGTATAATCTCACCTCCTATATCTATAGTGATTTTTTTAGAATTTTTGAAAATATGTACTATTGGTTTTCAAGAATAAAAATTTAGTTCTGTTTGTTAGGCCCACAGTAAAATATTTCAAAAATTCTTAAACAATTACCACACGTAGGGAAGTTAGGCTTCTACAATACTGCAAAATTTGAAGACCAAACTCAACCAGATTTGAGAGATATGAAAATAACAAAGTGCCTAACAACAGCATATACTAGCTTTTACTATAAAAAATAACATTTTACAGTGAAGAATTATCAAAACATTACCACACGTAGGGAAGGTGATATTCTACAAACTTGTAAAATTTGAAGACCAAACTCAATCAAATTTGAGAGATATGAAAATAACGAAGTGCTAAACAGCAGCATATAGTACCTTTTACTGTCAAGAAAACTGCATTTTACTGCCTCTTACTCAGTGTGTTACTACATTCTGTACACAGCAGCTATATGGTGTAAAGTCTATAAAAATCATATGTATAAGTTTTCTAAAAATCTCAAAAAATTACCATATGTAGCATACGTGAGCTTCTACGACTCTACAAAATTTGAAGACCAAACTCAATCGCATTTTAAAGATATGAAATTGACAAAGCACTAGACAGTGAAAAATCACTAGTCAACCGAATTTGTCTTTTTCATATATTTCAGTTGGTATTGATTTTGATCTTTAAATTTTTCAGGGTTGTATAATCTCACCTCCCATATCTATAGTATTTTTTTTAGAATTTTTGAAAATGTGTACTGTTGGTTTTCATGAATAAAAATTTAGTTCTATTTGTCGGACCCGCAGTAAAATATTTCGAAAATTCTTAAAATTGTAGCACACGTAGGGAAGTTAGGATTCTACAGTACTTCAAAATTTGAAGACCAAACTCAACCGGATTTGAGAGATATGAAAATAACAAAATGCCTAACAGCAGCATATACTAGCTTTTACTATAAAAAAATAACATTTTACAGTGAAAAATTCTCAAAACATTACCACACGTAGGGAAGGTGATATTCTAAAAACTTGTAAAATCTGAATACCAAACTCAATCGGATTTGAGAGATATGAAAATAATAAAGTGTCAAACAGCAGCATATACTACCTTTTACTGTCAAGAAAACTGCATTTTACTGCCTCTTACTCAATGTGTTACTACATTCTGTACAAAGCAACTATATGTTATAAAATCTATAAAAATCATATGTATAAATTTTCAAAAAATCTTTAAAAAATTACCATATGTAGGATACATGAGCTTCTATGATTCTACAATATTTGAAGACCAAACACAATCGCATTTCAAAGATATGAAATTAACAAAGCACTAGACAGTGAAAAATCACTAGTCAACCGAATTTGTCTTTTTCATATCTTTCAGCTGGTATTGATTTTGATCTTTAAATTTTTCAAGGTTGCATAATCTCACCTCCCATATCTATAGTAAGTTTTTTAGAATTTTTGAAAATGTGTACTGTTGGTTTTCATGAATAAAAATTTAATTCTATTTGTCGGACCCGTAGTAAAATATTTCTAAAATTCTCAAAACATTACCACACGTAGGAGAGTTGAGTTTCTACAATCCTGCAAAATTTGAAGACCAAACTCAACCAGATTTGAGAGATATGAAAATAACAATGTACCAAACAATAGCATATACTATCTTAACACTTTACTGTGGAAAATTCTCAAAAAATTACCACTAGTAGGAGAGGTTGATATTCTACAACCCTTTAAAATTTCAAAACCAAACTCAATGGAATTTGAGAGATATAAAAATAACAAAGTGCCAAACAGCAGCATATACTATCTTTTACTGTCAAGAAAACTGCATTCGTGTAGCGTTTATTAGCGAAACTTATATCATTATGTTTCTCTCGACGTAAGTAAGCTATTAGTGAAAACTGTTCGTGAATCGGAGCTATCAGCAAAAAGTTATAGCCAAATCAAATAATACATATTCATGTACGGACAAAAACATGATACAGAAGACATTTGCATACATGCGGCGACTAATAAACGTCATTCTAGTTTGTACATGTACTTGTTTTTTCTTTTATTTAACCATAACATTTTACTGACAGCTCCGATTCATAAATCGTTTTCACCAGTAGCTTATTAACGACGAGAGCAACACACAGATATAAGTCTTGGCGTATAAAACAGATTTTATTATCCGTATATATAGATGTTACTATCGGTATACATAGATTTTACTATCATACAATAGTAAATTGATGTACATTTGACAGTAAAATTTGATTTATGTGATGTTTATTAGCGAGATTTATATCATGTTGTTCCTCTCGTCATCAAAAACCTAATGGTGAAATTTGTTCGTGAATTGGACGTGCGAATCAAAAGTTATGGCTAAAACAAATAGAAATCATATTCATGCATACGTCTTTTTTCATCTCTCGGTCACACACATGCATTCATTAATTTCGGACGATTAATATTCCAAGGCTCAGTCGCGTAGCGCTAATTAGTGCAACGTCTGGCTCGATTGAACTGCAAAACCGACTGACGTGTTAAATATGCTATTCTACACGCAGCTGTAGAATAGCATTTATATATATATATATATAGGAAAATGATTCTATACTCCTGGTTGTATGTATTCCCACCTCCAGTATACTATTTAAACGATGTTGTTATACCTCTTTATCTTTTTGAGTATACTCTAATACTGATTATAAGATACTCCAAAGTGAGTTTCACGAAAAATTTCATCAAAGTCCACCCTTTATAGCATAATTTGTTTATATATTCCTTTTACATATGGAAAAGGGTATGTAGCAAAAAATAAAGGGCTCTGCTGAAATTTTTTCAATCGTGTCGCATTGGAGTATCTTAGAATTATTATTGGAGTATACCGAAAGTGATAAAAGAGTATAAAACGTTCATTTAAGTGGTATATTAGATGTGAGAGTGTACTCCCGGGAGTACGAAAAAGGTTTCCTATCTATCTATATATATATATATATATATATATATATATATATATATATATATATATATATATATATATATATATATATATATATATATATATATATATATATATATGTGTGTGTGTGTGTTGATCTTGTTAGTAGAAGAAACCTAACTTATATATGGAGCATTTTCTACGAGGTATGTATACTTATCATTACATCGGAGAGAATCTTCGGCGTTTCAGCCACGCCACGTCACCTTCCTCGCGAGAAGGTCATCCAGAAAATTCAAAATTACATTTAGGTCCTTCAGTCCGTTTTTAATAAAATAGACCGGAAAAAACTGAAATTACGTTTTGGTCCCTCCGTGGTTTACGTCTAGGTCCTCCAGTGATTTTTAGCATAATGGACCCCAAAAAAATTATGTTTAGGTCCCAAGAAATCGGTTTTTAGCAGATTAGAAATTATATTTAGGTCCTTTCGTTGTTTTCTCCCAAAAAACACAGATTCGCTGACGGTTTATAGCACTTCACAGATTCACCAACAGGTCCTAACAACCCTTTTTTAAAAAAAAAGAAAACTGAAATTGAGAATCTCCCGTTTCGAACACTCCACGTCACCTTCCTCGCGAGAAGGTCCTCCAAAAAATTCAAAATTATGTTTAGGTCCTTCATTCCGTTATTAATAAAATGGACCCGAAAAACCTAAAATTACATTTAGGTCCCTCCTCGCAGTTTATGTTTAGGTCCTCCTGTGGTTTTTAGCAGAATGGATCTGAAAAAAATTATGTTTAGGTCCCAAGAAATCGGTTTTTAGCAGATTGGAAATTACATTTAGGTCTCTCCACTGTTTTCTCAAAAAAAAACACAGATTCGCCGACGGTTTAGAGCAGTCCACAGATTTACCGACAGATCCTAACGACCTTTTTTTTTAAAAAAAACGAAACTATATTTAAAAAAATCATATCCCTCCGTGGTTTTCTTCCAAAAAAAACCGCAGATTCGCCGACGGTTTAGTTTTCTCCCAAAAAAAACCCTAATAATTCGCCGATGGCTCCTAGCAATTCGCAGATTCGCTGACGGCTCCTAGCATCCCATTTTTCTAAAAAAACCAAAATTACGTATTTTTTCAAAAATATCCGTCGGACCAAATTTCGCGTGGCACAGCGTCGCGCGATAGAATTTCCTAAATTTGCACGTCACAGCATTGCACGATAAAATTTCGTATGACGCAGCGTAGCGTGTGACCATAGCTAGTATCCTCTATAGATGCGCAAAGGGATGAGTAGAAATTAACCACCTCGTATTGTAAAATCTTCTGCCAATTCTAATACATAGCCAGATTCGGCCTATATATACAAATATTACTAAATGGGTAGTACTGCAGCTTTGTGAGTAAGCTTGCAAAGTACAGACATTCTTTTTTTTTCTAGGATTAAGTACAGACATTCTAACTTGTAGGATTTTCGAGATTTTCTTTTGGAAGGATATGATGAGGAACTATTCAATTAAAGTTTCACCTCACGCAGTTCATCTGAACATAATCACTAATACTATTAATTAAATATCAGCCTATTTTTGGTTCAAACCTGCAGACATAGCAAACTATTCCATCGACAAATGAATAAATCACCCAGAAATTACCGTATAATCAATTGTTTTGTTATTAAACCAAATTTTATCACATTGAGTAGGTTCTCGAAATGGAACAGTAGTTCCCTTACTGGCTTACTCTGAAACCCGACACTCGATCGATATGTCTGGGCCACACACAATGATCAAAACTTGATCAAATCTTCTGAGTTAAGCCTAACTCGCAAGAACTTGTCGAGAAAAACGCGCAAGAACTTCATAGTTAAGATGACATCAGTTTCCCTTAAAAAAAGGACGACATTCGTTCAGCAGGCAAGATTGGCTTGGGAGCTGGAGAGAGCATTCGATTCTTGCGGTGAAGTAGCTCACGCTACCACGTCGTATTGAGTGGTGATGCATGGCCGGTGTGCTAGCTAGTGCCTACTGCCTAGTGGGGCACATACAGATCGACCGGCGTTCTCCTGATTCCCAGGAGAGTGCAAAATTCAGGCAGTAATAGCCGGAGGTGAAGCCAGTCAGGTCAGGCCGCCTCCGTTTCGTCAGCTTAAGTTTCTTGCCGTAGTCAGGCACACTGTAACTGGTTTGCTTGGGTCAGGACTCAGGTATCTCGATCCCGTCCGTGGTTATCAACTCTGCTGTTGACATTTCTGCGGTGGCGATGGCTTGCTGCTGACTGGGAGGTATGACTTGTTGACTATTCCGATAAATGTGCAAGTTGTCTAACTTGTGTTGCAGTGTGCCCCTCTGAAAATTACAGTTCCCTTGGCAAGAAGGCTCTGATGATGCTACCACAAGTTTTCCAACACCACAACCTAGTCAACGTGGCCACCGTCACGATGCAAATTCTTCTTCTGACTCGCCTTACACAATCGACTTTGGATGGCTCAACGTCTTCAACTTAAAGGGTGGCCAAATCCATACTCCTGTCAAATGTATTGTGAAAATTTTGAAATTGTACATCCTCTCTTCGTTGATTGCCCCCAAATTCAACGTCTATGGTCGTTCATTGCCCGCTGGATCTGTCTTCTAGCGCTACTACACACCGGTGGGACCAACCACACACCTAGAGCAGTGGAGCCTAGACTGGGTGAACTTCCTCCCGGAATTTCGGAAAGGTGCCAAAACACTCGTCATTTTAGTATGCTGGCAATGGTGGAAAGAGTGCAATAGTAGAGTCTTTGAGCACAGATGGTTGACCCATGGAGCAATCATTGAATCAATCAAACAAGAGGCGTCAAACTGGAGCTTCGCAGGAGCAATGGGACTTAAGAAACTACTAGCAAGGCTACACGCGCAGACCTGACACATCATTTTTTTCTTTTCTTTTAGTTTCTGTACATAATTCTGATGCATTTTCATGCGCCATGTGAATTTCTTGCTTTCTGCTAATATATTCATAGCTTATGCTGTCTTAAAAAAAATCTTTCCTAGCTCGCTTCGGCTCTTTCACATGCAGGTACTTAGGATTACCATTGCGCCCAACTTCCTTGAAACGTTCAGATGTGTAGCCTCTTATTGGTAAAATTCGGAACCGCTTGGCTGGATGGAAAGGAAAGATGTTGTCCAGGGCTGCCAGATTGATTCTAACAAATTCGGTTCTCACATCACTTGCAGTGTACCATATAACTGTGTATCCGTTGGCCAGGTGGATAACAAAGAAGATCGACAGGTTGCGAAGGAATTTTATTTGGACAGGCGAACAGGAATGCAATGGTGGACACTGTCTAGTTAATTGGAAGAAAGTCTGCAGGCCAAAGTTTCTTGGAGGCTTGGGGGTAAAGGACCTCGACAGATTCGATCAGGTGCTTTGCGTCTGTTGGCTATGGTGCGCATGGAAGGACTGTGCCAAACCTTGGATAGGAATGCAGCTCCCATGTGATGAATTGGTCTATAGATTCTTCAATGCGAGCACCACAATAACTCTGGAAAATGGCGAAATAGCGAAATTTTGGTATTCGAACTGGCTACAGGTAGTCTCACCACGCGACCTAGCACCCATATGTTTTCAGATGGCCCGTAGGAAACGACGTTCAGTCAGCGAGGAGTTGGCCAGCAGGAGTTGGCTTCGTCCACTTCGAAGGGTTACAATCGAGGCACAACTAGATGACTTCGTTCGATTGTGGACTGCTATTTGGCACGTCCAGTTACAGGAAGGGGTACAGAATGACATTACTTGGAAATGGACGTCCGGTGGCGAGTACTCGGCAAAAACGGCACACAGGATCCAATTCATAGGTTCCATTCCAGATCCAAACTGCAATATGATATGGAAGGCTAGTGCGGACGGCATATGTAAGTTCTTCGCATGGCTTTTTGCCCAGGAGAGGATTCTTACGGTCGACAGGCTTGCAGTTAGAGGGTGGCCGCATAGTGCAACCTGCGTTCTATGTGGATAGGATGCCGAATCGGCAAGTCACCTGCTGCTGCTATACCCTTTCGCGAGGCATGTGTGGGTGCAGGTCTTCCGCTATATGAACATAACACACATGCCACCAGACGCTTCATCCGTAAGCCTAGGTTTTACCGTGTGGTGGACTAAGGTCCGTACTTCTGTGACGAGACAACGCATGAGGGAGGTGGACGGCATCATCCTGTTCTCCATGTGGAACCTATAGAAAGAAAGAAATGACAGGATTTTAACTAACACATATCGTACAGTGGATCAGGTGGTTGACACCATCGTTGAAAATGTGCACAATTGAAAAGGGGCTCTAGCTGCTACATGATGCTGTTACATTATGATCTTGCAGGACGTGTTGGTTCTGAACATTCGGATTTGTGTCCCCTTCTCTTGTATTAATGAGCATTTCCATGAGTTCATGTCCCCTTAAGTGTGCTAGATCTTTACGACAATTCTAAGTTTTTCTTCAAACTTTGTTTGTAACTATTTTTTCTTCTAAATGCATTGACAGAGCTCCTGCCCTCATTTCGAAAAAGAATAAAAAAAATGACGTGAGACTCCGAGACTGCCTGCCTCAACCAAAAATGTCGAATGACTCCGGCTTGACCTTGCGTCCGTTTATTCGCGGGCACCCGGAACCCGGAAGACGTCAGTGTGTGTCCTGATCATGGAAGACGTCTGTTCAAACTGGGCCAAGAATCACAAGTCTCGAGCGCGACTACTGAGAATAAGTGCCTTGGTCTATGGACTGCAGAGTGCACGGAATAGCCCACGTAGGGATGGGGCTGTAACGGACGGCCCAAAAGTGCGACCGGCTCATTCGCGAATTTTTTTATATTTAATATTTATTTTTAATTTTTTCAAAACTAGACGTTAGAGTTCAGAATTTGCAAAAATAGACGCCGGCGATATGTGCCTCTGCTAACAGCCCAGTTAACCGAAGTAACGGCAGGGTAAAAATCGCCTAATACAGGGGCGATAGCAATTTTTTTTAATGTTAATTTCTCTGCGCTTGACTTGCCCGAATGAGACTCTGGCTGCGCTTAAAAAACCACCCGTCGCCCCTACATGGGGCGATCGCCTGTGTAGGGGGCGATAGGTGGCCTTGTCGTTACTCTAGTTAACTAGACCGTTACCCGAGAGATATATCGCTCGTATATGAGACGATCGCTCCATATACGGACGATCGACGCTTAGTTTTGCAATTTCTAAAACCTAACGCTTAGTTTTTAAAAAATATTAAAGAGAAAAAAATCCTCATTCGCCGCGCCGAACGTGGGGAAGCTCAGCCGATTCACCTCAATGTTGCCGGGCTATGGTTCGCTTTTAAAATTGAAAGCAAAACGCTGGCGGATTTGCTAATTTGCGGTCAACCGAACCGCTGAGTTCGTGCGCTCGTCTCCACGTGGCGCGCATATGGACCTTGTGCGTGGTTTCCGGTTGGTGCAAATCCTCGATAAGAAAAGCTGGCCAGCCATTGCCCATAATCATACCTCACCTGTACTTTGCAGAATCCACACGTTCACTTGCGTTTGAGCTGTTGGAAAGCCGGCTCGAGCCTAGCCGGTTAAAAAATTTTACATCTGAATCCTTTTTCTTAAAAAAACATTACGGATAAACCCTTTTCGGGAAAAAAAATACGATCGGATCCTTTTCCCGAAAAAAATATATATTACGTCCATGCCCTTTTAGCATTTTTAGGAGTAGCGCTCGGGTCTTTTTAGAAAAATCGAAATTACGTTTAGGTCCATTTTGTAAAAAAAAATATGTCCTTTTTTGGAAAAAATATTCATTGTATTTATGTCCTTTTTACGCTTTTCTAGTATTACGTTTAAGCCCTTTTGCGAAAACACAGGTTTATTTTTAGATCCTTTTCGCGCATTTTCTCGATTTACTCGTGTATGGAGCGTCAATCGCTCGCTTTTCGATTTTCTCGCGTGGAGAGCGGCGCTCGCGGCGTATCACACCGCGCATAAATTTCTAGTACTCTTACTAATGTTGGAAGAGTTCCTGCGATGTGGTTGATTTGAGCCGTTGGAGCGAGCCGGCCCGGCTCAAAAAAATTACAACCGGGTCTTTTTTGAAAAAAAATTACATATAGGTCCTTTTTCCGGAAAAAATACGGTTAAGTCCTTTTTCGAAAAAAGAATATATATTACGTCTAGGTCCTTTATGCGTTTTTAAGGCTTTCGCTCGGGTCCTTTTACCGAAAAACAGAATTACGATTAGGTCCTTTTCGGAAGAAAAAAAACTTTCGTCCCTTTTTTTTTTGAAAAAAGTACATCGCATTTAGGTCCTTGTTGCGTTTTTCTAGCATTACGTTTAAGCCCTTTTGCGAAAAACACAAAATCCTTTTTAGGTTCTTTTCGCGCGCTTTCTCGATTTGCTTGTATGTGGAGCGTCGATCGAGCGTTTTCTCGATTTGCTCGCGTGGAAAGCGGCGCCCGCGATGTGGCACACCACGTACAAGTTTCTAGTTGGATATATAGTTAGCTAGCTAGCTAGCGATTCATCATGCATTCATGCGTGCGTCAAGCTTTTGTAGAGTACCAGCAACAGTCCAGGCATCCATGCTCTCGATCGATCGATCATGACGAATACTCATACCAAGTGTACCCCTAACGGCCCAAGATGGCAAGCAGGCCACATCAAGCCCAGCTCCGACCTAACAAGCCGCCCCCGGACCCAGCTCCGACCAAGGGACCCGCGGGGCCACAAAAAGACGCTCGTCCCCGACCAGGGTAGGGCGAGCAATCCCGACCAAGTGGGACGCCGACCCACGTCACGGGTCGGGCTCCCCCGAGCCCTGACCAAGCTGAGGCAACCTTTGCCAAGGACCACGTGTCAAGCCTCCGCCGACTGTTGGCCACGTGCCCCGCGGACAAGATCGTTCGAAGTGACCGTACGGGGCAGGTGGCCCCTTTCTGAGGCAGCACGAGGGTTGTCCAAGTCAAAACTCCAGTCCCATCGTCCAGTCACACGAAGTATGGGGATGCGCTCCCTCCCGAGGCAGCGCCAGAGCCACGCTTCGCAACATCAAGACTGACAGTTCCCGAGAGGCAGTGCGCTGCTTCCCAAAGAAACGGCGAACTGCTCTGCTTAGTAAGCCTACCAAACCCGGTGTGGGCGAGACCGGACGGCGACCAATCACCAAGACGAGGGACTAGAGCTCCTAGTATAGGTTTCCCCTTCCTTCCTTCTCCCAATTCTCGATGTAACCTGCCCCTCCCGCCTGTATAAAGGGGGGCAGGGCCCTTCGGGAGAGAGACGCGCACTCAGACACACGCAGACGGAGATAGATCCTCTTCTCGCTAAATCTTTACGAACAGACAACGAGCGCTCTCGTGTACAAACCCTCGGCCCTCACTTGTAAACGTGGTGCAGTCGACTGCATCCAAGGCAATACAACACTACCACACGAACTGGAGTAGGGACATTCGGCCCGAACCAGTATACATCTTGGACTTTCGAGTCTAACCATTCAGGGAGAGGGAACGCGCAGCCCCTTCCGACTTACAAATTTACTTACGGGTGCTCGAAACGCCGACAGAGCAGAATATTAATTTGTGTCAAATCCGGTTGATTTTTTCTATCCTTTTATTTTTCGTCTTTCATTCCCAATGTATTCCGTTTCCGATTTGAATATTTTTTGATGCTTTCGTATTCGGATTTTCTGGTTTGAAATTTGAGTTAAAATTTTCCTAGTTGAAAGTCCTCGATTTGATTTTTCCTGAATTGAAATTCCTCAAGTTGAAAGTTTCTCGAGTTGAAATTTTCTCAGTTGAGAGTTTCTCGAGTTAAAACTTTTTCGAGTTGAAATTTTTTTCTAGTTGAAATTTTCCCGGCCGAAAGTTTCTCGAGTAGAAACTTTCTAAGTTAAAACTTTATAATTTTGGTGGATCTAGGTTCTGACTTTCTCACTAGAATTAAAGAAAATTACCTCCTCCTACCGAGTATTAAATCCCCAACCCCGTCCTTCTCACCTTTGTTCCTGATCCACACCCCTTATAAATAAAAAACCAAACTACCAAACACCAAACCTCTTTAGCCCATTTGTTTAGTCGTACAGCCTTTCGGCTATACAATCCAATCAAAAGTTACTTCTTAGAAAAGCTACAAACTTACCAAACAAGGCCTATGATCAAGGACTTCGTGAAAATTACTCTCTCTCTAAAAAAAGGCTTTGTGAAATTTGTGCGAGCTCAACATGTAAAATGTATCGATAAAATTGGCTACAGGACTGTCGACGATCGGGACCGTCGACCGCAAAGAGGGGGGAAGGATCGTACGAGGGGCGAGGCCCAGAGCCTCGTTCGTCCGGGAAGGAGCCTCGGCAGACGCGTAGCACAGGGGAAAAGGACAGTCGAATAGGGGACACGAAGTTTATACTGGTTCGAGCCCTCTAGGTCGGGTAACAGCCCTACTCCAGTCTTGCCCGTAGGCGAAAGGGGACTAAAGGCTCCTCAGGGGAGAGCTACAGGAGGAGCTCGACCTCGGGATTGCTCGGGAGCAATCACTGAGGGGAGCTTCGTGAACGGTGGAGTGTACAAGTATTACTGCGGACGTATCCGCCTTCTTAGATTTCTTGGGGTGTCGCCTTGTGCGATCTTACTACTGCTGTGTTCTTGCTGTTCCCTTCTTATTCCTCTTTCCCTTCCGATCGGAGTGGTCTTGACGCTTTATAGGCTTTTGGTGCTGATCTCAATGCTGACGTCGGGAGGTCGCCTGTGAGCTGACGGGGGCAGTTAGTCCTAGTCCCCAGGCAGGGGGTTCGACAGGAACTGTTGGGGAGTGGTTGACCCTAGTCCCAATGCTGGGGTTCTGACAGGGGTAGATAGCCCTTTAGCCCCTGAGCAGAGGGACTGGCAAGAGCAGGAGGCCCTAGTTCCCACGCAGGGGACGGGAGTCATATATTTATAGAAGAGGAGACCTGTTTTACATTGGAGTCCGGATCAGGGGTGCCAAGATTGAGGAGGTCGCCGGGGTCCGCAACCAGCCCAGGGATAGCCTTGTCCGAGCTTAAGAATAGTCCCCTGAGCTCGGAGGAGGGTGGCTTAAAGCCCCCCCGGGGGCACGAACACGTGTCAGGATGGCCGATCCCCGACAAAGACATCAAAGTCTTAATGTTTGCTTTAGAACATCAACTCTTTTTTGTTTGTCTTTGCTAAAACACTGAGCTTTTGTGCCTATTTGGTAGAAGACATTAGAGCTATTAAAATATCATGCTCCTATTAATCGGAGAGAGGACATCTGAAATATGACCAAATTTCCCCTTCTCTTGTTCCTTCTGATCTCATGGCACACCTGCGCCGACAAGACGACGTACGCGCCCCGTGACATAGCCTGAACGTCCGCGTCATCCATGAGTAGCACCAGTACACACGACACTGTGCCCCTGCACCTCCCTCTAGAAGTTAGCGAGCATCGCGAACGCGAACGACATGCAGCCGTAGAAGGCCATAAGAGGCTCTAGCTAGACCAGTGCGGCGCGACAATGTTATTTGGCACCCGATAAATGAGTTCTCCCTCGATGCATGCCCCGAGCTTTGCCATGTCCAGCTTGCAGCCCGCGCTCGCCGCTAGGGCCTGAACCCCCGACTGACCGTGTGCGACCACCACTCCAGTGATTCCCTTGCCATTCTGTTCATGTCAAAACATGTTCTAGGATCTCCTCTTCAATACCCCTCGATTTCATGTTTCATTCATAGGAGTTCGCCAGTGCCTTCGTCTTCCCCACGTACGGCCAAAACTGCCGCCACCACTAGCTACCATTCTTAGCACAGTGCATCCCAACTTGATTACTCTCTCCTGGAGCATCCTCTCACCTCCCTTACCCTCTACCAATAACTAATCTGGGCTGTCTTTCCCCAGGCCACCGTCTCCAAGCCGTGATCCCTGCGCCGCCCCGGTCCCTGTCACCAGCTCGCCTCAGTCCATCCCTGTCCTCATCATCCACTCCGGTGAGTTCCCTACCTTCTGTAGATGCTCGTGATGCGCTCAATTTCTTGAGGTGATCACAGTTTAGTGAAAGTTATGAGAAAAAATGGAAATTTCAAATGTGCCTGAAACATTCGAGCGAAAAGAGAGTGCAAACCGAACTGGTGATGGTTGATGTTATTCAGCCAGCTGAACTTGCCCTGTTGCCCAGCTGCGCCGCAGCGGCAGTGCCCAGTTAGCTCACAACCCTCATCCTCTCTCTCCATTGCCAAGTGGTGCAGCTCTTGCTTCTCTGGTTAGGGTGTACAAAATTGGGTCAGACAGTTGGCCAAACCGGGTGCATGCATTGATCAATGCTGCATATATGCACATTTTTTATGGCGTTAGATAATCGTGCGCATGCATCCAAACGGGTCGACATAGTTGGGTAGACCAAATTGTACAAGTCCTACTCTCTAGGTACAAACTCCCTTCTAGCAATGGACAGAGCTAGCTTTGATACTTGATGTACTAGTACATTGGCACGTGGAATCCATGTGAAGATAATTATGTTATGAAACATGTTGAATGAAAAACACCGTCACGCCAGGTTCAGAGGATGGTGACACATTTGCCTGGTGCCGCCGCGCAAACACGGTGGGCGCCGCACGGATTTGCAATCGAGTTAGCATCCGGTGCGTGCGCGTGGCCACTGTGTGTTGGGCAGCGAGACAAGTCTCCTAGAGAGGTCTGAAGTCTGAACTGATGAACTATCCATGCACAGCTAGCCTCACCATGCCATGCCCAAGAAGATACACTACTCCGACCGCGCCAATAATCTTCTCTTCGCCGTCACCAACCCAATATCCCTCCTCCTAGCCGTCTTCTTCTCCCACCTCTCCGGCGGCGTTGGAAGCAGCGACTCCGCTCTGAACATCACGCTCAGTCCTCGCCTTCTTTTAGTGTCAGGAATCCTTTTAGGATCTGCTTGGTATAATACTTGTATCTTACAGATGAAATTGTAAGATCATTTGAAGTGTGGGCCATTAAGTTATTTAGCTGCATCTGTGGTATGCGCACTACCATGCTTCTGCAGAAAGACGATGCTGTAATCTGTAGTTTCCTTCAGACTTGTTGCTTGAATCAAAACATTTTTCACTGTCTTGGTGTTTCTGAAAACACGCATGCATAATCCACCTCGATTAATTGATTAGTATTCATCCATTCCACAGTGTGCTTGTTCCCGAAAATAAAAGGTGAGATGTCCTTCAGATTCTCATTGTCTCTGTTCACCAAACAGTGGAGCAGGAGCATGACAATCGACAGTGTCACTGAACAAGATCCGAGAAAAATGAGAAGTTAAACATGTATACCCTCATGTGACAACTACCACATCCGAGAGAAAGGAAAGCGCAAATCAAACAGTTGATGATATTCACCCAACTGAACTTTCCCATATGCGCCTCTGACTGGGCTAGTGCCCAACTGAACTGCTATGCTATTCACTCAAATGAACTTGCCTATCAGTCAATCCACCACTGTCCATGCATATACCTGTACTGTGTTGCCTATTGTCTAGGCTAGCAATCCATGATTATCTCCTGTAATTTAGGATCTGTACGCTCCCTTCATGTATTTATACCATAGCAATACAAGGAGATGATTGCGTGGCCAATTACATTGCCTTACATGGTATCATATGCAAATTCTTTCCTGAACCAAGCACACCCTCTGCTGCCCTCTTCGCCCTCCCGAGCAGCCGCTCGCCCCTCCCCCTTCGACGACCTTTCCCTCGAGCCCCGTGCCACCATGGCTGTTGCTCGCCTCTCACCCTCCAAGCCCGCGTCGTCTCGGTTGCCACTCGCATCTTACCCCCCGAACCCCTACCTCCCAGATCCAATCCCCTTCGCTTCCATGAGTCCACCGAACACCACTGCTCCGATCGATGACTCCACCATCGGCCGCATCACCTCTGCAACATTGGGTGCTCCCCACTCCAACCATGTTCCCATCACTCTGGATATACAGGGGTCAAATTACTCCATCTAGAGTCAACTGTTCACCGTTGTGTTGGGCAAGTTTGGCCTCCTTCCTCACGTCGCCCCCAACCAACCAGCTGCCGATGATCCTTCCTAGACACTCGACGACTATAACATTGTCTCGTGGTTCTACACACCGTGTCCTCCGAGATCCTCGCCTTCGTCCTCACACCCGATGACACGGCGTACTCAGTATGGAAGCGCATCGAGAGCATGCTCCGCGATAACAAATGAACCCGGTCGATCTATATCGAGTCGGAGTTTCGTAGTACATGCTAGGGTGACCTCTCCATCACAGCGTACTGCGCCCCGATGAAGAATTTCTCCGATCATTTTCGCGACGTTGACACACCCATCTTCGATGAGACGTTGGTTCTCAACCTCATCCGCAGCCTCAATCCAAAATTTCATAATGTTGCTTCTCTTCTCCTAATGCGCGTGCCGTTCCCCTCATTTCTCGAGGTACGGTCCTATCTGCTGCTTGAAGAGAACCGCTTCCTGGAGACCTCGAAGATGATGTCCGCGACGGCCCTATGGTCCAATGCCGTGCCACGACTCGACACGTCATGGTCCGCCCCACCTTTGCTAGACACGCCTTGGCCTACGCCCCTGCACGCTCTTGTGTCTCCAACTATTCCTGTTGGTTTGTCATCGTCACACACCAAGCTCAGGGACAAGAAAGGCAAAGGTAAGAAGAAGAAGTACACGTTTAATCCCTGGATTGGTAAATTCCAGGGGTGGAACAACTTGCGTCCACTGGCACCACCAGCCTCCACTGGACAAGGTATCCTCAGTCCACACCCTGGCAGACAGCAGAAGATGTATTGCCCACCACAGCCACCTTAACAGGCCTACAATGCCTTTGTGGGCGGCTGTAACATTCCATTTTTTATTCTTTTCAAAATTTTGGTGAATTTACAATTTTCTGTTAGTGCAAGCAAATTATTTGAATCAAAAGTATAAGTCTAAATGAGTTCAAAATAATTTTATTTGGTTCTAAATATTTCAAAGTATTTTGAGAATTTTTTAAAGATTTTTAGAACCTTTTTACTATTTTTACCATCGCGCTTTTGCTCTCAGCTCCATTTAATTTCGAAAATGACAAGTGGGACCGGACCCCACCTGTCATAAGTGTCTTCCACCTCTAGCCATTACCAGGGCAATCCATTCCTCTGTCCTCCATTGAAGCCAAGCAAGGAAACTCCATTATCTCCCCTAAATTTGCATCAAACTTTCTAAAATTTTAGGCAAATCAATCACTGTCGCATCCTCAACCTTTCATAGCAATTTCCCCATCAAATCAACCTCATTTTGCCAAAAAAAATCGCGCAAAAACCTTCCATTTCCGGCCGCCGCCGTTCTCGCCACGATTGCGCCCTCCCCGATCCTCCTTTCGCCCTATAAAAGGAGCATCGGGTGCCTATCCCCATCGTCAACCCATTTTTCCTCTCCTCCCGAGTTATTTCATCCCCATTTCACAGTTTTCCGCAAGGTAATGAATCTGGTCGCGCCGCCCTTTTTCCGGCCATCCGCCGTCACCCAGCCGCTCCTTCCCCGCCGCCGCACGCGCCGGCAATCTTTCCGCACTGGTGCCAACCCGCCATCGTCGGCCGGCAGCCCCCTGGCCCTCCCCACCCTTGCGCCATGGCCAAAGACAACGTGAAGCCAAGCAGCCGTGTGCAGCAAAAAAAAAAAAGCTAAGTGCCATTTTCTTTTTCTTGAAATTTAAATCTTCCAAGAGCCCGTTTTCGCCTGTTTTCACTCCGTTTGGCTCTATTTTTCTTTATAAATTCATCTAAATTCAAGATCTATCTTCCAGTACCATTGTTTTCAATTTTTTTATTTTTATTTATTTGTTATCGTTTCGCGTGTAGACGACGCAGTCGAAACTCAGGCGTATCAGCAGTCAGAGGTAGAACCAGTAGGAGGCAAAGAAGGCAAGTCTTCCTTGAACATATTGATCCTAAATTTTATAAAATGCTTATATTGTTTTAAATTATGTATGCTTACTTTTATGCAATGTACTTTAAACGTGGTCATTATGGAAAACTTTTCAAGCATTGTTTAAACTTATTTGTGAAGATACGGCAATTGGTATTGCTACTGTTATTTAAATAAAATAAAGTGAAAATAGTTTAGACCGAGCGGATGGATGTTTTGTGGGTGCTGAATGCACGAGACCTTGAAAGTGAATGTTCCGCCCTAGTCAATTAAGGGCCAAAGCATGTGTTACCATGGACCGAGCACTACTGTACAACCACAAGTCTATATGGGTACGACTTTGCTAATTAATTTATGCATCACGTTATTGGCTTCGCCAGTCGGTGGAATGTGGGTGTCGGATGAAGACAGTTTTCCCACATAGCGCAAGAGGGGGCTTCTGACTGGGTGGATGTAACCCTTCAGTGGTGAAATCTTAGCGGGCGAGGTTAATAGCGGGGTTGTACATTGTAAATGCCTTGTCATAATCTCTCTGCCGACATACCAAAGAAAGTGTGTTAATTGCATTGCAACAAAAGTCGATCATGTATTGTGGGTAAAACTGTACACACTCTGCAGAGTTAAAACTATTTAAGTAGTCGTGCCTACGGTCAAGGGCAGGCAAGGTACGCTTACATATTATAGATTTTATGGTTTTGTTTTAAATGAAAATGATGGTTTTGGGAATTTGTGGGTAGATGGAACTCTCGGGTTATGGTTTGGCAGTTGGAGCCAGTCAGGTAGATAGAACCTGTTATAGTTGTTATATCAATTTAATTATTATTTAATTATATTTTGGTCAAATGATGCTTTATAAAATTACTATTGGTATTCAAAGTTAAACTTTGATTTATGCTAAAAGAGCCATATTATGTCTTTATTTGTTTATCCTTGCATATAGTTATCATGAATTATGTTTTTAAGACTTGTGGAGTACATTTTGTGCTCACCCTTGCAACATCCCAACTTTCCACAGAGGAGTGCACAGAAGTTGAAGGTGACTACGAGTTCTATGCTTGTGGTTATGATGAAGGCGATCCGGATTACTAGAACGCAAACCCCAGCCGATTGACTGTGGACAAATAGATGGGCTTATTCTGCTGCTGTTATTTCGTTTTCATTGCTTCTTATTGAACTCAAGCCATGAGACTGCTTATTTTTAATAATTGACCATAAGGCTGATACCTTTTTGCTTAATTAATATTATTTGACTCATGATATAGATATGTTTTCATCACTGTTTCCATTGTGTGTACTAGCTTTTTCTGGACCAGCACAAGTTATACACAAAGGGTTCGGATTTGAAAATCTGGTCCCGACAGTGGCACGAATGGCTTGGAGCCAGTACAGTCCTCATCACCAACATGGAATCAAGCTGCCCTCAACTCGTCACTGAACAACGTGTTTGTCGCGTTCAGCACGAACGGCGGGGCCTAGTTCGTGGACATAGGGGCTACGTCGCACATGTCATCTACTGGTGGTAATCTCTCCAACGTTTCTCCTTTCAATTCTGATTCTCATATCATCTTTGGAAATGGCTCTCAATTGCCCATCACGCATATTGGTTATGCTTCTATTCGTACACAATTCACTCCTCTACATCTGTATAACATCTTAGTTGCTCCTCATCTTATTAAGAATTTAATTTCCGTCCGTTCTTTCACTCGTGATAATTCTGTCTCCATAGAGTTTGACCCTATCGGTTTTCTATCAAGGATCTACGCGCCAAAATGGAGATCCTGCATTGTAATAGTCCAGGTGATCTTTATCCAGTCTTCCCAAATAATCTTGGCGCCACCGTGCTCCACACCACCACGAATTTCGTTGATCTCTAGCATCAGCAACTCGGCCATCCCGGATGTGAAGCTCTCTCACGTGCTTTAACTTTTTTCATTCCACTTGTCATAAGCCTGTAAAACTTTGTCATGTATGCCAATTAGGAAAGCACGTAAGGCTTCCTTTTTCCAGTTCCACTTCTGCTACTAGTTCTCCTTTTCAACTTGTGATGTGTGGACCTCACCGGTTCTCAGCAACTCAGGGTTATCAATATTACTTGATTATTTTGATGACTTTACTCATTACATGTGGACTTTTCCTTTACACCTAAAATCGGATGTGTTTCCCACACTGCTTTCTTTTCATGCTTACATCGCAACTCAATTCAACTTACCCATAAAAGTTGTTCAAACGGATAATGGGCGTGAATTTGACAACATGGCTTTCCACACCTTCTTCTCTTCCAAAGGCATCGTCTTGCGTCTTTCTTGCCCTTACACCTCTGCCCAAAACAGAAAAGCAGAACACGCCATTCGCTCCACAAACAATGTTGTGCGGACATTGTTATTTCACGCACACATGCCGTCAGTTCTTTGGGCTGAAGGCCTCGCCACTGCTACCTACCTCATCAACAAATGCCCATGCAAACCACTCAATCTCATCACCTCTTTTGAGCGTCTCTTCAGCAAAACACCATAATACGATCATTTGCGTGTCTTCTGTTGTCTTTGCTACCCCAACATGAGTGCCATTGCCACAAAAAAACTCGCTCCTCGCTTCGTAGCATGAGCATTTCTCGGCTATCCACTAGATCACAAAGGATACCGCTGTTATGACTTGGCCAATTGGAGGATCATCATCTCATGACATGTCACCTTCGATGAACACTCATTTCCCTTCAAAACATTCCTTCCAACTTAGCCACGTCCACCTCGTCTTTGGATTTTCTCCTCAACAATGATGATCTTTCTCCCTCTATGTTCCGCATCGCATCTCGCTAGCCCCATTCTTCCCCGGTGCACACTCTCGAGTTGGTTGTTCCACCCAGCCATCATGCCACACCAACACCTGAATCTCCTGCTTTGCCGAGACACCCCATGGTTACACATGCTCACGACGGAATTCATCAACCTGATCCACGCTATGCACACTTGGCATCTCTTCATTCCATCGCCCTATACCCAGATCTGTGTGTTCCGTCCTCAAAGATCCGCAATGGTATGTCTCCATGTTGGATGAATATCATGCCTTGTTTGACAATCAAACATGGGTTCTTGTTCCCAAACCTCCTAGTGTCAACGTTGTCACAGGAAAGTGGGTATTCCTGCACAAATTAAACTCTGACGGTAGTCTTGATCACTACAAAGCAAGGTGGGTCATTCGTGGCTTCTCGCAACGCGCTGGCATAGATTTTGATGAAAAATTTTCTCCGGTTGTTAAACAAGCCACTATCTAAACATTTCTCAGTCTTGCCACTTCACATCGCTGGCCTGTGTACCAATTAGATGTTAAAAATGCCTTCTTACATGGTGTGCTTAACGAAACGATGTATTGTCAGTACCCCACTGGTTTCGTCGATCCCCCCATCCAAACCATGTATATCTTCTCTCTAAATCTCTTTATGGATTGAAGCAGGCTCCGCGTGCTTGGTGCACATGCTTTGCCACTTTTCTACGGTCTCTTAGTGACGAATACTTATAACAGGGGTACCCCAACGGCCCAAAGCGACGAGCCGGCGGCCTCAAGCACAGCTCAAGCCCAACAGGCCGCTCCCGACCCACTACCGACCGAAGCACCTGCAAGGCCATACGAGACATCCCTTCCCGACCGATCGAGGGAAGTGTCTCGAACCAGCGAGGCTCCCGACCCGCCGCGAGGCGGACCCCGGCTCCGACCAGCGGGCTCCCGACCCGCAGCGGGTCGGGATCCCCTGACTCCGATCGTGCCAAGGCAACCCCTGCCAAGGGTCGCGTGTCGAAGCCTCTACCAGACAACAGCCACGTACCCCACGAACGGGGTCAATCGAAGTGACTATACAAGGGCAGGTGGCTCCTTCCCTAGGAGGTTTAATGGTGGATCAAGTCATGCTCCCGATCCCATCGGCGGTCACATCTGATGACGAAGACACGCTCTCCCGAGGCAACTCCCGTCATGCGCGAGCAACGTCAACACTCGTAAGGTTCGCGAGGCGTGTCGCCATTTCCGGAAATACCTAATCGCCTGACCGACTAAGCTACCGACCCGGCATGGGCAAGGCGGGCGATGATCGGTCGGCTGCGAGGGACCGAAGATCCTAGTGTAGGTCATCTCGTCCTCTCCCAATTCTCGATGTAACCTGCTCCTTCCTTTCGTATAAAAGGAGGCAGGAACCCCCGTAGGAGGGGAGGATCGCAATCGAACTCATCTCGCTAAGCCATTAGCATTCTCGCTTGTAAACTTTGTGCAGCCATCTGTACTAAAGAAAATACAACACCACCACACGAACTGGAGTAGGGACTTTCGGCCCGAACCAGTATACATCTTGGACTTCCGAGTCTAACCATTCAGGGAGTGGAACGCGCGGCCCCTTAGACTTACAAATTTACTTGCCGGTGCTCGAAACGCCGACACTTAGTTTCTCCACAATCGTATTCGACTCCTCACTATTCATCCTTCGTCGTAGCCCAGACATGGCGTCTGCGCCGCTCGCCGCTCAGCCCGCGCGCGCGCGCCGCCGTCGCTTCGCCTTGCCTGCCTCGCGCGCCACGCCCGCCGCCGCGCCGCGCCACTGCCCGCCTGCGCCGCCCCCCTTCGCCGCTTGCTCGCCGCGTTAGCCGCCAGTCCACCATCATGAGTTCAGCGGTTCCAAACATGAAACTTCGCGGCTTCCCGCCTGCCTAGAAATTTTTAAAAAATTATGGCGCGCACTCGTCTTGGGCTGGAACTGCAAATAAAAAAAAAAAATCGCGGACTCGTCCGCTGGCTATGAAAAATAAAAAAAAAATTTCCGCGCACCCGGTCCACTGGAATATACTGTACAGAGGCTATTTTCGCAAATTCGTTGCATACGAAGCTAAATGCGTAAAAAAAATTTATTCGGACGCTAGAACAGTAAAAAATTTAAGATAAGTGGGGCCCACACAGTCTTCTCCCACACCAAGCTCCCAATCATGCTTACATGGTTGCCGACCTTTGAGCAAATTTTAAGATATTATATAGACCTTTTCTATAAATAAATATGTGTGGAGATTGCGACGTGTGTCTTCTCCCTCACGGTTTATAGTGGACCACGTCTAGGCAGTTTAATTGGCAGTAGAATCTCAATCCGTCTGCATCGATCTATAATGTTCATGTAGAACAGTTTGTACCAATCTACAAAGAACTAAACTAGTCCAATGAAATTTCTGTGTTAGATTCTACTGTTATTGTTTGGATCACAATGAGTACATATACTAATATGTTGCAGCTTCACATTCTAGAAATAGAAAGTTCACTCAGGATTGTAATCCGAGTGTTCTATACTGAACTAGAAAGTTGGCCATATAATTAGAGCATGTACAATAGTAGAGATGATTGTCGTCTATATATTTATCCATATCATCTAAAGACAAAATAAAAAATAACTTCTACAACTGATGATATATTAAGGTTGTTACACAGATCCTATAATCTTTTAATTTTGATATAAAAAGGTGTTTATTATAGACAATAACTCATACAATGGTATTTATACTATCTATAGGGGCGGACCCTATAGGAGGTCAACTGGGGCTGACGCACCCCCTACCTCCAGCTAGATTGTGGGTACCCCTAACACCCCTACCTCTGGATAGTTCTATTTATGTTTATTTCACTTATCTCATATTGGCATTGTTATATTGTCACATCCTCAATTTTAGTTCTAGGTCCGTCACTGACTATCTATATAGTCATCTCTTCATGATGAAACAATTATGCGCTCTCCCTCTTCTCATTCTCTCTCCTCCATGTCAATAAAAAACTTACGTGGCAAATCGTATAGATAGCTAACATCACACTATTGTACATGCACTTAGTTGAAACTTGGTTCCTCACGGTGTAATTACTAGATGAGGAACTAAGTGTAGTGATGAGATTCAAATTATTTATATGATATTTTCATATTTGAAATCACAAATAAAAAAATAACAACATGGGCGCTACAATTCAGAGCCCAAATATAAAAGAAAATGCAAAACAACAAAATAAGATCCAAATCGTCTATAGAAAACACAAAACAAATGAAGATAAAATTTACAATGTATTATATTAGTAGTACACGGAAGTAGTAGAAATTAGATATAGCCATTGATTTGTTGAGGATATTCTTACTACTCTATTATCGGAGAAAGTATAAATAAATAATAAATAATATTATTAAATTTAGTATACCGTAAAAAGCTATAAAACAAAAACCCTCCTCCTGAGCATGGTTCCAAAAGTCGTCGAAAACCGCGATTTTCGACCTTATCACTGCGGTTCGAGATCCAAACTGCTCGGTAAACTAGTCTAATTAAAAAAATTGAAAAAATTTATGTGTTGAAAACCGTTGAAAAACCGCGGTTTTCATCAAAAACAATTTTTAAGGAACATTCAATTAGTCGATTGGTTTTCGGTGAAATCGATTTTCGAACCGGTTTTTAAAAACGGTTTTTGAAACCTGCCCCTGAGTCTACGGTGGACCGGTTCCACCTCTTGTGGACGAAAGCAACACGACGGAGGTTGCCTACTTGACTCCGTTCGAAGTATCGAACACCAACACACGCACGGATCAAATAAACCGGGCGCAAATCCTCGCGGAACACCCACAAAATTCTCCTCAAATAAAAACCCACGCCTCCACCTCCTCCTCACAGGTTGCCCTTGAAGCCCTTCTCCCTCGCCCTCTCTCACCAACGCCGCCTCCTCGTCGCCGCCGCGCCCGCCCGAGCCATAGCCGCCATTGCCCGCGCCCCGATGGACGGTGGTGGCGGTGGGGCCACGTACGCCTCGCGCACAGCCGAGGAGGTATTCCGCGACCTCCGCGGTCGCCGCGCTGGCATGATCAAAGCCCTCACCGTTGGTACGCTCGCTCGCCTCCGCTCCCTATTCTCGCTTGGCTGTGTGGATTCGTGTGATTGAGCTGTTGTTTCCTTTTGCTGTGCAGATGTGGAGAAGTTTTACAAGCTCTGCGACCCCGGTGAGTGCGCTTGATCTCTTCGGGTTTTCCATCCGGCTTGGGGTTTGGGAGCGGAGAAGCTTTTCGTGTTTTTGCTGCTTGGGTTTGGTTGCTTTGGTGGGAGATTGGAAGCTAAATTTGGAGAATTTTATCTTTTTCCACTCCTAGTGCTCGGAGTTGGAATTATTGGTGGTTTTTTACTTTCATCAATGCTGTGCTAGCCTGCTGGATTGCTTCTGTTAAATTTTGGGGAGAGATTGCGACTCGGGGTTATAGCTTCCCGGGCAAAAGTTTTTTTTTCTAGTTGATTGGAACTTTGGAATCAAAGCTAGGTCTTCGTTTTTTGTTGGGTTGTTAGCATTGTGTCTGTTGCCATCGGACCGAGATTGGTAGCTTAAGTGGACAATATTCACTGAAAATTGCAGAATATCTTTAGGCCAATTGCTGCCATGGGATTGTTGACTAGTTGATTTTGGTGTGTTTGGGTGTCTATGTGACTGTGCATGCTTGTGTATGCGTTGGTTTGTTAGATTCATTGATGTTGCCACAATCAATTCAGTGGAGTCGTGACATAACACGGGGACTAGAATTAGCAATGCTTCTATCATTGCATTGATAGCACTGTGCGTCACGTGGTTGCTTGCGTTGTTTACCCTATTCATGTAATTAATGTGAGGTTTTGGTTGCTTGCCATTATTAATAAATACTTTTATGACTTGATCTGCACTGCTATCTGCTTGAGCATTGCCCTCTAGTGAGCAACTGTGCATAGTTGTAGAGCAACTTCTAATTTGTAAAAACTATAGTTCTGGCATGATTACTCGTACAGATGCTGCATAGGATCTTGTTATGGCTACTAATTTCATTGGTTTTGAACAGAAAAGGAGAACTTGTGCCTTTATGGATATCCTAATGAGACATGGGAGGTGACCTTGCCAGCTGAGGAAGTACCCCCAGAGATCCCTGAACCAGCATTAGGAATCAACTTTGCTAGGGATGGCATGAATGAGAAGGACTGGTTGGCGCTAGTTGCAGTTCACAGTGATTCCTGGTTACTGTCCGTTGCATTCTACTTTGGAGCCCGGTTTGGGTTTGACACAGAAGCTAGGTAATTATTCCGCATTTCTTCAATGATTGAACTATGCAGTTTCCTTAATTGACAACATATGCTTCTATGACTCCAGGGATCCTTTTCCCCCCCTCATGTTCACACTTTCTTTTGTTATATGATTGCATTGTGAACAATAGACCAGAAAGTTCATGTTTAAGGATTAGTTGCTGGAATTCCTGGCTGCCAGCTTCTGATTCTTTTTGTGCCCTAAAGGAGTGTGCTGCACTGCTATTCCAAGTAAAATGAGTACAAACTTGAAGTCATCATGATTAGATCAAAGTAAAGAATGAAACTTGTGTATGTTTTGCCCCTGTTTTAATCATAATTGCTCAAATATCACTCAAATAGTCAAAAAATTTTGGCATATCACAAAAGTACCACAGCACCTTAATTTACAGGTGCATTAAGTAACCCTTTTTAATACACCTTTTATTTCAATCAATAGGGACAAAAGGCATTCCACCTATGTTTGGCTGGAAAATATTTGTATTCAAGATTTTAAAAATGCGGTCTGAACAACGGCAACCATGTATTTTGTCTAATGTTGGAGCTGTAGAATGTAATATGTCCTGTGCATATTTTCTTACTGCAGAGCATGTAAACCAAATGGGCTTGAACATTGGCAAATTAAGCTAGTGAGAAATATCATACCTAAATTAGCTATATTATTTTTTTTAAAAAGTAGAACCAGTTGTTCTTATCTTCTTTTTGGTACTGTTTTTCCATTTGATGCTCAGTTTATATTCCCCTTTACAGTTATGAATTCCCAGCCACTCTGTTGTAACACGAATATGAGGTTCTGATATTTTAGGAGTAATATTTAACTTTTAAAGTGCACTTTATATATTTTTTCTAACATATACTGTGGGTTTTCATGTGCTGTTATTCCACCTCCTTTTCTTGAATAGTGAATAGGACACTAGGACCATGTTTTAGTAAGATTTTTATAGGTTGTTTTGCTACGAATCATTTGTAAAGGTTATTTAATATTATTTACTTTCTCTATTCTTAAACTTATATCTGGTTCTGTCTTTTCATGTATGATGTGAGTCAATCTATATTTAAAAATGCTAAATACATTAATTAATGAGACAACAACAACAACAACCAAGCCTTTTGTCCCAAACATATTGGGGTAGGTTAGGAAAGAAACCCAATCAAAATGAATAAAACCTCTAAACCTTCGATCTTGGGTCATGATTCTGGTACTTGGATCACTAACTTCCATGCACTCCTATCTAATGCCAAATTTTTTGGAACTTTCCAATCCCGCAAGTCTCTTTTAACTGCTTCTTCTCACATCAGTCTCGATCGACCTCGGTCTCTTCTTATGTTTTTGCGACGACTTAAAATTCCACTATGCACCGGTGCTTCAAGAGGCGTCCGTTGGAGATGTTCAAATCATCTCAGACGATTTTGGACAAGCTTTTCCTCAATTGGTGCTACCCCAACCCTACCACGTATATCATCATTGCGGATTCGATCTTGCCTTGTATGACCACAGATCCACCCAGCATCCGCATCTTTGCTACACTCATCTTTTGTACATGATGTCCTTTTGTCGCCCAACACTCCACTCCATATAACATCGCAAGTCTAATCGCCGTCCTATAGAACTTATCCTTTAACTTTTGAGGGATTTTTCTATCACATAGGACACCCAATGCTTGGCGCCATTTCAACCACGCCGCTCGTATCCTGTGGCTCACATCTTCATCAATCTCGCCGTCACTCAGTAGCATCGATTCCAAAAATTGAAAAGTTTCCTTCCTGGGCACTACTTTAATGAAAACTGCTCAGAATTTGTACTTGATTGCCCTGACTAATGTTACAGAAATCAGTAAATTACATATCTACTTGTTCTTTTTGTTCTTCTAATTTGGGCCCAAAGAAGAAGGTTTGAAGTTTAGGACGCTGCTTCATTATCCCAAAGTGGAAGGTTTGAAATTTAGGACGCTGCTTCATTAGCGCATCAAGTATCCCAGCCTTTATTTAGTGGTTATCAATGACTGTCTGTTTGCTGCATGGACAAATGATGCTAATGTTGATTCACATGATATTGCCACTGCGTATACTTTTAGGCTGCTACTTTGGAATCAGTTTTAGGTGAAGTTCTATGATTGCCGCCTTTCATATTCATCCACCCTTGCCACCTTTCATTCTCATCTTCCATTGCCATGTCATACTGGACTTGCCTACTCTTTTGCACAACTGATTCACATTCATTATGTTCTGGCAAACCAAAGATTAGACATGCACCCTCATATGGCTGTTCAAAAGATGGATTTACTAAAAAAGTGGATTTGTTACTATTCATTTTATTCAGAGTAGTTACTATGATTGCCGCCTTTCATATTCATCTACCCTTGTCACCTTTCATTCTTATCTTTCATTGCCATATCATGCTGGACTTGCCTACTCTTTTGCACAACCGATTCACATTCATTATGTTCTGGCGAACCAAAGATTAGACATGCACCTTCATATGGCTGTTCAAAAGATGGATTTACTAAAAAAAGTGGATTTGTTACTATTCATTGTATTCAGAGTAGTTACTATAGTTAATTATGACTGTTTTGTAACATAATGTACACCTTGGAACAACATGGTCTAATGCTACTCGGATAAATTTGCAAAACTATATTGTGGAAAATGTCCTCAGACACATTAGAAAATATACTCCATGTTGTAGGATGGTGTGCTTCAATTTGTTACAAAATGGACATACTGTAGTAAGTAACAACTTGTGTGTACTAACTAATTTTGTTTTTTAGAGACATTGCGATTTTGATGATTGCAAAATCAAAGGATCTTAACTTTGGATTTTTACATTTGAAGGTAAGAATTACCTAAGATGTTTACAATTTGGTGGCAACCTTCTTCGGAAGAAAAGCAAAAACACATATGTGCACCCATGCATTAGTGCAGAAAGACGCACAAACTACTTCCTCTGAACTCTTTCCAGGCACATACTGACAAATAGAATGAATATTGTGCTGTGTTGGGTCCATTCTTTGTACTGAGTTTTGATTGTTTAAGTGCTTAATGCCATAGAGGCTGTTCTCTCTGGTGAACAATTAAGACTTAAAAATAGTGTTGGCAAGTCCTTGGGGACAGGGTTCACAAAACCGAATTTCGAAAAACCGTTCGAAATTCGAAAACCGCAAAAACCGTCAGAAACTGAAGGGTTAAGAAATAAAAAAAGTTTGAAAAAAAATTCAAAAAAAATCGAAAACCGTTCAGTTTATCGCGAGAAACCGCTCGGTTTGTCACGAAAAACCAACGGCCGGTTGAATGTTCTTCAAAAACGGTGGTTTTTCAACGGTTTTCGAGCGGTTTTCAACACATTTTTTTTTCAATTTTTTTTAATTAAAACGGTTTACCGAGCGGTGTTCGCCGGTTTTGTGAACCCTGCTTGGGGGAGCAACCAAGGATAATTATGTACTAACGAGTTATTGAAAGACCTTCAGACTAGTATTTTATTCTAGAATATTCATTACAACTATATACTAATACTATATAATGGCACCTAGAATTTATCACTAATTATCCATAAGCATTTTTGTTGTTTTCCTCCCTTGTTTGTGTCTTCTCCTTTTTGCTCTGAGTTATTCATGATATATTGTACTCCCTCCGGCCACAAATAGTTGTCGTTTTGGACATCGACACGGTCCTCAAAACTCAACTTTGACCACTAATTTCTATTATAATATATTTAAAAAATCTAATAAAATTAAAATGTTATGAAAGTACGTTTCGAGACGAATCTACACATATGATTTTCATGCATACAATCTAAATATTTAAAAATATATCAATAGCAAAAGTTTCAAAAGTTTGACCGTACGTATCCCAAACCGACAAGTTTTTGTGAACTGGAGGGGGTAGAATTCGGCATTCAATGAGATTACAAAGATGGAGACCTTATTCCGGACAATAATTGAAACCTTAATGTATGTACAGTACTCAGTTTGAATTATCTAATAGGACAAACGGTTAAGACTTAACAATGGGGTATTGGGGTGAACCGATGAATACTGTTTTACCTTTTCCCCTGTGAGTAATGAACATTACCTATCATTGCACTCTATTTGTTCTGTGGTCTTCCTTTATAATGGGCTCACTATTTTACTGTTTTTGTTGTCTTCCCATCTCCTTCAGCTTTGCTTCCTCCTGTGTTATTCTGTGAAAATCCAGTACAGCGACTGGTGTCAGATTGTGTCCAAGTAACAAACAGTGCCGAGTGTTGGTTGATGTGAGGATAACAACATTAGTTTAGCTGAGTCAAGACAACTTCATAACCTTAAGAGAAACAAGAGAGGGTTTTCATAGACACCCCAAATAGCACTCTTAAGCTTACAAGGGATAATAGCCAGGTTTATTGCGTGATTTGAACATGGGTTGTTATTACAGTTTCCTAGAGTATGCTAGAAATACAGATCCACTAGATTATTTTCACTCCCAAGGGAGTATTGTATCTTGCCAAAAGCTTACTTCAATGTCTTTACGTAATCACACTGGACACCGTCTGAATCTGTGTGTTTATATTTTTTTATTGAATATGTGTTCGTATTTTTTTTATCTGTTTGTTAGAAAACAGCCACCTTTAGCCACTGATTATTTTCACCTTGGTCAGGCTTGTGTACCTTCCGAAGTTACATTTTTATGCTACTTTATTTTCTTATGCAGGAGGCGACTCTTTAACATGATAAACAACTTGCCTACGATATTTGAGGTAGTGACAAGAGCAGACGAGAAAGAGGCGAAGGAGAAGACACCCAACAGTAGTAGCAAGTGCAACAAACCTAGTTCAAAAGTGGTAAGTGTATATGCCTTTTCGATGCCATGCAACCTGAATTGCTGCTGATTGCACGTTCTGTCTGCAGCAATCGAGAGCTGAGTCTCGTTCAAAGTCTAAGCTGTCAACCCCCAAGGATGAAGAAGGGAGTGGCGATGATGACAGAGATGCAGAGCACGACAACACTCTGTGTGGAACTTGTGGAACTAATGATGGCAAGGACGAGTTTTGGATCTGTTGTGATAACTGCGAGAAGTGGTATCATGGGAAGTGTGTCAAGATCACACCCGCTCGAGCCGAGCATATCAAGCAGTACAAGTGCCCGGATTGCGGCAACAAGAGGGCCAGAGCATGAGTAACAAGCATTGGTGAAATTGTTAGAAGGGAACCATCTCCAGGTGTCTAGATCTCTAGATATTATTATGGCGTAGTTTTCTAGTTTGTAAGCTTGTTTTTTATTTAAACTATAACTGCTGATTAGTTGTTCGGCCTAATTGTGTTTAAAAACTAAACATGTTTCGCGTGTTGGCATCGGCCTTTCTAGTTTGTAAACGTTGTCAGCTGAAGATACTGCTCTACTGATCATTTCTTTGGTATTTGTGCTCTTGGTATTTTGTGACTCTACCCGGCATCCGCAGAATTTGCACTGAATTTGAATCTGGATGGTTGATAAATGGTCTGCAAAACAATTAAACGAAACCAAACAACATTGCTGACCCTTCGTTTGCTTGTCGAAGATACGGGCGGTTCACCGTGCATGGGAGCACACGGCAAACGAATGGGGCCGACCTCTCGGCCTCGGGTGGGGCAGGTGGGGTGCGGCTGGCGCCGTGCGTGCGGAGAGAGCGATGCAACAGCCAGCGTGCGTCAGTGCGTGCGTGCTTAGAGTCGGACTCGGATCGATGCTTGTAATTGACTAGCTTTGCCTTTACTGTCATTTTTGCTCTCCCCGTGTCATTGTGTGTTCAGTGCAATTCATAGGAAGTTCTCTCTGTTTAGTGCAGGGATTCATGAGCCGTTGGAGCAGTTTTTCGTGGCATGAAGCAATTGGCACGACGAATGGAGTTCAATCACGTTGGATTTTCTCTGTGTATGCAGCTGTATTACTTTTGTGATCTTTTTTTGTCATTGAAATGAGTTGATAAGTAGTAGTAAATTGAATTGAATTGTCATCATGAATGGAACAGTACCAGGTTACATTTGTACCATACTGAATGTAAGCTTCAGTATCACATTTGCCTTATATCAGGTTGATGGTGTGAGCCCTGGAATATGTAACTTTATCTCATGAGTGTGTAAGTCACGACACATGGATCAGATCCAAAATGATTGCAGCAATTGCCAAGAAATTTCAAATTTATGTTCAAGTAGAAAGGAGTAAGATACTAATAAACTCAGGACCTGTTTGTTTTAGTTTTGGATTCTCTAAAAGCTGATTCTGAATTGTGGTTGTAGAGAAGTTGATTCTCCAAAAACTAAAATCCAAAAGCATATATGAAGTGGATTGTGAATTCTAGTGTATATGGATGGGCTAGATTGTGAGGATCGAATTCTAAAATCAGACTTTGCTTTTTTATTATGCTTTAGGGACTATAATCCAGAATCAAAAGTTAAAACAAACAGTCCCTTAGAAGTGTTAAAATCAGATGCATTATGGTCATTTTTTTTTTGCCTCTAATACTCTCTTTCAAAGTTTTTAGAACCAACCTCCTATCAAACCAGCTCCAGATTTCTCATAGAAGTGGATGAGCAGGAGTAGAAGCTAAAAAAGAGTAGCAGAAGCCCAACCAAACTTAGGATCCGTTCGGTAGAGCTCCGGCTCCTAGATTCTCGTCCGAAAGAGCCGAACTCTACCAAACGGCTCGCGCTCCCAGCGACTGGATTCGGAATCCGCATGAAGCGATTCTCCGATTAACACTACGCGAGAGAAGCAGCCAACACTTTGCTCCTCCGGATTCCCATTCGCTCGCTCCCTAAATCCACCCCGCCGCTTCAACTGGCTTCCCCATCCCCACCGCCTCGACTCGCCTCCGTGTCCCCGTCGTCGCTGATCTACCCTGCTTAGAGCGCCGCCGAGCTGTCCCCACCTTGAGAGCCTCGATCGGCCTCCACATCCCCACCGCCTCGACCGGCCCCCGCCGCCACTGATCTACTCTGCCTCGAGCGCCACCGAGCCATCCCCGCCTCGAGCCCGACGTCCCTGCCGCCTTGACCCACCTCCCTGCGTCGCCTCCTCGCCGGGCCCGCGACGAGCACCGCCGAGCCGCGTCAAGCTGTCTCCGCCTTCACCGCTGAGCCCGCAACGAGCGCCGCGAGGTATGGCTCCTCTCCCCTCACTCAGATCTGACCATGCATGGTCGACGTTGGAAGAATCTGGAGCTGCTAGCCGAATACTTTTACCATCCACTCTTGATTCCTCAGAAAATCAGAATCACAAGGAATCGAAGCATAATTTAGGAAGAGCAAGAGCTCAAGCACTACCAATTAGGAAAGGACCGAGAGGTTTTAGAGTGTCGTGAAAGAAGGCAGAGGAGACCATCCGAGACCTCGACGAGGCCATAAACTGGAACTGGAAGGCCACCGCGATGAGCACCACATTATGCAGCAAGCCAGTGAGGTTAAGTTAGAATGATAAATCCAAGGCGTTATGGCACCAGAAATTTAACTTTTTTCAAGAGTACGATGAGCTTGCATACATTCAACACACACTAGATATAGGTGGTCTATAGGTAACGGAGCTAAAATAAGATTCTGAGAAGATATTTGGTTTGTCAACTCTTGCTTAGCTACTCAATTCTGAGATCTGTATGTGTTAGTAAATGAAAAAGGTTGCACTATATCTGAGATTTGGGATGGTTCTAATGTTAAATGTACCTTTAGAAGGACGTTTTCTGAAAAAATGTTGATCAGATGGTTTGAGCTGGTGGAAGTGGTAAATAGTATTAGGCTATCTGGTGAGGAAGATGCTTTGGTTTGGCAATATAACAGTAATGGAATATACTCAGTTAATTCTCTTCATGCTATTATTAATTTTAGAGGAGTGTTTCCTGTTTTTATTCCTGCAGTGTGGAATTTTATTATTCCTCCAAAAATTCATTTCTTTCTCTGGCTTCTATCTCATAATAAAATCATGACTAGGGATAATTTGTTAAAAAGAGATATGGATAGAGGGGTTCTTTGTTGTTTCTTGAAGAATCTGAAACGGTTATCCATCTTTTTTTTATTGTGTTGTAGCCAAGAATATTTGGGGTTTGATCGGTGAGTTTTTTTATTTGCATATTGGATATAATTATAAATCTGTGGCTCATTTTTGGTTGAGTAACAAGAGAAATGCTGCTTTGAATACTATTTGTGCTGTTGCCCTCTGGAGTTTGTGGAATAGTAGAAATAACATGATTTTCCGTTTTCAGTATTGGTTAAATGTAAAAACAATGTAGAGAAGGATGCTCATGTCCTTGAGGGATTGGAGTCCTCTGTACAAGGAGGAGATGGTGGCCAAATTGGAGAAGTTCTGCGACAACCTGGTGGCCAGGCTTCAAGCACCTCTTCCTTTGGGTGCTGGATCAATGTGAACAGAAGTGATCATTTGTTGGTTGAAGCTTAGGAGGCAGCTATCATTCCAAAAGAATTGAAGTCGCTTGAAAGTTTTTTGAGTAACTGGGTTGATGGCAAATTGTAATTCTGTCTTTACTGTGGTTGCTTGGGTTGGAGTGTTTGGTTTGTTGATGTGGTTAAGTTCAAATTGGTGCTAAACCTGCTTTATGTAATGTTTTTGCCGATTTCAGTAATGAAACTAGGACATCGATTCTGTTGATGCCCTTTTGATTAAAAAAATTCACACTACACTGGAATCTGTCGGAGGCATCAAAAATTTCACGGAGCACGGACCCATGTATTTCTATTGAACACGCATGGACACCATATATTTGTACTTTTAAAATTAGTAGACAGTTGACACCAGTGCTAAGTCTAGGACTTGAACTCGTATGTACTGGATGCACAACTGCATGCCTAGATATCCGGCCACATGCCAGCTTCCGAAGCCAGAAATTAAACTGCTAGCGACTTTGTATTGCACATTATATATGTGATAACTAGCCAAACTTCACACACAATTGTACAAATATGTTTATATGGAGACATTGAACTTACCATGAAAGTATATTTGTATTCTTTATACATTATAATAACTCTCATATTTATATCTGAGAACCTTTCTTTTCTTTTTTCGATTACATGGTACCTAGCCCTTGAGCAAGTGTGATGATTTCTTTTAATTTTGTGTTCGCGTCAAAAATTTGATGTAGGGTTTCTGACAACAGCACACCAGATGAACACCGGGTTCAGAGCGTGCCAGTCGATTTGACCTGTAACCGACAAGGTAAAAAGTATAAAATTCACTCAAAAGCCGATCGTGAAGATCAATCGGCTTAGACCCAATCAGCTTGAAGCCGATCGAGATTGAAGTAACAGGGTAAGTCTAATTAGCCGATTAAGGCTAATCAGATGATAAAGGCAGATCGATTCTGAAGAAGGCGATGCGCAACAAAATCAGAATAAATCAAACCTGGGGCGTAATTGATGAAGATCAACAATCGGCGATGCGCAACTTTATTGATCAAATCGATTACAAAGACTAAGTTACAAAAGCTACTCCTAATCGACAGGAAAAAGTAAGAGTAGAGGCTGGTTGATTGTATTGTGTTGGATTTTTTTTTTCAGCTTGCTTTGGCCTTTCTTTTATACCCTTCGGCCGATCGTGTCCCAGTACAACACGTTTTGTAACTTGATCCGTATCGGCCTTGTTTGGATAACCTTTCCCAAAGATTTTGCCGTTACCAAATACTTTCAAATCTTACCAAAATATCTATTAGTTTCCATGTCTTTGACTTTATTGTCGATTTCGACTTGACTTGCCAAATTCTGGTGCAAACACTTTGCTTTGATAACATATATAATAATAAAATTCTGTGTAAGCTTGTTTTTTATTTGAATTATAAGTGTTGATTAGTTGTTCGACCTAATTGTGTCTAAAACTCAACATCTTCGTGTGCTGACACCTGCCTTTCTAGTTTGTAAACGTCGTCAGCTGAAGGTAGTGCTCTACTGACCATTTATTCATTATTCGTGACCTTGTAGTTTGTGGCTCTGTTCCCCCAGCATTCGCCTGAAGGTACACGTATCGACGTACGTACGCTTCAGCCAGAATTTGCACTGGTTTTCAATTGCTGAAAGTTGTGCCGTACTCTTCAGGGGGGGACGCAATTCTGCGTGATTTATTTTTTTCTCTGTACTTTGCTTGTGTCTAACAACACCAACGTAGTGCTCTTTACATTTTTTTTGGTCAAGGATACGGTGTGGTGCACCGTGCATGGGCGCACAGCCAAACGAAGCGGTCCGTGGCAACGGGTGGTGCACACGACACGAGCGTACGCTTGCGTGCGGCGGTTGGGGGCGCGCTGCCGTGCGGCGGCAGGGTTGATGAGGCGCGGCCGCAGAGGGTGCTGAGCGCATCGGGATGAAGGCAACATGCCCACGTCGCACTAGCACCGGAGGCGCCAGCGGTAGGGCGACAATGCGTGGCACGCGCCCGGCAGGTTGGGCCGTCACTCACTCGTGTAGTGGACTGGCGGTGGCGTTGTGAACAACGCCGCGTGCCGGTCCAACCTTCACCGTCGCGGCCGCGGCCGATCGGCGGTTGGCACTTGGCATCTCACCAGCACGCGAACAGATCTCCCCACCCCAGTACTCCCCACCACTCCCGATCAAAAAACCCACAGAATTTGCGAGAACCGCGTGGCTTGCTTTTGCAATCCTCGCCACCGCCGGCGAGACGGCGCGCGCGACCTGCCCGAACATTATTATGAGGCCCACCCAGGAAAACAAGGCCTCCTCAGCCAAGCCCAAACCCATCAAAGTTCCATCCGAAGACGGACAGATCCATCCCCCATCTCGCTCCGCCGCCTACGGTGCTTGCTCGTCGTCGCACGCGCGCGGTGATGCCATGGCTCGAGCCATCCTCCGACTAACCCGCTACCCCCCGCTCTTCTCCCCGTCCACCCCACGCCTCCCGCCTCTGCTCCACCGCCGTGCCTCCCCTCCTCTCCGCTTCCTCTTCCTCTCCCTCTCCCCCTCGTCCTCGTCCTCGTCCCCCGCTGTATCCACTAGTTCAGATAGTCCCAGTGACGGCGGCAAGGGGGAGGATGGCAAGAGCGGCTGGGAAGACTATCTCGGGATGAGCGACGACGATCTGATGGGGCAGTGCGAGATGGGCACGTTCAAGGCATCCGGCCCTGGCGGCCAGCACCGCAACAAGCGCGAGTCCGCCGTCCGGCTCCGCCACCGCCCCACCGGCATTATCGCCCAGGTCGTCCCCCGGTGGAGAGCGACTTTGCTGATCAAAATAAACTCGGGTTAATTTAGCTGTGATTCCAGTTATTTAACTTTTAGTGCTACACCGGTTGACTCTAGCTGTAAAACTTGTAGTTGCTGGGAGGTGGAGTCCTGGGAGATGGGTACAGTTCTATGTTGCATTTGTGAATTGTGAACAAAAGGAGGGATATTTGGAGGTTGGAGGCGCATTGCCTGTTTCGAAGATTAAATGGTTCACCCCAAGTTACATAAAGATAATGTGTCCATGATCACAAATATTGAAATATATATAGCTACCAAGGCCGAGAAAATTTCCAATAGTTCAAATAATAAAGATCGATATATCATTCTTCCAATTGTTCACGCGGCTGCCTTTGTCGACCTCTTGAACCCAAACACACCATCCACTGACCTTATCAAATGAAAAGTTCATACATTGCTTCCAAAGATCCTACAGTTTGAAGGATATGATCCAAAAAGTGACATATCGGATCAATGCAATCACTAGCCCGTTGAACTCCGGATCAACTAAATGACTAATTTTTTGCCTGATTTCTTGTTTTCCTTCATGTCAGCCATCTCATGCTTTGTTATGTCATAGAAGTATAGAACTAGCTCTTTCCCCCCTCTTGTGCATGTTAGTTTATTCTCATTATGGTTCCCTGCAGGCTGTGGAGGATCGATCACAGCATAAGAATCGAGCATCTGCTTTGTCTCGGCTTCGGACCTTGATTGCTCTTAAAGGTTAATCTGTTATACTCCAAGTTATGGATGTGTGCTGGATAAGTAACTCAACTAATTATATGCAGATATAATGTTATGACACATTGATATTGTGGCCTAAACACCTTGAGAAACATATTATGTTTGTTGCGAACCTGCCCATCATTGTCCAGACATCCAGTTGCTTAAGAGCAAGGCAGCGGCCTATTGTCTCAATAGTCATCTTGATGAGCTTGCACTTAGCTATGATTACAGATGTACTAATTATTAAGTGCCGTTAAAGATGTTCAACTCGTCTTCAGTTTTTCATGCCGGTATGCAACACTTCGATCATTCATAACTTAATTTTATCAGTCAGGAAGCCGATAAACCTTGAGGACTACACTCCTCCAGTTGAGCTTCTTCAGATATTGCCCCTGAAGTCTACCATCCGAGGGAAGGATGTTGGCCCCCAAATTGGTCCAAATAACCCAAAATTTTCTCCAGTATGCTTCTGTCCTTATCTTAATGTGCAAAACACATTTCATTTATTGTCCTTAATATTTCAAATTTGAATGTCCCCCTTTCCATGTTATCTTCTGGTGGGCAGGGAATGCAAGCTTTATTAGATCTTCTATTTGCTGTTGAAGGTTCTGTTTCAGAGGCAGCAAAAATTTTAGGGTAATGCATGACTTTCTATCTTCTACCTCTTATTTGTGCCAAAAAAATCTAGTCTATTCCATTTTATGTGGCTCACAACATGTTTATTCCATTCTAGTTTTACAATGAAGCCACCTCACGAATTCTGTTGAACTTTGCAATGTATTGCAGCCTAAGCACTGGTGCTCTGTCAAGGTTGATTCTATCAGATGATTCTCTCCGAATGGCTGCAAATGAACTGCGAGCTTCCAAGGTAACCTTGCTGCAACCTGCAAATAAGTGGTTGTGCATGTCTATGTTCATTGACAAGAGAATAGCACGCAGCACATTCCACAGTACAAACATCAGGCTTCGGGAGTCCTGGCAATAGCTGATCATGTTACCCAGAGTACCCAAGCCAAGTTTTACTATGAGCTCATAGTCTCAAAATTCTAAACCACTGCCGACCCATTACATGATTTCCTAGTTCACAATATTCTTTAGAATTAGAAGAGTATTAGGACTTAGCTACTATGATAGCTGAACCATAGGCCAATTTGTGTAATTTATTACTAAGGACGTCCTATGTTTTGAGTATTAACCAAGCTCTGAAGTCAATTCATGTCATTCCCAAGTTATTTAATTTGCTGCATGCTTTGCTAATGAAGAACCATCACCATAACTGTGTATCTCTCTCACTGCAGGGACTGAAGCCACTAAAATGATATCCTGCGTGATGTTGTCATCTTCAACCGTGTCATAGGTGCCAAGTGGCTCAGAACCCTCATGGTTTCAAGGCATGCCTTGGGGGATTATCCCAATTCCTTCGTGCAAGGAATGCTCATATACTCAGGATTGCCTTATACAGGGCCAATATTCCAGCTTGTGTCGTAGGACTCTGTGACCTCGTTCTGTCTTACACAGGCATGAACGTTATCCTACTACACTGCAGTACCATCTTTTTCAGAGGAATCAACTTGTCTAACTTGCCACCCAAAGGGTAAAACGGCTGTGTTCATTGTATTGGATGTAATTACCACATGAATACACAATTATAATTTCATGTATTGCCATTGCTCGGTGCTGTCTTAAACAAATTGGAGCTATTCAATTTAAATATGAAATATATTTATGTTTAAATTTCCATAGTTGCGACGGTAAACAAAGTAACATTTGTTGCGCCAAGTATGAACTCAACATAAAACATTACCGTATTTTCATCGGTATAGAAAGAATGTTACATACAGGTCAGCTGTCTCATGCAATGCTACGTGATTATTTTCTTGTTTGCAGAACTGCGGAACTGCAGAGGAATGCTGTACTGACAAATTCATATGGGTGCCTCTAAAATCAAGTAAACAGTTAATTTTTACTGTCGGCTCTATTTCTCATTCATCAGGCGCTCAGCCAGGAGCAAGTCATCAGGAGTTGTCACCTGCAATAAGTTCGCACTTTGACAATCAATCTCACAGTTGAGGATATCATAGTTCAAATCACTAATTTGGAATACCTTAATGTTTGTGTAAGAGCCCTCCGTAATATAAACAGGGTGTTTCAGGTATTCTACAATGGAGACATCATCAGTGACTTCAAGGCCATCCCTGTGAATGCATAGTTAATCAACAACGAGAATTGAGAACCAGTATATCAGTGAATTAGATTTGCCGTGAGGTAAGAAAGCTAACCGTTTAACAAGCTCAAAACCATCTTTAAGTAAATTGGGCTTCATCACCTACAATCAGAAAACATTTTCTTGTAATATCTGTTTTTGTTCCTGACAAATAAAAAAACATACCTGTTTTTGTCTATGTGATCAGGAAAGTAAAAAACATGAAACATATTCTTATTACAGAGGAATTAGTGTTATTACCTGTGGAGTTTGCATTTCCCAAAGAGTTTTCCTATCAAGGGTTTTTATAACAAAAGAATCGCTATCGGCCTGAAGGAAAAAGAGGTAAAAGAATATTACAATCCCGTCTGGAATGTTATCAAGGCCTTAGTGGATAATAGTTACACAGCAAGAAGTTCGCCGTAGATTAATTAAGAAATTGATTGTCGGACAGAGCAAGAAATTGGCCAACAATCTTTGCAAGCTCATCATATTGATGATAATCTTGATGGTATAAACACTCACCTCCTTTATGGTAGCTTTCACAGGCACGCCAAGAACAGCTGCTCCATGCACTGCAGCATCTTCTACGACCTAGTTAGTGAAATCAAAATCAATATTAATCCTTGAGCAACCCGCAAAGCTTTTGGAGCTTTTTTTTTCTCTTTACAAAGCTACCTGCTCACCAGCATTTCCGTTAGTTTTCTCTTTACACTTGTTCTGGAATACGAAAGCTCCAGAATTAAATATTCTTCGATATGGCAGCACAAAAAAGTTCAAAGCTGGATAAGTTGTTTAGCAATTTATCCCAAGCAGTCACGCATGCAGTTCATCTGTATCAGTTACAACTTGCAAGGGAAGGTTTTCTGTTCATTGATGGCTCTGAAAGTTGGTTTGATCAAAATACTGAGCATACTACAGAAATATCCCAGTACACATGCTATGATGAGTAACTCATGCTGGATCATAGGAGCTAACCTTTTTGACATCTTCAGAGGAAACTAAGGGCCTTGCAGAATCATGGACACAAACAAGTTCTGAACCTCCATCGATTTCCTGCCAACAAAATAATACAAAGTAAAAAAAATGGAAAAAGGTCTCTACAATATTTATGCACAAAAGCAACATAAGCAGCAGTATAGAAGTAGGTTACTACTAACCTGAAGTCCGTTATAAACAGAGTCTTGTCTCTCTTTTCCCGGGCATGCAAATTTAATAGGTATTTGCAAGTTCTCAATAGGATCTGTGGAATGGAAGATGATAATTCATTGACCACTAACTCAGAGACACCACCGTACCCATGTTTAAATTTAGTCATAGAATTTGGCTTCAATAAAGTTTAGATGCTAAGTAGACAAAAGCATAGTGAAGACAGTAAAAGAAAGGATCGAGTCCAGACAACTTTGAAACCTTCAAATACATCGTTGTAGTCTGGATCACACACCACCACAACTTCTTTGACTTCCTTCAGCTCACAGAATGTCTTTAAACTGTGGGATACAATGTAAGATTCCATGTCTACATCAAATCGCAGAATGAAGGAATTCCAAAAAAATATATGCTGAAGAAATGAACCTGTGCAGTGCAATTGGTACTCCCAATAACGGTAGATACTGTTTTGGCATACTCGCCTGTTACAAAAGGTGGACGAAATTTAGACAGAGCAATCATCCGCTGGAAGGATGTGCTAAAGCCTAAATTCACTGCCAACTGACACAATTATTTTGAAGGTGATAACTAGCTCAATTCATTCCACACATCTAAAATGATAGCAACAAGAATGGCTCTGCAGTCTGTTCCTTTTTGTTCAACTCCATTGTGAATGTTCAATAGTGTATAACCTTGGCGCATTGCAATTATACTAATTTCTAAAATGGACTATGCATAAAGACCCCAACAGAAGGAATGATCAAGATGGTGTATCTATGTTAAGCTAAAACTTTTATTCCCCAAAAATAATCAAACTAATTAACCCACTCAACGGCTACTGAAAGCAGGTTTAAGAGAATACCCCCATTCTCTTGCCCTGCCCTCCGGACAGGAGGATCACCGAGACGCTCCTCTCCTTCACAGTCGCACCCTGACGAAACAAAAGCTCTCGTCAGTACTCACTCCCTTAGTCAACAGCAAACGCGAGCACGCGGCCGCATCTTCTGAAAGCCACCGCACCTGCGCCCCGTCCGCTTTGGCAGCGTAGATAGCCGAATCCGAATGTCTCGTGTGCCGCCGAAGAGCAACCCCGTAGCTCCCACCTGAAAAAAAAAACCCGAATGTCTCAGCATAGCAGCTACGAACAATCCAATCGGAATTCTCGAGCATTCTCACACCGAAGGCGGAGCGTGGGTGCCATTTGGATTGGGCAGATCAGGCGCGAGAGCGGCGCCTACGCAAACAGGTAGAGAAGTGGCGATTGGCATGTAGCGACCGAGCAATCCTTACCAATCCGAAGGCGGCGCCCGCGGCGGGACGCGGGGGGCAGTGCGAGCGTGGGGGAAGGCGGCGGCGACTGTGGCGTCGGGGCGGGAGGGAGCCGCGCGTGGAAGTGGAGGCAGAGTCGGAGCTCCATTCCGGAGGCGCTGGTTGGTCGCCAATAGGAGGAAGAAAGGGGGTGGCGGCGGCGGCGATGGGCGGCACAGGGGCGATAGAGAGTGGGGGAAGTCTGGAAGGGAAGTGAAAGCGGTCTATGACTATGACTATGATATGATAGCATGATGAATGTAGCCTTTGCCTGTGTGTTGTGCATTCCGGTCAATCTCTGCCGTCCACGTGTTCTATTTTTTCCACCACATGTATCATTCAAATCACACACTGTAGACTTCGCCGATCGTTTGACTATCGAAGCTTTTTTCTCGGTGAAAGAGGGATTTTATTTTATTCTTAAACAGCAGGGTAGTGTTACAATCTTCGAGCACAAAGTGCTTAATACAACAAGTAATATCTGCTAACCAAACCGCCGAACTAACAGAAGGTCGGCCATGTTGGGCTAGCAAGCTTATGAGCTACCCTATTTCTGGGACCTCCCTCCTTACCTTCGTCAACCGGACTTCTCCTAGGCGCGCCATCAGATCCTTTGCATCGCCGATCAAAGCAGCATGTTTCGACCAGTCTACTCCTGAAGCCTGTAAGGCAGGAATACGCGACGAGCGATCAGCTTCAAGAATTTTCGGAGCCTGGCACCATTGCAAAGCTAAAGAAAGCCGTGAACTCAGCTGCTTCTCCAGAGGCACAGCTGAAAAGAAATCTCCCAAGATAAAATCACAACTTGACCCTCCGGGTTCATGATTACAACTCCGAAACTGGCTTGCCCTGACTGCTCCACAAAACTTCCCTCGACATTAATTTTGAGCCAGCCTTGAACCGGCGCCTTCCACCTTGCTAACCACGTCGAGGCCGTCACAATTATTCCTGCATTCGGATTTTTCGCAGGAGATAGTTCGATTAAAACTGCTTTTCCTTTTGCATCTGGTTCCTTCAAGTGAAATTGATTCATGGTGCTGTAGAGTGCAAGAAGTGAAAGGGCTGATTTTTCAACAGAGAAGCTTGCAGCTCCATGTGTCAAAGCATTCATATCACTCCAGTTTTTCGAAAGAACGAGAAATAAAAAGTCACGGTCCTCTTTTGTCAACTTATCTAGCAACAGAAGGAACCAATCCGGACCATTATTTAGGAACTGTTCAGCGCCGGCACACACCAATCAGACCGCATCATGTCCAGGAGGGCTCGAGCATGAGGGCAACGAACCACTGCATGCAGGCCATCTTCCGCCTCCATTCAAAAATTACACAAGTATCATCATCCAAGAAGTGCCTAGCCTTCTTGTTGCATTCGCCGGCAGCGCATTTCTTGCTAATCGCCATGCAAAATTTTTCACCTTAGGCATCGCATTGCCTGACCAAATGTTACTCCAAGCCAACTACTTCTCCTGCGTACTGAAACACTGCTCGAGGAAGCACTTTCAGACGCCATTAAGTCTAGGGCCAGCTTACAAGCACTTCTTACCAAGAAAATTCCTAACTTTTCATAGTTCCACGCAATAACATCTTCAGCATATCTTATTGGGATCTTTGTTTTCATAATTTGTGCAGCATCCAGGGAAAGGAAGGTCAGTCGTATAAGGTCTGAATTCCACTCTCTTGTCCCCATAATCATGAGTTCAGAGACCCATCTAAATCTCGATCGGCCACGCTTGGCAACAGGCCGCAGAGAAAAACCTCGTGGGATCCAATTATCAAGCCATATACAAACCTGATCCCCAGTTCCAATTATGCCAAATAAGATCCATCTTTAGAAGCTCGAGCCCATATTCAATAGCTCTTCGAGTACCTGAAGCATTCCCCGTAAAAACAGTATCAATAAAAGTAGACGCCAAGCTTGCCGGGCTAACAAAGCTTTATTAAATAATCTCAAATCCCGAACCCGAAAGCCAATTCCACCTTTGATCTTTGGCAAAATCAACTACTCCCAAGAACACTAGTAAGTCTTTCTTTTACCATCCTCTGCACCCCACCAATACTGTCGGATTAATTGCATATACTCGTCACAAAGCGTGACTGGAAGTTTAAAAAGACCCATCGTGTAGGTCGGCAAAGCTGAGCCACTGATTTAATAAGAACCTCCTTCCCTGCCATTGAAATATGCTTTTCCCTCCGGTCTGATAATAGTTTCCCAAATCGTGCTTTGAGAGTTTGGAATTCATCGCGCTTCATACGTCCCTTCGGCATTGGCAATCCAAGGTACTTCGTCTCAAAAGCCACTTTCTCGATCTGTAGCTCACGACGGATTAAATCCATGGAATCTTCGAGACACATCGAACCAAACATGATTGAGCACTTCCCAAGATTAATTAGCTGGTCCGTGCTTCTAGAAATACACCTGCAGTAGCTCCTTCACTCGCTTTTGCTTGTTCATGGTCACCCACTCACCCTTAAAAGACAGTAAGTTATCATCGAGTAAGGCTACCGAAGTTGTACATGTTCGAGACTTCGAGTATGTAATTTGGTTCTTTTTTATTTTCATAGCTGTAGTTGTGATCTATCTGAGTTGTTTACGCATGACTAAGCGTAGCTTCTGTACCTATTAAAAAAAAGTGTAGCTTCAGACTCCTAAATGTTAGTCATGATATTTTTATCACGTAGCTTAATACAGCAGAACAATGGAATACCATGGTTGGCAACAGCATGTAGCTATTTTTCTCCACCCTTAGGCAGCCGAGCGCACTCTTGGAAAACATCAAAACGTTTGAAAAAGAAAGTTACACTTTGTTTTCACGTGTGAGAGAATTCACAGGAGTCCACATTGGCGTACCAAGGTGGGTCTTCAGGCAAAAGGGCAAAACTGGAGAAAAGCAGCGTCAAAACGCATCCAACCGGACACGTGAGAGAAACTCCTGTGCTTGCTATCAGCGGTGGGGTTAACATACCGAACCGAGATGGAAATTCGGCTACCCTTGTGCCGATTTTCATCGAAACTAGATGGAAAATCGATAGACTAAACGAATTGCAAGGGCAAATTTTTTATATTCGGTAGTCAAAAAAGTGACAAAAAAAACGAAAACCGATCGATTTGATCAATTTTTTTCGATTGTCTACTCATATAGGATACTCAAGGACCGATTTTCGATTTTTGATCAGTTTTGTTCGATTTTCGACCGATTTACATTGAAAATCGGCACACTCAAGAAAAATTGGAAAAAATTCAAAAAATCTGAATAAATCCCAATTAATCTATAAAACACCTCAGAGAAATTTCAATAAATTTTGAATTCATTTAGTGCTTCTGGAAAATCAAAACATCAATTAATGAAAAGCAACAGAGACACTATTAGATTTTAATAAAAAATTACAAGCTTAATCATGCTCTGAAATTTTACTGGCATCATAAAAAGTGCCCAAGGATCATATATTAAAATTTCCAAAAATATTAGACTTCATTTAGTGCCCCTAGAAAATAAAAAATAGAAGAGCATATACAAAAACAATATCACTGCCAGAATTTTTTTAAAAAAAATCCACAGGCCTGATCATCATCTAAAAATTTTACAGCATCATTAGTATTACCTCAGGACCTCACAATTTTTTAAAAAATTAAAAAAAATTATAATATGATTTGAAAGCTCAATTAAATTAGTAATTACGGAATGCTTTGCCCCATTTTTTCTTTTTTCTATTATATATATTCAGTTTTGCTAAAAAACGTCACAAAAATTTGTTTTTAAAAAAAAAATCATGACAGATGTCAAAAAGCAATTAATACTAAATTTAAGGACCTTTTAGATAATTTTTTTCTAAATTTCTTGAATCTTTTGAATTTGAATCGAACCAGTTTATCAACCTGTATCAGATTTCGAACACGTCGAATTTTCGACGATCTTTACAACCCTGATCAGCTGTCCTACTACCTCCCCAGTCCTAACACTCAATATCACCGATCACTACAGCAGAGGCTGGACGAGCAGCTGCTCCGTCACAGCCTCACAGTAATAGCCAGGTCGCAGCCCACCCTCATCAAAGCTTGCCGGAAACCTACACAGCAAAAATAATAAAAAAAAACACACGCTTCCAATTATTACCACAAGCATGTATGTACAAGATGGATACCGTCTATCGACATAGCTCTCCATGGAGGACAAGTGGAATTTACAAACGGCCCTAAGAAAGGTGGATAGGGAATCTCTCAAAGTGCGGCAGGTTAGCAAAAAGCAGCAGCTCCGACAAGACTGAGACAAACTCCGCAGCTGACGAGCATACAAAACCGGTTACCGTAGGATGGCTAGCCAAGTCCACTATACAGCAGCAAACATAAATATACGTCCCTCTACTCTCTGCAGTTAACAGTTGGAAGTCCCCTCGTCATGGGTAGAATCAGCGCTCCTCGTTACGCATGCGTTATTTTGCCGTTTTGGCATTCCTCCTGCAGATGTGAAAAGTTTCAAACAGAGAACGATCAGTCAAAACTGATTGTTTGGTGTAAAGAGCCTACAAGTCAAAAGAGCAACAACTTACAAGTAACATCTTCTTGGCCTCTCTCGATTTTGGTAGCTTGGAATCCAAACAAAATTAGGTTGCATGAGATGATAGGCTTATTGATTCACACCTAGTACTGGGGCACCATCATATGTTAGTTCAGCTACTAACAACTGAGCATCCAGTCTCGTTAGAAAGTTAGTCTGGCATCAACAGATGGTATTATCCTGTTGATGTAAACGGAAATAGTAAAATCATTGCGGTTTTGTGCCGCATAATCGAGCTTTCCCAGGGTTAAGTAGTGATTCTGACATTATCCAACCCTGAAATACAAAAGGAGGGATGTAGTTAGTCATGTAGCAAGTGTTTCATTCAAGTGGCTTGCTTGTCACAATTATAACTAGTGGTTGGAATAGAGGTAGAGCCTTTATCACAAAGACAAGGAGTGTTACCTGTTCTCTTGCTTTCTTCTTGAACGTTCCATAAGAGGAAGAGACAATTTTGCAAGATTCTGCGATGTGTGCCAGGAAATCCATGTTTCGTGGGTACAGATTTGAGTTCATCTGTTTCCGTGCTTGTGATGCATTAATAAAATGCAGTAATACATGAGCCTGTACAACAGAACACCATGTCAGAATAATCCCTTCTACTAAAGCCTGAAGACTTCCTGGATGGGGAGCGCCGTGAGCCGAGCCGAAAAAATATTTACGCTTAGGTCCTTTTTCAGAAAAAAAAATTGCATTCGGATCCTTTTCTGGAAAAAAATTTACGCTTAGGTCCTTTTTTCCAAAAAGAATATATATTACGTTTAGGTCCTTTATGCATTTTTAAGACTTGCGCTCGGGTCCTTTTCCACAAAATAAAAAAAAACGTTGGGACCCTTTTCCCCGAAAAAACATACATTTTTTTTCCTGTTTTTTACCATTACGTTTAAGCCCTTTTTCCGAAAAAACAAAATTCTCGATTTTCTCGTGTGGAGAGCGGCGCCCGCGGCGTGGCATGCCGCGTATAGATTTCTAGTATATAGGATAAAGGAACCAAAACACCCCTAACTATGGCAATGCAGTGAGAAACAAGCGCTTACATGGAAAGCAGCTTTGAGAATGTCATCTGACTTTGCTTGGTCCTTGAGCAAAGCATATACCTTATCCTTTGTTGGGTTATATGTTACCATGTATCTCTCATCCTATTATTAAGATGGAAAGTATTGGTCATAGCAAAAGAATGAAAATAATGAGTTTTTTTTTTGTTGGCAGTGGCCAGGGAGCTGCAATTTTTTTCCCTGGAGGATGTACCTCAAACAAAGGCCTTGTGGCAACAAATGAAGCAGGTTCTTGAAATGCATCTCCAAATCGTGATCCTGAAAGAAAGTTGATATAGACTATGAAACACCATTCCACATGTATCAAGAAAGGACCACAATCAGAAGAACACTTGTACAAACCTATTGCGACTGGCTCATGCCGCCAAGGTGGATTAAATATTGTCTCCTGTGAGTTTCCTTCCTTCAATGAGAGGACATGCCCTGTACCAAAGCAAATTAGAGATTTAAGTATTAGACAGAATCACAATCAAGCCAACAGAAACACCAAAATAGGATTTCAATTTTAAACTTCTGAAGATTCTAAAAGGTCCAAATTTCAGTTTCAAGCTCAGCATTTTAAAACTTAATTATGTGTACATTGTTTAAATAAAAAAAAGAAGTGTATTTGAGAATATTTGGTGTTTACTTTCAATATGAAGCTTTCTAGTGTATCCAAAGCATTGTGTTGTGCGACCACATGACCACACACACAAAAAAAAGTTACGTTTTCAGTATGAGTCTGCATTGATCAAAAGAAACTTGGTGATGGTAAAGTCTTTTTTCTAAGATTTTTGAACTTCTCTACTTTGATGTGGTAATATTATATTGATATCATTTGTCTTTGCCTTTGGGATTATTTCACGGAGTACTGTTTCACTAGTCCAATAAAAAATTGAATAAAGATCAATTTTGCAGCCATCTAAATAATTCTACAAGTATTTCTTGCACCTTCCAGAACAATTCAAACAGATAATTTGACCTACCAGTCTTAATGAAGGAATCCACTGCAACGGTAAACCTTGCTCTGTTTAAGGTATTCAGCACAACAGACCTCACCTGGTAAGAGAAACAGTATCAACATATGGCTAGAGTGTAAGAAAAGATTAATGCGAGAAAATGGTAAACTCAAAGAATTAAAGTGAACCTCATGGTATGAACTCAGGAGATATCCACATGACAGGAAGACAAATGGAGTCACCAATGATGGATTCCGTTTTGAGATAAAGATGCTCAAACCAGTGCCCAGCTTCATGCAAAATCAACAAAGTGAAGTCAGAATTGTTAACTGAACGGATGAGGTCAGTAACATTCATAATCAGGCAAAAAAGCTTGGTCATGTCACATTTTTCGCCACACAGTGACACTGACACCAAATAAAATACAGTCACACCATCAACTTATGCTAGCAAAACAGAAAATTTCAGCTGCATGTCCAATTAATACGCTACCAAGTAAAAGGCACTGTAAAGGCAACACATTGATAATTACCAGATCTGCAATGTTCCCAACAGATTCGCCTTTAGCAGTGACATCTCCAATGTTTTCTCCTCTTGCGTAGGCCTTATAGATTGGAGTGCGAGTTGAGGTTGATGTAACAGCAGCGACATTCTAAAATGTTGCACGAGAAAAAGAAGGTTCTTCATCAATATTTTTGAAACAGAATAATGAGTATATATATTCGAAGTCCAATAGTTGTAACTTGCAACAGCTGGTGAGGACAGACCTTTACAACATTTGCTGCACAAGCCATAGGCAAGAAAAATTGAGGGAAGGCCGCAGTAGCTAACTCAATCCCAGCTCCTATCTCCAGCAAGAGATCACTAGAAAAGCGGAGCTGCAGAGAATTTCAGTTTCAGTTAGTCGTACACATGGGACCAAGAAAATTGAAATAGCATAGATACTGCCTGCAATAATGAACACATGATTTCACATGTTTTACCTGCTTTAGGTCATAGTCAAACTTCTTTCCTTGACGTGCAAAAAGCATTTTTCCAACACGCCCAGCACCATCCTGAAGCAGAAGTGCAATCACAACTATATTACGGATAATGATACCTACTCGATTAGTAAGGACACAAGGTAAAGACAAGCACATCAGCAAAACAGAAGATATTGCTACTGTTTTGTGCACATCAGACGGCCACTAATCATAGAAGGATAAGACTCTCCAGGTTATCATGGGGGTTTATAAGGCTGTTCTTTGACACGAGCTACCTTCTGGAAAGAAGTTAGTAAATCAAAGAAGTGATTTTTATCCTAGCTCGGTAATTTCCTTTAGCCCATTTATGTTGTGCCCATGCTAGTGGATTGACTAAAGTACTGAACTCTTTTGCATGAATCTGTGCTCGTCTTCAAATGAATTGAACAATTGAATAAATTACACAGACAAGCATGGTAACCAGAAAAAAAAATAGCTACTTGGATAGGCATGATTTATTTACCTTGAGGATCCAGTTGATAGCAATGGCACCTGGGGTTACCTTGCTTTGAGAGACTCCAACGGAGCTCAGCAAGGTTCTTGTTGTAAACACACCCATTGCTCCACCAAAAAAATGCTGAGCAGTGAAAAAAAATTAAAGCTTAGCTTGATATATTTGAATCAAGACAGTGAACACAAGTTCTAAAATATACCTTCAGAGCTCTCCAGGTCATGTATGGGACGTATGAAGGAGTAACACTGTCTGGAAACCCTTCAGGTACGACATATGATCTTATGAATGACATTATTTCCTGCAGCCATAGTATGTAGTGTGGTTATTTCTTAAAGCTGTTGGTCACTGTAGTTTATTACTAATATATGCCTTAACTATAATCATTCGAAAGGAATGATCTCAACTTTTCACACAACACTACAACATCTTCACATAATAATGGAGAATCTCTATTCAATAGTTGAAAACTGGTAAAGAAAAATACTAACTCCGAAATCAATTCCAGTAATCCGGGATTATGCTCTAGAAAACCATCGAGAATAGACTGAAGATTGCAACTTCCACAGGTATAAAACAGGAAATCCTTTTAGTCAGCAATCAACTTAATCTCGCATGTGATCCACCAAAGTGCCAAAATTTCTACAAATTTCCTTCGATCCAGCTATAAATTGAAAATGCAAACAATCATATGACTAAAACAGCTTTTCCACAAATAAAGTCATAGCCCCGCAAGTCCCGTACAATCTAATTTCTCTCGATTTCATCTCAAATTACCTCAAAATATCGCGTCAATACACTCAGAAAGTCTCCTAGCCTAGAATAAGCGGGCGAACATCCTGAGGAAAAAACACATCTATTGCGCAGCTTTATGAATCCGGATCGAGACCAAAAAAATGAAATACGCAGATGGCTACGCCTCCGATACATCAAATCTGTATCCAGCCATCAAACCGTCCAAAATCCGCAACCAATCCTCCCAAATCAGGCCCTCGAAACCCAGCGCAGAGCAATCAAACCAAAAACGAAACCAAACACCAAACGATGACACAGCATGTCACGATTCCACCAAACTGCTCACCTCAGCAGGCGGCAGCGGCGACTGGAGCGGCACGGCCCTGACGGAGGCCCCCACGGGGACGACGGCCCCGCCGCTGCCCCTCCCTTTCGCCGCACCTCCATCCACCACATAACTCCACCGCCTCCCGTCCACCTCCTCCAGGCACAGGAACCCTTCCACGGCGGGCGCCGGCGCCGCGACCCACGCGGGGGCCGCCGGCGCCTCAACGGGCGGCGAGGCGATCGTGGAGCGCACGGCCTCGCGCACCGCGAACCGCGCGTCGGGCGGCGGCAGCGTGATGGTCTGCGTGGCCGTCCGCTTGAGCCCCACCGTCGGCGCCATGGCCTCGCGGAGGGGACGGCGAGGTCGAGGGCGAGGCTTCGTCAGGTAGGCAAAACGAAAATGGGAAATTACTCGCCGAGTGGTCGCAACGGGCGCACAGGAAGGACACCAAGGTGGGGCAGTGGTTAGAGAGAGAAAAGGACTCATATAAGGCGGGGCGGAGGACGCGAACAATGCCAAGATGGAGGTGACAGACGACAGAGGGGGAAAAAAAGCTTTAATACACCAGAAGCTACAGTGCTTCGCTACGGGCACAGTGTACGCTCCCCATCCTCTCCTCCCTCAACGACAGGTCGGCGCGGGACCTACCGGTCATCGACTTAATCAGGACGCCGACGTGGTGGTCCAGTACTCCAGTGTGGCGTGGGGCTCCGGGTACACCAGCGTCTGCGGGTACAGCAGTTAGCAACCTGATTTTTTACTTACATCCACTGCTTGTGGGGTAGGTTTGCTGTTGGCCGCCACGCGTCATTGCAGCATGTTCAGGGCAGGGGGGGCATGGGCAGGAGAGGGCTCGGGGGTGGTTGGGGTGGTGGGCGAGCGGCAGCTTGACCGCGGGTGGAATTGGAGGCGGGGAGGGGTCGGTCCATGGAGTGTGATATTTTTTGGGGTGTGTGGGCTTCCTTCGCTCTGTGCGGTGCCCGTGGGCCAGGGAATTCAGAGCCGGCTCTGCCCCCGTGCAGGCGTTAAGTACGAGGTGAGCGCGCCGTCAGAGTGAAACGTCTCCTAGCCTACCGGTTTCATACTTAGGGGCTTGGACATATACCACGGTACATATATACAAGAGTATGTCTTATAGAATTCTTGATGATGTGAAGAAGAGCGAAGGAGAGAGAAAGATATTGTTTACTACTTCCTCTCTTATAAATATAAGGTATATTTTGATTTGACACAAAGATTAAGTTTATAGTTAAATTGAGAAAGACATGAGAGGAAGACTTACATATCCCTCTTAATTATCTTAAAAGATGAGATATAATACTTTGTGTAGGTGGTAATGAATAAATGCATATGATTGAGAGAGAATAAATAAGGTATAGGTGGAAAGGCTCATTAAATCTTTATGTATGCCTTATATTTTTCAACAAGACCATTCAAACTATATGCCTTATATTTATCAACAGAGCAAGTATTTATAGACGGTCTTATAGATAATTTTATGTTGTATATACTATTGTACAAACAGTCTATTAATTGTATGAGAGATCATTACAGACAGCTATATAAACAGTTTATTATATGAGTTACCTTTAGTCCTGTCTGTAGATGACATGGATGTGTATTATAGACAGCCACTGTCTATACTACTGTACAACCTTTAGTGGAGCAGCAGGATTTGGTGTTCTTGTCAAAATACTTCATTGCAACAGTACCACTTGGGACATGTAGAAGGGTACATGTCAGCTCTCTACAAGAGTATATATCATATAGGATTTTGGATGATGTAGAGGAGAGAGAGAAATGTTATCTACTATTTAATAGATGTTTTTATAGACGGCTTTACACTGTATATAACATTGTACAGATAATCTATTAATTGTATAAAAGATCATTACAGACAGCTATATAGATAATTTATTGTATGAGTTATCTTTAGCCCTATCTATAGATGACATGGAAATGTACTACAGACATCACCATTTATACCATTGTACAGATGGCTTGTAAATTTGTGTCAATCACTCTCTCCAGTTGTAAAAGAATATTGTATAGAACATCAATATGGTTTCTAAAATACAACTTTAACCATTAATTTCTATTTTAATAAGTTTACAAACTAAATAAAATTATACTTCTATTAAAGTTCTTTTTGAGACAAATCTCTCTCTACATGTATCATTTTAATGTGTTCAATCTAAATATTGAAAAAGATATTGATAGGCAAAGTTTAGAAAGTACGACTACACATACCCCAAAAATGATATTTTTTTGACTGGAGGGAGAAGGATGAAAACTGATGTGGAAGGAGAATTAAAGGTGAGAAATAGAAAAGTTGTATCAGCCTAAGCAAATAAACCAAGAGCTTAAGGTACAACAAAAGATGCATTGGGAGAGGAAGCTATCTCCGAGTGCCTTAAACCACGCGCGCACATGTCACCGCATCAGCCCGCTATCCTGCCAACCCACTGGCCATCATCGTCATCACCCATTGGCATTATTGCCACACAACTCTACCTCTGTCCACCGGTTGCCGACCGTAGCCGCATTGGCCCATCGCTATCGCCTCGTGTTGCATTGGATCAACATCGTGCCTGCCACCGTGACCATCACCCAACGCTGCATCGCCTACCTTCGCATTGCCCCGCCTTCAACAATCACACTGGTCATTGTCATCCAATGCTCCATCGCCTCAACTCCGGTGACTACAACTAAGATCTAACCACATCTTGATGCCGCAGACTCAAAATCCTGTTAGATTTGGGAACCATCGAGGGGGCGACGATAGAGGAGGGGGAGGTTTGTGTGAGGAGGAGGATGGAGGGAGGGAAGGCGACTAGGAGGTCAGGGTGTCGTTGTTGGCGGCAGAAGACAATGAAGGAGGAAGACACGGTGGAGGCTATGGAGTTGGAGGAGGAGGCCCTTCGGATGGAGGCCATGCTGCCATGGAGGATGCTTCGGTGGAAGTGAGGTTGTGGAGTTGAGGATAAAGAAGGTGCGAAGACAGAGAGATAAAGAAAGTTGGGAGAGTGGATGGATGAAAATGACAAATATGGTCAATGGAATAAATGATTAAAAATAGTGTAATCCAATTCTAGAAACAAAGGGTTGAGGTGGTTGTATCTTGAGTTATTGTTAGATGATGTGAATAGTTTTATATACAAATTTAGATATAACTCATTGAGGATGCTCTTAAGGTTGTCTCTAATCTACAACCATTTGTCTCTATCATCATTCTTATGACAAATTTATTATTGTTTTCACCATACTTTTTTCTTACTAGTCTCCCCCAGAATTCTCTCTAGTCTCCCTCACAATTCTCTCTCTTGCAGATGGTTCCCATGTCTATGTTATCTCTTAAACAACAGGTGGCGTCCTCTCTCTCTAGATCTATGTGGTAAGGAAGGGACAACCTGTGTGGCAACCATTATATATGCCGTAAATGGTGTCTAAATTGTAGGACCTGCATGGTTGAAGATTTTGGTAGTAGTAAGAGTATGTACAATAGTAGAGACGATTACTATCTATATACTCCATATCATTTCTACAATAGATGACATCTTAAGATTATCTCTATGCGATCCTACAATTTTTTAATTATGGCATAAAAATGTGTTATTGTAGACAATAACTTATATAATGGTGTTTTATGCTGTTTATATGGTCATCTCTTCATGAAGAGACAACTATGCTCTCTCCTCCATATTTGCAAAAATCTTACGTGGCAAAACATATAGACAACTAACGTCATACCATTTTATATGCCCTAAGTAATGGAGGGCTTTTGAAGATCCACATGTTATGTTAGTTATTTGTAAATCTTTAAACTTAAAGATAAATATGTTAGCATTTAATTTGAAAATAGTAATATACATACACACACGTATATACCTATATATATATATGATATATACGTTTTCGTACTCTTGGGAGTACATACTCCCACTTCCAATATACTACTTAAACGAGTGTGTTATACTTATTTATCACTTTCAGTATACTTAAATACTAATTCTAAGATATTCCAATGCGACATGGTTGAAACAATTTCATCGGAGTCTTTTTTGCTATATATCTTTTTCATATGTAAAATGAGTATATACACAAATTATGCTATAAAAAGTGGACTTTGATGAAATTTTTCATGGGACTCACTTTGGAGTATCTTATAATCATTATTAGAGTATGCTCAAATGGATAAATATGTATAAATTTTTTGTTTAAACGGTATATGTAAGGTGAGAGTACATACTCCTAGGAGTATGTACACCCCTGAAGTATGGAAAAAGTCCAAATAACCTCCCAACTGTAAAACCGATTATTTTACCCTTTCATCTTATATAACCAGTTCAAATAACACCTCAAGCAGTTTCCCTTGGCTGGTTTTGCAGACACGGACACCCATTCGGATCCCTTGGCTGGTTTTTGCTGACATGGATATCCCTTCAGCTTGCATGGCAAACGGATTCACATAAACCACTCGCATCAACACCATGGCATCCTCTGTCCTCTCCCTATCTCACGCTCCTTCCCCTCCAGCGCCCCCGCAGCCGTCGCCATCGCTCCTTCCTGTCTTCGTGTTCGACCGCTGCGACTTCGGCAAATCGGGGCTGGGAGAGGGTAGATACAGCAAGGGCGGTGAGGGGCAGTGTGGTCTAATTAGGGCTACCTCGCTCCCAATCCCCTCATTGGACCAGAAGAGCCCACTGTCGCCATGTGGAGGCCGACAAATAGTGACAGCAGCTCAAGCTCTTCACGCTCAGCGTCAAGGTCCTTCGGACGTAGCGCCAATGTGCCCCATTCGTCGGTGGCCTACAGGGAGAAGCCACTAGAGTACCAGTCGACAATGTTTTGTGGCTATGGGATGAAAGCAGCAAGGTGGGTCTCATGGAGTGATGATAACCTGGGGAGGAGGTGCTACACATGCGCAAGAGCTTAGGTAAGATTTTGCGCTAATTTTATTTAGTGCTTAGGTTTAGGTTTAGGTTTAGGGCTAAGGTTAGAACTAATCATTTTCGAGGTTGGTTTTGTTTAGTGTTTAGGGTTAGGGTTAGGGTTTGATCTAGTTATTTTCGCGATTTATTTTGTTTAGTGTTTGGGGTTAGATTTAGTGTATAGCAAGAAATGATTGTAGTGTTTAGAAACAAAATGTAGTTAAATGTAGTTATATCTTTAGTCGGTTTGCGGAAATGCATGTAGATCGATATGTTTTTGTACATATAGAAGTGCACATATATATATTGTTAGGGCTGTAGATGTTGTTTAGAAATAATTGTAATGTACATATTTTTCGCATAGTTTTCAGAATCTAGTTTTGCTCCACAACAATAATATATGCTAATTGAACAACTTAAAAATTTAAGGCCGTAATAGTTATTTGCATCAGAAATGGGCACACTTAGTTTTCAAGTAATGATATTTGTAGGAATGTAGATGTTTTTAGAAATAGAAGTAGAGATGTATATTTTAGGAATGTAGATAGATATATATTTCTCAAGTACTTTTCTGAAGAGTAATTAATTGTGTGCTAATGAATAGGTTCGCAGATATGTCGAACGAGTTCCATTTAGAATCTTTTATGGAGAAGGGTTGTCATGTATGGTTTGGATGGTGCGGATCGAGTAACTTTCAAGTATGTGGATAGAAGTTTAAGTAGGGTCGAAGAGCGTACATTTCTTTGTTGTGTTGAATTGGTTGTATTATCGTTTCGCATGGAACAAGAGAAGTGCCACCGAAGTTATCTTACCTTTGCACCATGCGAGATGATCCTATTTATTGGGAGTTAGTTGAGTGAAGGAACTGCACTTGGAGGTCATATGTGAGGCGAGCAACGTGGATGGTGTCGGTGCTTTTAGTGCAAGCGTATGAAAGGGTTGTTGCCCATGACACCACTACTGGACGCCGTGAGTGTAGTGAGCCTCAAAATGAATTCACTTATGGCTACACCAAATTGGAGAGTCTAGCCGGAGCCGCATGTTGGGGTTGCAATGAGGATATTGGCTACAGTGGTGAGCAAGTTGAGATTGGGGAGGATGATGGAAACATTGGGCAAGATGCGTGGGGGCAAGTAGGCGAAGGTGAGGAAATTGAGGAAGTAATAGCACAGATGGAAGAGGAAGACCTTGAATATGAACAAATAGAAATGGAAGGCAGCGATAACTCGGATGAGGAAGATGAAGATGTTGAGCCACTTGTGCGGCAGATTGGAGCACGCATCAATTTAATAACACGGTTGTAAATGAAGGCAATGATACACCTTAGCGATATAGCGACAATGAGGTGAGACCTAATAGCATGTACCCACAAAAGAGGCGGTGCGGGATGCTATCAAAGATTGGGCCTTATCACTAAGAAGAATTTTCGAGGTTAAGAAGTCCACCCCAACCTTTCTGACGTGGTGTGCGAGATGCAAGGGTGCCCTCGGAGAGTGCACACGTACAAGCCCAAATGGGGCACCCATGGCTATGTTCGAAGGTTGAACAACATAGTTGTATGGCTGAGTAAACCCTGGTGGCTCACAGGAACCTATCGTCCGGGTATATCGCGAGTGTCATGTACCGGAGATAGTTGAGAACTGAATTTTGAGCCCGTGCTATTATCCGAGCAATTGAGAACAGATTTGATACACAATTAGCTACGGAAGGCATGGAGGGCGGCGAAGGTCTTGAAAATGAGATTTGGAAAATTTAAAGACTCTTACCATAATCGCCCGCCTTGCTCGGTTGCATTCGGGAAAAAATCCTGGTACTTTTATGATTATCGGATCGTCCATCAAGGAAGTGGCCAACAAGAGGCATCAAGAGAGTTTTCTTCGCATTCGAGCTTGCATTAGGCGTTCTATCACCGCCATCCATTGTTGTGTGTGGACGGCACATTCGACCGAAATACAAAGGACAAATAATGACAGTTGTGGCGTCGACACGAACAACCAGATTCTCTGTTGCCTTTGCCTTCGTGAAAGCGAGAACTATGAGAGTTGGTGTGGTTTCTGCGAACTTGGAGATCGGGGTGGTGAAGACTCGCCAACATGTGTGCATCTTGCATGACAGCATCTTTGTGCCTTAGTGCCATCGACGAGTTGCAAGCAGGGGAAGAGGAGCCATTTCCTGGGTGACTTGCAGAGCCGATGGTGCATGAGGCATTTGGGCGTGAACTTCTATAAGCAATTCAAGAACAAGGAACTGATGAACATGTTCAAGAGGCTATGTAAGCAGAACCAAGATAGCAAGTTCCGTACTCTTTGGAAGAATCTTGATGAGCTAACAAAAACACAAAGAGACTACTAGCGGTGTAACACGAGAGCAGTGAGCCTTTATTCCTCCGCAACAGAAGATGAGGCGACGAGTCGTCGTCGAAGGCAAAGGCCGATCAAATGTTTCTCGGACTGGATAAAGCACGAGCCCAAAGAAAAGTGGTCATTGTTACATGACACACATGGTGCTAGATACGGTGTCATGACGACCAACTTGGCGAAGGTGTACAACTGGGTAATGAGAGGGATGAGGTGTCTCCCATTGGTAGGAATTATCGAGGGAGTGCTGCGGGGTACAACCAAGTATTTTGTGGATAGGCATAAAGCTGCAGAAGTAGTAATGAGAGATGAGAATGCCTTGTACTCAAGCATGATAAGTAAATACATGGATGAGAAGAGTAAGAAGGCGGGCAAGCATAGAGCTATCAAAGTAGGTTCACGAACACTGCGCTTCGAGGTGATATGCAGGGATAAAGGACGGCGGGGAACAAACCAGAAGGTTATCACCCAAGAGTGCATCTTACAGGCTGAATGTCAATGCTCGTGTAACAAACCCCTCCTGTTGCATAGGCCATGTTCTCATGTGATAGTTGCATGTGCATTATTTGGAATGCGACCCGGTACATATCTATCTGAATATTTTACAAAGGAAAAGGTGATGGCAACCTGGGGCGAGGAGCTATATGGTTATGGTGTTGTCGGTTCTTTCACCACAACCCCTAGTGTCGACGAAAGGTTCTGGGTCCCTGACTTTGATGCAAGATCATACAAAGGAGGCCGTCGCAAAACAAGGCATATCATACAGAGTAACATTACCATTTCATGCATCGTTCTTTCTTTTCTTAGCACAACGACCGGTGTTGCTTCTTCCAATGGATCGACGGGCCGGAACGACGTGACTACGAATTTGTCTACAACTGCCACGACGCCAACCCCGCTTCACCCGAGAACTTCAACCGGTGGGAGAGGCCGCCAGGATACGTCCCCGTTCTAGAGCGACCAGAGTTCAGGGCCGGTGGGCAAGAAGCCAACCAATCGGTGAGTTTCATGCGACGAACTCATGCTTCACTCACAAAGTAGTAATTCTAAACCAGTTCATCGCATACAGGAGTTCAAAAAGAAAATTGCGAAATTGCTCAAGTCAAAGGAGAAACCTCCTCAGGGGCCACCCGAAAGCCCCGACTTTTGCGAACATGGCCTTCAGGCAGTGGTTGATTCCTGCCACGATGAACTAGCGGACCGGAGATTCTACCGGTGCCCCTTGGCCGAGGATGAATGGTGCGGCTACTTCAACTGGGTGGACCCGAGACGCGTACCACCCACATCTCAAACTTCCCGTATGGGATAACTGGGGGGAGCAACCCTCCCCGTGGTGCTACTACCGCCCAGAAAAGCCAGACCCCGAGTATGCCTACGGTGTTATTCAACGACCACAGCGGGCATCTTGTATTGATCGCAGGCACGCTTAGGTTGTACAAGGACAAGCCCAACACACACCTCCCGCACCATATAGTGGAGTGCGAGCCGAAAGCAGAGCGGCGTCTCGGCAAGTCTCCGCCAACGCCAACGCAATGAGAGGTGCAAGAGGGTACCTCCTCTCGAAGAGGAAGGGACAAGGGGAAGCAGCCGGCCGAGGTCCGCACCACGCAACAAATCCTTGATGCGTTACGCAGACCATCCGTGAACCCGGGTGGTATTAATATAGGGGACGCCAGGAATCGGGATGACCAAAAAATTCTGTCTTACACACCCGAGACGTACGGCATAGGCCACCCATTCGGCGACACCTGGGAGCACTGCGGATCCCCATGGAGTTCTTTCATAGTGGGGATTGAGCGGTGTCCGAGGACAAATCTTAAAATTTACACGGGTCATGTAATATGCAGAAAATGTGGGACATCATTCTGGCTGTACCCAGATAGGCGGAACGATCATTTGTTCCACCATGACAAACAATGCTTTCGTTAGTTAGTTCGTCAAGCAATTTCGTCACTGTTGTAATGCCCTTGTAATCTAATCTAATCTATTGCTTATTTTATCATCTGAACTTTCGGTGCATCTGCCCTTATGTATGTTCAACAAATAGTTTAAGTGCTACGTACTAAATATTCATAACATGAGTTGTCGTCGACTATAATAATTATGGGTTATTGCACTAGTGGAAAATACATGCAAAGCAAGGTGTAAATTTATTCACATGCAATAACGCGATTTGTTCACATGCAATAATGCGATTTTGTCCACATGCAATAACGCACAAGGCTACGAATTGTTCACATGCAAAAACGCGATTTTGTCCACATGGAATCACGCAGAATGCTGCGAATTGTTCACATGCAATAAGCGTCTGATTTACAATTGTTAGAGTTAATTAATCCTGTAACAAGAGAGGAGTCCGAACTGAAATATGAAACAAAAGAGTTTGATCTTGATTTAGTTTTGAATCGTTTCGATTCTTGAATCTTTGGTTAAGAGTATAAATTCCTAGGTAGTCCTGAAATTTATAAGCAAGTGAGCAAGAGAACAACAAAATGTGATAGTTGTGTTATACTATAAATATTATTCTCTATGTGCAATTGTGTTATTCCTTGTGTACAGGTGTGTTTATAATCCATGTGTTGTAACATAAATAATTTACTTCAATCCTAAATCTGTTTATCCAAATATTTTCACCTTTTTTGAAGTCTCTGAGAAATTTTTTCAAAAATTTGGAAATTTCCTCCCATGTCGCCCTTTCATTGGGCGATTTCTACATGTCGCCCTACCATTGGGCGACATGATCCCATGTCGCCCTACCATGGGGCGACTTGTACACGTGTCGCCCTACTGTTGGGCGACTTCTTATTCGCACTTCTCCTCTCGCCCAACTGCAGTGCGAATAAGAAGTCCACCTCACTGCCCAGTCAGCAAGTCGCCCTATGGTAGGGCGATAGTAGCACATTTTTGCAATTTTTTGATTTCGTGTTATATTTTTGAAATTTGAATTATAAAATATATTATTTAAAAAAATCTGTAAATTTTGGCAGTGCCATGATCCTTAAAATACTCCCTTTATGAAGTAATTGCTTGTAGGCCTGTGAGACAATATATGAACGTTGAGCACAGTGAAGACTGAGCTAAAGAGGATTGTTGACAATGGCAGAGAACAGTTAGTTCATATTACTAAGATACATAATGCAGAGATTGAAGAGATGCTAAGATGCATAATGCAGAGATTGAAGAGATGACTTCTCTGTACAAAGCAGAGGTTGTTGGTTTGCAACAAACCTTGAAGGAGAAGGATGCCCAGATTAACAAGCTTTCAAGAGGATTGAAGAAACTGACATACTTGATTTTTTCCATATTGGCATGTGTTGTTTTAGTTTTAGCATGGATAGTGCCTAATCGAGTACTTTGTTCTTGTAATGTTGTACATTGATGGCATTTTGTAAGCAAGTTATATACTTTCAATGCCAGCTTGAATCCTTTCCATATACCGTCTTAATCAAAACACACATATTTGTATGATTTTGCTCCACAAAATGAAAATAGTTGAAGACAAAATAACATCAGGATTGTTTAAACAAAGTACTTCTAGGCACATCAGAATAGAGTACTTTAAGACAAAAGAACATCAGGATTGTGTCAACAAAGTAGTTCCAAGCACATCAACACAGAGTATTTCAGGGCAAAATAACATGAGGATTCACATGGACACATCAACTATAGAGAAAAACTAAACTTTCTTCATGTTGACAGAAGGTCTTGCTCTCTTTGTAGGGGCAGGTACTAAATTGCATGAGATCTGGCTTGAGTTAGGTGCAGATGCTTGCACCTGGATAGCAGTACTCCCTTGGGTTGTCATTGCATGCTGCAAGAACAAGCAAGTTATGATGAAGCTGTAAAAATTGAAAGTAACTAGTTATGTGCATTTACATCCAGATTGGAAGATGTTGGCCTTTTCCTTGAACCACCCCCTTGTTCCTGCAATTTTGTATATGTTAGATTGTTTGTTATGAACCACAAATGGATTGTAAGCTTCGCCGAGGAGTACACTGACCTTCTATTTTCCTAGGTTTTTTTTCCTTGCAATGCTTCTTAGCTTTTGGATTTAATGGACATTTCCTTGTATTGTGGTATGTCCTTTTGCAGAACCTGCATCTTAAGACTCTACCCACCTTGGACATCTTTGTTCCTTTCGTTGGCTCTGATGGATCTCTACTTCTTTCTTTCTTTCCTTGGTCTACGAGGCATCTTCACATAATGTGGTGGTGCAGGTTTCAATAAATCAGAAGTTGGCCAACTCTCCATGCCTTCTAATGGCATGAAGCAATGATCATAAGTCTTCTTGTATTCTTTAATTGGGTAGCAATTTGCAATGAAATTATCTAGTTGTTGTCTAGTCATATATATATAAGAAATTACATGGCAATAGGAAGGCCTAACAATTGCCAGTAAATTCATGAGCATGTCCTATTTGCCATATCAACTGTGTACCTTCTCTTATCCTTCTCACTAACTTCAAAATAGTCATTTCCACTCCATACTGCATGGCACCTTCCTGATGTATATATATATAAGAAATTACATGGCAATAGGAAGGCCTGACAATTGCCAGTAAATACATGAGCATGTCCTATTTGCCATATCAACTGCGTACCTTCTCTTATCCTTCTCACTAACTTCAAAATAGTCATTTCCATTCCATACTGCATGGCACCTTCCTGATGCCTTGATGTTTATTTTCAATTTCTTGAAAATGTTAGGACAATAATCCCCTACCATGATGCACTTTTACCTTTATTAACTTGAATCCTCTCCATAACCTTCCTCCTAATCCCTTCCAGCATACTGATGACTGGATGGAACCTTGTGTCAACTATCCATCCAATGAACCACTCCCATGAATCAGTTGTCTCTTTATCAACCACTGCCCATGTTATAGGGTACATCTGATTATTGGCATCCCTCCCTAAGCACATAGCAACTCACCATTTTGTGCCCCCTTGAAAAAGCATCCATCAACCCCTACCACCTTCCTGCAACCAGCCAGGAAACCCTTTCGGCAAGCATGAAAACATACATACATTTTCTTGAAGGCTGGATTTTCTCCACCATAGTCCAGGATCACAGAAACAGTACTCCCAGGATTGCTTCTCAATATTTCTTGTTGGTATTCAAATACCTTGGAGTACTCTCCACTTGTAGCATCAAACATTCTCTGCATGATTATTGCCTTTGCTCTTTTACACTTGACATACTAACATCTGTAAACATGTCCTCAAGGACAGTTTGTTTAGGCTGTTAAGTTTCCAAGCTGGATGGGCCTTCATGAAACTCTCAAACCTATTAGCAATTCTCCTTGCAGGAACCAATTGATTGTCCATTCTATCTGGGCAATAGTGCTCGTCAATGTAAGTGATAATCTGAAACCAGTCACTTCTGTTGTTCTTTGATCCATAAAACATCCATGGGTAGTTTTTCCATGAACACTTTGCCTTCAATCTAGTCTTCTCATTCTTACAAAACATGATGTGCCTATGAGTTGCCAACCCATACTTGATAACTGCTTTCTTCAGATGTTACTTTCCTCTTAATGTCATTCCAATGTTGAAAACAGGGACTTCAGCCTTGCCATCAAACCTTGGGAATATACTATTTCTTCTAACTGAAATGTCGTTGTCACCATCAAGCTCATCATAAAATACTTCCTCACGAGTCCATGTAGGGGGTGTCATTACCATCATCTAGGTCATCTTCACCAATAGGTATATCAAACTTCAAAGCAGCTAAGTCTGCAATCTTGATATGTGCTTTCAGCTGCCTCTTTAAAGCCTTGCATTGCTTCTTTATCTCTTCAGCTTCCTCATCCCCACTGGAGTTGTTGGCATCACCTGGTAGCCAATCAATGTCTGTGTCATCGTCATCTTCTCCTTGGCCAGCTTCTTTGCCCACATCAATATATTGTATTTCTTACATTTGAGGAGCTGCAACTACTTTGCTTGTGCTTGCAACAGAAGGCCTACAAGGTGAGTTGTAGAATTCCCTGAGGCAGGCTACATCTCTATCATTCTATTCTTTGTTTGGACTAAAAACTTGTCACTCTTCCTCTGTTCCTCCTCTGCAATTTTCTCTACTTCATCTACACTGCGGTCTTGTTCACTACCTTCAAACAACTCTTTTTCAAAGTCACTACCATCAGAACTTTTGTCACATATATCGGCTTCATTGTCCTCTACATATATGTCAACTACACCACCATCAGTGATACAATCAGACATCAATTGACATGACTTGTCATCTATTAATAACCGTAGCCCATTGTGCAACTGGTAGCCAGGGAATAGACAATGCAAGTTAACAAGAAATGCTAAAGGATAATGGTCTTTAAGATGTCCTATAATCTCCGGCAATGATATTTTATCGCGCTCAATGTAAGACATCCCCTCTGATTTAGTAATGTAGTACATGTATGGGCCTTCATTGACGAACACTCCATTGTAATGAAATCTCACCTCAAGCTTGTCTAGATTGTCCATTTTTAAACTACCTACAATACATAAAAAGTGGAAGAAATTGTAAGGAAAGTCCACAAATCATGTCGGTACAAGTCCCCTACCCTAACCAAAACTAACCGAAATCCTACAAAATCTATGTCCATTAGAGATAGGAACATTGCACAACCTTGTCGATTTGCAAAAAACCTTGCGATTTGCAAAACCCTATCCTCAAGAAATTGTAAGAAAAGATCACAGACGGTCAAGGGGGGACAGAGGGAGGAGGTAGAGGGATAGCTACCACTGACCTTGAGTCCAGTATTGATCGATCTGATTCTTCCTCCTCATGAAGGCTGCAATGGCGGTTGAAGTCTTTGGAGGGGGGTGAGAGGTGCGGCGTGTAGATGAGGAGAGGACGGAGGATGCCAAGGCGTTCTTGCGACTGGTTTATGTCCATGTTAGTAAAAACCAGCCAAGGGATCCGAATGGGTGTCCATGTTAGCAAAACCAACCAAAGGAAACTGCTTGAGGTATTATTTGAACTGGTTTTAGAAGATGAGAGGTAAAATAACCGGGTTTATAGTTAAGGGTTATTTGGACTTTTTCATACTTCAGGGGTGTAAATTTGACTTATTCCTATATACATAATGATTGCTTGTAGAAACAACTAAACAAACAAGATATGAAATCCACGTCGTAGTCAAGCATTTCAACATGGGTAGTGCTTCTATGTATCACTCTCTTAATATAAGTAGCACAAATTTTAAAGAAAAAAAAGAGATAAGTAATCACCATTAATTCATCCTTATTTATGTTTTAATATTTGTGTAACTTTCAAAATAATAATGCATAGACGTACTTCTCTTTCAACATTTGTCAGTATACACATATGCCAAGCACGCTCAAAACCAATGTATGTATACCTTTATATAAAGTGGAGAGGTTTGGAGCTCAGCCAGGGTAGCCACGTCAGCTTCCTTCACGAGAAGGTCCTCAAAAAAATTTGAAATCACGTTTAGGTCCTCTGGTCAATTTTTAATAGAAAGGACCCGAAAAAACCGTAATTGCGTTTATGTCCCTCTACGGTTTACGTTCAGGTCCTCCTGGTAAAACAAAACAATGTCTGCGGTTTTCTAAAAAAAACACAGATTCGTCGAAGATTTATAGCAGTCCACCGATTCGCCGATGGGTCCTAGCGACCCATTTAAAAAAAACACAAAAACCAAAATTACGTAAAAAAAAATGATGCCGCGGTTTTCTCCCACAAAAATATAGATTCGCTGAAGGTTTATAGCAGTCCACAAATTTGCCGATGGGTCATAGCAACCCATTTTTTTAAAAAAAACGTGAAAATCGAAATTATATAAAAAAAATGACGTTTAAATCCCTCCGCGGTTTCCTTAAAAAAATTCCACAGATTCGCCGACGGCTCTTAGCAGTCCATTTTTTATATATATAAAAAAAAGAAAACCGAAGTTACGCGTTTTTTCTCGGAAATATTCATCGGACCAAATTTCGCATGGCACAACATCGCGCGACTAAATTTTCCAAATTTTACACGTCGTAGTGTCACACGCCAAAATTTCATAGGGTGCTTTCACGAAACGAGTACAAAACACACGCGTAAACTACCATTTATCCATTTTTCGCGAGATCCTGCCAAAGCTCTGATCCGACTTGCTGTACGTGCACCCGGACCGAGTTTGGCGTGTACAATGCTGCCAGGCAGACGCATGTATGTTAGTATGTACGTGGAGACACCCTCGCGAGTTTGAGGCGCGGCAAACCGACGGTCACGCGGCAGCGTAGGTGGCAAACTGGCAGCGCTGCTGGGGGTTGCTGCCCATCAAGACTCAAGAGTCGCTCTCGTGCCGTGCCGGTTCGGTCGCCGTTGGTAGTTGGCCGCTGATCGTCCGCTGCTTCTTCTTGCCATTTCGTCTCAAGATTCGCTTGTTGTTTTTGGTGATCTTCGAGTCTCGCGTTGCATGGTTGCATTGACTTGCACAAAAACCAGGCAAAAGGTTGGTAGCTAGGTTAGTTTCCATTGAATGAACTTGTGTGAAGTTTTACAACTCATGAACCCAGCTCATGTATTTGTTTGAGAATTGAGTGGTATGGTCAAAGCTTTTTCAGGTTTAGCGTACTCTCCTGCCCAGCACTTTTGGTGTGACCTCTAGTTTAGCGCTCTGTGCTAGATGCTACTGGCTACGGCTTGCGGTTCACCTGATGATTAATATTCTACTTTTGTTTGTGGGTGATGACTTAAGTCATTGAGTCATCAGAACAAAACCTCTTTTCTTTTTCCCCTTGGGTTACAAGGAAAGCGTTCCCTCGTTGCATACACCACAAGAGCATGACGACACATTTAATTAGGATTATTGGAGTCTTTTAAAAAAGGATCATTGGTGCCTTCATGACAAATTGTCTCTGAATTCCCACTGCGCGCGTGCATGCCTAGTCGAAGGTTACTTGAGTTAAGCGATGGAATCAATGCTAGTGACAAAGATAGCCTCCCGCATTAACATAGTGTTGTATGATACTAAAGAGGCGACGTATATCGGTATCCATCTAGTAATTCTCAGCGACCGAACAAATCATACTTTAACATATATGCAGTCACCGTGGAATTATACTCCATCCAGTCACAAAAGAAGGTGTTTTGAACGTCAGCACGATATCAAAAATACAATTTTAATCACTAATTTGTTGTAATAGATTTTTAAAAACCTAACAAAATTATATTAAGATAAATTTAGAAAGTTTGATTTCACGTAACCTAAAATGATATTCTTGTGTAACGGGAGGGAGTACTAGTAATCATCATTACTCATTAGCTGTAGAAATATGCCATTCAACTAATTATTTGCAGGGGGAGTAACATGGAGAACCAATTATGTAGCAATCTCTTGCTACAATTTTACTTCAATGGTCAATTCAGTTCCGCGGCACTGCCAAAAAAATTTAAAAAACGAAGTCAAGCCAGACGAACGACATGACCGCCGGACGTAGCCGCCTGCATCTGAAACAGTCAACCAAGTGCAAGCCAGAAGCCACGGTTTGGCCAGCTGCACACGTTGACGCATGCATGGCGGCATGCCGCACGGTACACACCATTTGACACCTCCGATTTGCAGAGTCCAGAATCCAAACGCATCTCTTCAATTTCCACTCTGTTTGATCTCCTTTGCAGTCTCTTTACGCGTGCCAAATGTTTCGTGGCTTCGTGCAGATGCAGAAGAAAACCGGGATTTCTTAACCAGCAGAAAGACCTGGATTTAACAAATAGTGGCCAAGCATCGTTCAGATAGCTAGGCCGGGTGTTGGTCAGATTCTTGGAGTAGCTGGCCAAATGCTTCCCTGCATGCACGAACGTGTCAGCACTAGCGAGCGGATGAGCTTGCGCTCCTGATACTTCTCTGTTACTCGTGCTGTTGTGCATCATTCACAGCTTTTCTTTTCTTTTCTTTTTTCTTCTTGACAAAGAACGCTATACACACCTTTATAATTCATTATGCTGTTCAAGATTCAAGAAGTATTATATGCATCTCTCCAGCTCTGCTTGCAACTCTAGACAACTACAGATGGATGGGTGCATTAATAACTAATTAACCACAGTGACGAAGCCATGAAAAAAATAGAGAGTGGGTTTAAAGAAGAACCGGCCTAAATCGAGATAAATATAACAGAGACGAAGATTTAATGTGAAAAAATCCTTACGGAAAAAATCATAGAAAATAATCCATTATATGTTCCAATGTTTACATGTACATGTACAGAGGTTAACTTATATAGCAAAAAGTCTAAGTTGTAGATAATTTAGACTAACAACCTATTTAGATAAAATCAAAAGATATGATAAATTAAGATATTGAGTTATCCCGACATGATGAACCATATGCGTGTTAACGCATGACAGCATGAGTTCACGTGCAACGCAATCGTCTTACGCTGTAGTCTCCAGAATGCACACAGGAAAAACGAAACGAAACAAATGGCCGAGGTTAGTTTCTACATCCATTCGTCTCCATCCCGGCCGAGTCGTCGCCGGAGAATTTCAGTGCAGACGAATTCGGAGAAAGATTTCCTTCTGGTGAGTGCTGCACTGTACAATCAGTCAGTTTCACTGGACCGCCCACGGACGCTGACATGTCAGGGAAGAGGCCGGGTCCGCCCACCCAGCAGCCAATGGTTCTAATTCTACCGACGAGTTCTGGATGCTTGAACTAAAAACGAAATGAGAATTTTCTTTTCCTGCGTGCAAAACATGGAAGCATCAAGCTCTAGTTAAAAGCAATGAAACGCGCTGGAAATGAATGGAGAGACTCCGTAGGAGTCTTCCCTTCCTTTTTTTTTTCCAGGACGAAAGTAGTGTAGACCAGACTCGTGGACATCTGTTCAGTCGGGGTGGAGTAATCGCATTTCAAAGCGGAAACAAAAAAAGAAGAAGAAAGTGCAAAGAGCAAAGCTAAGTGCTGCCAAAACAGCTATGCTGTCTCAAAAATCCTCCTGCTCCGAAGCTTTGAGAGGCTCGTCGCGACGCGATTAGCAACTTCAACTTAGATTTGTACTCTTGTACCATCTCGCTAGAATGGACAAATATAACCTTGACTCGTCAGAATCTAGAAGAGCCTTGCTCGTCCATGGGAATCGGAGTTGGGCCTTAAATGTGCACCTCACAGGTTCATATGATCACAGCTGGGCCTCTCTGCAAACCCCAGCACTAAGTCCTGGCCCTGAGGAGATTAGCAGGTAAATCGATCCTGTTCTCACGTCATGTGCACGCACGTGACGAAAATGCAAAGGAAAAAGAAGAAGATAACACTGGTCATCATCCTTGTTTGACGATGATTCTGCAGGGGATATGCTTCTTGGTTCGTACCCATTCCTTCGAAAAGCACAAACTTCGCTTTACTTGTACTGCATGCTCTTCGACGTTGACATTGTCAGTAACACTTGCTTTCATCTATTTCCAGATATCTTGCTTAGTCCTCACGAGTTCCCTTCTGTATTTTCTCAACCAAGCGATGGAACTGCTTTTTTTTTCTTTCCATTTTGAAACATACAAAGACACTAGTATAGTGCCCTCTCTTCCGGTTTCCTTTTCCCAGCATGTAATATATGATATTTTCCTTTTCTAGAATGTTTGTTTCTTTTTCCTTAATTCCAGGATATTTATTTCCTTTTCCTTGAGATGATGCTGGAGGTGGGGGGAGATTTGTTGTGGACCACAAGGATGAGTTAGACACATTAAACAATGGCCATCGGATGTGGGTGAGTAAAGCTGAGGAAAGATCTGAGAGGTTAATTTTGATGGAGGCAAGTTTCTCGGGACGTTTCGCTGGGTGTATGAAGGTTGGATCATCTCCAGCGGGGTGCATTATTTAGGGTGGATGTAGAAAAGAATGCTTAGGTGTATTATAAAGGGGTATAGATTCCTCGCATAGCTGGTAAATCGGCACGTGCATTAATGTGCTCAAATTAATAATTTTATTTGCACTAGCAACGGCATCTTACGCTCCTAAGCCCCTTTGGTTGATCTCTCTGCCACCAAACCATTCTGTAATTCCTACGATGAATTGGTGGGAACTAATAATTTCAGTGACATATCAATGATATGATTAAGAGCAGTGTTTCTATATTTTCGCTCTCAATACAAGTTGTATAAATATTGATGTAAACAAAAAACATCATCTACTATTTATTCATGTTTTAATATTGATATAACTTAAAAAAATTATAGAAGCACCCTCCAAAATTAATATACTTAGACCCTGTTTAGGGAAGCTATGCTTCACTGGCTTGACTTTAGGTCGACAGCTCCTCCAACAACCATTTGTCTTCTTTGCTACAGATCAAGCCGCAATGAAGCCACAGAAAAGCCGTAGCACCGTCCAGGGTGCTTTTCGGCTGCGCTTCCTCCTCGATCCAGACGTCTTCCTAATAAAGCCCCTTCCTCTCCTTCAGATTGCTCTCCTTCTCTCGGTCCGCCCGTCGCCCTCCTGGTGGCCGCCTCATTCTCGATCGCGGTCTCCCCGCCTGGTCGTCCTCCCCATACTGGTCGCGGCCTCCCGTCGTCTGAGTCGCGCCTCTCCGATCGGTCGTCCTCCCCGCCGTCCTGGTCGCCGCATCCCTGTCCGGTCGGCGCATCGTCCTGGTCCGGCCGCCGCCCGTCGTCTGATGCGCGCTTTGCCGCTCGATCATCTCCCGCCTCTGGTCGCCGCATCCCCACACGGTCGACGCCCTTTTGCCTGCTGAGGTTTGTATGCATTTGTTGCAAGAATGATGCAGATATTGAATGCTTACGAAAATTGAATGCTGAGAAACTCATGACTTTTAGTTTCAGAGACTAAGAAACTATATGAGTTGTCACATATTGATTTATAGCTATTTCATTTACCAAATTCCTCCGCTGTCAACTGGCTGTTTTATTCAGTTAACTTGATAGTGTTTTATTGTTGGATATTAATCTTGGTTTTGTGTTCGAGTCTGCAGTGGAGTAAGTAGCGTTGAACATGCATGGCAACAATTATCTAGTCGTCCGTTGCCTTCACGTACATGCATGGAAAGTTTTGTTTTCTAGACGCTGTTGTTGTTCAATCCGTAGAGAGTCAGATTGCCCATTGAAATCGGTGGATTGTTTTGCTATATAAGCATGAGCTATGTAATTGTTTGAGAGCAAGAAATCAGAAAAGTCGTAGCTTATTTGTGCGGCACCAAAACACATTTTTTGTGTTGTTTTTCTTGATGTTCTAACATTTATTAGTTAACTATGATGCTGATTTTGCATGTGTTTTATTCTATCAAGGGCCTTCAGTTGACAACTAGTATTCTGTGGAGTTGTCATATAGTTAGCCAACCATTTAGGGAAAAAGTTGCTAAGGCTGCGTTGTGTGGGTGTATAGCTTAATTTTCAGGTCCAAATTGTTACTTGCATTTTGCTATGCGTCACAGAATGTGAAAATGCCGATTAACACTAAAGTACTAGTATGTATTTTTGGTCTTGTAAAACAGGACTAACAGTGAACTCTAATTTATGCACTAGATGGACAAAGTTCTTAAGAATCCTGTTGCAGTGTGGGACAATTTAGCCAATGAAGCCTTTTGTGAAATATGTGCCGCTGAGGTTATTGCTGGAAATAGGCCCACTGGACATTTGAAATATTCCTACCTTTAATAAGTTGCACGAAACACTCGTGAAAAAATATGGTCTGAAATCGACTAGAGTGATGAATTCTATGGAAGCTTTGGCTATGTTCTTGTGGACGGTTGGTGCTCCTCAGCCATTTAGCCAAGTGGAGAACCGTTTCAAACATTCCAATGAAACAATATTTAGGAAGTTCAATGAAGTATTGGATTGCCTTCAACTCTTAGCTAAAGACAATATCAAACCAAAAGATCCCCAGTTTAGTATAGTGCACACACGACTTCTAGATTCTCGTTTTGCACCTCACTTCAATAATTACATTGGTGCAATAGATGGCACACATATACCTGTTGTTGTTCCTAAGGCGGACCAACTTACCCACATTGGTCGGCATGGTTATGCTACTCAGAATGTAATGGTTGTTTGTGACTTCGACATGAGGTTCACATTTGTTGTAGCTGGATGGCCTAGAGCAGCACATGATTCTCGCATATTCAATGATACTCTGTCCAAGTATTCGGATCACTTCCCACATCCACCTGGAGGTAATTATTTTATCTTTGAAATGATCAATTTTTTCCCATTGTCTCATTAAATGTTTAACACATTATGTGTGTGTACAGGGAAATATTATCTTGTTGATGCAGGATACCCTAATCGAAAGGGATATCTTGCTCCATATAAAGGCCAAAAGTATCATGTTCCGGAGTGGCAACGGGTCGAGGACCAACAGGGAAGGAGTGGTTCAATTTTTGTCACTCTTCTCTTCGTAATGTGATTGAACGAGCCTTCGGAGTGTTGAAGATGAAATGGCGAATATTATTGAAACTACCAAGTTTTAAAGTGGAGAGGCAGAAGAAGATCATAATGGCATGTATGGCACTACATAACTTCATTCGGGAAAGTGGCACACATGATCGTCTATTCCGGAGGTGTGATGAGGATGAGGACTACATGCCAGCGGTTGCTCAAGAAGCATCATCTGCAACGATTAGTGAAAATGACATGCCAATGGACGATGGGGACATGGGTACTCTTCGTGATTTAATTGCTAACTCCTTGATGACTACTAGAGAATAGGAATGTGTTTTGCTATGTGATAGTGGATATTGCACCTTTCGTGGCTAGCAATCAGAGTACAAATGTGTTTTGCTATACGACAGTGAATATCACACCTTTTGTGGCTATTGCTCAGTTATTCATCACTTAATTGGTACAACGGTGTTTACGTTCTAATCGGACTACTAGAATTTATGTATATATGGAGGAAATTGATAGTCTTGTATGTTATCATGTACTTGCAGCGAACAAGATAAACAAAAGGTTGATGAAGAAAAATAGGCAAAATATATGTAATAATGTGAAAAAAATAAAATATAACTAATGCTTAGTTATTTATCACTTAATATTTCGCAAATATAATCCAAAAGATCAATATTTAAGTTAAATCAACGTACAAACAAGCTTTCAGAACTCTCAAGGTTATTTCAGTCATTTAAACAACAGCTACAGCTGCAACAGCCAACTTACAGCCAATTTACCAAACATGCTCTAAAGAAAAGCTACAGTCGACAATTACAATTAACTTTCTGATGATAAACTAAAATCAGTTTCACAATTAAACCGCAATTTCAAACAGGGCCTTACTGTTGTCCTGTAAAGAGCTGTGTTTGGTTCCAAGATGAAGGTTGGCGTTCTAACCGTTGTATGCTCGCTCATCCCTAATTCCTAATTTCGCTATAGAAGTGAGTTTATTGAGGCCTTAATCTACAGCTCCATGGAAAAACATAAAGAGAGTGACTATTCTTTCCGGTACGTCTCCAAAGATGATCCTGATTCCTGATAACACGAAACCATCATAAAAGCAAGCACGCAAGCCATCCGGACAGATAAGGTTCCCCCGCATTTGGCGCAAGCGGCTGAAGGCCGACCCCACGTGCCCCACATGGCAGAGACCCCACCCCACAAACCGGTGGCCCACAGGTCGGCCTCCCTATCCACCGCGACCCCCCTCCCCCCCGGCGCTCGGCCGTTAACCGCTCCAGGCCGCAAGACGGTTGCTCACGAACCAACGCCTCCGGTTTCCTCCACGTCACCCCACTACGCCCCAATCCAACGGTCCCGATATCTCCAATCAAATCTCGGTCTCCCACTAGCTCCGCCCGATAAAGACCGGAACCTTCACACACTTCCCACTTCCTCCTCTCCTTCTTCACCACCTCCTCCCCCACCTCGCCATGTTCCGAACCTTCTCGAAGCTTCGGGATGCGGCGGTGCCGCTCACCGCCGCCGCAGTACGGCGATGCTCCGGCGGCAGCCGGATCCGCGCTGAGGCCAATTGTCCGCGCTGTGCCGCCCACATGTCGATCCAATTCTCCCTCCAGTTCCTCCCGACGCCCCCGCCCGCCACAGCCTGTGTCAGCGAGGTAGCCCAGAACCACCACCACGACGGTGCTAGCGTATGTCCGGCGTGTCGCGCGGCTTTCCTGTTCCGCGCCCACCGGATCGACCCCCTGCGTGGCGCGTTCCTCGAGATCCCCGGCGGCGTCGGAGGAGAGGATGAGGACGCTGAGAGGGAGGGCTTCGCCGATAGGATCAGGAGGATGATATCGGAGCGCCCTCCTGAGGATTGGCCTCCGATGCCGCCGCTGCCCCCGATGCCGATGCCACCGCCTCCGCCGCGACGGAAACCAGGGAGGAGGAGAGGGAGGGAGGAAGGAGGAGGCGGCGGTGGAGGTAACAACAGTGACTACTCGGGAGGGGAGGGTACGAGCGCTGCGCTGAAGAGTGAGTGGTGGGGAGGGGCGAGCCTGGGGGAGGAGCTGCCGACGCCGCGGGAGATGTGCCGGAGGCTTGACGAGTTCGTCATCGGGCAGGGCAAGGCCAAGAAGGTACCCCATTTGTCCCCAATTATGGTTGTTTGGTCCGAATTGGTGTAAGATCCTAGTGATTTGGTTCGAGTGCAGACATGCGTGATGCAATACGGTAGGTTGTACAGTTCAGTGAGGGTAGCTTGGCTTCGAGTAGGTGAATTTTGGGTTGTTAGTGTGAATCTGTCTGGGCGCTTGACATAGGGCCTGTTTGGATCCATTAGCACTAATAGTTAGCTGCTAAAATTAGTAAATATGGATCCAAACATACCTGCTAATAGACCTACTAATTATTAGCAACCCACCCTGCTAACAATTAGTTCATTAGTAGGTTGCACCCTACTAAAAGCTGCTAATAGATAGCCAATTGACACTTTTCCCCTCCCTCCAACCCTATCCACTCGAGCGACCCTATCCACTCGTCCACTATCCTACTAAAAGGGCATTATGGTCATTTCTCTTTAATTGGCTGATTTTGTGAACTTTATTAGCAGGTGGATCCAAACAGCCCCTGCTAATAATTAGCCAGCTAATAGTTAGCTAGCTATTAGCTATTAGCCAGCTAACTATTAGCACTAATAAATCCAAACAGGGCCATAATTGAGTGAAATCATGTATGGCTGGGGCAATGCAGAAATGCACTGGGTTTTAGTTACTGGCTGTTTGTGCCTTAGCTTAAAAGTCACCGCTTGTTTTTATGGTTGCTTCCTCAATGGTTTTCAATTGGCCTCCAATTCTGAGCTTTTGGTCTGGTGCAAAGATAGTTGGATGAAATTATGTTAATTCATCATGGAAATGAGGCAAAGCTTTTGCATTCCCTGCTTCAGTGGCTTCAAACCGAGGGAATGCTCCCTTGCCATGCAGCTAGAATAGAGAATACATAGATTTCCAACAGATGAAATTCCAATTGCTTGGTCTAGATTCGTTAGGATGCGAGCTTTTGATGATTCAACTGTACAAAGGTATCACTGAAGCAATCACCACAGTTTCTTCATCTTATCATTGTACATTAACTTTGTGTTGTCCTATAATTTTTTATGTTGTATCTTTGTTTTCTCGTTGTTCCTATTAGAATTGGGTGAAATGATGGTTGAATAAATGCAGCAATTGCTTGGTAAATCAGCATCAATGCAGCGGACAGATTAATAGCCTGTATGAGATTGCCAAATTGTGCGGATGATTGCTTGATTTGAATGATACTATGCTACTAGTTGATGTATCAGTGTATGGATATGTCATGAACACATCTGATGTACAGATGTTGCTGGTATTTATAAAATCTGTACACATCTTGGGTTGGAACTTGGAAGAAAGTAATAGGTCACGTGACACATCTTGTTGCAGCAGGTTTTACTGAACTATGCATCCTTTCCACTAATGGAAAGGAGATAAATGCAATAAGTAATACATCGTGATTCTTTTCTGTGAGTATAATTTCAACATACTTATTCTAACTATATTTTTCACTGCAGGTATTATCAGTAGCTGTATACAACCACTACAAGAGAATATATAACGCAAATGTACAGAAAGGGTTAGTCTCTGTCCTGTAACCTACCTGCCTTAGTTTAACCTTTTTTACATATCTCCACACCATCAAATCATGACAGACAAATGCTGAAGCATTTACACATTCATAATGTGTCAATTCATAGGGCTGCATGTCAAAATGAGTTGCTAATTGCTATGTTCTCACTTTTGATGACATGTATGCGCTGCTGCTGTATCCAGATCTGGTGCCAATTCTGGGTGTCCAGACACCGCAAATGATGATCAAAATAATGTAGAAATAGATAAAAGCAATGTACTTCTAATGGGTCCAACTGGCTCAGGTCAGTAATTTTTTTTATAAATCATATTTACTATAAGCTGGAGCTGACAGTGATATCTTTCTTCATTGTATCTGCTGACAGGAAAAACATTGCTTGCAAAAGCATTAGCACGTATTGTAAATGTACCATTCATTATAGCTGATGCAACATCATTAACACAGGCAAGTACATCACTGATTTACAATCACATTGTTTAGGGAAACAGTTGGTGAGAGTTCTAGTGAAATGCATTAAACTGATTTATGAATGCTCAATGCATACCATTGTCGCTCTTAGATTTTAATTGTGTGCTTTCAGTCTTGCACTATTCTAGCTGTCACATTTCAACCAACACTTCACCATCTTATAATACGCCTAACTTTTAAGTTTTGAGCTTCTCTTAAAATTAATTTTGGTCATGAATTTGTATTGCAGTAGTTCTCTATAAGGTGTGAACTGGCATTTTTCTCTATGATTTTGTTCTTCCACTTTATCATTTCATATGTCGTGGCAATCATAATTGCAGTGATAGAAGGCAATCTCTATACAGTAAAACTGGATATATGTAGTTACGCTAGAAAGTGATAGTCAGAAAGGGGAAAACAAAGAAAACTAAACTTGGCAGCTTTTTGCAGGCTGGATATGTAGGTGAAGATGTAGAGTCGATACTGCAGAAGTTACTAGTGGTATGTGTGGCTGGCTGGCTATTTAACGCCTTTCCTTTGGTTGTTGAATTGTATTACATATGTTCACGTAGATATTCAGAAAGAAATTCCAGACTATTCCATGAACCCCATGATGATCTGAATTTATGTTCAGGCTGCTGAATATAATGTTCAAGCCGTCCAGCAAGGGATAGTGTACATAGATGAAGTAGACAAAATAGCAAAGAAGGTATGCATTTTTCCCCTTTGCCGAGTAGGTTTTTTAACTGGGAGGTTTCTAAACAACAATCACGTTGCAGGCAGAGAGTGCAAATGTTAGTAGAGATGTATCTGGTGAAGGTGTTCAACAAGCATTGTTAAAAATCCTAGAAGGAACTGTAAGTGATCACACATGTTATTGGTTCTTTTTTTCTAATTCTCACAACTGGACCAATTAGTTGGAGCTGATACGAGTTATCTTTGAGAGGCTTGTACCTCTCATCACGACACTGCAATCCATACAAATTAAAATGTATTACATCTATGCATGCTTGAAATAAAGCCAAGGGTTTGATTAGTCAGGTAAGGAATGGGCTTATTGTGATACAAAACTATGCAGCATGATCTTGGATATAAAAATAACAGCTGTTGCGCAACTGAATGCCCACTTGGTCTCAATGTTGTTGACCTTTTCGCATTCTCACTTCTTGTAAATGATAGAATAGAAATTAATGACTAAAATTTGCTGATACTGCAGTATTAATTTATTTTTTGCAATGAGATACTGCAGTATGTTGAGTGTTATATTAACTTAGTTATGTTTTGTACAACTATTGACTTAGTTATGTTTTGTACACAGGTTGTCAGCATTCCTGAAAAGGGATCTCGCAAGAATTCTCGCAATGATAGTATACAGGTTACATACTTTACATGGTCCTTAATGAATACATTCAGTATCATACGGATTTAAAATTGATTGCATTCAATGAAAAATTTTCTTGAAATGCCTTTCTTTGGGTGGAAAGGATACTCTACTTTAGCACATAGTGAACTGAGGAAGAGTTGAGACTTGGAAAGCATATTTTGACAACTAAAGCTGCCACCTATGCTCTTGGTTGGAGTAGAACTGGCTATAATTATTTGCTTTATCATACGTGTACCTTTTGATAATAGTAACAGTGATCCACTGGCTGTGGTACAAATGTCCAGTGGCATAAATATTTTGTTTCTCAGTCTCTATTTGTACTGCACATTATGAGCATTGTAAAGCCATCTCCATTTTTTGTTGTTTTCAGCATGACATGCCTGTAACAGATCTCATGCTAATGCAGATAGACACAAAAGACATTCTTTTCATATGTGGTGGCGCTTTTGTAGACTTGGAAAAGACTATTTCTGAAAGGTATTGCAGATTTAATGAGTATAGAAATTGCTTATTCTACAGAGATTGTAAATTGACATTTAGTTTCCATAATTTAATCATCATTTCCATGTGGAATGTGGACTTTAACTCCAACGCCTGACATGAAGCAGGCGCCAAGATTCATCTATAGGATTTGGGGCACCCATTCGTACAAACATGAGAAGTTCTGGAGTGGCCAATCTGGTCACTTCATCTTTGTTAGAATCTGTAAGCATTTTGAAACCTAGTGATAGAATTGTAGAAACCCCTCTGATGTTCTAGTTGTTCCCATCAATACTATGGAGCAGCATTTTATCTTAAAGAAACATTTTTCACCTAGTCATGAACATGAAATTCGATGCTCCATTGGCAGGTTGAGAGTGGAGATCTTGCAAGATACGGTCTAATACCAGAGTTCATTGGACGCTTGCCCATTCTAGTTAGTTTGGCAGCTCTCAATGAAGATCAGCTTGTTCAGGTAGTTCGAGGAACTATAGTGTAGTCTTTCTTTAATCTTGTTCAATTGGAAAACTTTCCTCCTCGGGTATACACATATTGTTGCTGGCCTATGCCTATGATGTTCTCCCTAGTTCATAATCATGTTTGTCCTTCTCTCACATAAACTGTTACGATGATGATGATGATGAAACCTGATTATCCATCTTCTGTAGAAGTTCTCACAGGATTTTTATGTTTTTTGCTCACTGAAGCTAATTTAAGTGATTTGATATGCATTCAGGTTCTTACGGAACCAAAGAATTCTCTTTCCAGACAATACAGGAAAATGTTTAGCCTGAACAAAGTGAGCCCACGAAAACTTATCATGACAATAGATTTCCTTGTATGCAGTAATTTATAACATTCTATTATGTTTTTGGCTCTTCAGGTTAAGCTGCACTTTACAGATGGTGCATTGAGAATGGTAGCGAAGAAGGCCATAGCCAGAAACACTGGTGCACGTGGTCTAAGAGCCATCTTGGAAAGCATTCTATTGGAGGCCATGTATGAGGTAGGCCTCTTGCATTGTTTTGTAATAATGACTCAAAAGTTTAGCTATATACATTCTGATGCTCCTCTTAATCAGATCCCAGATGAGAAAACAGGAAATGAGCGAGTAGATGCTGTTGTGGTGGATGAGGAGGCAATTGGTTCTATTGACAAGCCAGGATGTGGGGTTAAAATGCTTCGAGGAGACGGTGCATTGGACCAGTACATAACAAGAACTAACATGAATTCACTGGTAGGATACAGTAACGCTGAAAATTTTCCTTGGCAGATCAAGAGCTGTTAATCCCTGGTTATTTTCATCTTTAGTTTGTTGTGGATGAATAACCTTCTAGGTGAATAAACACTAGACACTGAAATAGGAAATATAGCTTTTAAGTTGCATTGCTTCCTCTTATATCTGCTTTGACACACAGGAAACTAATGAGGGTTTGGCCGGGGAGCTTGAAGATGCATTCATGCTGTCAAGAATTGCTAGCTTGTAATTAATCTGACCACCTTCATATATATCGTGTACCCCCACCACCACCCCACCCACTTTCCTATTTAACCAATTTTTCTTTGATTTATTTTATTTCTGCTGAGTTCTGACGAGCAGGTCTAGAGTGCCATGTGTTGTAATTCATGTAAACAGGAGTTGCCTTTTCATTGAGCAACTGTCCTGCTAAGTAAATTGTTTCCCGTTCTTTCTGATGCTCCAACTGGGCAGTTCAATTGTTGTTGGCAAAGGTGTAAAGAACAAAAGGTCATTAATCTCATAATAAGCAGGCGCCATTTCCCCAGTAACATATGTACAAGTTTGTGATGCTCTTGAAATCTGAATTCTAGAGGTCTAGTGGGTTCAGAATCTCAAATCTAGTTTGCAGTTACATAGAAACATAACCCCTACTTGGGTACCCGGCTACACTTTCCCAGGCTTCCAGCCCGCGCTGGTGTAGGCCACGAGAGGATGCAAACATTATCCGGAATGATTGAACGTAAAATATCTGTATGTGGCTTTTCAGGTCCGCCGTCAAATCCAGGGCTCAACCCTTTAGAGGCGGTGGGCTGGTGTAGCCCACAAGCCAACGATGCATCGGCCGTGTGTACGCGAATCACGAGGCTGATCGGGTGGCGAGGTGCGGCCAAACGGAAAGGGACGACTCCCTCTCCACCCGTGAGCCGCGACAGAGAATCTGGAAGGGTCTCCGACTAGCCGTCCTCTCTTGAAACTTGGGGGTGAGCGCACGCGCACGAAGCGAAGCGAGGCGAGGCGAGAGAGATGGCGTTTGGCGGGAGGAGGGGGTCATCGCGGTGGCGCCTTCCGGTGGCGAGGTCGGAGGCGCTCGGCAAGTTGGGCCCCTCCTTCGGCATCGGCGCCGGCTGCGGCGTAGGCATCGGGTTCGGCCTCATCGGCGGTACGTACCTCACCACATCCACTCACTCCGAGTTGCTTCTTCTTCGTTTCTGTCTCTCCATAAACGCTCCCATAAGGTTCGCGAAGCACCATACCCAGCGACTTGGAGCGAGTGCTCGCGAGGGTTTTCACGGCCAAGGCATGCTTATCTTCTCGCGGTTTCGCTGCTGAACCCGCCGGGGGGGTAGGCTAATGGCCGGTGTTTAATTTCGGAATATTTCTGGTGGGAATTCGGGACCCACCCATCAGGATCAGGCTAGCCAATTCAAATAATAATTGGATTTGGGATTCTCTTATTAGTTGAAGTATATAATCACTGCAAACACCCCCTGGCCCCTGCAGTTCTAATAACGTGCATGTTGTCAGCCAGACAGCTACTGTGCCGAACAATAAGTAAGATCGGAGAGTTCAAGTATGATCATTTAGGCCTGTTTGAAATGCAGGAATTTGGCTGTTTCCCTTACTAAGGAATTCCTGTGAAAATCTTATGTTCCAAATTGGCCATACAGGTTTAATTCGGTTCATGCGAAAATTAGTTCATTGCCCTTCATAAATAACAGTTGCGACTGTCCAGTGTCCAAAAGTAGGATGACTAGTTAGGCTTACAGTATCTTTGTGGTGGAAATATTTGTGGACTTGACATGTCATTCGCATGCTTAATTAAAGAAGAATTCAAGGCTCAAGAATCATAATACGATTGGTATCAAGACTGAAGGATCATAATACGATTGGGAGTGTACATGGTGACAACTGACAATTTGTTTGCTAAGAGTCACAGGGCTTCAATCCAAAAATGCGAAGCTATATGTGTAAGGACATACTTTTGATGATACCAAAAATATCCATCTAAGAGCAAACCAACCTGATAAGCAGAGAATGCAGAGCTCAGCAGCACCCTTGAAAAGTAGGCAACTACTCATACAACTTTCTAACCGTTAGACAGTATCCTAGTTGCCTTATATAAGAGATTGCTAGTTGCCTTGTATAGAGATTGCTAGCTTTGTATAAATATTATCTTATATAGGCTTTCCTTCTATACCCTCATGTACATGTATACATAGGCGTATGCAGTACACGGACATAGGTGTACAGATGTACACCCAAATTTTTTGAAAAAAAACTCAATATATAGCAAGTATATTAGATGTATATACTATTAAGTGGGCTTAAAAAATACGTATTTCAACCTGTCCCCCACCCATTCCCTCTCCCAATCTTCCCTATACGGCCTATTCGCTAAGGTCCATCTTCCTCCATTCCTCGAGCCCAACACCAACTATTCCTTCGTTCCTGACAACCCCATGCTCTCTCGCTCTCTCTGTGACGACACAGTAGCCCGACAATAACGGACAAGGACTGTAGAGTAGGTGCAAGCTGGTAGGGAAGCGAGGCGCGAACAAGTGTCGGCGATCATCAAGCACGAACGAATAAGCGAAGCAAAGAGGTAGGTAGTGGCGCAAGGAGCGGTGCACGGCAGGGCAGTCATGGTCCCTATGGCCGCAACAAGCACCGACTCAGGGATGGAGAGTGCGACACCGGCGACGGCTGGCGGGTCAAGGCGATGGTGTCCAGTAGGGCAAGGAGCAACGCACGGCGTGTTGCATGGCAGCCCTATGCCGTAGTGAGCATCGAGTCGGGGATGGAAGGTGCGACACCGACGACGATCGGCGAGGCAAGAAGCGGTGCTAAAATAGTAGGCAACAGCTGAGCATTCGGCATGGACAACCACAAAAGTGAATTTAGTTCTTGATTCCCAAATTTGAAATCCCCAATTCACAACTCTATCAACGTTGTGTTACTTTGTAATGGTGAATCATGGTTTTTTAAATGTAGCATGTAGAGCATTCAAAAATAGAGAGGAAGTATATAGATTTGAAATCCCCAATTCACAAATATCTAAATTATTTTAGGTGTTGTCTCTATTAACAACTTGTACTTTGTATTTTTTGCTATTGTGAATCTTTATATTTTACATTGAACAATGTTTTTATAACTTCGAACAACTTGTACTCTGGAAATCCTGGATCTGCCACTGCATGTATATATATTGGCCCATTGGCCTCATATTCAATACAAGTGCTATTCATAACATGGTATCAGAGCCAGTATATATACTGGCCCATCTTCCTCATGTTCAATACAAGTGCTTTTCATAACATGGTATCAGAGCCACGGTTCTAGAGTTAGGGTCATCACCGGCGTTGCACTTGCGTCTTTTTCCGGCGGCTCTTCTCGTTGCCTCGTCGCTACCGCTCTTCTCCGTCAGCTTCGTGGTCGCCGCTTCTTCTTGCCGCATCGTCCTCTGGTTCGCGTGGCTTCCTGAGGAGACCGACGTTCGCCTCTTCGCGTGGACGCCGATCTTCCTGGCCGTCGTCTCTGACCGCCTCGCGCTCTCCGGTCGATCGCTACCGAGGGCGACCCCGCCGACGTTGCGAGAGCTTCATTGCGCAGACGCTGTCCTTTGCCTCACCTCCGACCAACTGCCTGCTTGAGGAGAGGCCATCCCGAGGAGACGTCGCTGCCCGACGGTGATCCTCCGCGACCCACCCGATGCCCGACGCCGGCCTCCGCCCGACGACATCCTCTCGCCGGCCCCGTCGCCTCTTGGCTGGTTGCACTGGCCGCCCTCTCCCGATTGCCTGCCGTCGGTCGCCTGGTCGCTCGGTCCTGATCTGCCCGCTTGAGGGACAATAGGATTTCAATCCGATCGGTTCACTCAGTTTAAATCCCGTTCGTAGCCGGCCGTAAAAATAAATGTCGTCATCTTCAAGTTCTTCGGGCACCGTCTCTATTCCTCGTTGCCTGGTTATTTTCGATGGTCTTAATTATCGAGATTGGGTTCTCATATGCGCCTTCACATGCGTGGTCAACGTCTGTGGGAGTTTCTTACCGCGAGCTATCATGTCTGCCTCGTCCTGCTTCCCTTGCCACGCTTGTTATTCTCAAGAACACCGATGATGATGCTGAACAAAAGGCCTTCGATGACTATGCTGATGCTGGGGAGTCTTTTCAGACTCAATTTACTGCATACAAGATATGGATTGATGAAGTTGCTCGTGGCTTCGCTATTTTGGTTGCTAGCATGGAGGTGCATCTCACTGGTGATATTGTCGCTTTGTCTTCAAAGATGATTGATGTGGCGCATCTTCGTGGATCGCTATGAGCTCTCTTGGCGATTATTTGTACCTTCTTTGTTGCGCGATAGGAGCGATCATCTGCGGCGAGGTGATTCTACCGTGGATGAGTTCTATGCACAACTGTCCTCGGTGTGGCGCCAACTTGATTATCTTGGACCGGAGATTTGCCGCACTTGCCAGTGCTGCCAGCGTCAGCACATTCATTTGGAGCTTCGTCGCTTCTACGACTTTCTGATACGTCTTCGGGCTGAGTTTGAGCAAATTCGAGCCCAGCTGCTTGCTTGCCATCCTTGTGTGACCTTGTTGGAGGCTCTTGCAGCTATTCATACTGAGGAGACTCATCTTGTGGTGCAGGCCTGCTAGTATCTCTTTCAGTCCTGGCGATGCCTCGTACTACTCCACCAGTGGCGCCTACTCCAGTGTTGGCTACTAGGGGGGAAGGGCTTCACTGCACCTGCTGCAACAATAACGAACATGTGGAGCAGTTATGTTACCGGAAGAAGAAGGATCTTGCTCGTCGAGGTGGACGCCCTTCTAAGGGTACTAGACTCTTAGGCGCCTCCTCTCAGCAGATCTCTGCTGGTTCTTACTTCACTCAGGAGATTCTTACGCTGCTACGTTGCATGGTTACCTCTGCACCGTCAGGTTCTGCTGGTTGCGCCACTCAAGTCTTCCAATGAGACCCCACTATCCACATCCTCTTCAGGTATCTCACTATGGATTCTTGACTCTGGTGCTTCTTTTCATATGACATCTAATACCACTAGTCTACATTCCATTCATCCTCTTGCTGCTTCTATCATTGTTTAGACCGCAGATGGTACCTCTCTTTCTGTTGCAGGATGAGACACTCTTTTGTCTTTCTCTTTTCATGTTCCTGTTGTTTCTCATGTTCCTAAACTGACCATGCAGCTCATGTCCGTTGACCAGCTCACTGATCATGGCTATCGTGTTATACTCGATTCTGACTCTTGTTGTGTTCAAAATCGCCGCACAGGAGTTCTAGTTGGTACTGGCCCTCGCCGCCGTAACTCAGCGTCTTTGGTAGCTTGACTGGCTTCGTCTTTCTTCCGCGGCCCCTGCTAGTCTCTCCATCTCCTCCACTGCTTCTGCCTCCGTTGCATCTTCCACCGGATTATTTGCTCAATGGCATCATCGTTTGGGTCATCTTTGTGGTTCACGTCTGTCTTCTTTAGTTCGTCGTGGCCTTTTAGGATCTGTGTCGGGTGATACCTCTTTAGATTGTGCGGGTTGTAAGCTTGGTAAGCAGATACAACTCCCCTATCCTTCCAGTGAGTCTGTGTCCTAGCGTCCTTTTGATCTTGTTCATTCTGATGTTTGGGATCCGGTTCCTTTTGTTTCAAAAGGGGGTCATAAATATTATATTATTTTTATGGATGATTTCTCTCGTTACACCTGGATATATTTTATGTTTTTTCGTAGCGAGGCTTTATCCATCTATAAGAATTTTGCCACTATGATCCGTACTCAGTTTGACTCCCTCATTCGTGTTCTTCGTGCTGACTCAGTAGGGGAGTATCTGTCAGGAGCCTTTCGTACTTTTCTTTCTGATTAAGGCACTCTTTCTCAGTTTTCATGTCCTGGTACTCATGCTCAGAAAGGTGTGGCTGAGCGCAAGTATAGTCATCTTGAGACAGCTCGTGCTCTTTTACTTGCCTCCGTTGTTCCACCTCATTTTTGGGCTGAGGCTGTTTCCACTGCCATGTACTTGATTAATATTCAGTCTTCTTCTGCTCTTCAAGGTGGGATTCCAGTGGAGCGTCTCAGTCTGTTGAGTGCGTTTTTCTGGGTTATAGTGTTGAGCATAAGGGATATCGCTGTTGAGATCCTGTTGGCTGACGGATGCGGATCTCTGTGGATGTTAATTTTGATGAGTCTCATCCCTTCTACCCTGTCCTTCTTCCACTCCAGCATCTCTTATCGAGCCACTTTATTTCCTGACTTTTTCTGATACTCCGGTTGCCACTTTTCCTTCTCCACGGTTGGCGTCTCCTTCATCAGCCTCTCCACAGGAGTCTTCCCCTCCGGTGCCTTCTTTAGACGTTTCTTCTGACATTGTTCCTTCTTATCCTCTATACTACACTCGTCATCCGCGAGTTGAGGATTCTTTTGATGTGCCATCTTCTCCTGCCGAGTCACCTTCTTCAGTACCTCCTTGCTACGCTCTTCACGATCGTCAGTCTATTTAGCCTTCTGAGCGCCTTGGCTTTGCTGGTGCAGTTCTTGTCGAGCCGACTTCTTACCGCGATGTTGTTATTCATCAGGAATGGCAGCATGCGATGGCAGAGGAGCTTGATGCCCTTGAGCGCATTGGCACATGGGATCTTATGCCCCTTCCTCTACGTGTCTGTCCCATTACATGCAAGTTAGTCTATAAGGTTAAGACTCGCTCTGGTGGTTCTCTTGAGTGCTACAAGGCTCGTCTTATGGCACGTAGTTTTTAGCAGGAGCATGGTCGTGATTATGATAAGACTTTTGCTCCTGTAGCCCACACAACCACTGTTCACACTTTTCTTGCTGTGGCTTTTGTTCGTGTGTGGTCTATCTTTTAGCTTGATGTCAAGAATGCCTTTCTTAATGGTGAACTACGTGAGGAGGTCTTTATGCAGCCACCACCGGAGTATTTTGTTCCTGAGGGCATGGTTTGTCGGCTTTGTCGCTCTCTTTATAGGCTAAAGCAAGCCCCTCGTGCCTGGTTTGAGTGTTTTTCTTCTGTGGTCACTCCTGTTGGTTTTTCTGCTAGTGCTCATGATCTTGCGCTCTTTGTTCACACTTCACCTCGTGGACGGACTCTTCTTTTATACGTTGATGACATGATCATTACTGGAGATGATTCTCAGTATATTGCCTTTGTGAAGGCACGTCTCAGTGAGCAGTTTCTCATGTCTGATCTGGGTCCTCTTCTCTACTTCCTTCGGATTGAGGTTTCTTCTACACCTGAGGGTTTCTTTCTATCCCAAGAGAAGTATATTCAGGATCTTCTTGATCGTGCTTCTCTCACTGATCAGCATACAGCTGAGACTCCCATAGAGCTTAATGTTCACCTTCGACCTACTGATGGTGAACCTCTTGAGGATCCTACTCGTAATCGTTATCTTGTTGGGAGTCTTGTTTACCTTGATGGCACTCATCCTGATATTTCATATCCAGTTCATATCTTGATTCAGTTCGTTTTTGCTCTTACTCAGCTCCACTATAGTCATCTTCTTCGTGTTCTACGATATCTTTGTGGAACTATCTCTCGCTGCCTTTTTTTGCCTCGCTCCAAGCATACTCCGATGCTACCTGGGTTAGTGATCACTCTGATTGTCGGTCTCTTTTTGTTTATTGTGTTTTTTTTGTGGTTCTCTCATTACTTGGAAGACTAGAAGCAGACAACAGTTTCTCATTCGAGTGCTAAGGCTGAGTTGCGAGCTATGGCTTTTTTGACAGTAGAGATTACTTGGCTACGATGGCTACTTGAGGATTCTGGTGTTTTTGTTTCTACACCGACTTCTCTTTTATCTGACAGTACAGGTGCTATTAGCATTGCTCGAGATCCAATGAAGCATGAGCTCACCAAGTATATTGGTGTTGATGCTTCCTACTTCCTACATGCGGTCATAGGTACAGGATTAGGTTGTGGCTCTTCAGTATGTGCCTTCAGAGCTTCAGTTGGCAGACTCCTTCACGAAGATACAGACTAAAACTTAGCACAACTTTTCTCTCCAAACTCAGTATTGCTGATCCACCATGAGTTTGAGGGGGTGTTAGATAGTATCCTAGTTGCCTTATATAAGAGATTGCTAGTTGCCTCTTATAGAGATTGTTAGCCTTGTATAGATATTGCCTTATATATGTTTTCCTTCAATGCCCTCATGTACATGTATATATACTGGCCTATTGGCCTCATGTTCAATACAAGTGCTATTCATAACACTAACATCTGAAAAACTAAAACCAGTAGTGCGAATCCATATTGCCCTCCTAATAGCAGGTTCAGTTTTCGGAATGTGATGGCAATATTTCTAATCCAACGCAGTAAACTAAGCTTGTTAGATTGGATAACGCAATAAAGTAATACTCACATGGATGCTTGAGGTCCTCTGCACTATATTTGGTTGGATATTTCTATGACAGATTTAAATTCCTATGCATCATATGCATTTTGTTCCCCCTTGATAAAAAACTGTAACTCTGCAAGTCTTGTTCCATGTGCCTGCTCTGGACTGTGGCTCTCACTGTAATCAAATGTGTTAGTTGTAACAAAATATATAATAGATGATGTTGGCTTCCTGAATTCTTCAGAGTTCATACTGAGAGAGTACCATTGAGAGGAACAAATTATTTAGGCTGTGATTCCGAACTCCAGAGCACATCTAGTTTTGCATGTGCTGACCTCTGACACTGTTGAACATCGAGTTTTCTTGTTCTGTTCCTTTCTCATTTTTATGTGACTGAACAGGTGCAGGAATTGGAGCTGGATTCCCTGGTTTACAGTTGGGATTTGGAGCTGGTGCTGGATGTGGAATAGGAATAGGTTTTGGTTATGGTTTTGGGAAAGGAATTGCATATGACGAGAACGGGAGACATTCAAACATCAGGAGATCATTTCAGAGTTCCAACAACCTTCCTTATGAGTAAGTATGCTTTGTACTATTGCAAGATGACTCCATTCCCTATTGTTTGACATGCTTACATCCATAGAGGGGATGTGTTTGGCCTTGAATCTGTTTATATGTTTAATTAGAGATGTCAAAAGGTGGTGCCTACTTCAAAAAAAGAAAGAAAGAAAGAGGTGGTGACTTTGTAGAAGTCTTTCTATGGTTGAGGCTTTAAGCTGTGCATAGTGCATTCGTCCTACATGTTATCTCGTCTTTAACATAATTCTGTTAAAAAACTTTGCAGTGAGCAGTTTGATATCCTGTTTGATGAGCTTATTGAGAGCACCAGGAAGCTGATCAAGGCAACATCAAAGGAGATCGATAAGTGGAGGCGAATGTAGAGTAAACAGCACAGGAGTGAACAGGCTGATACTCAGAAGCATAAGGCACTGCACATACGTATGCGAAACTGAAATGAACTCTTGCATGTTTGATGTTACAGCGAATGGTTTCAGGGATTCATGAGATATGCTGTCAATATTCTACCATCTTGGAGCCTTGAAGGATTAATTTGTCAAACCATGTGCTAGGATGCAACATCATGTGATCGTGACGCCGTCTCGCATTGAAATATCATGCAGGGCGTCGCAGTCGATATTCTATGTCCATGTGCAGAACGCTGTTTCGTAGTGAAATATCTTGCAGAACGTCGTCTCAAATCTTCTGCCTTTTATTATGCGTCCATATGTTGACTATTTGTCTGGTTCTAAATCTCGTCTTAAGCGTGCCGCCTTTGTTTAATAAACTTGCTTATCTTGCTAAAGGAAGTCCTAATTTTGGGCATCCATGTTCAACAAGATTGCGTTCCTCCACAGTACTGGACCAAACGCTTCCTACGTCAGATAAAAATGAAATGCTATTGATGATTTTATTAAATCAATGTCTCCCACTCCGTGGGAGAGATTGCAATTTAAAAATATCATGTTAACGAAGGCGTCCAATTCAGCTACAGGTTCAGGTTGTGTTAAATAAGAATAGGAAATTTCCCACGAGACTGTACAATTCTAAGTTCCTAACACGCTTTATTGTTCTGCGTAATGTTCAATAGTCAGCATTTTACCGCTGTAGTCGAACCGGTAAGGCACCTGATTTTCCTGTAATGACTCAAAAACGTCTAAGGATAGATTAGATGTGTGTTAGGTATACACCCACATGTGTGAGTATAAGTGTGCGCGTTCTATCATGCAGTAAAAAAAATATCATCAAATTACTACACGAGTTGGATAAATTGGAGCATGTCTTTCAAGATTAGTGCAATCTTAAAAGGCATGTCTCCTTTTAATATCAGTGCAATCAATATCATCACTAAGTACGAGTACTTCACCGAACTGGATAAATCGGAAGCAGTTTCACTGCACAAGTTGCAAAAAATTTGACGAGACTTTGAAAACTGTTCTTCATTCGAACTTTCCCCAATGGACCACAGGAAAGGTGACAACAGGGCAGGTAATCTAGGGAAAGATCCATGACGTTTTAAGCGCAGCTGCTCTGGCAAAAGCGTGAAAAGCCAGCACAAATGATTGAGAGCTTTTTCTCTAGTGGCCATGCCAGACGCTCTTCGCCCCACTTGTTGCCCTGGTCGGCACTTTAATGGCCTAAACTGCCACCGTGCACATGACGTCGACCACCAGCTGCCCAACAAACATGGAAAGAAAAGCTTACTGCAACTATGCAAGTGTGCATGGCATCATTTGACACATAGTAACGCGAGGCACTGCCCAAAGAGAGATACTAAACTGCTTCCATTTATCCATGGAGAATTACCAAGATGCAACGCAACATACCACTCGTATTATACTATTCACCTTCACCTATGCTACGTAGCAGGGTTATTACGACCCCTCGGCGAAGCGAGTCATCTCCGGAACGCCTAGACGCCTAGGTGCCCACCTAGACAACCAAGCAATGTAGCAGCAACAACAAGTAATGCAACATTCCTCACTCGATCACTCCTCACCAGTGGCAGCAGCCAAGTATCAATATAAACTCTGTTCCTCACTAAAATCACTCCTCACCAGCAGTAGCCAAGCATCAATATAAATTCATCTGTTCCTCACTCGGTCACTCCTCAGTCCTCACTCGATGAATTGTAGCAGCCAGCAGCAGCAATCAACACCGGCGACGGAGGTGGAGGGCTGCAGTCTTACCGGATCTAGAGGTAAAGGGTTGAAGGCTGGAGGCGACGTGTTGCAGCGGGCTAGAAGGTGGAGGCGACGGCATGGAGCCTAGACGGAGGCGCTAGGTTTACCCAACTGCATCGACTCTCACCATCCTCTGCCTTTAGCCCTTTACTCTTTTATTCGACCTCATGTCGACTCGGCACGCGGCCGGCTGCCTCCTCCACGACACCTAGACGCCCGCCACGGAAGACTAGACGGTCGCCTGACACCCTCCAAGCAAGCCAACGAGTCTTGGCGAACCTATCTGGCCACCTGGACGCCTAGGCGTCGCCGTGGATAACACTGCTATGCAGCACGAGTGCTAGATGAAGCTTGATGAAGAGGGCAAGAAAAGACATGTATGATGATGCAAATAATCATTAATGGAGGTTGTCTCTCAACTATACTTGTCTGGTTGTCTTGTACTAGCACACAAATGCTTCAGCCCTTGACATATTACAACTATATCAGCTACACCGACAAAACCTTATTATTGTCCGACACTTGGATCCCAACTTCTAGTGTGGCCAACTGGCCTTGTTATCTTACCCAAACCAATAATTCTAATACTTAGGAGTCAGATGCACAAAGAATAAATAATAATAGCGTCAAACATCAAGCCCACAGAGATCATTCACCCAAGGACATACGGTTGATAAAGCACGCAGATCATGACAGGCATAGGCCAGCACTGATGATCCCAGCATATGCATCACCAATCATCTCCAGCAGTACAGCAGCTTGTGATCTGACATTGAGTCATGGCCAGTTTCGGAGAATGAAGCTTTCGGGACTGAATCACCGCCCTGTTTTCGCACGCTTCATCCCGGTGGAGTTAAAGGGGGACACACTAGGGCTAAGGTGAGGGCTTGGGCTTTCCTCTCTCAAAGTGCCGTTTAGAATGGCCAGTTCTCTCAGTTGTTGCTTCTTGTAGTAGTCCATGGACTCATCCTGACGATAGCACCAGTTAGCAAAGACCGGGAACACCATATTAACACTACATACCAAAACTCTTTAAGATAATGGCAGCAAAAGAGGAAATGCAGGTGCTTACAATTGGTTTCAGAAGATCTTCCAGGATTGTCACAGCTTGGTTTAGACGGGCATCAACAATATCGGCTGGAAACTCTGCTTCCACAAGCACATGCAGTGGATCATTGAGGTGCTCATACCCAGGTTTATCTCTCAGCTTCTCTTCCTATATAATAATATATTTTCAGGGTATTTGCATCAATTGGGGGCGTGACAAAACAGAATTGGTAAAACAGAAATGCACCCGGGTCTTGTTACTCTTGCAAACAAACGGAACTACACATTACATGTATCAAGAAAGCAATGCTTGTTATCTCAGTTGCTACAGACAAATAAAAGAGAGGAGTCCAATATCACGTCTATAACTAAAGGGCTAGGTTGATATCTTTTAGTATGTACGGGTATGACAAATATCTGATTCAAAAGCTTATATGTGGCAGTTTAACATCAGGGCAATCTGTTATGCTTGAAGCTCATGACCCTAAATATGGATTTGTGTGGTAAAGAATTATTAGATGTAATAGATAGAACTAAGATGTCACCACTCACCAGTAGCCAGTGAACAACAAGACAAAAACGATAAAAGCTAAGCGGAAGCAGAAAGTCAAAAGAAAAAAAAGTGAAGTAGAGTGCTCATGAATGAAGCAACAAATACACCTCAATTACAATAACACTTCTACTTAGCCTAACAAGTACTCACTGCAATCAAACTATATGATAGCATGCAGCGTCCCACTAAACCATTAGATCTAGACCAACAACTGGAACAAATAAACCACAGTAAACATTTTCAAGAGAGTTTGAATGATGAAATATTCATGGGCGACATAGTAACAATTTCTAAATAGAAATTAAATCCTTACAGTGGCCTAGATTGCAGCTCATGATACCAGAATAACTCGACATAGCTCATATTGAAAATGTAACCTTAACTAGCATGTTCCACAATTCCTCCAGTGTTACTATTGTAGTCTGGAGATCATACTATAACCTTTGGATAGTGCAGTCCGTCTTAACTCTGAAATTAACCGAGCAATGGTTGCATATCAATCAGGCCAGCCCAAAGTTTGGTTGTTTATGACGTAAGTGATGGAACATATTAGCAGATTTAACCATGAGGAAACATACCCTCTTAGTTTTTAATCCACATAATAAGTATGGTAATAACACACAGTACATCCTAAAAGTGCCCAACAGTTTTAACCAAGTAATAATATTAAAATAGGGAACAAAAGAACAATATATTATAATGTGCTTAGTTACCTTAACAGAATCTTTCACTGAACCACATCCACGGATGTAAACTCTACATTGAGTTGAAGCTTCAACTCTTTTCAGGGAGTTTCCCCGCGGCCCCAACAAACGGCCAACAAAGTTGTACTGATAACAACCAAAAGAGTGTAAATTATTCGTGATAGCACATTGAAGAAAAGTTAAAGGAAAGCACTAAAGAAAGCCATGCATACATGAGGATACTTGTCCACAGGAACATCCAGCCTCACAACTTTCTTGACAACAGGGGTGCCAGAAAGTGCTGGAGCTCCATTCCAGCCCATAGATGATGCTTGTAGAACCCCCACATGCTGAAAAAAGAGATAATATTTCCCCATAAATATGTTTAAGAGAAGTTGACAATATAAGCATTGAAGAGAGGATACAAATAATTTGGGTCCTTCACAAAAAAAAACATTTATACATGCAATGGCTAATCTGATAAGCCAATATGGAGAAAAAAATCTTCATGATCACTCGTTAACATAAGTCAGGTACTCAGGTTATTTAATCCCACGTTCGACGATCAACTTATTGCTGAGAACTAGTGAAAGGTGACAACCTTTGACAAAATTGACTACAGGATATGAACAACATCCACCAAATAAGCAATCTAAAGATGCAAGGTCCACAATCCATATGCATTCCCTTCTTTCTATTAGGGAATACATGCTATTTAAATGCAATGACAAGGCAAGCATGTAAACCCATGATAATCAAAGATTTCCAGAATCAGCATTGGCGCATTACTTCTGTTTGCATTCCTGACCATCCCTCCAGATCCATTGGCTGACCATTCACTGGGTGGCCAGGTAACCTTAATGGGCTACCATGCTCGATTCTCTCAGGATCAACAAAATTATGGTTAGGTGGCATAGAAGATGCCCGCAAAATCTCTGCATTAAAGAAAACATGATCATGGTGAGAAAATAATACATATTATTTGGTATGCTATAGTATAATAATGACAATAATGCTATTTGTGACAACCCTAAATTTGGGAAAAAGCAATCTCCACTAGAATTCCGTATTTATCCAATGCCTCGAATTATGGTAGCATGAAGATAGTAACCACTTCACTCAGTTAAAGAATAGGCATATGTTGCACAGTGACAATTCTTAAGATAGAAATTTGTGGCTGATATAAAAAGCACCCATTCTTGAGTGTGAAGTCAATTACGCGGACAAAGTTATTATTTATGGCCATGAACTGGACAAATTATTACTTTGCCGTGAATTATACCAGTATTAGACAACATGATACATGATAAATGAATTAACAAGAAGATCTAGTAACAAACATCCTCTGGTTAACTCTTCTGACTGACTAATAATAAGATACCAACAGTATTGGACAGGAAGACCATCATACATCCCGAAAAGATGTAGCAGAGGCAGTCATCAAAACGTCACAGCAACTAATAACCAACAGTCCCCAACCTTAAAGACTTAGGGTAAACTAAAACATAGCAATCGGTGGTAGTGAATGTACTACATCATTAAAAACCCATAACAACTAAATTGATAAAGGAATATATAAGCAATCAACATTACAGTAATGTCTGGAAGCAAAAGAAACAACCTTTGTTCAAGAGCCTGGTACAGAAGGGAAGAACTTGCACGAATGGGGCTAATTTCTGCCTCTCCGCAAGCAACTCAGCCAGATATCTACCAAACAAACAATCTCATCAGTATCACATTAGACAATCTGACTTTATTATTCACATGTGAGATTAAAACAATATTCCAAAGAGTAGAAGCATAGTTTGAATCATCTAAAATAAGTACAAGCCCACGAAAAAAAAACTGTAAAAACGAGAATTTTAATAATATTTATACAGCAAGATCCACAAAAATGAAAATTTATATACGACTATCAACAATGAGCAATTTATTACACAAAAAATTTACATCCATCAGCAACAAGTCAAACATATAGAGCCTATTTATTCCTAATAGTCATCACCAGCGAACAGCTCTTGTGAATATATCAGCAAGCAATCACGGAAATCCCTATTTCCACAGATCACTCCACCATCACAATCCCAGCATTGATCAATGCCAAACATCACATCCAGAAGGTCAGAATTAAGCAGAAATCTCCACCACCGGCATCAAATCTCGTACTCAGAAAGATTTCCTAGAAACTGGATCAAAAACCTAAACAAGACTCGACCGAAAAAAAATAGGGAGAGACAAAAGCAATCGCAGATATAAAAAGAAAAATTAAGAACAAGATAGCGAAGCAAGAACGCACCTCTCTCTTTCAGAGGCAGAATACCTCAAAGAATTGAGGTGATGAGGGGAAGAATGGACAGGAGACGGTGAATACTGCAAGAGGGAGGGTTGTGGAATCCTCTCATCCATGGCTTCCAACAGCGAAAAAAAACAACTCAGAATACTCTACAAGACTGCAAGATTGGGGGAAGACCAAGAAGCCCAAGAACCAAAAAATCCAAGACTCTAGGCAGTCAAGAAAACCAAGAACAGCAACTACCTAGCAAGCTATGGTGTGGAGGCCTATCTTGAAGCCAAGGAAATCTAAAAGAAAGGAGAGATTGACATGAACCAAGAGAAGATATATATAAGGGATAGATGGGATTCTATATCACAAAAGAGGAAGGTAATAGTTGGGCAATCAATGATCAGAGCCCAGGCTGTGCACGGTTGGCAGCAGCTCTTGGTTTGGTTCTTGCGCTCCTTCCTTTCTCCTCTCCACAAAAACACCCACAGGAGGGGAGAGAGGGGGTGGGTGGGAGAAGGGAGGGAGAGAGGAAGAGACAAACCCAAAGGAGGGCCTTGGATTCTCTCACCCTGCAGTATATGTCGCGAAAATCCAGATGATTGAGGTCTCTCTGCTTCTGGAGTTGCCCCCTGTAATTTTCTTCTTTTTTTGTGTTGCCTTTTTTTTTTTTTTTTGGAGTTTATAGGTTGTGCTAGGTGCACCCATTTGAATTTTTTTAAGAAGAAAATTATAAGGCAGATCACTAGCGTAGATAGAAAATTATATTAAATGCATAATGACTTTTAAGAAGATGATCCAGCACAAAGTATTTGTGGGCGGGTTCATCAATACCACAAATAACCATTGATCTATATGCTCACTAATTTACTCACTAATGATCACATTATTCACAATTAATATATTACAACACATTTTTTTAAAAAAATGCGCCTTAATAATTACACTAACATCGTTCATGTAGCCTACATTCTTATTTCTGTTCACTATTTTTGCTTTCACCGCATTCATTTTGTGTTACAAATTGTGTACAATAATATTCATTTGGTTGGCAACTTTTTCTGCTGAAGACACATTTATTTTTTACTCTATGTTACTCGGGCGTAGCAACAGCTGGTTAATTTCTACGGCAGTGGCTAACTATTTTCTCAAACACTAGACATACAATATAAAAGACCATCGGGATTTTTTTTTTACAATTTCCTGATACATAACATAGCATTGCTGGCCTCCTTTAACCGGAGTATATTTTATTTGTTTAACATTAATCTCGGTGGCCAAGGTCTCTTCACATGTACCCCTAGCCATGCCGCTGTAGAAAATATTTCTCACCGAGTTAACGGAATCTAGGTGGCCGTTTGGGGCGGCGTTGACTCCTATAGAAGCAGCTGAATCTGGACAGTGAGATCGGGCTGCTTCCTTCCATCCAGGCCGTCCATTTCGCAAGTTAGCCGGCTTAAGCCTCTCGATATTTAGGGAGCTAATTTAGGCTGTTTCAATCATTGTAACACGGAGGCCACCTATATCAGCTATTTTTTTTCTTTTCTTTTCTTTTTCTTTCCGGTTTATTTTAGCTTAGCGCGGCCGCCGCTTCCTTGGAATTAGGTCTAAACAACCAATAAACTTTGTACACATTTGTGTCATCTGTGAGTGATGTATGGTTGTTTGCCGCCAAAGTTTGTACTGCTGTCAAGGAGTTGGTCTGGTCATCATTAATTTCGGTTGCAAAATTAAAGAAAACATGGAGTACATATACACGTATACACTGGAGACAACAGGACAATGCAGTGCTAGCTTGCATTAGAATATTGGCACACGCAGAACGTGCTACGGCAGCAACCACAAAGAAGCATGAGTTCCAGTTAGGCACCTGGAGCGGCTTAACTCGGTTTTATGGAACAGCTATGTGTCATTTGTGTGTGTATGCGCTACATGCTCCATCAAGCTAAGCACAGCTGAAGCCTGATCACCAAACAAGTCGGTTTGGATATCACAAGAAGCATAATTGAGTGAAGCGCGCTACCGAGCTTCATTGGATGATAGGGACGTGCTTATGCAAGAAATAGAACAGGGGATGAGGGGAAAGAAAATATTTTTTTTGGCTTAAAATTTGTATTAATTGAAATTATTTGAAGTATTTTAAAAAGACCATATATATATATATATATATACCAATTCGTCATACTGATACGAGGAAATGCATTTAAATTACCCTTAAAATACTTTTGATATTGACAATTGTAAAAGCGAGCAACACTTAATTATGTTCGGGGTACAGAGATATCTGATTTGATGGAGTGATTTACGAATTTAAAAATATTTTAAATCTGTTGCTTTCCTAGTTGTGTATATCCAGCTGTGCCAAGGAAAAAGGAGGAAAGCATTCACTCTTGTTCGTCTTACGCGACCGTCATTAGCTAGCCGTGCGCAGTCTCCTATCATTTAGCAAGATCGAGAAACCTATCTTTTGTTTCTTTTCACTGCATTTACCTCATTACCTGGATTCGTACTGCCTAGCTAATCCAATCTGTTTCTGAAGAGAAACATATCTTTTCAGTACACTTAATAATTAACCCAATTAATTTATCCCTGATTAATAGCCATTAATGTTTGATATGAATCCAATTCAACTACTTAGGGCATGTACAATAGTATAACGTCTATATGCTTTGTCACGTAAGATTTTTGCTGATATAGAGGAGAGAGAAGGAGGAGGGAGCATAGCTATCTTTTCGTGAAGAGAAGTCTATATAAACAGTATAAAACATCATTATATGAGCTATTGTCTACAATAACATATTTCATGCCATAATTAAAAGACTATAGGATCTCGTAGAGACAACCTTATGATGTTATCCATTGTAGAAATTATCTTTAGTTTTATCTTTACATGACATGAAAAAAAATATAGACAATAGTCGTCTCTACTACTATACATGCCTGTACCAGTACTCATCACATTCATTGTACTTAGTGCTCATAAATGATATTTGGATAGCTAGAAACCCATTCTTCCAATGCATTAATCTGACTATTAATTCCATGGAAGAAACCAACCGTTATAATTTAACCCTTTTTCCTCTTGAGAAATTGCTGCTTGTAAATTTTGAATGCACCCTCTAAATCAAGGGTCTTATTCAATGGCTCCTTTCTTTGAAATTTCTAGTCAATGATTTAATCAAACTAACCTACGTATCAAGGTTCCAAACCTGGGTAACCGGTATGCATTCCATCACTCCCCTAGTGGTGATTGCACGGTCTGATCGACATAATTATACAGCATAATCAGTTATTATATTGTATGTCCTCCGTCCAAGTTTATAGGTGTATTTTTTGAATGGTTTTATCCATAAATACATGCCATATTTTATGTTCTAATGCAAATTAGTGTAATGTTTTCTTTATATCTCTAATAAATATCCATATTTACTTGATATTTTCTACATGTATATATTGAGTATATATAGTGTGTATAGATAATAATTAGAGGTAGCTCAATCATTTTCAATATTTTTTATCCATATACTAAGAGAAAATAATTAGTATAAATTTAAAACACATAGGTTCCTTGTATACGGCCTAGCTAATAGCTAGCTATACCGTACGGGTAGCAACGTTAGATAGCTAGGCAGCAGTTGCTGCTTGGCCGGAGCAGGACTCATGCAGCTTTTGACAAGTTGCACTTGCCGTGGGGCCTGTTTTGTCCCTAAAAAAGAACTTACCACCAATCGCTTGTTCGATCTACTACCTTAATGCATGTTAGGCTACTTTCAAAAGAAAAATGCTTAGAGTTTATTTGCTACCGCTCCTTCCGTTCCGCAGTATAAGTTTCAATTCTTAAGAAGCCTCGTTCCACAATATAAGTCTATTGTAAAAATTAAAGATATAGTTATTACAATATTTCTATCATATATCTCTTTTTTAATGTTGAGTATATCATTTCATAGGGATATATATAATCTAATAACATTATTTTTTAGATTTAGTATCTTTTTTCATGTCCAGGATGAAATTTGAACTTATATTGTCGAAACAGAGAGAAATAGCTGACAAATCTGACTCAAAGAACCATCATTTCAGCCTATGGGAAGCTAGCATTGCATGCATGCTTTTCATTGCTCTGATTTGATAGGTTGTACTGCATTATTTTCGGTATGATTGGGTGGCTCAACTCGCTTAGGTAGGTACATAGGTGTATACATAATGCTATAAAAAAAAGATCGAGGCTCGTGAGGTACTTGAGCTCGGCTCGCGAGAGGCTTGGTTTGAGCTTCGAATGAGTCGAATTCGAGCTCGATCTCGAGCTCGCGAGCTTAACCGAACCGAGCTCGAATAGCTCGCGAGCCTATTTGAGCTTAGACCGAGTTTCCTTGAGCCGAAATTACTCGAGCTTGTTACCGAGCTTACTCGAGCCGAGCTCAAACCTACTCGAGCTTGGATCGAGCCGAGCTCGAGCCTGGGTCGAGGCTCGGACCCCAACTCGAGCTCGGCTCGAGCTTTATCGAGCTCGAGCCTGGAGGGCCAGGCTCGCTCGAGATTGGCTCGTTTATAGCCGTACGTATACACCTCCCTGTGTGTGGGCACCCGGAAATATGAATCGATTCTCACACGTGCATTGGACTTAGAGGTGACACCTATACTCCACTTAAGTGTATGCTCACTGTCACCCAAAAGTCCCGTGTACGGAGTATTAACTAGATAGCCCTCACCCAAACAAATATGAGTCACCTATTTGAACCGTACACACTTACGCATCCATGAGAGTTTCGATTCCATTCCGAACAACCATATCGGGATTGAAATCAATGCATCCAAGCATAGCACTCGTCGTCCGTCTCAGAACCTTGGTATCGCCCACACCAAGGGGAGTGCGAGCAATAGCCAAAGAACGAGGACCGCTCGAGTTTATGCATTTGATGGTTGAGAACAATTCTAGGTACTCAGATATGTGTCTAATGCTAGTTCCCAAGATCAACGCCTAGCACCCACATATCCCGCATTAGAGATGTATCGCAACACATACACACAAATCTAAGCAGTTGGCATAGCATAAACATAAGCTAGATCTATTACAACTACTTAATATTGCAAGTAGTGGCCGACCGACCAAATATTACAAGTCCATAAGTAAAGTGCAGCGGAAATAACACATATAACAAAAGTGGGACAGCGGTATGCCCATCCCTACCCAAAGGCAACCGACTTGGGAAAGAGCCCAAGCTCAACCGTCAACATGATCGTCGATCCCCAGAGTAAAGTACGCGTCGTCGGGGCATTTTTCCATATCTTCATCTATATTGTGTTGATTAAGCAACCGTGAGTACACGTATGTACTCGCAAGACTTTAGTGTATGGATATATTGTAAATGCATAGCTTGAACAAGGATAAAAGCTTCTACACTAGTCTCATTTTCAGCATAAGGCAGATTTTGTTTGCAAGTAAAAGATTCATAAAACGGTAACAAAGTTGTAAAGAGCATTGAATAAGAAGTTAAATAACAACAAGTAAAGTTCATATACAACATTCCACAACCCTCCTTGGCTGCGAATAGCGAGTAAAAACAGTCACCCTTGGCTCATGAGTTTACCAACCCATTCCAACACCATTTCCAAAAGTTTTCACAAAAACAAAGACTATACTTGACAATATTCTCCCAAGTTGCTCATGACTGCGAACACGGCTAATTAATTAGATTTTAAATCTCTACAGAGAGTGTACACTTTACCGACATGACACATTCTAACAATCATGTCAACCATGCCTCGTGATACTCATCGTACCCGATTTGTTAGACTGTGATGAAACCGTTCAACTAGCTAAAGCTTAGCCTTGCACCAGCGACAGTGATGTTAAACCCTTGCCACAGTTCGGAGATCCTGAACCACGATGGTGCCCCATCGGGAACTCTCCCTATAGCAAGGCATGCACCGTTGTATTGGAATGCTTGGGCCCCAACACCTTAGTGAAGGGAGCACCTACGAGCAACACCGTTACGGGTGTGCCCTCACTACTTCGGCCTACCAAAATGCAAGGTTAAACTTCAACTAATCTAATGAGTTTAGGCTATCCCATACTAGCACATGTGTTTGCACCAAAACACTTAGGTGATAGCATCAAGTTCGGTCCTTAATTGACCTGGGGCGAGAATCTCCCCCTAACTACGCGTGAGGTCATTTTCACGCCCCAAGTTTAAGCAATAACTCGCCCGCGTCTGAACCATAAGTTTTATGTTGGATTTTTACCAAATCACACGGAAACCATACCTCGGTTTCGTCCATTTAAACCAAGTTGCTCAAGCTAGATTGAAGATGTATCCCATCATTTAAAAGACATTCTAGTGAGCATATCTAAGCATGTACATAAGGTATTCTGCAAGTATTACCCAAGTGACACTAAGTAAAGTCTACACCAATACTAGGTTACAATGGCAGGTAATCAAATGACAAGGTAAAGGAAATGCATACAATGGGAATTAGCTACCATTACCCACAATATAGCAAGTTTAAAACATACACGCATGCATATAGTTTGATAAAACAACATAACTTTGTAAATATGGGATCAACATGATCAAAGGAGGGTGCTTGCCTTGTTGCTCTTCGTCGGGGACATAATCGGGATCGTGGTCGGAATCGTTGTCAACCGGTTCTGAAAAGTAGGTGTCTACACGTCGAATAACAAGAACCGAGACAAAAGCAAATAACACCAATTCAAATGGGGCAAAAAGAAATCAGATATAAATATCAAATTGAAACTTACCAATAGGAACATGGTGATTTTGGGTTTTTGAGTTATCAATCTCATAAGGATTTCATTAGTACTTTGCTTATGTGAACCCTTTTCATGAATGTGTTCTTTCATCATTTATTATAAGAAGCTAAGGTTATAACCATAGCTAGGGTTATTTACGGATTCAAGAGGCTACAATTATGTATCTTTGTATTTATAACTTCGGATTCTAGATGCTAAAATCATTTGGATTGATAAAAGTAAACATTAGTTGAAAGGTTTTGCTTAATTAGTACTTAGCTTAAGTGTTGATGCATGGGAGCGATTTCTACATGCTGGAACTGGAATTTAAAGTTATTGGTTTATACCACTTAGTTACGTGACGATTCTTGCATTACCGATGTTTTGGTTTAAGACTTCCGATTTCATTCGTCCATAAATGACTCTAGCAACGTTATCATCTAGGGTGTTTGCTCTAACAAATTTTATATGACAAGCAAGTTGTAATTAAGATGTTTTTCTATATTTTGGTTGTCCATATACTGGGGTATGTTTCAGGACTATTTCCCCCAAAATTTATGTTTAGCCGAGTAGTTTTACAAGCTGTCGAAAGTGCTTAAGTAATATGGTTTTGGTGCAGTTTGTGGTCATTTAAGGTATTAGCAGCGAAAAGTTTTATATGCTAAGAAGGTTATAAATAAAATGTTTTTCCACATTATGTTAGTATATATATCATAGAATGTTAATGAGCTATTATATTATTATTTTGCATTAATATAAGATATTTTACGGGTTACCGAAAACGCTTATATGACCATGTTGTTCGCGTAGTTACGGTCCAGTTTTCGTTTTTCGTTTGCGACTGTAACTTATGAGATAATCTAACCATTTTTTAGGCATTTGTAGGGGATACCCCTAAGAGTGTTTTAAAGTTGGTTGCACGATATTTCACCTTTATGTGAGATGTTTTTCATATAAATGATCATTAGGGCTTAATATGTCCTAACTCGAAATTGTTCAAAATGATAATATTTTTGCACAAAAAGCAAGGATATAACATTATAAGGTCATAATATTTGGTTTCGTTGAGTTTGAGATTCGTTTGCGAATGTTACGGCCATTCTATCATTTTACCGATTGCATGTTCGGACAACGAGCACATAGCGCAAACCCAGGTAAAATATAAATATTTTTTTATATATATGATCCTTGAAATCCCAGGAGTGCAACTAAACTGGTTTTACTAAATTTTGAGCTCATTTGACCCATATTTTGACTATTTGAATCTTGCATGTTAGTAAGGTTTTAAACAATCAATTTTTTATGCAAAATACATTAAATTTTAAATAATTTTACAGAAATGGAACATATAGGGTTTCAGGAACCTATGTGATTTATTTCATGATTTATGTAACTAGGAATTATATAGTTACTTCATATCACCTACAAGGAGACTTTACTTCAAACTCTAATTAAAATATTTTTCTGCAAGTAACATATGAAACTTTATTGCAGATTCTAACTCCTTATTTCATAACTCAAATGTATAAACATATTTTGTTCCATTCGGATGCTCCTACCAAAAGATATGAAGGTTTGAATTGATAGAAGCAAAAAGAAAAATTTTATTGTTTAAAAAGATGGATTCGAACTCATGACCTACCGATTGGAACTGAGCACTTCAACCACTGAGCTAACATGTTGCTTGTGACTAGGCTAGGCATAAAATTATTTGAGGCTGACCTTTTGCTAACCCTAGACCTTGACGGGAACGACAATGGCGCCGGCGAAGCTAGCTGTTTTAGCTTGGCTCGCGTGGTGGTGATGCTACTGAGAGTGAGGCGCGGTTGGGGGTGGCTCCGGCTCTGGCAGACCTTGGCGACGACGGCAACCACCAGTGCGGTGATGACGGCCGGCGAAGCAGCTCGCCTCCTTGTTCAGCTCGCTAGAGGCTTGGCGTAGCAGCGACCGACTAGGAGTCCACAAGCGTGGAGCACTGAGACACGGCGAGGCCGGCTGATCTCCAGCGAGCAACCAAGGAAGAAGGCTGAGCACGGCCGGTCGGAGCTACAACCATAATGGAGGTGAGACGTCAGGGAGCTGAGCTAGCCTCACGGCACGACGGGTTGGTCGAAGAGCTCACCGGCGGAAGGAGCGAGGCTGGCAGCGAGAAGCAAGGAGAGGCTCTGGCAGCTTTTGAGGCTCAATGCAACCGATATGGCAAAACTTGGTGCAAAAAGGAGCTGCAGCTCAGTGCAGTGGTGACGAGACGGAGCAAGCACAGGGCTCAATGCTTGTCAACGCCGAACGACAAGAAAATGATGGCACTGCAGCTTCGTCATTAAAGGCAGAGGTGACGTGAGTGAGTTGGGCAGGCTCAAAATAGGTGCTAGGTTGCTTGAAATTTTTTACAACTTTGTGCTAGTAGTCTAGAGAGTTTACTTTCTATTTTCTTTGATTTCATCTCAATCCATGCTATGGTTTAAGAGCAGAAATTCCACGAATTTGACTGATTTCAAACTATTTTTGAATTTTTAAGCTATTTAAATGGTGTGCAAAAAATATGGAAAAGTTATATTTATACATCTTATGTTCTCTAGTATTTTATAAAATTATTCGCTATAGTATATTATTTGGTGTTTTCTTGAGTTTCTTTAATGTGTTGCTTTAGGTATTTAAAGATCACTAATTCCAAAATCAAATCATGAAATAAATGAATAAATTCAGAGATAAATTCAAATAAAAAAAATCTAAATATGCACTAAGATTCATGACATGCAACTTTATTCATATTTCTTGAATTTTGGGGTGTTACACTGTGTTAGGGATTGGTAGCCTTGGCGCGGGTGAATACCCCTCGGGCTCAAGCCCGTCTCCCACGGGTTCGAAGCGCGCATCCCCGGGTTTGAGCTCATGCGTACGAGCTCGAGCATGCGCTTCCTGGGCTTGAGTCCGTATCTGACGAGCTCGAGCTCGGGCAGGGGGATAAGGCTCTAACCCGAGCTTGGGGCCACAACACTTGTACCCTCCAGACCGAGCCTTTTCTTGCAACGGTCCATTTTGGAGAAGTAGAAACCTTCCCCTGCGTGGGAACTAGGGCCAACCTATCCCCTGCGTGGGAACTAGGGCCAACAACTCTCAACAACTCCCGTCAGCTCACAACTACTCACGTCGGCTCGCAATAACTCGCGTCAGTTCACAGCGACTGCATGACGTCGGTCTCGGGAAAGAACAACAGAAGCTCCCGAAGGGCTCTAAAAAGGGGCGACAAGGTTCAAGAAAGAGAGGACATCCAGAACAGGTAAGACAATACTCTCCTACGTACGCTCTGGCTCGAGCAGAACCGAGCTTGAGCTCCCATTGTACTCGTCGACAGAGCATTGCATTCATCTTTCGCCTGAGGGCAAGACTGGAGTAGAGCTTGTACCCGAACTTGGGGGCTTGAACCAGTATAATCATCGTGTCCGCGGTGTTGTTTCTCCCCTGTTCTTCATCAACATACGCGCGACGACGTCCTTTCTCGGACGAGCATGACCTCGGGCTCCGCCCTCACACGATCGTCCACACCCCCTCACGGTCGGCGGTCCCGATCGCCAACACACTGTGTCTTGGATCGGGTGTAAGTTAGTGAGAGGATTACTGACAGGGTGAATATTTCAATATTTTATGGTTAAAATCTCTATAAAAAGTAGATCTATATTTGAGGCCTCACTTAATATAATGGTTATATCTATAAAAGGTAGGTCTATATTTGAGGTCTCACTTAATGTGACGACCCTCCTTTTTACAAAAGAATGTTTCATATGCATACAATACTACTCCCATAATCAGTGGCTAGCATGCACTTTTTTTACATCGGTAGCACATCCATACACAATATTATATATAATGATGATAGTTAATTATATAATAAAGACTTACAAGACGGAATATATTGTAGTGAAAATTCAAAAGTCTTGTGGTATGCCCATACAACCCTCAGGCAACTGACAAGGTATAAATCCTAAAAAAACTCGTTATTGTATTCCCCTGTATCCTGCATAGAAAAATGTGTCTTCTGGGATTTTGCTATCTTCACTCACTGAACCAACAAATTAAGCAAAGTTGAGTACTTATGTACTCAGCAAAACTTGTAGTGTATCAATGCAGGCTATATCAATGAAAAGGTTACTAAGGTTATTTTGCATAAAGTGAAGTTGAACATGAAATATCAAGTAATAATTTGCAAACGGAATTTGTAATAGAAAGTTTGGCTGATATATAAATAATAAGTAAACATAACATAAATGTAATAACTCACAGTCCTCCATGATTATGAGTATCGAATCATCCTTTGCCAATCCCTGGCATGAAATCTGAAATAGAACTTTCCAATAAATATATTCCCAATTCCATCCATTTTTGAAAATACCAAAACTTCTAACTAGGGTCAGTGCACCAAGTCTTTCATAACAGCGGGAACAACTTTTCGAAAAGATTTAGACTCTACAGGGGTATACAGCTTTACCCGCAAGAAATGACCAACTCTTTTTGCCAAGCTATTAGCACACACTTCTTTTTGTGTACTGCAGAGATATCATAACATAACTGTTACATTATATAGACCTAACTTTGCACTAGTCCAGTAATGACAAACCCATACTATGGTGACAGAACATATTTGTACAATCACTGTACGACTAATAGTTATACACTCAATTGTCCCACTTATTCCTATAGTATGGCGTACACCGTTGTATCGGCAGGCATTATTCTCAACACCTCGGTGAGGGCACCCTTTCAAGCAATCTGTCTCAAAAAGCCCGTACTACTCCAACCTTCCAATGTGCAAAGTCAAATATAAGTAACTTAATAGGTTAAGACTATCCCATACTAGCACTTGTGGTTATACTGATATAATTGGATTATACAACACGTAGTTCGATCCTTAATCCGATCTGGGTGATAAACTCCCCCTATCTACGTGCAAGTCACATGCACATCCGGCTATTGCCAATAATCGTCTGCACCAAATCATAGTTTTATTTTCATTTTTACCAAAATATCAGCAACCTTTAATTATATCCAACCTTTTAAATTTATAAAGAACAACATTATCGAGGTTGACAATTCAATATTTATTAAGGAAGTTCCATGAGATAAGGTTGTAGCTACCAGTACCACAATATAGCCAATTTACTGAAAATACTCGCATGCATAATAGTTTTGACAAAACAACATAAACTAATTGAAATAGTAAGATCAACATGGTTAAAAGGGGTGCTTGCCTTTCTCAGTGAATTTAGAAGCTGAGTCGGGATTGAAGTCGACAGTAGTACCCTCGGGAACATCGGTATCTACACGTGGTTTGTTGCAAAGCGATAATGATAAGAGGCAAAAAGAAGTCAAATAATACCAAATTCAAAGATGAATTAAAATAGAAGGTTCTGGTGATAAAAGATTTTTAGGGCTGGCTTCTCATTATTTAAACTTGTTTATTCATGTTATGAACTCTAAAGGTTGTAGTGTAAGAATTTAGGTTCCTAACAGGAATTAAATGCAAAATATGTTTAAATACAATTATTTTTGCAGTATTAGGTGGTCTTGACCTTAGAAGTGTTTTGAAACTAGTTTTACATGTTTTAACATTTATCTATGGAATTGTCCCATATTTTGAATTTTCCATGCATTGATGGCGACATCATTTATGGTCCCTATTCAAACCAAGTTAAAATTTAATTTTTTTTGCATAAACAAGGGTATTATGGTTTCAACAGAGCTCATAATTTGGTTTCATTAAATTTGGAACTTATTTGCATTAATTATAATTATTTGAATTCTTAATGTATTGTAAAGCAACCTTCATACAAATTCAATTCAAACTAGGTGCAAACCTAAATATTTTTGCATATTTGAAATTATTATGATATTAGGAACATGCAAAAATTTGTTTCATAAAATTTGAAGTTAATTTTCACAAATTCTATATAGAACATATTCTAGGCATTGATTTTAAATTTTGAATTTAAATTTTAAAAAGAGATAAATTTTAAAATATTTTTGCATATTCTTAAATTTATGATTTTATATAAATTTATAAATTTATTTGACTCAATTTAGACTTAAGATGCAAAAGTTATTAGCATTTGAATATTGGAAGTTTTGAAAATCCGAAAGAAATGGAAAAATACGTTTCTATAACAGAGGAAGCGCATTTCCGATTTTTCTATTTGTCATTGATTTTTCGCATAAAACTAGTCACTGCCGTTTGGGGCTTGCATGTTAATGACTTAATCCCTATTAACGGTCCGGTTAAAGCCTTAACTTGACCCCGGGTCCACACGTCATAGGTTCATTAACTAAACTAGGTTTTAATTAGATTTTTAACAATGATTCTGACCGGTGGGACCTAGTGTTCAGAGGCTAGCAAGAGAGCTGTGGCTGACATGGTGGCCCTAAACATCATAGGCACAAAGCAGGGGAGCCCTAGGGGAGCTCGTCGACGGCGATGGCGGGCGGGCCAAGCTCGACTGATGGCACAACGAGCTAGAGGGGAGCTCAGGGGTGCTAGGGCAAGGGTCAACAAAGGCAATGCGTAGACAGAGGCAGCAGACGATGAGCTTGGGCGGCGGCGATCGCGACCGAATAGAGAAACAGGTGAATTAGTTAGGCTTAACCTCAGGAAACATGGGGGAAAGCTCTAGGAGATATGGGGAGTTCTATTTTACCATTTTACCATGCCAGAGAGTGGTCGGAGAGAGAGCTACCACCGATCATTGGCTTTAGGGAAGAAGAGCGTCACGGTGGCAGGGCTCCGGTGCTCAAGAGCTGTGACCAAGGTCAGGAAAGGTTTCATGGATCCTCTAGGGTGGTTCATGGGCAGTGAATTGAATGATCACTCACCGCAGCGTCGAAGTTGGATTTTGATCCGAGCTCAGGTTTACTGGCAATGGGGGGTGTTTTGGCAAAGCAAGGACCTTGGGCATGGACCGGAGGGGTGGAAAGGGGTGTGGGGAGGCTATGGGAGAGCTCGGTGGCTTAAATAGCCGGGGATGGCGGTGGTTACAGGGTGTAACCGAGAGCTCGATTTGCGGCCGGGAAAGGGAATAGAGCGGCACGAGATTCTCGAGTTCAAAGTTGGCGCAGGGCATGGGGGAGGCTATGCCACTGCAGGGTATGGCGTTCGCTTGGTCGTATACGGCGCTTAAGCAGGGTCAGCGCTGTAAGATCAGTCAAGACAGCTCGATTTGACTGAGGTGGCACACAGAGAGAAGAGGCGGTGCTTGCTAAGGAAGAAGAGGCTTAGTCTAGGGTAGATACATGGGTGTTGTGAGGCGATGCCAGGTGGGCTAGGAAAGGGCGGTCTTGACGCTGGAGCTCCGTGCATGGAAGAGACATGGCGATGATGTACTGTGGCAGCGAAGTTGCAATTGATCGACTGCTGTGGCAAGGATGAGGCAGAGGGAGAGGGCAACGTTCAACTGGGGAGAGGAAAAGGCAGTAAGGGGTTGAGACGCTATCAAGTGGGCCAGGATTGGTGTGGACCCCACATGGCAGTGAAGTGAGGAGACGAAGCCATAATTCTCCTCTTTGGATAGGATAGGATTTTGAGTTTAATTGAGTTGCAGAATTGATCAACTTTTTTCTGTATTATTCCAAGGCAATTATTATCCTACCATAAAAATTTCATATCATGTTCATACAAGTACAATTTTATAAAATTCTGACAAGGTCACTATTTAATTAAGTGTTTTATGATTTTGATTTTTATGAAGTTCAAACTAGGTTAAATTCATTTAGAAATTTTTCTATGTGATCCTATGGGCTTAAAAAAGTCACTGTGTATTTTTATAAAATTCCAAAAATGTGATTGCTGATTTAATTTACTATTGTTTTTTTATTTTATAAAGTCAACAGATTAGGTTCATTATTTTTGAAGCTTTTCTTGCATGGTATTTTAGTGCTTTAGATGATTTCATAAAATTTTCAGAAGATGATCATGTGTGTACAATTTTAAATAAATATGACAATGTCACTGTTCCTAGTCATAAAATACTATTTTTTATTTCTTTAAGGCATTAAATGCTTTCAAACTCTTTTGAGACTTTTTGGGGATGTTCTGAAGTTATCTTCAGATTTAAATATATTTTCTCTAGATTTTATCCTTATATATTTTTAATTTCAAAGTTTGAAAATAATAGTTTTGGCATTAAAAATATTTATCAAAACTCACAAATCCAATGAAAATCATAGAAAAATGGAAATTCAGATTAAAACCAAAATTCCAACTTAATTTTACATTTTATTCATTTTTCAAAATTTTTTGGGCTGTTACACTTAATGTAACAGTTATGTCTATAACCACGATGCAAAAGAGGCATTATCCCTTTTAGTAGCAAACAGGTCGATAACTAATAACGACCAGTTAATATCAAAGGATGACCAATTTTGGCTTGTGAAGACTAGTAATATGGTCTTGTAAGCTCGATCAGATAAACTAGTCGGAAGACACGACAATTCTCCACATGATTAATGTGAGAACTTACGACAGTTAGCCATGGAATACGACGGTTGACCAAAGGGTGATACGATTCAAGACATAGCAAAGACTCATGCGTGTAGACAAAAGGCGCTTGTAGTAGAATTAACTGTCACTCCTTAGGTGGGCATAAATAGGATGGCATTGAACTACAATTGCATTCTTGTAACACTCTTTCCACGATAATAAAATGCATACTTTATTGTGCTCTCATATTTTATTTTCCCGTAAGTTCAACAAGTGACTTTGAATCCTAATCATTGATGGTTGGCGCTAAAGTAAGGGCAGCATCAAGTTGAAGATAGCCATCCTAATGTTCTCGTGTTCTTGCTGATGGATGAGGAGAATACTTTTGATCTCACTGACTACGCCGACCTCATGGATGAGGACTACGTCCTAAAGGAGGCATGCAAGTGTGACTTCTACCTCAAGTATTTTTCCAAAGGAGAACCTATGTTATCCACAACCCAACCCATTGTGATCGATACTACCGCCCCCAAGAAACTCTGAGGGTGCGTACTTTCCACTTTTGTCTAAACTAGAGAGGTAGGTAATCACAATATCCATACCGTGGCACTCGATGATGATCTCACTGACAACATCAATGTTGAGGTTCTAGTAGAATCATCTCCGAAACATCTACTCCAAAATCTTGACTACTACCTCTTCTCTGGTGAGGACAGAACGTTCTTACCCTCCATATGCTCTGACTTCCATGCATGTGCGGTCATCAATAACGACGAGATCGACAAACAGCGAGCAGTGTGTGAACAATGTGATGCCAAGGAGTAGGCTGGACGTTTGGTATAGGAACAACGCAACAATCAGTTGCTTGCAGCTAAACATAGGGAAATGAAGGAGGCCCATCTACAGTACACACTAGTGCATCGGGGACGTCTCGGAGGCTCAACACTAACACAGACAGAGATCGCTCTCAACAACATTTGCCAACCACGCCCTAGATCATCCCCAGTACAACGGTAAGATATATTAACACCCTACCATCTCCTATACAGATTCAAACTCTAGTGGATCGTGTTCTCATACTATCAAGTGTGATCCTTAACCACCATAAGAAGGAAAACAATTAGTAGGACCTCTTGGTCATTCGTTCATTAGTCGCTGACCAACAAGAGGCTGCTATAGAAGTGTGGGTTTTTTCATAATCGTCAAGGTCCCAGACTAGTTCTAGGAAGACTACTCTACCTCTGGAAATCGCCATCACAATAGTGACCATCGTCAAGGAAACGATCTGCACCGATGGAGCGTGCTCGATAGGGTGGGAACAGGGAAGCGCTCTAACCGTGGTCGGAGATGACCTCATTCTCCAAATAATCTTGATGAAGATCATATGATTCTACCATGTTTGGGGCCATATACATGGTGCAAGGCTTTCTCATATGGGCTAAGAGATGTTACCTGGCCTGATAAATTCAAGCTAGAGCATTTGGAGAGTTTTGATGGGACCCAAAAATCCTTTAGAGTTCCTCCAGATCTTCACTACCATTGTCCTGGCTATGGGCGGTGATGAGAAAGTAATGGTTAATTACTTACCAACTATATTAAAAGAATATGCTTGAACATGGTTATTTAACCAATTGAAAAGTTATATTTCTAGTTGAGAAAATTTATGTCTTACTATTTTAAACAACTTTTAAAGTTGTTATTCTAAGCCAGGAAAAGAGGATGATTTATATTATCTTCGCCAAACTTCTGAAGAAAATTTACGTCAATTTGTTAAGAGGTTTGTAGAAGTGTGCAATACCATTCCTAACATTACTGATGGTTCTATTATTCGAGCATTTAAGCAGGCGGTGCAATAGAAGACGTTCAGAGAAGACATAAACATCCACTCGCAAAGAATCGTGTCAGAATTATTTGATATGGCTGATCTCTACTCCGACACTCATGAGGCAGTGGGATGGAATTGTATGATCAACAAGGGCCATACACTGCCACAACCAGATTTGGAAAGCTCTAACAAGAAGAAATTGAAGAAGCCAATCAGATCTGAAGATCACAAAGGTAAAGCTAAAAGTAAGAATGAGATAAAGTCTTCATCAAGGGAGGTCGCTGTCGTATAGCAATGTTCGACGTATAACAAGGGAAAGTGCCCATGGAGGAACAAGTTGGTGGCTCTAACGATTAGTTTGGATCTAAGGGCTCTAGCGTGACCAGTAGAAATGGCTGTTGGTGCTCACTACACAACACATCTGGGCACAATTTGTGCAACTGTCATACCTGGCGGAAACACATGGATGCCTTCTACTCGGGTAAGAGTACAATGCTATATTGCCCAAAAGTGGTGGTCCCGACAACAGCAAATATGCTAAAGGAGATGAAGAGATGGTGTATCATAAACTCGACAACTATGTCAACATCATCTTCGGAGGTTCAGCTGCCTATTCCTCAAAAAAGGCATTTTAAATCTGCATGCAGGGAGGTCAACAATGTCGATACCAAACCACGGAAGCCAAGCTACCTTGAAGTGGTCGAACGTGTCTTGAATTTCAATAAGAATGACTGTCCAAAAGGCTTGTCAACCCCTCAAAAGCTTTCGTCAGTCGTTTCTCCTATAATAAGTAATTGTAAAATAGGAAGAGTATTGGTCGATAGTGGTAATTCTTTGAATTTGCTTTTTATTAATACCTTAGATGAGATGCAAATGCTTCATTCTAAAGTACGATCAGTTGCAAATCCTTTCTTTGGCATAATACCTGGTCCTTCTATAACACCTATCGATCAAATACTGTTACCAGAAACATTTGGAGATTCTCGCAATTTTAGAACAAAGTTAATTACTTTTGAAATTGTGGACTTTGAGTCAGCTTACAATGCCATATTAGGCAACCATCGCTAACTAAATTTATGAAATCTACTCATCACGTATACCAGAGCATCAAAATTTCTAGTCCAAAGGGCGTCATCTCCGTGGATGGTAATCACTGTACTGCACTCAATTATGATCATAAATATTTAGAGATTATCGACTAGTTACCATTAAGAGATCTTAATGATGCAAAAAAAGTTAAGCAAGGCCAAGAAGCCTGGGAAGGTAGAACAGCTAAAAGCAATTCCTCAGCCCAATGAAGAAGTGAAGCAAGCGCCACTCAACCCTGACAACCAATCCAAGACAGTTCGAATTGGATCGGAAATGGAAGCGAAATAGGAAATTGAGCTCATTGCCTTCCTTTGGGCAAATGCATATATGTTTGTGTGGAAACTATCTGATATGCCTGGAGTCCTAAGGGAGGTAATCGAGCACATGCTGGCCATACGACCAGTAAAGCAGAAGCTATGGTGTTTTGCTACTGATCGGCAAGAAGCCATTCGACAAGAGTTGAATAAACTCTTAGATGCTGATTTCCTTCGTGAAGTCGACTACCCAGATTGGCTCGTGAACCCAGTCATAGTCAAGAAAGCCAATGTTATGTAGCACATGTTCGTTGATTTTACTAGTTTAAATATTGTCTACCATAAGGATGATTTTGATGTCTACTGCTACATCAAGATGCTGGTTGGGCCGAAAAATACTGGAGTCACGTACCAACGCCTGATGTAGAAGACTTTCATAGACTAGATAGGGCGTAATCTAGAAGCTTATGTAGACGACCGCATTATAAAGGGCATAGAAAGCTCTAATCATTTGTCTGATTTGGTAGAAACATTTAATAATTTGAATAAACATGGAAGTAAGTTGAATCCAAAAGAGTGTACCTTTTTGTGTTTCTTTTAGAAAATCACTTGGTTTTCTTGTTTGTTCTCGTGGAATCAAAGTTTACCCTGACAAATCCGAGCTAAAGTCATTGCGACTACCTTCTACTATGAAGGCGGTACAAGGATTAACTGGTTGAACGGCAGCACTGAGTCATTTCATTTCTCGATCAGGTGAACACAAGTTACCTTTCTTTTAAGGTGATCCACAAGCACGATAAATTCCACTGGTCAAATAAAGCAAATAAAGCATTTAAAGACATAAAAACTTATTTAGCAATCCCACCCATATAGGTATCACCCTACCTAGGAGAACCTTTGTTTGTATATTTGGTTGCTACACCCAATGTGGTCAGTGCAGTACTGGTCGCAGAGTGAGATAAGGTCCAACGACTTGTTTACTATGTAAGTAAAATATTACATGGACCAAAGGATCGTTACCCCAAATCCAAAAAATAATTTATGCTCTATTAATGGCTTATCATAAACTATAATATTATTTTCAGTCACATAAGATTACAATACCATCATCCTTTGCCTTAAGAAGTATTCTTCATAATCAAGAGGCAACTAGTCGTATTGCTATATGGGCGGTAGAACTTGGATCATTTGATATCCATTTCACTGCTTGGACAATAATTAAGTCTCGAACTTTTGGCAGATTTTAGCGCTGAATGGTCTAATTGTGAACCTGTGGAACATAATAATTCAATTCAAACGACCACCGGACTTTGTACTTTGAAGGTTCTAGAGAGATTAAAGGCTCAAGGGTTAGCATAGTGCTAGTCATGCTACAAGGTGACTAGTTACAATACATAATCCACATACAATTCCCTGCTACGAATAATATGGCAAAGAACGAAAGCTTCTAGGAAGGCTTTGAGCAGCCGAATCTCTTGGTGTCCGTTGAGTTTCAGCGAAAGAAGATTCACAATTGGTCGTAAACTAGGTTAATAAGGAATATCATTGTTTTGATGAGACAATGACTCGCTACCTGGATGAATCGAGGAAATTGGAAAGACACTTTAGTGGTTTCGAAGTCCAATACAACCCACAAAAAGGTAATACTTTAGCAGACCAATTGTCAAAATTGGGTCTCTCACGATCACCTGTTCCAACAAGTATTCCTTGAATATTTATCTAAACCCTATATAGTTACATCTACTAAGGTACAACCAACCGCTTCAAAGGTTGTCATACTTGAGCATGACACAGGTTGGATTCAACCATTGAAAACCTATCTAGTGCATGAGACAGTGCCAAAGGATGCGCATGGTAAAGACATCAGTTCGAAAGGAGCAAATGTACAAACTAGTTGACAACGACCTGTACAAAAAAAGGAGCACATAGTATTCTAATACGTTGTATATCCCAAGGCGATGGGAAAAATTACTTGATGAAATACATGGGGGCCTATTTGGAGCACATGCTTCATTTAGAAAACTGGTCAGTAAAACATTCTAACAAGGTTATTATCGGCCCACTACTCTACAATACGCAATGCATTTTATAAAGATCTGTGAGCAATGTCAATTTCATGCACGCCAGGTACACCAACCAACCAATCGATTACAGATAAGACCATTGTCATGGACATTTTCGACATAGAGAATTGATATAGTTGGATCTTTACCTAGGGCAATTAATGGGTACAATTTTCTATTTGTGGCTATCGATACATTTACTAAAATGGATCGAAGATGAACCAGTAACTACAATTATTGTGTTAGAGGCAAAACGTTATTATGAAAAATGTAGTAACTCGTTTTGGAATACCCAGTCAACTTATTATTGCTAATGGATCAAATTTTTTAGAGGTCTATTTCAAGATTTCTATTATGCACAAAGATTTGTTTCGCTTCTGTTGCTCATCCATAGAGCAATAGAGCAGTTGAAGGTGCTAATGGTCAAATCATGGAAGCATGAATAAAAGAGTCTTTGATAAACTCAAAGTACGCTCGGGGCATGGCTAGATGAACTCTACTCGATACTCTGGGCCCTACACACTACGACTAGTAGAGCTACAGGTGCAACACCTTTTCAACTATTCTACTGGCGGAAGCCGTGTTACCTAATGAAATTCATTTAGGATCAAGATGGGTCAACCTCTATGATAAATCCAATCAAGATGAGCAACACAGATGACATCAACCTTTTTGACGAAAAACACTATCGAGCACTTATCAGGTTGGCAGCCTATCTACTATGGTTGTGTTGTTACTACAATATAAGGGTTTAGCCATGAACACTTAATGTGGGTGACTTGATTCTAAGAAGAATTTAGAATCAATCCAATTTGAACAAATTATCCCCCAAATGGGAAGGTTCTTTTACTGTAGTTTCTATAACTCGACCTAGTTCCATTCTACTTGCTATGGAAATAGGAAAATACTTTCCACCACTTGGAATATTGAACACATTCCCAAATACTATGTGTAACAAACTCTTTGTCATTAATAAAGTTTATGTTTATATTCATTATTTCTTATTGAAATCTTTTTATTTAAGTTTTGTGGTTGCATATTTTGCTTATCCTTTGTAATAAAGGCTGGTCTACATGACTTCCGATCACAGTTTTCTAACATGTACAAAGTTACTAGTTGGGCTTTAAGATAACTTATAATAGAGACTTTTCTTATAAGTCAGTACTTATTGCATAAAAACTCATTAGATTGACTTTACCTTAAGTCTGCTACTAGTTAATATTAAGTATAATGTAAATGTTATATTGGTCATACAGCCTTACTTATTTTGCACTCTTTTAGACTAAGTAATAAGTTAATCATTGCACTAGTCAACAAATCACAGTCGGGAGGCTAGTATCATACTGAACATAGTATACATAACAAAAGAGCAAATACAAGAATCATATAACAAAGATATTTGCATCATTACAATAATGATCAAGCCAGCAGTTTACTTAAACTAAAAATGTTACATTCTTCACATATTCCATTACCAGAGTAGCTAATGCCTCTCTATTCTACAAAGTTCAAGTGCGGATTAGAAATTAATCTCTCTAAGTCTACTGCATGCTTGTAAAAATGCTCCAATTTGATGAATAAGGTGTCAACATGGGTGGCAACAACAGACTGGAGAGAGGTCTTCACGGATTGGGCCATCTTTTAGGATGTGGCTGACAATATGATTTATCTGATATTCTATGCGATCGACCAATCTATCAGTAGATGGATCATTCTTTGCAAGTACGACCTCGGCACACTTTATATCCAAACAATGTTTTTAGCTGTTTGTAAATAAAACTTAGAGCAAAGAGTTTGTATTTGTTGGCGCTTCTTAATTGTTTCTATGAGGGATTTCTTCTCTTCTTCTAACTTTTTGATTTACCTCATAGAGTTTATATCGTAGCTTGTTTATCTTTTTTTTCTCCCACATCTCTTTTCGAGTGGAATATCTTGACTCTCTAAGTTGCTTTTGTAAATATAAAAAAAATAAAGGAACAAATAATTATAAACTATTCATAATTAAAATGTAGACAAAGTTGTTAGGATAGAAGTTTTACCTTATGTTTCTGCCATATACTTCCAAAGAAGTATGTCATATTCTTGAATAAGCTTTTCATATGTTTGATCACACTCCTTAAGGTCGAAAAAATATTTTGATTTAGCTCTTGTAGGCGTTCATGTTCGGCGACAACCTCCTTGAGACTATCATCCTTTATTTTAAGACATTCTTGTGCTTGAACAAGTTGGAACTTGTTATCTTTGGCAATATTGCTCATATACATCAACCTATTTTCATATCCTTGAATTACCCGTCCAGATGGTTCAAATTGTTGAACTAAAGTTTTTTTATAATTCTTCAATTTTACAATTCCATCATTCTTAGATGCATCTGTTTTCCCAATTAGTCATATAAGCTCTAACTATACCAAGCATTTTGGTTATATTATGTAAATACGATAATAATGATTAGAATAATTTATTATCGAGTTAAAATGGAAAAAGGCTTAGGTCAAGAGGTTGTTACCTTGTTATTCAAATCTATAAGCGTGTTCTCCAATTCACTATATCTTGCTTCACCTGGTATAGCATGTTGATAGACTCTTGCCTCTGTAGAACTGTTTGTAGCATTTGACTCAGAGTGGTCTCCATAGCACCAGGGCACCAATTTCACAGATATGAGTCATTGTTGGAGAAGGGATATTTTTCTATTTCAAGAGCCAAGATAAGAATTTAAAGAACAATTCCTGAATCATAATGAATTGAAAGGTAAAGCGCCATCTGGTATAGCATGTTGGTCGACTCTTGCCTCTGTATAACTGGTCATACCATTTGGCTCAGAGGGTGGTCTACATACCACCAGGGCACTAGTTTCAGAGGTATGAGTCATTCTTGGAGAAGGAACATTTTCCTATCTTAAGAGCCAAGATAAGAATTTAAAAAAGCAATTCCTCAATCATAACGAATTGAAAGGTAAAGAAGACTTACTTGATTAGTTGGTCCAGAAGTGTAATCTTAACCAATGTTCAAGTCGGGAGCAACTTCAACCCTCTCTTCAATGAAAGGCATAACTTCAGTGGTCGGAACGTGCTCGACGACCATGTCCATTGTGGCATGTCTTATCTTTTTCCTAGGGGTTGGAGTCTGCCCGACCATTTCTTCTACAACAGCAGAGGCATGTTTGGCTTCTAGTTCTACAAGAACCGACTTTGGGGAGGTTGAAGCACCTTCGACCACCTCTTCGATCACAGGAATTACTGCCTCTTTTGCACTGGTCGGAGCATCCCTAACCACTTCCTTTGTCACAGTTGCACCCAATGTAACCTCCTCCTAACTGGTCGAAGCCAATTTGACTAGAGGATTAGGAAATGGCTACTCTTTGATTTCCTTTCCTTGAGCTTCAACGGGATGAGGAAAAATGGTCAGGGGGCTAAAGAAAAAAATTGTCTAAGTAAACAATTAAAAAAAATCAAACAAAGGAAGAGTTAAGTTTGACAAACTTACTTGAAACAGAGACCAATTTCAGTTTCAAAAGAGACCAAAGCATCGTGGCAACTAGCGTATACCTACCTCCACTTAATTGGTCTTCAGAAACACCCAAACTGGGACTGCTAATCCTATGCTTTCTCACTTTAATTAGAGGAGTCTCCTCTTTGTCAATATCATCACTCTCACCCCAAACATATGGGAATGCAAGGAGGTGAGGATGATATGGCTCTACATATCTACTCTGGTATTTTCTTTTGCGCACTTAGATTGTCATTGTAGCCTTGGTGACCTCTATAGCCTTGACAACCTTTGCTAGCTTTTCCTGTGCTTGAGGTCGGTCATGAATGTGTTTTGATCAAATGATAGGAGGAGTGTTGGTCATGGCTATGGCCTCCTGGGAGCTAGCCGATACAACACTGGTTGGTGCAATGCTGATCGGCACCACAACAATTGGAGCACTAGTAGAAACTGCTGTTGCCCTAGTCCTGATCATCCCCTGATGACCAAGACCTTTGAACTCCTAGTTGCAGTGGTCTTTGACTTCTTAGTTGGTAGGGGTTGGTTGGTAGACCTAGCCTAGTCACCACCCCTCTTTCTATCGTGCATCAAAAAAAGTTTTTATCAATTACAATCTTAGCAAAGAATTCAAGATTAAGTATGTATTTTCACATACCTATATTTTTTCATTAATGAACTATGCAGAGGCTCCGATCAGGCTAGAGGGCTAGTCGTCAAAGGAAATTGGCTCTAAGCCATCCTTCACATTCTTCAAAATAGCAGAAGTGCCCCCCTCGACTTCTTTTGACAATATTAAAGCAAAAATACAAATAAATATAGTAATGTACATACTACTAAATAAAGCATTGCTTTAAGGATTTTGGAGAGTAAAAAAATACCTTTAGGACCATCTTTGGTCAAGTCATTATCCCCTTCAAGCATCCATGCATAGCAGACTCTTTTCTTCAGGGGGTTAATTCTGTGCTAGAGAAAATCATGGATAATCCTCTGACCAGTTAGCCCAATAGCCACGAGATAGACAACTACATCTATCCGTCTCTTCTCTTTGGCTATAAACTCTAGAGAAGCCTTCTCATTCTTCACATCTTGGGCCGACCACAATAGAGGAGGACCTCTAGTATACTTCAAACTGATACCTCCATGGATTTTGGAGTAGAACCATTCCTTCCAAAAATCATACCATGTATCTTTGATCGGAAGGAGAGGATATTTCATGGCCATGTGATCTTGGTGTTTGAAGTACATACTACCACAATTCCCCGTACTTCTATTGTTGTGGGTGAATTGATAGAAAGGCATAAAAGACGAATGGAAGGAGGAATACCAATGACAACTCCTCAAAGATGCCAAAAGACTCTAATGATCAAAATAGAATTTGGCCCAAGGTGGAAAAGTTCTATCCCGAAGTGGTCTAGAACATCTGCTAAGAACTCAGGCAAAAGAAAACCTAATTTCATGGAGGAGGTGAAAAGAATAACCCAATCTTCTTGTGGAATTGGAGTTGCTTCATCGCCACAAGGAGTTCATCTTATCAAGGCCCTAGGTGAAAGGTCTTGATTCTCTAGCTCCTAAATCTTGCTCCCTATGCAAGTTGATTTGCCTAGAATCCCCATGGTCGAGATTGGAGGAAGCTTAGAAAGAGAGTTGGAAATGAAGACTTAAAGAAGAAAAGGCTTGTAGATGAAAACTGCAATGAAGATACGGTAAAAATAAAGCTGTCTTTTTATACCCACTTTTACCCTAAACTATTCACCCACTTATAGCAATCTTCAGATATTGTTACCAAGAAAACATAATCTTTTCTTTCTCCCATATTCTCATTAATAATCGAAATGATTACAAAGGAGAAAATATTCTTGAAATACGATTCAAGGCAAGAAAGCCTTAAGTAAATATTTTATTTTCTTAAGCCTTAGGGGCTACCTGATGAGGATTATTGACCATGTCAGTATTTTACAGTCAAAATCTCTCTAAAAAGTAGGCCAATATTTGGGAACCCACTTAACATAACGGCTTTGTCTACAACCATGGTTCAAAGGAGACCTTATCCCCTTTAATATCAAACTAGTCAAAAGCTAATGACTACGGGTTAAAATCAAAGGATGACTAGTTCTAGGTAGTAATGACTAGTCATATGGTCTTGTAAGCTCTGATCAGGTAAATTGATTAGAAGACATGGCAGTTTTTCCACGTGATTAACTAAGAACAGTTATTGCTACATATGGCATGTTACAACAGTTGGCCACGGAATATGACGGTTGATCAAAGAGCGAGACAGTTTAAGACTTAACGAAAACTCGTGCATAAAGACAAGGGGTGCATGAAGTAGAATTAACAGACACCTCTTAGGCAGTGTTTTGAAAAACGACCGATACGGCCGTTTAGTCGGCTGACTATGCGGATACGGCAACCAAAACGTTTCGTATATATGAATCAGAGGTACATTGATGCCTGAGAACGCATAATCGGACGCATTAGATGGTTAATCGGCCGCATAAATCCGTTTAATTGCACCAAGTCAGCCCAATAGTCAAGTAGCCCATGGCTTCAATCGGCCCAACAACAGCCCAAAGGACACCCTGTATATTCCATTTTTGTCAGTGTACTTCAGTGAGTTTATACTAAACTTTGTAGCATCTTTCTGTTAAATTAATTAAATTAGTAATTTTTCCTTTGCTAATTTTGTTTAGACCCAAACTAAGAAAAGGAACAAGTTAGATGTTCGAAGGCTAAATGATATTATATCTGTGCAATTCAATTTAAGAATGAAGAATAAAAAAATTCAGGAAAGAAATGAGACCCTATAATGGAAACATGGTGACATTCCTAATGCACAAGATTGGCTCTAAGTTGGAGCTGCAGGGTTACCAAGTGACAGCGACGGAACTAGAAAATTTTTTACGGGGTATACACTTTACATGTATAACTCTATAGTCTTGTATATCGAAGAGTAGTACATGTATAATGATAGTTATATTAGTAGAATGCATTTAAGTATCTCTTAGACTAGCGTAATCATCAAATACATATATATATGAGCTTGAACGCTAAATTATATGTATAATTCCGATTAATCGCTCGTATTCCAATTAATCGTTTGGCGGTACCCTGTCCATCCGACTACCATATTCCTTTTTTCACAACACTGCTCTTAGGTGGGTATAAATAGGGTGGTTTACATGTCCCAAAACACAGAATTTGACTATGATCTTATTCTTGTTACACTCTTTCCCTAACAATAAAATCTCTACTTCATCATCGTGCTTTATATTTTATTTTTCATAACTTTGATAGGGGATTCTGATTCCCGTTCATTGATAATCAGTACAACATGCATGCCAAGGTCCTGCACATTAATTCCACCAAATTTTGTCAAAATTCTCCAAATACTTGTACGGTTCACAGAGCATTACACTCATGACGCATATGTGAATCTATACCCCTTTATAATGCACCTAAGCAATTTTTTCTACGTCCACCCTAAATAATGCACCTCATTAGAGATGGCCCAATGTTCGTGCACCCAGTAAAACGTCCCCAGAAACTTGCATTCATCAAAATGAACGTCTCAGATCTTTCCTCAGTTTTACTCATCCACATCCGATGGCCATTATTTAGTGTGTCTAATCATCCTGTGGCCCACAAATGCACCTCCCCACCTACATATTTGGAAGGAGAGCGAATCAAACAAGGAAATAAATAAGGAGGATCCGCATGCAAGGAAACCAGACTTAAATTTTTTACTAGCCAAAATTGTACGTACTACATATTTAGAAGTAGGGTGAATCAAACAAGGAAATAAACAGGGAGGATCCACATGCAAGGAAACAAGACTTGAATTTTTTATTGTCCTGGCATTGTGATCGTATTTTTTTTCCGAATATGACCCTTCTCGAGACTTTTTTACGGATCTAGCCCCATAAAGCCTAATTTCAGCGCACGGAGAGCGTTGAATTTTTGTTTTTATTTTTTATCTAAGGAACAAATTGTCCGTGAGTGCTGCTTAATTTTTTTCAATTTTTTCTCGCGGAACCAGCGGCCGGCGAGCACTGTTTAAATTTTATCTTTTTTTCCTTGCGAATCCAGCGGTTGGCGAGCGCAGTTTATTTTTTTTATATTTTTTCAAAATCATCCCGTGGCCCACAATGCACCTTCCTCACCTCCAAAGATCAACAAGGAAAAGGAAACAAACGTCTTGGAATCAAGGAAAAGGAAACAAACGTCCCGAAAAGGAAAGGACCATACATTACGTCTTTGGGAAAAGGAAACCGGGAGATGGGGCAGCGCGGCCGGGAGAACGCAGGTCTGCAATGGCTCCACGGTCGTCATCGGTGGCTTTGCCGACGCGGCGAGGTTGTTGGTCAGCGACCTCGCGGTCGCCGTGCCTCGGCAAATTTATAATTTAAATTTTTTTGAAAATAATTTTATGAAGTACAAAATAATCGAAAGTTTTTTGAGAATTTTTCTAGAATTTTTTAACCTAATGTGCTATCTTTTCAAAAATCCTTCTATATTTAAAAAAATGGTAGCTTCTTCTAGCTGCAGCCTAGACCAGAGAAGCTTCTTCTCTTCCTCCCTTCATTAAAGCAAGAAAGAAGCTCCAAAGCTCCATCAATCCCGCACCAAATCTCCTTTTTCCATCTATGGTGTTAATTTCCCAAATTTCGTGCTCCATTGCCAAAATTTCCTCCCAATCTGATTTGATCCCAAATTATGGTTTCCATAAATATGCTTGTTTCGGGGCTATAAAAGCCGACGAGCTCTCCTCCACCCCATCGCATTGCGTAAATCCCCAAGTGCACCCTCTTGTAAAGATCGTCGGATTTTGGAGATAACCCAAGCCATCACCGTCATCTTTCCCGGCGAAATTCACCGCAACCGTGACTCCTCTCCCACAGACGCCGGTGCCGGCGATCTCGCCGCACCAATCTTGACCCATCATGACCGCCGCCACCCCGGCCTTCCTCCCTTTGCGCCAAGCCCGAGAGCACGCTGTGCTCTCTGTGGAAGCTGCAAAAAAAAAATCTAAAATCAGGAAATTCTTTTTTCTTTCTCTTTCTTGATTTAAAATCTTTTGGGAGCCCGTCTTCGCCCATTCGACCTCTATTTAGTTTCGTTTTTCTTTCTAAATTCATTTAAAATTCTAGATTTATCTTTTATTATTAAGTGTTGTATTCATACTTATCTTCTCATTTAATTGATAAGCGGGGTACTGCCGTTGTAGCGTTAGCACGAGCACTATACTAGTGCATAACAATTAGATTGCATTGGATGAGTCGTTCATGTACGCGCTGAGGGCTCGGCTTACAACTAACCCAGCTGCATTCTTCATGGGCCGAAAGACCATGTTGGCGGTGTAACTGCCCATAAAATGCACCTAGGAGTCTAGGACCATGCCATGCTTATGGCAGTTACAGTTTTGGATGTCACAAATGCACTGTCTACTATGCCGGGATTGAACTACCCATCCGTCAATACACGCCTGGATCAAAAAAAATTAGAGTAGTTATTAAGCTCCTAATCTCTAAGCACCGTGTACATTGGCCCCCTCCAATGAAACTCCGTATTTTTGGCTTTTATTGAATTTATATTGTTATTTATGAATTTTGAGAATTATTGGAATTTTCTAGAATTTATTTGGAATTTAAATAATGTTTTTCAATTAAGACTATAGCAAGTTATATTTAAATCTATGCAAATTTTAAATAATTTTTTGTCAAAAATATTTTATTTGAGTTCCAAATGTTTCAAAATATTTTTTAGATTTTTTTTTGATATTTTTGCTATCTATTTGGCTTTGTTTTAATTTCTAGAATTGATTTAATTGAGAATGTTTGAAAAAAAATATTTGAATAGTGTTTGGGCCGAAACTCTAGCAAGCCTAGCCCATTTTTTGTGATAGGCCCGGTCCAACCCACCCGCAGCCCGTCTTCTTGCAAACACTACAATCTGGACTGTTGGATCTTGATCGACGGTTAAGATTAGCTTGGGAACCTTAAGCGATGTGTGGCCATTGGATTGAGCTAGCATGGACGGTTGAGATCTCACCACGTTCGGTGCATCGGAGACCGCTTGATTTGTGACACGTGTGCGGCTTGGATTTCATCTTTCCCATGTTGCCACCGCTGTGTTCGAGAAGGACTCCACCGCCATGTGGAGCTAGGGCTCCGATTCTAGCGCGATTCTTGGGGCTATAAGAGGGGTGGATGGTCTTCTGAGGTTAGCCATGAGCTTGAGCATCTTTCTATTATATCTCCTTGAGGAGGAATAACTCACCGAAGATCCCAAAGTCCCGCTGGCCGTTGAAGTCCATTGATCTCCGTCGTTAAGCTGTCTTCGCCATAGCCGAGGCTTGATCCGAGTTCTTCACGGTTGCACTCTCAGATCCATCATGTTGCATCACTGGAGGGGACCTAGATCATCGTCGGCCTCGTCATCTTCTTGAGCTCTGGTGAGATCCATCGCCGTCGAGTTCACCGGATTTCGTCCCCTCGGGTTTTTCACTTGGATTTGACATGGCTAGTTTGTCAGCATTGTGTCACCGCCATGTGTGCGCCACCTTAGTGTCTCCGTGCATGTGTGGTAGACAAATTGACGCTCAGCCAGTCGCCACATCAGCAATCCGTGGCGCTCATGTTAGTGACCATGGTGCTATGAACCGAGTTCATGTTGGATTAGGGATTTCCATGGACCCGGTCCATAGACCATGGGGTCCACCTGTCAGCGAAATAAGATTTTCCAGGATTATTTTTTTATTCAAGAAAAACAATGCTACGTTAGTATGACATCATTATTTGGGTTTTCCAGAAGAAAATTAATTTAGAAAACATGAATTAATTCTTTTCTGATTTTCTCTTTTATTTGAATCTTTCGTGAGTGCACTCTTTTTTATACGAGCTCCGATTGAGACGATTTAAGTTTCTAAAAATTTATATCTATTTCATGGTGAATTTTATTAGATTTTTAGAGTTTTTTCTCACTAGTTCTGTATTTTATTTAGTATTCTTTCTCGATTTGCATAGACGTCGAAGTGCCCAGATCGCTCGAGTGTGAAGCGTTGACTCAAGATCAAGCTCAAGACCAAGATGAAGACCTTTTCAAGGCAAATTATGCTTTGATCATGTTGAACACAGTTTTGCAAATGCTATATTGTTTTAAATTACTGCATGATTATTTATCACCCTAGGATGGTTCATTATTAATTGGTTGTTAATAGATGCTAATGTAGGTTGGTTAGATCATAAATAGTGTACTTAGCCACGCACGGGATATTGATATCATTTTTTGAAAGTTCAAATCAATATTGACTAATGGAATATGGAACATGTTTGTGAAAGGGTGTGTCATGTGTTGTTACACAATGATGTTGAGTTGTTGATGTCATATGTTGCAAGATAATCAACTGGGATGGTAAATGATTTAGACTGGAGCATGTGCCAAGGGACTGTGAGCCATGGTAGGCATGTGTGGCATTGGGTTGATATGTTGTTTCATGAGTGAATGTGAAGTGGTTTTTATGAGTGAATTGTTGTAAGTCTTGCCTCGGTCAATTAAAGACTTAACCTTGCAAACCATTGAACTAGCTAATCATGCAACCACATATCTGGTATGACACAGACCTAACTAAGTAAGTTATCGAGTCTTAATATTTGATGCCTCAAGAGGATAACCAAACTGGGTGTGCAGTTATGGAGAATTTGTGTGCAATGGCCTCACATCTGTTCAATGGTATACCCCTTCTATTCTTCTCCTCTATGTGAGGGAAGGAATAGTGAGCTTAGACCTATCGAGAGTGTCAGTGTTAAGACAGAGTCTTCGAAATATTTTGTTATGATCTTCTTAGTCTCATGTCGATGGGTACGTGTTATAGCCGACAATATAAGATTGATCATACCATATGGGTAAAGTGTATAACCTCTGCAGAGTGTAAATCTATTCGGATAACTGTGTCCCCAGTTATGGACAATGTTTAGGAATTTCGATCAATTGTTAGATTTTATAAAATGAAAACTTGGGAAGGGATGTTATGTGCCATTGGAAATATTGAGAATTGTTTAGGGGTGTGTGCCAGTTTATTCTTGAGAAATTTCTGAAAGTTACTTATTACTGTTATTTGTTTTACTGTTATTTCAATCTATTTATTGTATTTAATTGTAACTGCTGCTTTACTGCAAAATAATCATATGAGTCATTCATTTGAAATAAGCCATGCATATAGTTATATTAGACTTGCATTATATGTACAACTTGTTGAGTGCTTTATGTACTCACACTTGCCACCACAAAATCATCAATTCAAGAGGAGTCTACACCAGCTTTAGAGGAGGAGTATCAGGAGGAGACGAATGTCTGAGGTGCAAACCTTGTCAGTTGTCTGTGGCAAATTGATGGGTTATTTACTAAGTTTTCGTTCCGCTGCAGTTTTATTTATTATAGTTTAAGTCCTGGGTGGTATAGTCATGTAAAGTCGACCATAAGGTCAATCTTCTATCTTATATTAAATAAATTAATTCTTTTATTTTGTTTTCACTGTGTAAATTTGTGATATTTATCTATGTTGCCACTGTGTGTACTAGTGTGACCCTAGACTAGTGCGGTATACACAGAGGGTTCCAGATTTGCATGTTTAGGCCTCGACACCAGGCAACATCTAGGTCTCTTTTTTTGTTTTTACCTGCTGATAGTCAACACCAATTTCTGAATTCTTCTCACGTTATAGCTTATAGTTCATCACTTTATTACTCTGTAGCTTAGAATCTTGCATTTTATTGTCCCCAATTTCAATTTATGGAAAGGCATTAACTAGGTATAATTTGCTACAAACAAATTAGACATTCATATATCAAATTAGGGGTGAAAATGGGTCGAATAATATCCGTCCGATTCGGAGTCGGATCCGGACGGGATCAGATTCAGGAAGAAACTGAACTATCCGGTCGGATACAGGATCATATCCGAATAATGTAATTCGAATACAGAATCAATCCAGAGCGGTCAATATCTGAATGATCTAGGACGACAACCGGATATCGAAAATTTACTCCGTTCGAATATCCGGATGACTAGCTTCTTGCTACAAGCTCTCGATCACATTCTCGCATCTTCCTCAATACCCCACTTCACAGTCGGCAGTCGTATCACACCCCTAGTCCCAGATGGCTAGATCTCCATTCGGCTGCTCCAAGCCGCCAATCGCCCCCGGTCGAGTGCCCCCTCGGCCAAGCGCCTCAGCCCCTGGCTACGTCTCTGCCCCCGACATTGGTGCTACTGCTTAGGTACCGGGAACCCATCCGCTCCGCTCTCTCGATTGCATCCGGTTCCTTGGTGTTTGGTTGTGGTTTTGTGTTCTATCCAGTAGTTCTTAGTGGCTGCATTTCTTCCCGGTGTTCGTTGTTTAGTTTCTTAGATGTAACATTTTAGGGTGATTTCGGGATCTTAACCCATGGTGATTTAAAGATCGAGTCCTTCTTGAAGAGAAAAAGATTGGATCTAGAATGAGATAGTGTGCCTGCATTTTTTATTGTGTGGTGGTAGTGTAATTTTGGTCAGATCCGTATAGACAAGAAAGGGCAATCTTGTAACACTGTAGTAGTGATTGCCAAATTCGCATGAACAATCTGTGTGAACAGTTAATTAGGGAGAAGAAACTTGCTTGGCTGTGTGCTGGAGTCATGTGTGAATGATTGCTCATGCATAAGAAACTTTATCGTGTGGAAGGGAAAAGGTGGTAATTATGGCATCCTCTTCAGTGTTTAGGCCAGATGCTTATTAGTGTGTCATGATTAGCCATTATCATTCAGAATTGGCTTCGGTGATCACAAGTTACATAGCTAAGGCTTGCGTTTGTGCTGTATGACTGTAGCTTTTAGATCTATTCTTCGTTTCTTGATTGTTCGGTTGTGTATATAATGATGTGTAATTCTATCATGCAGCTCTGATTGGGGAAGAAAGATGGTTGTATAGGAGTTCATCGTTGATATGAACAAGCCTCTTGTTTTCCAGGTTCCATTCGCACTGTCAATGTTTCTTTGCAATAATTGTTGCAGCAATTGTTCTTGGAAATTCTAGCCTTGCTATGTACATTTCCCATTGCTTTCGGGTTGTGGCATACAATCCTGAGTTTCTGATCACCAGCTCAATTGTTGAAATGTTGAATTGGATTTTCTTAGCAATGCTTGTGGTGGACATTGTTGATTGTTCGGTTCTTAATGCTGAAAGAATATTTTGTAGCTGTAAAATCCTTGATTTTTAACTAAAACTGCTTGGTTGCCTCACAGTGGAAGTAATCTAGTTTTTTGTTGTGTTCTGCATGTTATAGATGAAGGTTGGCCATCTTGAGGAACGTTATCAAGAATGGGTTCACCAACCTATTGTGAGCAAGGAAGGTCCACTCTTTTTCGCAAATGACGTCATGGAGGTAATGCACTCCTCTATATCAATGTTATCAAGGATTTTGGCAATGAGTTAACGCAATCTCAAGTTCTAAGTGATGAGAAAATTGTGTGCATTATTCGTATATGCATGCATTACAAAAGCTCAAGCGCAAGCTCTATATATGCGTGCATTATCCGTATATCTTTATCCGCTTCCGACCCGAATCCGTCACATATCTGTCCTGTATCCGTATCCTGAATTACTCGGATTCGTATCCGTATCCGGCTAGCCCGTATCCGGTTCTGAATCCGAAAAAAAATACGGGTTAGGATATGGGAAGAGTAATATCCGCCCGTATCCGACCCGTTTTCACCCCTATATCAAATGTTGTTTCATGCTTCTTACGACTCTTTTCATATACAAGAAATTGAAGTAGATTTGAGTGATGGACAACAAAAGAAAATGAAAGGAAGGGGTATTACTTTAAAGCAGAACATATATTCAAAGAGTAGTGGGCCTAAAATCAGAATTGGCCTCACTGGATACAGTCAGCCTATTGGTAATGAGAGTAAATAATTTGGTGATTTCGTTGAAACAATGGTGAGAAAGCATATACTAGTATCATGACTGGAGACTTGTTGATTACGTAAACAAGTTTGAAGTGTGGACTAAAGTAAAGGTATTGTAACAGATTATTAGTCATCTTTCTTGTCCTGTTAGGAATCTTTTTGATGAATTACTTCCTTTTCATGTTAAAACAGGCATATTATGACCTGGATGAATCTGCTTTCAATTTTGTTATAGCATCACAACAAAGAAATGGAAGTAATTTAAGGCAGACCTAAAGAGCAAGAACTTCGATGAAACATTGAATGATGAGGAACTTATGGCACAACGTGAAGATAGAGTTATTAAAACTGATTGGAAGTGGCTTATTGATCATTGGAGAACTCCAGAAGCCGAAGTAATACCCACTTTTCTTTGAATTGCTTTAATTTGAATTGCGTTAGCTATTGTAGCTCTAAAGATGAGTTTTGACTTTTCATTTATGTTATTGGCTCGCATGATTAGAGGTAAAGATAATCATGTGAAGCTATCCGTGTTACATTAGGCTGGCAGTAAAAGTTATGCCCGTGTTGGGCATGGGTTGATAAACAAAACTACCCCTTCCAGAAGTGGTTTATTGTAGGACATTTTAGTTACTTCAAAAAATGTTTGTAGGGCGAGAAACAAGGGTACCCTACCCAGAGAGATGAAATCTTTATAAAAACACATACTCGTAAAAATGGAGATCATGTACCAAAAGCAGAACCTAATTGTAAGTTTGTGCACAATACCTGCACATGCAACGTTAGTTAATTAGTAATATATAAACATGTATATATATTCCTTTTTTGTAGAAAGAACTTTAAGAAGTAGCTGCAGGCCACCTAGAATTGAAGGAAAGGAGTATTCAGGATGGTGATTTGTATTCACATGTTTGTGAGAGAAAGAGCCAAGAGGACGTGTTCATGTTTTAGGTTTAGGACCAACTCCTCAAGAAGTGGGCACACTGGTCCTGGAATGCAAAGAAAATGCCAACAAGGCTTCAGATGGAAATGCAAGCTCGTCAACAAGCTGATCAACAGGTTGTAGCTCTAACACAACACAACACTTGGACCATATGCAGCAACAACTGAACCAAATGCAGAAATTGATGTTAACCTCTCAAGGAATGGAAAATGTGGAAACCACTTCGCAGCATGGCTCTAATTCTCGACATGTGGTACAATATGTGCCTACCTCTTTTTGTTGCTATATATAGGAGTAATAATTTCTCTATTGAAATAGTCTGTGGTTTGATGTAGAACATAAGGTTTGATCAAGAACAACATGATCATCATGGTGCAATCAAGTATGCGTATGTCGATAATATGTTAGAAGATGACATGGTTGTCCATAGGCAAGTTGTCGCCCCAAGGGTATTTCCAAGGAACATTGTAGCCACTACAAGGAACTGTGAAATCCCTCATAATGAAGATGAAAGCCTTGTAATCTTCTCATCATGTCATACACATTTCCTATTATTTTAATATTCATTTTTATTCTTGACATTTTCTAAAATGCAATATGTGCTTCGGGTTGGTAGAGATGACATATTATATGCTATTGTGAGATCAGGTATTCCTGTGGCTAAGGTAACAATTATCTCAACTAACCCAACCACCATGGTAGGAGGTATTACTCTTAGATAGGAGTATTATGAAGTTGTTGTGAATGTCATGCTAAAAATGGATGTTGTTCTGCCTCGTCCATATGTTGGTATGGAAATTACGGTGATGTTCACATGATGTACATTGCGCAGCCATGCAAGAAAGTAATAACCTAGACTGCACATTATTTACATTAAATTTTAATGATTGAGTATGAGTTACTAACTAATGATAATGTTTGTAAATGAACCAAGCAAGAAGCCATCTTAGTCCCAAAGTGCAGGTATATAAATATGAACTTTTTTTAAAACATTCATACATGACCCGTACAAGTAGATGGAAGCTCTACACTGAGAATGATATAATTGGTAGTCCTATTCATATGAGATCTGATCAGAATTTTCAACTGTAACGTTATCTTGCAAGTTAGAAGTGAAAAACACTACTACAATGACATTCTCTTAGTTTTCACAGATGACTTAATTTAACTCCTGTATAGGTAAAGGCAATTATTTTATTCATTCTTCGTTGTCCTTGTATTGTCACTACTACAAAAAACCCCTTTCTTGCCGCCCTATCACTGCTGGTTCAGCTAGAACTGGCAGTGATAACACTATCACTGCCGGTTCATAAGCTAGACCAGTACAAATGCTCAACCGAAGAAGAACCGGCAGTGATAGTAACTTATCACTGCCGGTTCAAAAAAACCCGGTAGTGATTCTATTACTACCGGCTCTTCTTAAGAACTGGCAGTGATAAGTTATTATCACTGCCGGTTCATAAGAAAAACCGGTAGTGATAATGGAGGAAGTATCACTGTCGGTTCGGTTTACGAACCGGCAGTGATAATATTTTTTGAAAAATCATAACTTTTTCATACGGAGTCGGATGGAGATAAAATTTATATGACAATTGTAGCTCTCGATGAAATCTACAACTTTGTAGTTGACAACTTTTTTATTTGAAGTCATTTAGATGCCCAAATAATCGTTGAAACTTTTGGATATGAAGGGATAAAAGGAAAATATATCTTATAGTAGTTGAGAAGTGTGTGTTAGGTGAGATGGTAAGGGGAGTTCGCGCGGAGCAGCAGGTCACAAGTTCGACTCCTAGCAACCGCACGCGCCCGTATTTCGCGTGAAAATCGCATGACTTGTGACTTGTGAAAATCGGGTGGTCCAGGTGCAAATAATTTTTTTTATTTTACCGAGTGATTTTTGGATTTACGAACCGGCAGTGATACAGACTATCACTGCCGGTTCGCATACAAACCGGTAGTGATATCGGTATCACTGCCGGTTCTAGAACCATCAGTGATTGTCGGACTATCACTGCCGACCAATCACTACCGGTTCCATATCTGACAGGAATGAGGACTTGGAACCGGCAGTGATCACGTTTTCTGTAGTAGTGTGTGTCATTGTATGTATCTTCAAGTCATCAAGGAATGTGTGATTAAACTACATGTTGAACATATATTTGTGAGAAATAGGATTTTTTTAAGCTTTTTTGGACTATGTCACTATACTATGTCCATTAACTCAAGCGAAAAGAAAGCTCATTGTTGTTGTTATCACTATTCTTGACAAACTTGCTGAGTTTGTAATTTTGATTACCAAGTAGGCAGCACGACGCGTGTGACCGTGCGTAGTAAATACAGGGTGGTCTAGGTGCAAATAATTTTTTTATTTTACCGAGTGATTTTTGGATTTACGAACCGGAGGTGATACAGACTATCACTGCCGGTTCGCATACAAACCGGCAGTGATATCGGTATCACTGCCGTTCTAGAACCGACAGTGATAGTCAGACTATCACTGTCGACCAATCACTGCCGGTTCCATATTCGGCAGTAATGAGGATTTGAAACCGGTAGTGATCACGTTTTCTGTAGTAGTGTGTGTCATTGTATGTATCTTCAAGTCATCAAGGAATGTGTGATTAAACTACATGTTGAACATATATTTGTGAGAAATAGGATATTTTAAGCTTTTTTGGGCTATGTCACTGTACTCTGTCCATTAACTCAAGTGAAAAGAAAGCTCATTGTTGTTGTTATCACTATTCTTGACAAACTTGTTGAGTTTGTAATTTTGATCGCCAAGTAGGCAGCACATGTTGTAATCATACAAGTTGTATGTGGGTAGTTAGTTGCCATGGAGTGTAATCTACTAGCTAGTGTAGCAAAGCTGTTGTTTGTAGGTGTCTATGCTATCAAATTGCTATTTTCTGTATAAATTTGTATGTCCATGGAGTTTGAAAATGTACATACAATCCAATTATCTTTCCTTATATCAATGTGCTTCCAACCACTAAAGTATTCTTTTTATAGGCAAAATTGAAAGGACCTAGCAAGTTTAGTGTTCACGCCATGCTTATGGACATCGTAGTTCTTAACCTTTAGTTTGTGCAAGACAACTCAATAATTTGCTTATGTTCAGAACAACCAGTGGGATGTATGCTAAGTGATCATTTTGTGTACATGTAACCTGATGTGCATGGTCTATAGAGTTTGAAAATGTACATACAATTAATCCAATTATCTTTCCTTCGTCAATGTGCTCCCAACCATTAGAGTATTCTTTTTGCAGGCAAAATTGAAAGGACCTAGCAAGTTTAGTGTTCACGCCATGCTTATGGACATCGTACTTCTTAACCTTTAGTTTGTGCAAGACAACTCAATAATTTTCTTTTGCTCAGAACAATCAGTTGGATGTATACTAAGTGATCATTTTTTGTACATATAACCTGTGTGGGTGGAAAATTGGCCCTAGCTTTGGAGATCCAGCAGGATTATATTTGTGAGGGAACCTGATTTGGCAAAGTGGAAGACATTGATCCTAATTTGGTTAGTTGATAGGAACTTTGATCTTTTAGACAAGTGTTATTCACTATATATTGGAGCTATATGTGTTCATGTTTTATGAACTTTGAGCTATGTTGAATGAATGAGTGAATTACTAGCTAGTTCAGTGTAACATTATGGATTATGTGATGTGTCGTAAATGTGGAATTAATTATGAACTAATTGTTATTCATGTCAATCATTGACAGTTAATCTGTCGAACTACTTTGCGATTTTGGAATCATAACAAAGCATCGCACTAGACAGTCTGTCGGCAAATATTATTCTTCCTGACAAACTATCAATCGGCAATTCTAGTATCTGCCAACAAAAATATGTCTGTCTATCAGCTGATCTTCCATTAATGTGGTTAGACTGTCTTGTCGGTATAAATTTATCTGCCAGCAAAGGTCTTTACCGATAGAACTTTACCCGACTAACTCTATCTATCGGCAAAAACTTGTGCCGACAGATACAGTGTCGCCATACCTAGCCTTTGCCGATAGATGATCTGTCAATGCTATTGGGTCATGGTGTAGTTATAGTAAAAATGTGTCAAGATCTACTTTCTCTCTGGTTTCTTTTTATATATTTCTTCATGCTTCAGTTCTTGTTTAGTCGTGAAGAGAGAAAACAATGGGTTGCGCTTTTAAGACAGTTGTTTCAAAACTTTTGTTTGCATGCATGGTAATCTGCATTGAGGGGAACTAGCGTCGAAGTTCAGTAATGAGAAATTATTAACTTTTTCGATTTGCCTGGTAGTCATAGAGCCAAATTCAAATTAATAGACGTGTAACCTTTTGTGTTGCCAAACATATGTGGGTACTGATTAGTTGTTCAGACACCGTGATATGTTGAAGCTAGGTACAGGCAGGTAACTTTCTTTTGTATTGCCCAACATACATATATTATTATGCGTTGTTATCGATGCTACGTTAGAGCCTAGATATATTGTTATGTCAAGATTTCTTATGTGATTATCATCTACTTGGCCCCCCTATGCTCAAATCCTGTCTCCGCCCTTGCCTGGCTGATTCCAATTAAGCCAATGTCTGCCTTGGAAATGATCGTAATACGAAGATATATAGTATTACTGAGTGCACGCTGTTAGTCACTTGTTGCGTACATTAATTTCTGCCAAGGCATCTGTTTGCACCAAAATTTGGCAAGTATGGTCAAAATCGGTAAGATAAAGCAACATATAGTAACCAACGGACGATTTGGAAAGATTTGAAGATATTTGATAACGGTAAAGATATTGAAGAAACCGGATTAAGGCCAATACGGATCATGCTTTGTAACGTGTTGTAATAGGACACGATCGGCCGACGGATATAAAATGAGGATAAGGGCGAGCCGCAAAAACACACATAATCAAATCTACAAATTTACTTAGTTCCCTTTTCCTGTCAACTAGGAGTAGTTCTTGTAATTTAGTCTTTGTAATTCGATCTTGATCAATAAAGTTGTGCATCGTCGATTGTTGATCTCCTTCTATTATGCCCCAGGTTCGCTTTATTCTGATTTTGTTGTGCATCGCCTTCTTCAGAATCGATCTACCTTTATCCTCTGATTAGTCTTAATCGGCTGATTAGACTTACCCGTTTATCTTGGTTTAATCGGCTTTGAGCTTATTGAATTTAAGCCGATTGATCTTCACAATCGGCTTTAAGTGAATTTCATATTTTTACCTTGTCGATTACAGGTCAAATCGACTCGTACGCTCTGAACCAGGTGTTCGTCTAGTGTGCTGTTGCCAGAAACCCTACTTCAAGTTTTTGACGACAACACACTCTTGGCACGCCCCGTGGGACAACCATGTCTTCATCAGGGAAGTCGATTCCACCATCCGATCTCAATGCTGAAGCTATAATCGTCCCGACGATGGACGATTTAACGCCGGAACAACGTAGAGAAATCAAAGATCGGAAAACCGCTCTTGAAGAGATGATGCTGAATTGTTATCAGAAAACTCGACGTGGCGTCACTCAAAAGTCCGCTTTGCCGACGGTCAATGCCCTGGGGGATGCAGGCGTTACATAAGGACCGGTAAGTCGATATCTGCCAGCTCAAGCCGAGTTATCGGCTATGATTAATCAATCTGTACATCATGATCTGATAAACCAGTCATTGGCTCTTGTCACAACCCTTAAGCCGATGATTGCAAATAGCGTTAAAACTATCGCCCAGGAGTTGGCCTCGTCCGGGAGTCTCCTTGACCCGATACAAGCTCTGCCAAGTTACCCTATCTTTTCAATAGCACAAAACACACAGAGCGCATTAGCCGATCCTAAACCATCGGCTATAACCTCACCCCCCAACTATGATGCACACTCAACCCACTATTATACTGCCTAGAGATCCTCGGTCGAGTGGATTAACTCATTACCAGGCTTACACCGATGCTGCTAAGATAGATGCATCGGTGAATCTACCGCCGTCAGCTTCATTCTACGCTTTTCCACAATGGTTCCACAACCGATTGAATTTGACAGATACCTGCAACGTCATGAACCTGTCCTGCCTAGGAACCCGGTTCCGCACAGGGTAGTGACCTATTCAAAACATTTTGTACCATTACCAGAATCACAAACTAGAAACAATAGGTATGACCAGTACACTCATCTGCCATCGGCCCAACCTAATCGGCAACCCGAGTTTGCACTCGAAGGGCAGAATGCCAATTATGACCAACATTATCAAGGACCTACTGTTCCAGTGGCCGATAATGTGAATTGGGCCGATCAAATTTCTACTATATTAAGGGATCAATTCGGCATACAGCTGAAAGGGAAAGTTATCAGCTATAGAAAGCCGTATCCTGATTACATAGATCGTATGCCTTATCCTCACAATTTCAAAGTCCCAGATTTTGCAAAATTCTCTGGTGACGACTCGATTACAACATTAGAACACGTCGAACGCTTTATCGCACAATGCGCGGCGACTCGATCCACGGTGAAAATCAGATTGTTCCCATTATCATTATCAGGAGCAGCTTTTACTTGGTTTACTTGTCTGTCTTCAAATTCGGTTCACTTATGGAACGATTTGGAAAGCTGATTCCATGAATACTTTTTCTCAGGTAATTTAGAACTCAGGATCTCCGATCTAAGCTCGTTACACGTAAATTTGGAGAATCGTGGCGATTATATTAAAAGATTTAGAGAGATCAGAAATCGGTGTTTTAGTGTCACGTTACCCGATAACTAACTTGCTGATTTGGCTTTCCAAGGGTTAATTCCACCATTCAGAGAAAAGTTTGGAGGACAGGAGTTCACCGATCTAAATCATCTGCTTCATCGTGTGTCGACTCAAGAGAACCGGTTCCCGGATAATAGGGCATTCAAGGATAGGTTCAAAACAAATGGTAATAATAAGGAAAAGGATAAAGCCAAAGTTAATATTGTCGACTATTATCCTAGCGAATCTTCAGAAGACGATGAAGCAGAGATAAACATAGCAGAATGGATAAAAGGGTCTAAAAAATCCTTAGTCTGTTCCTGGCTTAAGTCGACTAGAAATAAGTCAAAAAATAAATACGCTTTTGATGTCTCCAAGTGTGATCGTATTTTTGATTTATTGTTACAAGAAAAAATAATACGGTTGTCCGAAGGACACGTTATACCATCGACTGATGAGATCAAGAAACGCAGGTATTGCAGGTTGGCCGATGGTATAAGGCGAAAAAATAACCGTCAAAATAGCCATCAAGAAGGCCGGGACCGACATTTTTTTAGTTGATGGAGAAGTATGAAAGAATGAATAATCGGCCGCGATATTCTCCTTGTCGGTCAGACAATCTGTATCAAACTGAGAACGTAGAGAGAGCGCATCGGAGGTGCCCTTGTTGACAATTTTGTTGGGAGAGGGGAGTAGCATTACCGTCTCCATATACATGCCCCATGGAGCATTATCCCCAAGACAATTGGCCTAGCCGATTGGCCAAAGATAGGTTGTCTGGGTCGATACAAGATCGTCCCAATAAAAGTTAAAGAATAGCGGTTCACGAAAAAATTTCGAACCAAATCAGGTGCCGAACCAGGTTAAGGCACAAGGGTCCAGTTCTGATTGGGAAGATTTGGCTGGCAAAATACGTAAGCCAATGGAGCCCAAACCTAGGTGGTGTCCACCTGGCCTTAGCCGATCACAGCGTAAACGGTTGCAAAGGCTAAGGACTCAGGAGATCAGAAAAGCCGATGCAGAGAAACAGAGGGACCAAACCTTCAATGAACTTCGGCCGATCAAAGTTACTAAGAGAGAATGGAGGAAGAAAGAATAGGTTGAAGAAGATTTTGATTCAGCCGATGACTTGGACTCTCCCATGATTAGGGATGATACACCTCCGATGGACATCAACATGGTATTTACATTGCCAGCCGAGTTCAAAATTAAAACTGAATCGGCCAAAGAATCTTTTGCTCAGTATTGTTTAGGTGCCCAAAACGCTATCTTTGAAAAACCTCGAGATGATCTTCGACATCTAAAGCCATTATATTTGAAAGATTATATAAATGGCAAGCCGATATCAAGGATGCTGGTGGATGGGGGAGCTACCGTCAATCTGATGTCATACACCACCTGCAAAAAATTGGGTAAGTCCGACGAAGACTTAATCAAGACTAATATGGTTTTGAATGACTTCACAGGCGATCCCACGGAAGCCAAAGGCGTCATGGTCACAGAGTTGACTGTTGGCAGTAAAACTTTGCCGACCGCATTTTTTGTCATTGACGCCAAAGGTAATTACAGTGTGCTGCTTGGTCGAGATTGAATTCATGCCAATTGCTGCATTCCGTCGACCATGCATCAGGCGCTTGTTCAGTGGAATGGAGGTGAAGTTGAGGTTGTCGCAGCCGACACGTCGGCTCATATCGCTATGGCCAGTTCAGATGCGAATTGGCAACACGAAGAGGCTGGATGTATATCAGGAAAAACACTGGATGATTGTGACTTCATTTGCATAAGTAAGACAGGACTTATGCCGATCAGTGTCAAGCCAGGCACGTTTGATCGAGCAAATGAGGTATTACGCCGATGGGGACAAGAAAAATAATGAAGGCCTTACAAGACAAAATGCAAAGCTATCGGCAAGTAACAGATAGCTATGAGGCCATCGAGGATTTCCAAAAAATTGAGAAGTTGGGCCAAGGCTTCACGTCTACCGATCTGCTTGAAGAAGTCGATATAGGTAGTGGTGATAGGAAAAGACCAACTTTTATTAGTGCAAAATTAGATGTAAAATATAAATAAAAATTGGTCAAAATTCTTAGAGATTATAAAGATTGTTTTGCTTGGGAGTATCATGAGATGCCTGGTTTAAGCCGACAATTGGTTGAACATCGATTGCCTATTAAACCAAGATATCGGTCGTTTAAACAGTATCCTAGACGTTTTAATCCGGCCCTGTATTATATTATAAAGGACGAGATAGAACGGTTATTGGAGGCAAAATTCATTAGGTCTTGCCGATATACAGAATGGGTTTCCAACATTGTTCCAGTCATGAAGAAAAACGAAAAACTTAGGGCGTGTGTCGACTTTAGAGACTTAAATAAAGCCACACCAAAAGATGAATATCCAATGCCGATAGCCGATATGCTTATCGATGCTGCATCAGGGAATAAAATCATAAGTTTTTTAGACAAAAATGCTGGATATAATCAGATATTCATGGCAGAAGCCGATATACCAAAAACCGCCTTCAGGTGTCCTAGCGCAATAGGATTATTTGAGTGGACGGTTATGACTTTCGGTTTAAAAAATGCCTGAGTAACTTATCAGCGAGCCATGAATCTGATTTTTCATGACTTAATCGATCATATTGTTGAAATATACATTAATGATGTTGTGGTAAAATCCAAAGATGACTTACAGCACTTAGCCGATTTAGAAAAAGTTTTCCAGAACATAAGGTTACATGGTTTAAAGATGAATCCTTTTAAGTATGCGTTTGGTGTGTCGGCTGGGCAATTTTTGGGCTTTATGGTACATGAAAGAGGAATCGAAGTCAATCAACAAAGGGTCAAAGCTATAGCCAAGTAAAAGCCACTGACATGTAAAAATGAATTGCAGAAGCTGATTGGTAGGATTAATTATCTTCGACGATTTATTTCAAATCTTTTCGGACTGATTCGTACGTTTACCCCCTGCTGAAGTTAAAGGATAATCAAGAGTTTGTTTGGGGAGTCAACCAACAAAAGGATTTTGATGACATCAAAGAATACATGGCCAATCCTCCGGTTCTGGCCGCTCCACGGAAAGGAATTCCTTTGAAGTTATATATATCGGCTGAAGAGGAAACTATTGGAGATGTTTTAACACAGGAAGTCGATGGTAAGGAAAGGGTAATCTTTTATTTAAGTCGACGTCTACTAGATATTGAAGTCAGGTACCCTTTCGTTGAAAAATTATGCCTATCCTTATATTTCTCTTGTACAAAGCTAAGACATTATATTTTAGCACCGGCTTGTAAGGTAGTCTGTAAAACCGATGTTATAAAGTATATGTTATCAGCTCCTATTTTACGAGATCGACTTGGTAAATGGGCTTATGCCTTAATAGAGTTCGACCTATCATATGAATCGACTAAGGCAGTTAAAGGACAAGTTATAGCCGATTTTATGACAGGACATGATACCGCTATCGACCTAGTATCTGTTGCCCCTTGGTAATTATTTTTTGATGGGTCGGTATGCCGGGAAGGTGATGGTATTGGTATCGTACTCATATCGCCGAAGGGTCATAATTTTGAGTTCGCATTTCGGCTAAATAGCCGATGTTCAAACAACCAAGCGGAGTATGAGGCATTGCTCAAAGGTTTACAATGGTTAGAGAATATCAGAGTAAGTATTGTTGAGGCATACGGTGACTCCATGTTAATCGTACAACAAATAAAAGGCGAATACCAATGCCGTGATGAAGCATTATTTAAATATTTAGAACAGTGCTTCGAAATTATTGGCTCATTTACCTAATTTTATATCGGTCATATCCCTCGAGAATTGAACGATAGAGCCAACGCACTAGCTCAGCAGACGTCAGGGTACAAGGACTTTAGCTGATATCAGGTGACTGAACTAGTGAGCAAAGCTATCATATGTGCGGATGTTGTTGACTGGAGGACGCAAATAAGGAATTACCTATTGACCCATCTAAGCCGACAGAGCGCAATGTTAGGCAGCAAGCTTTGAAGTATGTAGTCTTGGATGATATTTTGTATTATCGAACGATGGAAGGTTTGCTGTTGAGATGTCTTGGAGCCAAAGAGGCGCAGGTGGCAATGGGTGAAGTACATGAAGGTATTTGCAGATCTCATCAATCGGCTCATAAGATGAAATGGATGCTTAGGCGAACAGGATATTTTTGGTCGACAATGTTAGAAGATTGTTTTAGATATTACAAAGAATGTCAGACTTGTCAAAAGTTTAGCAATGTGCAACTAGCACCGGCATCGGCTTTACACCCAATTATCAAGCCATGGCCGTTCAGAGGATGGGGGATTGATGTAATCGGCCAAATATTTCCTGCTTCAAGTAAAGGCCATAATTTCATTTTGGCCGCGACCGATTATTTTTCTAAATGAGTTGAAGCTATACCACTCAAAAAGGTCACGAGTGTTGAAGCAATCGAGTTTGTTAATGAACACATTGTCCATCGGTTCGGAATACCACAAACAATCACGACCGATCAAGGTACAGTGTTTATGTCTAATGAGTTTCAGAATTATGCGAAAAGCCTAGGGATCAAGTTGTTGAATTCATCCCCATATTACGCTCAAGCTAATGGACAGGTCGAGTCATCTAACAAAACGTTGATCAAATTGATCAAAAGAAAAATTGATAAGAAACTAAGGAATTGGCATTCAACGTTATCAGAGTCACTTTGGGCATATCGGCTAGCTTATCACAGAGAAGCTTTCGCCTTATCAGTTAGTGTACGGCCAAGAAGCCGTTTTACCTGTGGAGATTAACATCGATTCTATACGAATAGCCAGACAAAATGGTTTGTCGGCTCAAAATTACAACGATCTAATGATCGATAACTTGAATGAATTAGCAGAGTTACGTTTATCTACACTGGATCGGCTTAAGAAGAATAAGGTCAGAGTTGCAAGGGCATACAATAAAAAGGTGGTGCCTAAATCTTTTGATGAAGTTGATTTAGTTTGGAAGACAATACTGCCTGCTGGTTCTAAAGATAATCGATTTGGAAAATGGTCGCCTACGTGGGAAGGACCGTATAAGGTTAATCGGCTAGTCGATGGAAATTTGTATATACTTGAGACACTAGAAGGATCTATTTTGCCTAAAGCGATTAATGGAAAATACTTGAAGAAATTCTATCCTAGCATCAGCGACCAGCTCGTTCAAAAGTTTCTGGGCGGCTTCTTGAGCTTCGCGCTGTGCTATTCTCGCCTATGCTTCCTCCACTTGGGATTTCCTCTCGTTTAAATGGAAGACGTTAAGGAGTGCTTCCATTGCTTCTGGGGGCAGGTCGGCTTCAACTTCTGCCATAGCATCTCGGATCGGTTGGTACCGGTGCCAGGTCGAAGAGCTTGTTGAGATGCTCTTGCATTCCTGGGGCAGAGGTTACTACAACCGATGCTTCCTTTGACACTTCCAAAATTTTCCTGATCTCTACGTCATAGTCATCTGTGGTCATGATCTCAGGATCATCTAGATCGACCAAGGAAAAACCCAATAGATTTTTTGGGTCGGAGGATTCTGGCAAATCGGTGGTTGGAGCCGTTGGCATCGGTTGTAGAGGAGATAAGGCCGTCGAAGAAATTCCAAGAAGATCGGCTAGGATTTTCGCGACCTGCATCGATGGCGTCGGCTGAAGAGAAAAGCAAAGGTTAAGCCAACATCTTGAGAAACATAAGTCATTAATCAAAGTATATTGCTTACCCATGCAGTAGCCGACGCGTGTGGCGAACTCTCGCCACTCTGCTCCTGGGGCTTTGACCCTCTTTTCGCTGGAGCTTTTGTGTACTTAGTCTTCTTCTTTTCTAAAATTACGATCGGCTAAGAATTAGTTGCGGAGTGGATATAAAGAGAACAGTCGGTCATAATATGCTTACTTGGTTGTTTTCTCTCGATGTCCGATAGTGACAGACTCTGGATTCCCAGGGTATCTGAAGTGTACCTGTGAGGCCCGTCGACTGGAGTGGCCTCTTGCCTTGGCCACTACCCGATGACCAGTGGCGAGTTTTAAGGAAATCATTCAAGCCGATACCTCATCAATATCTACAAGGCTTGTATTAGTATACCCCGCAGAATTAGTCTCGTCTCTTGAATCCCTGTTAGTATATACTGTCGGCTCAGGAAGATTGGGAAAAAATTCATTGACAATAGCCGATGTTGTTTTATCAGAATAGAGCGCTTCTGCAATTGATGACCACCAAGAAGAAAAGCGTTCTGTCTGACGTGTATTCAGTATAAAATGTGGCAAGTCTTTAATCTGAAGCTCGTCGGCTATTTCAAGGACAATGTTGGCCGCGACTGCATTATGGACTCTGGCTCTTGGCTGAAGCCGATCAAGTAGTGGTAGACTCAGAATGATCTGGCTAAAGCCTAACTGCCTAGCATAAACTAATGGGCAGTAGAACTCATATGAAGGCTGAAAAGTCTGATTTCTTGTGTGAAGGACGATGTGTAATATGCTTGGTGAAATAAAAAGTTTAAATAAATCCAAGGTCTCTTGCGACATTAGAGCACTATCGGCATCTAAGTGAAGAAAAGAAGGCCATAGAAAATCAGCTGTACTTGTGTAACTGAAGAAGTAATTTTGTTTGAATTCATTACTATGAAGCTGTAAGAAGAATGATAGATATTTTTTGGAGCCGACAGGTGTTACTTTTGTCTCATTCCCAGAGCACATCATAAACCTCTCACCATAAGATCGGTCGGCTCTAAACTGCGGCACTGCACCCTCTGGAGTGTCTTCACGAGGAAATGTTGTATCGTCAGATGGATTCAACTCAAATGATCGGCTAAATAAACAATACAGCCAGATCTGAATAAATCAGAGTGGTCCTCTGACATTGCCAACAGTAAACTTTGTAAAACCAATGAAAAGTCGACATCTTATTATATGCATCATCTGGTAGACTGCCCCCAACATCATTTTCCCGAGGGCTAGCCGATGACCCTCTATTAGTTGCTCTGTGATGGTTTGATATACTTGGGTTGGCCCCAAAGAGGCACCACAAAACAGAAACCAATCTAACCAAAGGTTGAGGAATGCAACATGTTCTTCATCCGATACTGGTCCATGCACTTTATTATTGTTGCTGATATACTTAGCCCATCCTTCACCCTTGGACCTGATAAGCTTATATCTAGGCTTGGCACGATAAGCCGATATTTATTCTCCATCGGGTCTTAGGCAACATAATTGGGTTACATCCAAGAGGGTTGGGCCGACGAGGCCGGTACGGAATACGAATGCATTAAAAGTATCCGACCAGAAATTGCAAGACGTGGCCACTAAGGGCTCATTGTCCTCTGGATCGGCTAAAGAGAGGGGGAGACATTCGGCTATGCCTATTTGTTCCCATTCATCCCTCTTCTGGGCTGCTACACGAATATACCAAGATCTCCATCCTTTAAGTGCTATCAGCCAAGCTCTGAAGCTCTTACTCCAACCCTCTATATTATATCCAGCAGCCGATAGGGGAAGGCGAGGAATCTCTTCATTTATAACTGAATCGGCATTTAAATTTCCTACTGGGCCTAGATAAAATTGGTCATTGATGTTTAGGATTGGGATGAATACCTGTGAAGGATCCATTCAGACGGTCTTGAACAGAAGCCGATTGAAGGTAGTGAGCACTGAAGGACTTGATGACTATAGCCAATTGCAGATGATTCGAGAGCTTGAGCGCGTGAAGAATGACTGTGTAGGGGCCGCATTTTATAGCACAGTGAAAATTTGAAACGGAGGGAGATGGATCTCAAAAGACACGAGAAATTAAAACACACTACACGCATGTCAGAAAATTACGGCGCAATTAAAGCGACAGTTACTGTATGAGGATTAGCAGTTAGCCAATGGAGAAAAGTCGATGATTGCAATTTTTGAAAGATAACAAGTCATCTCTCAAAAATGGGGGGCATATGTTTGCACCAAAATTTGGCAGGTATGGTCAAAATCGGCAAGATAAAGTCAACATATAGTAACCAACAGACGATTTGAAAAGATTTGAAGATATTTGGTAATGGCAAAGATATTGAAGGAACCGGATTAAAGCCGATACGGATCATGCTTTGTAACGTGTTGTAATAGGACACGATCGGCCGACGGATATAAAAGGAGGACAAGGGCGAGCCGCAAAAACACACACAATCAAATCTACAAATTTACTTAGTCCTCTTTTCCTGCCGACTAGGAGTAGTTCTTATAATTTAGTCTTTATAATTCGATCTTGATCAAATAAAGTTGCGCTTCGCCGATTGTTGATCTCCTTCAATTACGCCCTAGGTTCGATTTATTCTGATTTTGTTGCGCATCGTCTTCTTCAGAATCGATCTACCTTTATCCTCTAATTAGCCTTAATTGGCTGATTAGACTTACCCTTTTATCTTGGTTTAATCGGCTTTGAGCTGATTGAATTTAAGCCGATTGATCTTCACGATTGTAAGGTCCCCATTTTTGGTAATGAATACCAATAATGAGTACCATGTGCATACAATACTAGTCCCATGATCAGTAGCTAGTACGCACAAATACAAATTGATATCACAGTCATACACAAGCTTTATTACACAGCGGAAGCAAGGTTACATAATATTTTTACAATACCAAAAGTAAGCACAGCAGTGGAGACAACTTCTTGCAGTATGCCCTTTTTACCCATTGTCCCACAAGCAACTGACAAGGTAAAACCTTAGAAAAATTCATCGTTAAATTCCCCAAATACTGCATCAACGTATGAGTCGTCGGGGTAATTTGATTCTTCACCTAAAAATATCAACATAGGTGACGAAATACTAATAAAAAGGATACCCCAACAGCCCGAAGCGACGAGCCAGCGGCCTCAAGCGTATCTCCACCCAACAGTCGCGTTGCCGCCCGCCACGACCGAATCGATCGCGAGACCACGCAAGGCATCCGCTCCCGACCGCCAGGGAAGCGATCCGACCAGACAACGCCCCGACCCCTCTCGGCGGGCGGATCTCCCGACTCAACCAAACTAAGGTGACGAACGCCGAGTGCCGCGTGTCGTCCTCATCGCCTACCGCCACGCACTTCGAATAAGGTCAATCGAGCGACTATACAAGGGCAAGTGGCTCCTTCCCAAGAAGATCCGTGATCGCAGAAGACAAAGCTTCCACCCCATCAACCGATCCACGACAAAGACGAGCGCACGCTCCCTCCCGAGGCAGCACCAACGTCACGCACCTCGACGTCAGCATTCGCAAGGGTCACAGAGGGCAAGTACGCTATTTCCCGGGGAATACCTAACCTCCCTGACCACCAAGGCTACCAACCCAGCATGGGCAAGACGGGTGGCGACCAATCCACAGGACGAAGGACCGGAGCTCCTAGCATAGGTCACCTCGCTCTTCCTCCTAACTCTGGATGTAACCTGCCCCTTCCTTCTGTATAAAAGGAGGCAGGGCTATACGATTCAAGAAAGGAGAGAGGGCGAGAAGGAGAGAGGGCGAGAACGAGAGAGGGAGAGAGCGCTATCAAACCCATCTCGCTAAGCCATTAGCATTCTCGCTTGTAAAACTTTGTGCAGTCATCTGTACCAAGAGTAATACAACACCACCACACGAATCGAGTAGGACCTTCACCAACCAAGATACATCTTGGACTCACGAGTCTAACCATTCGAGGAGTGGAACGCGCGACCCTAAACTTACAAATTTACTTGCCGCGCCTCGAAAACGCCGACGCGGTTGGCGCGCCAGTAGGGGCTTCGCGCGTCTTCATCACCATCTCCGATTCCGCTTATCTCCCGATGGCATCCACCCATCGCGACGGCATGATCGCACCGGGAACCGGATCCGCTCGGCCTCGACCGGCCACCCCGACGGGAGGGCTCACGCTTCGTCCGCCGTCTCCGAGGACAGCGCCCGCCGAGCTTGGGCGTCCTCTCCGGCGATTTCGCTAAGCTCCGCTTGGGCGCCTGCAGCCCCGGCCGGAACCAAGGAGTGCTCCGCCACGGTCGGCGAAACTCCCTTAGGCCCGGCAGTGACCATGTCACCCCGTAGGCTCGCGATCGTGGCGATGGTGGCTACTGCCGCCTCCATCCACGAAGCTCTTGGAAGACTCTTCCGGACGCGACTCCAGCCCGACACGGAGTACCGCCGCAGCGGCACTCGCGAGTGCAACATGGCAGCACCGCCGACGGTTTGCGTGGCCCTCACGGCCGCGGGGCCTCTGTCCGGCGCACTCAGCGCAGGAGGAGGAGTGCCAGCGAAGCATCTTGAACGCGCTTCAGACTGCCGCGCCGAGCTCCAACAACAACAAAAGAGTTGGAGGAACGAAGAATCGAAGCTCGACCGCTCCAGCCAACTCGAGCAGAGGGACTCGAGGCCCGCATGTGCTCGGCGACGCAGCAGACGCGCGGCGTCGCACACCCCTAACAGGCGGAAGGGTCCGACGGTCCTCACTTCTTCCCCCACGCCAGTCAAAACGTAGCCGCGGCCGCATCTGCCGCTCGAGGCCTCCCGAGCCGACCGACCCGGAGGCCAAGGCCACCTACCAAAACCTCCGGCCGGTAGAGCACGCGGCCGTCAAGACATGCACGCCCGGCCCCATCGCCCGAGCCACCTCGCCACCGGGCCCGTATCACTGTCTGCGGCCGGATGGGTCCGCGACAGCGCCGCCGCACCGCGAGCCACAACAGCCTCGCGCGCCCGGTGCGCTAACGCCTCGGTGATGCCTACGACATTCGCGCTACCCTTGAGGCGCGGAGAAAGATGGCGGAGGAGGCCGCCACTCACAGTTGCGGGCGGCGGGCACCACCACCGCAGCCGAGCCCCGACGGTCTGGACCACGAGCGCTCGCGAGGGATCCGCCAGCGGACTTCCCGCCAGATTCGAGCGCCTACCAACATTGCCAAATACACCGGGCCACAAACCTGTGTGTCGGCTCAAGATTACCGGCCGCATGCGGGCGGGAGGAGCAACGGATGACCTCTTCATCATCCAATACCTTCCCATCTACCTCGCAGACTCGCCCGAGCTCGCTCGAGTACTTGCCGCCAAAACCATCGTGGACCGGACCGACTTGAAGGCCCTCTTCGTCGGCAACTTCGTGGCACTTACAAGCGCCACAAATTCCTCGACTGGCGGGTCGCAAACAAAGCAGCCTGGGAAACCCTCCGACTACATCCGCGGTTTTCCGCCCGGTAACGAGCTCCCGACATCTCCGACGCCGATGTCGTGGGAGCATTCATCTACGGCACCTCCCGCAAGGCCTTGGTACACAAACTAGGTTGTCTCAAGCCCGTAACTACCAAGGAGCTCTCGATATCGCCACCAACCACGCCCGGCGAGGAGGCCGGGGGCCATCTTCGAGGAGGAAAGGCCCAGCCGAACCCGGCGTCCGCGCCGGGTCCCTTCTCGACCGCCCGACAAACCAAGCGGCACGGAAGCGATCCGCTGAGCCCCAAGTGTCGCCACCGTCGACCGCCCGCCAAGCGGCGAGTGCGATCGACCGTCGCGCCCACCACTTCGAGAAATTGATGGACGGCCCGTGCCCAAACCACGGGTTCTCCGTCAAACACAAGTACCGGATCGCGAGGTCCCGAGGCGTTACCTCTCCAGCGCCCCGCAACGCCGCGGCAAGGGAAGAGTTCACGCGGCCCGCTGGCCGCAGAGAAAGGCGCACGACGAGTTCCACAACCCGACGGTTGCCTCATGATCTTTGGAGGACCGCCTGCTATGCCGATAAGCGCCGGCTCAAGCTCGCTTATCGCGAGGTCCATACCGCCGCGCCATCGCGCCCAATACCTCCGGTGGTCGGAGTTCCCGATCACCTTTGATCGAACCGACCACCCGACCACGCCCACGGTAGAGGAGATACCCCGTGGTCACCCGTCGTGGGGAAGAAGCGCTTTCAAAGGTGCTCATGGACGGAGGCGCGCCTCAACATCCTCTACGCCGAGACGCCGACGCTATGGGGATCCCGCGCCAACCCTCCGACCCGGAAGGCGCCTTCCATGGCGCTCATTCCCGCCGCCAGCCCATCCACTCGGGCGGATCGACCGCGGGCTACCTTTGGGGAACCGGAAACTTCCGCACCAAACCCTCGCTTTTGAGGTCGTGGATTTCCGCCTACCATGCCATCCTGGGAAGGCCATGTTACGCCAAGTTCATGGCGGTCCCCACCACGCCTACCTCAAGCTAAAGATGCGTGGCCACGGGAGTCATCACCGTGGCATCGTCTTTCCAGCTTGCCTACAATCGCGAGCGCAGTAGCTTGAGCTTGCTCTCGGCGATCATCGCGTCTGCCGAGCTCGACAACCTCGTGAGGGAAGCCTCCGAATCCGCCCTGAGTCGCAAGTCGGGGCGGATCCTTCAAGTCCGCCGAGGACACGAAGAGGTCGCGGCGATCCTCGTGATCCGACCAAGACCGGCGGATCGGAGCCACGCCCCGCCAAATAGGAAAGCGCGCTCGTCGACTCCTCCGCACCAACAAAGACGCCTTCGCATGGAGGTCCTCCGACATGCCAGAATCCCAAGGAAGTCGCCGAGCACTCCTTGAGCATCCGACCGTGCTCAAAGCCGGCCGCCTAACGCCGCTAACGCCGCCGGACGAGGAGAAGCGCAGGATCATAGGGAGGAGATCGCCAAACTTACGCCGCAGGTTCAGAAAGAGGTGCGCCACCTCGAGTGGCTAGCCAACCTTGTACTTGTAAAAAGAAAATGGGCAATGGAGGATGTCGTGCGACTATACGAGTCTCAACAAAGCATGTCCCAAAGATCCGCTCCTTTGCCCCGCATCGACCAAGTCATCGACTCCACCGCAGGTGCGAGTCCTCTCTTTCTCGGATGCCTACTCGGGCTACCACCAGATTGTGCTAAGGAGTCCGACCAGCTCGCGACTTCCTTCATCACCCGCTCGCCTCATTCTCGCACGCTACGATGCCGCTCGCCTAAAAACGCGTGGCGCTACATACCAACATGTATGCAAACGTGCTTCAATAACCGATCGGCCGTAACGCTGAGGTGTACGTCGACGATATTATCGTAAAACCAAGAAGGCCGACGACCTTGTCCCCGACCTGGAAGAGACCTTTGAGAACCTTCGACGATTCCGCATAAAGCTCAATCCTGAGAAATGCGTTTTCGGGGTCCCCAAAGGGAAGCTCCTTGGCTTCATTGTCTCCGAGCGAGGCATCGAGGCCAACCAGGAGAAGATATTAGCAATCGCAAGGATGGGCCCAATCAGCAACCTCAAGGGGTCCAGAGGTCGACCGGATGCTGGCGCCTTTGAGCCGTTTCGTGTCTCGCCTCGGCGAGCGCGGAATGCCACTCTACAGGCTACTCAAGAGATCCGACCGCTTTAGTTGGACCCCAGAAGCTCAGGAGGCCCTCACCCGCCTGAAGGCCTTCCCCGCCTCGCCTCGATCCTGGTCGCCCGGCACCGAGGAGCTGTTCCTCTACGCCGCCACTACCCAAGTCGCCGCGGTCCTCGTGGTGGAGCGAGCGGAAGAAGACCACGAACTTAAGGTACAACGGCGGTTTACTTCATTAGCGAGGTCCTTCCGAGTCCAAGACTCGGTACCAGCAGTGCGTGGTTACTCTACGCGGTGCTCATTGCGAAGAGGAAGCTCGCCCACTACTTCGACAAGACATCACCGTGGTGACCACGTCCCGTTAGGCGAGATCGTCCGCAACCGCGACGCCGGGAAGGATAGCCAAGTGGGCACTCGAGCTCGCCCACGACATCACATACGTCCCTGACGGCGATCAAGTCGCAGTTCTAGCCGACTTCGTCGCCGAGTGGACCAAACCTGTGCACCACTACCATCGAAGACCCCGTCTTGGACAATGTACTTCGATGGGTCTTACAACAAGAATGGCGCGGCGCTGGGTTGTCATCATCTCCCACTTGGGAACAAGCTCCAAGACGCCATCGGTGCCGCTGACGCCACCAACAACGCTATCGAGCACGAGGCCCTCGCCAACGGTCTCCGGATCGCTGCCGACCTCGGTGCTCGCCGACTCTACGCCCACGGGACTCCAAGCTTGTCGCCGACCAAGTCATGAAGGCCGCGGAGCCCCGAGACGCCCGTATGGTCGCAGATCGCCGAGAAGTGCGCGAGCTCGGCGCGTTCAAGGGCTTCGAGCTTCACCATAGCTACCGACGCTACAATAGCGACGCCGACTACCGCCAACTGCCTCCAGTGAGAGCGGTCCCGCCGGAATCTTCGTCTGCGACTCTCCTGCGCCTTCCATCCACCGGGCCCGGTGACCGAACGGTCCCCGACCTACCTAGCACGGCCGCCCGACCGCCTTGTGATCGGCGTAGACTTGGCGGTCGAGCCACGGCGTGCTAGCAACCGAGTCCGACCGAGAAAGCCATTCATAGATCGCTTGACGGACGGGTCGCTTCCCCGACCCGATCGAGGCCCGGCGCCTCGCCCGGCGAGCAAAGTCTTTCGTCCCGATCGGTCCGCATCTTTACAAAGGAGCCTCCGGTCCTCCAAAAGTGCATTCGCCGACCAAGGAAAACAACCATCGGGCGACATACACAGCTGGAATTTGCGGTCACCACGCTGCGCCCGATCTCCGGTGGGAAAGGCCTTTCGGCAAGGTTTCTATTGGCCGACCGCCGTGTCCGACGCAGAGCGATCGCACGCACCGCTAAGGATGCCAATTCTTTGCCGTGCGCATACATCCGCTCCAGCCTTGCGCACAATCCCCATCACGTGGCCTTTGCGCTTTGGGGCTCGATCCGGTCGGGCCTTTCAAGAAAGCGCCAGGGCTTTACCCATTTGCTCGTCGCGGTGGACAAGTTCACCAAGTGGATAGAGGCTGCCGGTCGAAGCGCCACGCCGACAAGCGCCATCTTCTTCCGCGACATAGTCTTTCGATTCGGAGTCCCAAACTCCATCATCACCGACAACGGAACGCAGTTCACGGGGAAGGAATTCCTCGAGTTCTGCGATGACTTCAACATCCGCGTCGATTGGGCAGCCGTGGCTCATCTGCGGACCAACGGCCAGGTCGAGCGCGCAAACAGCATGATCCTTCAATGGCTCAAGCCGCGGATCTTCAGTCGGCTCAAGCACTTCGCGGGGCGTTGGGCGACCGAGCTACCCTCCGTCCTCTGGAGTCTACGGACCACGCCGACCCGGGCGACCGGGTTCACACTGTTCTTTATGGTATACGGTGCTGAGGCCGTCTTGCCGACAGACCTGGAGTATGGCGCCCCAAGACTGCAAGCCTTCGAGGAGGCTCGGGGGCTTGCCGCACAACAAGACTCCGTCGACCAGATCGACGAGGCGCATGACGTGGCCGCCCCGCGATCGCCGGATATCAACAAGCTCTGCGACGTTACCACGTACCGCCAGTTCGAGGGCGGTCTTTCGCGTCTTGGCGACACGTCTGCGTCGGTCCGCACCAAGAAGGATAAGCACAAGTCGCCGCCACAGGAAGGCCCTTCACCGTCGTGCAGATCCTCCTACCGCACCTTCGGCTCAAGGACACCGACGGCGCATCCTTCCAAATGCATGGAATATAGAAAAGTTAAGGCGATTCTATCCTAAACTCTTTTCCTCTTCCTAGCATGCTCTTTACTTTCTTCCTTCCGAGCACCGGTCGTCGTGCGACGACTTCGGGGCTGCCTTCAGCGCCCGTTCAGTCTGCTCCCGGCCGGCGCTATGCTGGTTGATGACCCAACCGACCACAAGGTCCTTCCCGAGCGGTAACCCTTTGACCCAAGTGCTACGACCTCGCCCAATGCTATGGTTGCTAACACTTCGCGGAAGAAGGAAGTACCCGAGTGGAGTGACCTTTGGGTCGGCAGGAACACTCCTCCCCGCACGAACTCGGCTATCCCACGCTTATGAGGGCACGCGTGACCCGACCGGTCGAGGTCCATCCCGAGCGGTAACCCTCTCAACCCAAGTGTTACGGCCTCGCCCGGCTATGGTTGCTAAGTAGCACTTCGCGGAAGAAGGAAGTGCCCGAGTGGAAAGATCCTGGCCGGTCTAGAACACCCTATCCCTCACAAGTGCGCCTAACCACGATAGCCAAGTCTCCAATCCACCTCGCTCCTCCCAAAACAACCCGACCTACGCATAAGTGGCCCCCGCGGTCCTTAAGGCTATGGTCGCCAAACGCTCATCCTAAATACGAAAAAGGACGAGGGACGATTCGGGACTTGATAAATTCAAGATTGTTTAAATAGCGGTCTTTACAATCTAAGAAGGATAAAGCTAACTTTTTCTATTCTTCTTGGCGGGCGGCCGTGGCAAGGCGGAGAGTTGGTCGCCTCGCTTCTGGAGGCGGCTGCGGCGGGATGCGGTGGCGATCTCCGGCGTCGGCTCGACCAGAGCTCGAACCGGTCGATCTCCTCGTCGATCCGGTTCCCGGCCACGCCGCCCCCACCACCGCGAGGTCGATGCCGTCGTAGTGCGAGATGGTGTTGACCACCCGATGAAGCTCAAGCGCAGCGGTGACCACCGCCTCTTCTCAAGTCCGCACTCGGGCAGCGCGGGGCAAGGGCACTCGGGCCTGCCCCGGCTCCAAGGATGCGGTCGCAGACCTCCCGACCGGCCTTGCGGAGGGCCTCCAGTTCGGCGCTCATCTCGGCCCGACCGTCCTCCGCAACCTTCAACGCCGCCCGGGCCTCGTCCCGGGCCACGATCGCCACGTCGCGGGCATCCGAAGCCGTTCTCTGCGCCTCCACGGCGACGCCGATTCTTCGTGCCTCTGCGGTTATGGAGATTTTGGATAAGTTCGCCCTGTGGGTCGCACCCCCCAAACTTAATTGAAGAATTGAGACACTTACCGGCCGCAGAGTTGGTCAGATTGCCAGCTTCCGACTTCAGCGCCTCGTATGAAGTCTTCAGCTCGGCCAGCTCCTTCTGAGCAGTCGCCCGCTCGGAGCGAACTCGGGCAGCGTCCCCCTGAGCCTTGTTCCGCTCGGTCCGCAGACGTGTTACCTGCGTCTGCGCGATCCCCTCCGCGGCAACGGCGGCATCCTTGGCCTCGGTGACCTCCGTGAGAGGACTCGATTCGCCACTTTCGCCCTCGAGCCTCGGCTCCTGGCGCTCATCATGAAGGGCCTTGAGGCCTCTTCAAATCCTTGGCGGATCACCACCGCCCGACCGCCTAATGCCCAGGGCCTCCGACCGCCTAATCAAGATTCTCCTCCGCAGGCCGCCGCTAATTGCTCTGAGCGCAGGCTCAACTCGACGCACGGCGAGCCCGCAAGTCTTTGCAAAATGTGGACACTCCGCTAGTCGCATCGGAAGAACCATCAAAAATGTGCAACGAATCGTAACTTTTGGTGACCTGCACCGGGCGTCGGGCCGACTCCCGACCATCATATCCAGCGCCCTAGTGGAAGACTTCAGAGCAAGGGCCAGACCTTCACGGATCTGCCCTATCTCGGCTTCAGCGTCCAGCGCGCCTTGCCGAAGGGCGGCCCACTCGCCCTCCTCCGCCTGACCCACGATGCCCGACCCGAATTACACCCGGCGGCGCGCTCGCCGCCCGTTCGGGCGGGACGTCGCCCGTCCAAAGCACCATGGGCAAGGGTGACGAGGTCAACCCTTCAGAAACCCCCTCGGCAACCTGCGCCTAAGGAGCATCGGTCGGCACCTCCCCCTGGGACGAGGGGTCGGGCACCTCGTCGCCGGCTCCGCCACGATCGGGCGCGATCACCGTGGCGCCATTGTCTCATCCTCCGGCGACGATCACGTCGTCGGTGGGAGTCCCACGCCGAGGCGCGGAAGTTCTTCTTCGCACGACCTCGGGTGGGGCCCCGTCCCCTCGAAGGCGACCGCGCCCTCAGACGCCGACGCCGCGACCTTCGCCGACCCAACCGGGGTCACCGGAATCACCGGCGCCATTACTTGCGGAGCCAATGTGGCACGCCCCACGGTCACCCCAGTATAGGCGCTGCACGTTGCAAAGATTCAAGAGTCGCTCGGGCGGCTTTGCCAAAAAGAAAAATACTTCAATAAGAAGAATACACTTACAAGGCCGAGCGGGTGCGTGGCACGCGCGCCCTCTTTGCCGGCCCCCCGCCAAGGGGCAGTCGGCGGCCGCTTCCCGGCCACCTCGGTAGAGACGCTGCGGCGACCGCAGCGCAAGATCACCCGCCTGGGGATCCGTGGCCACGGGCCCGTGATGCCGCTCGGCCGAGTCCACGCCGCGGCCGCCATCGGCAGTCGAAAAACCCACCATAGGGGTGGCCGGAGGCACTCCTGCCGCTGTCAGTGGAGGTTGTCCCCACGGCGGTGGTCTCCGACACATCCTCGCCGCGCGCGCGCTTCGCCGTGCGTTCCTTACTTTTCTTCCTCCTCCTTTCCTCCTTCCGCTTCTTGCGGGAGGAGTCAGCCTCTGCCGTCCTCGCCCGGGCGGCCGCCCGCGCTTCCTTATCCCCCGGGAGCGGCGCCTGGAAAGACATCCCCATGAGCCCCTGAGAGGATGCAGGAATGTCGGTCAAGTGCTAAGGACAAAGAAAAGAGAAGCGTAAAGGAATTTCACCGCTTACGATTTGGCGGAAAGCAATAGAGAATGGCTCCGGTGGCCATCCGCGCCACCGTGGCGCTCCGCCAGAACGGCGCCACCCGGCCTCCACCTCGACGCGCCACTTTCGGGTTACGCCATCCTCGCCCGGTCGGACGGCCCGCATATACGAAGCGAGTGCGGCTCAGGCACAAGTGGTTGCACGCGCATCCCCATGAAGGCGCGCACAACCACGCCCCCTGTAAGCCCGCCTCCTTTGAGCCCCGATCCGCTCCACGATCGGGGCCACTTGTTCTTCTCCTCTTTTGGCGCCCAGTTCCACCGCTCCTCCACCATGGGAAGCTCGCGGTGAAACGAGGGGCGCTGTCGCCGACGTTTCGAACGTAGAGCCATTCGGAACGCCAGCCCTTGTTGGACGAGGTCAGCTTTACCTCTAGGTACTCCGTGCTCGACCGGGCGGCCGAGGGCGAGCCACCTGTGGCGCCGCGGCGGCCCGACGGCCGCCCTTCCAGAGCCTTGCCTGGAAGAAGTGCCTCCACAACGCCCAGTGCGGCTCGATCCCCAAGAAGGCTTCGCACAACGTGATGAAGATGGCGATGTGGAGGACCCCATTGGGGTTGAGATGGTGCACCTCCACCTTGTAATGAAACAACAGTCCCCGGACGAACGGATGCAGCGGCAGGCCAAAGCCGCGCTCGAAGAACGAGGCGGGCACCACGATCTCGTCGCCCCGCGGCGCGGGGTGGCAGCCCCGGTCGGCACCCTCCAGACGGAAAGATCCTGCGGCATGAGGAAGCCCTTCTTCACCAAGCCGAAGCGCCTGACGTCTTGCGCGAGCACTCCGCCACGACATCTTCACGGGGAGACGATCGGAAGGTGAGAAAGAAAGGTCGGTTTTTTTTCCTTAGCTCTCTGGTGCTTTTCTTGTTTCAGAGGCAGAGACAGAGAAGGCAAGAAAGCGTGACCACTCGAAAGCACCCAACGGCGATTTATAGAGGACGAGCGAACGCCGCCAAGCAGCGCCTCAATGCGTCGCGACCACCCTCGCTGTCGCGCCACTGGTAACTCCTGGGCCAATAGCACTCGCTTTTAATCCTGTCTTGTCAGCGCCAAGGGCCATAAAGACGCCGCCCAACAACGTGTCCCGTAACCTCTCGGTCTCCGCTTTTAGGCGGAACAGTTGCTCGGGCGCGCGCGAAGCCCATCGGGCCGCGGCCCCAAGACTAAAAAAGCTTTGTGGCTTGCGCCAGGGCCCAGAGAGGAGTGGGTTCAAAAGGCCTACCCCACCAGATGGGTATAAGGCCGCCCAAAGAAACTTGAGCAAGGGGCGGTATGAGGTGAGCCCCACGGTGGGCCCTCGGTTTGGTCGGTGACGGCCTAATCACCTCTATCAAGGCCCGAGACCATACTTCACACTCTCCCGGAGCTCATCAATGAGCGACGACCACCGTGCTCTGGTCGTGGACGACCTAGAGTCCATACGGGATTGAGTAGAGAAAGGTTTTTATGGGTCGCCCCACGCCAGGCCAGACACCCTACTCTGGGACCGTCCGCTCGGAAGGGTCCCCTTGGGCGGGACCTCTCAGACCCACTCGGACTACCCGCAATTAGCTCCACGAGCACGGCGCTCAAACCAACGCAGTAAACGCGCGCGCTCATCCCCTCAGTCCCACACTGCGGATGGGGTATACATGTGGGATAGACGGCGCCATTCCTCGCAGCTACCCTCGCCCGACGAGGACTCGAGAAGGATGCCCCACGCCCGGCCTACGACGGTAACGAGCACTCACGCCCAGCCTACGACGGAACGAGCACTCACGCCCGGCTACGACGGTAAACGAGCACTCACGTCCAGCTACGACGATAAACGAGCACTCGGACACCAGAACCTCACAGAGGCATCCGGTCGTCCCTGCCGACCAAGGCACTATCTAGCTACGACGTTAAGCGAGCACTCGGACACCGAACCTCACAGAGGCATCCGGCCGTCCTCGCCGACCAAGGCACTCGGACACCGTAACCTCACAGAGGCATCCGGTGCGTCCCGCCGACCAAGGCACTCGGACACCAACCTCACGAGGCATCCGGTCGTCCCCGCCACCAAGGCACCGTCTAGCTACGATGTTAAACGAGCACTCGGACACCGAACCTCACAGAGGCATCCGGCCGTCCTCGCCGACCAAGGCACTTTCGGACACCGAACCTCACAGAGGCATCCGGCCGTCCCGCCGACCAAGGCACTCGGACACCCGAACCTCACAGAGGCATCCGGTCGTCCCTGCCGACCAAGGCACTGTCTAGCTACGACGTTAGAACGAGCGCTCACGTCTAGCTACGACGTTAAACGAGCACTCGGACACCGTAACCTCACGAGGCATCCGGTCGTCCCGCCGACCAAGGCACTTGACACCGAACCTCACAGAGGCATCCGGCCGTCCCGCCACCAAGGCGATCGGACACTAGAACCTCACAGAGGCATCCGGCCGCCCTGCGCCACCAAGGCACCGCTTAGCTACGACGTTAAACGAGCACTCGGACACCAACCTCACAGAGGCATCCGGTCGCCCTCGCCACCAAGGCACTTTCGACACCGTAACCTCACAGAGGCATCCGGCCGTCCCGCCGACCAAGGCACTTGGACACCAACCTCACAGAGGCATCCGGTCGTCCCGCCGACCAAGGCGATCGGACACTAGAACCTCACAGAGGCATCCGGCCGTCCTGCCGACCAAGGCACCGTCTAGCTACGACGTTAAGCGAGCACTCGGACACCCGAACCTCACAGAGGCATCCGGCCGTCCCGCCGACCAAGGCACTCGGACACCGAACCTCACAGAGGCATCCGGTCGCCCCGCCGACCAAGGCACTTGGACACCGAACCTCACAGAGGCATCCGGTCGTCCCTGCCGACCAAGGCACTCGGACACCCGAACCTCACAGAGGCATCCGGTCGTCCTGCCGACCAAGGCACTCGGACACCCGAACCTCACAGAGGCATCCGGTCGTCCCGGCCGACCAAGGCACTGTCTAGCTACGACATTAAACGAGCACCCGGACACCCGAACCTCACAGAGGCATCCGGTCGTCCCTGCCGGCCAAGGCACTGTCTAGCTACGACGTTAAACGAACACTCGGACACCCGAACCTCACAGAGGCATCCGGTCGCCCTGCCGACCAAGGCGCCGTCCACAACGATTAAAATTAAAGCAAACTCATCGTAAAGACATTTTTCATAAAGAAAAAGAAAATTTCATTATAGGCCAACAGGCTCAAACTTTACACGACTTTACACACAGTTCCCGACAGATACAAGAGTGGCCACGCTACACCACGGCAGGACTCTACCCACGCCTAGAACCTATCAAACGCCCGTGCGGCATCGGTGGCACCGACGGCATGCTGGTAGGCCCTTGCCTGGTCGACGGGACAGCCGCCGCGGCCGCGAAGTAACACGCCGATGCCTCCGCTACCGTTCAGCGACATCGACGCGGCCGCACCAACTACGGTCGGCGCCCTTGCGCCATCGCCTCCAGGAGGGCCCCCCTTACCACCTCGAGCCTCGGAACGGCCTCGAGCGTGGCGTCAACGAAGCGGCGTCACGGGCCGCGACTTCTTCCTCCTAAGCTCGGCCATCGCTGGTCGAACTCACCCAAAGCTTCGGCGGAGGATCTTCTTCTTCCACCACGACGCCATCGCCGAAGCTAAAGACTAGAGGGTGTCTCAAGCCATTTGAAAGAACAAAAGAAAAAGCTCTCATCCCTTCAAGCAAGCTACAACGCATGATATATATATCCGGACGAAGGAGGCTAAGCGTCTCGAGTAAATGCGGTGCCGGAAACGAAGCATCCTTCACCGTAAACCCGAGGCGATCAAGAAGACGAGCGGTAGCGCGCGCAAACTATACTCGGCATGCGCAACGAGGCGAGTAAAGCCCCGCGGTTCAAATGCCCCGCCAAACTCGGGGCACCGCCGGATCCAACGGCACACCGACGGAAATCGCTTAACCGGATCGGCCGACCGACCTACGAGCCCGGCCATCACTTATGTCCAAGTTCAACCCCCAACCGAATCTGCCGAAATCGCTTGGGAGTTCGGGCTACTCGACGAAATACTAATAAAAAGGATACCCCAACACCAAGCGACGAGCCGCCCTCAAGCGTATCTCCAACCTAACAGCCGCGCCGCTGCGCCGACCGAATCGATCATGAGATCACGCAAAGGCATCCGCTCCCGACCGGCCAGGGAAGCGAATCCGACCAGACAATGGCCCCGACTTCTCTCGGCGGGGCGGGATCTCCCGACTCCAACCAAACCAAGGTGACGAACGCCGAGTGCCGCGTGTCAGGTCCTCATCTGTAACATCCCAAAAATTTGAGTTTTGGAATGTTGGAATTCAAAATTTAACCATTTGCATTTTCTTGAATTAACTCCAGCTTAATTTGAATTTCTAAATAATAAAAGGATTTAATTTGACTAAACTATTCATCAAATTAAAGAATTTCAGTTTTTGTGGGATTCCTTGTGCTCCAAGGAATTTTTCTGTATTTTTGGGGATTTTTCTGAATTTATTTGCTATTTATTTGAATTTATTCGCTTATTTGAATTTCTGGATTTTTCTTAAATTTCAAAAGGTTTTATTTCGAAAACCCTCTCGGGCGAATCTGCTCGGCCGGTTTTCCACCCCGCTCGCCCGCCCGATTTTCCCTCGCGGCCCACCGGCCCGCATACTATCACGGCCGTCCGATGCGCGCGACAGCGTGTGGGGCGCGATTATGCCACGTCGCCGCTCGCGAAACCCTAGCCGCCGCCGCCGCCGTCCGAAGTTCGTGTCGGCGCCGTCTTGAGTCCGTGCCCCGCGCGCTTCCGAGGGCTATAAATGCAGCACGCGCCGCCGAGGTCCGCCGTCTCGCGCCGCACCTGCCGCCTCTTCGCCATCGCCGAAGCCCGCGTCTTCGTGTGAGACTCGCCGTAGCTCCGCCGCCAAAACCGGCTTTTCCCGTCGCTCGCCGCTCGGTGCCTCTCCGCCGCAGCCGCGAAGTCTCGCCGAGTTCGCCGCGACGTCCTCTTCGATCCGCGCCGCGCGCGTCGATCCATCGCGTCTTCGCCGTCGCGCCGCCTTCTTCTTCCGTCCGGTAAGCCTTGCGTCGCCGACTCGCCGTCGACCTCCGGCGCCGCGCTCGCCCTTGGATCTCTAGCCGACGCGCCGGATTGCGCCACGCCTCTCCTCCGCAGCAGCCGCCGCGTGGCCGTTCGATCTGCTCCCTCGTCCGATGCGCGACACGTGGCGACCTCGTCGACGCCGCGCGTGGCGCCGACGCGTCCCGCTTGCGTCATCTGCTGCGTCGGCCGAGCCATTCTGCGTCGGCCGGCGTCACGGTGCACCGGTGCACGGTGAATCGGCAGCGCGCCGTGGACCCGATCCATCGTGAACCCGATGACGTCGGCGTTGCGCAATAAATTCCTTTTCAAGACAAAATAAATCCGAAAATTTCGATTTTCGATTTTCTGTATTTTCTCGAATTTAATCTTTCGGAGGCCCGTTCTCGCTCATACGAACTCCGTTTGAGGCGATTCAAGTTTCTAAATTTTTCTAAAATCAAGATCTATCTTCCAGAGCCATTTATTTTCAGTTTTGAGCTTGTTTGAGTCTCTGTTTTGTATTTATTTGGTTTCATCGCTTTCTTTTCCGGTAGACGCTAATTCCGAGGGAGCGAACGAAGACTTCGAAGACCAAGATTCAATTTGTATTTGTGCGTACTAGCTACTGATCATGGGACTAGTACTGTATGCACATGGTATCCATTTTTGGTATTTATTTATCAAAAATGGGGGCCTTACAAGTTGGTATCAGAGCCATGCTGACTGTAGGAAACCTTAGGTAGTATGGGAGTAATAAAAACTTAAAACTTGATATTAGGATCCAAGTGAACTAAAATTTTGAATTAGGACATCTTACCTGTCTATTCTTTATATGCATGAAACTCCTCTTTTGGTTATGCGTATACTTGTTAATAACTCTTTCCTATTTTTAATTGCTGCTAGAATCTTTTCTTCCAAAAATTACTTTACTGTCTTACATTTAATCAGGAATACTAATTCCTTGTTAAATGTGCAGTGTGAGGATACACCCCATGTTATACTTCCACTAATAGGAGAATTCGCATGGCGGAATTCTTACTGCTTGCTAGAATTAGCCCATTTTCCGAAAATCCACGATATATAGTATTCCACGCTGCAGATTAGTTCTGCTCTCATGGAATACATAGCTAGGTGGATATCCCTACCCGAGATGAAGATAGTGAAGAGTTTTTGTCTTTTGAGGGTCCTGGATCTTCCCTTATGATGGCCATGAATGAAGCCGCCTATATGGCTATTGTCAGTTTACGCCACACCTTACCTGAACTGGCAGTGGTATATAGGAGGATTCTCTCGCCACCACGGTGGGAGAATAATTATATGGATGCCACTGGGTTACAAAATCCTACTCTACGTAACCTAGTGGAATTCATAAATGCCTCTGACCAGTATTGCCGTCAGGCAATAACTGAATACAGGGAGGCGCGTCGCCGTGTAGCATTCCTAGAGAATGCCATCGCTCCCTGCGTTGCCAGAGGTATTGTTCCTCGCCGCCTGGGCAATTCCTCAGTACTGTGCCCGACGACACCCCAGTACCACCCAGGTGTCGCCAGGCAAGGATGTCAGTGATAGGGAGTCGCCCTAGGTTGCCGAGCATCCAGGTAGATCCCCGTAGTTTTCCTCCGCGGAGTCCTCAGATACCGCAGGAGCATCGCTATCAGGAGACCCCTTATCCTCCTGATGCCGAGAGTTCTAGTCGTAGAGATAGTAATAGTCTGTGAATTTGTCGGATGATGAGTAGTGTTAGAAGAGGTTTTTGGTTTTGCCCTTTTATGTAGTAACGTCAAAAATAAATGTTATGTTTTGTGTGAATATTATAAAGTTGAAATAAAGTTCTTGCTTGATATTGTTTTGTGTGCTTTTGGTTCCTACTCGTAAATATTTAACTTTCAGTTAATATTTTTACGACGTTGTGATCCGTAATAATAGTAATCAAGTTGTGCTTTTAAAGCATTTGGTAACAACTGAGATTAAAATTAAAGTAGATCTTAATTCATTAATAATCCTGTTCCAGATGCTCGCAACCCGGTCCTTGGATGAGATTACGGGAGTGAGGAAACCGGAAACTCACCCTCGGCGAGTGACTTCGCCACTCCACCCGACCTAATCCATCCATCCGTCGGCGGTCAGAGGATCTTCGTCGCGTCGTCAAGCCGTCCGAGATTCGCCGCCTCCTCAAGTCCAAGAAGAAGAAGTTCGGAGGGGCGCTTGCGTGGTCGCCAACCATGGCCCAAGTGCTTGCAATGATAGAACAGGGTCGCCAGACGAATACCCTGTTGCTCCAACAGTTGGTCCAAAATACGACTAACCTTGGTGCTGCAAGTTCTAGGCCTGGTGTTGGTGAAGCCTCCCATCAATCCAAATTGGGAGAATTTCTGAAGACCCGGCCTCCAACCTTTTCTTCTTCATCAGATCCCCTGGACGCTGATGATTGGCTACGAGCTATTGGAAGTAAGTTGACCATTGCCCAATGAATGATCATGAGAAGGTCCTATATGCGTCGTACCAACTTCAGGGAGCCGCTGCAGTCTGCTGGGAAAATTTTCAAGCGGCAAGGCCCCAAGATCAAGAAGTTACTTGGGATGTTTTTCGAGAAGCTTTCAGGAAGACGCATATTCCTTCGAGCTTGGTGAATTTAAAAAGACGGGAATTTCTTGACCTGCGTCAAGGAAATATGTCCGTAATGGAGTATCTTCACCGTTTCAATTACCTTGCTCGCTATGCGTCATCAGAAGTCAGTTCAGAAGCCCGAAGAATCGAGCACTTCCGGGACAATCTGAATAATGAAGTTAAGCATCTTCTCGCCATTCATGACTTCCACGACTTCCAAACACTCGTGGACAAGACTATAATCGCCGAGCATAGTTCGCGTGATGTTATGGAAAGTTGAAAGAGGAAGTGGATGGCGCGAAAAGCTGCCAGCCCGAATTTGCCAAGGCCGCGCGTTGGTCAGCCGACCAATGTTCGACCTCCCCTGCCTCGTCAGCAGCAGCAGCAAAGGCGTCAAGGTCAGGCACCCCGGCCCCAGCAGTCTTCTGTTCGTCCCTCGAGCAGCAATGAAGGAAGGACTTCTGGAGTTCAGAATCAAGCAGCTGGTGTGACCTGCTATCATTGTAAAGAGCGCGGGCATTATGCAAATGCCTGCCCTAAAAGAGGTCAAGCATCGAGGCGTGATCGTCGCAGGAGTTCGAGACCCCGTGTCGACCTTCGTGAGCTGGGAATTCTCAGGTTGTCAAGCCTGCTGCAGCTCTTAATCGCAATGCGAGTAGCGGTCGCCTTCATCATGTGACCGCTGAAGAAGCGAACGAAGCGCCAGATGTGGTACTGGGTATGTTTCCTGTGCACTCGGTATCTACTTTGGTATTGTTTGATTCTAGAGCATCGCACTCGTTTATTTCTAAGAAATTTGCTGATCAGAATAACTTAGAAATTGATCTCCTCTCTGCCAAAATGATAATCTATTCCCCTGGTTCAGTCATGAATTCAATTAAGTTTTGTCCTAAGGTTAGCATTGAAATTGATGGAGTCATGTTTCATGCTGATCTTATCCTTATAGAAACCTCAGGGTTAGAAGTAATCCTTGGTATGGATTGGTTGTCTAAGTTTAAAGGATGTATAGACTGTGCCAATCGGTCCATTTCTTTGGTTAGCCCCGAAGGAATTCCAGTTCATTTCTCTTCCATCCAAAGTTTTTCGAATTCTCAAGCTTCCCTTTGTTCAGCCATAGTAAAAGATCTTAGCCAGATTCCAATTGTCTCCGAGTTCTCTGATGTTTTTCCAGATGAGTTGCCAGGCCTGCCTCCAGATAGGGATATAGAGTTTGTAATAAACCTTGTTCCTGGAACAGCGCCTATATCCAAGCGCCCTTATCGAATGCCCCCAGATGAGTTAGTTGAACTAAAGAATCAAATTCAAGAGCAGTTAAGAAAAGGCTTTATTCGACCTAACTCTTCTCCTTGGGGTAGTCCAGTTCTTTTTGTGCCTAAAAAGGACGGTGGAATACGCATGTGCGTGGACTATCGTGCATTGAATGATGTCACAATTAAGAACAAATATCCTTTGCCTCGTATCGATGATCTGTTCGATCAATTGACCGGTGCTCAAATCTTTTCAAAAATTGATTTAAGACATTGGTACTATCAATTGAAGATCAGACTAGAAGATATTCCTAAAACCGCTTTTACCACTCGTTACGGTCTATATGAATATACCGTGATGTCTTTCGGACTTACAAATGCTCCTGCTAATTTTATGTGCCTCATGAATAAAGTTTTCATGGAGTATTTAGATAAGTTCGTAGTGGTATTCATTGATGATATTCTCGTCTATTCCAAATCCGAAGAAGATCATGCGCGCAGATTTGCGCATGGTTCTTGAAAAGCTTCGAGCATAAGTTTTATGCCAAATTCGAGAAGTGCGATTTTGGCTAAAAGAAGTTGCTTTCCTAGGTCATATTCTTTCGAAAGGTGGTATTTCCGTTGATCCCAGTAAAGTCAAAGCTGTTTTAGACTGGGAAGCCCTCAGTCTGTTCCGAAAATTCGAAGTTTTCTCGGTCTAGCGGGATATTATCGCCGCTTTATCGAGAACTTCTAAAATCGCTCGTCCTTTGATCCGACTTCTCAAGAAAGAAAAGAAGTTTGAATGGACACTGAATGCGAAGAAAGCTTTCAGGAATTAAAGAAAAGGCTAACATCGGCTCCGTGCTAGTGTTACCCGATGTCCATAAAAGCTTTGATGTTTATTGTGATGCTTCCAAGAGTGGGCTTGGGTGTGTGCTTATGCAGAAGGAAAAGTCGTAGCTTACGCCTCGTCGATTCGCGACCTCATGAGCTCAATTATCCGACTCATGATCCGGAATTAGCCTGCGGTAGTGCACGCTTTAAAAATTTGGCGTCATTACGATTGAAAACAAATGCGGTGTATTCACCGATCATAAGAGTCTCAAATATTTCTTCACCCACTGATCTAAATTTAAGACAACGAAGATGGCTAGAGTTGATAAAAGATTACGACCTTAGCATTCAATACCATCTGGTAAAGCCAATGTCGTAGCAGATGCTCTAAGTCGAAAGCTTCATTGTCTTTCGGTTTCATCTTTGACCGATCAATTCGATCCGTAAAAGATTTCAAAAGCTTAATTTGGGAGTTATCGAAAAGGTTATTTGGCGCCTAGAGGTGCAACCAACCCTTAAGTCCCAGATTAAATCGCTCGGCTCAAAGATGAAGCAATTATCAAAATCCGTGAAGAGTTGAAGCAAGGAAAGGAATCCAAATTCCGTGAAAGTTCAGATGAAGTGCTTATGTTCGAAAATCGAATATATGTTCCTGATGATCCAGAATTGAAAGAGTTGATTCTCAAAGAAGCTCATGAGTCTCCCCTCTCAATTCACCCTGGAAGTACAAAGATGTATCAAGATCTCCGACAGGAATATTGGTGGCCTGGTTTGAAAAAGGATGTCGCTGCATATGTCGCAATTTGTGATGTATGCCAGCGTGTCAAAGCCGAGCATCAACGTCCCTCAGGACTTCTGCAGCCTTTGAAGATACCAGAGTGGAAATGGGAAGATATCAGCATGGATTTTATTACTGGTTTGCCAAGAACCAGGAAAGGGCATGATTCCATTTGGGTAATCGTTGATCGTCTGACTAAAGTGGCTCACTTTATTCCGGTCAAGACTACTCATTCTGGAGATAAGCTTGCCGAGTTGTATCTGGAGAATATTGTCCGTCTTCACCGAAGACAATTGTTTCTGACCGAGGTTCCCAGTTTACTTCTCGTTTCTGGGAAAGTTTGCACCGTCTTCTGGGTACTAAGTTGAATTTCAGTACAGCTTATCATCCTCAGACTGATGGACAAACGGAAAGGACCAATCAAATTTTGGAAGATATGTTAAGAGCCTGTGTGCTGTCATACGGCTCTAATTGGGAGAAAAGTTTGGCTTTCGCCGAATTCTCTTATAATAACAGTTTCCAATCTAGTCTGCAAGTGTCGCCTTTTGAAGCGCTGTATGGAAGGAAATGTCGAACCCCTCTTTTCTGGTCTGAAGTTGGAGAAAGAAAATTCTTCGGCCCAGATCTTATTCAAGAAGCTCAAGAGCAAGTGGACATGATCGGCCGACTAAAAGAGGCTCGATCTCGTCGAGAAAAGTTACGCCGACAATCGCCGTCGTGAACTCGATTCAAGTTGGTGACCATGTCTATCTCAAAGTCTCGCCTCTTCGTGGAATTCGTCGATTTCAAATCCGTGGGAAGTTGGCTCCTCGATTCATTGGACCATTTCAGATCATTGGAAAGATGGGTGAGATGGCATATCAGTTAGAATTGCCACCTCAACTATCTGACGTTCATAACGCCTTCCATGTGTCTCACTTAAGAAATGCCTTCGTGTTCCTCTCGACCGCGATTTGGAAGGATAGATCTTCACCGATTTATCTTATCGGGAGCATCCAGTTCGTATTTTGGAAGAAGCCGAACGCCAAACAAGAAACAAGACCATCAAGATGTTGAAGGTGCAATGGAGCAATCATACTGAAGACGAAGCTACATGGGAAAGAGAAGATCATCTTCGACAAGAGTTCCCCGATTTCTTCTAGTCATCTCCAAATCTCGGGGACGAGATTTTTGTAATGGGGGTAGATCTGTAACAGCCTCAAAAATCATAAAATAAAGAAAAATGAAATAAAAATCTTTTGTGTATTATTTTCGAAATTTCTGAATTTCCTGGATTTTCTGTGTATTCTTTTGGCTTTTCTTCAATGCAAGAAAGTGAAACAAAGAATATAGTAAATAGAAAATGGTAAAAAGTAAAAATGTTAATTCAACAAAAATTTACCAAAGCCTCCAAAAATATATAAGGGCTCTCCTCAGCTTGCTTAAGTCGGTGGGTAAGCTGGATTAATAAAAATAACAATTAATCAAAAGATAATCATGAGTAAATATCTCAGGGTAAAATGGTAAAACAATTTGGTAAAAATATCTGTAAGTCATCCTGACCCAAAATTTTTATCTTGCCGACATCAAAACAGTATAAACCTTCAGTAAAAATATCAAGAATTTATTAATTCATTTTATAATTTTAAAAATTCAAAAACAGTGAATAAATAATCTGGAAAACAGTAATGTCAGAATTTTTAAAATTTAAATAATAATAATTAAAGTCTGTAATTTTTACATAAGGTGTATAATATCATTTAAAACCGTAATAAAAAGTTTTGTAAAATAATCATTTCATTTAAATCGCAAATTAAAAGAAAAACCTAATGGGCAATGCAGCAACTGTTGCAATGTCAGAATTTTATAAAAATATGCATGCATCATAAAATAGTGAAAAAATTTCAGGAGTCTGGTAATATCCTTACCGACCTATGGTAAAAATTTCATAAAATTTCACAACGTTTTGACCGTCAAAAACCCCGTTTTTATCCCGTTCGGTCGTGAGTCTTCTCCGGACTTCTTTTTCGCTCTCGCTGACATGTGGGCCCGGTCTGTCAGTGAGACAGCTCAGTCGTCAGCCGCTGCCATCTGGCCCCCGCGTGGCAGCCTCTCGCCCGCGCCTTCTTCTTCCCCGCTCTCTGCCTCTCTCCCGCGCCGACGCCGCTTCTCGGTTTTTCGCGCGCCCTCTTCGCCCAACCGCCTTCGAGCCTCTATAAAAGCCTCCCCTCTCGTCGCAGCCGACCCAGCTAGCCTCTGTGCCAACCATTCCGCCGTTGCTTTGGCTTTCTTCCCCGGCGACGGCAAAAACCGCAAAGAGGGCAAAACTTCAAATCTTCCGCCTCAACCCATTCCACTCCAATTCCTTCAACCCGAAGCACCCTAGCACCTCCAGGAGCTCGTCCCAAGCCTCGGTCGAAACCCTTTCTTCCCCGGCGAGCTTCTCCGCCGTGTTTTTCTTCCGCCGCCACCGCGCACGGTGAGAGCCTTCCTCCTTCATTCATTCTTCAAAGCGATTGATGGAATTGGTTCCTTGAGTCGCGCAGGTGCTCATCCGAGTGAAAATGAAGCTTGGTTAACTCTAGTTTTGCGTCGCCGCCGCTCGGCCATTGCCGCCGCCGCCCTCGCCGCGGTGGCATGCCGCTGCAGAGCCCTCGAGCCACCGCGCCGCCACCAAAGTGTGCGCGACGGATGCCTCGAACCTCGAGTGGAACCCATTCCACCCGGAGGCTCTCTTCCGCCGGCGAACTCCGCCAGAGCCGCCGCCCTCGCCGGTGGAATCGCCTTCCGGCCGCCTCGGACCGCCCGCAGCGACCGTCCACTGGTTCGCACGGATGCGCTGGCTCGAGTGGAATCGATTCCGTGCCTCCGGCCGGCCGGTTCGTCGCCGCGAGCTCGCTTAGCCGCAGCTCTGCTCTGGTCGCCGCCAAGCGGGCCGGTTGTCACCGACGCGCTGCGCGCCGTCTTCTTGCCGCGCCATCTGGGCCGGCCGGTCGATCAGCGTCTTGCGCCGTCTTGCGTCATCGACATCGGACCACTTCGCCACGTCACCACAGAATCCTTGATCCCATGGCGTCATACTACCATAGCCTTACAGATCGGTCGCCGACCGATGGGTCCGCTGTCGGCGCCTCAACAGTTCCGCCAAAAAGGAAAGCGCGTTTTCCTGTGAAAGCGCACTTTCCATTTTCGGCAGTTTTCCGATTTTTAGTATTTATTCAAAACCTAGATATTCATTTAGCTATAACTTTTGAATCATTTAACCAAATTCGATGAAATAAATTTCTAAATTCATATAAAATTCAGTAGATTCAGAATATGCAAAAATATTTCAAAATTTAATTTTATTTGAAATTCGAAGTCAAATTCAAAAGAAAGGTTAGAAATATGTCATTCATGAAAATTTTGCAAATAACCTCCAAATTTAGTAAAATAAATTTTATTAGAATCCATGTAATCTCAGAAACCAGAATATGTAAAAATACTTAGGGTGTGTTGTAAGAAAAATTTAAGTTATAAAATGGGTAGTAAATAATACCATAATGGTTTAATTAAACTAAATCTTTAAAATTGTAAATGGGAACAAATAACTCATGTAATCATTCCTGAATTTGTGAAATCATTTTATTTGAATATTTCCATCTGATTTCTTTTTGGCTCTATTGAAATTTGGTATTTGTCATATGTTGCCGTACGACGTGTAGAACCCGACGAATCCGGTACATTCGACGACCAGGAGTTTGAAGTCGAGGATAATCAACAAGGCAAGCAAACCCCCTTTGATCATATTGATCCCAGTTTTATAAATATTTTCATTAAATGTTTTCCTGCATACTTTATTTTGTAAAGTCTGCTATATTTCGGGTAATGGTAATTGTACCAGTAGACTTATAGAACTTCCTTGATAAGTAGAAAATTGTGAACCTTGAAAACCCTAGAATAGCTTATACAATATTTAATGTCAATCTGGGTTACTCACATTTAGTGAAATGCTTAGCCAAAGCTGAATGAAGATAAAACTGTGAAATGATTAAAGACTTTGGATATGACATTTAAATGGGTATGACCATTTTTGTGGTTGGTATTTGGTTGGAAAATGAAAACAAAACTATGGTTTAGATGCGGGCAATTATTGGCAATAGCCGGTTGTGCATGTCTTTGCACGTAGTGTAGGGTGGAGATTATTGCCCGTGTCGGATTAAGGACCGAACTATGAGTTGTTTTCGTGCCAAGAATATTCATACAACCACAAGTGCTTTGTATGGGACAGCTCTAACTTATTAAGTTGTTTAAAACTAGCTTTGCACTTGGAAGGCGGAGTAGTACGAGTTGTTTCTTAATGAATTGCTCGACGGACGCCCACACCGAGGTGATCATGGATTAAACGTCTACCAATATAACGGTGTATGCCATACGTGGGTAGTTCCATCATTTCTATGCTCGAGTTCTTACACCACGAATGGGTTATCGCCACCGTCTTTGGTGCAAAGTTAGGTTTAAATAATGTAACAGATTATAACATGACTCTCTCGGCACACCAAAGGCGGTGTGCAAATATCGATTGCTCAAAGAGTCACCATGTCTTGTGGGAAAGTTGTATACCTCTGCAGAGTGTAAAACTAATCGATTAGCGGCGTCATGATCATGGACACTTGGTAAAGTCATCACATAGTTAGCAGTTTTGCTTATTTTCATAAAAAGTGGTTTCTACCACGTGTTGGTCATTTTCGCTGTGTGCGGAAGGAAATGGTTTTAAGTATGATCAGTATACCCAAACATTCGTGATTTATTGTTGCTTACATTCTATCACTTTCAATATTAAATTGCTTTTATTTAAATTCCATTTTGCAATCTATTATTCTCAGATTTACATTTCAAACCACTTTATGCAAATTAACCTTAATAGCCTTTCATTGGAATGGCTGCATGTATCTTAGGATTTGCATAAGTCTTGCGAGTACGTAAGTACTCAACTTGCCAATGTTGATGTTTTTAGGTGAAGAAACAGATTTCCCGACGATTCTTACGTTGATGCAGGATACGGGAATTTATCGATGAATTTATCTAAGGATTTTCCTTGTCGCTTGCTGTGGAACAATGGGTTAAAAGGCATACTACAAGAAGTTGTCTCCACTGCAGTTTTACTTTTGGTATTGTAAAAATAATATGTAATCTTACTTCATTGTGTAATAAAGTTTGTGTATGATTGTGATATCAATTTGTATTTGTGCGCATTAGCTACGATCATGGGACTAGTATCAGATGCACATGGTATCCATTTTTGGTATTTATTTATCAAAAATGGGGCCTTATGAAGATGGCTAGCGCAGTGTGAAGCAACGACGGGGCCCATCCGCAGAGCCAAAGCAGGGGCGGCTTTCCGAAGCTCGCCGGCGGCGAACTAACACCGCGGCGGCGGAATGGGTTCCACGGCGAGCTTCAGGAGGCTCACGCGCATCTAGGGGTGGTCGCGCGATGGCCGGAGGTGGCCAGAAAGGGGGTCTCCACCGGCGAGGGGCGACGGCGGCCACGGCCGAGCGGCGTCGTGGAGGAAGAAGGGTGCGGCGAGCTAGGGCAATGGCAGGGTAAGCTTCATGGGGTTCAGGCACAGCTGAGGAATGTCTTTTTGGTTGTCGGCTACAAAGAAAAGTGGCGCGCCACCGTGCGGCTGCGGTGGTTGCCATAGCCGAACGGCGAATTGGCGGAATTAGGACTTCCCGAACTTGAAGATCACAAGGGTGAGCATCAGCATGATCTACTGACTTCATTTTTCCACTTTTTCAAAAGAATGAGGGAAGGAGATGGGTTCTCACTGTGCGCGGCGGTGGCGGAAGGAAAAGCACGGTTCGGAGGCTTGCCGAAGAAGGAGGGCTTGAACCGACGGCGTGGACGAGTTCCTGGCGACGAGAGGAAACTCTGGCTCGGGTGGTTTGGAGTGAGATGGGTTGTGGCGGTAGAATTTGGGGTTTCTCCTTTTCTCGGTTTTCGCCGGAGCTGGGGAAGACGAGCGGGAAAAGCAATGGAATGAGGCGCGCGGGGAACGGAATGGGTCGGCTGTTGTGATGCGCGACGCTTATATACGGCGCGAAGGCAGTTCGCGCAGCACAGGGACGACAGATCGAGACGGCTCGGTCGTCTCTGCGCAGCGAGCTCGGGAGAAAAGGGGAAGGCTCGGTTGCTGTGGCTGACGTGTGGGGGCAAGCTGGCAGGGAGATATCGGCGGGCTTGACTGGCTGCCACGCCGGGCCCACAAGTCAGTGACCGAAAAAAGAGAATTTGGCCAGGTTCTGGACAGAACGAGATGGAAACAGACAATTCGATGGTCAAACGGTCTCAAGATTTTATAAAAATTTTACCATGGGTCGGAAAGGTAATTACAAGTTTCCATTAAAAATTTCAAATTTTTATGCTTTTTGTATAATTTTAAATAATTCTGACAATATAGCTTTTACTTTTCTGTCCATTCAGTTTTTCATTTAATTGATAACCTAAATGAAGCTAAGATTTTATAAACTTTTTATAAAGTCTTAAATGGTATTTTACACCTTCTGTAAAATTTTCAGATTTTATTTATTAATATTTAATGTTTAATAATTCTGACGTTACTATTTTCCAATTTATTTCTTCACTGTTTTAGAATTTTTAAAATTAAAAAATGAATCATTAAATTTGTTATATTTTTACAGGAGTTAGTCACTGTACTTATGTCGGCATGGTAAAAAATTTAACTCAGGATAAATTCCTGAGAATTCTACAAAATTTTCTTACCTTCTGCCCTGATTTTTCTTTTACAGGATTTGCTTTGATTAAATAATATTTTAATTGATCTAGGTCTTCCACCGACTTAAACTGGCTTTGGAGAGCCCTAAGATTTTTGTTATGACTTTTATAATTTTTGTTGACTTGGTATTTTTTTTTTACTTTTTACTTTTACCATTTTACTATATCCTTTAATTCACTTTCTTTTATTAGAGAAAAGCTAAAAGAATTTCCAATAATTCCAAAAAATTCATAAATAATACACAAAAGACTTTTAATTCACTTTTCTTTATTTTATTAATTTTGAGCCTGTTACAACGATCGGCTTTGAGTGAATTTTATATTTTTACCTTGTCGATTACAGATCAAATCGACTGGCACGCTCTGAACCAGGTGTTCGTCTGGTGTGCTGTTGTCAGAAACCCTACTTCAAGTTTTTTACACAACAGCATCATGAATCACACTCACATCCATATGATCAAATATTCAATCACTATATATATATATATATGCATGCAGCAGCATCAAACCACAGACACGAGCTTAGAGCTAGCAATGTTCAGACTTAGGCAGGCAAACAGCAGCACACGTATATGGTTATACGTACGTACGTCCACTAGTAGCTAGTAGCCTAGTACTAGTACACAGAACAGTTCAGATTACGTGGGACGATCGAGACGTTCGCCTTATTACAGCAGCACGCAGAGTTCAGCTATAGTACTAAGTAGATGATCTTAACAAGAACATACGGAATTATTGCAGGGACAGTACTTATGCACTGCGCGAACCAATTAATCTCGATCGATCTAGAGGAGGCCTTTGCCGCCGGCGGAGTCAATTTTGATGTGGTACCCGAGATGGAGAGCGGTCTGGTGGTGGTCCTGGCCGGCATGGTGGTCGGAGTACTGCGCCACCGAGCCCAGCATGTTCACCGGCGGGTAGTAGCCCCTTGAGTCGAATGTCGGCAGCGCGTCCAGCTCTGTCCCGTCGGCCGCTGCCGGCACCATCTCATCCTCCGCCGCCTGCTGCTGCTGATCAGCTCGCTCCGTCTCTGCCATCTGTTGCAAATGTTAGTTAGTAACACCAAGAGAAATCAATTAATTAGCATTGAGCTAGCAAAGTGTCGAGCTATATATTGTGCATGTGTTGGAGCAATTAATGGAGCTGATCAACTAGTGCATGTTGGAGCAACCGGAGCCGAGGTATTGTGCATGGTGACCATAAGTAGCTAAGTAGTTGATTTGATCTGAGTTCTGACAGAAATATATACCTTGGCTCTCAGGAACATGTTTTCACTCTGCAGATCTGCTTCCTGTGTGGATGGACAATTCAAAGAGGAATAATCAGCCAAATGGACAAGAAATTGTATGATCATGTTTCACAAGAGAAAAGCAAGCAATTATAGCATGCAGATTTGACAGCACTGAATACATGCGAATTAACTTACCCTTTTCTGCATGTATTCGATCTCCGCGAACAGCAGCTCATGCTTATAAAATGAAACACAAAGAAGGGAAAAAAACTGTCAGGAGAAGATCCATACGTATAGTGTCAAATTCACAATGTTAAACGCGCTATTGGAAAATCTAACTTGGAGTTAACCTGTGAAAGCATACTAGACAAGCAATCCCTTTGTATAACGTCCATCGAGTTCGTTTGACTATATTTTCTGAACTACTTAATTATGGGCTGTTTGGTTTGGGGGATCACCTCATCTAAGGATGGATTGGTCTATCATGAGATCATGCCATGAAATTTGGTGGGTTGATACCATCTCTCATTGTATACCAACCTAGCTTGTACTTATGAGGGATGAGGTGGTGATAGACCAACTTATTCCATTCATCAAACCAAACAAGTGAGTTAGGTTCGGAACTAGGATCGATCAGATTGTTCATTTGCCATCGATCCCATCCCCTCAAACCAAACTATCCATTAGTTCTCGATCATTAGCATATGATCATAGCCCAACTCAATTATATATATGGAAGAGGTTTTATTATATGTCATCGATCAGATGTTCTTCACCTTCTTTGATCGAATCCGGCCGATGCCCCTTTCAAGCCGGTTCTCAAGGCTTTTGAGCTCCTTGGTAGTCATATTGCCAATTGATTCACCCATCAGGTGCCTGACATTTTACAATGGAACGTCTCATATACAAAGTACTACGTTGGACACGAGTAGTTAAAGCAGTGCATGACCATATATAATAAGCCAGCAAGATGGCCTTAATTACCTATTTGCATTCTGCAAGGCCTGTATCTGGTGGCGCAGTTTTGCTGCTTCTTGCTGAAAGTATTGCTGTGAAAAACCCAGTGAAAGTTACATGTAGAAGAACCACAAATCTCACAATATTAATAGTTTCGTATTTGATAGTTTAAAATTAAGTTAAAGTTTCTCCTGCCTATAGCTGGTTAATTAAGACTGTGTAATCTTGATTGAAAGTTTATAAAAGACAATGCGCGTGATCCAGACAACGTATAGATATATGCAGGAACTAATTAATTGCAGTTTATTAACCATGTGTTGTGCAAGTCCTATCAGAAAGGACGAAGTACATGGAGGTATTGCTTGAGCATATCTTGACCTTACATGTACTGGAGAGTCTGGAGTTTTGTCAAGTTTTCAAGGTCAAGTTAATGAACATTGGCAGATATTTAAATGTCATGTATAGGGAAAGAATCAATAAATAAACGCTTACATGAGAATTGACATCTATCACCGGAGCTGATCCTGAAGTGCTCGCAGAGGCCTTCTTATACCTCTCAATTGTCGATCTTATGCTGACCCAAATGTTGTCAAACCGAATCACGGTTAGTTTCACAAAATGTTAATGGTCAAACAAAAGAAGCTAGTTTGATGTTTTTCTTACAAACATCACAATTAATTTAATGGCCCGGCTATAACTCAAGCTTGACAAGAGAATTTCGTAGAAAAAAAAACACCCATGCATAGTCCTCTATTCCTAGGAAGGAATCAAATTCAAAAGAAGTACATCAAAATATATGCATGGTCATATATTCACTTAGGGACAAGCATCAAACCAACCTATATTCACTATGGGACAAAACGTTCACACTACGTTCGTTAGTGTACTGCTACGACGTCTAACATAAATATGTTGCCTTTACGTTGCACCAAAATATGCAAGAGCCCAAAGACTAGTTTAAGAATTCACATTTATCTGAATCATCGTCGAGTGGTCCACGCCCGGTGCAAAAACACGAGCAGCTAGTCAATGGCGTTCTTTAACGCCCTTAGCACTACCAAGGAAACGAAAAAGGGAGAACATACAGTTTCCTTCTCCATGCAATATACACTGCAGAGAGAGAGAGAGAGAGAGAGATGTCATTCGTGTTACTGCCAGTGCACATGAAATGAAAGAACCTTTTCAGGGGCCGGACAACATGGGCGTGTGATGATGCGCATACATGAAAAAAGTAAGCTTGGGCTAGGATTCAAACTAGTATTTTATATGAGGAGCTGTGAGCTCGGCTATAATACGATGGTTTCATGAATTAAAAAGAGGCCAAACTATACTCTCTTTCAGGTCCATTACAAACACAGTAAGCCACCGAACGAGAGAGTATATATATCTGCGCGCCGCTCACTGCCATATACTGGGTGAATGAATATGGGCAAGAAAACTATAGGAATTAATGTTCGACCAAAATCAATCATTAAATTGCTCATGAGGCGTGGTTCTCATGTGTTCTCAAAATCCCTTTCAAGAGAGCGAGCACATCCTCAGACTACAAGTAGATTAGTTTCTCCGGGAACTAAATTACCAAAGATCTATGCAAATGTAATACCCAAGCATTCTGCATGCTTTCTGCGTTCTAATAATTCAAATCGACTGAACAACATCGAGCTAAAAAAGGCTTGCAGTGATATTTGTTCACGCAGTTCGGTTTTTATATGTTGATTTTGGGAAATCAAATATACATGTCTAGCTGTAGGTAACTATACCATAAAATCGATCAGCTAGAACATCCAGGTTCGTTTAAATTAAGAAGGGATAGAATGAATTGAAAGTAACTCACATAATGGATGTATATGCGTGTATATATGTACCTGTTATTGGAATACTCATAGAGGCGGCCTCGGCTGGAGAAGATGATCAAGGCGATCTCAGCATCGCAGAGGATGGAGAGCTCGTAGGCCTTCTTCAGCAGCCCGTTCCTACGCTTACAGAAGGTCACCTGGCGGCTTGTCGTGTTCTCGATTCTCTTGATCTCAATCTTCCCCCTCCCCATGACTACCTCACAGTCACAGCCCCCTCTAAGCAAAACAGTTTATTCCAATTGGTCAGTGTGACAAATATATATATGCTTGAGAGTTCATCACATATAGATGGTGAGTGCATGCGACATCTCCTCATATTTCATCATGATGCTTGAAATTAATGAACTTCAAAACATAATAGAGGGAAAGAACACAAATAGACAAACCTAGGTTTCCAAGATATCCAGATTCAGATCTAAGTTTTGGCTTTTAGCCATGAAATTAAGAGGTGAATTTTGACTGTTTGTTAAACTAATTAAAGTAGGTATCAAACTAAAACCACAAACTAAGTACACAAGCATAGCATAAAGCAAGCAGTCGCTGGTACACGCATATATGGTTGTGTTCAAATGCGTGTTAATTCATGGCTCGCTGGTACACGCTTCTTGTTTATTGACAGGAAACTTGGTTCATAAAAATAAATAAATTAATTCATGGCTTTGTCAACAAGTTCTATGAAGGATGATTACTAGGTCGATCTCACTGGTGAAGTCCAATAAAAGTAAAAGATTGCATCAATCTTTAGATCAAAGAGATCTTAAAGATATGCCCAAGGAAAACTTAGTAAAATAGGCATAGATCTGAACGATCTAACAGAAAGAACCTTATCTCAAGAAGGGGAAATAACATCACTTCATCAAAGTGTCCTGGAAAAAAAACATCAATTCATCGGAAGATGGAGAAGACATAAGGACATAATTTAAGCAAAGAAAGAAATTTTTGGAGCACAGCCTTTGAACACAACCATAGCACTTCAAGAAAGAGACAAACTGAAAAGAAGCACTTGTTTCAAGAGAAGCTTGAGGAGGGCAAGTGGGCAACACTACATGGGCAAAAATAGCAAGCCAAATCCAATAAATCCCCAAAATCTAGCTAGTTACCGTTGTCATTTGTTTCCCCCTTGCAATTCGTTGCAGATTAGCTTGCAGTTCTCCTCAGCTCCCAATTGCGGCAACAACACCACCCCCAAAAAATAGCATAAAAGAAAGCAGGAAATGCCCAAGAAAAGAAAGGCAAATCGATTTTCACAGAAGTAACAACGGCTCGCTCGATCTCATGTTCTTACCGATCTGAAGTTGAGTTGGGGATGGAGAACGAGACGGGGATGAGGGCTTGTGAGGCGATGGGATGGTGGGAGCGGGAAGGAAAAGATAGGGCAACTGCATGGGGAGGCCTCGGACACGGCGATTTTCCTTTTAAAGAAGGGGAGTGGTTGTGTATTGTTGCGCTGCGCTGGTCATGGCTTGAGTACATATGCACTTTGGCCCCTTCCTTTTTCTCCTTTTAAAATAGCCTTTGTGCTAAAGTGGTGAGTTTCTTAACAGAGTTACATTAAGAATTAGCAACAAGATGTCACGTGATTAAACACAGAAAGCCCATTAAGATAAGTCACCCAATATATACAGTTAGCTAGTGACTGTCTAAAGAACGTACAGCTAGTGAGAATCAAACCCTAGCCTTTGGCTACAAAACCGGGTGCCATACCCCAATTGGACTAATCAATGCTGGTGTATGCACCTAGCATTTGTTGGTGTGATACTGTGGCCTGTGGATACATATAATCTAAGATAGGAGGATCCTTTCGATTGAAAGTACAATTAGATCAAGAAATGGACAATTCGCGTTCATTAGTACATTATTTTAGAACGGGACTTCCCTAATAAATCGTCAAAGCGTAAGCTAATTAAAATGCTTGATTATCCTTTTCAACTAAATCATGTCGGCAAATGAAGTGGCGTTTAACTAGCTAGCACATAAATTGTTAGAACCAATCAATAACAATTAATTATGTTGTAATAAACCACTTTGGGTTAGCTAGCTAATAGCAAAAGGCCTTAATTAAGTACGTGTTGGTGCGAGGTGGAGGGCTGTAAGCTGATGATCATCTCAAAACTGAACTTGATCGATTAATTAATTAACATTCTTCGTGGACATCTCAAACTGAACTGTAAAGCGTATGATTCATAGCACAAAGCCACCAGAAATACTCTGACACGTCATGTTTCTACTAAGCACTAGACATGACTTTTTTTCTGAATGACTTATCCAATATCCATAGCTCTCAGCGACAAAAGCCTGCATGCATGCGGACACTACATACTAGACAAAAAATCGCAGCTAAAGCGTTGCTCGTGCCAACCACCAGCAAGCAGTATGTATGCATCCAGAGGTATGATCGATCGATGCATGTGGTCTGCGTTTTGAAACCTGGAATGAACTCTTGATCATAGCCGCATGCACTGCATTTCTGTACTGACCATATATATATGGATAGAGACGATGAAATGAAAATAAGCTGGTAATTGTATGGCACACGTTGCTCCCATATATACACAACACAAATCTCATGTCTCGTTGGCATGCGCGCATGCAGCACCTCAGCTTTCTATACTCTCTCTGTTTCGTAGTGGCCTCCTGACCCATTTCAAGGAGCTTGCTCACATCGCAAGGCTCTCTGGAATTTCAGAGCTTGTGTCTATTTCGAGACCCGTCAGGGACCAAGAAAGAAGAAATGTAAGGATGACATGCATCGCTTTGTGCCATGATCAACATGACAATAGTGAGTCCTAAACTCCTAACTCTAATTTTCAACCGCAGTTGCTTCAATGTCCATGCACTTTTTTAACCGTGAAAGTGAGATAAACCATGAAAAAGTTTCGGGCATGAAGACATGCATGCACATAGTGTTCATGTGTAGCTTGGAAGTTGCAACCAGCTTTCAGAACCCCTTCATCAGTGGCGTTCTTCCTTGCAGCAAGAAAATAGAAGGTGACACTTTACATCTTCTCAGGCATATGTGGCAAGTTTCTCCCGACTGTAGGATGGCAGATTGGACGAACCAGATCACCTCTCGTCGCAGTTTGCTTTTCATTCATATGGTTCAGGACACCTCAACATACACTGAACACACCATGATTTCACATCCTGACAGTTGCATTGCACTCAACATCCTTCAGCCAGGAAATGGACCACACGTATGTAATGGAGGTCAATTGCATTCACCCAACCTTGCCTCTTTCTTGTACAATTTCCTAAGTTGCTCAGAAAGGAGTCCATTGCCAGGAATGGGTGCTTGATGTGCGAAGAAATGGACTGGCCTTTAGTTGGAGATGGAGAAGGACCTCCTCCACCTCCCTGCCCTACCCAATTTATGGGTTCATGTGGACCATCTGATGCAAAAGTTACGTTTGGTTATCAACCCAGCTCTGTATTAGAGGGAATTTGCAAATGCCAAATACACATGGGCAAGATGATTTGCAACATCCAATGCGAAAGATTCCAGGTATCCATGTCCTTCCATCAGAAAACCTGCTACAAGCCAAGTAAAAGCTCATCAAAATTTATTTTCCGTAAGAACAGAACAAAGGAAAAAATGTAGGTTGGCGGTGCAGCACCTGTAAATTCTAGGCAGAAAAAATTGATGAGACAGAGACTATCTGAATGGGCATTTAGCTTTCAGGTTGTCATTTTCATGCGAGGGGCACACCTCCATGAATGCCTCCTTTCAACTGTGAATAAATGCATGACCTTGCAGGCTTGCAGCTCAAATGAATGGCACATTGGAATTCCCATAATCATAGGAGCCAGTGCTTTGCTAATTTGCTGAAAGAAATTCTAAAACCAGAAAGACATGAAGAAAAGGAAGAACACACTTTATGAATGAATACCCTGTTAACAGAGATGCAGTTGCACAATAATAGAATTAAATATCAATAGGTGCCACCAACATATTCATAGAAACAGATAGGCACTGTAATGGCAGGAAAATTGCACTGAAATGAAATGGTACATTGAGAGACAAAAATGACACTACATAAATAGAATCCTCAACAAGAACACTGAGTCAGTGACTGAACCAGATAATCAACACAGTAAAATTCAAGCATCCACAGTTTCTATTTGTATTGGTCAAATACGGTCACAAGGCTAAGCTTCAACTACAAAAAAAAAAAGCAGTTACAAAATTAAATTTTACTTAATAGATTATAATATTAAAAAATTTATAACAGTAGAATATTTTATTTCTAAACCTTGATAAACCCTTCTTGTAAAAGCTATACTCATGGGCGATAAATTTCCAACCATACAAACTAAAGAAAGAAGTACATAACACAATCCCCAGGAGCTCGGTAGAGTTTGAAGGCAAATTTCTATACATTAGTAAGAAAATCCTGCAAGTAGCATGAACAAAACCTGCGAAACAGACATTAATCATGTCAAAACTCAGATATACTCCTCGCACAAGAGGAGGGGAGAGAAGAGAGTAGCTTGAAATTGAAAAGGGAAGAAATGAAAACAAATGCAAATACTACACAATTTATGGTCTATTTGATCTAGCTTAAGGCTATCTTATAGTCTAGCTTATTGATCTTATAGCACATAGGTTCCACAAGCTTCAGGTGGTTGTAGCTCAGTGACATCCCAAATTTCCTGGGTTCGACAAGCTCTGACTGGTGGTATGCCTAAACTTGAATCAGGCCAAACATATCCTTAATCACACCAATTTAGCATCAACCGAGGCTTTTCTTAACAACTTTTGTAGTTCTACTCAAAATAGTTTCACACAAATGTTGAGCCCAAAAATAATAAAAAGGCAACTTTTTGCCATACAACTAGTCAACCAAGAAGAGTTAACATTTCCAATCGAAAGGAATTGACAGGAACAAACTATGAAGGTGCATGTACATTTGCTATAACCTTTGACCTCCGAAGTATAACCAGATGCAATTACTAAAGAAGTAATAAAGGCAAACTTTGCTAAAAAATACTTAACTAAGCCAGGGCAACATTCAAATAGAATGTTTCCAAACAAGCCTACAAAATTGGAATTGGTTCAGTAATGAAGAAAATTCAAAAGAAAGAATGTGGATAAGGTAGATAAGGCATTGAAATGGCATGAGGAACCAATTGTGTAATCAAATCCCAGGCTAACTTAGTAATGTCATTCAATGTCAGAGAATTTGTGAGGCAACCATATGAAACATAAATTTAAGATAAGTGAGGATGCAAAATAAAAGTACCGTAAGAAGCATCTCATCAATTTAGCGGACTATTCTAGTATATAAATACATAGAAATTACATTTTTCTCATATTACCTTATCACCCAAAATACATGTGCTGTACTATGGCTGTTTTCAATCCCTAAGGCCAAGTTCAAGTTCAAGCTCATCATCCTCCTCAAACAACTTAAGCAGGCGAGCATGTTGCTCCTCCCGTTTCTTCTTCTGCCAGGATTTGAATAGGAAAAATGATAATAGAATTACCACACCCACACCTAGGAGAACGAACAAAATTGTTTGGCTTGAGTTGTCTTTTGACTGAGATCCAGGTTTCTTATCATCCTTGGACGTTTGAGGATCACCAGCCACTCCTGCAAAGGTTGTAGACATATTTAATATATGGACGAGCAAAAAAATCACAATATATCATGTCAAGTGATTTTGACTCATTTACATGTCCAGTCATCATAATTCACAGGTATAACGATAATATCTAGCTGCTTTCACCACTGTACATGTGTAGCGGCTACTTTTCCAGATTAATTTGAACCAAGAGAAACCAGCGAGACACAGAACACAACAACTCTACCAGAATTACCTTTCCTTCGTCTGAAAAAAAGAAGGGAATTACCTTTCCGCTTTGTGATAGCAATCATATATTAGAACTGACATTCATTCAGTGTACATGATAAATTATTTCTATTTTTTTGGTCTACCATTTCCAAAATGTGTGACCTACATTACATAAACACAATGTGGTAAGATTAAAGGTGGCTGTTTGCAACATTCTGAAAGTAAGTGGCTTGACAGTGCGATTTTCTCTACATGTTCAATTCATTAAGCATACATCCACATACACACACATTTTGATGACAACACCCCAGATGCTACAAACAGTTCAGGATCTGCACTGCAAGCGTCCAAATAAGCCATCAGTGCCACAGGCCTGGAACAAGTCCCAGATCAACAACCCCACCACGGCACCACCCGCCTAAGCCAAGATCTCAACAGCTCATTGCTCCGAATCTCGCTGCCGGGTCACGGTCGCGCCGGGCAAAATAAGGGGGGGAGAAAGAGGAGTGGAAGAACCTGTCGCAAATTGGAGGCAGATCGCGACGAGGATGAGGGGGAGGGTCGGGGTCGCGTTGGACGCTGCGCCGCGTCCCTCGTGCCGCCGTTTCATCTCTTCTCCCATTTCCTTCGCACGAGCCGGCTCCGCCTCCTCTCCCGTGTTGGTGGTTGGTGGCGCGCGGTGGTGGTGGAGGGATGTGCCGGCCGAGTTGCACGTGTTGCTCCTCGAACAGACCGGATCACCGGACTAACGGGATCATAAGGGTGGGTCCCACATGTCAAATATGTGGCCAAACAATATCACCATTGCCTCGCTGCTGATCACTGCCCACCATAAGGTTGCCATGCACTCACTGGGATGAAAGCAACTCCAAAAGACTCTTTATCCGATTGTCTTTTCACATCAGTAATCTTGCATTCTCTTCTATTCATTTTCTTATGAAAATTCTTTTGCTCTAGGCGGTAATTTGGCAAAATTCAAAATAGTTTTGCCAAAAATTCAAAAAAAACGAAATTCGGCTTCTGGCTTTCGTCAAGTAATCAAGGTAATAATTGTGATTTAATTTTTTATTTTGTTAGTATTTTAAATCATATTTTAGTACTAATAACGTAATTATTTCTTACAGTTTGCTTTATGGAGCACAAGGATTTTTCGTCTTTCTCAGCTTTTAATTTCGGGATTTCACCCGAGGAGCTTCTTGCATCCTATGAAGCACAAGAAGCTGCAGCAACTGTGCCATCCTCAGGCTCTACAAGTGCTACTGTGTCGGCAAGCACCGGGGCGAAAAGATCAAGACGCAGTACATCAGGAGTCTGGGAAGATTTCGAGCAGATTTTTGAGACATCAGACGGCGTCCAGAGCAGGTATGCTATTTATAAATATTGTAAGCACAAATTAACTGCGAAATCTTCAGGTGGAACGGGGCACTTGAAGAGGCATGTTGAGAGCTGTAGAAAAAAAACGGGGATGGCTTTGAGATAGACGCAGCTGCAGTACAACTCCGACGGTACGGTATGTAACTGGGACTACAATCCTAAGGTAGGTAGCTCATGAATCTCTTTGTCGTTTAATCGCTCTTCAAAATCTTCTTTTAAACTTTAGTGAGTCAGCTGCGTTTAAAAACTATACTAGGATCGCTCATAATCCTAGGTTTTTTATAGTTTCTAGACAGATAATAACTAGAGATTTGATTAAATATTATAACAATTATCGTAATAAGTTAAAAAAATTAGTACTTGTACTTTTTCTGTGTCTTTGACATTTGATATATAGAGTGGTAGAGGTAAAGAGGATTACCTTAGTGTAGTTGCTCGTTATGTAAACAATGAATGGCAACTAGGAAAGAGAATTATAGAATTCAAATTAATTGATGTAGCACACACTGTTAAAAATATTGCTGGTTGTATTGTAAAAGTTGTGTAAGATTTTGGCCTTAGTGATAAGATTTTTGCAATAACATTAGATAATGCTTCTGCAAATACTTCTGCCATGAACATTCTTACTCCGCTTTTCAATTCATATGCTGAATCTTTCTTATTACATCAGCGTTGTGCTTGCCATATTATTAATCTTATAGTTAAATCTAGTTTGAATAGGTTAGATCAGTATCTTGAACCTTTTTTGCACTGCAATATCTTTCTTAAATAACTATAATCCACGAGTAGCAGCATATAAAACTTACTGTATTGCAATGAATGTTCGTCCGCGTAAGTTTGGTTTGGATATGCCTGTTAGATGGAACTCTATTTACTTAATGCTTAAGACTCATACCATATTAGAGCATATTTTCTATTTTTATTAACACGCACTGTCGTACACGGGATGGTCAACCGCTACTCACAGAGCAACATTGGTATATTGTTAAATACTTGCTGTCATTTTTATAACTTTTTTGAATCCACTGTTGTTTTATCTGGAGTTTATTACGCAACATCTCCTTTAATTGTGCATCATATTTTAGAAATTGCTACCCACTTAAAGAGCCACGAAAATGATAATATCTTGCGTGAAGTTGTTTACGCTATGAAAACTAAAATTTTGAAATATTGGCAAGAATTTTCTGTGTTATATGCATTTGCATTTATTTTAGATCTAGAGCTAAAGTTCGAGGATTCTCTAATGTTCTCTCACTTCTAAGTGATGCGGTAGATACTGATTATTCTAGTTATTTTTTAAATGTTCGTACTAACTTTATCTCAAGTTTATGATAAGTATGATCGGAAGTTTGCTAGAGTTCGCATGCAGCCACCTTCACCAGCACCCACAACATATAAGAAGAAAACTGTGTGGGAAAAGATATAAGGTGCAGGTGGCTCTTCTTCAAGGAGTTCGACTACAACAATGACAAGTGCGGACACATCAAGTGGTGAGGAGCTATCTGCTTATCTCAACAGCGACACTGTCAACTATCAAGAGCAGCAAGAGAAGGACTTCAACAATTTGCATTGGTGGCATGAGCACAAGATAACATATCCGGTGTTTTCCATATTAGCACGGGATATGTTAACAGTTCATGTCTCCACGATTTTCTTCGAAGTCTGTTTTCAGTCTATCCGGAAGAATAATCGAGGAGATAAGAACAAATCTGACAAGTGAGATGGTGAAAATACTTCTCACTGTAAAAGATTGGGAACAAGCTGATCAACGAGCTCAACATACTGTTGAAAATACTGAGCTGCCAGAGACGTTCGAAAATCTTTATCTAGATAATGAGGAAGCATAATTGTAATCTTCACTTTTTTCCTGTATCACTGAGCTATAGGTTGTACTCTTTTTTCTTTGCTAAGATTTTCTCGTATTGAGTTTTTACTAAACAAAGTTTTGCTCATTATTTAATTTAAATTATTTGTCTCATTTTAGAATTTATCTTATATTTTACCTTTTTCTTAATTTATATATATATTAAAAGTTTTTCTACAACCTTCAAATTTTTCTAATTATTCTAATTTTTTCCATTTTTCTGAATTTTTCATATTTTTTTCTATTTTTCTATTTTTTCGATTTTCTGAATTCTTTTGACGCTAACATTGCAACACGACCCATTACGACCCATTGGACTGTCTTTGATACAAAGACGATCTATATATTAATCGAATCAAATGAACCGTGCCATTTTTAATTGGGCGTCTTGTCGCTTGATTGGGCATGTCATCCCTAGCAGGGTTCCAAATCTCGCCGAATTTTGGTGAAATTTCATCGAAATTTCGGATTTCGGGCCTCCACGAAATCTAGACTACCGGCCGGATAAAAAAAATAAAAAAACTGAAATTGCTACAGTAATTTCGCTTTTTGGCGAACTTTCGTGTTTTTTGGTCGGTTTTTGAACTTTTAGTGCCGGATTTGACTAGATTTGGTCCAATAACTCTTAGGAAAGTCATCTCCTATTAAAATTTGTTGAAAACCCAAATTTTGAAGACATTTTAAAATTTTGGCAGAAACACTGTCAGATTTTTATAAAATTTTACAAGCTTCATAATAATCTGCAAATTTTATGGTACTATCTTTAGTAGCTTAGGATCATACATAAAACATTTAAAGATAATTTAACTTCATTTTTTATCCTTAAAAAAATGAAAAATAGAATGAACATAATTGGGACAGTTACGTTGTCAGAATTTTATAAATTTTCTTGAGTGTGATTATGATCTATATTTTTTTGAGAGATTAATAATTGCCTCAGTACTATTATATAATTGTTTCAAAAAATTCAACTTTGTTTGTTTGGTTAGTCAAATCTATGTAAGCATTGAACTTCGTTTGTTATATTATATTTCAAAAACAAAAAAGAGAAGAACATAAATGGTACTATGCCTTGTAGGAATTTTATAAATTCACTGATGTATTATCATGATTCAAAATTTTTATGAGATATTAAGCACTTCCTTATCAACCTTCTATAAAATTTTCAAAAAATTTAAACATTTTTTTATTGCTAAAGCAAATCTATGTATTGATAATCAGACTTTTATCACGACGTAGCACTGTCTGAATTTTTAAACATTATTTGAGAATGATAATCATCTAAAATTTTTAAAGAAACATTAATATTACATCAGTACCATCCAAAAAAAATTCAAATTTTTTTTAACGTGGTTTAGATAATTTTTCATTTTGTTCAAGTTTACCGGTAAGCCTTTTAACAGGGCAGTGATACTGTTAGAATTTTTAAAAATTCATAAAGTTTGATCATCATCTAAAATTCTTATGAGAACATTATAGATGCATCATAACCATGCAAAAAAAAATCAGAAGTTTATAACGTGGTTTGAATCATTTTGCATTCAGTTCAAAATTGTTGGTCAGCGTTTTATCAGGACAGTAGCAGTGTTTGAATTTTTAAAAATTCCACAGACTTCAGAATTATCTGAATTTTTTTTGAAAATATCAGCTATGTGTCAATACTTTCCAAAAACAAATTAAAAAAAAATTCGACATCGTTTGACCCACTTTTCTGCCGTTGCAAAAACGCCGAAATTTCGGGTATTTCGCCCGAAATTTCGGGATTTTTCGGCGAAATTTTGTTTTTCTCGATAGAAAACAAACCGGATTTGAATTTTTGTTTTTCAATTTCGAACGAGATTTATCTAAAATATCTGAATTTCAGTGAAATTTCAGATTACGGTCCGGGATGATATTTTATCCAAAACAAAATTTGAATCGTCGATCCCTAGCGGCCTAGCCCCAAGACCCAGCGACATGAACTCCCTTCTTTCCATCTCAATTTCCACTCCGCCCCGATGGCCGAGCCACCAATATTCTCCCAGCCATGGACATGTGGGCCCTCAACCTGAAGGCCGGTGGGCCCTGCCTCACCCCGAGGCACTCCCCGCCGGCGACGTAGGCCCACCTTGCCGCCGGTGAGATCGGCTCGCTGGCTATGGGGCTTAGGCGGTGGAGGCCGCAGCCGGCGTTGTGGCCGAAGTTGGCGGCGAGCGCGTCCGGGAGGAAGAGCAAGAACGGCGACGAGCCCAAGAATAAGGCCTCTTCTTCCGGTAGGTTCCCTTAGTCGAGTTTTGGTATCAACTGGTGCGACCGGAGTGGGAAAGGTGGGATCTCGGCGCGCTTTGTGTGTGGAAAATGGTCAAACCTTCGTAGATTGGATGCGGATTAAAGTGATCGGAGCTGGGACGGCGCGATTTTTGTTGTACATATTGGGGATTGCCATGATTGGGTCGTGAAATGGTTTTGTTAGAAATATGTGATCTTGAGATCGAGGATGGTGTTTGTTGTGGTGTAATTGGTGATAGAAACGTGGAACTTTTATGCCTGTCTCGTTGGATCTGTAGTTGTGATGATTAATGAGGTGTTAGATGAATTGCATATGTAATGAGCTCGAAGGATGGACTCTACTTGGGATTCATTCGGAGATTGAAAATTGTTGGTGCGGTTTGTGATTGAAAAATGGTCATATGCACTGATTTGGATGTAGTAACTGTGGAGTTCTGGTTGTTGCATTTTATTTTTTTCCCAACCGCAGTGCTTTGTTTAGATGTTTATTGTTGAATCAGGTTAGTTTGATCTCTATTTCTAGGTATATACAATATTGCAATGGAAAATGTATCATTTGACCTCGGAAAAAAAATGTATCTTTTGAATGCAAATTTTATGGAATGTAAAGTGGGGACTTTTGGGTTATGCAGTGATGGTAGTTTTCATCTTTCTTTCAATCTGTTACTCTGTGTTCTAGAAAAAAGAAATCTTTCATTTGATCTACCTCGGATGCATGTATTATTAATGGAAAGGCATGAACTCGATTGATGAACTAGCTATAATCTGTGTTGAATTGATGATTTTTTTTATGCAGGAAAAGGTGATGCATAGATGATTCCAATGGAATAAGCCAAAGTCAGGTTGAACCAAAATCCAATGACATAATGTATATGCCTAGCAACTTGTCATATTGGCGTGATGTTAGAGCAAGCTTTGTGATTCCAAAGTCGTTAAGACCAATCATTTTGAACTAATTTAGTCTAACTGTGGTTCTCCATTGTCTTATAAATGATGTCAACATATGTAATTTTAGGTGATCTGATCTTTACAATTTCATTCTTGCTAGATAATGTGCCAACAAATTTAGGGGGTGCAGAAATTAGCTCTTTTAGTGATTACGTAATGGCCCAACTAGGATAGGCTTTATGCAATGCGCTTTAAAATCTGAAATGGAATTGGATATTAGCTGGAGTAGTATTTTGCTTCACTTATACTTACTTGTTGGCATCGTAGAAAGGAAGTAATGGGTAAATTTCTGTAGTTCCAGTTGCCCTGTATGTTTGCCCAGCATTATACCTATCGTTGAAATGACCACTTGAGAATTTGAAAACTTAAGAAGAGGAAACTGTATTGGATGGTTCATGGTAGCACAGATCCTGTTTTAATTATTGTAGAGTCAACTTCTCATCCTAGTTGAGATTAGCCTGAATTGACTGAAACATTTTCTGATTATCACATATGCTCATATACCTTACTTTGACATTGTCACTTCCAGTCTTCTTTATCTCAGTTTCTATTAAACATCCTAGCAATAGAATGGAGAGAAGTGAAATTCTTCACCTTCAAACAACATCATACAGCAGGAGTGTTTCCATTATGTAGTGTAACAAGATTTTCAGTGCACGTCTGCTAGTTCACAAGCATTGTCTTATTTACCCTTTTTGCTTGTCCAGAAAATTGTCCATTTTACCCAGTCTATAATCTTGATGTACATATCAGGTTCATTTTTTTCTCCTTAAAAAAGCAGTAGCCTGTCTCTGCCCGACGCTAATTGGTGTTTTAGTTAACCCAATCTCTTTTTGAGATGCCCCTAAATATTTTTTCTAATTTGTTGTTTATTATGTCTTGAAATCAGGAGCAAACAGTAGATGCAAATACTCTACCACAGACAGTGTTGTATGGACCAGTACACAGTCTTCCTTGAAAGTGGGCCCATTCTATTCCAATGCCAGAATCTGGGTGTGTTTTGGTGTCAACCAGGGTTAACAATACCGATTTCGAAAAAATCGAAAATATCGAGTCGATAAAAACCGTTCGAAAATCGAAAATATCGAGTCGAAAATCGTCAGAAACCGAAGGGTTAAGAATTCAAATTTTTTGAAAAAAATTTGAAAATCAACCGGTTTGCACGGAAAATCGATCGGCCAATTAGTGGGTGCTGACCATTGCGGCGTTGTCACACGATTTTGACCTAAAACCAGTCGATTTTGAAAATCGACCGGTTTTACGTCGCATAAATTATTTTTCAAATTTTTTTAATTAGACCGGTTTGGGATGTCGAACCGGCTCGATACGGCGGTTTTCGACGGTTTTGTGAACCCTGGTTTCAACTGAAGAGCTTGATGGCAACAGTACCTTTGAGAGAACTGTCATCCTCCTCCTCAGATTAGCTTCAAGAGATGCCTATGACAGCCCATTTGGTGTCACCCTGAGTCGTCCACTGTACACAAAGATGAAGCATGTGAACCCATCCTTCTGCGACCAAGCAACACCTTTTAGTGATTGTTCCCTCTACTTTGGAGGCCCTGTCGATATGAGCATATTCCTGATGAGGAATAATGATGGCAGACCCGTCAAGGGGTTTTAAGAAGTGGCACCGGGTGTCTGCTTTGGTTTCAGAACTGACCTGGAGAAGGCTAGTGCTCTGATGAAGAATGGCGCAGTTAAGCCCGGGGACCTGAAGTTCTATGTAGGGTACTCTGCTTGGGATCATGATCAGTTGTTGAGTGAGATTGATGCAGGATACTGAGTTGTCACTTCCTGCAGCTCTGGTCTGATAACCGATGCGCTCAGGACAGACCCTTCTTGCCTGTGGAGTGAGATACTGCAGCTGATGGGTGGCCAATACTCAGATCTGAGTCAAAAACCGAAGGACAATTAGCTCGTAAACAGTGCTTATTTGCAGCATTGTTTGCAACAAATTGTTGTGTCCCATTTGTACATAATTGAGTAATCTCACCGTGTCACTGGCCATGGCATTCGCTCTGGCCTAGTAGTTTGATGTGGAGACTGCTTTCCTTTGTGTTACTTTGCTAAATAACATATACTGTTACTCTGTTAGTGAAAGAACGACGTTGAATGTGGAAAATTAGCAGTGGTATGTGCAGTTATTCAACAGCTTCTGCCTGCCATGCCCAAAGTTTAAAACTTTATCTGTTGCGCACATATGATGACGTCATGTCTATGTATGGATCTGTATCCATATGAAGAAATTTGCCATGGCACCTTTGATCATGTGATGTGGTCCAGTTTTCTGCTGTTTTTCTTGATTACGGTACTTCTGAAATGGCATGCCGTTCCACTATTCCAGAAAGACTGTTCAAGCATGCTTTTAGTGCCAATTGGTACTACTGTGAAATTACATGTACAAGATGAGCTTCAAAAGGTGCTCTGCCTTTTTACAGTCAACCATCTACCGCCCTAGATGAGCTAAACGCGTCAGGAACAAAGTTGGGTAGATTGCGACACTCCCAAACTGATAGTTTGCAGGTTACGGTATCAGATCAGACGACCAAGAATTTAAAAAGGCTAGAAGGAATAACAAATTCACGGACTCTCAGCGCAACACCTATCTAAATGGACCACAAAATAACCCTGAAACACGGTTAGTGTTTTCCCTCCTAATATAAGTCACACAAATCTTGAATAAGCGAAATGGTAAGTAATCACCATATACCTTTTATTCATACTTTAATATTTATGCAACTGTTAAAAAAAAAAGTACAAGAGCACCTCTCAACATGGAAACGGATGCACGCTTTAACTAACCCGATTCCATGAAGTTGATACACCCTGATCAGAATTCAGAAACACAGCATCATACATATCTGCACCATCATGCACTCAAGAACGCATTTTGTTTCGTGCGTGCCGATAACCGCGTCCAAAAGCTCCAGCTCTTTCGGTCTTTCCTTTTGTTGATGATCTTTTGTCAACCATGGCGCAATGGTTTGCTTAATTTACTGTGTAGTTTCCTCGAGGCAACGGAACGGGGTGGGGAAGAAATTGAATTCAAATGCACGTTTCAGTGACAGGAGTGGGTTCATCTGTTCAATGTTTGCATGCCCTGGACTCTGGAGACCTGGACTTATTTCTCTTCTTGGTTAAAGTTACTGCATCGTCGCCCCCCCCCTCTCTCTTCCAGGACTTCAGATTTCAGATTCAGAGTTCACCCAGATTGACGTAAGAGGATTAATTAATCCCAACAGTTAAAGTATTAAAAGACGAAGTTATGGACCAGAGCTGGCTGCAGTGTGCAGTCACAATGGGCTTCATCTCACCAACCGGCCAGTAAAAGAACCAGCAGGCTGCAGCCAAGTCAAAATCATGCGTTCTGGAGTACTATTGTAATGGATGACCAGTAAAGGCATGTGCATGCAGCTCTTGTTTTGATCGGGAAGGAGAAGAGTTCCATTGGATCGTTCTGGAACCTTCTGCCAAACGAGGGTGAGGTCACGGCACATGTCATGTTTGGCAGGCGAAAAGGGGCTCGATTCAGTTGTGGTTCGTCGCTCAAACTAGACCAGATCATTACCTGGTCAACACACCATTTGTCTCATCCCATATGCTAACAAGTGGACAGAAGAGAAGTTATTGCATGGATGGATGCAAGTTTAACTGTAAGCGCCACGCTTGCATGGACGCGTCCTTTCTCCTGTGCCATTTGGATCTAAATGTTGCTGAAATCATTTTATTGAATCAGTTAATACCAATCTTTAACTGTATATTTTTACATAAAAATCTCTATCTCATCCACGCTAATCTCCCCAGAAACAAGCTGCTCCCTACTGGTACTCGTACTCCTACTAGTATTCCCACCAGCGATATACGTATAAGCATACGTATCGTGCTCCAGCTCGTCCTGCCGCGCGCCTGCGCCACCTTGCGCAATGATGCCAATGCCAGTGCGATCCGCGTCCGCGTGCCTCCGCACGGGCGCGCTCTCCCGCGCCGCCACGAGCTGCGCGTCGGTGGCCATGCCGGCGTCGGACGCCACGCGCTGCACGGACCGCGGCGACAGGCGCGCCGCGACGCCTGCGCTGGCGCCGTACGCGGCCGCTGCGCGCCCCGGGAAGTTGAGCGCCGGCCCGTCGACCCCAGCGTCGCGGAGGAAGTAGACGGCCGTGTCGTGGGCCACGGCGGCCGCCTCGGGCGTGGCGTAGGAGCCGAGCCACAGGCGCTCCCGCGTGCCGGGCACCCGGATCTCCGACACCCACTTTCCCCACCGCCGCCGCCGCACGCCCTTGTACCGGCACCGCTCCTCCTCGCCGCGCGCCGCTTCAGCCGCCGGGCTCATGATCACTATCCGTCGATCGTGCCGATCAACCTCCCGAGTTCTGACCTCTCCTCCTGTACGTGGTTTACACGGTTTCTTGACTTGTGCTGAGCGTTGAGGTGTACGTACTACGCGTATATATAGATATGGAAGGTCAACCCTAGAAAGAGTTGACCTGCTTGCCGATGGATCGGATTGATTTGGGGTTTGGCCTCGACCAAAAAAAAGAGTAGCGAGTGATTCGTACAGTACTACTACAGCAGTGTCGTGGTGGTGGTGATATTTGTGGTCGGTACGGGAGCAAAACGCTAGCTGCAGCGAAGTCAAAACTCAAAACTTTTGAACGGTCAAAGTAGTGAGTGTTCTACGAGTCGTATGGGCAAATGGTAGGCTCATCATCATTTCTGATGACAAGGAGCCGTCCGAATAAGTCAAATTTATACCTAAACTTTAGAGTGTATCTAATGTATCCTGGGAACTATAAAATTGTCTAAATAGCTCTCTAAATTATGTAAAACTGTCTAAATAACCCTTAGAGGTGATTTTAGAAGTCATTTTGCAATGCAGCGTATGACGTGACTGACAGCGTGGCAGTGTCATAGTGGTTTTATCACTATGGCGGATAACATGGCTGACAATGCGGCATTGATAATCATTGACGTATTCTTGGTCACATCATCCGCCACAATGGTAAATCCGTCTTCAAAACAATCTCAAGGGTTTATTTATATGGTTTTTGTGTAGTTTATGAGGCTATTTAGATGGTTTTGTAGCGGTAGCGGAACTAGAAAATTTTCATTGGGGGTGCACAATTCATACTACAACCATATAGTCTTATATAATGACTTCGTAAGATCATAAATCTAACACATATATTTAAAATTTACTAAAAGTACAGTACAAATAGTTATAAAGTTTTAAAAATCCTAAACCACTAAAGTTAGAGCCAATTCAATCAACAAATTTGGTCTATTAAAGAGCATGATCTTATAGTATTTCTCAATTTTTTTGAAGGTGCCGGGTAACATACCAATATCCCCTAGTACCGCCCCTGTTTTGTAGGTCAAGGGGGTGGATTAGACACACCTCTAGAGTTCAAGGATAAATTAGATTTATTCCTTAATTAATTACGACCAGATTAGTTTTTACTTGGCAAAAGTTTGACAGCCTCAATGGCTTGTTTCGGGTGTTATTTTTAGTTTTCAGGCCCAGTGAAACTTTCGTAGTACCCTACATGCAGTTGCTACTAGCTACTGTATGTTTACCTTTAGCTGAATTTGACGGACAGTACTATAGTCTAGTAGTGTAATCCATTTATACGAGGGTTTGGCCTTTAGCTAAAAAGTTTTTTCTTAATTCAGTAGTCGATTATATTAAATACCATCTGAATGAACTTAAAAAACTCTTTTATTACTTTAGGTATACAATGAAAATATTAAAAACCGCAGGGAGGTCAATGGTTTTTTAACATGACAAAAAAAATGCACAAATAAGCTAATGATTTTGCACAAACTTGGGTCGTCTTTGTCAGTGACAGGACAAAAGGGAAGCACTAACTACGTACCAACTACTAAAAGGTTCATTTCATTTAGGGTAGGCAACGCAAAGCGTATCTGAAACATGCCATACAGACAGAAACCGTGGTTTCACCAAATTATAGCATGATGAAACGTGCGGCAACTAAAAGCAGCAAGGTCAATTCTAAACTAGTCAATTCGGTCCCATTCAAGCAATAACGGAGTGCACCGCTTGCGGGTATAGACTAGACTAGACCAACTAAGCCATTTCTTCAGCTAGCTAGAACTAAGCCACTCAGGCCCGCGCTGGAAAGATATATTCTCATACCTATGGTCAAAACTTTTTGAAATGTTTGAAATTTTCTGAAGCATAAGTCGTATTTTTTATTCATTAGATCAGCATCAAATCATAACCAATCTTTATACAAATTCAATAATGATAAGATTAATTTAGACATAAGAAAATTTTAAAAGACATAGAAATAACGGATCCGAAACTTTTTTTTTCTCCCTTTCCTTCTCATTTCCTTTGGTAGTATTCAGCTCCTAATTAGAAAGTTCGGTACGATGACTGATCCCGTGTTCTCACGTAGGTTTATATCCGTCCGATCGTGATCGGAGCAATCATACAGCTCGAGGCCCTAATCTTCGCATGCGGACGACCTACCTAAAAAAGAAAATTTCCGAACGGAGGACGCATCGAGATTTGTGCAATTCTAGTTTGCAAGGTAGTGCATTGGAGCGCTGCAACGGAGATGTAGACGGCAGCTACGACGGTGTTATCTTTGTCTCGGCGTCTGGGCCCACACGAAAGAGAAGAACAAGAAGGAATCAAACTACTAATAGCTGTCACGTGTCCAGTTGACTACACGTCTTGCAAGAACTTTTTGATTGACCACTAGTGGGAGTTCCTCTCTGTGACTCTGTCTACAGGTAATGCCGTAATGGGAACCTTTGGTAGTTGACAGTTAAAAACGACATCGAGTTGGCATCTTCAGGTCGGCCATGCTCGACTAGAAACAGTGCTGGCTATTTTTGGACCTTCATTGGCTAGAAGCACCATCAAAAGATCTGAGACTTTGTTTTTGTAAAAAAAAAATCTAAGAAGATATGTCTAAGAAGTCAACCTGACATCCTAGAAAAACCTTGTCTTGTTTTAGTCCTCTAGATGAGTGGTACGTTAATATTGTGAATTTATGACAAAAATCAATATTTAAAAATAGATGTTACCAGGAGTGTCCTAATTTTAACTTGGCCCGGTATGTGTTAGAGACTAGCATACCAATCCATAAGTAGCATGAAGACGATACTACAAGTTAGTAACGACTAGGTGTTAATGTGTCGAACACGATAAAATGGTAGAAACACCAGCGGAGCCATCTCTATCCTGGGCGGCTGTCCGGGTCACGGGTGGGATCCTACTCAGTTGCCCCTCCAGCGCATGATCGACTGTCATTGAAGAACAGTAAGAGAGGTTAGAGAATCTGTGTAGCGTCGAGAGAAAGACGAAGCTGTCGGCCTATTTTGTGAATTGGTTTATGCATCATTTGATGGTTCAGTTGGCTTGGCAATTAAAGCCCAAGAGCCCACAACCCAGTTCATTTATAGAGTATATGTATCCATCCTATTTATAGTTGATCCAGAAGAAGCATCAAATGATGCTATCAAGATAGACACGAGCTAGGCGACAAGGTTTAGGTCGTGGGCTACGAAGCACACAACAAGGGTGTTTAGGCTCATGTTCAAGCGCGGCGAGGCGATCAAGCCTGGGGCGATGGGCGGACGGGACGCATAGCTGAGGGTCTTAAGCAATCAGGCGCAATGTGGTTTGTGCACAGCGAGCTGATGACCAAGGAGGTCCTCACCTCATATTTGTGCAGGAGTTATACCAATTTTATACTTATTTTTCTTGGTGGCTGAAGATATAGATCGAAGAATTTTTTTTGCAACGTAGCGGTATTTGCCCGATCAATTGCTCGCCATAGTTAGGCTTACTCGGGCTCAAAAAATTCCTAGCTCCCTCACTGTGTAGAAGTAAACTAGTACATAGAATTGTCATCTAAATTGAAATGTACTCGTCTGAAAGTATTTAGGTCCTTAATTGGATTTGGTTTTGGTAATTAATGACAATTATAGTTAAAGGACTAACATTTTCAATATGAGTATTTTGAGAATAAGTTGGTCCAAAATTCGACAAGTATAAAAGCATAAAATGGCTGAAGAAGAAAAGCAAGCATCGATGACAAGATAGCTAAGGTATAAAATTAAGGATTTTTCATAGTCTTTTTGCCGATCTTGGGGTTCAGAAGAAAAGATTGGATTACTAGATTAGGCATCGTACTATTAAGAGCGATCATTGTCGTATACTCGAAGTCGAAAAGAGTTTAGAGGCTCAAACTTACGCATACTTGAGATTTTCGTAAAAGTTGCATATGAATAAAAGCAAAAGGTTGAGAAATTGCGTGCGGAGGCAGTTGGGGCAGTATGACCGGTCCTTGTGCGGTCATACCGGCCCACAATCATACCGATGAAATTCCCGGTATGGAAATCACAGAGAAGATGATTTCGGGACTTTGTTGAACGCTATGACCGGATGTCCTCCGGTGTGTTTTTTCTAGAGACGGTACCTTCGACCCTGAAGTGAGCGGTATGACCGGGGACCATCCGGTCCCTTTCCAATCATATTGTCCATGTGACCAACGATCGCTGATAGTGCATTAAATGTACTGTATTGATCGTTGGCCTCTGAGGGGTGGTCATATCGTCCCAGGGGCGGTATGACCAGCCTCTCAGCACAATTTTGGCCACCGGCTAGTTTTGGTTGGTGGGGGTTATAAATATCCCCACCTGCATTCTAAATCAAGTTTTGAACCTCATTGATCATCCTTGAGCTCTAGAAAGTCTGTTACTCATTTGTGGACATTAAATTCTCATTTGGTGAGAGTTACGAGCAAAATTGAGTGGTGCATTTAGTGTTGAGCCTGTAGATACTCAATTCAACCTCAAGCAAGCGTCAACACCTATTACTCTTGGAGGTTGCCGCCTCCTAGACGGCTTGTAGGCGTGTGGCATCGGTGATATTCTCAAAGAAGCTTGTGAGAAGGCCCAATCGATTATGAAGGCAAGGAGCTAGCCTAACCGAAGTGGTGAAGAACTACCACGAGTGATTGAGGAAGGCTCAAGCGGGTGGAGCCAATTTGAAGTTATTCAAGTCACCTCAACGTGGAGTAAGGGAGACCAGCAAGTCTCCGAGACCACGAAATAAAATTCTTATCTCGCATTCTCTTGTGATTTGCTTTTATCATTATTGTGCTTAATTTCATTTCTAGCAAAATTGAGTATATTATTTATGCTTAGAATTATTTATTGCTATACTTGAATTGCTAAAGTGTTTGGTGATCACTAGAGTTTATAGTTGTAAATTTGCAATTATTGCTATTATAGCTTAGTGATTTAATTAATTGCAAATTAGAATCGAAAAATTGAGAAACCTTCTATTCACCCTCCTCTAGTCGGTTATCCTTGATCCTACATCGTCTCGTAATTACACGAAAGTAAGAGATAGCAAAAATCATTGTATAATTTGACCAATTAATCAAGTGGTAAATTAAATAAGAAATCAATCTGCACGTCTGTATTTTTTATGTTGTAGGATCTACGTGTATTCGCTATGAAAAAGAAACGCATATATTTATTGTTTGATTGTTTTTCCGTGGAATTGTCGGCCTTGAATCATACAGTATTCCTTGTAGTGTAAGTCTCTTTGTGTGCTGCCTATGCCACTTTGACCAGTGTCAGTGACATGTTCACTAGGGGTGTGTTTGATTGCCTGCATGGATGCTTGAATCGTATGAGTGGATGCAATTGTATCTGTTAGACAAGTGTTTGGTTTCCTGTTCATCCAGTCCAGGTGGATGCAATTGCATCCACTCATGCAGGATGAAGGAAACACAAAAATTGGACTTCTCTCTAATGCAGGCCCATGAGATGTATAAACAAGCAACCAAACAACTCAACCTGCATCCACTCATGCAGGCCAAGACTAACCTGAATAGCTCATACGGGGTAGGCTAGGGTGGTGCAGACAACCAAACACACCCTAGTACACTACTTGCATACATGGTCCATGGACGGCGTGCACGCGTCGGCACACAAAAAATGGAAACATCGCTGTCAGACACGATGTTGGCTGGTGCAGCTATAATACCGCTAAGGGTGTGTTTGGTCGGTGGTATGAAGTTGAATGAGATGAGATGGTTCTGGTTGAGAAACCACGTGGCCCAATGAAAAGCCCACGATGGTCCCTTAGCCGAAACTCTAGGTGAGTGCTATATAAGGAGGAGGGGGTCCCCCCTAATGTACAAGCAATCAAAAATCAATAAAGAATTCTGTCGTCGCTCCCCATATACATGTGTCTCTCTCTCTGTTCTCCAATTTAGATCTGTTCGGGAACCCCGGATTATTCGATAGCGAGGTTCCTTAACACGTTATCAGCACGAAGCTCTACCGGAGATCAGAATTGAAAAGGTGAGAAAGATGGGGATTTCGGCAATTGAATCTAAACGCTTGTTGTTTCTATGCATTCATCTACCCTACGCATCTGTTTTCTGTTTTTCGTCTTGTGGCACGAAGCTACAGATGGTTAGAAGCATGTTTACTGTTCATCCAGAAAAAAGGAAAAAAACGGCCATCGCCGCGGCAAGCGCACACAAAGCCGTCGGCCGCCGCCGCCGCGACGCGCCGCGGCCGCCACCGCGGCAGAGCGCGCGCGGCCGCCACCGTCGTCGCCTCGACCTCGCGGCTCGCGGCCGCCGGGCGCCGCCGGCACCTCCACCCACCCGGCTCCTCCAAAGACGAGCCCGGCGCGCCATGTCGCCATCCCGGCTTGACCTCCGCGGCCGACGCCGCCCGACCTTGGCTGCGCGCCGTCGGCCCGACCTCTGCCCTCGTCGACTCCGCCGCAAGGCCGTTGGCGCCGTCTCGACTCCGTCGCGCCGGGCGCAGCCTCGGTCCTCGGCTCGGCTTGAAGCCGGCCCGACGCCGTCGTCGACCTCGGCTCGCAGACCATGACGCCCGAGCACGCGGCCGCCTCGGCTTTGTCGCGTCTCCTCGGTCTTGGCGCCGCGCCGATGAGGCGTTGCCTCGCTTCCGGCGCGCAGCGCATGAAGCGTCGCGCCGCCACTTTGGCTCCATCGACGCGTCGCTGAGTGCCGCCGCGGCTGAGCCGCACCGCGGCGCCTCCCAACCCCGGCCTCACGTCGCCGTCGCTGGTCCGGCTCAAAGCCGTTCCGCCGCTTCTCGGCCTCGCGTGCGTCATCGCCATCGACTCGGCCGTTCGCCGCCAGCCGGCGTTGCGCCGAGGCCTCGGCCGCAGCGATGCCGCCGCGCCAGCGACCCTCGCAGACCCGACCTCGGCTCGCGGCGCCGCCGTCGACCGCCGACCTCGTCGCGACGATTTGGTCCCGGCCAGACGCTCGCGACCGCTTGCCTCGACCGTCAGCCCTGCGCCCACGCCGGCGACGCAAGAAGCCTCGCCCCGCCAGCCCTGCGGCCACGCACGGGAGCAGAATAAAAGGGAGAGGCGGCACGCGTGTGGAGAAGCTTGTGGCGACGGCCTTCGTGCGGCACGCACAAGCACAGAAAACCTAAGGCTTATGGGCCAAAAGCAAAGGGGCAGCCCAAAGAAAAAAAAAGCCATTCGGCAAAGAAAAAGAAAAGGAAAGAAAGAAAAAAATTGCCAGAAAATCCAGAAAAAAAATATCTAGCTCTGTTTTATTTTTCTAGCTTTATTCCTATGTTTTTTTAATATTCTTTATGAACTTGAATCCATTGCTTTATTTAAGATACTGCAATGCATAGCAATTTATTTTTCTGCACTTTATGCTTTTTGCAACCATTTTCTACTAGATTACATGCTGTAATTTAATGTCAGAATTTTTGAAATCATGCAGATGTCCGACATTGTGAATCGTGAATTTGAAGAACTGGCCCCGCACGGTCAGAACTACCTCACCTGGGCATCGAACGTGAAGATCGTTCTTGGGGGCAAGAAGCTCCGCGCCGCGATTGGTCTAGGGTCCTCGCAGGACGCAAAACCTACCACTGAACAGAACGATCAAGCCCTGCACTTTCTCAGGCACCACCTCTCAGCCACTCTGAAGAACGAATACATGGCTGAGGAGAGTGCACATGAGCTTTGGACTGCACTTGAGCGGTTGAAAAGCTCAAGTACACCATCTTGCCCCAAGCACAGCAAGATTGGGTCGCCTGAGGTTTGCAGACTTTAAAACAGTGGCCGAGTACAATTCTGCCTTGCACAAAATTTGTATCAATCTCTCTCTCTATGTGGCAAGAAGATCACAGATGAAGAGAAGATTGAGAAAACTCTCTCTACCTTCCACCCAAATGCTATCTAGAGTGCACGCAGCAATCGTCAGGACACATACAAGGAGTATAGCGAACTGATTGATGTAATGCAAGTTGCGGAATCGCAAGACGATGTTCTATGTTCTACGCAAGAACTATGTCTCGCAGCCACCTGGACGAGGCACTGGCACAGAAGTCAATGCCAATAGCTACAAGGTGAGAAAGCCCATTAATAGAAAGAAGGGCAAGCAGGGTGAAAAGAGAGGACTCAGGCCAAAGGAAAGTCCAAAGCCCCAGTGAAAAAAGATGACAAAGAAAAGGCGCACGCCAAGCCGTATGGACAGCAGAACCAAACGTGCTTTAGGTGTGGCACTTGGGGACACTGGTCAAAGATATATCGAGAATCCAAGGAAGTGATCAACGCATATCAAGCTAAGAGGAAGGCAAAAGAAAACGCCCCCACAGAGGCGCACTTCGCCAATATCGGTGATGATGATGCCATGGATGAAGATACCCCACTTGTCTCATCCTCACGAAATAGCACGGACATCGATCTGCGCAACCAATATTATGGCAAATGAAGAGAAAACCTCTGTCGATGACATAGAAGCATAAATTAATGCATATTTTACAGATTCTGTTTAATGCATTTTTTTAGATTATAGTTGTTAGCATTTTCTTTTGAATAATGAATTGTAAGCTCTAGAAGAGCATACTTCTCTCATGAATAAATATGCAATTTATTCTTTATTCCAATATTCTTTAAATTTGCAAGCAATATTTGGATTATTTTGCCTCTATCTGATTAGAATTATATTTCTTTGATCTAGAAATCGTGTAGCGCCCAAATAGAAGAGATATGCATTGTTGATAGTGGCACAACAAATACCATCTTAAAAGAGTCTAAATACTTCCAGTCGATCACGAAGAACGTTGCAAAGATTACTACGATCGCAGGAAGCGATTCATATGTAATAGGCTCAGGAAGAGCCACTATTATATTGCCTATGGGTACAACTTTGGTAATTGAAGAAGCCCTTTTGTACCCTGAATCAACGCGCACTCTCTTAAGCTTCAAAGACAACCGCGCCAATGGGTTTCATGTAGAAACCAATGAAGAAAATGGCAAAGAAAACTTGTGCATTGTGAAGCACGCGGTATGTGGAAAAATGGTATTAGAAAAATGTCCCTCGTATGAATCTGGGTTGTACTACACGAATATTCATGCACCCGAAGTGTATACTTCCTTGAAGACTGTTTTTAGAAGCTCTGAGTTATTTTCTTTATGGCATGATAGATTAGGCCATCCTGGTCTTAGAATGATGAGAAATACAGTGAACAACTCACAAGGTCATGGCATTAATGTTAAAAATTTCCCGAATCATGAAGATTTTGTGTGCCCTGCATGTGCCACCGGGAAATTAATAACTAGACCCTCTATCATGAAAGTGCAAAGTGAAATTCCTGCATTCCTGGAACGCATCCAGGGGATATTTGCGGCCCGATTCAGCCCTTATCAGGGCCGTTTCGATACTTTATGGTGCTCATCGATGCTTCCTCGAAATGGTCGCATGTATGCTTATTGTCAACAAGAAACCATGCTTTTGCAAAGCTGATCTCGCAGATCATAAGAATTAAGAATGCTTTCCCTGATCATCGCGTGAAGTCCATTAGAATGGACAACGCCGGAGAATTTACTTCAAAGGCATTTGATGATTATTGCACCGCAACAGGATAGCGATTGAGCACTCCGTCGCACGTCCATACGCGAGAATGGGCTAGTCAAGCAGCGATAAAGAGGATTAAGTTCATTGCGGACCACTTTTGCGAGTTGTAACTTGCCCAACACTTATTGGGGACACGCAGTCCTGCACGCAGCAGCTCTTATCAATTTTAGACCGTCGGCCTACAACATCCATTCTCCTATGCAGCTTGTGCACGGGATCATCCCGAAGATCTCCCATCTCAGAAAAATTGGGTGTATGATATATGTACCTATACCACCCCCTCAGCGGACTGCAATGGGCCCTCTCCGCAAGTCTGGGATATACGTTGGTTATGAGAGTGCATCCATAATCAGGTATCTGGAACCCATGACTGGAGATTTGCATACAACCCGATTCGCTGATTGCATCTTTGATGAGGACCGTTTCCCGTCATTAGGGGGAGGAAATCAACCTTTAGATGAAAAATGCCGGGAAATCATATGGCATTCCACTGGGATCCCCGCACATGACCCCCGCACTAATGAAGCAAATCAAGAAGTCCAAAAGATAATTGATTTGCAGAACTTAGCAAATGAACTGACTGATCATTTTTGTGATCTGAAGGGCGTGGTTAAGTCGCATGTACCCGCAAGGAATGCACCAGAGAGGGTGGAAATACCAAAGAAAATAGAAGGTATCCCTCATCCTGTTCAGAGGTCTCAAAGAAAAAGAACAGGAAATCTGGCTCCTCAAACCCAAAGTACCTGGAGACGTCTGGAGAAAACTGGGCGAGAGGACTTACCACAACCAATCACGAAAATACCCCAAGGAAAGAAGGGGAGCCAGTTGAGACCTGGCACTAGAAAGAAGTCAACAGGAAAGGCAATTCCAGACTTGAATCTTCCACTGCAGGAAGCCGCCGGAAATAATGTGTGCGCACACATAGGCGATGAAAAGCTAAAGGAACTTGCTCCTGCGATAGGGAAAAGCATCGAAGAGCAAGTAGAAGTGCATGAAGCACCCCATGAAGAAATGGCCATAAACTTTGTAATAACAGGAGAATCCCTGAATAGAGCAACAACCAACGTTGATGCATACTTCGCAAAGAAGATTGCCTCGATCATTGATCATGATCCCGAGCTGCATCTCGCAGAGTGCAAGAAAAGGCTAGATTGGGAAGAATGGAAAAAGGCAATCACTGCAGAGTTAGTCTCTCTGAACAAGAGAGAGGTGTTTGGGCCCGTATGCCGCACACCTCCCCATATAAACCCTGTAGGTCACAAATGGGTCTTTGTTCGGAAGATGAATGAAAACAACGAAGTTGTAAGGTACAAGGCAAAGCTTGTAGCTCAAGGTTTCACTCAACGTCCTGGAGTTGATTATGAAGAAACTTATTCTCCGGTCATGGGAGGAATTACCTTTAGATATTTGATCTCAATGACAGTCAACTTGAAGTTGAGAATGAAGCTAATGGATGTTATCACAGCATATTTGTATGGAAACTTGGATTCGGAGATATACATGAAAGTACGGAAGGAATTCCTATCCCGAACCAAGACAGAGCAAATAGAAACACATGCGATGTGAAATTGAAGAAATCACTGTATGGGCTAAAGCGATCGGGAAGAATGCGGTACAATCGCTGAGTGACTTCCTCGCAAGAAAGGCTACACAAACAAATAAGATTGTCCGTGCGTATTTATACAAACGATCCCGAATGGATTCTCAGATAATCTCCGTCTATGTAGATGACTTGAACATCATTGGGACGGATGAAGAAATTGAAGAAGCATGCTCATACTTGAAGTCTGAGTTTGAAATGAAGGATTTGGGTAAAACCAAGTTTTGTTTAGGCTTGTAGCTTGAACATGTCCAAGGAGGAATCTTGGTACACCAATCAACCTACACGTAGAAAGTGTTGGAAAGGTTTGGATTTGAAAAGGCATATCCTGCGAAGACTCCAATGGTCGGAAGGTCACTCCAAGCAGACCTAGACCCGTACAGACCTAGAGAAGAGGGGGAGGGAGTCCTGGGAGCAGAATTCACATATCTGAGTGCAGTTAGAGCGCTCATGTACCTTGCGAATAGCACCAGACCGGACATTGCGTTCGCTGTGAATTTGCTAGCCCGGTATAGTGCAGAACCCACCATAAGGCATTGGAAAGGGATCAAAGATATCTTCCGTTACCTCCAAGGAAGTAAAGATCTTGGTTTGTTTTTCAGAAGAAACAATGAATTGAATTTGGTTGGCTACGCCGATGCTAGGTACTTATCAGACCCGCATACTGGCAAGTCCCAAACTGGCTATGTTTTCCTATGTGGAGGAACAACAATTTCTTGGAAGTCGTCTAAACAGACTCTTGTCTCGACGTCGACAAACCACTCGAAAATCATTGCTTTGTATGAAGCATCTCGTGAATGTGCATGGCTCCGAAGAATGGTTCACCACATCCAGAAGTCGTGTGGTTTGAACATTGAGCAAACTCCCACGATAATCTATGAAGATAATGCAGCTTGTGTTGCCCAAGCACAGATGAGTTATGTGAAGAGCAATCTCACAAAGCATATCAACCCCAAGTTCTTCTATGCTCATGAATTGCATAAGATGAACGAGATCAAGATATTGCATACTAAGTCATGTGAAAATCTTGCAGATTTGTTCACTAAATCACTCCCAGCATCTACCTTTGAAAGGTGCGTAAAAGGAATTGAAATGATGAGACTTAGAGAAGTGCAGATTTCGGGGAGATATTTCACATACTCCCACATGAATCTCGAACATGAATTATGAATACCCAACATGAATCTCGAAGATTAGTGATTGAAGTTTGGGTGAATTGTACTCTTTTTCCTTAGCAAGTTTTTCATGAAGTTTTCTTGCATAAGGAAATTCGTGCAACATAGTAAGCGTATGCTATGTACTCTTTCTCCAAGTATTTTTCCCACTGGGTTTTTCTGGAGTTTTAATGAGGCATATGCATCTCGCGGCAAAGGGCCCAAGGGGGAGTGTTGGGAAACCACGTGGCCCAATGAAAAGCCCACGATGATCCCTTAGCCGAAACCCTAGGTGAGCGCTATATAAGGAGGAGGGGGTCCCCCTAATGTACAAGCAATCAGAAATCAATAAAGAATTCTTTCGTCGCTCCCCATATACATGTGTCTCTCTCTCTCTGTTCTCCAATTTAGATCTGTTCGGGAACCTCGGACTATTCGATAGCGAGGTTCCTTAACAGTTCTGTACTATTTAGTTCTATTGTTTTGGGTGAATGGAATGATTCAGTATCTATAGAAATATTCCTTAAATTTGTATCCTATCATCTAAGACAAGATGATTCAATTCAAACAACCAAATATATGGATGAATTTTTTCTTAAATTATCTTATATATGTACCACTTGGTACAAGCAACCAAACACACTCTAAGTTAACCGTATACAGGTCGTTTGCCTCAAATCTTCCCCGTTTGCCACCCTTGCACACATTTGGCTCATTCTTTGTAAAATTATAAATATAATTCTCTTCTCGACCACAGAAGTACCGGCATTTGATATGTTGTCTACCACACTCTCCTACCGCGATAGGTCATCGGTACCGCACTCACCACGGCAGACGATTTACCATGGTACTAGAGCTCGGCAGCATAGGGTACCGTGGTGCCTGAGCTCGATAAATATCTGTCGCGGTACCTGAGCTCGGTAGGTATCTACCGAGGTAGGAGAGTACGGTATGTGGTACGTACCATCTGCTGATGATTTCGCAGTTGAAAATGGGCTATATTTACAATTTTGTTCAAGATCAAAAGCAAAAAAGAGAGTAAATTTCACAATACTACGGTTTTTTTAATAAATTATCAGAAAACTACATGTTTTAGTTTTTATTTAATAAAACTATATGCATATGACATAAAACTATATATTTTAGAATTAACTACTATTTCTTATAACGATCTAATCTATACCCCTTTATAATGCACCTAAGCAATTTTTTCTATGTCCACCCTAAATAATGCACCTCATTAGAGATGGCCCAATGTTCGTGCACCCAGCAAAACCTCCCCAGAAACTTGCATTCATCAAAATGAACGTCTCAGATCTTTCCTCAGTTTTACTCACCCACATCCGATGGCCATTATTTAGTGTGTCTAATCATCCCTGTGGCCCACAACAGACCTCTCCCACCTATATATTTAGAAGAAGAGCGAATTAAACAAGGAAATAAATAAGGAGGATCCGCATGTAAGGAAACCAGACTTGAATTTTTTACTGGCTAAAATTGTACGTACTACATATTTGGAAGGAGGGTAAATCAAACAAGGAAATAAACAGGGAGGATCCGCATGCAAGGAAATAAGACTTGAATTTTTTATTGTCCTGGCATTGTAATCATATTTTTTTTTCGAATATGACCCTTCTCGAGACTTTTTTACGGATCTAGCCCCATAGAGCTTAATTTCAGCTCACGGAGAGAGCTGAATTTTTGTTTTTATTTTTTATCTAAGGAACCAACGATGCAGTGAGTCTTGCTTAATTTTTTAATTTTTCTCGCGGAACTAGCGGCCGTGAACACTTGTTTAATTTTATCTTTTTTCCTTACGGATCCGGTGATCGGCGCGCTTATTTTTTTCATATTTTTCCAAATCATCCTGTGGCCCACAATAGACTTTCCTCACCTCCAAATCAACAAGGAAAAGGAAACAAACGTCTTGGAATCAAGGAAAAGGAAACAAACGTCTGAAAAGGAAAGGACCATACATTACGTCTTGAAAAGGAAACCGGGAGATGGGCAACAGGCGGAGAACGCAGGTCTGCAATGGCTCCACGGTCGTCATCGGTGGCTTTGCCGACGCGGCGAGGTTGCTGGTCAGCTACCTCACGGCCGCCGTGCCTCGACAAATTTATAATTGAATTTTTTTTTGAAAATAATTTTATTAAGTACAAAATAATCGAAATTTTTTTTGAGAATTTTTCTAGAATTTTTTAACCTAATGTGCTATCTTTTCAAAAATCCTTCTATATTTAAAAAAATGAAGGCAACTCACCTTTAGCTTCTTCTAGCTGCAGCCCAGACCAGAGAAGCTTCTTCTCTTCCCTCCCTCCATTAAAGCAAGAAAGAAGCTCCAAAGCTCCATCAATCCCGTACCAAATCTCCTCTTTCCATCTATGATGTTAATTCCCCAAATTTCGTGCTCTATTGCTAAAATTTCCTCTCAATCGGATTTGATCCCAAATTATGGTTTCCATAAATATGCTTGTTTCGGGGCTATAAAAGCCGGCGAGCTCTCCTCCACCCCATCGCATTGCGTGAATCCCCAAGTGCTCCATCTTGTAAAGATCGCCGGATTTTGAAGGTAACCCAAGCCATCACCGTCATCTTTCCCGGCGAAATTCACCGTAACCGTGACTCCTCCCCCGTAGGCGCCGGTGCCGGCGATCTCGCCGCACAGATCTGCCGATCCATCATGACCGCCGGCCACCCCTGGCCTTCCCTCCCCCTTGCGCTGGCCAAGCCCAGAGAGCACGCTGTGCTCTCTGTGGAAGCTGTAAAAAAATAATCTAAAATAAAAAAAATCTTTTTTCTTTTTCTTTCTTGATTTAAAATCTTTTGGGAGCCCGTTTTCGCCCATTCGATCTCCATTTAGTTCCGTTTTTCTTTCTAAATTCATTTAAAATTCTAAATTTCTCTTTTATTATTAAATGTTGTATTCATACTTATCTTCTCATTTAATTGATAAGCAGGTGTACTGCCGTCGTAGCGTTAGCACAGGCACTATACTAGTGATATAAGACCACGTAACGACCCGACGAACAGGTAAAACGGCAAATGCCAAATATACGGAGGCTTCGCTCGCCTCATGCTTTCCTTCGTTTCGTTCGAGGAGCCGCGTAACTCGTAAGCGCTTACCATACGGGCGACGTCCCGTTTCTTTGATTTTGTTCGATCGGCTTGCCACGTTTGAAGTGCAAGCACCCACTCCCGCTGTGAGCTTTGGCGTGCAGGATTTCTTGGCCACCTGGCTGGAAGGGAAGCAACTGGGCCGCGCCTGGGCCGTGGGGGGATTAGCCGTGCCGGTGCATGCCGCGCGCCCAGCGTCTGTCACCGTTTCCCCTCGACGCGCGCTGCGCGGAGTACTCGATCGGCAGGCTGCCGCTGACACCGCGGCGTTTGCCCCTCTGCATGTTTCCGACGTGTCACCGAGCAACCAGGGCCGCGCGGTTTCGTCACATTGCTCGGCAGTCGCGCCTCGGCCGAGCTACTAAGCAAGCAATCTGATTTGATGCGCCCAACTCTGATTGGGGCCTACTGGAGCACCCTTTTGTAGGAGCGGAGCATAGCAGAGCAGAGCAGATATCGAAATCCATGGTGGTAGAATCGAGATCGAAACCGGCAATCCCCTCCCCTCGCCTACCCTAGTCGCTCGCGGCTGTCTCACAACTCCAAGGCCTCGCACGCCCAAGGGATCCGTTCGCATTGGAGAGAAACCGAGACTCAGGTGGGTTTGGATTTTTCGTTTCCTCCCTCCGTCGATGTAGAACATATATCTCTGAGAACTGCTAAAAGTTTCCTAGGAATCCTCCAAGAACTAGTATTGTTATCGGTTAGAGAGATGGAGTTTAGTATGGAGTTGCTGGGATAGATAGTGTAACTTCTAATTATACAGTTTCCTAGGAATCCTCCCTGTGTTGCTCCCTCCCTCTCTCTCTCTCTCTCTCAGTTGTTGTCGCTCTCGCTCTCTCTCTCTCACCCTCTCTCTCGGTCTCTCTCTCTCCACCTTCCTTGGCCTCTCCACTCCTCACGTACGTACGAAAATCGGGTTTGTTGTCAGAAATCCGGCTCCACCCATTTTCTCCTTTCTTCTCTCTCTTTTCTTTTTCTTTTTCTTTTTTCTTTCTTTTTTTCTCCCTTTTCTTTTCTTCTTTTCTTTGCCCCTCGGCGCCCTCGCCCACTCCACCTCTACACCTCGCACCCTCCGCCTCTTCGCGCCTCCCCCTCACCGGCTCGCCCCACTCCCTGCTTTGCCCACCGCCTCGTCCCACAAGACACTATCGCCTCCTTGCCCCCCCTCCGCCTCTCCAGCTCACTCTGCCTCCCTCTAGCTCGTCCTTCACCATCGCAGCCTCTCCCCCTAGGCCCCGACTCCTTCCATCTCCGCCTCTCTTTTTCTTTTCTTTTATTCTTTTTCTTTTTTCTCCTTTCCTTTTTCTTCTTTTCTTCCTTTTTTTTCTTTTTTCTTTCCCTTCTTTCTTTATTTTCTTTTTCCTCTTTTCTTTTCTTCCTTACATTTCTTTTCTTCTCCCCCTTCTCCTACCCGCACGGCCGTACCTCCCCTCTCCAGCCTCCCCCCAACCCCCCTATGGCCTCCCCCTCCTGTCCCTCTCCAGCCTCCCGCACCGTGGCCTCCGGCTCCCCCGTGACCTCCACCTCCCGGCCCTCCTCGCCCCCCGACGGCCGATGCCACCTCCCTCGGCCCCCTCCGTTCTCGACTGCCAGCGACGCCCCTGCTGTCCCCTCCACTCGCCTCCCCCTCCCTTTCCCCCTTCGGAGCAGCACGGTGCGGGTGTTCCCTTCCCCCTCATGTGCGGCATGGGCACAGGTACCCCTCCTCTTCCCCACCTTTCAATCGCGGGTCGTCGTACCCTGCCACGGGCTCGCGGCAGGTCCTCCGTGCCACTGGACCGGTCTGTGCTGCCGTGCCACCCACTGTGTCTGGTTCTCGGGCCAACATGGCCCAGCCAACTGTGTCGTGCTGGCACGGCCCACCTCTAGTTGGACATGAACTCCTCGTCGTTAGTGACACGAATAAGAACTTGACTTCGATTGGTCGGTAGAGACCACCAGTCCTAATAAGGAAGCAGAAACACACTAGTACTACACTAGGCCGCCGATACTACTTGGGTAGTTTTATCGAAAAGAATGTACTATATTATGCACCGGAGATTTTCTTTCAAAGCTGAAATTTGTACAAAAGGAATCAGGATGGACTAATACAAGCAAAGACATTGTCATTGTATCATTTATATGACTTGTCCCTGACGAATTTGATTTCATCATGAGGCAAGAGAAACCTCTGAACTACATGGTTCATGGTTGGCCTTTGGCTCCTTTCTTTCTCCAAGCATGACGTCGCCAACTCCAGCATCAACGCCACCTGAGGGCACGTGAAGTTGCCGTTCAATCTAGGGTCCACAAAGCCAGCAATCCATGGCCGGTCGCTACTCTTCAACTTCTCTCTGATCGTCCACACCAACCTTCTCAATGCTACCTCTGTCTCCCCAATGCTCTCCGTTCGAACCCCTCTCACCAGCTCCAAAAGCACAACCCCAAAGCTGTACACGTCGACCTTTTCGGTTATCGGAAGGCTAGACACCCACTCTGGGGCCATGTAACCTCTGGTACCTCTGATCTTGCACGAGTCCGGATCAGCCTGGTCTCTCCGTTGCAGTTTCGCGAGCCCAAAGTGGCTGATCTTGGGCTCAAAATCCTTGTCCAAGAGGATGTTCTCGGGCTTGACGTCGCAGTGGATGATCCAGTCCAGGCACTCGTGGTGAAGATAGGCCAATCCTTTCGCCACTCCAATGGCAATGTTGTACCTCTGATCCCAGCTCAGTGTCCCCGTGGCGCCGAAGAGGTGCATGGCGAGTGACCCGTTCTCCACATACTCGTAGACCAGCAGCCGGCGCTTGTGCTCCGAGCAAACGCCGCAGATTCTCACCAAGTTCATGTGGTAGATCCTCCCGATCACGCTCACCTCCGTCTGGAACTCGTCCTCTCCCTGCCGCGCCATGTTCTTCAGCTTCTTCACGGCCACGATGCGATCGTCGTCGAGAACCCCCTTGTACACGGAGCCGTACCGTCCGTGGCCGATCTCGTCCTTGAACCTCCTGGTGGCCTTCCTCAGCTCCTTGTAGGTGAACCTGCGGAAATGGTCGGTCACCACCCTGTAGCCTTCCTCCGCCGCCCATTTCTCCGACGGCGCGGGCCGGCTTCTCGCCGTGAACCACCAGCCGAAGCCGACGAAGCAGAGTTCCACGGCGAAGAATGCCGACAGGAACCCGTAGTAGTAGCCCCACGTCGTGTGTCTGTCACTTGGAGCGGCAGACTGGAAGGACAGAACTTTCGTTCGTAAGTCTGATGCGTCGCACACGAGAACTTCAGCTTTTGAAGCGGTGTAGCTCTGTGATTCAGGCACGAGCCTTGCCGGAAGCTTGAGGTACACCGTGCCGGGGTACCCGGGGTACGTCTTGCCGTTGAAGAGCGCCGACTTCAAGTAGCAGTCGTTCGTGTCGTCCTTGTACTCGAACGCCACGCAGTTGCAGAGATCCATGCACGACGCCATGCACGCGTCGACGGACGGGGACTGGATGAGGTTCAGGTCGGAGCCCCAGAAGTCGGTCTGCGGCAGCCGCGCGAAGCCCATCGGCTTCACGCCGCCGGCGCCGCAGGTGAAGTTGAACACCGGCCGGCATCCCCTGCCGCGATCGCCCGGGTCCTTCGGCTCGTACCCAGGAGGGCACGAGCAGGTCGGCCGCGGCGTGTACACGCAGACCCCGTTCCAGCCGCACAGCCCGTGTATGCCGCACGGCTGGGAGAACGCCGTCCAAGAAACCGACCAGCTCCCGTCGGCCTCGCTCAGGCTGTACAGCCTGAGGTTGCCGTCGTGATCCAGCGTCAGCCTCCTCCTGACACCACGGGTGCCACAGTCCGACGCGACGAACGTCGTGTTGTCGCTGGCCAGGAACCGACCGGCGTGATCGAGGACGCCCCTCCGGCTGCTGTTGTACGAGATCCTGTAGTTGAGCCAGCTGCTGGCGTCGGGGTCTGGCCAGTAGATGTTCGATATGTCCGGCCCGTCGTACACGAGCGATAGGATGTACCGGTCGTCGAACCGGAGCGCGTAGTAGCTCGTCGGGTGCAGAACGTCCGTCGAGGACAGCCTCGCCGTGGCCGTCACCGGCTGCGTCGGCAGCAGCGTGTCGGTGGGGTGGTCAAAGCTCTGCCACACCACGCGCCCATCCCGGCCAAAGACGACGAGGTTGCCCGCGTCCGTGAGCTCCGCGCGGTCAGCGGCCTCGCCATAGGAGGAGGTCGAGTTGGTTCGCCACACCACCGTGCCGTCGTAGTCCGTAAGCATCATGCTGCCGTCCTTGTGTAGCGTGAGCTTCGACCCTGCGCCGTGCACCGGCCGGTCGCGGTTGGCTGTCCACGCGACGGTCCGGTCGGCCGACGCGGCGAACCAGATGGAGAGGGTGAAGACGGTGGAGGAGAGGTTGTAGAAGCCAAATGCGAAGGCGCCATTTGATGACTGGACGATGTCGGAAGCGCGCTCCACGGAAAGGGAGGAGCCTCTCCGAAGGTAGGTGCCGCCATACGCCGGCGATAGCAAAAGAACAACGATCAAGAACGCCAGATTCAGGATCAATGGCGGATTTACCATGATTGGCAACAATCTTGGACCGACGCTGCAGCACGACAATAGATACATCGCACTTATTTGGTCGGTAACTCGATTTTGTGATGTTATCATGCCAACTGCGTCGCAGTCGAACATTGTGTTGGTAAGGCCAGGACGATACGTAGCCTGAGAAAACTGACTAGAGTTGCGTTGTCTTGTTCAGAAACTGGAGAGAACAAGTTAGAATGCAATGTATTTTATGCAAGTCTCATTTTTTCCCTGCTGTCAGGTGAGATCACCGTGTTATCCATGGAGAATTTTCTACTCACCCGATAACTACTTGTTTGACTTGGCAACCATGCTAAGCTGCTGACATTAACGTTGGAATTGTCTGACATATCCTTTCAAAGCAGTAGATTCTTTGCTACGACCACAGTTTTAGCAGGCGGTATTAGAATTTGACAAGTACGAGGCAAGAAAGAAACAATGGAACAGTGTTGAACTCTGGGTGATGAACAGGGCCAAAGGCAATGGCACATCTCAACTGATACATTCGGGGGTAAATTAGTAACACCATTTGCAAAATTTACTCATTTATTTAAGTGTATGACGACATAATTATATGTTGGTCCTTCAAGAACAGCTCAAATACAGCTGACTGTCATGTTACACACACAATACAGGAAACGAATGAATGAACGAATGCACTAACACGCCAATGGCCGCAGTTAGCCCCATCGCTGAAGTTTTTTCCGCTCTTTGTATTCTAGAAAACTGAAATACAAGTTTTGCGATGCGATTCATGTGTATTAATTATCTCATGTCATTTCTACCCACATACAGTAGAGCTGTAGCAGTATTGTTTGGACTTCTGTACCTCAATTCTGCATCCCTCTTATGGTAGTCTCGATGCCGAAGGTTGATGAAAGAATTCTAAAGAGCCCATCGGGGTTGTCTGCATGAACCTGAAAGGAGATATGGATCCAAAATTAAATCTTGTTTGTAAAGCATACATCTTTATGGCATGCAACATCCCAATTAGCACAGGTTATACCAGATGGCCACGACCCATGAGCACATCCTTAATATAAGGGTATCTGTAGTCGTAGTAAAACCTATTTTGTTGCCACAATATCTAGACTAAAAGGAGGCAGCATGCATACCCAATGTCCAGCATCTTCAAGCACATGCATTTCAACTCCTCCACCCTCATCTGCAGCCAGATCCTCCGCGGTATGAATTCTCTGGAGGTCTTCAAGAGCCCATCTATGCAAACTTCTTTCGGCTTTAAGGAAATTAATATGAACTCCCCTTGGTACATTCTCTACAATCCTCCTAAATAGTGCATTCAGTTAGTTTATAGCCCAACACATTTTACAAATTTAGATGATCTCAACAGGCATTGCTGAGGATTTACCATAAGTTAGTCTCTTCATAGGACATGTACATCTCAGAGATGCCATTCAGGTCAAAAATCCATGAGAAGCTTGAAGAAAATTGTGCGTTGCTTCGTCGGAGATTTGTGGCCACCCACTGAAACAAAGAACCAGCATAGAATTGAAATAACTTTTGTTTCATTGGAGAAAATGAACCAAGTAGCTTTTTTTAGACCAGTGAGATCAAAGTAAACTTGCAAGGGCATCTTAACAAAATGGTAGTATTCAAGCATACCCGTGCAATATCCACAGAGAATTGTCCTTTAACAAGAGCATCAACAACTTCCTGCTTCGAAGAAACCTGGATTTTCAACAACAGAATGCAAATGATGAATCATAAAGAAGCGATTTTTCTAAACTAAAATGTATTTTAGCGTAACGCACGTGTAGATAACTCTAAAAGGCCAACCTGCATAGGCATTCTTCTGAGAAACTCAATAAGTTCAGCAGGATGATCTTCACCATCTCCCCCAGCACGAACTTTGCCAGGAGTAGCATCAAGAACCCATACCTTTAAGGAACATAATATACAGAAGAAATTTAGCACAGAAGATTAGAAATAATAGCTGTCATTCCATTATTGCCACATTAATATGATTCAGAATAAGTAGTCAAGCTTACCCTAACAGGACGGGCAAGTGGTTTTGCAGCTTGCTCTACCATACTCAAAGCCACTGCAAAGCACAATTATGAGTACTGGGACAACTATAGATAATTTACAGTGTAAACCATACCATATATAAATGGTAAATGACATGTGAAATACGAGAAACAGAAGCGACAAGAAAGACCTTTTCCTCCAAAGCTGTGACCAACCAACACTCGAGGAGTTAACCTGAGATGCGCTACCTGTTGCATTTAGATGATTTAGCATAGGGTTATAGAGGTGTATAAAAGAGAAGTGAAGTGAACTGAAAGCTAACAAGATATGCGATACATACGATTTCAAATATTTAAAACAGGTTCAGTGGGAGGCAACAGAGCACTTCGTAATTTACTTCATATCAGTTACTCTGTAATCAGCAGAGACATTATAATCTGCATTCTATATTATATGATTCAGATGAGATGTTATTATGGCTATTAAGCTTTGAAAAATCATAGTACAATGCCCATAACTAAGCCAATTGATGTGGGTGCTATGGCATCAATAGGTTGCCAAGCACTTGGAATGCTCTCCCTATCTCTCAATGCATAAAGCTAGATGTGCAATGCACACTTATGCACAGATATTACTCAGGCACATACATAGTTATGCTGTCCTTCGAAAGAAGCTACACATTTTAATAAATTGAGATTGGATGTCACTAACACATTTAATGTCGATGTTAGAAGCCAAAACAGAGAATAGCAGTGAGAGGAAAATACAAACCAGCTTTAGAACATCAAGAGCAGTTGATGCAACAGTGTGTGGTTCTCTTTTCTTAATGGACGTTGAATCGCCATGGCAACGCAAATCAACCAAAAGGAACTGCATGAAGAGAAGTCAGGTATAGTTTTTTTTTCTGCAATGTCAAATAGTTCAGATCATTAACAGATTTTTAGATATACTGACCTGCCACATCGGAAATTCCTGAGCCAACCTCTTTGCAAAAGACCCTTCATGACCAACATAATCAATTAGTTTTACAATTTCGTATCCCTAACACAGCCAAAACATCTTAAAAACATGTCAAAGTATTTCACTCATTTGCAAACTTGAAACACAATCACAACTGAACCAACATACCAGGAGAACAAACTACAAACTACAATCATAAACCAAGCACTGCTCACTTACCCCAATTTTTCCTGCTCCCAAGGATGCCATGAAGGAGAACAGCTGTTGGTGGATCAGGTATTGATTTGTCCATAAATGAGTTCCATTGCACCTGAATGTAAATTAAGTGTTGATTATGAATAACTTGCACTGCACCAGAACATTTCAAACATCGAGCTGCTATCTAACATAATTTATCAACTAGTGACAAATCACTGGCATGAATGCAACACTTACAAGATTCCCTTGAACCAGATCATATGCCTGTAGGAAATGAACAGAAAGGATTAGTCAGCAAGGGGTCGAGAATGCATCATATACTTTGGAAGATTCAAGCTTCCTTACCAGAACTCCAGTATGCCTGTCAACATCTGGCTGATAAGCAATCCTTGTGTCGGTCAAAGCCATCTGAGAACAATGACATGGAGGACACAGCAATGGCCTTGAATTGAAATTAGTTGATATCAACCGGCCACAATTATGAATATTCTCCTAAAACCAAAAAAAGCAAAATTTAAAAGTTCAGAACGTTGGTGGCAATGCAGAAATTAGACAATTGCATTGACAGTTGCTACAAAATTCACAAGTCACGAAGGTAAGCCAATATACCTGCAATAAGATCTTTCCACATTGTGAATAGTTGATTAGAAATTTAGAACCCTAAATTATGCTCCAGATCCCACCTCCAATTGTATCACATATTATATTTGGCTGTTACAACATTCTGATGGAACAATATGTGGAACTAGTAGTCTTAAGAAATGTGGCATACGTATCCATGGCCACAGTACAAACTGCTGCTGCTGACAAGCATTGTTCACACCTACACTAATAACCAATACAAATACACTACAAACACTTAAAATTGCACAAAAATCGCATCAGTGCCATCAAAATCTGTAATAAGACCATTAGATCCCGAACTAACCTAAAAATATCTACCCTCTAGTACCTCCAGCTCGGAATGATAGGTCAGATTTCAGTACATTCGTATGGCAACAAAGCGACAAACGCAATCAACGCTGTGAAATAAACAAGACGCACAGAGCTGTCTGTCAAAATGTAAGAAGTGTGGCATCTATCAGTTCGAAACTTCAATAGCAATGCGTTTCTGCAGCCGAGCTACCCTGATTGCATCTACATTACGTTGATCACCACCCGCCACCGAATGCCCTCAAAATTGCACCAAGAACTAGCCTCTAGCTTAAATTAACCAACGCGAGGCGAGAGCAGCCAGTCTTACGGAGCATTGGCTCCTACAACTACGACCTCGCCGAGAAACCTAAGGACGACTCGATTACCCAAAGCAAGGGGAAGAATTGTACCTGGCGGGGGCGCGAAGCGCGAACCCTAGCCCCCGGTCGCGGTGGCGTGAGGCCGACGGCGAGCGGGGTCCTCCTCGGCTCCCCGGAGAGGGAGACCGGCGGCAGTGCGCCGGCCGCCGCCGCCATCAGATCACCGGCGAGTGGGGTCGGGCACTGGGGAACGCAACGAGACGAGCACGAGCGAATTAGCGTCACTAAAAATGATCGCTTTTATTTTTTTTGGTGGTGGGGAAGAGGGAGACGCAAGGTGGAGGCGGAGAACCCAGAGTCCGAGAGGCTGGAAAGTGGGCTATGTGACACGTGGCGTGCCAGAATAGAGACACTGCCCGCTGGGTCCGGTGTCAAAACGTCCTGCGAGGCGGCGATGTGTGGTCGGCTCGCGGGGGGAGCGGGGCCCGCGAGTTGAGTGGCTTCCGTTGCGCGGTGGCCGACGTTCACCCGACCGGGACTAGGGTTTAAAATTTGGTTTTCCGTTACAATGTCGGAGGCGGGCGAAATCTGATATTGTGGTGAAATCTCAGAATTTAGGATCAAACTAGCAACTTGGACGGGGTGCCACGCCGCGGGCGCCGCTCTCTACACGAGAAAGTTGAGTTTTTTTTTTCGGAAAAAGGATTAAACGTAATGGTAAAAAAAAGTGGGAAAAAATATATTTTTTCTCGGGAAAAAGATCCGTACGTTTTTTTTTCACGACAAAAAAGGACCTAATCGTAATTTTGATTCTGTGAAAAAGGACCCCAGCGCGAGCATTAAAAACGCATAAAGGACCTAAGTGTGATATATATTTTTTTTTGGAAAAAGGACCTAGACGTAATTTTTTTTTTGTGGAAAGGGACCCGAGAGCAAGCCTTAAAAACGCATAAAGGGCCAAAGCGTAATATATATTCTTTTTTTGAAAAAGGACCTGTTTGTAATTTTTTTTACGGACAAGGGCTCGATTGTAACTTTTTTTCTGAAAAAAGACCTATCCGTAAATACAAAAAGGACCCATCCGTAAATATTTTTTCGGCTCGGCTCGCGGCTCGAGCCGGCTCGGATGACACGTGCATGCGCTGCCCTTCCAAAGACTCTACAAGGTATAGTAGGGTTATTATTTGGTCAAATTTTGAAATTCGAAATTTTTGAAACAATTTTTTTGACGAAATTACCGAAATTTCGTTCGAAATTATCGAAATCTCGGCAAAATTTAACCGAGTGAAAAATATTCAAAATGATGTTAGAGAATTTTAAAAAAATTGTGTATAGTCCTGGCACATCACTAATATTCTCATAAAAATTTCAGATTAAAAAATTCTGGCAATGCTACTGTCCAGAAAAAAGGCTGACCTACAAATTTCAACCGAATGAAAAATGTTCAAACCACGTTAATTTTTTAAAAAACATTTGTGGATGGTCTTGACGCATCAATAATATTCTCATAAAATTTCTAAATGATGATCAAGCCTAAGAAATTTTCAAAAATTCGGATAGTGCTACTGTCATGATAAAAGGCTCACCAGCAAATTTCAACCTAATGAAAAATAGTTCAAACCGTATTAGAAATTTAGATGATCCTGATGCATCACTAATGTTCCTATAAAATTTTCATATGATGATCAAGCCTAAGCAATTTTCAAAAATTGTGATAATGCTACTGCCCTCATAAAAGCCTTACAAAGTTACAATGCTACATATATTGCTTCCATAGATTTGATTGAGTAACCAAAACAAGTTTACAATTTTTGAAACTTTTAGAGACGGGTTCTAAGGAAATTCCTAAACTCTCCTAAAAATTTTGAATCATGATCACACTCGAGTGAATTTATAAAATTCTGACACTTTTACTATCTCAGTTTTGTTTATTCTATTTTTGAATTTTCAAATATAAAAAACAAAGTTAAATTATTTTTGAATTTTGTTGCATGATCCTAGACTTCTAAATATGGTACCATAAAATTTTTATAGTATGATCAAGTTTTTACAATTTTATAAAAATCTAACAATGTTTCTGCTATTTTTATAAAACATCTCAAAAATTCTATTTTTCAACAAATTTTCATGGAAGATGATATTTCTTAAGGGTTATTGACCCAAATTCGGTCCTCAAAAGTCAAAATCTGGTCAAAATACATGAGATTTTGGTGAAATTTGCTAAAATTTATTAAACTATTGTAGTAATTCCTGAAATTACTGTAGCAATTTGAATCTCATCCCCGGCCGAAATCCAAAATCTTGGATGAAATTTCTGAAATTTCACAGGAATTTTGAACTATGATCGGGACATGCTGGACCAAACCTGTTAGGATCGACTCGTCCCCAAGACCCCAAGCTGAACTCACACTCATGGTTCAAACTCTCGTCGAGATTTCAAAAATCTTAGCTGACATTTGATTTCGGTCAAGTTCAAGATAATTTTCTTTAAAAAATCAGATTGCTACAGTGATTTCGGTGAATTTTGGCTAGATTTTGGTTAGCTTCGCTGAGATTTTGACTTTTAGACTGAGATGATCACAAATTTGATCGATTTTCATTTTTTTTGGACCAGATTTCGCACCGAATTTTTTTATGGCGAATTGTAATGCCTTTTTTGATGAATACATGTGAAAATTTTATAAAAAAAATACATATACAAATTATGACACAAAAATAAAAAAGAATATATGGAAAACTTACAATGGTGTGAGTACTAGGAATAGTGATGGTGAGGTTGAGTGCACTATGTTTGGGCTTCTAAACCAACAAAATGGTATTGAAGCGTCAAGCAAAATTAAGGATGATTTCCTTCACTATTAGTTTATGCATGAAACTGATTAGTAGATTGTTTGAATTTATACTAACATGCTTTCAATGTTTTCTGTCAGGTGTGAGTGACAATAAATATCTTGAATTAATTTCTCCCCACACTTGGCTGCATCGACGGGACGATTGGCTTTCAAAATCCTAATGAATATGTAAGTTGTCCAATGCACCCTATTAATGTTACTTCAGTACGAGTATGACACACCAAGTTGACACTGCTTGGTGATATCAATGCTAAATTTGAGCTACCTATCATTACTGCTTGATCATATTTGTTTGTTCTTTCAGCCTTGCATTGATATGTCTTGCGATGGAATGGACGCAACAACATGATATTGGTGAATATGAATGTCATATGTGTCAATTTTATTTTATGTTTATCATTTGTGATCACAGATATATATTGATTGTTGCCAAATTTAAGTGTTAGAATCTGAAAATTAATCGAAATGCTGACGAAATTTCTAAATTTAGGGTCTTTATGTGCAAATACTTAGTATTTTGCATTCAAACGGATAGAAAATGTAGATAAATGCTTGATTACTTTTTTATATTTTTTTCTAATTTTTTCTAGCCTCGGGAGACCATTTTCACAGAGGTTGAAAAGGACCGAAATTTAGGTGAATTTCGCTAAATTTTCGGCTAGAAATTTCAGTTTTGCCACGAAATTACCAAATTTCAAATTTGGTTTTTGAATTTCAACCGAAGATGTGAACCGAAAACAAAATTTGTAACTTCACACTGCAAGTTGGACTCGTGAGCATAACTAACATGAAAATAGTGCTCCCTCCGACGAATATTCTTTGACTCTACCTGGTTGTAAAAAAGATAAGTTTGAGCACTAATTTTTATTATAGGAAATTTCTAAATTCTAATAAAATTATATTTTTATGAAAGCTTTTTCTAGACAAATATATAGATACTATTTTTATGTGCTTAGTCCAAATATTGAAAAAGATGTCGATAGCCAAAATTTAGAAAGTTTGACTACATGTATCAGAAACAATATTCTTTTATGACATAATATAGTCAAAGTTTAGAAAATTTAATTATACGTATGACGTATCTAAAAGCGATATTCTTTTATGACAGAAGGAAGTATCACGTAACCAAACCCAGTGGTAGTTCATAGGCTGCAACCTGCAATGCAACCTTCCACGCTACCCGTAAGTGGCAGCTTATGCGCCCACGCTCTTAAGGTACAGCCGCGCCTGTTCTCGTGCTCGCAAGCCCGCTCCCACAATCTATGGGCATAGCAAAGCCAGCTTCCGCGCTCCCGAGCCGAGCGTGTTGTTACCCCGTCTTCTACTGTTGGAGAGGAAACTAAACTTGCAAATTATGACTTCTTCTTATCTCCGGTCACAAAACTGAAGTGATGGAGACCTTAAAAAACGTAGTCGAAGTCGGCCCGAGCTGCTCAAAGTGGAGTTGCCAAATACTTTGTGCCGCATGCGTACATGGTGGATTTAAGATTTTTTTTTAAATAATACATTTTTTTAAATTAATTGCGGCATTAATACGCGGATTGAAAAATTTGCAAAAATAATACGTCGTAGCCAGATGGTTCGGCGAAAACTAGGTAATCGCCAACTGGTTTGGCGAAAATGGTATTTTCGCCATATGGTTTGGCGAAATTAGGCTAAATGCGCGATTAGCAACGGCTGACCGAAATAATCGTCGGGACACCCTATTTTCGCCAAACCGTATGGCGAAAATAGGGTCGTCGCCACACGGTTTGGCGAAAATAGGGGCATTTTTTTGGCCCGTGCCGACGCAGGCTCGTCTGTTTTTCGGCGGAAGAAAAGAGAGAGTGAGCTCAAGGCGTCGTCGACGAGAAAGAGAGAGGGGAGGAGGGAGGAGAGAGAGAGAGAGAGAGGGGAGGGAGGAGGGAGGCTGCATGGGAGGGAGAGTGGGGTGAGAGAGAGAGGAGGAAGAGAAGGAGGGAGAGAGAGGAGGAGAGAGAGAAGAAAGAAGAAGAAAAGAAGAAAAAAAGGTAATTTTGTTTTTGTGTAACATTTATTTTTTATAGTAGCATAGAAAAATATTGTACGTAATGTTATATTTAAATTAATCAGTGTATTTATTTTAGGTTAGCGGTATTAGATTTGTACTTTAATGTTAGATTTAATTTAATCAGTGCATGTATTTTAGGTTAGCGATATTAGATTTGTACTTTAATGTTGTAGTAGCGAGATAATTAATTAACGTTTTTTAATTTAGGTTAGTGAAATTACGTGTTAGTGGTGATCTAAAAATTTATTTCGTATATATGGTCGCAGTGATGTCGGATCCAGTGAAATTTAGGGTATATTATGGCGACGGTGAAATAAAAAGTACACAAAATGGTGTTGATTTAAGCAAGTTTTCGGTCACCATGATTGAGCACTCGTTCCCAAAGTGTTAGCATTCGCGATATAAAATTTTAGTTGACCCAATATTTTCCCCGGATCCAAGTGTGTATTCTGTTACCATTGAAATCCTATTCACACGTAGCAAGAGTGATCCGCTATTTGGGAGTTAAAGAAAATAGATCGGACATACTTGTGGCAGAAATGGTTAAGGTGGTGCAAGGGATCTCGCCTTGAATGTGTGATGCTTGAGCAGCTTGCCCTAGAGAAGAGGTGGACATTAGTGATATGGGCGAGAGCAGTACATCGGTTAGAGCTGAACAAGTTCAAGAAGTGGTGCCGGTTGAGATAGCGACAGGGGAAGATAATAGGGATGCAGCAAACGCAGAAGGTTGGGCCGATGAAGGGGAGGAGATCGAGCAACTTGTTGATCAGTTGGAGTTAGTGGACCGTATGGCGGCAGAGGATGAAGCTGAAATGTTGGAATGTGATGATGACATCAGCGAAAATGACGAAAAGGAGGATGAGGATGATGATGAAATGCCTCGTAGTACCGGGGTAGCGGACATACCCATACCTGACGAATGGAACAAGCAAACCAATCTGGTATGGGAGTTTTGTGGGGCCATGAGTCGCGTTGAGAATATGGTGCAAATGTCATTGACTGAATCAAATATTCTCGAACAATTCTGAATTGAAGTTGGCAGTGAGGCTTTGGGCATTGTCGCAGCAGAGAGAGTTTCGGGTTGTCTTGTCCAGTCCAGATAGATACACAGTGAAGTGCAGAAATGATGGATGTGAATTCCGAGTTCATGCATACAAGCCAAACGCGAGACGTTTTGGATCAGATCCAGAGTAGAGGAGCACACATGCGGACTAGAAAATGTTCTGGTGAAACACCACAACCGAATGCAATTGTAATTGCTAGTGTGATGTTCAATGCAATCATTGAGAAGCGGGACATTGAGTGTTCAGATATTCGTAAAGCAATCTTGAGAACCTTTAAGTACCGGATAAGTTACTCGATGGCTCGGCGTATGCGAAAAAAGCATTAGAGAAGAGGTTTGGTACATACGAGGCTTCAGATTGCAACCTACCTCGTGTGCTTGATGTCCCAAGCAAACGAACCTCGGACATACACCGCTTTCAACGAAAGTGAAGCGGATGCTAACGGGATCTATACATTTCGTCGTATGCGTTCTTTGCAATGGGTCCTTGCATTGCGTCATTCAGGTACTGCCGTCCGTTGCTTTGTGTTGATGGTACATTTTTGATTGGAAAATACAAGGCGATTCTAACGCCATTGTCTGTTGATGCGAACAACCACATACTTCCATTGGCCTTTGCTTTTGTTGAGGGTGAGAACCGGATAGTGGTGTGGTTTTTCGACATCCAATTTCGGGTAGTTGGTAATCGCCCAACGTGTGCATCATTCATGATCGTCACAAAGGTATTCTTTCGCAATTAAGTCTCTACAGAGGATCCTAATGAGCCATTCCCATGGCGTGACTTGCGTAATGTGGTGCATGAGATATTTAGGAGCAAATTTCTTCGAGCAATTCAGAGTAAGAAACCGATGAACCTATTTAAGAGGTTATGCAAGCGAAATCGAGCACGTAAGTTCAACGTGCTATTTGTTGAGTTGGATAAGCACACAAGTGCGCATATCGAAGAGATGAAGAAGCAAGCACCTCGCCAACGATCGCCGCCAAAAGGCTAACACCACTGGGAGCTCGATCCTCCTAATGTGAGGAGGCGATCGTCAAGGAACATAAAATGTTTCGCCTTCGGATAGAGGCGAGCCTTTAGAGAAGTGGGCATTGCTCCATGACACCGTGGTGGCGCCAAAGTTATTATAGTTAATTGTGATATTTATTATGGTTGAACGAATAGGGTGTTGTACTAACCGATATGTGTTGATCGGGTTTGGGGTCATGACAACGAATATAGCCGAGGTTTACAATCTGGTCATAAGAGGCCTCCGTCCGCTACCCTTGTGGCCATCCCGGAAGGCATGTTGCACGGCATTGTTGCCTATTTCGGAAAAGGCATGTGGAAGTCGTTCTTCATGCCACGACATTGCAAACACCATATTGTTGCTTGATGATGACCTACATGGAGGAACGAACCATTAAAGCTCAAAGAAGATGTGGTGCGAGCCGGCATTAGTGAGTACCGCTTTGAAGTGACTCTTCTGCAAAGGGGATTGGGAACCAATATACAGAATTATTACACACGAGGTTAATCTGGGCCAAGGGGCCACTGGATGGTGCGAATGCACCTGCAATAAGCCGAGACTTCTTCATATTCCTTGCTCACATGTGATAGCTGCGTGTGGGTAAATTGGGATGAACACGCCGCAATACGTATCCCTTTCTACTTGAAGGATCATGTTGTCCATACCGGTCCGTGAGTTCCGTGGTTTTCGTACACACGGTGATTTCGCCGGGATTAACAGAGATGAGCGCATTTGTCTACCGGATGCAACCTTGCGGAGGTGCGCGGAAGGCCAGTCTGGTCGTCCGCAGAGTAGGCGCATTCGCAACGACATAGATGAATCTGAGGTGGGTGGCTGTGTTAGGAGGTGTTCTGAGTGCGGTGAGTATGGGCATAAGGCAAACCAATGCCGGTAGCACGTGTAATGTGTACCGTTAGTTGTGCATCGAATCAGATTATGTACCGTCGGTTGTGTATCGAATTATGTATTATGTATTTTCGTGTCTAAAGAATTATGTAAGCCTATTTACGTGACCATATTTATGTAATGTGTACTGTCAGTTATGTATCAAAATATGTGATCTTACTTATGTATTCTCATTTACGAAATCTTATTCATATTTGTGGGATGTTATGTAATATTATTTAAGATGGACGCTTGTCACATGTAGTTCTGTCATATGTTGCTTCTGTCGTTTTACTTATATGTATACCGTGTTTAATATATGTCTTGTGTAATAAATATTTGCTTATTTACTTGCAGGAATGGAGCACCCCGAGTCACTTCTGGACTCTGCGTTGGACCGACGGCACTGTGCGTTTGTCCACGCGACAGTAGGCAACGACAAGGTGCCTCTGCTGCGGATCCGAGCGCCTAGGAAGGCATGGTGCGTTGACCCACGCTTCCACACGAGGTGAGTAGCACTACGTTAAATGTTATATTGTTCGCATAATTTTAGGTTGTATGACTTATATGTAAATAATGCAACCCTTTTTTGCATCCATAGGCTGTCACGTGCTGGCTTGCTTCCTCTTGTTCGTATGGTTGAGGGGTCACATCAGGATGCAGCTGTGCCCGATGAGTAGGCCGAGGGTGAGGACGGTCCAGAGCGGTCACGGCGTTTTCCGTTCGACCGTTCCCTACTGGCGCCTTTGGTCGACCGTTGGAGGCCGAGACACACACTTTCACCTTCCCATCGGCGAGCCGACGGTGACCTGCGCAGACGCCGCCATGCTTACCGGGTTGCCGATCGCCGACACCGGCCGGACCCTCGGTGACTCTGTCGGGTGGGTGGCGGACCGGAGGAGAGGTTTGCCGGGTGGTGCCCTTGATCCGAAATACGGATCGGCAAGAGGCACGCCCATCGAGGAGGTGGTTGGCCCGGTTGAGGTTGGTACTTTTACATTCCAACACTAAGTCCATACACTCGCCGATTATTATTCTTTTTTTATGTAATATTGACATGATATTTCACTTGTTAAATTGTTGAATTGTCGCAGGTGCAACGGATGGCTGCGATGCCCACGGACTACCAGGTTGCACGGCACCTCGAGGCATATCTACTTTGGTTGCTCGGGTGCGTGATGTTCACGTCGACACACGGCGACAACGTCGATGCGCGTTGGGTAACCTATGCACGGGCTATTGCTGATGCTGAGCTCGAGGACGTACCACAGGTATCCTGGGGTTCGGCGGTTCTTGTCTGCCACGCATCGCGCCTTTGCGACGCAGCGTGCGTGAAGAAAAGCAAGTCCGCCAATCTCGCCGGATGCCTCTTCTTCTTGACCGTCGCTCGAGCGCTTCGTTGGTCGACCTTACGCCGAGCCACGACACTACACTACCGAGTTGTGCGAGCGGATGCGATCGACCGTCCGACGATGGGATCCCTTTGGACGAGGCGACGGGTACGCCCTTCTGAGTACTTATGTAGTTTTAATTACAATCGCATCTGATAACCAACCTTATTTGAATTGCAGCCCCAGAGGGCGGGACTGCAGGTACGGTCAGTGTACCAATCCTTCACAGAGGCATTTGACCACCTTAGGCGGATCGCTTGATCCGGGACCCTACAATGACCGTTGTGTAGTGGAGAGAGCCGGGGGGGGTCTCCACACTTTGCTACAGGGACCAGGCTTACTGGCTTACTAGGAGGAAGCTCATCTTCGATGTCTTCGTGGAGGACTACGAGCCACAGCGAGTGATGAGGCAGTTCGGGCTACGCCAGCTGGTCCCTGTTCCTTTAGGGGATCGAGTGCCACAGAGAGTGCACTGGTGAGTTACTCGCCCGCTACATAATTATGATAAATGCTTATGTTATATTTGTACTAATGTGTATTTCTTTGCAGGTACTCCACCCAGGGACCTCAGAAGACGATGGTGACCTTGGCACGGAGGATGGAGCCGTGGCTCGCCCAGTGGGCTGGAGCACTAGAGGACGTTGTCGACGAGGACACGCCATATGACGACTCCTCCTACCAGCAGTACGTAGCCTGGTACGTGGCACGGACGCGTACTCGCCTCGTACTTGTAGAGGAGCCACCCACCCAGACGTACGCTCCGAGCGTGGCAGACTTGTACCCGGGCCAGGCAGGAGCAGCCATGCACGCGATGGTAAGTCTTATTGCGTAAGGTATGTCATGTGTTCCTTGCACTGTCGTTGTATTTATGATTTGTTCAGACGCGGCGGTGGACCACGCCAGGACTTGCACGAGCATAGCCACGGCATTTTGAGTAGGTCGCGAGGCGAGTCGCGTCACACACCGACGAGATGATGAGGCGTGGAGACGCGTGGTGGCCGGACTCGACGGATCATGGAGCTCGATTCTTGCCTCGGCAGTGGACGCGACCGACCGTGGTACCTCATCCGAGCCACCACCCGTGCCTTCGCACCACACACCGCCCCAGCCCCGCCACGCAGTGAGGCGAGTCCTCCTACCACACCTCCGTGCCTCCGCCCCAGCGTGGTGGAGGGTCCAGCTTAGCGAGCACCACGGGTCCCACCATGGTCCCCACGCCAAAGTTAGTAAAGCAATATTCAATTGTCGGCATTGGTATCGATCACCGATTATGATTACATGTTACTACCTTAATTGCGGGTTGCCCACAGTTGAGTACGCTTCTCTTCGTCGCCTCACTCGTCAGCTACTTCACGATCAAGACTTTTGGCGGATCGGTTCTTCACCGCACACAGTTCACGCAGCCCCTCCAATGACGCAATGACGCAGCCTCCTCCAATGACGCAGATGATGCAACAGACTACAAAGACCTCCTCCGGCTGCGTTGCGCCCGCGAAGGCGCCGCCGGCAAATGTTCACCCTCGACACGGGCAGCGCGAGCATCCCAAAGACTTCACACATGACCTCTAGACGATGCACCGGCTTCAAAGACGAGGACAAAGAGAGGTCGTGGCGGGGTAAGGGTGCTTAGGGGTGGTTAGGGTAGTACCTTATTTTGTTGTCATGACATAAATGTCTCGTGCTTCCTTACCTTACGACGATTTACTATTTCACACCATTTAGTGTGCTATGATCGCGTTGTGTTTCATTTATCGTAATCTGCTTCGTAGTATATAACCGCTTAATCGCCCTACTAACAAAGCGTTTGAACCTTGGTAGGGTGCTCGCATCCACGTTATACGCAAAAGGCGCCCGCATATTTTCCATCCCTCTCCAATCCTTTTCACCCCAATTTTACTAAGACAAGATCATCACTTTTGCCGACCGATTTAACAACACGCTACCATCGCCTTTATCACCCTAACATTGCACGCACCACTACCTTTTCAAATTCGACTAGACAAAGACACTCCAATGTTTTCTATCCTCTATATGTTTCAATCCTACATTCCAACACGTAGTCCATACACCACCGCTTCGAGTCTATGAAAGGCCAAACCGCAAGCACACAACCGCAGCGTCCACTCACACTTCTTCACTATGGCTGGATCCTCTAGCAGAGCATTTTTGTGGACACCCGATATGAGCAACGTAGCTCTTAATTGCACGTTGAAGGTTACGCGTGGTGGAAAGGACGACCCATTCAAGGAGAAGATCCTGAGTAAAGTGCTGTCCAAATTGCAAGAGTGGCGCCCGATATTACGGAGGCATAGCATGACAACCTCTGGCCTGAACCTTGCGACCATCGACGACCTGAAGGCGCACTTGCAATGGTGGCGTCAAAGGTATTTCAGGGTGTGCGAACTAGCCGACCACCCTTCTACTACATGTTTCTCTAGAAGATATTATAGATACCGATGTCGCCGATCGGTATGCAGAGCACATTAAGGTTAGTTATTCCTTATTTTTCACCATACTAATCTTTTACCATTTATACATAATTCACTACTTTGCATGCTCGTGTGCTAGTTATTCCCTGAGGATGAAGAGTTGCTGAACAAAGATATTCCAGAATTCTTAGCGATGTACATGCTCTTCGGCGGTGGCGTGATGCCCTGCTCAAGCGTAAGAGGCGGATGGATTCACGCAGGGTAGAGATCGACACAAGATCGCTGCAGAAGAATTTCAAGAGGACGCTCAACCACCACCGAGGGAGGCTCACTCCTAACTATGCAAATGATGATGACGATGACGATTTCGTGTCACCTCCACCTCGACGCTCAAGCACTTGCACAGAGGTCATTCAAAAACAATGGAAGAGGACGCTCAACCAAAGACTAGAGGCGGGCTAGCTCCGAACCATACGGATGACGATGACGAAGATGATGACGATTTCGTGTCACCTCCACCTCGACGTTCAAGCACTTCCGCAGCAGGCCGTTCAAGAAACAATGGAAGAGGATGTCCAACCAGAACTAGAGGCGAGTTAGCTCCCAACCATACACATGACGATGACGATGACGACGATTTCATATCACCTCCACTCGACGCTCAAGCGCTACCGCCATGAGATGACTTTCATCTTTGTCAACCGATGAATATGTCCATACAATGTATCGATTCTCACTTGTGTTGTATCCCAGTTTTATCAATTCTCTGAGGCATGTATGGACGTATGTTGTACTTCAGTTCTATGAATTCTAAGGTACGTATCTATATTGTATCAATGTCGAGTCATGAGGCAGTTTGAAATATCAATGTCGATTTTTATTTGTCCTCAGATTTGGCGCACATCGAAGATCGAACAACGAAATTTCATTTTTCCCGTAAATAATAAACCGACAAATAATTTTGGGAAGCACTACGTTAATTATGAAATACAAATACAACTAATTTTTTCAATTAATTGTATCCACTTTGAACTGCATAATTCTATCACTCGTAGTTGAAAGAAAAATTAAATTTCCTTTCAAATAGTTTTATAAAAAAATTCCCGAGCGATCGTGAATGAGGTGCAATCTTGCAATTTTTGGGGCAAACATACATTTCGCCAATTTAAATATAAATTTGTGTTATTCAACAAAAATCATACTTCAATTATCACGCATAAATATAATTTTTTCCATTTATTGACCCTACTGTTAACTACACGAATTATCGTTAATCGGATTTATTATTTACAACATTTTCGCATCAATTCTCTCTCTCTCTCTCTCTCCCGCCCCTCTCTCTCTCCCTCCTATTTTTCTCCCTTGTCGAAAATCCCCTATTTTCGCCGAACCGGCCAGCGAAAATAGGGTGTCCCGGATGTTGCTCACAAACGCCTCTTAATTGCGCAATTAGCCTAATTTCGCTCGACCCTTTTCCCCTTCTACACGCGAATGGAACCGAGTTGGGCGAGGCAAAAAAAATCGCTCTATTTTCGCCAAATGGTATTGCGAAAATAGGGTTGTCGCCATACTGTTATAACAACCTATTTTCGCCATACCATTTGGCGAAAATAGGTTGTCCCGGCCAAAAAAACTGTCAGCCACTTTAAATTGCGCAATTAACCTAATTTTGCCAAACCATATGGCGAAAATACCATTTTCGCCAAACCAGTTGGCGATTACCTGGTTTTCGCCGAACCATCTGGCGACGACGTATTATTTTTGCAAATTTTTCAATCCGCGTATTAATGCCCAATTAATTTTAAAAAGTATATTATTTCAAAAAAAATTCGTGGATTTAATCTCATAATTGGCAGGCGGGTGTCAGATATTTGATCGTGATATTGTCCCAGTCAAATGTGACATCATGTGAGGTTTGTTTTTTGTTGGAACCCCAATATTTGTATTTAATATTATTTAATTGTTATTTGTGTGATATGTGATTTTTCTGAAATTATTGGAAATTTTCTGGATTTATGTGAATTTATTTTAGATTGAGTATATTGGCCCTTCGAAGAAAACTAATTGAATGTATACAAAGTAAAAGTAAAGTTTTGCCAAAAATATTTTAATTGAGTTTAAAATGTCTCAAAGTATTTTTAAGAATTTTCTTGGAATTTTCCTGATATTTGTATTGCCTAAAACCAATTAATCGAATTAATAGAGTTATTTTAATTAATAAAATACAGGAAAATCATTAAGCAGTACCGGGTCGGAGCCCATCACTGTTCTTGCTCGAGGCCCATGGCCGTGCGGCCCAAGTTGGCCCGCGAAGCCAGTTTCAGAAACCCTAGCGCTGCGACCGTTCGATCGCGATACATCGGTCCGGAGGATGCCGCGTAGGCATTCGCGTCGTGGCCGTCCGATGGGGGCTGCGTGGCGCGCTGACGTTCATCTTCTCCGACGTGAACCCGGACTCCTCCGCCGTTACGCCGCCAGACTCCTTTCCGTGTAGAGCTCGATCGCTTGTGCTATTTAAGCCGCGAAGCGACGCCTAGGGTTCATCGTTGAGCGCCGCATCTTGTGGTCAAAGCCGTGGAGCCCGAGAAGCCAAGGTGGTGCAGTGTGAGCTCACCGAAGTAGGGGACGCAGCCGCCGCTGTTTTCATCCGAAGCGTCGCCGATCCGCCGTCTCCGCCGCTCGGAGGACCAGATACGAGACCCTCGTTCCGAGATGCACCCGCACTGCCAGAAAATATCGCCATTTGGTCGCCAAAGCACTGCACCATCATCTTCGTCCCCAGCGCTGGTGAAGATCTCGGCCGCCGCATCGTCATTAGCCTCGGGTGTGTTTCTGACCATCGGATCTAAAGAGAACAGTCTAGAGCGCGCCACGTAGCCGCATAACGATTTGAATCGCTCTGATAGCGTCGTTCATCAGATCTGCCATGGGTGGTCATGATCGAGACACGCGTCGATCATCAGATGTGGCGTCGTGAGCGGCGTTGCAGCCAGTCATGTCGAGACGCGTGGCAGCGCAGAGCCCGAAGCGCCATGAGCTGCGTCCGCCGTGAACCGGTGCGGACTAGTGGACTTGGTCCATACGCCTGAGACGCGTGGCAGTGCTTGATTGGCCGGCTCAAAGATGACGTCATGATGGCGCAATAAATCAGTTTTTCAGTTTTAAAATAATTCGGATTAATATTTGATTTTCTAATTTTCTGATTTTTATATTTTTTGAATCTTCTCCGAGCCTGTTCTCCCTCATACGAGCTCCGATTGAGGTGATTCAAATTTCTAAAAATTTGTAAAATTGAGATCTATTTAATGATGAATTTTATTTTATTTTTAGAGTTTGTTTGATCTCTGTTTTGGTGTTTATTTGTTGTTCTCTCTCGTTTCGTGTAAACGTTGAATTGTGCGACGCAACCGAGGAAGATTCGTCGACTCAAGATAAAGGCCTAGAGCAATAATAAGGGCTTTTATAAGGCAAGTTGTGTTTTGATCATGTTGAACCTATGTTTACAAATCGCTATATTGTTTTTACCTTACAGCATATTATTTCACATATACAATTGTTTCAATTAAATTGGGATTTAGCTACTATGCCAAATTGATCTATACCCTACCTTGTCATTTGTATGCCATGATCTATTGTTACCCTAGATTGGTTCACTATAGTTGATTAATACTAAAATCAACATGGGATGGTTAGACCATGTTAGTTGCTTAGCCATACCATGTCATCACATGTACTCGAATCAAATGTTTAATCTTGATTAATGGAATATGAAACAATGATATGAACTTGTGTATCATGTGAGATCACACAATGAAATTGAGTTGTAGTGGCGAGTCATGTCACGCAACGATGTTGAATTATTGATGGCACGTGGTGTTTGGTAATCAACTGGGGTAGTAATCACTTAGATTGGGCAAGTGACAAGGGGTGAGTATGCCAAGGTGGGCCCAATGGGCAGAGGGTATGTGGAAGTCTTGCTTCGATCATCCTAAAGATTTAACCTTGCAATCCTTTGACCTGAGTCAATCATGCAACCACATGTCTGGTATGGGACAGCCTAGCTGATTAATTTGCAATGTCTTAGCTTGATACTATCAATAGCGGTGTGAGTTCCCGAGTTATGGAGTAACTCACATGGCGCAAGAGGGAGGCCCTAGTTGTGGTTTTCAGACCTACTAGTGTTGAAACCTTAGCGGGTAGTATCGGGTTAAGCCAGAGCATTGTAAAGGCTTTGTCATGATCTCTCCGTCGACACACCAAAGAAAGTGTGTTAATTGCATAACAACAAGAGATGATCATGTCGTGTGGGTAAAGTGCATAATCTCTGCAGAGTGTAAAACTATCGAATAACCGTGCTCGTGGTATTGAGCAATGCTTGGGAATTACAGTTAAGGGTTAGTTTAATTAAATGAAAAACTTGGTTGGGATGGCGGGATTGCCATGTGAAAGGTTGAAACTTGACTTAAGATTGAAAACTTGGTTTACTTGAGAAATGTTAAATCTATTTATTACTGTTATTTGTTTTACAGTCTTTACAATCTATTTTTGTATTTGTTCATAAATGCTGCTTATTGCAAAATAGCCACAATAGCCTTTTTCTTTGGAGTAAGCCTTGCATATAGTTACATAAAATTGCATTCTGTGCACAACTTGTTGAGTGCTTTATGTACTCACCCTTACCACCAATAAATCACCAGTTGAGGAGTCTACCCCAATGCTGGAGGAGTACTAAGAAGAGACGAATGTTCAGGGTGCGAGCTTTTCAGTTGTCTATGGTATACTGAGGGGTTTATCTACGTTTGCATTCCGCTGCAATTTAATATGTTATTCAGCCTTGCGAGACATAGTCATGTAAGTTGACCATAAAGTCATTCAACTAGTATTACTTAATATATGATATCTTTCATAATGTTTTCGCTGTGTATGATTGTGATATTTACTGATGTTGAGCCTGTGTGCACTAGCGTGATCCTGAACTAGTGCAGTATACATAGAGGGTCCGGATTTGTATATTCGAGTCCCGGCAGTTGCATATTCAGGTCCCGACAGTTGCATATCAGAAAACTGACAATAATGTCACAATGCATTCTTTCTTTTCATTTTTTTTTGTTTTCTCATCAGCTGTCCAATTTAGTTTGGATTGTGGTCGAATGCAGCAAATAAGGATAACCAATTTGTCCCATAGCTACACATCAAGCTTTCTGGTAAAAAAAAGTAACATAAAAATCGACCCACTTTTGCACGTTGTCATTTGGGACCGTCCACCATCGATCCGATGAATTGGATGCTGTACAAGTACAATTGGCAGTTCTCTTCCGTCCGAGCTGGCTGCTCAGCCTCTCAGTGATCTCGTCGTATATAGTAGTATAGCCGGTGATAGTCTATAATACAATTTTATATCATTTAAAGATAAAATTAAAAACAACTTATATAATATATTGTCTACATAGTTATTCGTAATTGTCTCTTATATAATTAATATATTATTTATACAATGATAAATATAATATAAAACAATTTATAAAATCGTCTGTTAAATAATATACGTTATCTTTTTCTTTTCTTTTTTTCTTCTCCGCGTCACCTAAAATATTAGTTGACTTAGCGTTACAGACAACTGTACATCCTCTCAGCAGCAACCGGAATCTATAAGCGGAGGGGCGGTTCGCGAGGGCGAGGCGTTATCTGCACTGGGGACTCCCTAGACGCGATGGTCGTTTCCCTAGCTAGTCGCGCAGGGAAACCCCGCCTTCTCTGCTCCATACCGCGACTCAGATGTTGGTCTCTGCAGTGCCGCACGTAGTAGGAATTTGTAGGTTCTTCCTTGCCGTTCCCGTTCGTTTTCCACCTTGATCGTTCTTGTTCGAGTTGAACTCTGGTTGCCTTGATACAATGATACCTCGTGTGGGACGATGGCACAGACACGGCGAGTAATGCAGAGAATTTGAGAACGTGAGCACGCAAGTTCGGCGATCGCGGGCGCACGCGCGGGATGTCCGGGCGTAAGCGCAAGTCGTCCCGGCGCGGCATGCTGCTCCGGCTGATGGCGGTGCGCCGGTGCCGCGACCGTAAAGCAGGAGATTGGTGATACCCCGAGCAAGGCGACCACTCCGGTGGTGAGTCAGTGCGCAGCACACTCCCTTCACTTCCATCCTCCGTTACAGCACACTCATCTACGTACATGTCTCTGTCTCGAACGTTCTTTTGGTACTGCATTTGATGCGGTGCAATTCAAATCATTGGGAGAAAGATGTGTGGCAGATTAATTGCCTTTGGAATTGCTCCGTTATGCAATTAATTGCCTATTGCATGCACATATTTGAGTTTTCGAAAGAGTTTACTGACTACGGCATGATTGTGTGTAGCAATTGGTTGGATGAAAGTCGCGACGCGTCTGAAGCAAAGCGTCACCAATGCATATCTAATGTAGCGACTAGCAAGCCAAACAAATTTCTTCAACGGAACAATGCAAACACATCTCTCTTCATCGGCAGTCGGCACTGTCAGTTCGTTTCTTTCTGCATCACATTGGTCCCGGAAGAACTAATGAGCACTCTACCTGCAAATTCTTTGCAGCAGGCGAAACGGCACATTATCCTAAGGAAGACCGTGCCACCGTTCGTCGGAGGGCAGCGAGGAGGCGCTGCGCTGGCGACAGCCGCTTTGCTCACACCATGGTAATAGCACGTCCAATGACGCCGTGCCCAACTGACATGGTATCAAGAGCAGAAGGAAGGCTGTTCTACGATGCGTTTAACCATAATTGATGCGATGAAGCTTCTCAGACATCTGGTATGAGCAAATCTTGCTTGCGTAAAGCAAACACATAAGCAAAAAATTTCGGAAATGTGGCGAAGAAGTATAGCTTGTAATTCTGCTACTGAACCACATGTACTTCTATGCATTTCCTTTTAAAAGTTACATAAATATTAAAGTATGAAAGAAGGGTAGACAGTGATTACTTAACCTTTCGCCAACTTCAAGATTTGTGCGACTTGTATCAAGGAGTAATGCATATGAGCACCTCTCTGAGTTTATTTATTTGATCCAAACCAGGCTCTGAAGTGAAGATCAGCTGTGATGGATGTCAGTATGTGACTCTAATGCCTCTTGCGGATCGAGAGTATTACCTACAGATAATCTCAATGCCCCTCCTTTGCATGACACACGCCTTTATAACCCTCACTCTGACAACGAAACTAAGAAACATTTCAGATGTATGATTGCTTAGAATGAAGAAAGGCAGACACTGAAGGTAAATGCACTGCAAAATTGGTACTGGATTAAAACTTAAAAGTGTCATGGGAAGTACACTAAATTGCACTTTGCAAGGCATAATGCCATATTTAACTTTTGTGAAGGCCTGGAGGGTGTAAGAGCATTTCATATCTCATTCCCCTTTTTATTTTAGGAATCTATTCTGACTTTACTCTCGAAATTTTCCCTTCACAGATGTCTAAATTGTGTATTCAAAAGATCCTGCACGATATCGTAGTACGCCGTGCTAAAAAACAATACAAGCTGCTTTTTTAATAGAAAACGATATCATCTGATGAGGAGCTTACAGAGCTAACTGATGCCTTGCAGAGATTACTCCAATCTTTTTGTGATGCATTTGAAGACTTGACCGAATGTTGAGAAGGAGGGAACATTGTTTCAAATTCACAGCCAAGGCTCTCCGGGTGTTGTCACTTAGATTTTGGTAGGTCAATTCTAGGTGAACTGTCCAGTGAATTGGACTTGTAGATACTGTGCATATTTTACAAGAGTTTAGAGCCATCACATGCAAAGGAATTCCTTTCATACTGCGTATGTCTGAAGTCCGTCTGAACTGACACATTTGTGTAGGTATCCTGAATACGCTTTACTTCACGACTAGTTAATGACCTATTCGTGCATTTCCAAAGTTTTCTTACCATTGTTTGGTGTCAAGTGCATCCAAGAAAGAAGGAGACAGTATGGGAACCCGGTTACATGGTACATTTCAGGAGTCAGGACAACGGAGCGATTTCAGGCAAAAGCTACACTGACGACGTGAAGGTTCTCGGCACCGGCATCTTGCATGTCCTGAAAGATATTGGGACATCAGACGCGCTTGGTGCGCCTTCACCCAGTCAGATCGATGGTGACACTTGAGCAGATCATGGAGCATGTCTCCTTTTGCATTGATGGCTTCCTGTGCGCAAAGGAGTGTCAGACTTCACAAGGAGACTAGGAGAGGGAGCTGAAATTCATCCCGTGTTGGGATGGGAACAACCGAACTAGGTAAGCACAAAGTGAATATGCAAAATTTTCCTGAGTGATGATTGCAAACCAATCTAATGGAACGAAGAGTCCAAGAGCATGTGGTATAGAACTAAGAGTTCTCTCTATCTGTTTTGCTTTCATTTCACTATTCTTGGTCTACTAGGTACGGTCAATCTATGTTAATAATGGAAGCTCATACATCACATTCAGCTCTTTCTTCCTACTAAGAGGTGCACCTAAAAATAATGCATGAGACGTACTAATAAGATGGAACAGAAGCTTCTCATGCTATCCTAATAGTTCGCTAGCATCTTATCTGTGTTGGTCTTCAGTATTAATTGTTCAGCTGCGCAAATGACACGTTTCAGACCGGACTTTTTGAGAGCTCCATCTGAACCTGATAAGCTGTCAGCTAATATAAGAAAGGAGGAAAAAACCTCCAAAGGATCGGATGTAATAGTCACTGATGAAGGTTCTAGTAATGCATACAGACTAAATAATTGCCAATAACTTTGTTCCGACAGAACTGAGTTCTATAGTTTCAATCTATAGTGCTATCATGTTTGCCTGTCGAATTGTGCTTAAAAAATTAGCTACAATCTTTACCCAGCAGTAAGACCGTTGAAATAACGCGCCTTGCCAAACAAAAGTTTCTTCTTCTTCTTTTAACATACACTTGAGAAAAAAGAAAAAAGAAAGTTAAGTTAAACAAGAAGGAAAGTTAAGTTAAACAAGAAGGAACTTTCTTAGCTCATGGCTTCTAAGTCATCAGTTTAAAGCAAACGAAGTCATACTGGTCCTTAATGCACGTTCCTCCACCTGCAATGCAAGAGATATTAATCGTCTTGCCTAGCATCAATTTTCTATCCCCTCGTAAACTCTTTTTTCGCAAATCTCACCTCCTTCCGAATAAAGCTGCGGCAATGTTCCTACCGAGGTAGCATTTCTCGGCAGATGTCATTAAGTATTCGCTTTAATTAATTAATTAATTAATGATTTTACTTAATTAAATCCCATTAGTACCGTTTGGTAGGTCGTTCCTTCCGAGCTCCTGCTGCACAGTACCTCCTGCCGCGGCACGGAAGCTTGGCAGATGACATGTGCCTACTGGCGCTTCTGCGATCAGAAGGGGTCTATTTTTGCAATCGCGTTCGGAAGGGGGCAGATTTGCAAATATATATATATATATATAAGCGCTGGCTTTGAATTTATTATCATCAGTCCAAGCTTAGCGTAATGGCTTCTATGGTACACATATCAGGGTCCTGATCTCCATGTCTACATTAGTTTTGGATAAACATCTCTTACATCAACACCTGAATTATGAGACTATATGAATGATGTCAAGAAAAAGAATACCAGAAAAGGATATTACCATCATTTCAACTACTCCAACTGATATCATGCAATACCCCATGTGGATTTTATTCTGCTGTTAGAGTATGCTATCTGCAAATTGATATGGTCATTATCTGAAGACCTTTCATGATATTTGACATCATATCTACAGTACACTACTGGTATTAGGAATGACAGTGTGTGTAATCTTCAGGGTAACTTATGGGGCTGTCCATTTAGCAGTGTACAGTGCAGAGGATGTAAGGCTCCTCCAGCTCATCTTTCCTTCTTTTAACTATCTGAACAGTGGATACTAGGACTGTACTTGTTCTGTAATCCCTTCCCCTCTCAACTGCCACTGTTACAAAAAGATAAGCTTAATGCCCATTTCACAACCTCCTGCTCTAAAGTCACAGGCCACATCATACCTACACTAAATTTTGCAGAGTTCGTGCCCCAGGACGCTTTGAGCCGGCTTGTCGGTGGCTCGGCTCACGGCTCGAGCTGAGCCGCGAAAAAAAAATTACGTTTAGATCCTTTTTCGAAAAAAAAACGATTAGATCCTTTTTTTAAAAGAGAATATATATTACGTTTAGGTTCTTTATGCGTTTTTAGGCATTGCGCTTGGGTCCTTTTTAGGAAAATAAAAATTACGTTTAGGTCTTTTTTCGGAAAAAAAACGTTCAGGTCCCTTTTTTTTGGAAGAAAGATATACATTGCATTTAGGTCCTTTTTGCATTTTTCTAGCATTACGTTCAAGCCCTTTTTCGGAAAACAAAATTCTGCTTAGGTCCTTTTTCGAGGGAAAAAAGTTTAGATCCTTTTTTTCGTTTTTCTTGAGGCGGACCTTCCGTTCCAGAGAAATCGTAGATTGTATCATTTCAACCGTTTCACATGTTTTCTCGATTTGCTCGCGTAGGGAGCAGCAGTCGTACGTTTTTTCGATTTACTCACGTGGGGAGCGGCGCCCGCGGCGTGGCACGCCGCATATGATTATCTAGTTGCACATATTTACATGGGAACAGCTTGATAGAGAGTCCATCCCGCTTAAGCCTACTTGGAAGCTGGGATTGTGAATAGACATCAAGTTTATCTTCCTCCATCTAAGGTACGCCCTTAATCTGATCTTTACATATTCTGATTCGGATTTCTGTGCAACTTTTGACTGAAACTTGCTCTGAGCTCTTCTACTGTTTCCCCATGCATGCATGCCATTTTGATGTTTCAGCTAAGAGTTTTTTTATAAAAAAATTGAAATAATGAGCATTTTGCAATGAGGAGTGAAATTGTTCTTGTTTGCTTTCTGCTTTACTTCTTGTCGATGGAACCTCTCCTTTTTTTCAGAACATTTTCCTTCTTCTTCTTCTTCTTTTTTTCTTTTTGAACTTGACCACTCTTATGAAATGTACAATTGTCTGTTCATATATCCAATTCCCAATAGCATGTTCTGTGAATAGTTTTAAGGGGCAAGGCAGGCAGATGATTTGAAGTTTCAAGTGCAAACTTTTTCAAGGGGATTTGTTTTGATGCTTCCATGTGTCAAGAATGATGGCGCTATTCTATCTTTGTAACCAGCTCTTATAATCTAATATCAGCTTTGGCTGTTTAAAAAAAAAGAATGATGGCGCTCACCTAATGCATGTGGCAAAACACTTTTTTTTTCATTTTTTAATATGCCTCTGTACTCGTATACTGGGATAATGCAGGGAGATAGAATAGAACTGATAAATTTGAAGTACGCGGAAATACAATACATGCCCCCCCCCCCATCACTGACGAAAAGGAAAAGTCCAACAACCTATCTCCATCCATGCCTCTGCGCGGCAATATTATTTTTTCTCGGCAAATTATTAGGAGATGATTAGCCCTCCTGTGGAATATTCCTACATGAGAACCCTATCTCACATTGTTTCTTGGGCTATTACTTGGCAGTGAACTTAATCAGACGTGTCTGATAAGAGGCCACATTTTACCACACTCAAGCTAAGCGTGTTACAACTAGCGAAATTCCATGGGCTACTAGGTAAACTTTAGGCGGGTTGTAGCCAATTTTTACCCAAGTTGTGGTGACCAAATCGGCTGCCTAAGAAAACTCGACTTGGCACGCTAGAGCTCTCTCAGCCAAAGTGTTGGCGAAATCCTAATTTGATCTAAGCTAGTGTCAAGGAGAATCTAAGTTCAGTGATTCAAGCCTAAAGGTTAGATTCTCATATGCATGGACGATTGGATGGTACCTTGCCCGTGTCATGGGCTCCCTTTTCTCGCTGCCCTTTTATATAGTTTGCATGATCATGCAATTGGCATCTAGACCAATGGAAAAGCTTAAAAAGGGGAGATTAGTGAAGAAAAGCTGGGAGTACAGAGGACTAGAGGAGAGGCCCACATTGATGTCTTGGAGCCCTCAATGATAGGGCACCCGTGCAGAGGTAGAGAGGATAGCTCACGTTTCGTCCTTCAGAAAGTGCTATATATCCATCCTTTTGTTCCCTTTTCTCAGGGGTTGGACATGCATGATTTGGTTCACATCTATTTCTAGCAGTTGGGCCGCATTGTACTATGAAAGCAGAGCCTTGCTGGTTAGTTAGTTGAACGATACTGTCTGTCGACCCAGTGAGAACTAAGCGTATATGTAATCATTAGAGAACATTCTTTAACTGAATCAGTCTGAGTTCTCTTGAGAAGATCGACCAAGATTCCAATTATATTGACTTCAGTTTGTTGATCATACATGGTGAATGCAGAAGCAATCAAAGATAGGAGGCAGAAATACTTTAGTGCTCTGAAACATGAGCTTATTATCCCTGTCATTCCTTGAGACATGCCTAGAAAAATGAGTACACACTTCCTCAGGAAAAGATTCCTAGAGCAGCAAATTATGCATTCCTTGCAAGGCCATGTGGCCTTCATGTGGGGGCTCCTCGATGTTTCTCTGAGCTCACGTCTTCCTGCGCCCCTCGTCATTTGCAAGTGGGTCCAACTCCGACATGCAGATCTGGGGTTATGTCAGTGATGCTCACACGTAGCCAAGCTCCTGCAATGGCTCGTTTGATCGGCGTATACATCACATGACAGTGTGCAATTAATCTTTTTAGCTTCTTGGGTGGAGCTTCTGACCTTAAAAACGCATATCAAATCTCACCAACAACATAATGAAACACGTAAAAGTCCGCAAGTATTACGAGTTGAATCCTATTGCCCATCCGAGCAACCAGGCTGGCTTACAAGTTGGACTTTGACTGGTCGGCAGAAGGTAACGGCAATTATAGTAGTAAACCAAACGAATTAAACTCCGGTTCGCATGTCGGTAGAACAACCCCGGGCTGTCAACAGGTCAGCTTTGGTTTGTTGGCCCTTTGTCCAATTTATTTTTGCAAGTTTAGTCTCTATCCAAATTATATTGCAAATCTTAGCTTCTTCTCAATCGCGACAGATACCTAGCGTGTTCTTATATCACGGCAGGTGGACATGCTGCGCTCATGTACTGTAGCAAGTGATATATGTCGTCTTCCGGTCTTTCCGCATTTAAGAAGACGCCATATTTACAATTTCATTTGATCGGAGGACCAAAACTTCAAAAAAAAAAACGGTTAAAAAAGCAATGAACTCAAGAGAACCATGCGTGCCACCTCTGACGATCCACGTACGCAGTGGCGAATCTAGTGTTGGAGCTAGTTAGGGTGCCAGCCCTACCTCTGGCCGCCGACGGAACCCCCTAGGATAAATTGAAATTGCATCACTAAGTTGTATATTTTTATCTATAGGTCGAAACCGTTGAATGATAACATACTTGTTATATTTTGATTCTTCACTTTGTTTCCTTTCTATTTATGTATGAATTTGGAATTTGGTTAACAATAGATCGGTATATGTACCATTAGTATGTTTGTCTTGAGTTAGAACTTTGACATAGGAGCCACACCTCTATTTTTACACTCGAATTCGCCACTGCACGTAAGAGAGAAGAGAGAGAAACAAGATAGGGCAGGCTACTGAACCCAACAAGAGGCACGAGCCGATGGGCAACATGGCACGTTGCGGCCGACTAGTGTTCCGCGGCAGGCGCCATGTGACGTCGCCCTCATGTGCTAAGCGCCTAAGCGTACGTACGCGCATGATGGCACGCCGCTGTGCGCTGCTCTGCCGCCGTAACCAACTCGGCCGGCCTCACCCGGCCCGGGCGTCCTCTACCAGGAGGACGATCCAGGAATACGGCATTAGACGACGACGGCATAACATAATTGTGCGTGCAGCTGCAGTGCCCGATCGGCTGCGTGCCTCCTCTCTCGATCGGCGTGATCGAGAGTCCAAACAAACGAATCCTTCCTTGTCCAGCTCTTCTCCTGCAGGCCGTAGAGTAACATGGGCGACAGCTGCTCGTGTCAGAGATCCATGTATGACGTATCCATGGAGCTCAGCCCATGTGGCGATGTCAACATGTTGCATTGCCTTTCTGCCTGCTCCGTCCGAGATCCAAATACATCTACTACTTTTCTCCTCGCCGTCACGGTCAGATCAACACGAGTAAACCTAAAAGGCTATTCTCATGGTGGTCGTGTGTAATCTGTACCGTGGTTTAGCTAGCACTTGGCGTGATGTCGTTGATTACTTGCTGTGCCTTGCAGTAGGAAGCAAGCAATTCACTGTTGCGCACGAAAAGTTTCTGTCTTCTCACATGGAGTTAGGGCTAGATTTGGTTCGGGTTGTGCCGGTCATTTGTTTCCAATCCAATGATGTCTGGGGAAGCTTGAAGGCTAATCTTGTCTCTTGACAGAAGTCAGGGCCTAATCCGACATTTACAGCGAAAGATTACCTGCAAGACTGTACAATCTTTCTTATCTTGGACGTCAAATCTGGTCGAGGCAAACGATCATGAGCTCCATCTAGTGAAGTTAGGGGGGAATGTATGCTCGTTGCATTTGACAGTTCACACACCTTACCTAACCAGCAAAGCCTAGAAGATCGATGCATGGAGTCATGGACCATAAATCAATCAGCCCTACTTTACCCTCGAAGAAAAAGGACAAGGGAAGTGCTGGAGCTGTACTAGCAAGTGCCCCCGCCAGGGTTAACAAAACCGAATTTCGAAATTCGCGGTATGAAAACCGTAAAAACCGCTCGAAAAACCACCCAAAAACCGTCAATTTTTTTTTAGAAAAACAGCGGTTTTTCGCGAAAAACCGCTGCCAACCGGATGTTCGTCGCAAAACGGTTTTTGTCCGCGGTTTTTGACAAAAAACCGAGCACATAAATTTTTTCAAATTTTTAATTTTTTTTTAATGGACCAGTTTACCGAACGGTTTTTAATTTCGAACCTCAGCGGTACGCTCGAAAACCGCGGTTTTCGAGCGATTTTCGTCGGTTTTGTGAACCCTGATCCCGCAACGGGGAATAGACATTAGATTAGACAAGCACAAAATAGGCAGAGAGCAAAAGGCAATGCTGATGGAGCAAGGAAGCCTCTCAAAAGTTTTATATTTGTCCTCATCTCCAAGACTCAATAATTGGGAGGGTGTTTGCTATCTGCATTGTCATCCTTAATCTTATCCTCACCAACCAACTAGCTACCTTGGCCTTAATAAATCCTTGCAAGATTGTTCAACACCAAAGAGTGCTAGTAGCCTGTTGATCTTTTTTTTTTAAAAAAACAATAAAAGGTTAGTACATTTTGCTACTCATTCACGTAGGATCAATAGGAAATCTCCGTTAGGAAGTATTAACCAGGCATTGAAGCAGCCTGCACTATTAGTTAGGCCGCCCAAGTACAGTACCTACTACTACTTCACTACAAGTGGGCCCACATGCAGAGAGACACGCCAAGCATTAGTATGCTTCACTCTCACTAATCACCCACATCCAAGCCGGCGAGTAGCTACGCAAGGGGAATCAATCGCTGTAATAATAACGCACGCACCACCGTGGGCAGCGGCATTAGACGAGAGAGACTAATCAAACCGAAATTTTAGTTAAGAGCCCTTGGCGCACGCACCTACCTACCTGTGCTGTGCTGTTGTGCGTTCTTCTCCCGTGGCTGCACCGCAGTGGCAGTGGCAGCGGCAGCGGCAGCGCTAGTACTAGTCAGGACTGGGCAGTAAGCAGCGGGCTTCTCGTGGCCTTGTCTGATCCGGAGCTGGGGACGGCGCGGCGGGCTGTTTGCGGGATCCCATGCGGGGGTTGCTCCTCCGCGGCTCGGGGCGTTAGGTAATGCAGAAATCAGGCCCGTTTCCTCGGTTTCCAAAACGATTTTGCGTAGAGAAGTCGAGGTTTTCTGCGATGAAGATGAGGTTTCCAGGAGGCGGGGCGTTGGCGCCGAATTCTGCAATGCCGCGGGGTTTTACTGGATTTGGTGTTCCATGAGCGTCTTGCTGGTTTCCTCTGGCTCAGTGACGTGTGATTTTCTTTCTCTTCTTCTTTTTGGTTCTTCACGGAGGTCTTTTATTGTACTCCTCCTTGTAGTGCGAGCTTTGTGTAGTTTCGTGGGGGTGAATGGTTCGATTTTGTTGTCCATTTCTCTGCGACTGCGTGTGCGGAGAAGTTGCTGAATTATGCGTTGCAACGGAATGAGCAGTGGATTTTCGATTCGGCTTTTCTTTGACGCAAAGTTCCTTCTTTTCGGTTCGGCACTCTTTGCTGCTCGTCAAAAGTGCTCAGTTTCTATCTTTCTGCGATGTAACTGCTCGGCTGCCTCTCCTTTTTGCCTTTGCCTTTCTTTCGTATGATAACTTTTTCTTTTTAACTCCTTTCCTATGATAAGTTCATTTTCCACTTTCATGAGAATTTTATTTCGCGTCTCTCGGTTTATGATGCTTACCGTCAGTTACGCCCCCCTTTCGCTTTCCTTTTCTGTTATTTTCTTGATTTCTTCCCTTTCCTTTTGTTCCTGTTGTGTCACTGATGCAGTGATGCTTGCTAGAACACGTCCTGAATTCAGCGGTGGTGCACAATTCTGATGACCAAGACGTTCAAAATTCCCCCTCGAGAAAGATTATTCTTCCCCTTGTCCGAAGAACTCCATTTTTCTATTGGTCAAATGGTAATTATTCTCTTGATTGACGTTGTCTTAGTAGACCGAAAATTGCAAAAAGTCCGTAGATACAATTTTGGGCCTTTCCCCTTCGCTCTGTTGCTTAAAAAGCCATATTTTGGGTGGAACTTTTTTTTTCATGGATTAGACGTGCTGTCGGTGCTTTCTCTGATTCTTGGTATTACAGGAAACCTTCATATTTTCTTTTGGGTTTTGCTTGTTGCAGTTGCATAGTGTTCTTGGTTTCTTTTTGTACTTAACATCTTGCTATCCTTTGAATTGCAAATGGTTTGAGTGGTTGGCATGTGAACGGATAATGGCACAATCTAGGCAGTTGGTGTTTCTCTCCGTATATGGTTTGGGGTTGAGGGATTCAACTGCAGTGTTTGGATTGTTGGAATTTCGTGTATGTGGAATCTTCACCCCAAAGAAAAGGATAGGTGTTGAAACGGGTGCTAAGAGCTGGATGCTTCAAGTTGGGTTGATTTGATGAATTTATCATGTGATTAGCTTCTAGTGATGGAGAATTTTCAGTCTATGCAAATTACTGTTTATAGGAAATACTGAATCACTTTCAGTCTTCCAGTTGTGGTTTAGTGTTGATGTTTTTGAGTACTTGTTCTTGTGGCCTGGTTTCAGTGTTTCGTGTACTTACTAATATGTTCCTAACCTTAATTTCCAATCTTTTCCTTGTAGTAAACGATCACCCAACTGTACTCAAACTTCTTTTTTGGTTGCTAGCTTATCAGAATGAACTTCAGCCAGGTTGTCGTGCTTGGATAATAAATGTACTTGATTTTGCAGGGTTTACCTAACTATGATGAATTAGCCACACAATAGATGATGGCGACTGAGGTCAATCAAACTTATTTCGCATGGTCACAGGGAGAATCAACTGAACGGGATGGTTCTCAAGTGAGTTTTCTGATGCATTATAGTCAATAAGCAGCTTCATTTCAAGTTATATATGTGCTATGTGAAATCAATTTTATTTCAAATGGAATTGCTGTATTCTGAAATAAAGAACCAATGCAATTTTGTTCCTGTTAAGCGTCACCGGCAGCTAGTAGTCTCACTCCCTTTTCTATTTCAAATTTTTAATTTGCTCAGGGAGTATCTGTATCCCAGACACTGGATCATGGTTCCATATCCTTCGGAAGATTTGAATTGGAGTCGTTATCATGGGAGAAGTGGTCTGTATTTACTAATGACAGGCGTCATGAAGAGTTTGGAAAATTCAATGGTTTAGTTGCTGAGAAGAAGGCGTATTTTGAAGAGTATTACAAGAGGATCAGGGAACTAAAGGCTTCACAGCAGCAAAACCAGCAAACTGAACTTACTTTGGAATACAGCGGTGATGGTAGTGATTCTAGCCAGACAGCAGAAGATGAGCCAGCTGCAGATCTTGCAACTCCCACTGGACCTGGAGCAGGTGTTGAAGATTATGTGGAACAAGCTGCACACGAAACCACCTCCGAGCAGGGACTGCAATGCTATGATGACCATGAAGATGAGAACTTCCATACAGAATTTTCCTCATCCAATCTTTCTTCATCAGCCGGAGTTTTGCAGCAAACCGACCAGGATATTAGAGAAGATGTTTGTGGTGATAATTTGGATTCTGCCAACAGAATGGATATGCTGCAGAATGCTAGTTCTGGTCATGATGGTCTCGAAGCAGCATATGAAGCTGTAAGGGATCCTAAAAGAATTATCGAGAAAGATTCCAGACTTAGATGTTCTTCAAAGATAATACCAAAGTCGGTCAAAACCCTTTCAGATAGTCCTCTGGATCGCGCATCTGTTAAAAAGGTAATACATAGCACTGTAAACTTAGGTGCAGTACTCTCTGAATCACTTTTACCTTTATCTTGTCAAACACTTCGCTGCTATCTACTATTACATTACTACCTGTCTGAAATTACAGACCTTTTCTTGGCGGGAACGGCTTGTGATAAAATGTGTCTTGTTTATCTAAAGAACTGGGAAAACTGCGGATTCTTTCTTTCTCTTCCATTCTTACATTTCCATATTAAAGTGTAATTTTCTATCAAGATGAGTCACAAGTGTTTATTTGCCAAAAGTACTTTATTAATTTTTTGGCATACTGTTTTTCTACTCACTGAATTGTATATAGCTAGCTGCATGAGCATATGCGTTGTGTTTATAGTTATACGCCCGAGAACATGAGTCTTTTGGTAAAATAATAACACATTTTGCATGAACCATTTCAGAAGCCTGGTTCAGTGAAGCCCAGCATGAGTATGAACCAGAAGACTAAGCCAAACAATACTCGCTCATTGCAAAGGCCAAATGCAGCACCTCAGAAGATGGCTGGCACAGCAGAAAGGAACAAGCTTACAGCAAAAGGAACTCTTGGGCTTACAGGTGTCAGAAGACCTTCCTCAGCATCGGCGCATTGGCCCTCTACCGGAGAGAGGCGCCTCATCACCAGGGAGAGTGTAAAGAAACCTGCTGATGTCTCCACCCCACGCCGGCCTTCCACTGCCGAAAGACGCCCTGTCACCAGAGAACGTGCACAGAAGCAAGCTGATGTCACCACACCACGCCGACCTTCTACCTCGGAAAGACGTCCTGTCAACAGAGAAAGCACAGCAAAGCATGCTGATATTGCCACTATATGTTGGCCATCTACTGGAGACAGACGCCTTATTACCAGGGATAGTGTTCTGAAAATGGATTCAAGAACACCTAGCAAGACAAGAGCAACTGTGGCTCTCCCGAAGGGTGCAACAACCACAGTGGTATGTTCCACAGTTCCAGCCCTTACCATCACATTAACAGAACTACCGTTCATCTAATAATTGTAGCATATAGCATCTTCATATGTATTTGTTCTTAAATCCATTCTTTGGTTTACCATGGAAAACATAATGGCATCTAATCTCTCACAATAAATTTGCTTCCTCATGCAGATTATGCAGAAAATGGCAGTCATCCCAAATGCTTCTAAAAGTAGCAAACTGGAAACAAAAAGGTTACCCCTGAAAACATATCGACAGTTTCTTGGAAGAGTTGGCTTTGTATGCAAGATTTTAATTGCATTTCTTCCTGCTTCAATAACAGCAATATCAAAGGATTGAAAGGACCTTCAACATTGGACAGTCACTCTACTAGGTCAAAAAGAATGGACTTGCAAGTGGCTGGCAAACAGAAATCAAGGTGCTAACCTAAATTAGTGTTGAAATGTCTTATAAAGCTTTTAGAATCTGATTTTCAAAATTAGTTTTAGCTTATTTTCCTGACAACAACTTTTTTATTTTGTAGCTCTGTTGACCTTCCTTCGACGAAAAAGTTCAGTTCCAATGTTGGAGAACCAGCACTAGAAACCTTTCGAAGGCCAAAAAAGAAAGAGGTAGGTTGCTCAAATCTTATTTATGATTCTTGTTGTTTTATGTATGTGAGCTGTGAATGCTGTGATAATGTTGGTAGGTTCAACAAACTTTTACCTTGGTCACATAAATAGCTAAACCATTTGCTAGTTATTATGAGTAACTAGTAACTATGGCCCCTGTTTGAATCCAGAGTGCTAGTTTCTGCCTCTGGTGATAAATCTTATTAGTCTGCTTGTCAATTGGCTTCCAGTTGCCACAGAAAACAAATTAAATATTAGGCTATACGGAGGAGTCCAACAGTTGTGTTCGTAGTCACCTGTACTCTGTACTTTGCTTAGTCTAGGGCTACATGCTAATTTACATTTAGGATTCTAATGATTTATTATCATGTTGTATAGGGCCATGTACCACAAAATCTTTACAGATAATCTTTCTGGAAACAAGTATAACTGAAATAAGGTCGTGAGGGTATTTGCATTAACAGTTAAAAGGGTCTTGTTAACGATCATCGTGAACCTTTGTGTAGGGCATTCAGGCGACAGTGCAATCTCGAGCATCTGCATCAAAGAAAACAGCTCCTTCACAGACCAGAAGCGTAAAGGCAAGGACTCAAAATGTAAGGCTTTCTTTTTCGATAAAATATTCATATTGGGACTTTCCCTCCCAGAATCCGAACATATTTATCAGTGGAGGATATGTAGCCTACTGGATTAGATTTTGACTTTTTGCCCACTCGTCTTTGCAGCCACCACCACCGCCACCTACACAACTTCGGTCTTCACGAACAACAAACAAACCAAATGCCAGTAACTCATCGAATGGTGGAAGAAGGCCGAAGTATGATACTCATGCATCATGAGCATTGAAAAGTTACCTTATGATGCCTCACTGCAAGCTTCTCAAATGCTCACTTTTACAGTCTAATTCAAGTCATCTCGTCCATCCAATGCAGTGTCTTAGCACCAAAATGGCATTGATGCAAAGGGAGTCTTCAATCTAGTTGCCTGCAGAAAAGATGGATCTGTGAAACGTCATTCCGTTGCACGCATCTTGAAGCATCGACAGTGCTATTACCATTTGTATGATGTTTCTGTAAATCATTATTTCAGTATCTCCACCCTCCCTTCCCTTCTCTTCCTTTCAGAGTAATTCCCAGAGTAGTGCATGTAGCAACGTGTATCATATCCACCAGTGCCTAGCTTCATCGTCCAAGGAACTTAGAACAGTGTATATACCTCAAATAAATGGTGTTTTAGCTAAAGTAAGGCTAGCCTGAAACTTGTGAAAATCTGTTTTCCCTGGACTTTCTATGGTATATCATTAGTAATGAAAGTCGTCCATTCTTTTTCCCCTGTTTTGGTTAATTACTTTCACTTTTTGGTCAGTGAGCTTTGTTCCATTCATCAGTTACTTGCTTGTCAAAGAAGACAGGCATATTCCCACGGTTCAAGTTCAGGGGGAGGAAGATCTGTTTGGAATGTTGAAGGTCCAATGGTAAAGGGGTGGACTTGTCTGGCTCATATCCTGAGGAAAAAAATAATCAAGGCACAATTTTAGTGTTCTATATCAAATTTGTTTCTAAAATCCTCCTGTTTAGGCCAGCTTGGAAGTTAGAACACAGGTATTCTACAGAACCATACTGTTTTCACAAGAATTTCACTTGAAACAGTTCAATTCATGCTAGAATCGAGAAAATTTTACTACGTTCCCAGTGAACCCCGAATGTCACTGCGTGTATGCTTGTTGGATGATGACTCCTACATCACCTTTGCTCTTAACTCTTAAGGCATCGTACGTGCTTATGATCTGCAAGTACGGACGTGACATGCATGATCCACTGCGCTAAAAACAATAGGGGAGGGGTTGGGTGGGTGGGTTCTGGCCAGGGCACAGACAAAGATGAGTGCTTTCTGAAAAAAAAAATACTTTCACCGGTCATAAACGGTTGCTAAGACATAATTTTAATCACTAATTTCTATTATAATATAGTTAGAACACTTAATAAAATTTATAATATAATAAAAAATACTTTTTGAGATAAATCTATACATATAAATTTTATATATCCAATCTAAACATTTTTTTTAAAAAATATTGCTAAATAAAGTTTTAAAAATTTAACTACATGTATCTAGAACAATATGTATATGTATTTATGACCGTTGGCGAAATTAATCGTGTACCAGGTTGGGTTGGGTTGGGTGTTGCGAGGACCGCACGGCGAGGCGAGGGCGAGAATCCGACAATGCCTCTCGGCTCTCGCTGCCGCGACAGCGCGATCTCAATATCTTCTCGCCAAAGTAAACAGAAGAACCCGCCCATCATTGACCTTCGCCCACGAGATTGTGAACCAAAGGAAAAAAGATTATGTGTGCTCAGTGCAATTCGGTCGTGTTGACATTAGGCCTGTGCGAAATTCAATTCCGTTGTCCGTACAGGCTGGGTCGAGCTATTATTTTGTGTTGTTGAGAGATGACAGAAATAATAACGCTCGATTGGTCTGTTCCTGGCCAGTACTGCTAGGGTCTAAGATATTGAGTTTGATCGACCATAATCTTGGGCTCAGGTCGAGTTGGTGGTTTGGTGGATTGCATACCTCACTTTGAAGCAATTACATCTCTCAAGTGCAAAGCCTGTGAATTCATGTACACTATGATTGGATGTTTTTATTTTTCACATATATTCTACGACTAACGACTAAATCCTGCGAATACTGCTGCAGTATCTGGCAGTCGGAGATGGTCTGGAACCTGGTAGCTCTGACCAACTCTTACTACTCGCGCGCAGAAATCGTCAAGCAAGTTTAGACGCATTGCCACTTTGCCAGTCACAACCCACAAATACCTTTGCTTTCGTAGCACCGCTTGTTTGCTACTGCACAACCTGTCTCTCAAGAATCGGGAAATCCTCCCACAAAATACACCTTTTTCACATACGAGCGGAATATTCGTGCGTTGCAACGGAACATAAATAAACTATATTGTAACAATGTTGTGAATTAATTGTAGATAGACATTTAGATACATACGTTGGTACTTGTTATAGAGAATTTGTAGGGAGATTACATTTTTTTTGTTAATGGATTGCTTTTTGTGTTTTCTTTTGTTAAGAGATTTTTTAGAAAAATCCACGTGTTAGCTTCGTAGTTCTTATGTGAGGGTAGCGGAGAAGGGATATAGATTATTTTTCTGTTTATTTTTTGTTAAATTTTTTCTTAGAAGCATAAGATGTCAGGGTGTAATCCTTACGTGACATCAATTGAGGGCCTGAGGTCATACATACAAGTCGAGAGGCAAACCGAACGAGGGCTTACGTCCTACCCGCTGCCCGCGGGAACGGGCAGCATATACATACAACCCGCGCGCTTTCTCACCGAAGAACCGCCGAGCCCACCTGTCACATGACTGGAAAGTGGGTCCGGATAGCCATGCTGTGAGCTGGACCCCGCGGGTCATTCAAAGTCTCAAGAGCTGCGCTTTTGGACGGACTCGGAGGAGGAAGCGAACAGCGGGCTCCACCAACAACGCCTGCCACGTCCGCGCTGCTGGGACGCGCATGTGGGCCCGGAGTGTCAGCGAGGGCGTTCCCCGGGAGCCGTTTCGGTGGGCAAAAGCGTGCTAGACGAGGCAGCGAAGGGGAAGGGGGGTAGCAAGCTTTGGACCCCACGTTTCAGCCCCTAGCTGGATGGTGGGGCCAGCGAGAGCTGTCGGTATGTTCACAGCAGTTTTCTTGTGGAGGTGGCCACCAATTTCGCTAGATGCACTAGCCTCAGACTCTGAGTACCCTATTCAAGGCTCATGCTACATGTTTATGATCAATGAATTGCGTAGAATTTTTACAGAAAATAGTTAAATTTCAGTAGAATTAAAAAAATATCACATTCCAAACGAGCCCAGACATTAATGCATCATTTATTAAAACAATCACCCACTGTACAAGAAATAAAAATAAAAATATCATAAACATTTTTTTTGTTAAATATCTACTGTACATATATTGATAGTGAATATATTAAAACAATCACCCACTGTACATATATTGATAGTGAATAAAAAAGTATCGCAACGCACTACAATCTAAATTTGTTTCCAACTGAGAAAAGAATATATTCCGAATGTAGAAGAAAAGAAAGAAATTTTTTGCAATAATAATAATAATAATATTGCATTGCTGTGATTTGACTTAATATTACATAGTAAAAAATGCTCAACTTTTCTGTCAAAATAAATATGCACTTTGCCCTTAAACTTTAATTAACACATGTAATTAATTGTTGTAGTTTATTATGCAATACGACAATCATTATATTGTAAATACTTACATTATAGCATCGTTTCCTTCTTAAAAACAAGTAAGTCCTAATCGTTAGATATGCCCAACCTAATAGTCGAGGGTACGAGATAAAACTGGTCCTTACTTTTGTTCTTCTCCGCTACCTTCTTCCTCCTATCCTCCATTTTTCTCTTCATGGATATCCGTGCAACCTCTAACACTTCTATCCTCCTCGACCAACAATCCAATTCCCTCGACAACCTAATTGTCACAACTCCAATCTCCTTAACTCTACTATCAACCGCTGCCTTTAATAAACATCATCACCACCTCAACTTCTTCGTCTTAGAACCGCTCTTGCCTCTATTGTCGATTGCCGACGCAGAGGAGGGAAACACGACGATGCAGGTAAGAAAGGAAGGATCAGCCCCGGTGGAAGATTGGGTTGGTCCGTTGGTGCGCTCACCAATTAGCCGTGCTCCCGTACGCTCAGCCGCTCGGGTGGGGACGGCCGAGGCTGGAGGCTCGGTGTCCACCAAGCCGCAAGACAACTGGAGACAGGCTGTCTCCCACCCGCCTCCTCTCTTCTTCGCTCTGTCTCCGCTCTCTCTCCTCCCCCCTCTCTCTCTCTCCTCTTCCATCCTCTCCCCCTTCCCCCATTCACCACCCCCACGCCTCTGCCACCCCCTCCACCTCCGCCGCCGCCGGATCCCACCGCGCCTCGCCGCCGCCCCCCGTTCGACCTCCGAATCGCCGGATTCCATCGGTGTTTCCGGCCGTCGCAGCTTCCACCGCCGGGGAGGTCCCACGCGGCGCTCCCCTCCACCCTCCGCCCTTTGCTGAGGTGATTTTCTTAGAGCTTTCACTATCCTGTAATTTTTTCTGGCAAATCTTTTGGTGATCCTTTCCTACTTCCGTGTTTAATGGGTTAGTTTGAACCGTTTAGTTGGGGAAAATGAGTAAATATGTTGCTTATGGGGTACAAGAAGTGCTATGCTTGCTATTTTTAAGTGTTTAGTGGTTAAAATTTACTTATTTTTAGTTTGTTGATGGCTTGATGCAAGTAATGTGACACCAACTTACATGTCCTTGGTTGTGTGCCTGCTAATTTAGCTGATTAAACTGGGTTTTAAGCGTGCTAGGGTATTAAGTGCGCATGTAGAAACTAATGGAATGGAAGTATTTTCGTCTGTGTGCCTGAGGTTTAGGGTATAATCAAATCAAACCAATTTTTGTAGGGTTACAATATGAGGTAGTGAAGAAAAAAAGGGGGATGTTTTTGAAACCATATTTACTAATTTGCATACTTATTGCAACCAATCTTATGTGATCACTTCACGATTTCAGTGCTGTAGAAGCTGGACACTGTTGTAACTTAGAAGGCGGCTGAGTCTATGGTATTTTTGGGCCATTGTGCTATCGATGCGAGCAGAGAGCATGCGTGGCAGCTGTGCTTCGGGTGATGCCCCTGACCAGAGTATCTGTCGATGCATTCGGTGTGGTGACAATAGCACTGTTTGTTCTCTTCGCTGCTCTGGGCCTCTTCTGCATTTTCCAGTCAGTCTACTTCCGGTTTCGGATTCGGAGAGGGGCCTTCGTCCCGCTTGGATACTTTAACGGCCCCTGGCTGACTCGCATTGCTTTGATTCTGATCACATTTTGGTGGGGAGTAGGGGAGATTGTGAGATTGAGCTTCTTGAAGAGAAAGTTCTCCAACACAGTATGGCAGAGAAGTGTATGTGATGCGTACATCCTTTCCAATCTAGGGTTTGCAGAGCCGAGCATCTTCTTTGCATTTGCTTTCCTTCTTCATGGCTCGTTACAAAAAAGGGAGTCCGGCACTTTGAACCAAAGATGGAATTGGAAGACCATAGGCTACATGTTGGTTTTCTGTGTTCCGGTGTTCTTAGTGCAGGCCCTTCTTGTATTTGTTGGGCCTAAATTTGTTAAAGATGAGAACAATACACATGGAAGGAGAAGGATTGCTAAGTACTTCATACGGACATCCATGGCAGTTGGAGACACCAGTATTTGCACCTATCCATTGTTTGGCACCATTTTTCTGGGACTTATAGATGCCATCCTGATGAGCTATGTCTCCTATGTTGGATCTCGGGTGTTGTCTTTGGCCATCAATAAAGCGCTGCGAAGGAGGGTTTCCTTCCTGATGATATCGGTGCTTTTCTTCCTTCCTATCAGGGTGCTTCTCCTTGGGTTTTCAGTACTGCCTCATCCGGGAGATCTAGCTTTTGAGGTCATCGTCTTCTTGTCATTCTTGATGATGCTATCCTGCACAACTGTTGGGGTACTCTTGCTGGTGTACTACCCTGTAGCAGATTCATTGGCTCTCAGAGAGGTAGGCCACAGGGAAATAGCAGAGATGGTGCCTTATGACGATTACTATTACGAAGATGTATCGCTTGTAGCCAACCAGAGCTTCCGAGAAATTGAGCGGAACTCTGACACATCAACAAAGCGAGGCTCCATATCCTTCCGCACAATGATCAGGGAAGACCAACTTCAGCAGGATGGTATAGATGAAATTGGCTTCTCCTCTCGCAGTGGCGTCCATATTGGATCACCCTCACCTTCAGGCTCTTCCCCAAGCGCTGCGATGCCCATGCTACCTCTCAAGGAAGTTCCTAGATACTAAGAAGTATTCATCTGTGCCTTTTTCTCATCTACTATGTTCTCTCCATTTTTCTTTTTCTTTTTCTTCTTCCTCTTATTACCTTAATGATAACAGTTTTGTGGCAATCAAAAGGTTTTTTGTAAAGTTTTCAAGTAGCATGACTCATCATTAGATCAGTACTCTAATTCCATTTATCAAAGTAGCAAGTAGGTAGATCTTGCAAAGGCTGAGGAGCTGTGCACCTAACATTGGCTGGAAAAGGCTGTGTTGGAATTCACTTTTGGTTGGTTTTGCTGCTCCACAATAATATCTTAGCTAATAAGTTCCACCGTGGCATAGGCTGGAATGGGGCTCAGCTTGTCGTCTATTCCTTAGCTGCTTCTCTCCATGACAGCTATGCAAGTATATATTATATTTGTTTCTTGGTCTTGAATTAAAGATCTGTAAAGAAGAAGCTGTCAGATATAAATGGCTAGGGATAAATTCAGTAGTATATGCTGAGCAAGGACCACCAATTACCAATGCTTCTGCCCTCCATCTCTATCCAGCTTCTTCTTCGTTGTCTAAACAGTCAGTTGAACAATGAAGATAGTAGGCAAATGTTTGACCAAGTTAAGTCCATTAGGATGTTTCACGTTCACGAGGATGTATCGCTTGAAATCTACTAGATGACTGGAGGGCCGAAGACCTCCCTATGGCTGCTAGCGGACAGCCTGTCTTTATGGTGGTTTTGTCATTAGCTACTCTGGAACTTTTCATGGCTCACCTGTCTTACTTTGACAATGCATAGGTTTGCGGATGTTTTCTTTAAAATGCACCTGTGGGCTGTGGGCAGGTGATTTTATTTATAACTTTCCTCCCCTGCATAGAGCTCACCATGATCTAGATAGATGCTCACTGCCTGGTATCCAAAGCCCCTGTTTCTGGACACAGAGTCAACTGGGACAATGTGGTCTCTGTGATTTTGTGACTGGCGTTTGTCCTGGTTCTGTGAACTTCCTACCCTCTTCTGTTTTCTTGTTCTTTTTTTCCTTCAGAATGACTTCCTATTGTGCTTGTGGTAACATAGGATACCTCAAGTTGAGGTAATATGGGTACTTGTGTTACTTGTTGGCACTTGCTGTCAGTACTACAATACATGTGATGTGGGGTTTGGAGGGATCGATCATTATTAGTGGGGCTGCTGTTTTGTAGTTTTTTTTTATGATGATTTCTTGGAATCGCGCATTCACTGGAACAGGAGCAAAGCAAGTGAACGTTTGGGGATTCTAATATCCTTTCTCTCTGATCTAACTTTCTGAAGGGAAATGAAATGCTTCAACATCCAGTTGCCACCCTGCCATTCGCACCCATTTTTTTCATTCCACTGTTTATGATGCCCATAAGCGAGCCATATTGATTTTTTTGTTTTGCAAAGGAGTTTTTGTCGCAAGCATTGCTATATGTAACGTGTTTTAAATCTATGTACTGCTTACTAATAGCCACGTTCGAACAAATGCGAGTCTAATATAAAAACAGAACAAGTGTTTCATGATTTATTGTATTGTACGGTCCCAATTGGATCACAAGCCATCTCGTCTTTTAAGCTCTGGCAGAATCTTCCTAGTTGGACGCACATCTTGCGCATCGAATACTTGGGCAAGTAGCAACCTTTCTCTGTTAATCTGTGCCAAGTTGTCGACATTCTCGAGTGATTTGCCTGCCTGGGTCGTGACAGCGGTATCGCGGCTGCAACCGAGCAACCATCTCCTGTACTGCAATCTGGCGGCAACGCCCGTTGTGGAACGAGGTGTTTCCTCTTTCCTGAGCGCGCGCGCGTACGTGTTCGATCGGAAGCTGTAGCTCACGTGATGACACTCGCAGTTGGCAAGTGGCTGAGTGAGCTACCTCTTCCTCATCTTCTACGTGGCTACTGGTAGTTGGTAGTTTCCATGAATGCACATGTTCTTGCACCTGCATGGCTGTACCTGTATCCATCTGCCGTTCTAGGGCTCGCTCATTCATGTACCCGGAAATTCTTGTACACGCACCGAGGGAGTACTATACTACAGCAATCGCCCTTGGATGGGTCGACGAACAGAAGAGTTTTGTCCATTGTTGTTGAAGCGTTGTGGAAGAGACAGTGTACCGAGTGCATATACCGAAATGACTCCGTCGTCCTAACGTCCTGTCCATTGACAAACCGTAATGGTGGTAAGGAACTTATACGCGGTTGCAACGTTGCATGTGTGTGGTCACACTAAACTTACAAACTTTTGGCCTCCTGTCTCGCTTACCATGAGCCACGTTATCGAGTGATGCAAGCTCCCGGCTCGCGGGCCCTCAAAAATAAAATTAGGATAGATACCTACACACGTGTGCGTTTTTAGAGCCCCTACGAGTCTTTACAAAATTTCCTAGTGTGTAGAACGCAAACGCGTGTGTGCGTCTGTGGAGTTTGTATGTGTTTTGTGTATAAGTGCGTGTTGTGTGCGTCTTTATAAAAAAAAAGTGATCTATAAATTTACCCTTTTTAGAGGGCCTACAAATTTACTAGAAACGAAATTTCTCAAAAGAAATCTTTAGACCCTGGCAGACCATGGCTACTACTGCACGCTGGGCCCTCAAGGAGTTCTTATACTGTAGAGTGTAGATAGTACGGGAGTAGGCCTTCCGTGCAGTGCACTTTGTTACAGACTATGGCCCAGTTAGGCCCACAACTCAGGCCTACCTGCGGCGTAAAAGGGATTTTTTTTATTTAATATTTGTTTTTAATCTTTTTTCGAAAATAATCGGTTGAGTAAAATAATTATAGAAATGGGTACCCGTTGTCCGTATATGGAGCGATCGCCCCATATACGGATGATCTGTCAGGCCTGTAATGGCTGTCCGAGCCAATTAATCTGCCGCCACCCACCGTCGCCCCATATACGCGCCGCCCATCACAGGGCGACGGTGGCCTTTAAAAGCCGCCTAGCACTCCAGAGTCAGTCGGCAGCCGAGCGCAGAATAGAGGGGAAGAGAGGAGGAGAAGAGAAGAAGAGAAGAGAAGAAGAGGGGAAGAAAAGGGGAAGCTAAAAAATCGTGGTAGATTTTGGAATTTTTTTTGTAGAGTTAACTTTAGAAAAAAAATAGATGTAAATTTAGGAAATTTTTTAGAGGTTGTGTAGTATTTAGAAATTTAATGTAGCATTTAATATTTAGGAATTTGTTGTAGTATTTAGAAATTTTAGGATTGTGTAGTGTTTAGAAATTTCAGGATTGTGTAGTGTTTAGAAATTTAATGTAGCAGTTAATATTTAGAAATTTAATGTAGTAATTAGTATTTAGAAATTTCAGGATTGTGTAGTATTTAGTATGTGCAAATTTAATATAGTATTTAGTATCTAGAAATTTAATACAGTAGAAATATTAGGCAATATTTAGAAATTTAATTTAGTAGGGTTGTGTAGTAATAATTTTATTATGCAAATAATGTATTTGGCAATATATGCAAATGTAATGTGGTAGAAATATAATATTAGATCATATGGTAGGCAAGTCAAATTACTTATTTATAGTCGAATGACTTATCTATAGTCGAATTTTTTAGTACGATCAATATATGTTTTGTCTATTGTATTTTAGAGTAATATATTTTCGTCCGACGTTGCAGCATGTCGGAGAAATTGTATTTTCAAATATTTTATGGAGATGGGGAGATAGCACAAGGGGCGGATGGGGTGGATTTGTCATCATTTTCAAGAGTCGTACGAGGCATATCTAGACCGAGCGATATGACATACAGGGATTTGTTGGGGTGGATGTCTCGGATGTTCAATTTGGATGCCCGCATCGTTTCTTACGGTCGAGCAAGAGTAAGCCGTGCGCAACACTGTTTTTATGGAGACTTGATTTCTATTAACGCGACATCAACATGGAGGAGCTATGTTGGTTTTGCCGTAGAGCGGGGTTGGTCGCTCATGTTGTTGGTACAGTGCTACCCGGTGTCGCAAGTTCGTGATATCGGGGTAGATATTACGGGGGAGGGGAAGTCAAATATGGAAGGATGCGAAGATGAAGGTGGTGAGGAGCCTGGATACGAGGAGCACGAGACTGGCGGTGGCGAGGGGATCGGGGGGGCCGAGGAGACAGTGGTGGAGGCGCGAGGGGTGGCCGACGAGGGGCAGGAGGTGGAGGACATAGTTCACCTGATGGAGGAGGAGGGCCGTGCGGATGAGGAAGTCCCTGATGGCGAACACTCCGACGAGGAGGAAATGCTCCTGAGGTGCCTATCCCTGGTGCGTGGACTAATTATAATTTCGAAGACCTATCAATGAACGAAGGGAACATTGATGCATGGGAGTATCATAAGAACGAGGTCACGCAGGGGGCTATATAAAGACAAGGAGGCCGTGATGGATGCGGTGAAGTAATGGGCGTCATGCCGCACGCGAGGAGGCACGCAGAAAGGAAGCGGAGAAGGAGGCCGAGAGAGAGAGGAAACGAGAGAGGGCACATCGTGCCAGAGAAGCCCCACCGGAGGCATGGGCGAAGGGGAAGTGGACTCGAAGCACTCAATAGACGTCTAGTTTTAACTATTATTTTCCTTGTTTGTGGTACTCCTTTCAGTTTTAAGCCGTAATAAAGAGTGTGGCCTACCTTATTATCCGCATTAACTTCCAATTTGTGAATCGACCGCTCTCTAATCTCCTTCACACCCTCGTTTTGCAATACTTAGGGTTATTGCACTGGTAGAATTAACATGCAAAGCAAGGTGTAAATAAAATATTTTCCCACCATATGGTAGTGCATATATCAAAGAGCAAACATGGCTCGTTCTCTCTACAAATTACATTTAAACATGATATTTCACGGGCTGTCGAAAAGGTTTAAGCGTTTCATTGTTGCCTCGACCATAATACTTAGGGTTATTGCACTAGTAGAATTAATACGCAAAGCAAGGTGTAAATAAAATATTTTCCCACCATATGGTAGTGCATATATCAAAGAGCAACTATGGCCCGTTCTCCCTACATATTACATTTAAACATGATATTTCACGAGCTGCCGAAAAGGCTTAAGCGTTTCATTGTTGCCTCGACCATAATACTTAGGGTTATTGCACTAGTAGAATTAATATGCAAAGCAAGGTGTAAATAAAATATTTTCCCACCATATAGTAGTGCATATATCAAAGAGCAAATCTGGTCTGTTCTCCCTAAAACTTACATTTAAACATGATATTTCACGGGCTGCCGAAAAGGCTTAAGTGTTTCATGCAAGTGAGGCTACTTATAGTCATTTGGTTTATTCAACTGAGTTTATTCCTAAATGTTTTTGAAAAAATGGGACACCTAACACCCTACGAACAAGTGATATTTATTTCAGGATTTCTCGAGCCATGGTTTGTATAGTTCCTTCATAATACACAAAATGGTCTTTAAGTAAAATTGATTTAGACAATTTAAATTTGCATGGAACATAGTACTTTTCATAACATAATCTAAATCCTTATATATTAATAAAATTTTTAAATTTTATCTTGTTATAATTGGACCTTACTAGTAATGCGGCTGCCCCTAATCGCTTGTTGATTGGTATCGACATTTAACGGTAGTTCCCGATATTTTAATAGCACTAATATACCATGCACGTGGGATCAGTGTGCGGCGCACGTTGGATGTTGTCGGGCGCGGCGTAGCGTGTGTGTGACTGAGGACATTAAACTTATGGTATATTTTTGCCAATAGATGTAAAATATTATAGTAAATCAATACTAAGATGTATCAAAAATTTAAAGATACATCTAGTCATTTTCGCTATTTTTTTCCTATTGATTATTCTCGAATTTTTTTTGAAATTAACATTACAAAAAAAAATGGGCCAAAAAGGGCACCTGTCGCTCAGACGAGCGATTTTGCCTACTGTCAGGTAACGGCGAGCCGCTTGTTCCGCAATCGATCGTCCGTATATGGGGCGATCGTCCGTATATGGGGCGATCGCCCCATATACGGGCGACGGCAACCCATTTCCGCAATTTTTGTAATCCAACGACTATTTTCGAAATAATGAATAAAAATAAATATTAAAGAAAAAAAAATTCATGTAAAAGGCACCCAGAATGAAAGAGCCACTCGATTCCCCGAAACATACAATAGTGGGAGAAAATTTCAAGAGCATTGTTCAGGACAAAGGTCTACATAAAAAGGAATAATCGATGATTTTTCTTTATTTACTTGTGTCATTGATCATTTTTTCCGTGATATCTCACTAGCATGCTGACCCTAAGATCACATATCAGTGAGATAAACGGGGCAAATGATCAATTGCACCAACTAAAACGGGGCAAATGATCAATTCTCCCACATAAAAAACTTTATTTTTATGGTATTTGCAACGACAAAGCTGCACTGCATCTCTATAGCTCATCGCCGGGGAGTTTGGGCAATCATCCACCCTGCCTGAGAGATGGATTCGCCGGTGATTATACCTGCACCTTAGGGCATCATGTGCAATGTCAGTGCTTTGGAATCCTATGTACATAATATTTTGGATAATTTAGAAGAGAGAGATGGGGAGAGAAAGATTATGACTACTATTTAAAAAATAGTTTTTAAGACAGTTTTCTTCCGTGTATATCATTGCATAGACAACTATATAAATAATATATTAACTGTATGAGGTAATTACAAACAACTATATAGACAACCTATTACATTATATATGAGTTATCTTTAGTTCTGTTTATAGATATTACAGTGGTGTATTATACAGTCTTAGCGCATGGTCAAGGGCAATGGCATATCCAACGGGTGGGCTCGAGCCCACCCTTCGATCATCAGATTCTATGTACTCTCTCTAGCAGCGAAGCTCATTTTTTGGTATAGCAATAGCGAATGTACACGCACTCATGCATGTCTAGAGGAAGAAGAAACTTTGCTGGGTGGTGAGCTACTTTTTAGACCATATGGTTTCATGGGTCGCTGCTTATTAAATGCCTAATTTTATAATTGGTAACTTCACTTATTTTCTATAAAACTAGACTTGAACCCTCAATGTACGTAGGGATGGCAATTTTACCTATGGGTTCGGGTACCCGACCCGATAAAAACAGGCATGGGTAGCACTTGAAACCCATGGATTTTCAGGTTCGGGTACCCGATAAGGTTATAAGATGGGTGTGGGAGTCAATTTGTACCCATGGGTACCCGATGGGTATTCTATGACATGTGGGCCCCACTTCAAATATACATTAAAAAATAAAACCCTAACTCTCGTTCCTCCAATTCGGCAGTCCCTTGTTCGACGGTTCGGCTACTCCCGAGTCCCGATTCCCCCCACACCCGCGCTCCGACTCCCTCCAGTAAGCCCACAATCCCCATCCCGTCAGTGCCACCACGACTAACGCCTCTGTCGCTCGGCCCCCTTCTAGCTCCTTCCCTCTGGCCACCTCCCCCAGTCCCCCTCACCCCTCCCCAACTCCCCTTCCTCCCGCGCGTTCAGCGTTCCCCTTCCTCCTTAGCCCCCTGTCGACGTTTTCGAGCGCCGGCAAGTAAATTTGTAAGTCTAAGAGGTCGCGCGTTCCACTCCCTGAATGGTTAGACTCGAGAGTCCAAGATGTATACTGGTTCGGGCTGAAAGTCCCTACTCCAGTTCGGATGGCGGTATTGTATTGCTTTGCACAACGTTTTACAGATGAGGGCGCTAAATTACTTAATCTCCTCGCGTTCTCATGTGTTCGTCCCTCTAGAATCGTTAGTCCTGCCTCCTTTTATACAGAAGGAAGGGGCAGGTTACATCGAGAGTCGGGGGAAGGGCGAGGCGACCTATGCTAGGAGCTCTGGTCCTTCGTCCTGTGGACTGGTCGCCACACGTCTTGCCCATGCTGGGTCGGTAGCCTTGGTGGTCAGGGAGGTTAGGTATTCCCGAAATAGCGTGATTTGCCTCCGTGATCCTTACGAACGCCGACGCTGCGGTGTGACGTTGGCGCCGCCGAGGAGCGCGTGTCAGATCAGACGCGATCGGTTGATGGGGTCGAAGCTTTGACTTCAAAGAGCCACCAAACCTTCTAGGAAGGAGCCACCGCCTTGTATAGTCACCCGATTGACCTTGTTCGCGGGTACGTGGCGGTAGGTCGATGAGGGCCCCGACACGCCGCCCTCGGCGTCCGCCACCTTGGTTCGGCCGAGTCGGAGATCCCGCCCGCCAAAGGGGGTCGAGCGCCGTCCGGCCGGATTCGCTTCTCTCGCCGGCCGGGAGCGGATGTCTTGTGTGGTCTCGCAGCGATTCGGTCGGTGGTGGGCGGCGCGCCTGCTGGGCCGAGATATGCTTGAGGCCGCTCGCCGCCGGGCCGCTGGGTACCCCGTTATTAGTATTCGCCAAGAGCCCCGAACTCCCGAGCGATTTCGGCGATTCGGTTGGGGTTGAACTTGATGAGAGTGGTGGCCGGGCCGGCCGGTCGATCAGCCGATCGTTTAAGCGATTTCGCCGTGTACCCCGACGGATCCGACGGCTGCCTCGAGCTTGGCCGGGGCATTTGAATCGCCGAGGCTTTAATCGCCTCGCGCGCATGCCGAGCATGGCTTGGTGTGCCCCGCCTGTCGCCTTCTTGATCGCCGGGTTCGTGCGGGACGCCTGCTTTCGGGCGCTAGCATTTACTCGAGACGCTTGATCTCCTTCATCCGCTATATAAGGGCTTGCTAGAGCGATGGACCCTTAGACCAAAATCCTCCTTTTTGATCCTTGAAATGGAGGCATCCTTTAGTCTTCAGCTTTGGTGATGATGCCGCGGTAGAAGAAGAAGATCCTTTGGCCGAGCTTTGAGCTGAGTACGACCGGGCGATGGTCGAGCTCGGGAGGAAGAAGCTGCGCTTGTGATGTAGTTGTCGCTGTCGGCGTCGCTGAGGTCGCTCCGAGGCTTAAGGTGGTAAGGAGGCCCTTCTTGAGGCGATGGTGCGAGGGCGCCGCCGTTGTCGCGCGGCCGCGCCGATGTCGCCGAACGGCAAGCAGCGCATGCCATTCCGTGGCTATGTCGGCGCCTCGCCGACCGGCAGGGTTTACCAAAGAGGTCGCTCCAACGACTCAGTCCGCCGATCCAAGATCTGTCCCGCCGACTGCAAGGGCTCGCTAAGTTTGATGCGATATGTTCCCGCCGTAGTGTAGGGTAGGTATCTTTTGAGCTCGCCAGTACCTCATGTAACGTTGTGTAAAGTTTGAGTCTCCGGCATATAATGAAATCTTCTTTATGAAATGTCTTCGCGATGAGTTTGCTTTGATTTTAATCGTCGTGGATAGACCGGGCCTTGATCGGCAGGAACAACCACGAGAGTGCTCGTTTAACGTCGTAGCTAGACGGCGCTTTGGTCGGCAGGGCGACCGGATGCCTCTGTGAGGTTATGGTGTCCGAGTGCCTTAGTCGACAGGACGACCGGATGCCTCTGTGAGGTTCTGGTGTCCAAGTGCCTTGGTCGGCAGGACGACCGGATGCCTCTGTGAGGTTCGGGTGTCCGAGTGCCTTGGTCGGCAGGACGACCGGATGCCTCTGTGAGGTTCTGGTGTCCGAGTGCCTTGGTCGGCAGGACGACCGGATGCCTCTGCGAGGTTCGTGTCCGAGTGCCTTGGCCGGCAGGACGACCGGATGCCTCTATGAGGTTCGGTGTCCGAGTGCCTTGGTCGGCAGGACGACCGGATGCCTCTGTGAGGTTCGGTGTCCGAGTGCCTTGGTCGGCAGACGACCGGATGCCTCTGTGAGGTTCGGTGTCCGAGTGCCTTGGTCGCCAGGACGACCGGATGCCTCTGAGAGGTTCGTGTCCGAGTGCTCGCTTAAAGTCGTAGCTAGACAAAGCCATGGTCGGCAGGACGACCCAATGCCTCTGTGAGGTTCGGTGTCCGAGTGCTCGCTTAACATCATAGCTAGACAGTGCCTTGGTCGGCAGGACGACCCAATGCCTCTGTGAGGTTCGGTGTCCGAGTGCCTTGGCCTGGCAGGACGACCGGATGCCTCGTGAGGTTCGGGTGTCCGAGTGCCTTGGTCGGCAGGACGACCGGATGCCTCTGTGAGGTTCTGGTGTCCGAGTGCCTTGGTCGGCAGACGACCGGATGCCTCTGTGAGGTTCGGTGTCCGAGTGCCTTGGTCGGCAGACGACCGATGCCTCGTGAGGTTCGGTGTCCGAAAGTGCCTTGGTCGGCAGGACGACCGGATGCCTCTGTGAGGTTCGGTGTCCGAGTGCCTTGGTCGGCAGGACGACCGATGCCTCTGTGAGGGTCTGTGTCCGAGTGCTCGCTTAAAGTCGTAGCTAGACAAAGGCCTTGGTCGGCAGGACGACCCAATGCCTCTGTGAGGTTCGGTGTCCGAGTGCTCGCTTAACGTCAGAGCTAGACAGTGCCTTGGCCTGCAGGGACGACCCAATGCCTCTGTGAGGTTCGGTGTCCGAGTGCTCGCTTAACGCCGTAGCCGGACGTGAGTGCTCGCTTACCGTCGAGCCGGACGTGAGTGCTCGCTACCGTCGTAGCCGGACGTGAGTGCTCGCTACCGTCGAGCCGGACGGGGGCATCCTTCCGAGTCCTCGCCGCGCGAGGGTAGCCGCGAGAGGAATGGCCACCGCCTATCCACATGTATACCCCATCCGCAGTGTGGACCCGGAGGGGTGAGCGACGACGCTTACTGCGCTGGTTTGAACGCCGTGCTTGTGGAGCTAATAGCGGTAGTCCGAGTGGGTCCCGGGAGGTCCCGCCAAGGGGGACCCTTCCGAGCTGACGGTCCCGCAGTAGGGTGTCCTGGCCCCGCTATGGGGCGACCCATAAAAACCTTTCTTTACTCAATCCCGTATGGACCCGGGTCGTCCGCCAACCCAGAGCACACCGGGCCGCCGCCATTGATGAGCTCCCGGAGAGTGTGAAGTATGGTCTCGACGCGAGTAGAGGTGATTAGGCCGTCACCGACCTAACCGAGGCCCACCGTGGGGCTCACCTCATACCGCCTTGCTCAAGTTTTGTTGGGCGGCTTTATACCCATCCGCGGGGGTAGGCCTTTTGAACCCACGCCATTGGGCCTCTAGCGCAAGCCACAAAGCTTTTGCATCTTGGGGCCGCAGCGCCCAGGGCTTCGCGCGCTCGAGCAACTGCTCCGCCTAAAGGCGAGACCAAGAGGTTACGGACACGTTGTTCGGGCGGCGTCTTTATGGCTCTTGCCACCGACATGACAGGATTAAAAGCGAGTGGTATTGGAAATCGGAGTTACCAGTCGGCGCAATAGGCGAGGTGGATGCGACGCTCGCTTGAGGGGTGCTCGCTCGGTCGGCGCTCGCTTGTCCTCTATAAATACGCCTGGGGTGCTCCGTAGTCACGCTTTCTTGCCTTCTTTGTCTCTGTCTCTCAAACAAGAAAAGCACCAGAGAGCCAAGGAAAAGAAAACCCACCTTTCTTTCTCACCTTCCACGCTTCTTCGCGTGAAGATGTCGTGGCGAGTGCTCCGCGCAAGGCAACAGGCGCTTCGGCTTGGTGAAGAAGGGCTTCTCATGCCGCAGACCTTCCTACTGGAGGGTGCCGATCGGGCCGCACCCGCGCCGCTGGGCGACGAGGTCGTGGTGCCCGCCGTTCTTCGAGCGCGCTTTGGCCTACCACGCACTGCTCGTCTGTGGGTCGCCGCCTCACTACAAGGTGGAGGTGCACCATCTCAACCCCAATGGGTCCTCCACATCGCCATCTTCATCACGCCGCGGCGAGGCCTTCCTGGGATCGAGCCGCACTGGCGCTAGGAGGCACTTCTTCCGTGCAAGGCTCGAAAGACAGCCGCCGAACGCCGTGGCGCCTGGTGGCTCGCCTCCAGCCGCCTTCCTGCCGAGCACGGAGTACTGGAGGTAAACCGCCTCGTCCAACAAGGGTCGGCGCTCAATGGCTCTACGCTCGTAACGCCGGCGACAGCTACTCGCTTCACCGGCGAGCTTCCCATGGCGAGGAGCGGTGGAACTGGGCGCCAAAAGAGGGAGAAGAATAGCCGCCCCGATCGTGGAGCGCATCGTGGCTCAAAGGAGGCGGGCTCACCGGGACGTTGTTGTGCGCGCTTTATGGGGATGCGTGTGCAACCCCAGTACATGTGCCGCACTTTGTTCCGGTGATGCGGGGCCGTCCGACCGGGCGAGGATGGCAGAGCCCGAGTTGGCCGCGCTCGAGGTGGAGGCCCGTGGCGGCCACATGTGGAAGTGCCACGGTGGCTACGGTGGCCACCCGAGCTATTCTCGCGGCCACCCGCCAACTGTAAGTCGGTGAAATTTCTTTCGCTTTCTTTCTTTGTCCCTAGCACTTGGTCCGACCGCATTCCCGCATCCTCTTAGGGGCTCACGGGATGTCTTCCCGCGCCGCTCCCGGGATAAGGAGGCGCGAGGCCGCCCGAGCGAAGACTGCAGAGGTCGACTCTCCCGCAAGAAGCGGAAGGAGGAAAGGAGGAGGAAGAAGCATAAGGAGCGCTCGGCGAGGATGTGTCTGAGTCCACCGCCGCGGGACAACCTCCACTAACAGCCGCGGAGCGCCCGACCATCCCTATGGTGGGTTTTTCTCCGACCACGATCGGCGCGCTCGAGCGTGGACTCGGCCGAGGGCGGCACCACGCCCTGTGGCGCGCGATCCCTCAGCGGGGTGATCTTGCGCTCACGGTTGTCGCAGTCGCTTCTACCGAGGCGGCTTCAGGAAGCGACCACCGACTGTTCCCTTGGCGAGGGGTCGGCAAAGAGGGCGCGCGTGCCACGCACTCCGCCGGCCTTGTAAGTGTTCCCCTTTTTTTCTTTTCTTCTTATTGAGCATTTTTGCGCAAAGCCGCCGAGCCACTCTTGAATCTTTGTAACGCAGCGCCTACACGGCGTGACCGCATGCGTCCGCAATGCGGCTCCGCAAGTAGCGCACGGTGATTTCGCGACCGATCGGGTCGGTGGCGGTCGCGTGTCGGCGGCCGAGGGCGCGTCGCCGAGGACGGGCCTCACCCGAGGTCGAGGCCAAGAAGATCTTCCGTCGCCTCCAGGGGACCCCACCGGACGACGTGATCGCCCTTTCGAGGATGAGACGACGGTGCCGCCGGCGATCGCGCCACGAGGCGAGCCGGTGACGGAGGTGCTCGACCTTTGTCCTGTGGGAGGTGTCGACCGATGCCCCTCAGTGCAGTCGCCGAGGGGTTTTTGAAGGTTGACCTCATCGCCTTGCCCATGGTGCTTTGATCGGCGACGCCCCGCCCGAACGGCGAACGAGGAGAGCGAGTGGGCGCCTTCTAAGGCGCTACCGGACGCCGGCCGAGATAGGCAGATCCGTAAAGGTCCGCTCGCCTCGAGTCTTCCACTGTGGCGCCGGGCACGATGGTCGGGAGTCCGACCACCGCCTGTAAGTCACCAAAAGCTCGACTTGTTGCACATTTTGATAGTTCTTCCGTGGGACTAACGGAGTGTCCACGCTTTTGCAAGACGGTGGGCTCGCCAGGCGCTAGGTTGAGCTCTGCAGCGCCTCGACAACAATGCCGGCGGCAGCAGTGGAGGAGTGCAATGGCGCGCTTGAGTGCGCCAAGTCCAGAGGCCATGGACATCAAAGGCTGGAGGCGGTGGAGATCCGCCAGGCTTGAAGAGGCCACGAAGGCCCTTTATGATGAGCGCCGGGGAGCCAAGGTCTTGAGGGCGAAAGTGGTGGAACCGAGTCCTCTCGACGAGGTCACCGAGGCTAAGGATGCCGCCGCTGCCGCGAGGGGATCGCGCAGACGCAGTATCCCGCTCGCGACCGAGCGAAACCAGCTCGGGGATGCCGACCGAAGTTCGCTCCGAGCGGCGATCGCCGTAAGGACTCGGCCGAGCCGAGGACTTTATATGAGGCGCCAAGAAGGAAGCCGCAATCACCAACTCGCGCCGGTAAGTGTCTCAATTCTTCAATTAAGTCTGGGGTGCGACCCACAGGCGAACTTATCCGAAATCGCCGCAATCCGCAGAGGCGCAGAAGAATCGAAGCGCCGCCGTGGAGGCGCAGAACGGCAGCAGATGCTCGCGACGTGAGCGATCGTGGCTCGACGAGGCCCAGCGGCGTTGAAGGTTGCGGAGGACGGTCGGGCCGAGATGGGCGCCAATCGAGGCCCTTCGCAAGGCCGGCCGAAGTCTCGCGATCGCATCCTGGAGCCGGGCAGCTCGAGTGCCCTGCCCCGCGGCCGCCCGGAAAGCGACTTCGAGAGGAGGCGGTGATCATCGGCGCCGCGCTTGAGCTTCGCTTGGCGCCGGTCAACACCGCCTCGCACTACGACGGCATCGACTCGCGCGGTGGTGAGCAGCGGCGAGGCGGAACCGACCGACGAGATCAACAGTTTGAGCTCCCGGTCGAGCCGCACGCTCGAGATCGCCACCACATCCCGCCGCAGTTGCCCTCCAGAAGCCGAGAGACACCAACTCTCCGCCTCGCCATCTGGCCGCCCACCAGAAGAAATAAAATAGTTAGCTTTATCCTTTTTAGATTGTAAAGACTGCTATGTAAACAATCTTGAATTTATCAAGTTCCAAAATCGCCTCGCCCTCTTTCGATTTATGGTGAGTGTTTGATCGACCATAGCCATAAGGACCGCAGGGTCACTTATGCGTAGGTTGGGTCGTTTTGGGAGGGGCGAGGTGGATTGGAGACTTGGCTATGCAATGTTAGGCGACTTGTGAGGGATAGGAGTGTTCTAGACCACCAAGGATCTTTCCACTTGGGCACTTCCTTCTTCCGCCGGCGCTACTTAGCAACTATAGCACCGGGCGAGGCCGTAACACTTGGGTTGAGAGGGTTACCGCCGGATGGACCTCATGACCACCGGGTCACGCACCTCATAAGCGCGTGGGATAGTTGAGTTCGTGCGGGGAGGAGTGTTCCTGCCGACCCAAAGGTCACTCCACTGGGTACTTCCTTCTTTCGCAAGTGTTAGCAACCATAGCCACGGGCGAGGTCGTAGCACTTGGGTCGAAGGGGTTACCGCCGAAGGACCTTGTGGTCGGTTGGGTCATCAACCCACGCAAGCGCCGACCGAGTACTGAACGGGCGCCAAGGGCAGCCCCGAGTCGTCGCATGGTGACCAGTGCTCGGAAGGGAAAAGTAAAGAGCATGCTAGGAAGAGGAAAAGAGTTTAGGATAGAATCGCCTTAACTTTTCTATATTCCATGCATTCGAAGGATGCGCCGTCGGCGGCCCTTGAGTCGAAGGTGCCGTGCTCGGAGGATCTCTACGACGGTGAAGGGCCTTCCTGTGGGGCGATACCAGTGCTTATCCTTGCCGGTTTGGACCCGCCGCAGACCGTGTCGCCAAGATCAACGATCGCCTCGAACTCGACGGCCGTGATAACGCCGCAGAGCTTGTTGATACCGCCGATCGCAGGATGGCCACATCATGTGCCTCGCCGAGCCGGGTCGACGGCGCCTTGTTGTGCGGCGAGCCCCGAGCCTCCTCGGCTTGTAATCTTGGGGCGCCATACTCCGTGTCTGGCAAGAAGACGGCTTCAAAGACCGTATACCATGAAGAACGGTGTGAACCCGGCCGCCGGTCGGCGTGGTCCGCAGACTCCAGAGGATGGAGGGTAGCTCGGCCACCCGGCGCCCGCCGGCGCTTGAGCCGATCAAGATCCGCGCTTGAGCCCTTGAAGGATCATGCCGCTTGCGCTCCGACTGCCGTTGGTCCGCGGATGGGCCACGGCCGCCTAATCGACGCGGATGTTGAAGTCATCGCAGAACTCGAGGAACTCCTTCCCGTGAATCGCGTTAGCTGTCGGTGATGATGGAGTTTGGGACTCAACCAAAGACTATGTCGCGAAGAAGATGGCCGCTTGTGCCGACGTGGACGCCACGACCGGCTTGGCCTCTATCCATTTGGTGAACTTGTCCACCGCGATGAGCAAATGGGTAAAGCCCCGGGCGCTTTCTTGAAAGGTCCGACCAGATCGAGTCCCCAAACCGCAAAAGGCCACGGATGGGGATCGCTCGCAAGGCCCGAGCCGGCGATGTGTCCGCTCGCAAAGAATTGGCATCCTTCGCAGTGCGCACGATGTGCTCAAGGCCGGACATGGCGGTCGGCCAATAGAAACCTTGCCGAAAGGCCTTTCCCACAAGAGATCGGGCGCAGCTGCAGTGACCGCAAATTCCGCTGTATGTCGTCCAAAGAGCTTGTTTCCCTCGACGGCCAGATGCACTTTTGGAGGACCCCGAGGGGCTCTTTGTAAAGGTCCGGGCCGACCAGACGAAGACTTTGCTCACGGGCGAGGCGCCGGCCTCGGTCGGGTCGGGGAGTGACCCGTCCACAAACGATCTATGAAGGGCTTTCTCGGTCGGACTTGCCGCTAGCACGCGCGCTCGACCCGACCAAGTCACGCCGACCACGGCGGCCGGGCGACCGTGCTAGGTAGGTCGGGGACCGTTCGCCACCGTGCCCACCGATGGAAGGTCGCAGAGGTCGCAGACGAAGATCCCGCGGACCGGCTCTCTGGAGGCCGATTGGCTAGGTAGTCGGCGCCGCTATTGTAGCGTCGGTAGCTATGGTGAAGCTCGGCCCTTGAACCGCTCTTCGAGCCCGCGCACTTCTCGACAAAGACGCGCCATACGGGCGCCTGGCCCGCGCCTTCATGACTTGGTGGACGACAAGCTTGGAGTCCCCGTGGACGTGGTGTCGGTGAGCACCGAGGTCGGCAGCGATCCGAGACCGCTGACGAGGGCCTCGTAGTCGGCGACGCTGTTGGTGGCGCCGAAAAGTACCGATGGCGCATCAAGCTCGCTCTCGAGCGGGAGATGATGATTTACTCCGCGCTCGCGCCATTCTTGTTGTAAGACCCATCGGTACATTGTCCAAAGGCTCGGTCTTCGATCACCGTGGTGCTCGGTTTCGTCCACTCGGCGACGGCTCGGCTAGGGCTCGCGATTTGATCGCCGTCCGAGGGACGATGTGATGTCGTGGCCGCCGAGCTCGAGCGCCCACTTGGCTATCCTTCCCGAGGCGCGCGTTGCGGACGATCTCGCCGAAGGGGACGTGGTCACTACAAAGGATGGTGTGCCGATCGGCGTAGTGGACGAGCTTTCTTCGCAATGAGCACCGCGAGAGTAGCTTCGCACTGTGGGTACCGAGCCTTGACTCGGAAAGGACCTCGCTAATGAAGTAAATCGCCGTTGTACCTTGAGTTCGCGGCCTTCTTCCGCCGCTTCCACCACGAGGGCCGCTACCGACGACTTGAGTAGTGGCGCGATGTAGAGAAAATGTTCACCCGTGCCGGCGACCAGATCGAGGCGAGGACAGAAGGCCTTCAGCGGTGAGGGCCTCCCGAGCCTCCGGGTCCACCAAGCGGCCGGATCTCTTGAGTAGCTCAGAGTGGCATTCGCGCCGCCGAGGCGAGACACGAAACGGCTCAAAGTCGCCAGCATCCGGCCACCGACCCCTTTGAGGTTGCCGATTGGGCCCATCCTTGCGATCGCCGATATCTTCTCCGTTGGCCTCGATGCTCGCCGAGATAATGAAGCCAAGGAGCTTCCTTTGGGGACCCCAAGACGATTTCGGATTGAGCTTTATGCGAACCGCCAAGGTTCGCGGGTCTCTTCCGTGTCGGGATAAGGTCGCCGGCCTTCTTGGTCTTTACGACAATATCGCCGACGACACCTCAACGTTACGGCCGATCCGGTCATCAAGCACGCTTGCATACATCGCCGTATGTAGCGCCGCGTTTTTAGGCCGAACGGCATTGTAACGAGCGTAATGAGCCGAACGGAGTAATGAAGGAAGTCGCGAGCTGGTCGGACTCCTTTAGCGCAACGTGGTAGCCCGAGTAGGCATCCAGAAAGAGAGGGACTCGCACCGCGTGGAGTCGATGACTTGGTCGATGCGGGCAAAGGAACGGATCCTGGGACACGCTTTGTTGAGACTCGTATAGTCAACGCACATCCTCCATTGCCTATTTTTCTTTTTACAAGTACAGGTTGGCTAGCCACCGGGTGGCGCACCTCTTTACTTAACCCCGCAACGTAAGTTTGGCGATCTCTTCCTATGATCCTCGCGCCTCTCCTCGCCGGCGGCGCAGCGCTGGGCGCACCGGCTTTGAGCCCGGTCTGATGCTCAAGGAGTGCTCGGCGACTTCCTTGGGATTCTGGCATGTCGGAGGACCTCCATGCGAAGACGCCTTTGTTGGTGCGGAGGAGTCGACGAGCGCGCTTCCTATTTGGCGGGAGTGTGGTTCGATCCGCACGGTCTTGGTCGGATCACGTGGATCGACCGCGACTTCCTTCGTGTCCTCGGCGGACTTGAAGGATCCCGCCCGACTTGCCGGACTCAAGGGCGGATTCGAGGCTTCCTCTTGAGGTTGTCGAGCTCGGCAGACGCGATGATCGCCGAGGCAAGCTCTACAACCACCGCGCTTCGCAGCTTGTAGGCAAGTCGAAAGATGATGCCACGTGATGACTCCTCGTGGCCCGGCATCTTCACTTGAGGTAGGCGTGGCGGGATCGCCATGAACTTGGCGTAACACGGCCTTCCCAGATGGCAAGGTAAGAACGGAAATCCACGACCTCAAAAGTGAGGGTCTCGGCGAAGTTTCCGGCCCCAAAGGTAGCGGGCGTGTCGATCCGCCGAGTGGATGGGCTCGCCGCCGTGAATGACGCCATGGAAAGGCGCCTTGCTGGGTCGGAGGGTTGAGCGCGGGACCCCATAGCGCCGAGCGCCGAGCGCCTCGACGAGAGGATGTTGAGGCCGCCGCCTCCGGCCCATCGAAGACCTTTGAAAGGCGCTTCTTCCCACGACGGGCCGACCACCGGGGTATCTCCCGGTGTGGAACGTGGTCGGGTGATCGGTCCGATCAAAGGTGATCGGGAACTCGACCACCGGAGGTATTGGGGACGATGGCGCGACGGTGTGGACCTCGCGATAAGCGAGCTTGAGCCGACGCTTGCCGGCATAGCAGCCGGTCCTCCAAAGATCATGAGACACCGCCGGTTCAGTGGAACTCGCCGTCGCTTTTTCTCTCGCGACCGCGGGCCGCAGCAGCTTCTTCCCTTGCCACGCGGCGCAGGGGACGCCGAGAGGTAACGCCAGACCTCGCAGCCCCAGATTTGTGCTTGACGGAGAACCCGTGGTTTGGGCACGGGCCGCCCATCAACTTCTCGGCGGTCGGGCGCGACGGCCGGTCGCACTCGCCGCTAAGGTATGGCGGTCGACGGTGGCGACCACTTGGGTCTCGCGGATCTGCTTCCCGTGCCGCCTGCTTGTCGAGCGGTTAGAAGGGGACCCGGCGTGGACGCCGGATTCTAGCCGGGCCTTTCTCCTCAAAGATGGCCCCCACAACCTCCTCGCGAGGCGTGGTTGGTGGCGATATCGAGGAGCTCCTTGGTAGTTCCGGGCTTGAGGCAACCTAGTTTGTGTACCAAGGCCTTGCAGAGGTGTCAGATGAATGCTCCCACGACATCGGCGCCGGAGATGTCGGGAGCTCGTTGATCAAGCGGAAAACCGCGGATGTAGTCCCGAGGGTTTCCGTCACGCTGCTTGCAGCCCTTCAGTCCCAGGAGTTTCGTGGCGCCAGTAAGTGCCTCGAAGTTGCCAACGAAGAGGGCCTTCAAGTCGGTCCAGCCTCGATGGTTTTGGCGGGCAAGTACTGAGCTGCTCGGACCGAGTCCGCGAGGTAGATGGGAAGGCACCGGATGATGAAGAGGTCATCCGTTGCTCCTCCCGCCGGCATGCGAGCCGGTAATCTTCGAGCCGACACCGGTTTGTGGCCCCGTGTATTTGGCAATGTTGGTAGGCGCCAAATCCGGCAGGAAGTCCTCGGCGGATCCCCGGCAGAACGCCGCGTCCAGACCGCGGGGCTCGGCCGCAGCGGTGGTGTCCGCCGCCCGCACTGTGGAGTGGGCGGCCTCCTCCGCCATCTTTCTTCGCGCTTCAAGGGTAGCGCGAATGTCGAGGTATCACCGAGGCGCCGCGCACCGGGTGCGCAAGGCCCGTGTGGCTCGCGCGGCGGCGCGCTGTCGGCCGGACCTAACCGCCTCCGGCGGCGGTACGGCCCGGTGGCGAGGTGGCTCCGAGCGATAGGAGCCGAGGCGTGCATGTGCCGCCGACGGCCGCGCTCTACCACCCGGAGGTTTTGATAAGTGGCCTTGGCCTCCGGGTCGGTCGGCCCGGAGGCCTCGGCGAAGATTGCACCGCGCCACGCTTTGGCTTGCATGGGGAAAATCGAGACCGCCGGACTCTTCCGCTGGCTGGTGTGCTCGACGCAGCGTCGCGCTGCCGCCAGCACATGCGGGTCTCGAGCTCCTCCCGCCCAGTTGGCTCGAGCCGGTCGAGCTCACCTCTTCGCTCCTCCAACTCTTTGCGCTGTTGTTGGAGCTCTGGCGCGAGCCCGAAGCTGCTCAAGACGCCAAGATCGGTATTCCTCCTCCCGCGCCGAGCGCGCGATAGGAGGTCCCGTGTCGCGGGGCCACGGTCAAATCGATCGTGCCCGCCATGTTGCACTCGCGAGTGCCGCTCGCGCGGGGTACTCCGTGTCGGAGCGGAGTCATGGTCGAAGAGTCTTCCAAAGAGCTCGTGGATGGAGGCCGGCATGTAGCCACCATCGCCACAAGTTGCGAGCCTACGGGGTGACATGGTCACCGCCGCCTACGGAGTTTTCGCCGACGCGGCGAGCACTCCTCGGTTCCGCCGGGAGCTGCAGGGCGCCTGCCGAGCTTAGTGAAGTCGCCGGAGAGGACGCCAGTGCTCGGGCGCGCGTCCTCCGAGGCGGCGGGACGAAGCGTGAGCCTCCCGCCGGGTGACGGCGAAGTCGATGGAGCCGGCGGATCCGGCCACCGGCGCAGCCATGCCGCCGCAGCGGGTGGATGCCATCGGGAGACAAACGAACCGGAGATGGTGACGAAGACGCGCTGGCCCCCTACCGGCGCTGCCAACCGCCGGCGCTGAGCGCCAAGTAAATTTGTAAGTCTAAGGGGTCGCGCTCCACTCCTCGAATGGTTAGACTCGAGAGTCCAAGATGTATCGTTCGGGCCGAAAGTCCCTACTCCAGCCTCGGATGGCGGTATTGTATTGCTTTGCACAACGCTTACGATGATGGGCGCTAAATTACTTAATCTCCTCGCTTCTCATGTGTTCGCCCTCTAGAATCGTTAGTCCCGCCTCCTTTTATACGTAAGGAAGGGGCAGTTACATCGAGAGTCGGGGAAGGGCGAGGCGACCTATGCTAGGAGCTCGTCCTTCGCCCCGTGGATCGTCGCCACACGCCTTGCCCATGCCGGGTCGGTAGCCTTGGTGGTCGTGGAGGTTAGGTATTCCCGAAATAGCGCATTTGCCCTCTGTGATCCTTACGAATGCCGACGCTGCGGTGTGTGACATTGGTGCCGCCGGGAGGGAGCGTGCGTCAGATCAGACGCGATCGGGTTGATGGGTCGAAGCTTTGACTTCAGCAAATACCAAACCTTCTAGGAAGGAGCCACCGCCTTGTATAGTCACCCGATTGACCTTGTTCGCGGGTACGTGGCGGTAGGTCGATGAGGGCCCCGACACGCGGCCCTCGGCGTCTGCCACCTTGGTTCGGTCGAGTCGGGAGATCCCGCCCGCCAAAGGGGCCTGGAGCGCCGTCCGGCCGGATTCGCTTCCTCGCCGGCCGGGAGCGGATGTCTTGTGTGGTCTCGCAGCGATTCGACGGTGGTGGGCCGGGCGCGCCTGTTGGGTCGAGATATGCTTGAGGCCGCCGCTCGCCGCCGGGCCGCTGGGTACCTCGTTATTAGTATTCGTCACCCCCGTTCACCCTTCACCCCCAGGAGCTATGAGGGCGCCGCCATCGCCGTCCCCCTTCACCTCCTCCTGTGCCAAGTCCAGGAAGGCGACTGGGGCGACGTAGCCGGAGATGGACGAGGCGGCGCTAGACAACTCGGATCTGGGGAGGGCGGCAACGCGACACCATGGTCTCTGGGGAGGGAGACGACACAGCATGTGTGCTCAAGTTCACCGAGCGGGCGGCTCGCGCGCTCGTGCGGCGAGGTGTGGGCACCGAGCTCGAGCTCACCATGAGCAGTGCGATCCCCGCGTCAGCGTCTCCGAGACATGCAGGTAATCCCCTCTTTGTAGATCTCCTCGGGTGGTTTCTTGATTTTGGGTTCCTGGGCAGGGGATGGGGGATCGAGTACAATTGGTCGGCGTCGCTAGGGCCGAAGCTGGTAGTGCTGTGGGAGCCGACAAGGTGGGACATTGCCACCCGGTAGGAGCTGGGCAGGGAGCTCGGGCGTGGTCTAATGGTCAAGTTTGTGTCTATTTTCATATTAAAAGAAGAATATAGTCAAGTTTGTGTCTATTAATTGTGTCTGGATGCTAATGCTATAGGTGTTTCTCTTTGCAAGATCAATGCTTTAGCACATAAACACTAACCTGGCCTGCAGGCATGGTTTAGCATACTAAGCATACTTTTGTTTTCTGCTGAATAGTGATGTTTCTTCTGAACTCACATGGTTTGGGTTTGGGTACCCATCGGGTCACATGATGCACTGAGTTCTGGAGATCAGGGTTCAGGTTCGGGTACCCATCGGGTTCAGGCGTGGGCACAGATTTGTGCCCGTGAAGGTTTTCGGGTTCAAGTGGGCAGCATGTGGTTCGGGTTCGGGTTTAGGCAGTTGTACCCAAAGGTATCCGCCTGATTGCCATCACTAAATGTACGTAGAAACAATATATAGAGAGAGATGACTCAACATCTCTTCTTTGCGAGGATATGGCGGCCCATCAAGTAGAGGACACTTGATGCACGTCGTTGGGGGCACGGCGATTGTAAGGGCACGACGAGAACGTTGAGTGAATGTCGGGAAGCTGGCGAGGGTACAGGTTTGTGGCAACGGACAACCCACTGCGACGATGATAAATAGATTGTGAAGGTGGCGTAGCGTGAGTTGGCGAGTATATAACCGACTGAGTGGACTGACCATGACAATAAATAGACAATGTAAACCCCTCTTCTAATATATGATTCTGAGAGGTGCTTCAATGCTTTCCTTTTTGAGAGATGGAGAAATATTAAAGCATGAATTAAAAAGATAGATGGTAATTACTTACCCTTTCGCTTACTTCAATATTTGTGCAACTTGTATTGGAAATAAAAGCATTGAAACACTGCTCATGATTTTTTTTATCAATTGTAAATATGTCAGTGAGTTGAAAACGACAATAACCGATTTGTTTGATTGATTGGTGTTAACTTGTTTATAGATTTCTAAAAGTTTAACAAGTGAATGTTGCATAAGTATTTCTCAAATAATGAACTACAATTAATAATACTCGAATAAATGAGAATACAATACAAACTGTTTAACATGTTTGTTTCAATTTAATTTAATTTTTTAAGCACACTCTTTAATTTTATCTTGGATTCGCCACTGTGGACAAAGGGTAGGGTGAGAGTATCTAGGCCCCCAAGTTTAATTTGATTTTGGTAATCAATGACAATCATGGTTAAAGGACTAACAATTCTATTTAAGCTTTTTGAGAATAGGTTTGGTCCAAATCTTGATGATTATGAAAGCATGAAAATTGATAAAGAGAAGATCAGCTCGTCAAGACAAAATATCCAAGGTATAATCATTTAAGGACCTTTTCCGTAGCTTTTTACCCATCTCGGAGTTTGGAGAAAAGATTGGGTTGCTAGGATTAGGGCTGTACTATTAAGAGGGGTCTTGGCGCTCGCTTAATGTCGTTTAAGTTCTAAAGGCTCAAATTATATACTCAAGATCATGCATTGTGTCAAAATTAAAAGTCTTATTGAAAGATCTATGAAGTCAAAAATAAATCCTCTAGAAATCTGGTGCTACCGCCCATGGTAGCGCGGTGCTACCAGGGGAGCGGTAGCACCAACTATAAAGGCGGTGTGAAAATTCCTGAAAGCACCCTTTTGTGCTCTATAGGAACCCGGTGCTACCGCCCATGGTAGCGCGATGCTACCGAGGGAGTGGTAGCACCGGCTATAAGGGCGGTGTGAAAATTCCAGAGAGTACCCTTTTGTGCTCTCTGGGAACCCGGTGCTATCGCTCACGGTAGCGCGGTGCTACAGGGGGAGCGGTAGCACCGGCTATAAGGGCGGTGTGAAAATTTCAGAGAGCACCCTTTTGTACTCTCTGGGAGCCCGATGCTACCGCCCATGGTAGCGCGGTGCTATCGGACGAGCGGTAGCACCGGCTCTCAGCCCGGTGTTTTAATTCCAGAGAAGTCCAATTGTGTCGAAGCAAAAATAAAAGGGCCCGGTGCTACCGGTCCTAGTTGGACGGTAGCATCGGACCCTCTGTAACGGTCTCTGGCAAGTGCATTTAATGCACTGTTCTAACCGTTGGAATGGAGCCCGGTGCTACCGGTCCCACATGGGCGTAGCACCGAAAAAATTGATTTCAGCCCAATTCGAGCTCAAACGGCTAGAAAAATTGGTGGGGGCTATAAATACACCACCACCTGCATTCTAGAGCCTCTCTTAGTCTTCATTGATGATATTTGAGCTCTAGCAAGTGCTCTCCACTCTTTAGTGCATTCACTTCTCTTTTGTGAGTGTGAAGAGCAAGTTTGAGTGGTGCATTTAGTGATTGAGCCTTTAGACACTCAAATTCGACTTAAAGCAAGCGTCAAGGTTTATTACTATTGGAGGTTGCCGTCTCCTAGACGGCTTAGAGGTGATCGTGCATGGTGAGTTTCTAAACGAAGATTGTGAGAAGCTCTGGCAAGTTGTGAAGGCCGAAGTTCGTCTACCCGGAGTGGGAAAGAATTACTTTAGTGTTCGAGGAAGGCTCAAGCGAGTGGAGCCGACTTAACGTGATTCAAGTCACCTCAATCTGGAGTAGGGGAGACCGGCAAGTCTTCGAGATCACGGGTCAAAAATCTTGTCTCTTACTCTATTGTGACCTGCATTTTTCATTCTTGTGATTAATTTCATTATTAGCAAAAATTGAGTAGACTATTTGTGTTTAGAATTGTTTTTGCTATACTTGAATTGATTAAGTACTTTAAGTGATTGCTAGAGATTATAGTTGTGAATTTGCAATTATTGCTATTATATCTTAGTGTATTTCTTAATTGCAAAATAAATTCGAAAAATTTAGAAAGCTCCTGTTATCCCTCTTTAATCAGTTATCTTTGACCCATGTAGGTCTCGTTTTCCGTATCGATTCGTGTAGGGCTCGTCACGTGCTGCCCCTCGTTTTAAACAGGGAAAAGCAGAGGAATTATCCGCCCGCCGACTCCAACATATGCAAGCCCTCTTCCTCCCTAGTCCAGGTCTCGTTCGTTCCGCGGCGATGGCGTCGTTCTCGGAGGCGCCCACGGGGAACGCAGCGGCCGGCGAGAAGATCTTCAGGACCAAGTGTGCATAGTGCCACACCGTCGACAAGGGCGCCGGCCACAAACAAGGTGAGCGCCCCGAGCTCAGTCCCTCGCGCTAAGCTTCGTTCATGTCGCGAGACTGTATGTGTGCCGGTGCGTCGTCTTTACGTATGCTTGGCGCCGTCGGGGATTGGTTTGGAACGGTGACTTAGGGTGAGGCGCTGCTTCGGGGGGTTGTATGGTTTATGTAGTTCAGTGCTCGCTATTTGGTCTGTTTGATCGGAGGTTTTGTGCGTCATTTTGCTAGTCCGATGCCCATAGCTATTGCGGAACCTGAAGCGACTATATGGTTTGGTTGAGAATGTGCTAGGCCTTAGTGTTGGTATCCATATGATTCAGCAACTATCTGTCGTTGGTTGACTTTATTTACTTATCAGGATTTTGAAACGATCATATTTCCTTTCATACTACAGTAGCAAGTGTGCATATACTAGTTTCATGTTAGTCTGATGGTTTCCCGAACATTGTACTGCATGTGTTCTTTAACTTTGTTATTCCGTTTGGTGATTTTCTCTCTTCCGTAGGCTTCCAGTTTGTGAATTACGCTGTCTCTGTTTTATGGAGTGCATGGTATATTGAACTAACTAAACATCCAATTTTGGAACACGATCCATTTGTATGTCGAGTTGTGAACACAACAGGCTGCGGTGTAGTTAGTAATGCCAAACTTGCAGATCCTTTGCAGGGCCTAACCTGAATGGTCTGTTTGGGAGGTAGTCTGGTACAACTCCTGGTTACTCTTACTCAGCGGCCAACAAGAACATGGCTGTGATTTGGGAGGAGAACACTTTGTATGACTACCTGCTTAATCCTAAGAAGGTATGGTTAACATCCACTTTAAGTTACCTACGATAATTTCATGTTTTTTTTCTATCCTTGGCATAACATTGAATATGGGCTTCTGCCATGTGCATTTGCAATCAGATTTTTCTTCACCATTTTGTACTGTGCCAGTGTTAGAGTTTACGTTGCAGAGCACATTGTTATGTCTGGAGTGTGTTGCAAGGAAGCTCTGTTGTCTGTTAGATTGATAGTGTTTTGTGAGCCTTGCTGGTGGTACTGATTATACCTTAGTGTGCTTTCAAGCTACCGTGCCTTAGACCTTAATTCAATATAACTGTTACTCTGGAACTTGAAATCGCTATTATCCCTTATTTATACAAATGCTGGGGCAATGGTCCGAGATCTGGCCACCAAGAAGGGGAAAACCTCTCTCTCTATATAGCAAAAATTTCAACCCATAAGTCCTTGTTCGAGACGTCCAGGTCAACAGTCCATATTTCCTCCCTCCCCAACACACCTAGCCAGCGCAATATCGCAGTACCATCCATGACAACCTACAAAGTTGAGAAGTGAGAAACCCTATCAGCTTTCAGGATCAGTCTCCTTTCTCTATATCTCTCTCTTGTGGATGAGATGGATGCTGAGGGCTGAAGCGCAACAGTAGCATAGGCTCTGAGATGGTAAGCCCTCCTCCTTCCTCAAGCAGTAAAGCTATCCATCGGTCGTTTGTCAACTCTAGATGATTTTCTCTTAATCCTTACTTTGTCTCATTGCATTACTCACATTCCAAATTAGCTAATTAGGGATTAATTGATTGAATTCAATTTGATGTAATAGACACATAATTTTTTCATTGGCATATCACCTCATTAAATTGGCATTGATTTTACCCATTGCAACCCTTCTCAGCTATGAATATTGTTAAGACTGAGTTGCAGAATAAGATGAGTGACAAATAGATGAATGATAGCATGGTATGATGTATTTACAAGCATTGAAAATAACAAGATTTTTTAGCGTTCTCAAAATATGAGGTTGCGTAAGCAAAAACTACCTCGTGCTATAGGCGTGTTACATTCTTGTTTTGCAATTTACATCAATAATTAACTTTGTAATTTTGTGTCACTAATGTACACATGCAATTTCATCTTTGAGGGTTCATGTTCTTATACTATTGTTGATGAAAGTATGATTTGCTCGGATATACATAACCTTCATTAGTTAGGTCTTAATATTTGTACTACTTCACTACGCTATATTGTTTTTGCTATATTTTATATGTTTTGTTGTATCGTTGACCATAAAGTTCAAATTTATTTTTAGTTGTGTATTTGCAATGTATTTTTGTTGTACCTCAATGTGAGTTGTATTTGGCGTTAGTTACAACGGCTTAATTTTATGCGAGAGGCTTAGCAGAATATTGACTCCGCCACTGCTATCTGGTTCATGTTTTTGTAGGAAGCGTCAATGTAGCATTTGAAAGTAAAATCCCCAGCTAGACCGGCTTGGGGAGTTAGGCAATGAAGATTGTTAACGTTGTGATCAGGCATTGACTGACAGGTTTAAATGGTCATTTTGCTCAGTAGCATCATACTGTGTAGCTTAGTAGCATCATACTGGGTAGCTTGAGCAGCTTCGACTTGGAAAATAAGAGAACTTATAGAACATTCTTACTTTTTCAACAGATAATCATCTCTCGATTCCCAAATAAACCATAAGAGGTTGCAGATAAAATCTATGTCTTTGGACGAGACTCGAGAAACAATAATAAAGAAGATATGAGTGAAACCCTTTAATGAACACCTGCGGAGACTTCATAAGTCAACAGTTTACTGCATGGATAAGAAGTGGGGAAAAAGAAGAGAGGAAATTTTACAACTAAACTTTGGTGGGGATCATTTGCCATTCAGTGACTTCTTGAGGGACCGAAGGACACCCACATCCAGGGTTACCAGTACCGTTTCGAAGTCAGATTTCGATGACTCTGTGGTATCAAAAACCGCGAAAGAATGTTCGAAATTCGTTGAAAACCGAACGGTTTGGAAAGTGAAATGAATTTGAAATCTGGTTAAACCGACGAGCGATTTTCGCGGTACATGAATGAAAACCGCTCGATTTTCGAGCAAAGACAGTTGAAAAAAAATGAGAAAAAAATGTTGTAAAATTTTTAAAAAAACATTTAAGGCCAAAATATAGGAAATATATAAAAAAGAATGGAGAAACACGAAAAAATTCCGGCATGATCTTTCCTAAGTATGGAAAATTTGACATAAACTTTGCTATATTTTAGACAATTGTAAGTTGTAAAGTAGGCATTTAGCAAAAATATGTCAACAAATAATCTTTCATTTCAATACTACTCACATATCAATCCATCAAGTGCAAAAATAGGCATTCATATAATGATATACCAATACCATTCACATATCAAAACTATTTACATTTCAATATCTTACAGAAATTGGTTGTGTAAATAATTTGCAAGAAATTGATTGTGTCAAATTGCACGTTGTACAACAAAATAAGTACAGAATATAACTAGTGGTACATAGTACAACGTCCATACTAAAGTTTTGGTAATGCACGCATGCATACAACGAGAATTAAGCTTTTCAATATTGGATAACAATAACATATTAAAATATACCATAGCAAGATAATTTCTGTGCATACAAATATCGCTACTTGAACAAATAGTATCATTTTCGAGTGTCGTCTATTGCTACTAAATATACTTCAACAAATATTGCTACTGAATATAATTGAACAAATATTGGTACTAAATATACTTGAACAAATATTGCTACTAAATATAATTTAACAAATATTGCTACTAAATATACTTCAACAAATATTGCTACTTGACATAATTGAACAAATATTGCTACTTAACATACTTCAACAAATATTGCTACTTGACATAATTGAACAAATATTGCTACTAAACATAATTGAACAAATATTGCTACTAAAATATGATGAAGTAAATATTGCTACTTAATATTACTATTTGACATACTTGAACAAATATTGCTACTAAAAATACTTCTAATATTACTACTTGACATATTTGAACAAATATTCACACCACAGATCATAAAACAATTAATACTAATTTTAGGGAATTTTTGGATAATTTTTCCAATTTTTTTGAAATTTTTTAATTTGAATTTGAACTACACCGATAAACCGACCGGTTTTGCTTCTCGTGCTGGCGTGGTACGGGCAAAGATCAATTTGCTTCTCATGCTTACGCGGTACAGCCTAAACCACGGTTTTCGTCAGTTTTTCAAACCCTGCACACACCACGCATGACTTGGTTGCATAACTAGACTTTGACGAGGAAGCATATCTCGCCGACACACCTCCCCCCACGTTCGACCGGAGATGGAGAAGGGGAGGGCTGGAGAGACAAGGGGAAAAGCTCTTAGGGAGGTATAAGGGTCATATGCCGTTATAATGGTAACTTCAACATAAACGGTTATCGCATATCACCACCGTTCAATCGAGACAGCAAAGATTAGATCATGCTACAGTATCTAGCTATAGTGTCATGTTTGCTGTGTTGATTCCTAAACAGTACAACGGAAGACCTGGACATCGTTTTTTCTATTCAACTGTCGAGTGCTAACCTTCCGCGCACGCCGTTTTGCTTCTCGCCCGCATGCGCCTAGCCTGGCCCTGACAAAAGTGTTAAGGAACCTCGCTATCGAATAGTCCGGGGTTCCCGAACAGATCTGAATTGGAGAAAAGAAAGAGAGAGAGACACGTGTTTAGGGAGAGCAACTGCGGAATGCTTTATTGCTAATGATTGCTTGTACATAGGGGGACCCCCTCCTCCTTTTATAGCGCTCACCTTGGGTTTAGGCATAAGGGACCAGCATTGGCCTTCAATGGGCCATCAGGTTTCCCAACACTCCCCCTTGGGCCCTTTGCCGCGAGATGCATATGCCTCATTAAAACTCCAGAAAAACCCAGTGGGAAAAATACTTGGAGAAAGAGTACATAGCATACGCTTACTATGTTGCACGAATTGCCTCGTTAAAACCTTATGCAAGAAAACTTCATGAAAAACTTGCTAAGGAAAAAGAGTACAATTCACCCAACTTCAATTGCTAATCTTCGAGATTCATGTTGGGTATTCATAATTCATGCTCGAGATTTATGTGGGAGTATGTGAAATATCTCCCCCCTGAAATCTGCACTTCTCTAAGTCTCATCATCCCAATTCCTTTCACGCACCTTTCAAAGGTAGATGCTGGGAGTGATTTAGTGAACAAATCTGCAAGATTTTCACATGACTTAGTATGCAATATCTTGATCTCGTTCATCTTATGCAATTCGTGTGCATAGAAGAACTTGGGGTTGATATGCTTCGTGAGATTGCTCTTCACATAACCCATCTGTGCTTGGGCAACACAAGCTGCATTATCTTCATAAATGATTGTGAGAATTTGCTCAATGTTCAAGCCACACGACTTCTGGATGTGGTGAACCATTCTTCGGAGCCATGCACATTCACGAGATGCTTCATACAAAGCAATGATTTCCAAGTGATTTATCGACGTCGAGACAAGAGTCTGCTTAGACGACTTCTAAGAAATTGTTGTTCCTCCACATAGGAAAACATAGCCGGTTTGGGACTTGCCAGTATGCGGGTCTGATAAGTACCCAGCATCAGCGTAGCCAACCAACTTCAATTCATTATTTCTTCTGAAAAACAGATCGAGGTCTTTGCTTCCTTGGAGGTAACGGAAGATATCCTTGATCCCTTTCCAATGCCTTTTGGTGGGTTCTGCACTGTACCGAGCTACCAAATTCACAGCGAACGCAATATCCGGCCTAGTGCTATTCGCAAGGTACATGAGCGCTCCAACTGCACTCAGATATGGGAATTCTGCTCCCAGAACTTCCTCCCCCTCTTCTCTAGGTCTGTATGGGTTTAGGTCTGCTTGGAGTGACCTTCCGACCATTGGAGTCTTTGCAGGATATGCTTTTTCAAAACCAAACCTTTCCAACACTTTCTGCGTGTAGGTTGATTGGTGTACCAAGATTCCTCCTTGGACATGTTCAAGCTGCAAGCCTAAACAAAACTTGGTTTTACCCAAATCCTTCATTTCAAACTCAGACTTCAAGTGTGAGCATGCTTCTTCAATTTCTTCATCCGTCCCAATGATGTTCAAGTCATCTACATAGACGGAGATTATACAGAATCCATTCGGGATCATTGATAAACACACATGGACAATCTTCATTTGCTTGTGTAGCCTTTCTTGCAGAGAAAGTCACTCAAGCGATTGTACCACATTCTTCCCGATCGCTTGAAATTTCATACAAATTTCTCCAATTTCACACTGTACAGGTTTCTATTTGCTCCGTCTTGGTTCGGGATAGGAATTCCTTCCGGTACTTTCATGTATATCTCCGAATCTAAGTTTCCATACAAATATGCTGTGACAACATCCATTAGCTTCATTCTCAACTTCAAGTTGACTGCCATTGAGATCAAATATCTAAAGGTAATTCCTCCCATGACCGGAGAATAGGTTTCTTCATAATCAACTCCAGGACGTTGAGTGAAACTTGAGCTACAAGCCTTGCTTTGTACCTTACAACTTCGTTGTTTTCATTTCTCTTCCGAACAAAGACCCATTTGTGACCTACGGGGTTTATATAGGAGGTGTGTGCGGCATACGGGCCCAAACACCTCTCTCTTGTTCAGAGAGACTAACTCTGCAGTGATTGCCTTTTTTCATTCTTCCCAATCTAGCCTTTTCTTGCACTCTGCGAGAGATGAGGCTCGGGATCATGATCAATGATCGAGGCAATCTTCTTCTCTACGAGAGATGAGGCTCGGGATCATGATCAATGATCGAGGCAATCTTCTTTGCGAAGTATGCATCAACGTTGGCTGTTGCTCTATTCAGGGATTCTCCTGTTATTACAAAGTTTATGGCCATTTCTTCATGGGGTGATTCATGCACTTCTACTTGCTCTTCACTGCTATTCCCTATCGCAGGAGCAAGTTCCTTTAGCTTTTCATCGCCTATGTGTGCACACATTATTTCCGCGGCTTCCTTCAAGGGAAGATTCAAGTCCAGAGTTGCCTTTCTGTTGGCTTCTTTCCAGTGTGTCTCAACTGCTCCCTTCTTTCCTTGGGGCATTTTCGTGATTGGTGGTGGTAAGTCCTCTCGCCAGCTTTTCTCCAGACGCCTCCGGTACTTTGGGTTTGAGGAGCGATTTCTGTTCTTTTCTTTGAGGCCTCTGAACAGCCGAGGATACCTTCTATTTTCTTTGGTATTTCCACCTCTCTAGTGCATTCCTTGCGGGTACATGCGACTTAACCATGCCCTTCGGATCACAAAATGATCGGCGGTTCATTTGCTAAATTCGCAAATCAATTATCTTCGGACTTCTTGATTTGCTTCATTAGTGCGGGGTCATGTGCGGGATCCCAGTGGAATGCCATATGATTTCCGGCATTTTCATCCAAAGGTTGATTTCTCCCTAAAGACGGAAACGATCCTCGTCAAAGATGCAATCGAATCAGTCAGTATGCAAGTCTCTGTCATGGGTTCCAAATACCGATTATGGATGCACTCACATAACCAACGATATCTCGGACTTGCGGAGAGGGCCCATTGCGATCCGAGAGGGTGGTATAGGTACATATACCATACAACCAAATTTTCTAAGATGGGAGATCTTCGATGATCCGTGCACAAGCCGCATAGGAGAATGGATGTTGTAGGCCGACGGTCCAAATTGATAAGAGCTGCTGCGTGCAGGACTGCGTGTCCCCAACAAGTGTTGGGCAAGTTACAACTCTGCAAAAGCGGTCTGGCAATAAACTTAATCCTCTTTATTAGTGCTTCGGCTAGCCCATTCTGCGTATGGACGTGTGGTACGGAGTGCTCAACTGCTATCCCTGTTGCAGTGCAATAATCATCAAATGCCTTTGAAGTAAATTCTCTGGCATTGTCCATTCTGATGAACTTCACGCGATGATCAGGGAAAGCATTCTTAATTCTTATGATCTGTGAGATCAGCTTTGCAAAAGCATGGTTTCTTGTTGACAATCAGCATACATGCGACCATTTCGAGGAAGCATCGATGAGCACCATAAAGTATCGAAACGGTCCGACAGTGGTGAATCGGACATAAATATTCCCTGGATGCGTTCCAGAATGCAGGGATTTCACTTTGCACTTTCATGACAGAGGGTTTAGTTATTAATTTCCCGGTGGCACATGCAGGGCACACAAAATCTTCATGATTCGGAAATTTTTAACGTTAATGCCATGACATTGTGAGTTGTTCACTATATTTCTCATCATTCTAAGACCAAGATGGCCTAATCTACCATGTCATAAAAGGAAATAACTCAGAGCTTCTAAAAACAGTCTTCAAGGAAGTATATACTTCGGGTGCATGAATATTCGTGTAGTACAACCCAGATTCATATGAGGGACATTTTTCTAATACCATTTTTCCACATACCGCGTGCTTCACAATGCACAAGTATTCTTTGCCATTTTCTTCATTGGTTTCTACGTGAAAACCATTGTCGCGGATGTCTTTAAAGCTTAAGAGAGTGCGGATGTCTTTAAATTTTAAATAATTTTTTTAAAATTTAGATAATAGTAATGAGGCAATTCTTAAGCTCTCATAAAAATTTTGGATCATGATCACACTCGAGCAAATTTATAAAATTTTGACAATGTTACTGTCCCAATTACGTTCATTCTGTTTTTGATTTTTTAAAAATAACAAATGAAGTTCAATTATTTTGAAATTTTTTATGTATGATCCTACACTACTAAATATAGTATCACAAATTTTTTAGATCATGACCAAGCTTTTACCATTTTATAAAAATCATACAGTGTTTCTGCCGAAATTTTAAAAAGTCTCAAAAACATGAAAGATGGCTTTCTTAAGGGTTATGGACCAAAATCAGGTCAAATCCGGTCATAAAAAGTTAAAAACCGGTAAAAAAATTCTCGTCGAATTTTTTCGAGATTACTGTAGAAATTTAGAATCTTTTATCCCGCTGAGATTTTAGATCTCGTCTCTAGCCAAAATCCGAGATCTCCGGAAATTTGGCCGACATTTTAATCCTTGGGCCCACGCCCCAGCCTCCAATGTTCCGGCAATCCGGCCTCGCCTCCCCTGCCCCACATGCCGCCACGTCCACGTGCCCCCAGCGTCCCAGCCCTGCGCCGTCCGCTCTCATCCCTCTCCAGCGCCTTCCTTCCCTGCGGCTCGCTCCCCCTCTTATCACTTCCGAACTCTAATGGCCTCACACCCCGCGCATTAAAGAACCCGCCAGTCCCACGCACTGACAGCCCGCCCCCATGAGGCAGCCGCACCTCCTCTCGCCGCAACAGCTCCCCCCCTCCCCCGTCCTCTCCTCCCACTTCTCGCCTCCGGCGCCTGGAGCCTCGCCGTGGCGGCGGCGCCACCGGCGGGCGTTCCACGCGCCGCTGTCGTCGCTGCGGGAGTCCAACAAGGCCACGCTGCGGAAGGCCTCGCCCAACGTTCCCTTCCGGTTCGGCGGAGGCGGGAGCGGAAGCCCCAAGGACCGCCGCCCCGCCGCCGACGAGGAGGCGGGGGAAGAGGACGGCGGCGGTGTGGGGGCCGTCACCGGGACGCTTCTTGCCGGGGCGCTGTTGGTTGGGGTTGTGGGGGGGTTCGGAGCGGCCGGGTACGTGTACAAGGACCAGATCAACACCTTCCTCACGCAGTTCTCCGGGTTCATTGATGGTAATGAACCAATCGAGCTGTGTTCCTGAGCTCTGATTGCTTGTGTTTGTTTGAGCTGTGATGTGAAAAGTATATTGAGTTCTTGTGAATTCTACGCTGAAACTTGGCTGGAGTTTAGATACTAGTCGCTTCACCGGCTTGAGCAAAACCATTGGATGAGTACTGGTGTTTTTAATGTCATGGGTAGGGCTTGAAAAGTTTAGATGTCATAGATCCTGATTGGTTCATGAATCATGATGGCTGTTTAAAAAATATAAATTAAGATCAATCTTCAGCTTCGTTGAGGGGCACCTTTAATTGATATACTCTGGAAATGTAATATATGGTCGTTGCCCCCTCATTTCTGTGCATTGTACAATATGCTTAATTCAAGTCGTTGACGTGTGTTATGTGGAAAGATAAGGACTGCAGAACTGACCATTTGCATATCTGCACAGCTTCTTGTTTGATTATTATATAATTTTTCAAGTAAAAGCCCTTCGTTGGATTTTTTTGGCCAAATTGTGATTCACTTTACATGGACAGGCTATGGCCCTGCTGGATATGCTTTGTTCGTACTTGTCTATGCAGGATTGGAGGTATATTCTCAAATTATCAACCTTTGATCTCGATTATACTGTTATGGCTTATGATCATTTTGAACTAAACTAGCTAGTCAACTACATAAGATAATATAAGGCTCATATTTTCTGTCTTTTCAGATGGACAATTGGGCAATTGTAGTTCCAAAACGTTTGTGTTATAATCTGATCATATCATGGTGTTGTAAACAATCTAGTATCTTGAACAAAATAGTTATTTTCCATTGGCAAGTGTATCAGAACTCCACTTTGCATATGTAGCTGTGACTTGAGTGCATAGGTGCTATATACTTATATCTTCTTTCCTGGCAAGTCGGTTTGAAGGGATGGCATGAGTTTCTTTGTCTATTTGCCTATTTATGAACTCTTAACAGAAATTGGTCCACCTTTGATCCACTACTATGTATGCTATAGACTTTTTCCATATAGATATCTGACATCAGGGTTGGAATTCTGGATTGATAATTTGACATTAATGATATGATGTTTGCTGATTCAGGTTCTTGCAATTCCAGCAATACCTTTAACCATGTCTGCGGGTCTATTATTTGGTAGTGTTACCGGTACAATTATTGTTTCGATCAGTGGGACAGTAAGTAAATCCAACAAAACGAGCATTTTTTGTTGTTAATTCTGCCTTTTTCTGAATTTTCTCATGGAACTTTGTTGATTGTGTAGCTAGCTGCAGCGGTGTCCTTTCTTATTTCTAGATACTTTGCCAGAGAGCGTATTCTTAAATTGGTTGAAGGAAATAAAAAGTTTCTGGCAATTGATAAAGCAATAGGTGAAAATGGATTTAAGGTCGTGACTCTGCTTCGCTTGAGTCCCCTATTACCTTTCTCCCTTGGGAACTACCTATACGGCTTGACTTCAGTGAAGTTCTTGCCTTACGTGTTGGGCAGGTTAGTTTCTACTCCCTTCTCACTTCTTGATTCAACTACGACATTATATGTGAATCTGACAGAAATGACTACAAAGTCGTAAACTTCTATTTCATAGAGCATGCTGTATTCAGTGAGAAAATTGGTTGTTCTTAATGGCATGTTAATGCCATAGTTTCTTCTGCATGATTCATGATGCAGCATAGTAATTCTATTCTGGAAGTGTGATCGTGAGACCAAAAGAGTGGCAAATGTCATACACCTGGTTAAGAGACTAACCATTTTCTGGTCCACTTCAAATTGAAACTTTATCTCATGAAGGAATAAAAACTGAAATATTGTCAATTGTCAACAGTATGGTCTTTCTCTATAATACCTTGTCAGCTCAGGTATTTCTTTTATCATTGGCATGCAGTTGGTTGGGAATGCTTCCAGGAACATGGGCTTATGTCAGTGCTGGTGCATTTGGGCGAGCTATAATTGTAAAGTTCTTAAGCCATCATCTTTTTTGGTTCATTCATTGCAACTTCCGTTGTCACACCAGTGATACTGTTCTATGATACATCTTTTGATCCATCAAGCTCTTTTCAGCTTCAGCTCCTAATTGCTTCTAGGAAGTGTTTTTAACTTGTTAATAAGAATGCCTGTACTTGCTGTATGCCCTCTTATATAGGATAGTAGCTTATAAGAGTTGTGTCCATCCCATGTACCTTGGAGTGTTTTGCAATATGTCGATGGTCTTTGTTTTCTAGTGAAGTGTACAGAATGACAATTACTTATATATCCAAATGCGGACACGTTAATCCAACTCGATACATTCCTTGCTCTTGCAATGTACTAAGGTGTTGCTGTTACTGTTCAGTCTGTCCCCATCTTTGGTGTAGCAGTTCAAATATTTCATTAGAATATTAGAAAGTGGTGTTTCATTTCGTAATTTTAAAGTTAAGTCTTTATTGTATAGTCAGGGCGATGGAACAATATAGTCACATAGTTCTGACCTAAAAAAATGTTACATTTTTTGATTGAGTGTGTTGTTATCACTGGCCAAATGATATCTCTTAGTTTCTCTATATGCATAGCAGCAGAACTCATATCGTCTGCAAAAAAAGAAAAAAAAACTTATCTAGTGGGTTGATTACTGGGATCATGATATGGCTCTCTCTTTTTGACAGCAAGATGAGTCGGGAATCGGTTTGGGAGGAAACAGCCAGCTATTGACACTGGGCATAGGGCTAGTATTTACAGCCATTGCTGCTACTTATGTGACAAGACTTGCGAAGGTATTGACCTTTTCCATGTGCTTATTTTGTCAGCATTATTTGCATGTGTGCCTTTTTTAAAAACCCTCTGCTGTTTCTTCAGGGTTGTATTCATCTTTTTCGAGGTATAATATTAACTGCTTTTCCCTTTGTTTTTCAGGATGCTGTAAAGGAGATTGATGAATAGAACGGTAGGATTCCCTAGCAAAAAGGCCATTCGGATAGTATACTAGCACAATGTACATAACTGGCATCTTTGATGCAATCTCATCTACTAGAAACACAGGCATCACTAGCATCTTTGGTGCAATCTAATCTACTAGAAACACAGGCAATTTTCAGAGGGAAAAAGATCTTTTCTCGACGTGTTCATTCATCTGAAACACCGATTCGCTGTCTTTATACACATCCCTAGGCTGAATCTACCGAAAATGTGCCAAGGAGCGTACATGCCTACGCTGAATCTACCAGTAGTCGCCGCATGAACAGACACCATCCTTCATGTGATGGAAGCAGTTGGCGTCTCTCAGTATGATCTCCCTGCCGTACACCTCAGCGACCATCTTGATCGCGGCATGGCAATCGCCGCACGCCCGGAGGTTCTTGAAAACGCGGATCGGCGCCGCGGCCGGCAGAGCGAGCAGCCCGTAGGCCACGGCGAGCCTCTCGCTGTGATGCGCCAGCGCCCTCTCCCTCCCCTCCGGCCCCTCGTCCTGCAGCGCCCAGTCGGTGTCCGGCACGTACCCTACGGCGCGGATCCTCTCCGTCATCTCCTCCACCTTGCGGTAAATCTCGGCCGTCCGCGGGTGCCCACGGTCCTCGACGTGGAACAGGTGCGTGACACCGTTCACCCCGACCCAGCTGCGCCCGGGCTCCTTGGTGATTCCTCTCGACTTCATCAGCGCGCGGGTCCTCGCCACGTCGCCCCATCTCCTCGCCCGCGAGTACAGGTTCGACAGCATTACGTACGGCACGGCGTCCGTCGGATCCAGCTTCCACACCATCTCAGCCGCCCGTTCGGCGAGCACCGCGTTCCGGTGCATCTGGCATGCGCCAAGCAGCGCCTTCCAGACCGTGGCATCCAGTCCGGTCGGGCTCTGGTTCAGCAGGTCCATGGCCTCCTCGAGCCGCCCCGCCCGGCCTAACAAGTCCACCATGCAGGCGTAGTGGTCCGGTCCAGGAGCAATGCGGTGCTCGGCCTCCATGGACCTGAAGTGAGCCCGGCCGGCATCGACCAGGCCGGCGTGGCTACACGCGAACAGCAGACCGATGAAGGTGACGTAGTCCGGCCTGCACCCGGACCGGACCATGTCGGCGTAGATCCCGAGCGACTCCTTGCCCCGGCCGTTCTGCGCGCACCCGACGATCAGGGCCGTCCACGTGATGGGGCACCGGACCCGCATCGCATCGAAGACCGTCCGCGCGTCGCGCAGGGAGCCGGTCTTGGCGTACATGGAGACGAGCGAGTTGCCGACCGAGAGGAACGGCTCGAACCCGAGCCGGACCGCGGAGGCGTGCACCGACCGCCCCAGCTCGAGCATGGTCGACCCGGCGCACGAGCTCAGAACGGCCGCGACGACGAACTCGTCCGGGTCGACACCCGCGGCGACCATGCCGTTGTAGACCCGGACGGCCGAGTCGTGGGAGCCGGCTCGGGCGAGTCCGGTGAGGAGGGAGGTCCAGGTGACCACGTCCCGGCGCGGCATTTCGTCGAACACGGCCCGCGCGGCGCCGAGGCGGGACAGCTTGGCGTAGGCGTCGACGAGGGCGTTGGCGACGTGGAGGTGGGCGGCGAGGCCCGCGCGGAGGAGGAGGGCGTGGAGCGCGCTGGGAGGGAGGCGGAGGAGCGCGGCGGAGTTGAGGAGCGGTGGGAGGGTGTACTCGTCGGCGGGGAGGCCGCGGGCGCGCATCTCGCGGAACAGGGCGAGCGCGCGCGGGTGCAGGCCCGCGCGGGAGCAGCGGGCGATGGCCGCGTTGTAGGCGACCAGCCCCGTGCCGGCCGGCATTGCCATCGCGGGCGCGGGCCGGACTGAGCTCGGCTGCTGTCGATGTGCCCGTGAAACGCCGGCAAATACAGTAAAGCCAAGCGTCAAGTGTGGCGATGGCGCGTCATATACGTCCTGATGATGATATTATTGTACGATTTTACTAAAAACAAGACATGTTTTCGTATGCACGGTTTCGTTACCGGCGTCGCGCGCGTCGCCCTCCGCCATCGCGAGCCGAGGAGGGCGTCGGAGAAGTTGCTTACTAGGGAGGGATGCATGTCAGTCGTGGCAAGCCAAGAATTTGTTCTCAGGTCGTATCCACCAGAACAATACTCATGTTAGATCAGCTACCATTGATCTAAATCAGTAGCAGCTCTTCTCATTTTTTAAAAAAAATTTGGCCATCTTTGGCATTCACGTAAGAAGAAATGAGCAACTCAGGTGAATCCGAAGATTCGAACCCAGGAGGGGAAGCGAACAACTCTAGCTCCTTCTCAGCCGAGCTACACTCGGCTCTCGCAGCTCTTCTCATCTTGTGGACCGTTTGGAATTCCTAGGGTTTCATCCTACGACCAGTGGCGAAGGAGTGGGCTGAGGGTATTGCGGCGTGGATAGTAGGCTCGAGCTTGTTGGAGTTCTCGCTGGATTCGCCCCTGTTTGCAGCAAACATGAAATGAAAAAAAAAGTTGAAACCACTGAGTTTCTCTTGGAAGGTGAGGAGAAAGTTCGAAAATTGGAGGGTTTTGTTATGTCTGGTGAGGAAGTTGAGAAAAGAAGGATCCATTACTGCATCTACACTTGCCTTGAAGATAGGGCGACCCTCAGTCCATCACTGCCTGTGGTTTCGTGATATATTTCGTTCAGGCGACCCTGGGTTCCTGACTGAAATGGCCTAACACAATGGCTAGCTAGAAAGAACCGCGTTGTTTTCAGTGGGTGGATGCAACTATGCAAGATGTCCCCGTGAAACACATTGGTCATATCATATGCCAACGGATTTGCTAAACCAGGACGCTAGTTCACAGGTTAATTAATAAACCGCGCCACTTCTTTGAAGATGACGTCGTCTTGAAACCATGGGAAGAGAGAGCTAAGTGCATGCATGCATGTGAACTACCGATACCACATGGTTCGTAAAACAGCAACACCTGCTGGCGGCCTAACTCTGACTTTTGCTGACTTTGCAATAAGCTCATTGGAAAGAAGGAAAATAAACTGAGCTTTGCAAAAGAAAGGAACTTTTATTAGATGATTTTCCTGTCTAACATGAGCAACTGAATCATATCCTTTATTCTTCCTGAAGAAACATAACTTCCTTTTCGGCAGAAAATAGAAGAACCACTCCTTTCATTTTCGTAGGTCGACGTGGACAGACTCGTGCCTTTCATTGTGCCGAACTCCGCCGTTTCAGATCACTAAAATGAGTCGGGTAACGATCTCAAAAAAGAATTTGTCGAGTAACTACAGCCAGTAAAATTGACGACACACATGGATTTTTTTTTTTTTTTGCCAATGATTATGATGATGATGATGAGTAGTTCCAGAATTTCGCTCTCGGTCGTCATTCTATAATAGAGGCATAGACAAATGAGAATATGAGATCCTTGTAAAACAAAATATCTGAAACGTCATTTTGACCGCCTGAAAAATCGACAAGAAATGCAATCTCTATCGACGGATAAATCCAAAAACAAGGAAAATCCCAAGCTATCAGCCAGCGCACCAAACACAATTTCGACATGCAGGCCTCTAAAACTCTAGTTCTATTTCACATTTCATCTTATTTTTTGTTGCACGTGCTCGATAACATGAGTCAGACCAAAATGAAGATAGAGGAGGTATCGTGCACTCGTGCGTTTTTTTAAAGAAACTTATTGAAGAATTTATTCTTCATAACAAAAGGTAAATAAAAAAGATTCGTAAAAATTGAATCCTCTACTGAAAATTTGCTGGGCTTTTTCGGGAGAGAAACCATAATTATTTACTAAGAAGATTGAAAAGTGGGAGTGCATTTTCTAGTGGATCACTGAAAATAGCGTTTTACAGTGAAAACTAGAGGCACCAATCACCATACCTTTTCCTAAAGAGAACGACTAGTGCCCGGATGTCTGATTTGGACGTTAGGATCGGATGTTCAGGGTAGCCGTTAGATCTCACTTAACATCCTATCTCATAGCCATTCAATCAACACTTGGATTGGCACAACAATTTTGTAGCAACTGCGACAATACATGTCTAAGTGTGCAATAAAATCCCGCTTGTTTTGCAACAAAGCCATAGCAAGAAAACAACACAACAAACCAACAAATCTATTGCAACAAAAAATTACTCGTGCACAACAAATAAGTAAACCTACCGCAACAATAACTCTTGGTACAACGATTTGGGAAAGATAAATTGTAACAAGTAAAAACACTTCATACAACAAATAAAGATAAATTGTAACAAGTAAAAACACTTCATACAACATATACATCTAGCGGGAAATTTTGAGAAGAGATGTCGCACAAAGTCAACACTTCATGCAATAACGGGACAAAATGCTACGACAATTTGGAGAAACATATGCAACAAAGTCTATCGGATGAGCAGGGCATGCCAATGGATACAATGACAGCCGACTTGCTGCCTCGTCTCCACCCGATGAACTTGCCTTGTTGCCGGCCATCCACTCACTTCCAGCCGCCCTTCCTCCAACCTCGATTTTGCCAAATTCGGCAAGCTCTGATCACTCTTCACAAAGGAGAGACCTCCACACGGGCTCCAGTTATGATGGATGGCCTCATCAAGAGCGAGTGACTGTGAGCTTTGACCGCAAGATATAAGAGGAAAGGGACACAGGCGCAAGCTCCTGGCTATCGGCGACGAGCATGGATAACGGTGGTTAGGGCTAAACCTATGACAAAGGAATTACCAAACTACTGTAAGGGATAATAAGAACAAAAGAGGGACGAGATTTGTGCAGTGATGCTAGCTCCGGATGTAGAGTTGAATCGATACCGTTTTCTAAATACTAGGTAAGTGACCACGGCGTGCCACGCCGCGACCGCCGCTCCCCACGCGAGCAAATCGAGGAAACACGCGACGCATTTTTTTTCCAGAGAAGGACCTAAATGTAGTTTTGATTTTCCGAAGAAGGACCCGAGCGCAAGGCCTAAAAACGCAAAAAGGACATGAACGTAATATATATTCTTTTTCGGGAAAAAAAGGGTCCGGATGTATTTTTTCGAAAAAGGACCTAAACGTAATTTTGATTTTCCGGAGAAGGACCTGAGCGCAACGCTTAAAAACGTAAAAAGGGCATGAACGTAATATATAACCTTTCTCCGGGAAAAGGACTCGGACGTAATATTTTTTTTCAAAAAAGGATATAGTCGTAAATTTTTTTTACGAAAAAGGACCAAATTGTATTTTTTTTCGCCAGGAAAAAGACTCGGATGTAATATTTTTTCGAAAAAGGACCTAATTGTAATATTTTTTTACGAAAAAGGACCAAATTGTAATTTTGTTTTCGCCGGCTCGGCTCGGCGCTCTCACGGCTCAAATGAACCTCGCGGCGAGAACTTTACGAGCTTTAGTAGAAGGTTATATTCCAGTTGAAATTGAATGGCCACTAGTCCGTACTGTGGTAAATTGACAAGTTTATGACAACCACTGGTTCATTAGTAGTTTAGTGCTAGATTAGATTGCTGGTGCAAACAAAAAAGAATCCAGTTCTTCTCCCACCTTTTCCTTGCAACCCCGCGAATGTTCCCTTCCCCACCCTACACGGCACAACACAACGCTCTCCATCTCCATTTTGCCTCCAAACCCAAACCCTAGCCACCCCTTGAGATGGACGGGGAAGCCGACGACTGGGAGCTCCTCCTCGTCTCCCCCACCGCCGCCGGGCTGTACGCCGGCGGCGGGGAGGAGGACGACGACGCTGGAACCATCAAGCACGACTACTTCGACCTCGGCTCAGACGCCAAGTACCCGAAGAGGGCGTCGTTCACGAAGGGGGAGGAGGAGGAGGATGCGCTCCTCGCGGCCTCCGGCAACGCGAGCTGGGTGGAACCGGACCCTGATGACCTCGTCATCCCCGCCCATGACCGCGCTGCGCTGTGGTCGGACTCTTCGTCGGACGGGGAGAGGCGCGAGGAAGCTGAGGCGACGGAGGAGCTGCCCCAGGAGGCGGTGGACGAGGGGGCGGTGGCGAAGGGAGGGGCGGTGAGATGGTGGAAGATGCCGATGGAGGTGCTGCGGCTGTGGGCGTTGCGCGCGGCCCGGAGCGCGTGGTCGGTGCCCGTCGCCGTCGCGCTGCTCGGAATCGCTGTGCTCGGCCAGCGGCTGTACCGGATCCGGCGGCAGAGCAAGGCCGTGGCGCGCGTCAGGCTCGTCCTTGACGAGAAGGTGAGGCCTTTCGCCTCTTTTCCGGCTATGTCTTGCGCTAGTCACTTAACCTTGTGCAGCTCAGCAGCTGTGCTTGTGTAATCGTCTCATTTGTCAGTCTTGTGTTATTGACGCTTTGCTTCATGTATCGCTTTACAACCTGATAACCTGATACTGAATTTAGCAACTAAAACAACTCCTTGAGATTTGGGAGCCTAGGCCGCTAGGCGTATGGTGCATTATAATGGTTGTATATAGTGGTTAGTAGAAATCAGATCTAGCCGTTAATTTGTTAAGAACATTTCTACTACTCTACTACCAGAGAAGTATAAATAAATTCTAGCTAATATGATCTATTGGATCGAAAAGAATGAACAGTTCATATTTAATTTAGTGTACGGTAAAAAAGCTCTTCTACGATACATGATGTAAGTGTAATGTCAGGCTGAGGAGAAACTCTACCAAGCTCCCTGTATTGTTTAACCTGAACTCCTGAAAGTAAAGCTGAGAGAGAGAAATCTCGATGAGCTTTTCTAGTTGTCATTCTCGTTAGTCTTAAACAATTTTTTTTTCTGATTCAATGATGCGGTATGGACTTGTATAAGGAAATGTCCAAATGCACAGCAGTAGTTTGTAAATATAACTCATTCCACAATAATTCTATGTATCGCCATGTGAATTGTGGATGGCAATTTAAGTTATCTTCAATTGGAATGTTGTGCTTAAACAATTAGATAATCTTTGTTGGTGGTTTTCCCGATGTCATCGTGCAACTCATTATTGCTAGCTCCGTGTGGACTTTGCAATGGTCTTCTTCCTTACCGTACACTAAGGTTTTCATCACCTTTGCAGAAGGCATCCCAATTCAAGGCCCAAGCATCACGTCTGAATGAATCCATCCCAATGGTGCGGCGAGCCTCGATCATGAAGCCTTTGCTTCCTGCCAGTGGAGTGACCCCATGGCCTGTGCTGGGGCACCTGTGAGCTGTGATATCCGTGAAATAGAGCAATACTATTGTCCAGTCACTTGGCTTGCGAGCATACCAAACAGTCCAGATTAAGCTGCTACTTGGAAGTACACTTGTGGAAGACACCATATATGTAGTTAATAATTTGTCCCCCCTTCATGCGGGATGTCGTTTAGGTCTTTTCCACTTGATGTTTTTCTTTGTACCTGTGTAATTTTTATTCTGTAGCCTTGATTTACCTTATATGCTTGAACAGTGTGGCTGTATATGACTAAGTATCCATAAATCATCACAGAATGGAAGTTTGACACTGTGCTGATCTTGCTTTTCACCACTGCTGATCTAATATAAAGAGGGGTTTTTTTTCTTAATCTTTTGTTTCCTGTTGCTTACCTCCCAACAGGCTAATTGCTCTCTGTTGCTGTTTTGAACTCAGCCAGGGTGGTTGACATTGTATCCATGCCCACGGCGTTGTAATGTGTTTTTCTTTCGTTCTCCTTAGTGCTATGGCAACGCTTCTGCCCAGTTCATCTAAAAAAATAATTGTCTCCTCAGTGGAGAATGACGAGGCTAATTCAGCCCAGCCCTAGAAGGGTTAGCCATATCTACGAAATGAACCCATGTTTCTGCTTTGAGACATTTTCCTATGTTTTTCATTAGAGGATGTATAACTCCCTTGAGAAGAAGCAGGTGACACTGCACCGCAACTTTGCTGATTCCACATTGAACTACTTGGAATGCTGGACAGTCCGCCATGAGAGTGAAATTACTTAGAATACTGACAATGCTTTGGGGTAATGTGATGTTGATCTTACTCGTGAGACAAATATATTCCTTTTGGGCGTCTGACCTACACCGAGGTGGTCATGCTGGAGTAGTTTTCGGGCATGACATGATTTGAAATCATGTGGGCTCTGCCCGCCCAGGTTCGCATCCTGATGACCACGTTAATTTCGAGTATCAAATGACATAACTTAGATGCTTGATAATATATTTATGTATCTTATAAGCTATTTAGATTTTTAAAACATTATAAATACTGTAAATGGCAATAGAAGAGCCATTTACTCTATTTATATGAACTAGCAGGTGGCCCGTGCAACACGAGACTAGAATTGTTTCAGAGTTTGTAGTATCAAATGATATAACTTGGATACTGGAGAACGTATTTATGTATCTGGTAAGTTCTTTAAATTATTAAAACATTATAAACATTGAAATTGAACATAAAAGCTTAAAGAAAAATGCAACTTAAGAAACATAATCGAAGTATGAGCTTTGATGGAAGAAAAATATTGACCATAATAAGTTGTTGGAATTCTTAGAAACTAGCAAACTTACCCGTGCAACTGCGTATTTAGATATTATGATACAATTGTTTTTAATATACAACTCTACTTCTAATGATTGAAATACAATTGTATTTATTATATAACTCTATTTATATATGATTAATTTGCACCGTTACAATCTGACCCCACCAAAATAAGTGGTGGAGATCTTTTCTTTGATATACAATGCTACTTCCAATGATTGAAAAATAATTGTATTTGTTATATATGATTAATCTGCACCGTTATAATCTAGCCCCACCAAAATAAATGGTGGAGATCTTTTTCTTTTTCTTCCGATTAACGTGATAATTTCTAGAATTTAGGATTACTAGTATAGTGCCTGTGCTAACGCTACGACGGCAGTACACCCGCTTATCAATTAAATGAGAAGATAAGTATGAATACAACACTTAATAATAAAAGAGAAATTTAGAATTTTAAATGAATTTAGAAGAAAAACGGAACTAAATGGAGGTCGAATGGGCGAAAACGGGCTCCCAAAAGATTTTAAATCAAGAAAGAGAAAGAAAAAAGAATTTTCTGATTTTAGATTATTTTTTCGCAGCAAGCCCAGAGAGCACAGCGTGCTCTCTGGGCTTGGCTAGCGCAAGGGGGAGGGAAGGCCAGGGGTGGCCGGCCGGTCGCAGTAGGTCGGCACTGGTGCGGCGAGATCGCCGACACCGGCGCCTGCGGGGGAGGAGTCACGGTTGCGGTGAACTTCGCCGGGAAAGATGACGGTGATGGCTTGGGTTACCTCCAAAATCCGGCAATCTTTACAAGAGGGAGCACTTGGGGATTTACGCAATGCGATGGGGTAGAGGAGAGCTCGTCGGCTTTTATAGCCCCGAAACAAGCATATTTATGGAAACCATAATTTGGGATCACATCAGATTGGGAGGAAATTTTGGCAATAGAGCACGAAATTTGGGGAATTAACACCTTACATGGAAAGAGGAGATTTGGTGCGGGATTGATGGAGCTTTGGAGCTTCTTTCTTGCTTTAATGGAGGGAGGGAAGAGAAGAAGCTTCTCTGGTCTGGGCTGCAGCTAGAAGAAGCTACAGGTGAGTTGCCTTCATTTTTTTTAAATATAGAAGGATTTTTGAAAAGATAGCACATTAGGTTAAAAATTCTAGAAAAGACTTTCGATTATTTTGTACTTACTAAAATTATTTTCAAAAAAAATTAAATTATAAATTTGCCGAGGCACGGCGATCGCGAGGTCGCTGACTAGCAACCTCGCCGCGTCGGCAAAGCCACCGATGGCAACCGTGGAGCCATTGCAGACCTGCGTTCTCCCGGCCGTGCTGCCCCATCTCCCGGTTTCCTTTTCCCAGCACGTAATGTATGGTCCTTTCCTTTTCCAGGACGTTTGTTTCCTTTTCCTTGATTCCAAGATGTTTGTTTCCTTTTCCTTGTTGATGCTGGAGGTGAGGGAAGGTCTGTTGTGGGCCACAGGGATGATTTCGAAAAAATATGGAAAAATAAACTGCGCTCGTCGACCGCTGGATCCGCAAGGAAAAAAAGATAAAATTAAATAATTAACTTCGCACGGCCGGTTCCGCGAGAAAAAATTGAAAAAAATTAAGCAGCACTCACAGACCGTTGGTTCCTTAGATAAAAAAGAAAAACAAAAATTCAACGCTCTCCGTGTGCTGAAATTATGCTCTATGGGGCTAGATCCGTAAAAAAGTCTCGAGAAGGGTCATATTCAAAAAAAAAAATACGATCACAATGCTAGGATAATAAAAAATTCAAGTCTTGTTTCCTTGCATGTGGATCCCCCCTGTTTATTTTCTTGTTTGATTCACCCTCCTTCCAAATATGTAGTACGTACAATTTTGGCCATTAAAAAATTCAAGTCTGGTTTCCTTGCATGCGATCCTCCTTATTTATTTTCTTGTTTGATTCGCTCTCCTTCCAAATATGTAGGTGGGGAGGTGCATTGTGGGCCACAGGGATGATTAGACACACTAAATAATGGCCATCGGATGTGGGTGAGTAAACGAGGAAAGATCCGAGACGTTCATTTTGATGAATGCAAGTTTCTGGGGACGTTTTGCTGGGTGCACGAACATTGGGCCATCTCTAATGAGGTGCATTATTTAGGGTGGACGTAGGAAAAATTGCTTAGGTGCATTATAAAGGGGTATAGATTGTGGGAATTTCTTGCCCTTAAAATGAAGGAGGTGCCTTGAATATCACCTGTTGTTTTTATATATATATAGATGTAACCACTCTCCATCATGCATAGATCATGTAGCTACATCCTGCATAAGCCTATTCTTCCACCATTAATACTACTTTTTTCCCAAAATATATGTATAGACATGTACCTTTATTTAATCTTAAGCAATATGTTGATTAAGTGTGTGGTAAATTATCTTATTAGTTTACATGGTATTAGAGTAACATACACCGATGCACCATTGATGATATACCTTAAACTTATCTTCCCTCGTACACTGGCTACCCTAACGAATTGTGTGTCTTCTATCTCTCATTGTCATAGTTTTTTGCTTCAACCTCCAATTGCAATCCCAATTCTTAATCGATCCCTCTCAACTGATACCGCTTCCAATGAAATACTCTACCACATAGTTATGTGCTACTTCTCTCCAATTATTGTTTAATGCTGATTGTTACGACATCAAATATGCATACACGGATGCATGATGTTATACATGCTCGATGTTCTCTTTTCCAATGTCGATCGCTCCTCTTCTTTGATGTTGCCAACTCAACATCGTGGCTTCCTCACTAATCACTAATCACGACAACCTCCCATCTTCATTGATGCCATATCTACTTTAATTGGTGTCTAATAATATGAAGAATTTTCTCGCCATTGCCATGCCACTAACCAGCGATGGCTCTAGCGAGCAGCAAAACATTGCCCTTATCGAAGGGGAAAGGTGAGCAACACAACATTGTCCTCATCTCCTCCACTACCACCTCAACTCTTCACTTTCCTATGGGTCAATGTCTTCTTGCAAGACATGTCGACGCCAGTGCACTCTATCACGGTCTCTTCCAACACCATTCGTGCTATTCTCATTATAACTTTTATTTTTATTCAAAATTTCAATTTTTATATTGGAGTTCATATACAAATTAAATTGCTAATTTTATTTAATTTGTTCTAAATTTTACTTATTTAGGGATTTTACTTTGAAGTTCATATGGAAGTCAAATTTCTAATTTTATTCTTTATACCAAATTTCAATTTTATTCAGTGGAATTCATATATAAATACAATTACAATTTTTTATATTTAATTTATTTTTTAATTTAGTTATTTAGGGATTTTACTTTGGAATTCGTATGGAAATAAAATTACAAATTTTCTTTTATTTTTATTTTGAATTTTATGTTTTTGTTGGAATTCGAGTACAAATTCAATTGATAATTTTTTATTTAATTTTTCATAAATTGCATTATTTAGGGATTTTAATTTATAATTCATATTGAAATCAAATTGCTAATTTTCTTCCATTTTTTATTATGAATTGCAGTTATGTTTTGTTGGAATTCATATACAAATCTAATTACTAATTTTTGTTTAATTTTTATCCTAAATTATATTTATTTAGGGTTTTACTTAGGAATTCATATGGAAATCAAATTACTAATTTTATTTTATTATTATGAATTTCAATCATTTCTAGACTTTACTTGACATGTACTATTTTTTTAATATAGACTGTTATAATATGGATCTACCACAATTAATGGTGCAGATCTTTATCTTTTTCCACTGATTAACGTGGGAATTGTTATGAGATAAGATATTATTAACCGTATTCTGTTGGACTCTATCTCTTATGTGTGGGCGAATCCGAATCTATCTCTTGCTATCTTCTACTATATATTGGGCACCCCCTTGTACAAGAGATCAATCTAATAAAGCGAGAGAACTTTGCCCTTCCTATTTTGTGTGTGCTCCAGTTCTTGTTCTTGTGATTTCGTTAACGTGCTGTTGATTGATCGTAGGTGAACGACTACGTTTTACAACACGTTATCAGCACGAAGTTCTACCAAGGCTAGTTGAGATCGTCTGTCTGCGATAATCTACACGGCATCGATATCATCCTGCTACACGCGATCATCCTACATCAAGCCCTACGTAAGTTCAATACACGACGGTTGATCGCACATGAACAGTGAGATAAATCCTGCAGATTACTGTTCAAGGCACTAATTGCTATGATTATTGTTTATCATATAATTATTGTTCATCGGATCGAAAAAAACAAACTTGAACACCAGGCTGATGCCACCATTCTTAGTGGCTCACCACAGCCCGCGCCTGAAGCCGACGGCGCCACCGCCGTGCACGCGATGATCCGTGCCCGACGCGCGAGGCCGAAATGTCGCCTCACCATTGCGCGCCGCGACTGCGTGTGCTCGCGCGACCAACGGCTCGCACCGTGTTCGCATGATGTGCCAACGGCGCCACGCCCATGGCGCCGCTGCCTCACCGCACTACGCGCGCCGCAATCGCTCGTGTTGTCACCGTGGCACGCGCCTCCTCCCCACCGCCGCGCTGCGGCGCGCGCTGCTCGCGCGCCACCGACCATCGCATCGCCTCGCCACGACTTCATGCCCGCCGCACTACAGGCATGCAGAGCGCCGATCGCGCAGATCGCCACAGAGCCCGTCTGCGTCGGCCATCGTGACCGCACTCGTGCTCGCCTCGGCAAATGGAGCCACCGGAACTACACCCGCAAGCCTTGTGCGCCCAAATCTCCTGCAAGCGGTGACACCTTGCGCCCGAAGCGCCCGCCGACGGTGACGCCATGGGTTCCGCTGCGCCGACGTTCAGCCATTGCGCATGCCCGCATACGCCACTCGGCTTAGTCGTCGGGCCCGCTAAGCCGACACTCGGTCGTCCCGCCCACGACTGTTGATGCTTTTGCTTCCCCGTGGTCGTTGTTGCCTCAGTTTCTCTGCATGCCGCACGCTCCGTCGCCCGCAGCGATCGGTCGCTGTCGCCCACCGCGACCGCCCGCCTTGCCCGCATAGTGCACTGGCGAATGCGCCACGCGGTGGCAGCGCCCGCCACTGGCTTCCGAACGGAGCACCGCATCGTCCGCTCGCACGCCCGCTCGTTCGAGCGACGACGAAACCGCCCACAGCGCCCACCGCGCTCGCAACATCCGCTGTCGTCGGTCCCTGGTCTTTCGCACGTTAATGGCGACGGAGGCAGAGATTAATGGCCCTAGGGTTTTTCCTTTGGGATCTCCCGATAGGCGCACTAGCACCTGGGCCGCGCCGCACATGGGCCTTTGCGCAGTCGGGTCGCGCCGCTCTCTTGGGCCGCATCGCATGTGGGCCACCGACGATTTGGGCGCGATCGCGCACAAAGCCTGGTAGGAAGGGTAGATGGGTCATGACCATCCGTTTTTTTAAAAAAACTAAAAATTGCTTTGAAAATTAACAGAAAATGCTAGAAAATTATGGAAAAATATGTATGACCCATTGCTTTGTGTCATGTTGCTAGATTGATTTTTATTAGCATGTTTTTTCATGTTTATATGTGCTGGACATATTTTTTCTGTTATTTAGTAATTCTGAAAATTACTTGGTAATTAACAGAAAAACAAACATGAAAAATGCTAGGAAAATTCTAGAAAATTCTAGGTAGCATTTGAAAGCTCCATATCTCTGGATTAATTGTCCTAGTATAATTCCATATTGATATGTATTGAAATTTGTTTTTGGGTTACATGGTAATTCTGAAAATTGCTGAATAATTAACAGAAACCATGAAAATTGCCAGGAAAATTATGAGAAATTTTAAATAATTATCTACTGAATAGATATAGACCAATCTTTACTGATTGAAGAGTGAGCATGCAATATAATGATATTACCAGTAGTAAAGGTCATTTTGCATAAATAGAAAAAGGATATGTTGGACATCGCAAAGAGGGAATTTATTAATCTTGCCCTGAATGGAAATAATTACCTTACCCGAGAAATTAATACTAAGATTAATCTGATAGCTCGATCCTTTGGAGCTACTGTTTTTTCAGCTTGAAGCTGGTACCCCTACTCTTCCCGAAGCCGCCAGATGTACGGTTTTGCACCTCCTGAGGCACCATCTTCATACGGACCTGAAGACCGAATAGTTAATGGAAGATAACCAGTTGGTACTTTTGGATTCCCTAGAGAAAAATATATATATCCAGCAAAGATTCGTTATGTTGCCAGAAGTACAACGCGAATGGATCCTCCCGCGCTTTCAGAATTTTAAAGGCTGTGGCAACATATAATTTTTGTCATACACAAGCTTGTCATTGATCTAACATTATATAACTAGAAAGTTACTAATGCTAAAAACATCAACAAGATATTGTGCACATTCCACCCCAACATGAGGATACTGCCGTAACAGTATCATCACCAAGTATCAGAAGTACTTCGAGCTTATATGCATTTTACTAGAAGAAGAAAAGTATGATGAACTCCTGGTGAAGAATCATCATGTACTTCCTAATGGGAGTTTTGCAATGCTTGAAGCACATGCAAATGCTCAACAGGCTAGCAATAGCCAAAGCCGCAGAAAGGGCCAATGGAATATAAGGGATAAGTGGAAGAATGACAAATCAAATAGGGGAAGAGGCAATTGATAGTGGAAAAGTAAAGGTAAAGGGTCAGGGGCTTCCAGAAGTAATGCTGCAAACCCTGAATAACCATGTTTTATGTATGGATGCACTGGCCATTGATCATGCAACTATCGCATCCCGAAGTATGTGGTAGACCTTTACATGCAATCCACTGGAAAACTAAACAAGACCCGAGGAAATAATGTTAAGTCATACTTCAACGTTCAACCTGTTGTTGATATGGATGTTGAGAAGTGTGATGATATGATTCTTGAAATTATTAAGTTCGAGGAGTCCTAGGAGGGTACCTACATCTCATATGGAGACCTAGATTAGTCTTCTAAATATCCCTTCACTTTGCTAAGTCAATGTCGCATATTCCTTACAAGTCTCCTTATCGATTTAGCCCACGTTCCTGAATGAACATTTGGTCTACGCTCCTGTTGAGCGATTATCATTCAAAAAATGAATAAATTGATATTTCCCATATATTTGATTAATTTTGCTATGTTTGTTCTATATTCAACAATTTGTTCCTGATACAACAATTGTTTGATTGTTAAATCATACTTCCAATATAGAACAAAGTATAATCCGATGGCAGAGGAGAAAATTTGTCTAGAAGACAGTTGTACCACACTAAGTGAATTGAAAATATTATGACAATCGCCAGAAGCGATACTCTCATAGTTGGCACTGGAAGAATACCATATTATAAGCTGAGTCCAGTCGTACTCCCTTAAGTTTTAAAGATATTGGTCTGAATCGTTCCCTATGGAGATAAAGAATGAGGATGGTACAAAATACCTACTCATGACTAAGTTTAATGGGTGTAACAAATGTGTGGTTAAAAAGCTTCATTCATTCTCCTCCGGATTATACTATGCACATATAAAACCTGAAGTTTGTGTTGCGATAAAAACCCAAAAATATTTAAGATCTGGCAGATCGACTGGGTTACCCTGAGTTGAATACTATGAGAAGAATAATTATAATTCTGCTGGCCATAACATAAAGTCTTTCCTAGATCTGAAGTTTTCTTATGCTCGGTTATGCTAAAGGAAAGCTTATTCTTAGATCTTCTTACCTAAAAAGTTAGGGAATAATCACTGAATATCCTGGAGAAAATTCAAGGTGATATCTATGGACCTATTCAGCCCCTGTCGGTCTCTTTTTAAGAAATTTTATGGTACTGATAGATGCTTCTACTAGATGGTCCTATGTATGTCTCTTATCTACTAGGAACCATGCTTCTGCCAAAATTAATTGCTCAAATTATTAAATTAAGAGCCTACTTTCCAGAAGAAATGATCAAGTCTATTCGAATAGACAATGCTAGCGAGTTTACCTCAAAAGCATTTAATGATTATTGTATGGCTTTGAGAATTAATGTAGAGCATCTCGTACCTAATGTCCACACTTAAAATGGCCTTGTAGAGTCATTATATTAAAAGAATAAAAACTTATTACTTGGTCACTTTTGCAGAATAGTAGGCTTTTCACCAGTTGTTGGGGCTATGCAGTGATGCATACTGCGGGTTTAATTCAACTTAGACCAACTGCACATTATGAAATTTCCCCATTGCAGATAGTGCGTGGAAAAGAATTAAGTATTTTCCATTTGCGAAAATTTGGCTGTGCTGTATACATGCCAATCTCTCCACCACAGCGTACCATCATGGGACTTTACCAGAAGTTGAGGATCTATGTAGTTTATGAATCTCCGTCAAATATTAAACACCTAGAGCCTATAACAGGGGATCTATTCATGGCTCGATACGCTGATTGTACTAAGGACATTTTTGGGCATTAGGGGGAGATAAGTACCACATTAGAGAATACCGAGTCCTTAGATCCACACACTACAGAGACCGAACTTGAAGTTCAGAGGATAATAAATCTGCAATAAATAAGTTTATAATTTGCCAAATGCCTTCACTGTTCATAATGGAGTAAATAGATCTCATATACATGTAGTAATGTAGTATATGCACCTGAAAGAGTGGAAATACCCTAGAAGGATATTGAACCCACTCTTGACCCTCATGATAAAAAGAGAGGAGGCCTCTAGGTGCACGGGACTCAATTCTGCGGAGGCGTCCGTAGAAGTAGAGAACCAAACAAATGAGAATACTACCCATGACAGGGGAAGAAGCTCACCCTGATGTTGAGAAAAACCCTGAAATGAGCCATCCTGGAGATGGTAACATCCCTGAAGTGATCCATCCTAACGATGATAACCCCAGTGTATATTTGCGCGCAAAATCCCATGCTGAGAAATCGGAACACCCAGACTCCATCGTTGTGGGAAATCACGAGGAGCTGGAAGAAATTTATAAAGAGATATCCCTGAAGTGATACAAGAGAATTGTATAAAAGAAATACTACAATTGTCGACATATAATTGCCTTTAAAATTGCTAAAGCTAGATCCAGAACCAAAGTCCACGGCAGAGCGCCAAAAGCGCTCAGATAGGGTCAAATGAAAAGAAGCAATTGAGGCAACGCTCGCTTATTAAAAGGAAAACTTTGGTCCCGTTGACCAAACATCTCCTAAAGTAATCCCTGTAGGATTAGATGGATTTTTCATCCGGAAGAGAAATGAAATACCCAGGTGATGAGATATAAAACGAGGCTTGTAGCATAAGGGTTCACGCAGAGACCCGATATCAATTACGATGAAATATATTCTCCTGTAAAGAGTTGAATAACGTTCCAAAATTTAATATTAATGGCAGCAAACTTAAACTTATCAATGCAGTTGATGGATGAAGTGACCTCATATATATGGGTCACTGGATACGGATATTTACATAAGAATCCCTGAAGGAGTTACAATTCTGAATCCTAGTAATCGCAACACGTATAGCGTCAAACTGAAGAGATCGCTATACGGATTAAAACAGTCGGAGAGAATGTGGTATAACCGACTTAGTGAGTTCCTCTTGAATATAGACTGTTATAATATGGATCTACCACAATTAATGGTGCAGATCTTTAGCTTTTTCCACAGATTAACGTGGGAATATCTAGCCCTTAAGAGAGAAAGTGATGGCTTTATTTTCTATTGCTTTAATAATACGATAATCTGTTGTTTTACACTTCTACTTTACACGAATGTGCCAAAATACTTCATTTGTTGCCCTGCAAAAAATATTCTTGAAAAGGAACAAACCTTGTAATCGAGTTGGCAATTATATGATCATTTTGTTCCTCCTATAGCTCCATCCTTGTTCTCTAGCCCAATTTTGTCCTTCTAAGGCCATGTACAATGTGGCACTTGTACAGGTGCATACTTTTGCACATAATTCATTGGTGATTTAACTGATCTAATCCTACATTTGCATGTAACTCATGGGTGATTTAGGGTCTGTTTGGTAGAGCTCCAGATCCCAGCTTCACCTGAGATCTGAAACTTGTAGGCTAAAATAAAGTGAATTAAGTTTATATTTTTGGTTTTAAATGTAAATAAGATGATCTATCTAAACACTCTTAATGTACTCACAGCTTCAGCTCCACGGATCTGGTGGAGCTAGGAATACCCAGCTCCACCAGATCTACGGATCTAGTGGAGCTGGAGCTCTACCAAACACACCCTTAATTGAGCCGGTCGTACGTTTGCATGTAAAACTCATTGGTGATTTATTAGTTGAGCCGATCATACTTTTCCTTGTAAAGCTAACTAATTGTTGGTTGAGCCATTATCACTCTTTGGAACGTAACTAGCGCACATGCATAATCACTATCTTTTACTATAGAATTTCAAATAGATCCTAGCTTCGTAAATTGGTTAAGTTCCCCCGGTTACCCATACAATCCATAAAATTATCCACACTCGTAATCCTATCTGTGTAACTGTTGCTAGCTGTTCTTAGCACCATTTTTGATCGTCATCTTTGATCAGCACATTTCTCCCTCTGGCACCGCCAACAACCATAATTTATCACCATCTTCGTTAGCACGTTCCTTGTTCCCAATGACCTTCTCTAGCAAAGCTGCTCTTTAGATAAACATCTATCGGTTTCATAATTTCTATAAGATTTTCAACATCTTCCTACAAATTCATTTGATGAAGAAATTCTCATCATCTGACCTTGCTTTAGGTATAAATCATGAAATGATTTGTGTGCCACTAGAACTCAATTTTATGCAAGAACTCATCGTCATACGGGTTTTGTATTTGTGTATTTGTACCTTGTACATCTAGCATGTGGTGGGTATGGCCAAGGGTTATGAAGCTTATTTGTAAAGAAAGAACTAATCACGTCAGTCTAAGCTAAACTCCAATAATAATTCTAATATACTCCAATGCGACATGGTTGAAAAAAAAATCATCAGAGCACTTTATTTTTTGTTACATACCCTTTTCCATATGTAAAACGAATATATAAACAAATTATGCTATAAATGGTGGGCTTTAATGAATTTTTTCATGGAACTCACTTTGGAGTATCTTATAATCAATATTAGAATATACTCAAAAGGATAAAGAGGTATAACAACATCATTTGAATGGTATACTAGAAGTGGGAGTACGTACAGCTAGGAGTATGGAATCATTTTCATATACACACACTACCTTTCCTAAACTTCGCAGATCTCCCGGCCGGAGAGCCATGCCACATCGCGGCCTTTGCAAAAAGGTCCTCCTGTTTTCTCTATTTGCGTGGAGCTCTCGGCTCGATTGGTTCGGTCCATACGCGCTCCCATGTGCGCTCCCTCGCCTGCTTGCCCGCGTGTGGGAAGACCCATCCAATTCCCTTTTCCCACCTTGCTTCCTTCTTGCTCCTTCCGTTCCCTTCCACGCGCGAGCTCCGCCTGCATCGCTCCGCGTGTGCGTTGGCTGCCACCGCGCAGCTTGCCCTCGCTCCTTCCGGAGCCCTCTAGATGACACCGACGCCTCCGCTTGTAGACCTAGTGAGGCCACTCTCCTTCTCCCTCCCTCCCGCTTGCCTTCGTCCGGTCGCGTCAGCACCGCCTCCGTCGTTCCTCCTCGCGCGCTAGCCCTCGCCCTTGATCCCGTCCTCTTTGTCTCCACGAGTCCTCCAGCTTATTTCGGATAAAGGCTATCTTTTTAAGTATTTACACCAAACTGGATGTATGTTAGTAGTATGGGCCTCTTGCTCAGTAGCACGCAATGCATTCCAACATCAGAGAGTCTTGAACCACTTGGTTCTTTCGAAATAATGATAGATTGCATAGAAGGCATTTTATGTTGAAAAAAAACATAGGAGCGCCTATACTGGTTACATCAACAATGTGCTCTTCCATTTTACCGATAGTTTTCCCTTTTCAGTTCTCAAGAATTCATACCAAATATTTTGCTTAGCTAGAACTACTCAAAAGTGAAATTGTTTAGATTTTGTGACTAATATGTAAGTAGATAGGAATTTATGTTCATGTTTATAGGATCAGTGTAGTTTTGTAAGCTGTCATGTCATTAGTATCATTAGCGACTACACGATATGCGCTTCCATATGTGGTTTCCACTCACTGTGATGCGTTGAAGAATACTGTGATTATTGGTGTTAATGGCAGCCATAGGGTTAGATGGTATCTTTCTATGTTGTATCTGTTCCAGAATGTTCTCTTCTCATCGGAGTAAAGAATAATCTTGTCATGTTCTACATTTTTTGTACTGCGAAACCTCTGTCATCTAATTGAGCTTGACTTAGTTTTATTTGCATGCGGAGATTTATAGTAAAAAGGACACAATCCTGTATTTGCAGTTTGTTCACTTCTCTAATTTTGTATGCTTTCCTCTTTTCATTTTTGTAATATATGTTTTTGTGTAATACTACAAGAAAGCGATACGGAAGAACAATTCTCAATTACCTAATCCTTCCCTAATTTACAGGTTTTCTGATAAGAGAAGGCTGCCATCTAATCTGTATGCAATGTTCCGCCTATTAGAAGTAACCATGCTTATAGCTTTTATATTTGCTATTATCTCTTAGTACTTGCATATGCCTATACGTTATACACTACATAACAATTTTCTATCAGTGCAGTTTTGTAAGCTGTCATGTCATTAATGTCATTATATAGGCTCGTTGTTCTTCATTTATAAGTTGATTTCTATATGTTTCTTGCAAGTTTTGCGTACTACAAAGTTTGCTATTTGTCCTGATGTGCTGTATTTCGTATAAAAATCTCCTTATCCAGTGTCCCGGAATCAGTCTTACTTTCCTGTTTTGATAGATAGTTAGATACTCACTCCCCTTTTATTTCTTATGATAATGTTTCCCCTACTTGATTAATGCTGATTAAAAAAGATTACATAAAACTTAATTGAAAGCAAAATTATTGATTGACATCATTTGTTGAAACTAGGCATCTGCTTTGTTGAAAATAGAAGAACTAAATAGCTCATGAATTTGACCACTTTATCTAAAATTAGAAGAATGCAATGCTCCTCTCCAAAAAGTTTTAGTTACCAATATGTTGTTCCAAGCAAGTTTCAGTACAATGCTTTCGGCCTTTCTGGTCATGCCTGCGACCACAAGCTTATAGGTTTCCTTGCAAATTCCTCAATACTCATCTGCCCTAAGCTTTTTACAAAGATTCGTTCAATTCCTCTAATAAGATCCTTTTGAATCCATCTCAACCAAAAAACCTCAATTTTTGTTTGTCACTGTGTTTACTATTGCTGCTTGTGCAGTGCCCATGTGGTGCCTTAAATGGAAGAGGAAAAACATAACAAATAGAATACATAGATAGACAAAAAAATCTTACCTTATTCAGAGAAAACGAAAAAAAGAGAGAGGGAAGCATGCAGGTAGACAGAGTTCCAAAAACACATTTTAGTAACATAAATGTGTATAGCAAAATGCCAAATTTTCGATGTTCCATTTTCGGTTCAATAAAAGTTTGTTTCTGTGGCGACCAGTATAATTAGCCTAGGGTTGCGACAGTAACACTGCCACCTCCCTAGATTAATTACACGAATCTCGGTATAGTCACCAGCAAAACATCAGAAAGTTTGATGCTTTATCGGCTACTCTGTCGTGTTCAGAGAGTGGCAGTAGAACAATAATTAGAGACTGAATGATAATATATTCATTCCAAGCCACGCAGGGCTATATGTCCATTACAATATAATATTACAGCGATCCCTGGATACAACAAAAGATAAAGCCACTGCCTTCACATACTAAATACCTCCTACGAGCATAATATGGCCTATAGAATCTCCTAGTTCTCCTGGTAGTAGTTAGAGTAGTAGTAGCCCTCATGCGAATCATCCTGATAACCCTGGAATTGAGCCTGAGAATAGGCCTCCTCGCCGGCCTCAAACGCGGATCCACCAGGCTCTCCTTCTAGAAAGAGAGGGACATACAAGAGTGAGTACAAAGTACTCAGCAAGTATTATATCACAAGATGCAACATGAATTTCTCCCTCCAATATCACCATTTCCTTCCCTCCAACTCATCTTTTACAGAAATTAGGTTTTTGGTTTTCTTTAAAAGTTGGCAATTTTAATTATTGAAATTCGACTACTAGCACCGTGATATGAGATGACTTAGCTTCAGTAGTCTCCAATCCAGAGACACTTGAATTCAAGATTTTGACCTCAAGCAGTTCGCACTCACTTTACCCATAACGACCTCAACAGGTGAGGCTCCAGAACGTTTATCACTAATCCAGTATTAGATCTCCAACCCTGCAGTCGAGGGGAATCCCTATCCCAGGCAATTCACCACTCATCATACAGTTGTACTCCGATATCCAACAGGAGTAACCCCACCGTGGCTTAATATATATATCCACATTAACAGCTTTCTCATCTGGGCATTCCGACATACCCAGACTTTGGCTCTAGTAGCTACTCTTATCCAATGTGGAGATCATAACACTTTCTTAGAACAACCTTTTCTGGCAGCGATTTATCTCACTATGGTTGGTACTGAAAATACGGCTCATTGTCCGAGTGTAGGTGTTTGACCTTATATATTATAGCCTATGTAGAGGGTCCACCGGCAGCAGGTATCACCACACCCAGGCATTACCACGCCATCTTTCCCCTGCACCCTCTACCCATCATAATTAGCTCTAATATATTATCCACGACTCCATTCGTGGATATCTAAACAACACACACCACTTCCTTCACCACAACCATATCTCATTTAGCATTTTACCAAACCACGTAACCATTCCATTCCAATACCAATACCAATACCACATACCATTCTCATCACATACCATTTCTGCTATTCATTCACATCAATTCTTCCATCCAATTTCATCTCCACATTTTCATACCAAAATTAAATTTTCATGCAGTGATGATATGATTAAATATATATAAAAGCATTTAAAAAGCATTCCACAAATATGCTCAAGGAAATCTTGCCTGGAATAATATTTGACTGATCGATCTTGCTCGAAGGTTGGTTCTGGTTGGCGAGACGATTCAGGTCGAACCCTGAAAACATAACATATATACACTAAGGCCATCACACTTCGATTATTTTATATTGGTGTCCAACCGATTTTAATCTGATGTTCAGATTTTATATTAGCACCAATTAAAGAAATACACGTTGACGATTTTTAAGCAATCCGCGAGTCAATCACAGAAACCGACGCGGTTCGCAACACGACTTATTTTTCTACTCCTCTTTTCTATTTTCCTTTTTTTTTCTCTGCCTTTCCTCCTTTCTTTCTTCGGTCTGGCCGAACTGGCCAAGAGCCATTTGGCTCTACGCCTCTACTCTCTCCTCATTTCTTCTCCTCGGTTGCATCGGCTTCATGCCGATTCCTCCGGAGCGCCTCCTCTCCTCTCCGCCATGGCGCTGCCTCCGCCGACCTCACCTCTTCCTCACTTCGACGGTTGGCTACTCCTCCTGTGCACGACGCCGGCCCGGTCTCACCTCGGCGCCGCCTCCTGCGCGTCTCTTCTTCCCTACTAGCTCGCCTCAGCCCGGCCGGCTTGCTGCGCCTCTCCGTTGGCCGAAGCCATGGCGCAGGCCCTACCCGGCCGCCTCCTCTGGCCAGCTCCATCACCTGCGGTCGAGCCTCCTGCTCGCCTCCCTCTCGGCTACGCACGGCTCCACTGGTTCTAGGGTTTCTACCCATTTCATTTTCTTGATGATTTTGCTTTGCTTGCTTACTAGTTTTGCTTTAGAGAGGGGGTTCTAGGATGATGGTTGGGTGGCTTGAGCTAATCTTATGAAAGAAAGAACAAATGCTACACTACTGGTTGTCCCAACCTACTGAGAACCCCGGGGATGACCCGATCTATCCCTTATCTTACCCCATTTGCTAGCTAAGCCCTCGATCTACCCACTGCCTATACAAACCCGCACTATAGCTACTACTAAAGCTACTGAAATGCACCTGAGGGTTGGGTTGGGGATGAAGCTAGCTGAAGATGGGAAGAAGTTGAGGTTGAAGCTGGCTTCCTGCTTCAGGACGCCTTCTTCGGGTTGCTTCTGGATCCTCCTCACTTCTGGCTTCTGGGTGGTCTTCTCCCCTTCTCTTCTGGAATGCCTCCTCACCCTTCTGGCTTCCTTCAGTCGGCTCACTGATGGTTGGTGATCTTGGATGGAGATGAGAACATGGCTTGCTCCTGCGATGCTTGGTTGTGCTGCTTGTGTCTCTCAGCTTGTGTGCGAATGGGAGACAACAAAGGGCTAGCTGGCTTTATAGAGCTGGGCATTTCGGCATATGACCCTTTTGCCCTTAGGTTTTCACTGTTGGCTATTGGTCTCAAGGGCATTACAGTCATAACTCACTCATTTCGCTAGCGGTACCCGCATATCGCACCAGGTAAGTTCTAGAGCGCCGAATGATGAACCCCGAACTAGCGAGAGGTACCTGTCTGGGTCCCGGACAGGTCAGGTGCCTCGATGAGCGACACATTCACTGCGGGACTGACGGCACTCTCTAATCCTTACTTTTTATTTATCTTTGCTTAATCACTTTTGTTGCTTTAATTAATTATTTCATTAAACTGATAACCCCTGGGTTATCACAGTTTCTCACAATTTAGCCTTTTGTGGTTGGCTGAAATAGCAAATGATGAGGTTTTGAGTTCTAATGGAATACATATCTTTTTACCTTTCCCTATTTTCGTAGAGAGCCCAGGAAAGACAAAAAATGACACATGCTTCAAATACTAAGAAGATAGGCGGACAAATGACTCAAAACATGAGCAAACGACGAGAAGTTAGAGATGAGGAACTGCATCTGGTATGATCTTCTTTACTTAAATCAGGTCTCCAATACTGTTTGACTACTGATTTTCTTCTATCAGAATGCACGATTGGAAGCTACATATGATGACATAGAAAATCTGAAAAGACAAGAAAAAACTCTTCAGGAAAGGATCTCTAAGGCTAAGAAAGCTCTTGCTGCTGCTGAAAGGGAAGTTGGGAATATAAAACCTTATGAACCACCTAGAGCTAAAATGGTTAAGTTTGTTCACCTCATTCCCATAAGCTTTTGCTTTCTGTTCGTACATTTTTTTTGTTTCCATGTGTAACCAATTGTTATCTTATCAAATCTATGTGCTTAAAAGTATACAATTTCTGAGACTCTTGATATTTACACCTGTTGCTAAATTTATGCTCGTTCATAGGCAAAGCTCGCAGAGTAAATTGCACAACTAATTTACGATACAAATGATCTAAGAACAGAAAAGAAAAAGAAAGAGTTCCAGTTAGCCCAGGAGAAAAAAAGACGGGAGTATTCTGATAGGTATCCAGCTTGTTAACTATTGTCTACTCCATTCGATACATGACTACATAATATTTTTTTAGCTACTTATTCGATACATGACTACATAATACTTTTTTAGCTACTTATTACAGGTTGAAGCAAATGGAAAATAAGAACAATGAGCTACTCAAAGCATCGCAAAATGCTAGTGCTGAGAAAATCGATGGAGGAAGACGTATGTGATAGTGTAACATCTTTGTCCACGGTTGTCAAATCTTTTTTTACGCGTGTGGAGGAGTGACGCTCGCACGCCGCAGTCACTCATCTAGTTAACTCTACCCACCGTCCCTTCCGTTTATTGCCTCCTTGAGGTAATACTATTGAATGATATTTTGGTAACATTTAATCTAATTTATGATTACCTTGGTAATGCAAAGTTGGTCATAAATGCCCTGTATTAGAAAACAGATTGAGTACATAAATTTCACATACTGGTTATAATACTTACTATAAAATGAGAGTTTGTCCGTTGACCTCCCTAGCCCATGTGCACTTCCCCCTTTCCGCCCAACAGTTACACGCGCTCTCCTCCTCTCAAAAACCGCCCTGGTCCTCCCTCACGCGTGCTTCCCCCTCTCCACTCAATGTTTACACGTGCTTTCCCCTCAAAACCCGTCCCGATCCTCCCCCACGCACACTTCCCCCTCTCTGCACAACAGTTACACGTGCTTCCCCCTCAAAAACCGTCCCGACGACGCTCTCCTCACCCTCCTCACCCTATGCGTTGCCACCTCTACAGGTGAGGAAGAAGGTCAAATACAACCTCCTCTGTTGAGCGCTGTGGCATGATACAGGTGTACTTCCTGTTTCCACTTTTTTTCATTTAATATGATGCAAACTTCATATGCCATACGAACCGCTCCATTGCTCGTCACTGAGGAAGAGAGGGAGGGAGATTGGTGGAGAGAGAGGAGAAAGAGAGGGCAATATATTTTTATGGGTCATAATGTTCGTGTGGTCCTACTATAACACACATGCATTGAGCTACCAGATGTTCTAGTGTCCTAGATGTATTATGTACTAACTAGAATATTTTTTTATTCATATTTAACAAGAAACGACGATAGCTACTAAATATGTACTTTGCTTAACGTACGTGTATTGAGAATTTTAATTTTCATTATACGATTTGAATCTCGTTAAATGATACTATATCACTCTCTTTTGGAATCGGTTGCAACGCAGAGCCACCTTCCTGGTAAGCTGTAACAAGCCAGTGAGTCAGTGACATCCACAGTGTATCCTCTGACTCCACGTAAGCCCGATGTGGCCCTCAGGAAAGCGACTCTTCGTCTCCCTCTGCTGCACACACTTGGCGAAATTAAGGGGAGAAGGAGAACAGAGCAACAAGAACGAAGAACACAACGCGACGAGACCCGAGATAGCGCTTCAGCTTTCAGGTTCCCGAGGCGGGCGAGAGGTGATGGCGCCCCCCCTCCTCGACACCGACCAGGCGGCCGCTCCACTCGCATGCGTCTGCTCCTGCTGCCTACAAATTCTCCCTCGCATTCCATTTCAGTAGTACCAAACCCTCGTTCCAGCCGCCGCCGGTTTCCAAACCCCCCAAATCCGCCGAGACCCGTGCCGTGCCGCGCTGCCACGCCTCCATCCACCCGCCGCCTCGGAGTCCGAGAGGAGAGGTTATCGGCAGGGGATTGGGGAGGCGATGTTTCGAGGAGTGTTTTTTTTCACCACCGGGTGGTGAGCGAGTCAGGCTTCCGCCGCCGCGCGGGGATAGGAGCAGGAGGGAGAGGCGATGGGCAGGAGGGGCAAGCAAACCGTGGAGGACATCGCTGAGGAGTTTTGCTTCGCGTGCAAGGACGGGGGCGACCTCCGCGTCTGCGACTTCAAGTAAGCCTCGCCTTTTTTTTTCTGCTGGATTCTACATTTGTACTGCTCTGTTTGTGTTGGTCAGCGATGCACGTTGGAATTCCGGTAAAATGGGTAGCCTTTTTTGCTTCTAGTTTTCTGTCGTTGCCTCCTTTTCTGTTGGAAAAGGCATGGTTTTGCAGTGGCTGGTGGATTGTGTATTGCTATTGGCCTAATGCACGTCGTTGGCTTACTCCGGTGTGTTTGGGAGTGTGCGCAACGCGGTTGGGTAGGTGCTGATGCAATGGTGCTGCATGGTGAATACAATCTGCTTAGTGCCTGTGGTGGCTTGGAAACAGCATCTTCTGGATCATTTACAATCTAACTGTTGCCGATAGTTTTGCTAATTATGCCTCTTGATGCCTTTCAGGAACTGCCTCAAAGCTTACCATCCACACTGTGTGGGAAAGGAAGACGACTTCCTTAGTTCTGGTGATCAATTCATTTGCGGTGAGCACTTTGTTATTTGTTTTAGTATTTGTACGATGAATGACTGCTACGGGAATTAGCACTACTGCGGTGCATGTATTAATTTATTATTCTGCTTGTTCATGTTCGATTACTCATTCATCAGTCATGGCCAAGTATCTTAAACCATATCCTGCCTATATGAAAATCCCTGTTGTTGTTTTTTTTAACCGCTGGATGCTTAACCTTTCATTTATTAGAGCATTTTATTTTTCTCGTTGTTCCTGCATCATGCAACATGACACAGAAATGTGTACCAGCACTTCAATATCTAAAAAAAACATTTGGGATATCTAATTGTCTGGCAACTTTTGTCTGACGTAGACAAAATCCACATCTGGACAGGGATCCCCTGCAGTCTTGTGGGGACTGCAACTTAAGCGGTCCCTGTGGACCGCCTGATCAAAAAAACGACGGTCGGGATCTTCCAAGAACAGTACACTGATTTTTTACTGTGCAAAAACGCTGTAGAAGGTATTGTACCATCTCGCTGTTCACTGATCACGACCGTCCATTGCCTTAATTCAGTATTGAATATGGCATATCGGCATATGTGGTCAAGAAAGCCTTCCTTATGCATAGCTCTACATTGCTCCACATCTTTTTCTTCTGGCCTTCATTTTCTGTTCTCAAAATGTCTTTTTTAACCTATTCCCTCCAGTAAGTTGATGATATTGATTCTTGGGCCTAATTTTAACTATTTACAGATTGGCACAAATGTGTTAATTGCGAAAGGAATACATACTATCAATGTTTGTGTTGTCCAAGTTCGTCTGTTTGTGGCGACTGCCTTGGAGAAGTTGAGTTTGTCCAAGTGAAGCAGAGCAAAGGATTCTGCAACAACTGTTTAAAGATGGCAATATCGATTGAGAAGAATGCTGATGCCGATTTTGATGGGGTAACTACATGCATATCGTCAACAAGTTTTTGAATTACAGTGTTGAGCTTCCAATTTTTTTTATGTGGTATTAAGTTTCTACCTGCCATGCCATGCCCTTCCATTAGCTAATCCTGCAAAGATTATTTAACAGGCCCGTTGCTTACCGTAAATCCATTCACCTTATATTTATCTGTCGAATGCCCCCCTGCATAATTTGTGTTTGATTTCTTGGTATAAAGAATCCCCGGGTAGTTTTAAAAGAAATGCCAGTTGAGAGTTGACCCCTCCAATATGTGTTTTTCCTTGTCTTTTCTTACAAAAGTTCATGCGCATATCCAGGCAAGTACTGATTTCAGAGATATGGAGACCTACACATTTTTGTTTAAAGACTACTGGGAAGTAATTAAAGATAAAGAGGGTTTGGCATTGGTTGACTTGCAAGAAGCTAGTGTTCTTAAAAAAAACCTAAACTGTAAACAAGGAAGGGATTCAGAGAAAGTTCCAGAGGAGGATCACAAGGCAGATGGGCATTTATTGAGTGACAACGAGGATGCGGAGCAAACATTCTTGTTTGACACAAAGAACAACCTAAATGAAGTGCAGGCATCACTGAAGAGGAAGAAATCAAACAAGAAATCATATGTTGGCTGGGGTTCGAAAGAGCTAATTGAATTCCTGTCATGTATCGGCAAGGATACAACAAAACCTCTTGATCAATTCAGAGTTGTTGGAATTGTCAAGGAGTACATCCAACAGAAGAATCTATTCCAGGACAAGAAGAAAAAATCTGTCATTTGTGATGATAAGCTGCGTTCTTTATTTAGGAAACGAAAACTGAAGTACAATATGATCTATAGCTTGATGGAAATACATCTTGCTGAAAATGCTGCTTCAGAGGATGAAAATCTTGATGATTCTGAGGATGATGATGGCTCAAGTGTGAAAAAGAAGCCTCAGAACAGTTTGCAGCCAAAGATTCCTAAGAGGGATTCAGAAAGATACAGGAGAAGCTTTGCTGCTCTTAATCAGAATAACTTGAAGTTAATTTACTTGAAAAGATCTTTAGTTATGAATCTTCTGATTCATCCAGAAACATTTGAACAGAAAGTTGTTGGCTGTTTGGTTAGAGTCAAGAATGATCACAAGAGTTATGGTTATCAAATGTCTAAAAGACTATACCAGCTTGGGATAGTGACAGGTAATTCTCAACTGCAAGCATTCTTACTGAGTTTTGAATTATGATGGTTTCTGTAGTTCATTTGTCAAGCATGTCCAGCATATTTGTAATATTAGGTTAGAAGGCCGAATCACTCTGTTACATCCTTTTGTTTTCCTCGTTAACCAGATGCTGAAATCGTTTTTGTTCTGATAAGTGGGTAGAAGATCCAAATAGATTCATATTTCATGCATAAGACCTATCTACTGTACTATCCACCCTTTAGAAGGCAAACAATTTTGTTAACTGCTCATGAAAACACCCATAACAGGCATCAAGAAATCTTTAGAAGAATATAAGATAAAGGACACATCTACAAATATTCTTTTATGTGTTTCCAATATGTGGGATGAAGTCAAGATCTCAATGCTGTCAGAGGATGACTTTGACGAGGTATGGTTCTATTAGTCCAGTAGCATTTATGTTAAGTGTGTATCAAACTACTGATGTAAAATGGAATGAGGGCTAACATTACTGTCAAGTAGGCTTTATTACTCAGTAGCTTAGCTTTCGCAACATAGTTTCACCTACTCCAAATATAGCCTTATATTTTTCCTGAATAGATGATGTGGTCAAATGATTTTTCTTTTGCCCTTGATAACAGAACGAGCGTAATGATATTCTTCTGTTGGTTAAGAAAGAACTCTTCAAAAGGCCTACTGTTGTAAGTTCACCTTCTGTAAAGCTTTCTTTTCCTAACTGCACTGTTTGACCATAAGATATACTGGGTGCAGCAGACTTACTATATTGTTGGACAATCAAATTCTTATTTTTACACACATTGCTTTAGTGGTAAAAGAATATTTTGTTTATTCTGCGGTTGGTTTTTCCGTGGAGGCAGCCTTCTTGATGTGTGTGTGTGCATGTTATGTTGGGTGGATCACCCTTTATGTAGGTCCCTTGACCAGCTGCTAGTTAAGTTGTACGTGTGCATGTCATGTTGGGTGGAGGTGGACCACCCTTTATGTAGGTCCCTGGATCTGCTGCTACTTAACCTATGCTCCTTCTGGTCACAAGTAGTTGTCGTTTTAGACATCGACACGGTCTCTAAAACACAGCTTTGACCACTAATTTCTATTATAATATATTTAATTATTTATAAAACCCAATAAAATTATGATATTATGAAAGTACTTTTCGAGACAAATCCACACATGATTTTCATGTAACCAATTTAAATGTTTAAAAAGATATCAACAATCAAAGTTTCGAAAGTTTGACTGCACTTGTTCCAAAACGACAACTATTTGTGACCGGAGTGAGTACCTGTTTTTTTGTCTAGGGCACTAAAGGTGTGTGTGTAATATGCGTCTTCATGTTTACTTGTATGTGTGTAACCATTTAATGTGATATCATATTGTGCTGCTCTCACTCATGCTTCCATATGTACATGGCCAAACATCAACAATGTTCTGTTACCACATTCACGTGTCAAACAAATTACCCTGCAGTTCATCTAGTGTTGTGTGTGTGCGTGTATAGGTGGGTGCCTGGCCGTTGACCGACACGAGAGGACGTCGACGCCGTGGTGGCGGACAATGGAAAGGTTAGCGAACGGAGCTAACGGCCTGGTTATCGGAAGGCACTGCCAAGAGACAAGCATTGGCAAATTCAATATGTCGTTTTCGTTCTTTTTCTCCGAATATAAAGAACAAACTTCCAAACCGACTCAAAACCAGCCGCATGAAACAAAGCTAACAACTGCAAGCATCCAAACTACTGCTAACTGAAGTAAAGATAACGACTCACTAACTTGATTACGGCTAACCCTACCCAAAGACCTCGGACTGCACGGCGCCGACCCGTGTGCTCCTAAACGCTCAAGGTGTTGCCGACCTGGCGGGCTATGGACTCATTGTCGTCCTTCTTTTCTGATAGTAAACGTGATCAAAACCCATAACATTACTCCCCTTCCGGAGCAAGCTTGTCCGCAAGCTGGAAGTCAGGATATGAAGTACGCAGCACTGTTGCCACAACCCATGTCGCCTCCTCCACCGGTTCCCCCTTCCAATGAACCAACAAGTGACGACGGTCTTTGACAAACCGGTGAGCCAACACACGGTGTGGCTCTAGCGGCGCTGGCTTGTAGACTTGAAAAGCCGCGGAAAGCAATTGTGTCGTGGTAAACGACAAGGTGCCCCTGAATGGTTTCAAAAGCGAAACATGAAAGACATCATGAATGCGAGCCCCGGTTGGTAACTGGAGTTGATACGCGACCTGCCCCACACGTTCCACAATTTTGTATGGTCCATAGTACCGTGGAGACAACTTGTTGTGGCCAGTATCCTGAACAGATTGCTGACGATGCAGTTGCAACCGTAACCAAACCCAATCACCCACAGCAAAGGATATATCCCGATGATGCTGGTCATAGTACTGTTTCATTCGGTTCTGGGCATGGCGAAGGTGGTCGCGTGCACGCTGTAGGAGCGTGTCACGATCCGTAAGATGATAGTCAACGGAGTCAATGACGGCCGCCCCTTGGTTGTATGGAAGAAGCGGGGGAGGAGGACAACCATAAACAAGTTAAAATGGTGTCATGCGATGAGCCGTGTGAAACGAAGAATTGTAACAAAACTTCGCCCATGAAAGCCACTTCGCCCATGTTGCTGGATTATCGGCTGTAAAACAACAGAGATACATTTCCACCGTCTTGTTAACCGCTTCTGTTTGCCCATCTATTTGTGGGTGATAGGCTGTCGAAAGGAGAGTGGTGCCGTTTCGTTTAAAAAGATCCTGCCAAAACGCACTGGTGAAAACCGGGTCCCGGTTCGACACAATAGATTCAGGCATGCCGTGAAGACGAACAATGGTGTCGAAGAAGAGCTGTGCTACCACGGACACTGAAGCTAGTCTGGCCATGGCCATAAAGTGTGCATACTTGGACAGCCGATCTACTACGACTAAGATCGTTGTCTTGCCCTGAGATTTAGGCAGACTAACAATGAAGTCTATGGTGATGTCCGCCCATATCTGATGTGGCATAGGAAGAGGTTGAAGGAGCCCGACCGGAGAGAACTCGCCTTGTTGCGCTGACATATAGCACAACGGGTGATGTAGGTTTCCACCACTCGGCGTTGATTGGCCCAAAAGAATTGTTGCCACAGACGGTGTAATGTCTTGTGCACGCCCTCGTGAGTCAGGTCGTGGATAGCGGCCACGATCTCAGAAATGAGTGGCGACTTATCTGGTACGACCAACCGGCCATTGCGGAATAAAAGCCCTTCGCAAACTCGCCAAATTGGACGTGTAGCCGGTGAAGCAGGAACGACCGGAGAAGGTGACACTTGTGTTGGCAGGCTGGATTTCTGTGAGCTGGCCGAACCGGAGGGGACAGCCGTGTGTTCGACTGGCGAATGTTCGGATAGCTCGCGTTGGCTGGCCTCATGCGAACCGCCAGGAACTGAGGTTGCGTCCTGAAGAGTCGCACAACGGCGCTTAATTTCCGGGTCATCCCGCAGCTGTGTCCGCCATTTATCTGCAACTATCAGGCGCGGAACAGAGATTGCCGCGCAAACTGGAGCTTCGTCATCCACTCGTGACAAGGCATCGGTTGCCTTATTAGACTTCCCCGGTTTATACTCCACTTGGAAATCAAAACCCATGAGTTTACTCAGCCAGTGCTGCTGCGGCGGAGTGATGAGGGCCTGCTCAAGTAAGAACTTCAAACTCGCATGATCCGTACAGACGACAAACGCTTGCCCCCATAAATATGGCCACCAATAACGAACAACCTTGGATAGTCCAATGAGTTCTCGCTTGTATGTTGCGAGCTTCATATGCCGATCAGGCATTTTACGTCTGAAGAATGCGATCTGATGTCCCTCCTGTTGAAGGACGGCCGATGCCACGACCCGATGCATCGCATTCAATATAGTGTTTCAAAATCTGGCAGACGAAGAACTGGAGCCGACGTGAGAGCGGTTTTTAGGCGATGGAAAGCCAATTCCACGGTTGTCCGATGAAAATTGTTAAGGTCGGTTGTTCGATGAAAATTGTTGAGGCGAAGAATGGTAGTTAATGGCTCGGCGATATCAGCATATTGGTGAATGAAACGGCGATAGTAGTCCGTTAATCCCAAGAATCCGCGTAACGCGGTGATTGTGGTGGGCCGCACCCAAGCCGAAACAGCATGCAATTTGGTTGGGTCTGCCGCAACACCTGCACTGGAACTGATGTGTCCTAGGTAAACCACTTGTCGTTGTGCAAAGGCACATTTGGACTTCTTCAAATACAACTTGTGATGGCGCAGACAGTCGAAGAAAATGCGGACATGCGTGTAGTGGTCTTCGGCGGACTAGCTATAGATGAGGATATCATCAAAAAATACGAGGACGAATTTGCGGAGAAAATCACTGAAGACCTCATTCATGAGAGCTTGAAATGTTGACGGTGCGTTGGAGATGCCAAACGGCATTACAAGGAACTCGTAATGTCCGTGGTGAGTACGAAATGCCGTTTTAGCGACGTCGTCCTCGCACATGTGCACCTGGTGGTAGCCTGACCGAAGGTCGAGTTTGGTGAAGAATGTGGCACCATGCAGCTCATCAAGCAATTCTTCGACCACCGGAATTGGAAATTTGTCCTTGACCGTGCGAGTATTAAGTTGACGGTAATCAACGCAGAACCGCCATGAGCCGTCACTTCACCTTTTTTGACCAGCAAGACAGGCGAAGAGAAAGAAGAGCGGCTCGGCCGAATAATTCCTTGAGCGAGCATTTGAGAACACTGACGCTCAATTTCATCCTTATGTCGGTACGGATATCGATAGGGCCGTACCACAACCGGGTCCGTGCCGTGCTTAAGGCAAATTCTGTGATTGCAAGCACGGTTCGGTGGCAGTCCTTGAGGCTCGGCAAAAATATCATTTAAGGCTGTGAGGAGGTCGTCCATGCGCTGATTACCATCCAACGAAAGGAGGTGTGCACGCTTACTGGAACATGCGCCCTTCAAGACCACCTGCTTGCCCTAATAGATGAAAAGACATTGTCAAGGTTACAAAATTCCACTGAATCAAACTCAAAGTCTGAAGCCATTGAATGCCGAGAACAATGTCAAAACCAACGAGTGGAATGACAAGAAATGATGCTGTGAAGGAGAAATTGTCAATGTGGAAGTCCTCGTTTGGTATGTCACCCAAGCAAGGTAGGCGGCTACCATTAGCAACCTTGACCTGCTTGGAAGTTGCGTGACCATGGAATTGCTAACCGGGCGGCAGCATGACTGCTAATAAAATTGTGTGTACTGCCGCTATCATTGAGACAACGCAATTGAAGCCCCCACATGTGCACCATGAGTTGCATCATCCCTCCAGGCTTTGGTTCTAGAATGGCGAACATCGATAGAGAAGGGCTGGATGGCTCACCTTCCTCGACTTCTGCCGGCGCCAATGTGTCTTCGTCGTCGGCTTCTTCCCTGACAATCTCAAGGGCGAAGAGACTCTTGCAACGATGGCCCCTGGTGTATATATCATCGCAGTGATAGCATAAACCCTTCGCTCGGCGCTCTGCGAGTTGATCCGCACTGAGCTTCAACTTGGCAATTGTCGGAGTTGTAGATGTCGTGCTAGATAAATGGCTATAAGGGGCACGGTTGCTTCCACCGTTTGCACTTGCTGTAATTCCTCCTGGACATGCTGCAGGTGGTAACGCGGCCGACGCCGCGGCTAAATGCCAATCGCCCTTTCCCGTGATTAGCAAACCTGTGCACTGCCTCTGCCAACCACAGTTCTTTCCGTTCCTCTGCTTTGCGTGCAAAACTGACTGGTTCCGCGATGTACATCGGCGGTGAGTGGTCGAGCCAATCCTGCGGTGAATGTTTCCACCTGATCGGCCCGATACATGCGTGGGGCGCGCGCAAGAAGACGTTGAAATTCGCGGACATAATCATCCACGCGGCTGGTGCCCTACTTGAGATTGACAAGGTCACCCAAGGGTGCCGCCCAAGATTGGCGATAAAAACGCTGGAGAAAAGTATCGAAGAAATCCTCCCAACAAATCCAGTCTGCCTCCAGCATCCAGTTACCCAATACTTCTTGAGCCTCGCCGCGGAGGTGTAAGCTGACAAGGTCGACATGTTCCTGTGGCGGAATTTGATGAAGGCGGAAGAAGCGCTCGCACTGGCGTAGCCAAGAGAGCGGGTCGTCCGTGCCGTCATAGCTAGGGAGCTCAAGCCGGGGAGCACGAGGCGCCCATCGCCTTTGATGGAAGGCCTTGCCATCGTTGTTGTGATGATGACGCTCGATGGAAGGGCACAAATGGCCACTATTGTCCCACGGCTGCCGTTCGCGACACCCACGCTCGGCGGCTCACGGCCGCGCTACGCGTGTGGATGCCTGAAGCCAAGAACCGTGGGGTTCGGCCGCATGCAAACGCTCGCGGCGTTCTGGTCCGGGACCATGGCGTCAGCTAGTGTCCTCCCCAGCATCGCTGTGCTGAACGGCGTCGCACTGATGCGATATGGAAGCTCTGGAAATGGCGAGTAATTCCCCCAGGGAAGTCCGCATCTCCTCCATAGAGCACTCCAATTTGCTCAAGCGCTCTTCAACGGTGGTCTGTTCCATTGCCGAAGGATCGGAAGAATTTGATACCAAATTGTTGTGTGTGTGCGTGTATAGGTGGGTGCCTGGCCGTTGACCGGCACGAGAGGACGTGGACGTCGACTCCGTGGTGGCGGATGATGGAAAGGTTAGCGAACGGAGCTAACAGCCTAGTTATCGGAAGGCACCGCCAAGAGACAAGCATTGGCAAATTCAATCTGCCGTTTTCATTCTTTTTCTCCTAATATAAAGGACAGACTTCCGAACCGACTCAAAACCAACCGCATGAAACAAAGCTAACAACTGCAAGCATCCAAACTACTCCCGCTAACTGAAGTAAAGATAAGGATACACTAACTTGATTACGGCTAACCCTACCCAAAGACCTCGGACTGCATGGCGCCAACCCGTGCGCTCCTAAACGCTCAAGGCGTTGCCGACCTGGCGGGCTCTGGACTCATTGTCTTCTTTTCCGATAATAAACGTGATCAAAACCCATAACATCTAGCATATTCCAGTCGTGAAATAAAATGATAGTAATAGATATATGAGTGTTGTCATTAGAGTATTTATGCTCCTTATGCTATGTGTATGTTGTCATTGATTTAGGCCTTTTTCTTTGTTCTCTGTTCCCATTTGATGCATGAAAGATTGTAGCAAATACCTGGGAGGAAGAATAAACCAAAATTATTTAGTTATGAGCAAGGGTCTTTTACTAGTCCCATTGGACAGTGTTTCTTTAACAGAGATGATGTTAGGATTACATTAATATGTTCTGTAGGTTATGTTATGAGTTGAAATTTGAACATCATATAAACAGAAAGTTAGAACATGTTGAGTGTTGCATGAGAGTACTACTTAGCTCATGCCAGGTCATGTCATGGATTGTCCATTTGCTATGCTTGTCGATATTTGATCATTGATATATTCTGCTACTCCCTTTGCTCATAAAAGGAATTTGGTCTCCAAAATGCAATTCAGGCCAGCAATTTCTACTGTAATATACTGTAAAACTGAATTAAATTATAATATTATGAAAGTATTTTTTGAAACAAGTCTAATCATACCATTTTTTAACGCCAATTTAAATATTCACAATTACATTATTGGCCAAAGTTGAAATAGTTTTGACTTCAAATTTCCCATGGTGACACTCTTTTTTATTGGATGGGGTATGTATCGGGGAACAAATATTTTGCTGCCATGTAAGCCAGCTTGTTTACTTCAGTTTGTGCTTGTTACTTTCTGTTAGCTGTGAAATACTTAAAGGTGGTTCTCTCTCTCTCTCTCTCTCTCTCTCTCATTCAGAATCTTGTTTTACTTAAGCATCTAACGTGCATATGCTAAGCTCCTCTTTTAGTGCTCTGAGTTTGCACTTTTTTGACAGGCTGAGTTAGAAGAAAAAGTGGCGAGTGTACATGCGGACATAGTAAATAATGTAAGCTCACATTGAAATGACTTTCATTTGAAACTCAATTCTGGCACATTTTGAATAAAAATACATGCAGATATATAAATGGGAAAAGCATCATAACTACTTGGTTATCTGTAGCAATTTAGAAAGAGGCCAAGCGACTTTAAATCTTATTGAAGGACATAGTGCATGATTCAGCAAAAGATTCTTAAATCTTCTCTCTTAACTGCAGAGCAGAGTATTGAATTATCGACCTTAGCTTGTTTTCAAACTTACACGAATAGTTTTAATCATTTAAATGTTGTACCCTTCTCTTTGATTTGACACTTGAATATATTGTTCCGCTTTACCCTAATCTTGTCCTGTAGAAGGCAAAGACAACCCATTCCAGTTGTTTTTGTATGTAAAAAAATCCAGATAACCTATTCCAATTTGATTTGCTAAATCAAGAGCTGAAATGTGCACGTCAACGTCCATGGTGGATAATGCAGACCGAATTGTCCATGGTGGCAAAATGACCTTTGAAACCCAACTCTAAAGTGTTATGGTATCGTAAATTTAGGGCAGAACTGTTAATGGGCAGCCTGGCCTGGTTTTCTATGCTTGGATCCAAGATTTCAGCCCATCGGCCATCCATGGTGGATAATGCTGACATGAATTGTCCATGGTGGCAAAATGACCTTTGAAACCCAACTCTAAAGTGTTATGGTATCGTAAATTTAGGGTAGACCTGTTCATGGGCAGCCTGGCCTGGTTTTTCTATGCTTGGACCCAAGATTTCAGCCCAACGGCCTGTCCCGTAGGACAAAAAAATTAAATTTTTTTTTTGGAAAATAAATAAACCAATTTCGGGCTTTGGCCTGGGTCGGGCTGGCTCAGACCATGAACACCTATAGGACGCAGGATGGCAGATATCCTTTTTTTGAAGTTGGGTGGATCGAGTGGAGTTCACCTCAAAGTTCAGGGGGGTTATCTGTACTTCTCAGTTCTCACCCATTCTGTTTGGAATGTAGCTAAGCTAAGCTGGAGGAATATTTGGAAGTTGTTAGGCCTTCAATGCGTATTAAATTTCGGGTAGACCTGTTCATGGGCAGCCTGGCCTGGTTTTTCTATGCTTGGACCCAAGATTTCAGCCCAACGACCTGTCCCGTAGCACAAAAAATAAAAAAAATAAACATTTTATTAATAAAAAATAAAAATTTTGGAAAATAAATAAACCAATTTCGGCCTTTGGCCTGGGTCGGGCTGGCTCAGGCCATGAACACCTATAGGACGCAGGATGACAGGATATCCTTTTTTGAAGTTGGGTGGATCGAGTGGAGTTCACCTCAAAGTTCAGGGGGGTTATATGTACTTCTCAGTTCTCACCCATTCTGTTTGGAATGTGGCTAGGCTAAGCAGGAGGAATATTTGGAAGTTGTTAAGTTTTCGAGTGAACATGCTACCTTCAATGCGTATTAAATTTCGTACATTTGTTAGATACCATTTGAAGTCTGAAAGCAATTTGCTAAGTTATTATGCCAAACTGAATACTTTTGTGGTCCCTACTAACATATATATTCTTCTCTTATGCTTCTCTACAACTATTGACAAAGCTTCCTTTTTTTCAGTGGATTGATAAGGAACTTCTGAGATTGGAGAAAGAGATTGAAAGAGCTCATGAGAAGGGGTGGCGCCAAGAATATCCTTTCCATATTTACTGAAGATCATGTAGCAATAAACTAACAATGCTTGTTATTTATAGAGGTTGTCTTATTTTCTTATTTTTACTATTGCAAGCCTATTTCTTGGAACTCAGGAAAAAAAGTTTATGCAGTTCCTTGACTGGTCCTGTTTTACAATGCTTGACCTATTGTATCAGAAAAAGGTTCTAAGCACACCAGCCGAAAGACAGCGTCGTCTTGAGGAGGTCCCTGAAGTTACTCCAGATACAGAAGAGGCGAGAAAAGAAACTGAATCTGAAGCTGCAGCAAGCAAACCCATACAAGGGAATAGCGGTACAAACACTAGAAATTTTGGTTCTAAAATATATAACAGTTTTTCCTTCTTTTCCATCTGTTTTATGTTCATACTGGTGCCAAGCACTTCCAAGGAGTTACACGCTCTATGCAACAGCTTCTCTCTAGTTCCCATTATAGAAATAAACATTACAGAAGTTCATAACCCAACATTTGGAAAATCCAAACACAATTAGTTTTCTCTAATTGTTAGCTGTTTAATTGTACGACAACAACTATTTGTTTTTGTCTGTATGAAATTTTTGTGTGAAGCCTCACCTAGGGGTCTTAGATGTTTTTTTTAGCTTAGGCGTATATTTGCTCTTGTAGAAGCTAGTTATCTATTACATGTAAACTGTATGGGTCTTTTATATATTTTTTAGCTTAAGCATATATTTGCCCTTGTAGAAGCTAGTTATCTATTACATGGAAACTGTATGTCTGGGAAGACTATGGTTTCACATTTTGCAAGTACTTGCAATGTAGTGTTCAAATAAGTGGATTTGGAGCGGGTATGGATACTGTTGGAATGAACAATTGATTCTGAGCCTACTGTAATTGATTGTTTATATTTTTTTCTTATTACTCCGATTAATGAGGTAATTTCTAGCTCCTAAGGGTGGACATGAGAGATTAGATTCTTGATTCACTATGTTAATGAGAAGCCAACATTGGATTATTGTGCAGGTAGCAAAACGGGCAGAGCTGCTTGTTCGAAGGATGTGGAAGAAAATTCTAAAGGTTTGTTCATTTTACATGTGTTAAAGTTACTTTAATTAATACTACCGTTGTTAAATGGAAGAAGTCCATGTAACACCCCGAACATTAGTCGAAAGTCCATCGAGCACCCCAAAGTATGAAAGCAGACATTGCCCCCAAACTTTACATCCGGTTCAAGTAGCACTCTTTCCCAGTTTTGCATAGTGGTATTGCCTGGACAGCATAACGAGTGGGCGATTTTGCCATGTAGGATAACATTCTAGTCAAGTTAGGTCAATGATAGGTGGGGCCCATATGTACTTCTCACCCGCGAGCTCCCAATCATGCTTCCATGGCTGTCGGCCCCTGTAACTCCCATCTCTCCATTTCAATTAGGAAGAGAAGCCCCTTTGAGGCCCGCCTGTCATTCACCTAAACTTGCCTAGCTTGTGGCAAAACCGCCCAGTCAACATGCCACGTGGGCAATAGCACTGTGAAACCGTGTCAGGGTGTTATTTCAACCAAATTACAAAGTGCGGGAGATCAAATGTCTGGTTTCATTGTTCGGGGTGCCGGACAAACTTTCGAGCAAAATTTGGGGTGTTGTATGGACTTTTTCCTTGTTAAAGTGAGTCGAGTGCGCTCCATGTGTCCGCCTGCAAAGGCAAGTGAGGTTGGAGGCTATGTTCACACTAGAAGTTGAGGAATTCTCATAAAAAAAATAGAAAAGAAAAGGAAGGTTTTATATTAATCCTTGTAGTAGCCCTAAATAAAAACTTTTCGACTTTGTTTCATATTGAATACTCTTGTATTATCAGTTTAAAAAATACTAAAAATATTGTTCCTTATATATTACACGTGTGTTTTGGTTTGGTCGGAATTGTTTGATTATCATTACCGTGATTTTTGGTTCTTGAATTTCATTCCTCATGTTTGTGAAATATTTTGTTACTTGTTTTTCATTACTAAGAATAATTTTAAAATTGGTTGTGTTGCTAAATATATTTTTTGTAAATCAATATAATTTGGTCTGTGATACGTAGACATGTCGGCTAGGCAGCATGTTAAATGCGACCAATGGCCACCCAGACAACCTGTTGAGTTTTGTTTGGGGGGATTCGAGTTTATGAAGATGCGGCAAAGGGCTTGGGCATGGATTTTGTCAACTTCTTTACTGCTTCGAGACGGACGATTTAGGAAATGGAAATTTCAACATTTTGGAGTTGCCTAGTAGCATTGGAAGTATTATGTTCCTTCAATACCCATCTCCAACTGAGACCATTTGATCGATCTCATCCACGTGAAAATTCATGTAAAAGTTTGTCATTTATAAGTTAAATAGCGACCTACATATATAGGGTACCCTCCTTCGTGTGTGTTGACTCCTTTCATTATCATAGCAAGAGAAGTCACTTCACACTACTGATATGTATTTGGAGACGTCCGAATGTTTTCACATAAAAAAATCATTCTCTTTTTCTGACATGGCAAGATCACTGGGCACGCATGCAACAAAATGAGACATGGGCCAATCCAATAAATCCCAATACAACAGGAGAGGGAATTTTTTCTTTACCCAAGTGGCACCTCCCTCCCTCGTATTCTCTCGTCTAAATGTGTGTAACATCCCAAAATTTGCTCAAATATTATTTTATTGACATTTGTGGATTTTCTGGAATTTATTTGGATTTTTCTGGATTTATTTGAATTAATTTTAAACTAAGAATATTAACCTTTTGTTCAATTCTATTTAAATTATTGCAAAGTTAAAATAAAGTTTTGCCAAAAATATTTTATTTGAGTCCAGAGTGTCTCAAAGTATTCTTGAGATTTTTCTGGGATTTTTCCTGATAATTTATTTGCCCAAAAGTAATTAAAGGAATTTCTGGAATTATTTTAATTGATAAAACCGGAAAATTCGTTGCATCAGTATCGGGCCGAGCCCATGTATCAGGCGCGCGGGGCCCGTTCTGCGCCCCCGCTTCCCACCGCAGCCCGCTGGCCCAAGTTCTGTAAGAGCGGCGTGACCGCTTGGATCTCGCTTATGCGCGGAGATCGTGTTGGAAAGGTTTCCGTTGGATTCCGAGTTGCGGTTCAGATTTCCTTGCGTGGATTGCATCGTGACCGTTGATCTGAGCATCGGACGGCTCCGCGTCTTCTTCTCCAGATCGTGTCCGAGTCGGACTCTAGCGCCGCCGCCGTTCTCGTCAAGAGCTCGGAGGTCAATCCGTGCGGTTCGTGGACTCTAGGGCTTTATAAGGGGCGCATTGGCTTCGCCATGTCAAACCAAACCAAAGCCCTAAGCTCCAAACGTAGGGACCACAGCCAGCGTCGGATTTTGGGTTAACCACCGAGCATCGCCGCCGTTTTTTTTCTTTGATTCCGCTGCCGTCGCGGAGCTCGAGGCACGCAACCAAGGCCTTTAGATCCGCCTCGCCGAGAGAAGCTCGTGCGCACCTTGGTTCTTCCCGGCGATGCCGAGTAAGATCCTCGCGAGGCCGCCGCCGAAGAAGTCCTCGCCGCCGCCGCTTCGTGTTCCGAGGAACATCCGCCGCGTCGCCGATTCGCAACGTTGAGACGTGTCCGTAGGTACTTCCCGACCTCGCCGCCGATGACCCTAGGTTTCCGCGTCGTCGCCGTCGACGTGGCTTGTTGGTTCGTCGCCGCGTGTCACCTACATGGACGCCAGACGGACGGCACCGTGTGGCGCTCGGTCAAGATCGCGCGCGGCGATCGGGCCACCGAGGCGCGGCGCATGGCGCGACTGAATCAGATGGGCCGGTGCCCGTGAACCCAAGGAAGTTCGTGGACGCAGTCCATGGATCGAGGGACACGTGTTAGCACCGGGATGCTTCGAGTCAGGGTTGACGTTAGCATGACGTCATGCTGACGCAATAAATCTGTTTTCGGTTTAAAAATATTTCTGTAATTCCGAATTTCTAATTTTCTGTATTTAACCAAACTTCAAAAGGCTATATCTTTTGCGTTTTAACTCGAATTTGAGTGATTCAAATTTCTAAAAATTTGTAAAATTGAGATCTATTTAATGGTGAATTTTAATTGATTTTTGGAGTTCATTTGCTCTCTGTTTTGGTATTTATTTGCTTTTCTCCTTCTGACGCTGTAGACGTTGAATTGTGCGACGCTTGAGGAAGATCCAAAGAACTCAAGAGCAAGCTCCGATCAAGATCGGGACCTATTCCAAGGCAAGTTGTGCTTTGATCATGTTGAACCCATGTTTATACAAATGCTATATTGTTTTACTCTATTGCATGGTATTTCAAGTATACAATTGTTTCAAATTAAATTGGGACTTAGCTATTATACCAATTTGATCTATACCCTACCTTGTCATTGTATGCCATAATTTATTGTCACCCTAGATTGGTTCATTATAGTTGGTTAGTAATGATAATCAACATGGGATGGTTAGACCGTATTAGTTGCTTAGCCATGCCACGTCATCACATGTGATTGAATCATTGATAATTAATCTTGACTAATGGAATATGGAACGATGTTATGAACTTGTGTGTCATGTGGGATCACACGATGAGATTGAGTTGTTGTGGCGAGTCATGTCACGCAACGATGTTGAATTGTTGATGGCACGTGGTGCTTGGTAATCAATTGGGTGATATTCACTTAGATTGGGGCAAGTGACAAGGCGAGTATGCCAAGGTGGGTCCGATAGGCGGAGGTATGTGGATGTCTTGCCTTGATCATTCTAAGGACTTAACCTTGCAAGCCTTTGACTGAGTCAATCATGCAACCACATGTCCGTATGGGCCACCTAGTGAGTAATTTGCAATGTCTTAATTTTGGTACTATCTTGGTCTGTGTGAGTTCCCGAGTTATAGAGTAATTCACATGGCGCAAGAGGAGGCCCCGGATGTGGTAACCATCCCACCGATGTTGAAACCTTAGCGGTCGTCATCGGGTTAAGCCGCGCATTGTAAAGGCTTTGTTATAATCACTCACCTTGGTGGTGTTTGGTTGTATCACGTGGGTAAAGTGCATAACCTCCGCAGAGTGTGAAACTATTCTGATAGCCGTGCTCGCTGATTGAGCAATGCTCGGAATTACGCTTAAGGTTAGCTTAATTAAATGGACAACTTGGTTGGGATGGCGGAATGCCATGGAATTTGATTTAGAATTGGAAACTTGGTTTACTTCAGAAATGCTGAATCTATTTATTGTTATTTGTTTTACAGTCTTTACAATCTATTTATTGTATTTGTTCATAAATGCTGCTTATTGCAAAATAACCATGATAACCTATCCATTGGAATAAGCCTTACATATAGTTATATAGAATTGCATTCTGTGCACAACTTGTTGAGTGCTTTAAGTACTCACCCTTGCCAACAACAATAATCAACAGTCGAAGAATCTACACCTGTGTTGTAGGAAGAGTTTCAAGAGGACGCGAGTCATTAGGGTCCGAGCCTTGTCGGTTGCCTGTGGTGAATCGATGAGCTATCTACGCTTTCTACTTTCCACGCTTAATTATTAGCTTATATTTCCGCCTTGCCTGCGTGGCTTAATAATGTAAGTCGGTCATAAGATCATACACTTAGCTATATCAATAAATGGAGTATTATTCTATTATCGTTGAGTATGATATGATATGTACCGATGTTGAGCTGTGTGTACTAGCGTTGATCCTGGGACTAGTGCGGTAAACACAGTGGGTTCGAATCGGTGGATTCGGGTCCTTACAATGTGCCGACCTCTCTTGACACATCTACACAAGCGGTGACCCTCTTCGCTGGCTATTAGTTCCCACTCTAGCATGATGAGTCCATGATCCTCTTCTTCCTCACCTTAGTTATCTTCTTACTCTCAAAAAAAGGTTGTCATCTTCTCCTTCCTCTCCTCCCTGTTGAAGAGACAAGTCCTAGCCGAACAACCATTTGTCTCCACTCAGGGGCAGAGCCAGCCCAGGCCCAAGCCTCGGGCCGGCCTGGGCTAGCCCAAAGGAAATTTGCTTATTTTCTGAATTTGCATAGTGTTTTCATTGAATTTGAAAGGAAGTTTTGGGCCAGGCCTCGGGCCCAGGCCCGAGTGGCCCGAGGCCTGGCTCCGCCCCTGTCTCCACTTATTTCAGTTTAACACAAACATGTAGAATTTTTTTAATATATATAGCAAAACTATTGTACAACCACGTGTATAATACTTATTCTACACCCAACCCTCTTCCCATTGGTGAAAACTTACCTCCCACCTTGGTCAACACCCAGTCAAAGCAAGCCCACCACCTGCCACCTCGGTCAACCCAGCCATAAGTTTGGGTAGGCTAGGAAAGAAACCTAATCAAAGTCAATAAAACCCCTAAACCTTCGATCTTAGGTTATGGTACATGGATCCACATTTTTGTTGCAGCAATTTGATGCTTACATCATCATATCATATTCAACATGGATCTCTTATTTTGATCTCGTTTTTTGGATCACAACAGTTTAAACGGATTGCAAAGTTTGTAACTAACCCACATCTCTTTCCGCTGGCCCCTTCACGCTCAATCAGGCATGATAGTAAATATCTGATAAAGATGTAATAAAAATTTAAGGAGGATGCAACAAATGTACTTGCGATAAAAACACATGAATGCAATAATCTCAGTCGAATGGTGCAGTAAACATTTTTTAGCGCACTTGCTACCGGATGTTACATCTTTCTTGCATTTTTACTGTAGAACAAACGACTATAGCAAAGATGTGCAGACCCTTTTGCTACACAGTTTGTATGGTTGAAACATAAATCATTCTGCTCCCCTCATCGTTGGCAAGCTACCAACAAAAACCATTCATGAATTGGAGTTGCAAATCGAAAGTTATGGCTTTCGTAAGAAAAGGAAGATGCTAGTTCTAGTTGATTCCGTTGTTATGGTTATCGATGGTGCACACAATAGTTACTAGTACTAATTGATACTAGTACATGCATGTGTGCTGTGTGCATCGACGCCTACATGGTAGTAGTTATCAATAGCAAGGAGCTAGTAGCATATCTTAGTCACAGCTAATAACTATCTGCCATATGAGATTAAATAAATTTTCTTCCCGTTCTAGCCAAAATAGTGCTTTGGTGTAGCTGGTGGGAGTTTGGGATAGCATGGGAGTTTCCATGTGTTCGTGCCCTCGGTCACCCTAATAGAAACTATTTTTCCCAACCATTCTTTTGGCCCAAGTGAACTGAGCAAGGTGCAAACTGGAGGCAGTGGTGAGTCAATGATCTGGTAAACAACACATGTAGGTGGATAGGTGTAGAATAGCTATTTTAAGGGGTAGGTGTAGGTTAGTCTTGTCCTATATATTTTTATATATAGCCATCTTCATATGTCAGGATCTTTGGGGAAAATGGCAAATCCCCATGTCGCATCCATGTGTCCGTGTCTATGGTACATAGAATTTGGTGTAGTACATGTCCGTGGAAAATAATTCGGTGCGACAAATATTCTACCAAGGCTTCCTGTCAATCTCTTGTAATGCAAAAAATGTTCTAGGATAATCTATGGGTAGGTGTAGCTCTGTGTAACTTGAGTACTTCCATATTTTTTGAGCTTGATTAGGTCTATTGAATTTATTGAGTATTTTTTAGAGCCCCTTGGAGCATTTGCTTGTCTTGTACTTTCTGTAAAAGGAACTGTGCTAATTTATCTATAGATACATAAATTAGATCAATTTATATATTATGAGCCATTTTGTAATGCTCCTGTATCAGGGACTGAACTCTTCCATTGCCAGAATTCCATTTAGGGTGCACCTCATGAATTGTTTTCATATCAGCGCAATCGAATTCTGGCCATATTTTCCCACCATAGTGCTGCATCCATTTAATATTTTGCCATTCTGAACTTCTTCCTTTTCCCCTAATATAGTTGCTATTATGGACTCTAGTTGTTAGTATTGGGTGGAACTAATGGCAGGTTTGCATGTTCTCTTTTTAATAATAAGACCTGCTTACCTTTCTTGTCTCCAGGTGCAACAGAGCAAGTGGCTGATTCTGTGAAAGTGGTTATAGAGGAATCACCGGAAGGTTTGTTTGTAGTAGTCAGTTATGATGTTTTGGGTAGCTAATGCTTAGAAGAATAATTGTATCTGTTTTTTTTCTCTATTTGACTTGCATTTTTGCTTCATAATTTGTTCCATATCAGTGCAGTGAATCTGTTTTGATCATGTTTTCCTCATTAATGTTCTATTCCATTTAATAATTTGCTATTCTGCACATCTGCCTTTTCCCTTAAAATTGTTGCTGATCTGACCTCCTTGATTTTAGTATTAAATGGAAGTAATGGCAGGTTTTCCTGCTCTCTTTTTAATACCAAGACCTGCTTACCTTGCCTTTTTCCAGGTGCAATAGAGCAAGTAGCTGATTCTTTGAAAGTTGTTATTGAGGAATCACCAGAAGGTTTTTTTTTCTGTAATCAGATATGTTTTGGGTAGCTAATGTTTAGAAGAACTATTCCTTTGTTTACCTTACATTTTTCTTTTGTGACTAACCGCCATTTATGGTCTACTTGGATTGTTCATCTGCCACCAGGTGCATCTGAGCGACATGATGCTACTTTTGAAGTTGCTTCTGAAGGTATTCTACAACGATTCTTTCAGCTCGTCACTTGAAATTTTTAAAGTACTAGTAGTCATTTACCAAGGGATATCTTTTCTTGTGACAAGGTAGCTGATCATATTGAGGAATACCTCCACTATTCTTTTTAGGATTTTTGAACTAATTTAACACTGAAATCAAAACGTTCAAATGATAGTACCTAATGAGGTGTTTGCATTAGATATATTCCCTTAAACATATTAATTTAGTGGTGCAAAGCAACAAACAACTATAAAACTTCCACGCAACAGTAGATTTCAACGGCAGTAATACTTTCTTGGGTGTAACATGCAGATAAAATGTGTGTATTTGCATGTGATTATAATAAGCATATCCACATGAATATAGTTTATCTGCTTATGTCCGTTTTCCACCAACTGTCCTCTTGACATCTATCTTCCACCATCACAATCTTTCTCCTAAAATATATATTGTTTGCAATTGCTGTTGTTTGATTTGGATATTTATGTATTTTATGTTATCCATGCAGCTGCTGGTAAAGCCCTTTGTAATGGTGGCACTCCTGGTCCTGGACTACATAATCAAATGCACAACGTTGAAGGTTTGCTACTCACCCCTTTTCCAATTATGATGAACCTAATGACTTTCTGGAGGTTTCTTATGCTGCATGTTGAGCAACCATTTTTTTATTAATTTTTATGATTGATCCTATTTATAAAGTGTAAACAGCCTCCCTTTCATGGAATGAAACCCAAAAGAATTTGATTAGGTTTCTTTCCTAGCTTACCCTACCATGTTTGGGACAAAAGGCTTGGTGGTTGTTGTTGTTTATTCTATTTATAAAGGGTTTGTTTGACAGAGCTCTAGATCTTAGTTCCACCTCAGATTTGGAGCTTGTAGGCTAAAATAAAGTGAATTAAGTTTATATTTTTAGTCTAAAATGTAAATAAGATGACCCATCTAAATACTCTTAATGTACCCACAGCTCCAATTCCATAAATTTCTAGAGCTAAGAATACCCTACTCCACCAACTCTACGGATTTTGGTGGAGCTAGAGCTGTGCCAAACACCCAAGTGTCAAGTAGAATTTAGATGACAGTGCATTATGAAAACAAATAGCTTTGCACTTAGCTAGTTAGCTTGCATTTTTCCCATTGTAATGCCTGGATTACTATTCTGGTTGGCCTGGGGTTGATCATATCCCACCACATGACTTCTATTCATTTCCATCCTAATGATTGTTGTTGATGCAAACAGAATCATTGAACATGCTATTCTCAACCCTGTGATTGCTGATTTCTTTTGTATCAGTTTCCCTTCTATACAAAAATAATCTTGTAAAGTTAATGCAGATGGTGGCACACCTCAGGCCATTGATATGGACAATGACAAGGATGAAGATGGCTCCAGGCATAACAACGATGGTGATATGGTTGTCATCGATTCTGACACCGATGAAGACGATGATCTTCACCGTGAGCCAGAACGTGTCGCACTTGGTGCTCCTGAAGCCATGAATGGGATCGCTATGTCTACACAGCGTGCTTCGGAAACCATGGATGCGGTCGCTGCACGTACTCGCGGTGCTTCGGAAGCCATGAACGGGGTCGCTGCGCGTCCACATCGTGCTCTGGAAGCCAAGTATAGGAGCACTGAGGGTATAGCCATGTGGAATTACGTAGATCCTCAGGGACAAGCGCGGGGGCCATTCGCAATGAATTTAATGCGGCGTTGGAAGCAAAATGGCTTCTTCCCTGATGATTTCGTCGTGTGGAGGACAGGCCAGACAATGGAGCAAGCCATCTCTCTCACAGATGCCATGCGGCTGACATTCTAATGCACCCCTTCTCGTCTTGCCCGGAAAACACCCTTAGGCCATTTCGCAAGAAAGAAATAGATGTTTGTTCGTTTATTTGCCCAACTGTAACTGAAGCGGGCATCTTTAAACTTTACAAGTTAATGAGAATGTTTAGTTTCGGTCGGAGGTGGTTTATAGTGGAATCCTCTTTTCTTTGCTGTACATGTAGGCATATAGCTCCTAGTTCCCTCTCCAACTGTCCAACAAGATATGAATAATTTCCGATGTCAATATCCCATCAAACAAACAGATATGAACATACAAAGATTTTGCAGTTATTCATATAGCATTGGAATTTGGATTTGTTTTATCAATGCAAATTGGATTTAGATAGAAGTGTGGGCAAACGTACACACTAATTGCGAAAATAGATAAGAAGAACGTGCACCTTTTTTATAGTGGTTTCTGAAATTGACACGCGTAGCTCTTTTTTATACTCCAATAGAAAAGGCCGAGAAATTTCCATCCAGAGAAGAAAACTGCGTACTGTGACAAACCATACATACAAATCGAGACGTCTTCTTTACAGGAAGCAACTCGCAACACCAATCAATTTGCATCACTACCAGCAAAGTATCGCTACGACTACGATGGAATCTACATCACTTGCCCAGACAGAGACTGACAAGCAGCATGGAGCAACAATCATAACTACATCAGAAAGTAAATCCAAACACAACATTGTTAAATTTTTGGGTAAATTTAGCCTCTGCCGACCTTGACGTGGCGCTGGTTGCGAAAATAGCTAAGAACCTGCGCCTGCACATACGTACCGAAAATGGTAAGCTGGAAAGGTATGAAATAAGTTGCTCCTGCTAATATTCACTTCTCAAGTACAGAACCGAAAATGTCAGCTTATGCCAACATGGTGTAGATTGTAATAATACCTTCTCTCTTGCACGGGCTGTGCCTGATTGTGGCAAAGCTACCAAAGGTGGCAGAGCGCCTTCTTGAAGCACTAGGCTGCAACACCTGTGACTGTAGCAGGGCGGCAACGGCGTTTTCCTTTGATCGTGCTGAGCCCAGCTCAACAACCTCAACCAGTACTGGGATACCTCCTGCCTGAGCAATACCGTTCCTTCCTTCCTGTACCATGGCAAGATTTGACAGGACGGCAACAGCTTTGTCAATAATCCCAGCGGCTGGATCCATCAACCCCGCCAGGTGCTTTACAGCCCCAGCATGAACAATGCGGGCCATGTTTTCCTGAAATATCTATAAATCGAAGAGAGCGGTAACTGCATCCTTCTTCCCTTGTGAGGTCCCATCTCCCAGAAAATCTACTAGCGGTTTGATGGCACCAAAGCATCCAATTTTGACTTTGCTCTCTTCAATGACCGAGAGGATGAACAGAGCTGCAGCTGAGTTTGCTTTCGCTTCGGGATTCCCTGCCTGAAGAACATGTTGTAAAAATTACGGTATTAGCAAATTCATAATTACTTTAATTCCAAGCATAGAAAATAACCATAAGACAAAAAAGCCATGACATAGATACTGAGACATGATATTGTAAAGTATCATAGCATAAAAGCTCATAATCAAGTGTCTATGTATGAACATGACAGAGAACAATAATATGGGCTAACAACTAGCAATAATGCTCAAGTTGATATTTAGTGTTCTCAGATGCCGGGTTCCCTCAAAGAGGCTTCCTCGCCACTAGGGACTACACTGATTTTGTGACAACCTTACACCAATTAATTGTACTTGTCAATTTTCTAGTACTTGACAGAATATGTAGACTTAAACAATTGAATATCTTCAAGTATGATGCAGATAACAGTGAAACAACAACAAGATAGCTTACTGAAGTAAACAGAAGACTATGATGTACTAACACGGATACGTCGACACGACACGACACCGACACGGGGATTCACCATTTTCCCAAAAATACCGACACAGCTATATATATTAAATAATAATAATAACATATACATATGTACTATTTTCTATTTTACGACTTGTTTGTCAAACTGAAATAATGTAAAAAATGTGAAGTGTAAAGTACGAATATGTACTCAAAGATGATCCACGTCTCTTCAAGTTGCCATTTTCTAAAAATCAAAAGTGAAGTAGTGAATACTAAGTACTAAAGTACTGCTACTAACTACTAACTAGCAACACTACTAAGTACTACTACTAACTAACAGAGTAACAGTCTAGCATATAAAAGTATGATACATGCAGTTACAGTTACAGAAAGATGAAGAGCATAGCCGAGCTTATACCTCGGTGGCTCGATACCTCCTGAGCGTGAGCAAAGCAGAAGGATGGAGAGCAGGGCACCACTGGAGGATGTAGAGGAGGGAGCCGCCAGAGGATGCAAAGGAGGGTGCCGCTGGAGGATGCAGATCAGAGCCGATGCAGCGCAGGATGATGGAGAGCAGGGCGCAAAGCAGGACTGCAGGAGGATGAAGAGCAGGGCACCGTCGGCAAAGCCCAATCGACAACGGGGAGAGGCGGTCGACGCCGATAGAGGCCGAATCTACGGCGGGGAGAAGTGCGCAACGCTGGTGCGAAGGACAATTCGGCGGCAGGGATGAACGATCTGGCGGTGGGGACGGCAGATCTAGCGGTGGGGTGGTCAATTCGGCGGAGGGGGGCCAATTCGACCGACGGCAGTGGTGGAGGCGGTGGCGACGACTGAGGCGGCAACAGGGAGACTCCACTTCCCACACGAATCCTACACATCCACGTCGCTCCACCTCCGTTACGGCTCGGTTTTATGTCGTATGGAGTGGCACTGTTGTCCGATATGTATCGCATACGTATCGGAGAAGTGTTGAATCCGTGTCGGAAAATAAAATGATTTTTTTCATAGTTTAATTCCCCGAAACGGTATCGACACGTATCGGCGATGTATCGGTGTCGGACACGGTGTCCGACACGGATACGAAGGCAAACACAAGTATCGGTGCATCATAGACAGGAGATAGCTAAAAGAGCTAGAACAATGTTGGCTGACAGCAAGTAAACAAAGGACAGCCGACAACTATAAGAAAAGCATAACAGTAAGCTATTGAATCACAACCTGAGCATACAAGATATCAAAAGAGCTAATCAAGCATATAGATGAAAACTGAGAATTAGGCACGTTGTCACAATCAATCTAGCTAGCTCAATCCTCATAGAACAGCAGCCCCTCAACTTGCAAGGTCCCCAAAGTACTCAAGAGTATCTGGCCCCTTTGCAAGGTCAGAATAGAACAGAGACAGGAGAAATATGAGAAATACTCACAAAGCACCAACTGAGTGTTAGTGCAGCAGGCTAGGCACGTCGATGACGCTGTCCCAGAAAGCAATACGCCGCTGAAAGCCGCAGAAAGACCGGCGATGATTCCGGAGATACAAAGCCGCAAATCACTGGTTGAGGCAATTCAACCAACGATAACGAGAAGCACCAATAGCTGCACAAAGCAATGAACCACCTCCTGGCCAAAGGAGGAGCTATGCCGAACAAGAACAGCAGCAACAAAGTGACTGCTGTACATAGCCGAATGATCACCAAGTTTCAGCCGACCACAGGGCAGTCCAAGACTCCAACCAATCAGGGTTTGCAAGCCCAACGACAGAGAATCAATCTCACAGTTCTTGCCTTCACCAAAACTTCAAAACCTGAAAACCCTGACTACTCCCAAATTACCTAGGATTGCTTGTGAATAGCCATGGCCGCTGCCTGATTCCCCAAAGACCCGACGCCTCCCCTTTTGCTCGGTCTCCAGGCAGGTAGTGCACCACTCGGTGGTACCTTATCCAGCCGAGTGGGCCGTTTGGGCTGGCGCGGTCCAAAGGGCTATGCCGGCCCATTTGGCCCACACATCCTTCTAATTTTTTTTATATATATGTAAATATAATTTGGGGAAAACCCCAAAAACAGCCAACAGAACATAGATGAGAGGCTCAATGGCGCCGGCATTTGCTATGGCAATCTTGTTATTGTCATTTAACGACAAATTCAAGAGAAATTTCATGGCACTTTCTTGTGTGCTGGTGCCTGGGGTCTGCAGAGTGAAGAAGACTCACTAAGACGGGTACAGCTCGGCGGTTTGCTATGGTAATTCTATTCTCCAAGCTGTACCTGGAAAGAAGGCGGAGCTCTCCTGTCGCTGACCTTTGGAGTTCAGCAGAATCATTTTTCAGGTTCTCGATCAGTTTGCGCACTTTAGACTCAACACCAGGAGAATCAGATATTGAATCCATCCAAGTTGACGATGCAATCATAGGATCAGTTCTATCTGATTGTCTCCACCAGATTGATTGATTTCGAGAACGAACGCCACCCAATATAGGCAGGACATCCGGCTCTATCTTTGAACATGTGGCTACTGGACCATCTTGTGTAACTTCTGATGAATTGCTGACCTGTGCCCTCACATTCAACTCACCGAGTTCAAGATGGTTGTTGCTGTCGCTGCTGCCATTGCTTCTGAGATGCTGCTCCACATCAGAAACTTGAAAACCACCCTCTCTCAACTGCTTAAGAGCTTCAGAACCATCAGGTCTTTCATCAAATAGAGATTTCTTTGCTGCAGTAGTTGCTACTGATAATCTCAAAGAATCAGATTCAGAATCATCTGTGTATTCAAAAGATGAGATTCTATCATCTGAATTAGAATTATCATGTATCAAATTATCATATCATCCGACAAGCACTGTACCTTTGGACCCAATGCAGATTACTCGCTGTGTTCTGGTGATCCAGACTTGGTTACACTTGGAGAACTATCAGAGGAAGGAGATTTATCACCTGTAGTTCCATTTGTGAGGTTGAGGCAGGGGCGGAACCAGGCCTCGGGGCACCCGGGCCTGGACCCGAGGTCTGGCCCAAAATTTCCTTAACAAGTTCAAAAATAGGCCAAATATCAGCATGCATGCTAGCCCAAACCTCCATACAAATTCAGCAATAGGCCAAATATCCTTTGGGCCAGCCCAGGCCGGCCCGAGGCTTGAGCTGGCTCCGCCCCTGGGTTGAGGTAAACAGGAAAGATCAAACTCAAGAATTTCACAGGATCTGGTAGCATTATACCATGTATCTCACACCAATTTTCAATCAACTGTTTGACAGCGTAATTACTAATTAGGAATCAATTTGGTGCGTCCCAATGTTTGACGTGTCTTTGGGCAGACATTGTAGCCCATATCAAGCCATTTCCTGATAAAAACCTGTTCATATGTTTGACCAGATGCCACAATTACTGGATCTAACGTTAGTTCAAGGGAAAGGGCGAAACAAAAATCAGCAGGAATGGGCACTCCATTAATGCTATGCATCTGCTTTTTTTCCACGTGTTTATCAAGCACATGGTTGACTAATGTACAGGGAAGTTGTAAATGGAAAGGACAAGGGAATTACAATGCATCTGCTTTTTTTCCACGTGTTTATCAAGCACATGGTTGACTAATGTACAGGGAAGTTGTAAATGGAAAGGACAAGGGAATTACAAAATAAATCTTGCTCGTCATCTGATTCCAGCCTCCAACTAGCTCAGACGCTTCATTGATGGTAGCATCAAGTTCCTCAAGCACCTTGCTTGGTTTATCATCTGGAATGATCTGAGAAAAAGCTCCATCTAGGACCTTCTTCATAAGATCCAAGATTTCATCAATCTTCCGTCAGTATCTCTTAACTGGCTCAGTTCTTGAAGCATTGCTGGAGGACAGCACCAGGACATTCGAAATACTGTCGATTATTGACATCGATAGCGTCTCCTCCATCACCTGTCTGAACTCTGAAGAGCACAAAAACAAGCAAATGTCAGGTGTGGAAATAAATAAATAATAAGATAGCTTAAAAAGGTTCGGTGGAAAACTGGAGTTCTTATGTACGAATGACAGATGAGCACGCACTCGCAAGCATGTGCATTTCTATAAAAATGAGCTGCTAACTTCAAACCTAACACCATTAGCGTACAAAGACCATCCGTGTTGCCTTTACTTATGAACTACTACTCCACAGAATTCTGTCCTAACCATTGGGAACAGAGAATTTTACGCGCGTCAGCAAGGAAATATCATCGATGATGACGCGAAACAAGGGGTGATCACCGATCAGAACTCCGTAGTCCAAATTCCAAACTAGGATAGCCCAACAAGCTAGCTGAGGTCCCATCTTGTACCAATCCAACCACTACCCCTCCTAATCACGAGCCTAACTGTATAGGATCATCTCAACACCTCACACCACACATGCACACATCAAGCCTCCAATCCAAACACAAGGCGCGGCGCCCGCACAGGTTTACGCTTCTGCATACCAAATTAAGCTCGAGTCGCCTCAAAGCACGGCGGTTCCCACCACCTGGGCACAAATGCAGCACGAACCGCACGGCCCGGTCCCAAGGGTGACCAGGCAGGCAGGCACACAGCAACCAGAGCACGATACAGGCGAGAACAGAGAGGAAATTTCATCGCGCCTCGGAGGCCTCCAATGGCGGTCGTGACGAGCTGCTCGTGTCTCGCGTCGCGAGGCGGAGGCGTTGGGTTTCATGATTTCATCGCAGGAGGCGAGACGAAGGCGAGTCGAGGAGTGGAGAGGGGGCGGGGGGGTTGTGTGTGTGAACACGAGGCGAGCGTAGATGCGGCCACAGAACGGCACAAACTGCTTGGAGAAGTACGGTAGTAAAGTCAATTACTGACTAATATTAAACTAAAAATCAATTTGTACAATAGATATCTCTAAAGGTTATCTTTAGATGCAATAATTATCTTTTCTCTCTTGTACATAAATGATCTACATATAATCATGTACAAAGCTGGCTACTAAATAAGAGCCAGCTCTTTTCTCTCATCTTCATCTTTTCTCACTCCTCCACATAAATCAAAACTGATGTGTACAAACTAAGAGTCAGCTAACGTGACCTTATTGTATAAGCCCTTAAGGGTGGGCTCAACCCCGATTGCATTTTCAGTGCTGTGTACGGACCTGAAGTGACTTTTTATTTATGCATCGAGTGAGCGCTGGGTACGGACCGAGGTTTATAATCTGACTGGTGAGCCTGGAAAGTGACTTTAGTTCTTGGCCCACATGGCAGTCACAGTAGTAGCAATTTCAAACAAGATTTGTTCGTGCGCAGAGTCATGGAACCATCCAGATTCGTTAATACAAATATGCGAGATAATCGGGTTAGGTTGGCGGATGCCTTCGTCCTGGAATCTAACGCCAATATACGTGCCGAGAAATGATTTCAAATTTTGTTTTCGGTTCACATTTTAAAGATGAGTAAAATTCAAAATTTCGGTAAAACCTCGAACTTTGGACGAAATTCGGTTAAAATGCAAAAAGAAAATTTAAAATCTAGAATTTTGAACCGATTCAGTCTAGATAAGTCAAAATCTCGACGAAATTCAATTGAACGAAACGATGTTAAAAAAACTAAAATGTTTTTGGATGGTCCTGGCACATCACTAATGTTCCCATAAAAAATTCATATGGTTATCAAGTCTGAGGAAATTTTAAAAATTCTGACAGTACTATTGTCCTGATAAAAGACTGACCAACAAAATTCAACCGAATAAAAAATGGTGCAAACTACGTTAGAACATTTTGAAAAAAAATCAGATGGTCTTGACACATCAATAATGTAATTATAAAATTTTCAAATGATGATCAATCCTGAGGAATTTTTAAAAATTAGGACAGTTCTACCGAAGGCTGACCAACAAATTTCAATCGAATGAAAAATAGTTCAAACCATATTAGAAAATTTTGAAAAATGTTTTGGATGTTCCTGAAGCATCACTAATATTACCATAAATTTTTCATATAATTATCAAGCCTGAGAAATTTTTAAAAATTATGAAAATGCTATTGTCCTGATAAAAGTCTGATGATGATAAATAGATTTGATTGAGCAACCAAAAAAGTGTTAGAATTTTTGAAACTTTTAGAGAAGGGTGCTGAGGCAATTCTTAAGATCTAATAAAAATTTTGGATCATGATCGCACTCCAGTTAATTTATAAAATTTTTATGCTTACGATGGTACTTTACCATTTGTATTCCTTGTGTTTTTTTATTTTTAAAAGATAACAAATGAAGTTAAATGTATCCATAGATTTGATTGAGCAAACAAAAAATGTTTAAATTTTTTGAAAATTTTATATAAGGGTTCTAAGGCAATGATTAAGATCTCATAAAAATTTTGGATCATAATCACACTCGAGCAAATTCATAAAATTCTGAAAAGGTTACTGTCTCAATTATGTTCATTATGTTTTTTATATTTTAAAGATAACAAATGAAGTTAAATTATTTTAAAAATTTTCTGTATGATCCTACACTTTTAAAGGTAGTACCATAATTTTTTCATAGCATTATTAAGCTTTTAAAATTTTATAAAAATCTGACAGTGTTTGTACCAAGATTATAAAACATCTCAAAAAATTTCATGAAAGATGACTTTATTAAGGGTTATTGGGCTAAATCCGGTAAAAAATCAAATTTTTATTAAAAACTTAAGATTTATGTGAAATTGTCAAAAATATTGTAGCAATTTTATGTTTTTCAAATTTTTTTGTCTGAAAATTTCTGACCGGGATTTTGAATCACGTCTTGACCAAAATCTGAGATCTTAAGATTTCACCGAATTTCACCGGGAATTGTAACCTTGCAGCCTCGGTGTATGCATTTAAACTAACGAGTGGAGATAGTACTATATGCCTGACTACCTCTAAGGGATGTAAGAAATTTTAGAACAAATTCTTCTGCATGCAAGCAATTTAAGAACATAATTTAAGAGGAAGAGCTCAATCCCTAATATTTGAGGACACACTGAACGCTTGGAACCATCGGTCCATGGAGACTTTAAAAAGCAGCTTAGGTGACAGATTAATCTATTCAGGATCATATCAAACCACTAGTTAAATTAAAGCAGTATTTGGATATGCACGCTGATGATGATGCCTGGTACTGCTTCATGCATACGTAAACATGTACTCGTAGTGGTTACTTAATTAGTAAAGAGTGATGTAAGCATGGGTCATCATGCCGGTTTTTTTTTTGGTTTGGTTCTCCATACGTACAAAATTTAACCCAATTTAGTTCTTTAACTGCTATAATGTTTATTGTGCTGTAAAAAAGCACTTCGTATATCAGCATCAAGCAGTAGTACTACCAGTACGCAGCATCAGCATTTTGCAGGTTCATTGCATATCCAAATTAATTCAACTACAAGATGAAGAGATAAGCATGATGTCTATATTGCCGATGGAATATCATTAAATGCCTTTTTGACCGGCCTACACTTTACAGTTGGCAACCAAAGCAGCATTACTAGGGCATCTTGGACACGCATTAAATATGAAACAATGTAGCTCTGCACGCTTAATTAGCTAGCTACGTGCATGATATGAATATATGATTAGACATTAGATGCCCACACGTACGTATCTTCGATGACCAGTTAATATACGCTCCTCCGGTTACAAATAGGGGTTGATTTTGATATCGACGGTCTTTAAATCACAAATTTAATCATTAATTTTATTGTAATATATTTATGAACCCAATAAAATTATAATATTATAAAAGTATTTTTCGAGACAAATATATATATATAATTTTTATATATCCAATATAAATATTTAAAAGACTATTAACAATTAAAGTTCGTAGCTACGCTCAAAATCAAACCCAAACAAATTGCACATAAAAAAACGTGCAAACCGGTTACATAGATCACCTTTAATTTCTAGATACCTCACATTTGTGCAAATGCAAATGGCACACCTCATCGGAGAATCTAGAACAATTGTATCCCAGCAATATTCCATGCATGGCTGGAAGATGGATAGATAGAAAAGGTACGGCCGTACGGGCACGGGCGTGTCACAAGTTTTTTGTTCTCTCTCTAATCTTCCAGTCCAAATGGCGATTGATCCATCTGAAAACAACGGGGCACGAGCCATGCGTCTAACAAGTCGCTGAGTCGGGCGCCGAAGCAAAAAGGGAGAAAAAAAGGTGGTGTTGACTAACACCACACCTAATCGGAATCTAATGCAACCTAACCGCCTTCTCTAGGAGCTTTGTTTGAGCAGGTCTTGCGGTCGAAGCATATCAATCTATCAATCTATCTATCTATACAATTCTGCACACATTTCTACATCACGTGTCCTACATGTTTCTTTTACAAAAACGTGTCTTACATGCTAATTCAACACCCAAGTGATTCCCCGGTCACCTTTATCTTTTTCTTTGGTGTGCGGCATGAGAACTTCTAGGATCCAGTATGGAGGGCGCGTTTGGGGGCTCGGCAGTGTCTGATCCGCTTCCTTACCTAATACCTTGTGTATCTCATGCTTTAGATGTGATTGCGTGGAGGGTAAAGGATCCATGAAAGTATATTAAAACATATATATGTCTAAAGATTACAGCTTTGTCCTTAGAAAATAAATAAAATTACAATTATGTCAATTAATGGTCAGGTATATTTTTAGGTGTTAACGATTATAAGAATCTTAGTTCAACAAATTTTAATTATGTTTTTATTATTGTTATAATTACGTGGGACTGATATGTGATGAGTTGAGTTGAAATAGCAAAAGGTGTATCATCGTAAATTTTGTGTATACTTTAAATTGAACACAACTACGGTTATAGAATATTTATGTGTACTTCCCCCAAAGCATAATTGCAAAAGGTTACTATAGAATTTTTTTTTTTGCAACATTCAATAATTTTCAACTATGTGAGATGATTCTATGCTCCCTCAAACAATGAATTGCACAGATATTAAGGACCAATCAAGACTGAATTGAGGCCACTTATCCCTTGGTGGGTACTCTTAAGATTTGTGTATATCTATGGGAGCGAAGAGCATGGAAACACTGCTCACTATTCATGACAATAATTTCTACTACTTTGAGCCGATGGTGATTGTTGCTACATTGAACAGCTTTCGTAGCTTCAGTTGGTTAGACTTCGAAAAAAAAATGTCTCTAGTGAAGGTAAAAAAAAAACAAAGTGTCACAAATGTACTTGTATAATTTTAAAAAAATGTACTTGTATATTATGCATTGCAGCCTTTTCTGATCTACACATGCATCTTTATGCACAGCTTGTCACGTCTATCTCCTGCGATGCCGTGCAAACACAAATCTTTAAGAAATTTTTGAAGCTGCACGTGTGCGCCTCTAATATATATATATATATATATTATAATTAATTAGGGCACCATGGTTGATGTCTGGACACCATGATCTAAAAATGATATTTTTTTATGTATTTTATGCGATTTTTTTAAAATTTTTAGAACGTTCAGTTTAACCAGTTTACTAACTAGTTCAAATAAGTTTGAACTGAAATTCAAACTAGAGTTTCCTTTTTTGACGATAGTTTGGTTGTAGGTATGTGTTGATTTTATATATAAATCAACAAAGCATGTGATCCAAACTCGTTCAAAATTTTTGAATTCGAGTGTATTTTTCAAAGGTATGTGTTTCTTTTGAATTGTTATAGATGGGTATATATCCTAAAACTGAAATCTTTTAAAAATATACTCGAATATGGCTTGAATTCGCGTATTTGAAATCATAGTGCCCACACAACATAGTGCCCCTTTTTCGGCTTCCTATATATTAGCTAGTTTCGATCGGCTTCTGGAAAACCAGTAAGGCCGTCAAACGAGTTAGCTTTTGCGCGATTTTTGGCATAAATTAGGAGCCACATATAAATAACAAAAACCAAAAGTAAGGTGAGACGTGTTTTTGCAGCTTATTGTGAAGAGAAATTAGCTGTTCGTCAAACAACCTCTCATAAAAAGTCACATCTGCTTTTCAGTTCAGAAAGCCAAAGAACAGTTTTTCATAAAAAGCTATAGACCTTTTCCTCATAGTTTTACCAACGCTTTGCTTTATTTTCCATACTTCACATACATAAAAAAATCATCTCATCTAAAATATCAATTGTATTATTATTATTTTAGTTAAACATCCGAATGTATGAAAATGTGCAAAGATCAATAACAAATAACATATGCACAAATCGTGTAAGAATCTCACAAAGTCAATACTATTAAAAAATCTAAACTATTTTAATTCAGAGCTACAGTTTTTTTCCAGAGCTAGAACAAACTACAAACCTCCACAAAGTACTCTAAAATCTCTTAGCTTCCACGCATTGTTATGTATTAAGGTCGTTGTGACTAATTAATATCACATAAACATGATATCAAAACAGAGATACAGAATATAGATCCAGAGTTCCCACCTCTTTATTGATATTTTCTTATGTTTATACAATGTGTGAGGGGACGTCGGCCGTCTGACAAGCTATAGTCCACGAGAGTAAAAATGACACGGAGATTTATAAAAATCCGGAAGCCTGAGAAGACCGCTCTACTTGTGTCGGTGAGCCAACAGGGGTTACCTTTGGTTGGGGGGTTACCTGCCGGTGAGCCGAAGAACCCAACACACACTAAGGCATGATACAATATCGATCATGCCAAGGTGTGAAACGATGGTTAAAGTTTGGTCGATGCTAATCCCATCTAAGGTGAGATATTGCCAAATTAGAAGAATTGAAAATTGGAGAAAGGCAAAATAAATCAGACAACTGAATTAACCTTAAAAGATCAATCAACAACCTTTGAAGTGTGAACGGTCTTCGCTTAGGAGCGTGATGATAACGTGTTTTGTATTAAGCAATATTGACCAATCAAGATCGGATAAACACGATAGCAGAACAAAGATCTACAGTTCTCCTCTCTTTGTTGATGTTATTTTTTCATGTGTATAAGATGTGTCCCTGTGCCACAATTATTTTGTGGGTGGGGAGGATACTTTTCTTACAAGCTAGGTATAGATCTAATAATCTGCTAGAACTTTCAGTCCTTATTAGAACACCTTGATAAGTTTATTTAGAAAAATTATTTAAATCTATTTAGAAAAATATTCACACACATATGGAATAGAATATTCCACGACATGCTCATCTATTTCTTTTTTTAACCCAATTAGTACTAAGCTCACACATAAGGCTGTAAATGAGCCAAAACTCGTGCGAGCTTGGTCTCTATAGCTCGAACTAGCTTGAGATGAGGTTCGAGCCTAGACCTAGGCTTATGCTCGGTAACAATCAAAGATTCAACGTGCACTAATTTTTAAAATAAGAACGACTCGAACTCGACTCAAATAAGCTCAACAAGAGTTAATATATAGTAATATTTAATAAGTTGCCAATAATTTCATCGTAACTAGCGAATTCATGATCAGATTCGAGCTCAATTTATTTAAAGCTCGAGTTTGATGAAACCTGAAGCGAGTCGAGCCCGAGCTTGTTTTACTTCCAAAACACAGGTAATTAACTCAGTCTCGTATCACCTCGAGTCATCCTTATCCACAACGTCCCCACGCTGGCTCACACGCACGAACCCATCGTACTTTCTCGGCCGCCCCACCGCTCCCCCCGTCCCACGAGTCGCGGCGGCATCGGACACGCGCGCCGTGTTGCCCGGCCACGTCGCCCGCGCCTTCCAGAAACTGAACGCCCCCGTCCACGCTAGCAGCCTTACCCCCGGCCCCTCTCCGTCGTCCGCATCGCGTCCGTCCAAGAAGCCTGACGTAAGCAGTGACAGAATGGGCGCCGCCTTTGGGCCTCCACGTGTCGTAGTCAAACGGTCAGCACGCCCGTCCATGTGTGCGCTATCGGCCGCACGGGCCACACATGTCGCGGTCCGCGTCCTCTATAAATGCCCGGCTCCTCACCTGTATCAAGTTTCAGACTTTCAGGCTTCCTCTCCTCGTGTAGGCACTACAAGAGAAGAAGAGCAGGATACAGAGCAGAGCGCAGCAAGCTGCTTAAGAGAGGAAGAATTTTTTAGGGGATTTAATTGCATCGATCGGAAGAGAAGATGAGCGGCGGTCAGGATCTGCAGTTGCCGCCGGGGTTCCGGTTCCACCCGACGGACGAGGAGCTGGTGATGCACTACCTGTGCCGCCGCTGCACCGGCCTGCCCATCGCCGTGCCCATCATCGCCGAGATAGACCTCTACAAGTTCGACCCATGGAAGCTCCCAAGTACAGTCTTTCTTCATCATCTCTCCTACGCCTCAATTCTTGCGTCTGCCATGCGATTTGATCGTGATGATTTATTGGTCTGTGTTCAGGGATGGCGCTGTACGGCGAGAATGAGTGGTACTTCTTCTCCCCGCGGGACCGCAAGTACCCGAACGGGTCCAGGCCCAACCGCGCCGCCGGATCGGGATACTGGAAGGCCACGGGCGCCGACAAGCCCGTGGGCTCGCCGAAGCCGGTGGCCATCAAGAAGGCGCTCGTATTCTACGCGGGGAAGGCGCCCAAGGGCGAGAAGACCAACTGGATCATGCACGAGTACCGCCTCGCCGACGTCGACCGTTCCGCCCGCAAGAAGAACAGCCTCAGGGTAAGCACTCATGCATCGTGCCGGCCAAAACCATATCACGCTCTAGATAACCTAGGCTCGCGAATCCGTGTGCAAAAAAAAAGAAAGAATTGTGACTAGTTTAATACTAAGATCGTACGGTGAATTGTTGCTTTCGAAATGAATGGGGGGATAAGCGTGGCACACGGATTTGGGCCGCAGGAATTTATGGGAATGGGCCAGGGAGGCCGCACCGGGTGCAACTTGAGCAATGAGGCGCGCGTGACGACTTGCTATTCTCCAGTCCTCGAGGTCCATCGCCTCGGTGTGGTCAGCTGTGAAAGCATTCGATCCCATCACCTGATCCTTTTCAGGGACCAAAAAGTCTAGGAACAAGTAACAACTGGCCAATTTAATAATGTTTTGATAAGCTTCAATAGATATAAAAAATGTAGCTTTCAGGTTTTTTAATTATTAGTAGTTGCTGCTGTTTTTGTGTGATCATCTGACATGTTCTGTGATTTGTGATGCTGCAGTTGGATGATTGGGTCCTGTGCCGCATCTACAACAAGAAGGGTGGACTGGAGAAGCCGACGGCGCCGGGCGCCGCCGACCAGAAGCCGGTGGTGGGCAGCCAAGCGGCCGCGGTGAGCTCTCCGCCGGAGCAGAAGCCCGTTGTGGGGTTGGCCCCCGGGGGCGTGCCGCCACCGGCGTTCCCGGACTTCGCGGCGTACTACGACCGCCCGTCGGACTCGATGCCTCGGCTGCACGCCGACTCGAGCTGCTCGGAGCAGACGCCGGAGTTCGCGGGCGAGCGCGGGGAGGTGCAGAGCCAGCCCAAGATCAGCGAGTGGGAGCGCACCTTCGCCACCGCTGGCCCCGTGAACCCAACCGCCGGGTCCATGCTCGACACCGCCGGCGCCGACCTTGGCCTAGCCGACCCGCTTCTCCAGGACATCCTCATGTACTGGGGCAAGCCATTCTAAGCGAACTAGCGAAGGAAACTATTTTCCTTGGTGCTGTTGTAGTATGAATCCATGTGGGCATGGGATGAAGCTCAGGCGAGCTGCCGGAGTTTCGACTTCGATGAACGAGAAGTTTTTAGTCTGACGATGAAGACTCGAAAGAAAAGCGGCGAGGAGACCCATGACGTCGAGATAGGACGCATCGCATCGCAATGGTGGTATGGAGCATGCGTGTGTACATGTACACGATTGAATCGGTGCAGGGGATTCTCTTTCTGTTTCTTCATTTGTTCAGTTGTAACTTTTAAGGGCTAATCTATTATCTATACTAGCAATAGTAGTATACGGTGCTAGCAGTAGCACAGTCCAATGGTAGTGTGAGCCATTCTTCAAAGCAAATGGAATAAACCCGGGTATTGCGAGTCCAATGGTATTGTAGTCGTACAAATCCAAAGAAAACCCGAGGAAAAAGGAGCAGTCGTGCTCGATTTTTTTTTCCAACCGAGAGCACATCATATCGGCTGCACTCCAGCTGTCGAGATAGGCTTGCATACGAAGGAAGCGTTCTACGCCGGGCGCAATAACGTTGTTCAAAACTTCAAATGCAGGCGCTGAACCACAGGAAGAGAGATGGATATGTACGCTTTGAGCGGCGAGTCTATGCGTGAGTCGCTGCTGGTTAATGTGCACGTGTAGGCGGGAATGCAGTTTGGTCCGGAGTATTCGTGGGCGGCGCGGCGGTGAGGTGTGCGTGCAAGCAAGCCTTACATTTTTTTTAGCAAACTTTTTTGAAGTCCGATAAAAATGTGTTGCTGTCGAAATTTTGACGAAGAATTTGATCCATTCAAACACAAGCAAACACTTGGTAGCATATCAGCCAATTTGAACATATAATCGGTAAGAAAATTATAATCTAAACAGTTATACCAGCTGATTAGGTTTTCAATATATATCTAAACAACTATTTTAACCGATTAAACCGTATGTAACGATAAATCTGATCAACTTATTACGGCTAATCGGATGATTTAGTAAAGACAGCCGATTAGGTTTTCAATATATATCTAAACAGCTATTTTAACCGATTAAACCGTATGTAACGATAAATCTGATCAACTTATTACGGCTGATCGGATGATTTAGTAAAGACAGATTTTTCTCGAAAAAGGCAATACGTAGTAAGATCGGAGAAAAATAAACTTAGGCAAATTAGCGTAATCGGAGATGCACAACTTTATTGATCGAGAACAAATTACATGTCAGTCGTTTGTGTACTATGGTAGAAACCCGGAAATATAGCTGTCTGGGCCAACTGCGACATAAGGTGAGCAGGTGCAGTAGAAGTTGGCTACTAAGGGCCTGTTTGGTACGGCTCCAGCTTCACCAGATTCATGGATCTGATGAAGCTGGGTATTTGTAGCTTCACAGATCCGTGAAGCTGGATCTGTGGGTATATTAAGAGTGTTTAGGTAGGTCATTTTATTTAATTTTAGGCTAAAAATATAAACTTAATTCTATTTATTTTAGCCTACAATATTCAGATCTGAGGTGAGCCAGAATCTGAAGCTCTACCAAACAAGGCCTAAGTCATGATAGCTCGCCAAGATATGTTGTTGCACTAAAGAAGATTGTGACCTTTCTGATGAATTAATAGAGCGCGGCAACACACCTGCTATGATGGGCTCATTGAATACTACCGCGGTTAATTAGACTGTCACAGCTCTAGACACCTACAAAGGCACATGGCCCACCGTCAGAAAGGCGGCTATTTTTTCTCAATCACGTTCGATGAGCTAAGATTTGGAGAGAAAAAAAAAGTGGTCGAAGAATGATAGAGCTGGCTGCAGGTGTAGCTGGGATTTTGCGTTCACACGGATGACGGATGGATCTTCCCGGTTCCAACTTCCTCGTGCCTATCGCCTCTGGCCTGTCAATGGGCGGTGGGACGGGACGTACGCCCGTCAAACTGTCAAGTTGCGGTCGCCTGCTCTACGGTGGGGATTGCTAATCTTGATCAGATCAGCACAAGGCTCGGTTTATTAGTTCTGATTGCCACACGTGCAGTGCAAGTTTCGTTTTTCCACTTGTTTGGTAGATTTTGGGTCACCAGTTTATAGGCTCCGCTTTGACTGGTAAGAGGCTGGATGCATGTAACCACGCGAAATACTGCTAGCTAGCCGGGCCCTTATTTAGATCATCACAGGAATCATTCAGAGTTGGCAGACTCAGAATTCTTAATGGGGCATTTGATTCACACCAACGAATCGTCGTTAGTTTGTTATGGCACGCCGAATCAATCAGTACCTACGCTTTTTTTTCGAGCGGGAAACTACCCATCGAAAGCCTGAACAATCTGGTATAAGGTTTACTTATGTCTGGAATTGTCAGGAGCGAAGCGAAGCTTGGCCAGCCGCCGCTGCTCCGTGGAGATCATCCTGCTACGTATGCACACAGCACACCGCTTTAGCTCTTGAACACAGTTGAGCCGACTGCGGCTAAGGTAGGAATGAGCTGTGAACAAAATCTAAATAGTTGTTACTTGAGTCGATAAGGTTAATGTGGTACGTCCGTACGTGCATACCGACAAATGGTGGCTTATATCACTTTCCTACAAACTTTCAAGTGACATGTTTGTCCGGTTGGGCTAGGAAATTCTACCGTAAGTTTCCAGTTGTGCATTTCTTTCTGCTCGCGTCGCCATCTTGACGTTGGCGGCTTTCTAGATCTGAGCGGAAGCGGTTTATCAATCGTGTACCGGTTCGGGCCGGAAGGCGGCGCCAACTGAAAAGTTCAAAGGTTTTTTTGGATATTCACCAGAGAAAGCTCAAAAAGCTTATATTGGGCTGGGAAAAACCAGGCCCTGCTGCAAATATCCACGCCGCTCTGGATGACTGCTGCTAGCCCATATCTTTTTGGGTCAACATACACACAGGCCATGTAAATTAAGGCGTACTTATCTTTCTACAGGGCGCAGCCCATTTCATGTGTGGCGCTTTATCGACACATGTAGTCTGATGAATAAACCCTGGTGATCTTTGTTGTGTTGTGTCATCGTCCACAACAGGTTCACAATATGTGGATAATCGCTTGTCATAACAAGCTGACTCGGTATTTAAAATCTTCGGTAAACTGGTCTAAATAAAAAATAATAATTTTTTAAAAAAAATTGTGCGACGTAAATCGGTCAATAATCGGTGAGAATCGCTCGATAATCGATGAAAATTGAGCGAACATCACTCAAAAAGTCGGCTCTAAGAAACATTCAATTGGTCGGTCGATCCAATCAAAATTGTTCTATTATCAGTGAAAACCGATCAATTTTTGAATTTTTTTTTCAAAAAATTGATTTCTTAACCATTCAATTTCAAGTGATTTTCGACCGATAATCGAAAGTAAAAAATTGTTTGAAAATCACGATTTCGATATTGTGAACCTAGTCCACAATGGATTCACCCGCGAAGATAATCGTTAATTTTGAGCAAACAAGTGCCCCACATGTTCAGTATTAGCTCGGGCATCGGCACGCTCGATTCGCCCCATGTTCAGTGCTCCTCCAGTAGTAAATTCGTGGGTGGTTACAAAAGCATTGAAGCACTTGGCTGACCCAAATAGAGCTAGCTGCCATTTCCATAACTGGTAATAGACGGGATCAGGGGAGCGGAGCCAGGCCGGTCTTGGACTGGTCCAAAGGATATTTGGTTAATTTCTAAATTTGCATGAAGTTTGCATGGAATTTGCAAGGAAATTTTGAGTCAGGCCTCGGGCCCAGGCCCAAATGGCCCGAGGCCTGGCTCCGCCCCTGGACATAGACACGTAGTAAACTACTTGTTCCAATCATGAGAGATGTGTGGAAAACAGCAAGAATGTATTGTTTTCATGTATAATGGTACATATCAGTTGTCGTTAAGACTGTGCCACGTAGAATTTTAGGTGACATGAAGAGGGAGAAAGCTGTTGTCTACTATTTAACAGACGATCTTATAGACGATTTTATATTTTATGTACTATTGTATAGACAGTCTGTTAATTAAATGAGAAACCATTACAGACAACTATATAGATGATCTATTTTATGAATTATTTTTAATACTGTATGTAAATAATATGAAGATATATTATAGTCAGTTGTTATCTATATCATTGTACATGCCATAGAGCCGACGATCCTAGAAAGTATGTTGGTCAAGTAAAATTCGGATGGAAGTTGGAAGGTAGTAGCTAGCTAAGGGGCGGTCACAGATTGGTAGATTTCCGCTTGTGGTCGATAGACGCGGCCTCTCGTTTGTCACAACCCTTCGCAGAAGAAAGGCTAAATGACAAGCCAAGCATATGCGATTGGCAGTTGTTGTCACGTGAAAAGAGAGTTTAACACGTACGGCGCTCGGTTGTGGAGCGCCCAACTTCGCAATCAAGTGCGTTCCAAGCGACTGAAACATCACACCTTTTTTGTAATCTTTTGCAGCTAATTGGTAATTAGCATTCCCTAGCTGCCCGATCGTTCCATGACGCACAACGCTCCACGCTAGGAGTGGTGGTACTGGATGTAGATGGAGTAACGGTTAAACGCGATTCTTTTACTGAAATCAAGTTCTGATGTGGTTGTCGTAGACAGTGTTGCGCTACACTAGCACTGTACAGTATTCTCACGCGATCGTCGGCTTGATCTGCGTGTAATAAGTTTAAACGAGTAGATCAGCGAGCACTACAGAGGCTTGAAACATGAGCGGGGGAACGCGATGAGCCGACAGGCATGATTAGGCAGCTCGTTTGATGCTCACCGGGGCCCCTCGTGTCGCGTCCTTTTAAAGTTAGCTTTTAATTTACCTTTGCAAGATCGGTCGCTGATATGTGCACCACCACGCCATACCGATAGCCAGGTCGCTCTGGATCGATCGGATCCCGGAGCATGAAGCTCGTGGCATCCTAACTTTGCAATCCTCCTTTGTCCAAAAAAAAAACAAAACAAAAGAATTGCAATATTCAGATCTGACTGTAATACACCGGCGATCGAGCGTTCGAGACCCTGCTTTTCCAAACCGATCGACCCTTCACCTGTGAAAAACGGCTCTCACCTTTTCTTCAAGCTAGCACAATTGGCCTGCTACTGACAGAGAAATCATGTCCACAAAGGTGCGACAGATGAGCCGGTAATTGAGCACCTTTGCGAAAATATTGTTCACGACGTGATCACAGTTGTCAGCCGTGAATAACTCATACAACAATACAGTAATTAAGTCCTGTACGCGGAGAGGTTTTTTGCTATATCGTCTTGCACCACCGATTACCACGAAACTAATCACAACATGTGCCACTGCAGGGTAGGAAAGAACACTGTGAAATGATTGACCATAATACTGGAGCTCAACGAACTCCCAGAGCTAGCGAATGGAGTACCGGTCAACAGACAAGGTTCTCTCGTACTTACTTAGAGGTGTACAATGGTACAGACGGTGATTGATTGTAATACATCTCTATATTATCTATAGACGGAACTAAAGATAACTTATACAATATACTCTTTATAATAATCTATCATACAATTAATAAACTGTCTGTAGAATGATATACATAGTATAAAACTATCTATAAGGTCGTCTATTAAATAGTAGACAACATCTCCTCTATATTATAAAAATCATATATGACATACATGTAACATTATATATACCCTCAGTAAAGTAGTCAAAGATACCGTTGACCCTGGGAGTAGGCAAATCTACTGGTGCTACTGCTACTAAGAAGTCTACAAATTAGAGGTAGTTTGGTGCGTCTCTCTCAAGTCTCAACCTTACAGAAGAGACAAGTACTACAACGGGTAGCCATCCAGGCATCTAGTGTCCAGTTTGGCGTAGGCTGACCCGGGCCCCAACCTCAACCCCGACCACCACATCTTCCTCGCCGCAGACCATCATGAATTGTCGTGTCCCAATGACGAAGCGGTTAAGCGCCGCAGACCGACACCGCCGCACCAGAGAGTTTACGCTGCGCCGCGGGTGCCGCGTGCCGGCAGTGCAAGCGCCGGTGCGCCTGGTTCTGTGGACATGTTATGCGGTCTCTGGAGCGGCGGGCCTACATGTCGGTGGGGTGGCGCTGTAACGCTGCCGTGTCCTAGCGACGAGCGGGTTGGCCGCGGCACCGACACTGGCCGCACCAGGGGAGTTTACACTGCGCCGCGGGTGCCGCGTACCGGCAGTGCAAGCGTCGGTGCGCCTGGTTCTGTGGACATGTTATGCGGTCTCTGGAGCGGCGGGCCTACATGTCGGTGGGGTGGCGCGGTGGACGAGGTGTGTGGGGTTTTATGGGCCGTGGGAGGCGGACGGGGATGTGGGCCTCCTTCCGCACGCGTTCCACTCACGCCTTCGGCCTTATTTTCCGCGACTGTGGTGAGAGGGAAGCGGCCTAATCTTTGCATCCCAACCCTTGCAAAAAAATATTTAGCATCTTGAGCTTGATCCTTCCCAGCTCCTTTGTATTCTGGAATCGACGAGTTTACCCCTGCAATTTCGCAAAACGAGTTCTGATTATTTTTAGTAGCATTCGGTAGCACTGCTGCATAATTATTGACGCATTTATGCAAATTTAGCTAAGAAAGGATTGTGTATAAATCGACGACGCCCCTTACACCGGCTACACATATCACAAAAAAGTATTACAAATGGAACTCAAACACAAGCAACAAAAATGCGCCACAGAAAAAAAAGGTTTGTCACTAGACATCAGTTAAGCTAGCTTTTCGTACCTATACTCCGCTATAGTACAGTGACAATTTTTAGAAATGCGCAAACTAGTCGAGCGTGGATGTGGAAAAGTACAATATCGGGGTGGGTGCAATAACACGATAATGAAAGGGCAAATCTGCAAAAGATGGTAACCCCCATGAATACCAACAACCGAATAACTTGTGTTCGGACGTCCGTTTTTTCGGATGTTTGCAACGTTTTTCTCACGTGTGAAATATTTTCTTCCTGCGCGTGCAACATTTTCTTTTGATAACAGTATAAATATCTACGCGAAACAAAATGTTGTAGACGTTAAAAAAAATTACAGATGTAGAAAAAAATATTGTACCACGCGTTCGAGAAAATAAATAGTGATCGAACGTCGGATTATTAGTATCACCGTACAGAAATTTTAGTCAAAAATTTTCCCACTAATTAAACCCGAACGTATCCTAGGACCTAGCTCCTTCACTCACTCACTCACTCACACGACACGACACACACCACAGTACCACACCACTGCTTGCTCCTCCCCTGCGCTAGCTGTACGCTGCCTTTATACCGCGGCGAGGCCAGTGGGAAGCCAGAGCCCAAGGACGCCTCACCTCCTCTCGTCCTCGCTCCCCCACGAGATCCGCTCGGAGCGCAGCTCCCACGGTCCCAATCCCGGAAGAGGTACGAATCCACCACCTCTGCATTGCCGCCTCGCTCTTTTCCCTGTATCCGTTCTCAGGCGCGGATCTAGCTAAGCTGAGCTTGTTCGTTCATTCCACCGATTAGCTAGTGGTTTAGTATACTTCTTTTCTGATCAGTCTACCATAATTAGTTCGCGTTTGTATCCAGCTCGGAACCAGCTCTAGTCGCAGATCCGGTTGCGATTTGTGCACGGAATAGAACTTGTCAGATTTCCATGTGTTGAGGTGTTTTAATGCACTCGCTTGTAGTTTTGTTTCCATGTTGGTTCATACGGGGGGTTTCTTTGTTGTTGGATGGCTTTCGTTCTTGGAAAGAGTTGCTTTCCTAGGAAAGGAGAAACAAATAGTAAAAAAGAACGGATTTTTGCATTGTTGAGTTGGTATTTGCTATAGCAGATCTAGTGTTTCCTTATTTAGATCTAGTGATTGATATAAATTTCCGTTGCTAGTTTTTGACAATGTGTAGTTTGCTCTAGGTGCGCGTGGGTGTGGTCGAAAGCAGTGAAGCTGCGTACTTTGGGGTTCTTGGTCGGTCGAGTTGATACAGACAAACCGCGTGGAGTGGGGGTGATTCTGTACATGCGAGAGTGGGATAGATGGCATTTGGCCGAGGTGCAAAGATGGACGGCAGGCGGCCCTCGTCGTCGTCATTCTGCACGACGACCACGGTCGTCGTCTTTGTGGCGCTCTGCCTGGTCGGCGCGTGGATGATGACATCGTCCACCGTCTTCCCGCTGGACGTATCGTCCAATAAGAAGTCGGAGGTGAAGCAGCAGCCCCCACCAGTTGACTTTGGTGCATCCGAGGATGCAGCATCCAGAAATGCTGTTGAAGGTTCGGAGAAATTCGAGGATACCGATAATAACGATAATTCAGCTCCAGATGAGTCCAATAATGACAAGGAGGCTCCTGAGGAAGAGAAGTTCAGTGAGAACACAATGGGGAAGCCTGTGGAAAAGACTGAAGAAAAGGAACCACAAAAAGAAAAGGAGGAGAATAAGGATACATTTGATGATGCAAATGGAAAATCAGAAGGGCAGAGCGCCAAGGAGAGTCGGGATGCTGAATCTGGAGCTGGGCAGTCTGATGGTGTAAAGAGTGGAGATGAAGAGAAGAGTGAGGAAAGGAAAGATGATGAGACCACAACTGAAAATGATGGTGATCAATCTGATGGCAAGAAGAACGAAGATCAAGAAGAAAAGGTTGATGGTGATGCCACACAGGATGCAACCGAACAACCTCAAACAGAGGAGAAAGTGGAAGAAGGTGAACAGAAGGAACAGGCTGCAAAGTCTAACGAGGTATATCCTGACGGGTCTCAATCAGAACTTCTGAAGGAGTCAGATACCGAGAATGGATCATTCTCTACACAGGCTGCAGAATCAAAGAATGAGAAGGATGCACAAGCATCATCAAAATATTCAGGTTATGAAACCACCTATAGCTGGAAATTATGTAATAGCAGTGCCGCAACAGATTACATACCTTGCCTTGATAATGTGAAGGCTATCAAGAAGCTTCGATCTACCAAACATTATGAACATCGTGAGAGGCATTGTCCTGAGGACCCTCCTACCTGCCTTGTTCCCCTTCCGGAAGGATATAAGTGCCCAATTGAGTGGCCCAAGTGCAGGGACAAGGTGCTTCTGTCTTTTTATAATCTTTTCACAGCATTGAGTAATCTTTAGCTGATCAAGATTGCCTTTTGCTTATTACAAGTGGCACTATTTTTGCAGGTATGGTATGGCAATGTCCCTCACACCAAGCTTGCAGAGTATAAGGGGCACCAAAACTGGGTTAAAGTTTCTGGGGATTATCTTATGTTTCCTGGGGGTGGGACTCAGTTCAAGAACGGTGCGCTACACTACATTGATACTATTCAGCAGGTTTATTATCATTTCCCCAGCTGCCCTTATTATGTGTTATCCTTTAGTTAGATTGATATGCCTTATACTTTCATGTATCAATGATTGATTTATACCATTTCACATACATAAGTCTTGAGGCAAGTGCCACTTTTACTCCCTGAAAGAAGTTTGCATTAGTTGAAGGAAAGTCTGAATATATTCAACTTAATGACAACTGATTTCCACATTTGTACTTGTACTTTCAAGCACCCCTTTTAAATTTAATGACATTCCAAGTTGGATTTAGGGAAATTCAGCTAAGTACTCGTTTTTTTTGGTAAGCCATAAGTGTCTCCCCTACTTTAATCTATAAAGAAAACATAATATTAAACCATGATGTTGAAATTTCCATATTGTGTTTTTGATGTAGATATTATCACCAATTCACCATATCAAGTATGTTCACATTCTTTGCATTTACATGCCTTGATGTTTGATCAAACTGTTGTGTGAAGGCATTACCTGATATTGCATGGGGTAAACGAAGCCGTGTCATTCTAGATGTTGGTTGTGGAGTTGCCAGTTTTGGAGGCTACATGTTTGATAGAGATGTGCTCACAATGTCATTTGCTCCAAAAGATGAGCATGAAGCTCAAGTACAGTTTGCACTGGAGAGAGGCATTCCAGCAATATCAGCTGTAATGGGCACCAAGAGACTTCCATACCCCAGCAGGGTTTTTGATGTCATTCATTGTGCTCGCTGCAGAGTCCCTTGGCACATCGAAGGTTTGTCTTGTTTGTTGCATGTTTTCCTTTCTTTTATAGAACTGCTCTAAATACTGTTGGTGACAACGGGTTACTTTCAGGTGGCATGCTTTTGTTGGAATTAAACCGCCTATTACGTCCTGGTGGTTACTTCATCTGGTCTGCAACTCCTGTGTACCAAAAGCTCCCTGAAGATGTTGAGATTTGGAATGGTATTGTACTGACCACCTCTTTTTTTTTACTACATGGTAGGACGCACTCACACGCACACCCACAGGCACACCTACACCCACACACTCACACACGTGGGTGCGTCCCTAACACGTCTAATCTAGAGCGGAGGCCAGATCCTCACGGAGCACGAGCACGTGCTTTGACCACTGAACGCACTCACATGTGCATGTAATTTCCCATCCGAGACTTCAGCTCGGAGGGGAAGACAAGGCACCAGCGTCAAACCCAATGTTCGAATGCTAGTGGGCAGCTCGCATATGAGTGAGCTCGCTCCTCTGACCACCTCTTTTAATTTGATGTTGCAATATCAATGCTCACATGCCAAAGAAAGATCCTTTATTTTCTCATTTTGCGAGGAACAGTTCAAATCCATGAGTAGAGTGAATGAGTGATACATCAGAACAAAATGACTTATGCCTCTGAGATCTAATACAGCATCCAAGTTGAATGGTTATGCTAGATTTTCTTTCAAACACCGCACCATATTTAGAAAGACCATGCTGTTGATTGTAACAAAAAATCACAAGTTGTAAATCGTCTTTACCTTCCTTTTCCCTATAATCTATACCCCTTTATAATGCACCTAAGCATTCTTTTATACGTCCACCCCAAATAATGCACCCCACTAGAGATGGCCCAACCTTCATGCACCCAGCGAAACGTCCCCAGAAACTTGCCTCCATCAAAATTAACCTCTCAGATCTTTCCTCAGCTTTACTCACCCACATCCGATGACCATTGTTTAATGTGTCTAACTCATCCCTGTGGCCCACAACAGATCTCCCCCCACCTCCAGCATCATCTCAAAGAAAAGGGAACAAATATCCTGGAATTAAGGAAAAGGAAACAAACGTTCTAGAAAAAGAAAATACCATATATTACGTACTGGGAAAAGGAAACCGGAAGACAGGGCACTATACTAGTGACTACTGATGGTACAAGTTGAGCTTATTATCACAAATAGAATTAATCAGTGCTAAGCATTAGATGCACCCAAAGTCATGAATGGGCCACACTTGTACTCTTTTTTTTTCTTCTATAAACACATGCTATGAGTCAGCTGCAAAGTTTTTCATCCAGGTGGACTAGGTCTAACACACAATTCCTCACCCTTTTCAGCCATGTCTTCTCTGACAAAATCCATGTGCTGGAAAATGGTTAACAAGACAAAGGATAAGTTAAATCAAGTTGGTATGGCCATATATCAGAAGCCAATGGACAACAGTTGCTATGAGAAAAGATCAGAAGACAGCCCACCATTATGCAAGGAAACTGATGATGCAGATGCTGCGTGGTATGGTTGAGGTTCTTTCAATGGACCGTATTTCCATGTGTGAAGTACTTCTCTATTTTGCTTAAACAACCTTGTGTTATGCAGGAACGTACCTTTACAAGCGTGCATGCACAAATTGCCTGTTGGTCCATCAGTACGCGGATCAAAATGGCCAGAGACATGGCCACAAAGGCTTGGGAAAACTCCGTACTGGATAGATGGTTCTCATGTTGGAGTCTATGGAAAACCAGGAAATGAAGACTTTGAAGCAGATTATGCACACTGGAAACGTGTTGTAAGTAAATCATACGTGAATGGCATGGGAATCGACTGGTCGAAAGTGAGAAATGTCATGGACATGAGAGCTGTATATGGAGGGTAAGTAAATGGTTTGCTTTCTCAGTCTCATTGAACAAATATTTTTTGGTAGAATCATTACAATTTACAGATAACATATATATGGAAACTCATTGACCAAGGTTTGGTTGTAACAGCTTTAAAAAAAATGAGAAATTTGTCAGTGAAAGGTAAAACCCCCACAAATTTATCTTTGAGTTGCAAAAATTGTCATTAATTTAGGTTGCACTACATTACTATTGGTGAGAGTTGGCACTGTGCTAGCAGCAAACATAATGAGCAACTTGTACCATGCCACTAATCATTGTTCTATTTGCATCTAAGTCAGGGGAAGAGGTAAAATCACTTGTCTATCTCTTGATGATGCATTTGGATTTCAAAATCCATTCATTTCACAATGTTTTATTGAAGACCGCTGACAATGAGAATGCATTGTGATACCTCATTTTTTATTTCCATTCCTTTGCTAACGTTTTACATTGTTGCATTTCAGTTTTGCTGCAGCTCTGAGGGACCAACAAGTCTGGGTTATGAATATTGTGCCAATTGATTCACCAGACACACTGCCCATTATTTATGAGCGTGGTTTATTTGGTATGTATCATGACTGGTGCGAATCTTTCAGCACTTACCCGAGAACATATGACCTCCTGCATGCGGACCATCTGTTCTCAAAGCTCAAAAAGAGGTCAGTATTTTATTGACTCCGTGATCACAGTTGCTTCATGCTTGCCAGCAGCTTAGCTTTAACCAAAGCAAGCAGTGAGGGATTTATATGCTTGACGTAGGACTACAATTTAAAATCTAGCTAATGGAAGACCTTACTTTCACTGACTGCTTAGTAGTGTATTCTTCTATAAACATATATACCATTGGATGTCTGAAGTCCAAAATGACATGCGAATAGTTCAGCTAAAAACACTAAGCATTTGAGTCTTACAGGGTTCTTCTATATGTGGCGACAGCGTATTTGTGGCTTTGTGCATGTTATACTCGTTGCATAATTGAATCTTCTTAAGCAGTTGTATTGTGTGTTTGCAGATGCAAATTGTTGGCAGTGTTTGCCGAGGTTGACCGGATATTGAGGCCAGAAGGCAAATTGATTGTGAGGGATAATGCGGAGACAGTAAATGAACTGGAAGGCATGGCCAAGTCCATGCAGTGGGAGGTACGCATGACCTACACCAAGGGTAACGAGGGGCTGCTCTGCGTCCAAAAGTCCCTGTGGCGGCCCAAGGAGATTGAAGCAATCATGTGAAATACATGTTGAAAACTGTTACTGGTTAGGGGTACATTAGACTGAATTTTGGCTCTAGATAAGCATATGATTCTTGTTGATGCTGAAAAGGCAAAAGCTTGGTGTAATTGTACAATAATGTATGCGTTTTTTTTTTTCCGCAAATGAATGCACTCTTGATTCTTCCTGTGCTTGCACAAGATTGCCGTAAGGTTGTATCTGGAAGCCAATAGGTATTGCCATGGAGGGCATCTATTCTTTAGGAAAACCTCACCACAGGTGCTATAGCAGATATTCTTGAATTCATGACATCTTTCAAATCTTTCAGGAGTTCTCGCTCAACATTCTACAGTGACATAATCGGTGCGTTTTGGTATTCTTATGGTTATATTCTGACCAGCAGAGTGACAAGTTCATCTATGGATTGGATCTAGTGGAGCAGCTGAAGCTATAAGGGTGTGCAAGTTATCTACTGCTGTGAGAACATTACTGAACACTAGGAAAGATACAAAAAATATTCAGGATGTGGCATGGTTTGAAGTGGTCGAATGAAGAGATCAAATTGCATTAAGATATTTCTGTGTCAAGCATGGACTTTTCTTTGGAGATGCAGGCCTCAGTTGCTGATTTCTACTTGTAGATTTACGGTCTTCTGCGAAGCCTAAAAGCATGCAAAAATTTTCTTCTTAACTGGAGCTCTTAAATAAATCCTGGAATCTAGTAGGCTCTGTATCGAAAGAAAATGGTCATGTCAAGCCCATTCGCAAACAGGGCTGCTTCCAAACTTGCAATTGGAACTCGCTTCCTTCATCCGGGTAGGGATGAGCAACCTCACTCATTTCCTGGGAGCTTTTTTTTTACTGTGGATTAAAATCAATATAAGCCGTCCATTCCTTTGAATCTAATGGTTGAGATCAATTTAGATCTAGTTATACTACCACGTGTAGTATTGGTAGTAAAATTGAAAGAGGGGTAAAAGGGTAAAAAATTCCGTCATACTATCCGTCCTCTACGGTAAAACACGTCCTGTGATCCTGATGAATGACGGATGAATAGATAAGAAGTCTTTGAAGATCAATAGGTATTCGGTGAATCCAAAACTGTAAACGAATTAGGAAAAATCTAAAATACCCCTGATAAATGAATAGAAAAAAGTCTAAAATACCCTTGAGAATGGATGGTTAGATTGATTTCTACTATCACTACTTACTACCTATGTAATCCACCGTAAAATTTCTTTGGATTTGCTTCTGCAAATGATGTACTACCCCAACACATCATAACTCCAATGGATTTTGAGACGCATAGACCACGATTAAGCCAAAAAGCACCCTATCTCGTCTTCGTCAACTCCGGTGGCTTACCGACACTCCATTCCAAAAGAGCAGCTCTGATGAAGATAAGCGCGAATAATACAATTTCCAACTTTTTGTTTGTTTTATACGAGACCAAAAAAGCTTCGGGGCCATTATTTTTCCTGTCAAGCAGAGAAGCGAAGAGCACTGATTGTCCTCCGGCCGGCCGCACCAAATATTTGGCCTTTGCGCAGCGCTACGAAACAAGGGCATCATCAAGCAAGCGAGCTTCGCGTTCGTCCAGATTGGAAATTCAAGAGCCTATTTGCGTGCAAACATCCATCCCTCCATATATTCTTCTTACTTATATGCGGCAGCTAGGAGAAGAGAAAAACAGAGAAGAAAAACCCACGCGTTTATATATATATATATATATATATATTTATTTATTTATATATATATACACACACTACACATCGGAGCAGAAGACTACAGGGAGCGCCAGCGTCCAAAAATGGAAGTGGTGTGGGGCCCGCGGGCGCCACCTCCACACGGGCCCACCGCACCTCGGGGCCCCCGTGGCCAATTCCGACAAAAATCGTGGCGAATGAATTGATGGATCGATCAAGCCGCCTCCTGGGCCGTGGTGCCCGGGCCGTGGGGGGAGGCGGGCGGAGGCGGGGCGAGCCACTGGGTGAAGGCGTCGAGGGTGCGGGTGTCGGCGCGGTAGTGGCGCTGCGTGAAGCGCATGAGGTCGGCCCAGGTGAAGTCCGGGTACTGCCGGGGTGAGGCCCCGCTCGGCGGCGGGCGCACCACGCGGTCCTCGCGCGGGCACAGGAAGAACGCCAGCGACCGCCGCTCATGCCGGCGGTTGACCACCGCGCGGTGAAGGCAGCTCTTGTACCGCCCGTTCGACAGCGCCTGCACGGATCGATAAACACATGAAAACGCCGACCGGTTAGACGCGCGTAACAACATTTGAAACAGCGAATTTAATTAGATTTTTTCTAGAAGATTTTTACAAAATACAGGAGATCACAAAAAAAAGAAAGGAGAACTATTTCATGCGTCCCGCGGGCCACGTATGGAAACCGCACGACCGGCGTGGCCGCTATCGCCAGACGACGGGGCAGCAAGTTGGAGCTCGATCGATCGGCGTGGGCGGCGTCGTCGCTGAAGTAGCGACAAACGCGGTGGAAACGGCTATAAAGTCAAGCGGCCGAGCCGTCAAACATCTCGCCAATCGCCATGGGAGGAAGGAATACAACGATGTGGAACCGAACCTTGTACTGCTGCGGCTGCGCGTGTGGCGCGCAGCACAGTGCACTCACGATACGATACGGCCGGAGCGGAACCAGAACTAGCAGAGGAGATCAGCCTCCATGGCAGGGAAACGACGAGCGCGCGCACCTGGGTGGGCGGACCCGCCACCGAAAGCGCCACCATCCGCATCAACCCGCCGCGCCGCTACTGTACAAAACCCCTCCATAAAACTCCAAGAAAACACAAACAACAAAGACTATCTATATCCCCTCTCCGTTTCCTCTCCTCTCCTCTCCTCTCCTTACCTGGCTTATCTGTATCCGACTCGCTCGGCTCCAAGTGCTCCGACGTAGGCAGCTTTTCTGCGAAAGGCTCAGCCTTTGATGAATGGATTGAATGGATGGATAGAACCAACTTTCTAGAGAGGTTAGAGCCCACTCGAAATGGAAGCAACTCACATATCTGTCTACACTGCGTTGGATAATTATTTTTTAAATAATTTTACAAAAATAGTATATCAAAACAAAATTTTACAAAAATACATATCGTCACCATTTCAAATGGTGACAAAAGCACAGTCGCCGTTTGAAACGACGACAGACTCTCGCCGTTTAATGGCAATAGAGGTTTGTTTAGTTGCGAATTTAATTGGTCAACAGATTATTTTGTTGTGGATTTACTTAGTTGACAAGACTGAGATTTTTGTCACCATTTGAATTGATGACGGAAGGTATGTCGCCGTTTCAGAGCTTTTATCGTCATTAGAAATGACAATAGAGGTATATTTTTGTAAAATTATTTTAAAAAATGTATTATTTAAAGAAAATCCTGCATTCGATGTGTTAAGCTGCTAACTCCACCTTGTCAGTATATATACTAACGGACTAAATCTATCTTGAGCCGTTCGATCAAATACAAAACGGGTGCTAGCAACCCTAGGAGCGTTGGACGCTGGAAGCATTACTGTCCCTAGAGAAACTGAGGTGGCATTAGGTATCGCTGTAGGATGGAAATCGACATTCACCGTCCATTCTCACGTTGTTTGGACGGCTCACGACAAAACTGACATGTTAGTACCGGGAAGAGGACTGTGTAACATAACATGTACTGTACGTACATTTAATTGATTTCGTCTAATCAACTGAAGCCGTGTTTGCAACAGAGAAATCACGTCATGTCAGTTCCCTGCTTTCCACTGAAAGTCCTACCACAATCTTTTCTTTTGTTCCAAAACAGCTTCTCCAAAGAGTTGGTTCTCTTGTTAGGAAACAGAGCACGCAAGGACAATAACAGAGCAGCATGCACTAGTTAACTGAGGGTAATTAAACTAGCCGCTAATTCAGTAGTAATCAAGATGATCGAATCGGTAATTACCATGAATGTGTCGCCGATGTTGATGACCATGGCGCCGGGAACGGGGCGGACGGGGCACCAGTCGCCGTCGACGAGGACCTCGAGCCCGCCGACGTCGTCCTGCAGGAGGATGGTGAGCGCGGTAGGGTCGCAGTGCGGGCCCGTGCCGAGCGTGCGCTCCGGCTCCGGGCACGGCGGGTAGTAGTTGCACCGCATGATGGAGCTGCTGTCCGCGAAGAACTCCCGGTAGTAGCCGCGTTCCACCCCCAGGCTCAGCTCCAGCAGCTCCATGATCGTCAGCGACAGCTCCTTCATCTCTTCGCAGTACTTCTGGTACACCCTCCTGCACCGATTCATATGCGTACGTACACACGCGGTTCATACAACGTACTATTCGACACGCGACGACGTATGCGGACGCACGCGTCGAAAAATGCAATGCCAAGATCGATCGATTGATAGGAAAGGGGTGAATGGATTACCCCATTGACTCGAAATCCTGGCCGAGGGTGCTAGTGAAGTAGTCGACGACGACGGGCGCGGCGCTGCGATCGTGGAAGCCGAAGGAGAGGGTCTCCTTCCAGGGGAGCTTGGAGGCGAACCGGTCCGCGTGGGCGCTCGTGTACCCGGACACGGTCCCCGGGATTCGCCGGGCGAGCTGCTTCTCAGCCAACGGCAGCTGGAAGAAGTCGCTGGCGCCGTCCAGGGCCGCGCGCGCCAGGGCGGCGTCCACGCCGTGCCCGGACACCTGGAAGAATCCGTGCGTCGCGCACGCCGCGGCCACCTGCGCCGCGGCGAGGCGCAGCCCAGCGGCGTCGCCATTGCGCAGCACGCCCACGTCGACCACCGGCACGCCCAGCTCCTCGGCCGAGGTCGGGAGCACGTCGGCGTGCGGCCACAAGAATGGCGCCGGGATCTTGGGCTCGCGCCGGAGGTCGTACACGGCGGTGGCGCCCCCCTTGCCGGCCTCGTCCCTGTCCTTGGCGTCAATGCTGGGAGTGGGAGAGCGGAGGAGGAGAGGAGGCGAGGGGCTGGTGGCCTCCATGGCCGCAACTGGGCGGTCGGTGGCGACGCTGCGGCGAGGCGGAGCAGGCAGCGATGGTTCTTGCTGTGAGGGCTGGAGCACCATGATATGAGATGTGTTAGCTAGCTGCGAGTGTGCAGGAGAGCTGTCTGGGATGGTGGGGTATTTGTAATAGGGGAGGAGAGGGAGAGAGGCTGCTTTGAGAGCAGCGAGAAGACAATGGAGGGAGAAAATATTTGGAGGCTGGCGACCGCGGGGGCCACCACAAGAGAGGCATGCCATAGAGATGAATTAATGCACACGTAAGCCGGGGAAAAAAAATCTAATGTAGCACCCTTAACTTTGGTCAAATGTCTGTTCGGCACTTAAATTTAAAGTTAGACACTTGGCCTCTTGAACTGTGCAATCCGGTTCAAATAACATCTTAACCCGATTTCATATAATAATATTGCCCGTATGACGCAATGAGCAGATATTTTTGCCGTGTAAGATGATACGCTAGTCAAGTTAGGTCATAAGGTCTACATGGACTTGTCCCCGCCAAGCTTCTAATTACGCTTCTATGGCTGTCTGCCCCTATAGTTTACTCTCTCTCTATTTTGATTTGGAAGAAAATTTCTTGTGAACCGTACCTATAATTCACCTAAACTTACCTAGCGTATCATCCTACGTGGCAGAACAGCTCACTCATCACACCATATTAGTAATACCACTATGTGAAACTGGGTCCGGTATTATTTGAATCAAATTGTAAAATTTGGAAGGTCAAATTTTTGACTTCATAGTTCGAGGTACCGAACGGACTTTCGAGCTCCAAGCAAGGTAGTACCGGTGATTTTTGAATTTGATTCTGCGAGTAGACTAAATGGGATAATGTTGTACTAATTAAAATTTATTTCAAAATTCCTTTCTATATCAACTATTTGTGCCATCGATTTTCTCCATTCATATTCAACCCAACTGGTCTAGGTGGGACGAAAGAGGAAACCATGCACGATCATTATCTTTCCCAACATGCTTTGGCCGAAAGGTTTCTCTTTCTTTCTCTTAAGTTCCATATTCCTTGAACTCCACACCGATTATTGCCATACTTCTACAATAAGTTTATCCCGTTATGCTGGCCCTTTTATAAAATCTTTATTCTAATAACACGATTGCCACATAGCCCAAATATGACTACAGTCCAATGATGTGGAAAGCATATAATTGAACTATAGCTAGTGGAAGTACCATGCACGACGCACATCTCCAACAAGATCACCTTGGCTTCCAACATAATGGCCATCGATCAATGTCAGCTCCCGAAATCCGTGTTGGGCTAAGATTTTGCAATGAATGATTTCTCACCGCGCATAAAACGGTCTCATTTTCAAACAGTACAGCATCTTTTTTAAAAAAAATATTTTCCTTTGTTTTGCGAAATCTTCGCAGCAATTGCAGGCCATGACCAGTTTTGCTTTGTGGAGATACAATACGTTAACAAAACAAGTTGGTCAGCCATGCATGCATGGTCAATGGCGCTCTCCACGTGAGCTTCCAACTGGTACGTGTATTTGATGGATCGAGCATGGTTGACCAGTCAACATGCAATACTGGGTGCACTAGCTGCATGATCGATGCATGCATGAGGCGTTGGAGTTGGGCGCCGCAGCACATCACGTACATGCATGCGCGTGAAAAGATTCGGAGCAGATTGTTACCGAAAAAAAATTATATACCGTGTATTGTAGCATTCTGGGTAAAAATTATATGCCGTCTACATGACCTCTTAACATATACTATATATCTTTATTCTAAGAGAAACGATATAGATGCTACAAGACATCTAGTGTCATACAATTCTTTTTTCCAATTGTTACAGCGTGCCCGGTCAACACGTCAACGAGAGAACAGTACAGCCTACAAGTACGTGTACAAAGATTTGCGGTGGTAAGTTACTGTTTTTTGGGAAAAGATATGGTGCCATGTAAGTTGAGTGCCAGCGGCCGATAAGTAAGAGATGCGCGAGCACCTACTATATATGACCGTCAAGCTTTTTGAGGATCTCCTTCTGCTATTAGCGTGTCGTGCGTGCGGTAGTTTTTTGGCTACCAGCGGCTTTGTCACCAACTGCTATTAGCCTATTAGTGATGTGCGACGTCGTGTGGTAATTTGAGCATAAGGTTGCTACCGGCGGCTGTGTCGAAAGTCACGCGTCCGCCAGGTCGCATTCATTTTGCAGCGACATCTGGCATAGTATCTCTACAGCTCAAAATATGCGACAAAGGTTCGATTCAATCCATGTACTTTGGGTATTTCGTTGCATCTGTGTGTTGCCACCACATAAGAACTAAGAACACCTACTTGCGTCTAAAAACCGCATATATACCCGGTGCTAGTATCTCTCTCTCTCTCTTGGATGAAAGGGTGGGAGTTGAACCAATATGCACACATTGGAGAGGTCGACGAGAGGGGATGGGAATCTTCCCCACTAGTTGTTTGAGAGCCCAACTGAAGCTAGGATTGAGCTAGCCAATATGTTCTTTGCTTTAACTTTACCTCAGGTCTTCCTTGCTTGGTGTACTGTAAGTTGATGCATGGTTGGTGCTTTGAGGAAAGCCACGCAAATGCGATGTGCCATTTGGTTTCCTTACCAAGCAAAAGCTTTGTGTCCTTCATTCACATCGGATCCCTTTCTTACCCAAATCTCATCTCTCGTTTTGTCTTATTTTTTCCCACTTTCCTTCTCCCAATCATTTAGGTTTGCCTAAAATAAAAACTCATGCTACCTGAGCATGACACTATATTATAAGAAAACATATTTCAAAAGCCAACGTAATTTCAAATAATGCTAGGAGCCTAGGACATCTCCACGTCACATAAGTATATTCATCACTGTTCCCTTCAAAACGAGACGAATATTCGCATGCTTTCAGCTCACAGAGAGAATTAGAGGTGAATGGTTAGACAGTACGTGTCGGACACAGGAATTTCAACTAGGTAAGAAGACTTAGGCCCTATTTGGCAGAGCTCCAGATCCAGCTCCACCTCAGAGCTAGAGTTTGTAGGCTAAAATAAAGTGAATTAAGTTTATATTTTTAGTCTAAAATGTAAATAAGATGATCCACATAAACACTCTTAATGTACTCACAGCTCCAGCTCCATAAAATTCTGGAGCTAGGAATACCCTGCTCCACCAACTCCACGGATTTTGGTGGAGCTGGAGCTGTCCCAAACACCCCCTTAGTGTCCAATGATCATGGCATAAATAAGGTCCGCGATCTCAGACATATCAAGCGACTCCCAATCTGTGAGGTATTTAGTGTAGAGGATGAAACTAGTTTACATGCTTTGGTGCAATGCTCCTTTGCTAGATAGTTCTTGTTTTTGATGAAACAATTAATAGGAATTAAACTTCCTCAACTCCACCCTCTGACCTACGTACTCGAGGGATTTGTTTCATAGCCAGTGGTGCAAGAAGGAACATGCCTTTGTTATTCTCCGTGGGATGTGGAGCTTGTGGACTGCCTGAAATGAAAGACGGCATGGGGAGGGCATGTGGAATCCTATCCAAATGATTATGTGGGCAAATGATACTATCCCGGGTGAAGCATGCCTCCGGTACTACATGGACGGTATCCTTGCTACAACAATGCCCCCCCCCACGCCCCCCGCGACTGATTGAAGTAAATGCAGTGTTGATGGAGCATTCTATTATGAGGAGAAGCAGGGGGGCTATGGGTGTTATAATCCGTGATCCTCAAGGTAACTTCTTGGGTACTAACGCTTTTTGGTACCCTCATACGATGAGTCCCATGTTGATGAAAGCCAACGCTTGTCGAGATGGAGTCAACCTGGCAATCCAGAAGGATTGTCACCGTGTAGTGCTGGAGACTGATAATAAATACCTTGCGGACATGTGGCAAAATCTGACCAGTTTTAGATTAGAGGCAATGCCAATACTAGCGGATATCAGGGACTTGAGCAGTTTTTTCTTGAGTTTTAAGTTTTGTTTTGTTAGTAGACGTTGTAATAATACCGCGCATGTAATTGTGAAACACGTTTCTCATACTCTAAAGTGTTGTTTGTGGCATCTTGAGGCACCAAGCTTCATATGAGAGATTTTGTTAGGGACTATAATCCAACTTAAAGATAATAAAGTACCCCTTAATCTTAAAAAAAAATCCTAAATAACTAGTACATAGATAGGATCCAAACTGCTCCTAGCACTACGCCATGTCACAACGTCGAGGGCACTCTCTTGCCAGGAAAAATAGCCTTCAAGGGCTAGATGTCTGTCGAGAAAGACTACTGTCGGCATTCAATCCAAACCATTTGAAAAGGAACGTAGATGGTTCGTATCATGTAGACGTGGGTGTCATGTCATGTCGTGCCAGCACGGCATAGGTCTGTCGGGCCGCATATCGAAACTGTGCCGTGCTGGCTCGGCTCGTCTTCAACAAGCTCAGACTGTCAGACACAGTCCACTTACGAGTCATGTTGGCTTTGTGCCGTGTCAGTCTAGGGCCGACCCATTTGCACTATTACAACGAAAGGAAAGAAACCGAAAACACACGGAGCTAAGGCAGCGGAAACAAATATTGAGGGAAAAAAACTAAATTTTATTTATTCCTGAACAGGTACAAAATTATTGTCTCATTATGAACATGACTATAGGCCTCAGAAAAAATTGTGCAATACTTGTGTGAGTATATGATGCTTCTTAATACACAGACTTATACCTTGCAAGAAGCTGTTCTGCGTGGTAGTACTAGTATAAAAATGCTAATTGGAGAAAATTGCTTCTTTTCCTAGCAGGCAATCAAAACCTGAAATTCTTGAAATAATTCCCTTCTTTGTATAACCTAATTTTTCCATTGGAAGAGTTGAAGAGAAAGAAGAGATGTCAGTTATAGCTAGGGATAGCCACTCCTAATAATATCACTAGATTTAAAAGAAAACATTCATGAGGAACTAATAATGCTCCCTATGGTAACTGTAGATTAAGTGCTGGGTGAGGTGTGTGCAAACGTACAATAGAACTAGGAACGTAGCCAATAATGTTCACTTGCCCATTACTTGCCCGTTGATATCTCTCTCGCCATTTGTCCGTTGCTCCCTCTCTCTCAATCTCTCTCGCTCGTCTTTCTCAATCTCTCTCAGCTCTCTCTCTCTCGCCCGTCTCTCTCAATCTCTCTCGCTCTGTCAACCACGAGCGTCGAGAACACATAAAACAACCGTGTGCAACTCCATGATCACATGTGAACATAAATCGGATTCGTCGCCGGAAATCCGGCTCCACCCTTGTTTTTCTCTTTTCCTTTTATTTTCTTCCTTTCTTTTCTTTTTCTACTTTTCTTTCCCTTCTTTATTTCTTTTCCTTCTCTTCTTCTTCTTTCCTTCTTTTCTTTCATTCCTTCCCTTTCTTTCCCCTTTTTCTTCCTGGTCGAGCTTCACCCCTTCGGCTTCCCCTCCCCGTCGCTGTTGGGAATAGGGTGAGAAAGACCCAGTAAATTTTAAACATTTTAAAAAAGCTTTTGCAGAGGTTCAGGTCTAAGGATCAATTATTATCATTGTATGAAACAACTTATGATACTAATCAAATCCTCAAAAGGTGTTTCATAAGCGGGTCAGTCCAATAGTATATACACCTACAAGTATTCACATGATTGAATTGTATAACATACTCATAATCCATGAAACATGATTATCAAATAATTCATATGCTTGTTTTAAATAAAGATTATTGGTGTCCCAACCAATAAATAAACAAGGGACAATTTATAATAATGTCATAATCAAATTACAGAGTTTCATGATCAAGTCACATACTTAATGACCTATGACATGACATTATTAAAGGAACAATATAAGCATAAATACATGGTAATCATCTTCATGATTGGCCTCTTGGGCATATTCCCAACAATCTCCCACTTGCACTAGAGCCAATCATTCATGTATCTAATACCCATTGTTCTAGTATGTGCCTCATGCTTTACTTGCGGGAGAGGATTTGTCAATGGATCTGCCACATTGGCATCCGTTGCCACTTTGCATATTTTGACATCAGCTCTATTCAAGATTTCTCGAATAAGATGATAATGCCGCAGTATGTGTTTGGATTTTTGGTGTGTTCTAGGTTCCTTTGCTTGTGCAATGGCACCATTGTTGCTGCAATATAGATCCAAAGGGTTTATAGCACTTGGAACTACACTAAGTTCAATAATGAACTTTCTTATCCAAACAACCTCTTTTGTTGCTTCGGAAGCAGCAATATACTCGGCATCTGTTGTAGAATCAACAATGGTTGATTGAACTCTTCCAACAAACCGCTCCTCTATTGAGGTAAAAGATAAATCCAAATTGCAACCTTCAATCATCCTTTTCAGTTTGGAAGATTGCATCGGTGTAACCAGTTACAACAAGCTCTTCTTCACCACCATAAATAAGGAACACATTCTTAGTTCTTCTCAAGTACTTGAGAATGTTTTTAACTGCTGTCTAGTGACTTTCACTTATGTCTGCTTGATATCGACTAGCAACTCTTAAGATGTAAGAGACATCTGAGCGTGTACATAGCATGACATACATGATAGATCCGATTGCTGAAGCATATGAAACTTTATTCATGTGATTTCGCTCATCTTGTGTTGAAGGACATTGGTTCTTGCAAAGAGTAATGCCACCTGACATGGGCAAGAAAACTTTCTTAAAATCTTGCATGTTGAACATATTCAACACTATGTCAATATATGTACTTTGGCTTAATTCAATTAGCCTTTTCGATCTATCTCTATAGATCTTAATGCCTAATATATAGGCTGCTTCGCCCAAGTCTTTCATTGAAAAACTATTTTTCAATGATGACTTAACAGACTCAAGTATATGAATATCATTTCTAGTTAACAGTATGTCATCTACATATAGAACATGAAAAATAAGTGTGCTCCCACTAGTCTTCTTGTAAAGACATGATTCTTCTTCTTTTTGATGAATCTAAACTCTTTGACAACATCAAAACGAAGATTTCGACTCCAAGATGCTTGCTTTTGTCCATAGATGGATTTCTGAAGTTTGCATACCTTCTCAGCATTGTTTGGATCAACAAAACCATCATGCTGTGTCATGTACACATCCTCATTGAGGTTTCCATTAAGAAAAGCTGTTTTGACGTCCATTTGTCATATTTCATAATCGAAATGTGCTGCTATTGCCAGGATATTTCGAATTGACTTAATCATAGCAACGGGTGAAAAGGGTTCATCATAATCAATACCATGAATTTGTCTAAACCATTTTGCTACTAATCGCGCGTTATGGATGTGAACTCTTCCATCCATGTCAACTTTCCTTTTGAAGACCCATTTACACCCTATGATTTTTACTCCATCGGGTGGATCAACCAAGTTCCAAACTTGATTATCACTTATGGATTGCGATTCGGATTTCATGGCTTCATGCCATTTATCAGAGTCCGGGCCTATCATCGCTTCCTGCTAAGTAGTAGGATCATCATTGTCTAACAACGACGTGTCACTTTGTTCCTTCACAAGGAACATATATGTATCAAGTACGTGATGTATCTTATTTGATCTTCGTCGGACTAGTGTCTCTTCTGCAGGCTCTACAACAGTTTGTAGATCTTCCTGTAGCTCCTTCGAGGTAGGGAAAGTTTGAGGCATATCTTGAATTTCTTCAAAATCCACCGAGCTCTAACTTAAAGAAACTCTTTCTCTAAGAAAACACTATTATATGCGATAAGCACTTTATTTTTAGCCTTATTATAGAAGTAATACCCTTTAGTTTCCTTAGAGTAGCCCAAGAAGAAGCACTTATCATATTTTAGAGTAAGTTTATCTGACGTCAAACGTTTTACATAAGCCTCACAACCCCATATTTTGAGAAAAGACAAACTAGGATATTTCCCAGCCCATATCTCATATGGTGTTTTCTCAACTGATTTTGATGGAGCCCTATTTAGGGTAAACAGAGCTGTTTCTAGAGCATATCCCTATTATTGGAAGATCCACTTGGCTCATCATTGATCGAACCATGTCTAACAGAGTTCGATTTCTTCATTCAGAAAGACCATTATGTTGTGGCGTTCCTGGCGGAGTCATTTGTGGAATGTTTCCACAATCTTTGAGTTGATTACCAAACTCATGGCTTATATATTCTCCTCCATGATCTAATCGCAAAGTTTTAATCTTCTTGCCAAGTTGATTTTGTATTTTGTTCTGAAATTATTTGAACTTTTCAAAGATTTCAGCCTTATGTCTCATCAAATAGACATAGCCATATCTACTGAATTCATCAATAAATGTAACAAATTACTGAAAGCCACCATCGAACCACTGCACTCATTGGTCTACATACATCCGTATGTACGAGTGCCAATAAGTCATTTGCTCTTTTACCTGGACCAGTAAAAGACGTTTTGGTAATTTTTTCCCAACAAACAAGATTTGTATGTATCATATGATTCAAAATTAAATGAATCAAGAAGTCCATATAGAGCTGCAAAATGCGTTTCTTGTTTATATGACATAAGCAACAGTGCTACATAAAGGTAGGATTCAAATCATTAAATCTTATTTTCTTGATAGGTATGTTATAGGTCGATATTTGAAGGTCTAGATAGTACATCCCATTCAATAATGAAGCTCTGCCATATAATACATTGTTCAAATAAAACGAACAACACTTCTTTATTTTGAACTCATAGTTTTTCATGCCCAAACATGAAATTGAGATAATATTTTTATTTATGGCAGGTACAAACTAACAATTACTTAATTTTAGAACCAAACTAGAAGGAAAAATTAACATATAAGTTCCTATGGCTACAGCAGCAACTCTCGCCCCATTGTCGACGCGAAGTTGAACTTCACCCTTTGCCAACTTTCTACTCTGTTGGAGTGCCTGCATATTTGAACAAATATGAGCTCCTGCACCAGTATCTAATAGCCATGCATTTGAAGAAGAAATGGCCTTGTTAACTTTTATAACATAAATACCTGAAGCAGATTTCGAACTTCCCTTCTTCTTTTTCAGATCTTCTAGGTATTTCTTTCAGTTTCTTTTCCAGTGGCCAACCTCTTGGCAATGGAAGCAGGTTGCTTTAGTAGTAGGGCTAGGTTTGGACTCCTTAGACTTATAATTACTATTAGAACTCTCAGTTTTATTAAAACCATTGTCTTTAGCCTTTCTCTTTCCCTTCCTTTTGAATTTTTTTCCTTTCTATACCATAAAGACATCTGATGTCTTTTTCTGGGTATTTTGCTCAGCTATTTTTAGCATCCCATGCAATTCAGTGAGTGGCTTCTCCAAGCCATTCATGTTGCAGTTCATGATGAACTGATCGTAACATGGTGGCAAAGACTGGAGAATTATATCCGTAGCCAAGTCTCGGTTCAATGGAAAGCCTAACCTTTTTAAATTCTCAATGTAACCAATCATCTTGATCACATGAGCATTAATCGAGGTCCTCTCAGCTATTTTGCATTCATGCAATGCTTTTGTTGTCTCGTATCTTTCAACACGTGCCTATACCTGAATCAAATTTTTCTAGTGCATGACCACGTCATATTCCCCCATGTTCTCAAATTGCTTTTGAAGCTTTGAGTTTATAGTGGCTAACATGAGACATGTGGCATCAAGTGCATCATCATCATGCTTTTTGTAAGCATCCTTTTCAACACGAGAAGTACCGTGAGCTGGTACAGGAGCAACATGATTCTCTAGAACATATTCCTTTCTTTCCTATTTGAGAACAATTCTCAAATTGCGGATCCAATCGAGAAAATTGGTTCCGTTCAATTTTCCTTCTCAAGGACAGATCATAATGTGAAACTAGATGACAAACTATTCGCCATTATCTATAACAGATAAAATATGCAAAGTATGTAAGAAATATATTTATGCTTATAACATTTATCATATGAAAGCAAAATATGTTATACATTTCAAAAGAGTGTCCAAAAGCGTATAGTACGTCCAAGATCCATATTTCACAATGCCCGGGTGAGCTTTGGCATTACTGCTCGAACAAGGCTATTTAGGTAATTAAACACTTTGATAACTACATCTCATGTAACTCTTGGTTGATAGAAAACATCTCATGATAAATCTATCGACTTATGCCTATGGCCCAAAACTATTTTGATAGCCCTGTTGAGTTAAACCAACTTCCAAACCCGTAAGTAGGGGTGAAAACGGAAACAGAATTTTCAACCGTTCCGGGGAAAAACGGAAATGGAAGCCTTTTTTCCGGAAGCGGAAACGAAAAATGTCGGTACGGAAACAAAAACAGAATTTTTTTGTCGGAAACGAAAACGGAAATGGGAGAGCCATTTCCGTCGGAAACTGAAACGAAATCGAAAATTCCGTATAAGTGAAACCGGAAATTCCGTCGAAAACTTGGCCCACTTGGCCCAAAAAGGAGAATGGAGAATTTACATTTATTTCCGAATTAAAATAATTTCAGAAATACAAATGGTTTTATAGAAAATATCAAATAGAGTTCAAAAATTTCGAAAAAAAATCTCAAAAATACTTTGGAACATTTTGAACCTAGGAAAAGTATTTATAACATAATTTTTGATTAATTTTTCATGAATAAATTAATTATATAAATCTAAAAAATAGCAAAATAGCATTTATAAACTCCAGAAAATCCAGGATAAATCTCAGAAAATCATAAATGAACATTGAACAATAATATGCAAATTTTAGGGCATTAAATATTTATAGTTGGAGGAGCAAGAGGATGTCATTGATAATGATATGTAGGAGGATATGATGTCTGATTTGGAGGACAAATAGCGAGCCTTCAACTGACAAACTTGAGAAAAAAACTTTCTAGTGATACCGGTGAACATAACGTTGTTCTTATATCCACCTTTGAGGTGGAATGAGTTACATTTTTTTGCGGTCATGTATATTGTGATCATGTACTACGTTCTTGTGGAATTTTTCAGTTTTGTTTTTCGTATCCGCTCCGTTCCGTTGCGCATCCGTTTCCGTCATTATTCGTTTTCGTATCTATTTCTGGGGTTTTCGATTTCGTTTTCATTACCGGTAAAAGATGTGGAAACGAAAATAGAACGACCATTTACCGACCGTTTCTGTTCCATTTTCATCCCTACCCGTAAGTGTCTGACACTTACATCTATCTTATTAAGATAGTGATATCTTGCTTTGGCAAGCCCATCAAGTAACGATCGAAATCTTAACAGTGGAAAGAATTGGTAAGACATCATCATAACTCAATTTTAATTAGGGACCAATATGATTTGTATGTTACTAACCAAAGCAAATGCTATCAACATAGCAACCTTGGCAATTCTTAAATGAACATCATAAAAATATGAACAAAAGTAAATATGTATAACATCTTATACATCTAGAGAAGCCAATATGATTTTACGTTATTGGAAAGATGTTAGATGTTGATCACATCAACAGGTAACATAAACCACGTATACCTCATACACGTGAAGCAAATCCAGTACTAATGCAATACGATCTGCTTTGATACCACTGTTGGTAATCGGGGTGGGAAAGACCTAGTAAATTTCAAAATTTTATCCCTTTCCTGGATCGATCACATGCATTAGAACCAAGATTTAGAAAATATAAAAAGCAATAAATGAGCACCGTGGTCCTAGGAGTGCAGATACAAAGCTTTTGCATAGGCTCTCGACGAAGCTCACAGCTTCAATGCCTGGGCGTAGCAGCGGAAATAGATACGTCGAATCTTCATGGCAGTAGCAGCCACGATTTTAGGTATCCACACGAACAGACGAACGACACCGTATGCCGGTATACTAGTACCGCGCAACACGACTCTTGTGACCTTTTATCTAGTTTAGGTGAAACATTTTCACCTTCCTTTATTTTTCATCAAATTTCAGAACCTGGATCCTGAATGCATAGCCAAAACACTGTAGCAAAGTTGGTGCTATAGTAACCGACACATGGCACTGTTTATATGTCGGTTGCTACAGTAACCGACACATGTCACTGTTCGTATGTTGTTTGGTACGGTACCTGTCGATATGCTACAGTGTTTTTCATCGCTGCTACAGTGATTTCTGCGCAAAAATATATTTTGTACGCTGGTTCGCAGCCCTTTTTGTAAAACAATCGGATACCATGTTCAATCACATTGACACGTATATCACGAGAGAAGATTTCATAAATCTGTCTTAAACCTATTCTTGTATGTAACTCTTTAGGTTTATGCTATGTTGGCAATAAATCGAAAAACTTCTTTTTTATTCATTAGTCGCAAGCGGTTCCTAGCAGAACATAACAATTACCCAAATTGCATGAATATTATTTATCCGACAAACCTTCAATGAATACATGTCAGTCCCTTTGTCACTTTGATATCATGGTTTAACTCAAGGTTGATGTGTGTCATCCTTGCACTGTTAAACTAATTTTCTCGACTCGCTGAAGTAGACTAACAAGATCGATCGACTAGCATCTTTAATCATTCGGGCATGGCCATGCACATTCTTTAGTCTATTTAATCGAGTGGCCGATTGATATCTTTCCCTTAGTATGAGGCAGACAAATTCCATCTTGATCATACACTTCCCTCTGCATGATTCAAAGTATACCCGGTGTTTTCCTTATGATTATCCAGTTACGGACAATGTTAGACAACATCAAAGTATACCATCCTCATGTAGGAAACTGTGTCGATCTCAGGTCTAAGGATCAATCATTATCATTGTATGAAACAACTTATGACACTAATCAAATCCTCAAAAGGTGTTTCATAAGCAGGTCAGTCCAATAGCATGTACACTTACAAGTATTCACATGATTGAATTGTATCACATACTTATAATCCATAAAACATGATTATCAAACAATTCATATGCTTATTTTGAATAAATATTATTGGTGTCCCAACCAATAAATAAATAAGGGACAATTTATAATAATGTCATTATCAAATTACAGAGTTTCACGATCAAGTCGTATACTTGATGATCTATGACATGACATTATTAAAGGAACAATATAAGTATAAATATAAGGTAATCATCTTCATAATTGGCCTCTTGGGCATATTCCCAACAGTCGCCTCCTCCGCCTCTGCCATGGCCGCCTTCTTTCCTCCTCCCCCTCTCCGCCTTAGCCATGGCCACCTCCCCCCGTTGCCTCCCCTGCCTCTCTGCCTTCCCCTCCGTCTCCGGCTCCCTCCCCTTCCACTCTGGTCTCCATCTCTGTCTCTACCCTCCCTGGCCTCTTGGCGCCCTGCCCTCTCCCTCCGCGGGCACGACGAAGGAGCGGGAGCGTCACGCAGCGGTCACCAGTGCACGCGTGCATTCTCTCTCGATCTCCCTCCCCTGCGCTTGCCGCTTGAGTGCCTGCCGTCGTCCACATGGGCTGTGCACATGTTGACGTGCCGCACGCAGGGCGGACCGTGCCACGATTCGCTAGCCACTGTGGCATGCCGTGTTGGCCAGAGCACGGCCCATTCGAGCATGCCGTGCTGTGCACGGTTGGCAGGCCCTGCACGGTCCATTCGAATGTAGGCTGGATTGGGCCTTAGGCCAGGTCGTGCGCACTACATGTTGGTCCGAAAAAACTTGGCCCGATGCTCACCTCTTATCATGAAGCCAAGTGCGACTATGATCACTGCTCCGACCAAATGGCTCCTAATTTTGGGAGGAGAAACCACTAGATAGGTGTTCCGGACCAATTAAGTTGCCTAAAATTGTAAGCATGGTAATGGATGAAACTAAGAAGGGATATGGGAGCATCTCGGGTACCCAGAAAGCAGTATATGATACTCCTGGCACTGACTTGGACGTTTGCAATGAGTTGCTTGCTACATCCCAAGCTTTCACTGATATTTTTACCTGCGCTGCTACCTTACGTTTGCACCTGTACGTACTCGTGTTTTTTTCCTTGTTTTGTCCTCGTCCTGTTCGTCTATGTATTTACTCAGTGGAAGTACATCCTGCACGAGTGCACGGTGCAGCTGATAGCAAAAGAGTGGAGCTTTGCTACGTCCACTCAACCTGACGAGCCTAGCTTGCAGTATAAATCCAAATTGTCTGCCTGCCCTTCAATCATTATGATCTTTTATTTGTTTTTTCGCAACAAGAAAAAAGAACAAATCGACTATTATTTCATTAGTTTTTCCTAGCAGAGTGACGACTTTTCTTATGTTAATCGTCTTACTCTTTATTGTAGCATGTCACGCTAATTCATGATGAGGCTCTCTCCTTGGACTAATTTGTTTGCTTGTTTGTTCTTCGAAAACTTGTAATATTTCTCTACGTTTATTCATATAGAGTCTAAGAAGTTGATTCCTGTGATGAGTAGTATTTATACTTATGGCTAACTCGTTATATTTCTGGTACGCCGGTTAGCTCGACAAACGCCGATGAAATGGATATGGAGAACTCAAGGTTGAACCACCCCCCCAGCTGTTATCCGTTGATCTTATCTGTTCCTCCCCTCGGCGAGGATCAAGGAGAAAAGGTAGATGGAAGAGTCAAGCAGCATTCAGCTTCCCAAGGTGTTAGTATCATCGATCATTCCCGAACCCTGAACTCTTACTGAGATTGCAAGTGGGCGCACACACAGAAGAGGGAGAGGGAGAGAGAGACAACCTGCGTGCCATGTGAGGTCTCCATCTACGTTCCTCTTTTGTCATACAAACATGTTTGCTATGTACGTACATGGGTGTGTGTCAAATCAGATGAGTGTGTGTCTCTTATCAGATGCTGCTCGATCTGCATCTGGTTGCTGATCGGCTAAAATGCGGGGATTTTACGGTGCAGTATACTGATAGTATATAGTGGGTAATAGAAATTAAATCTATGGTTGATTTGTTAAGAGTGTTTCTACTACTCTACTACCAGATGAATTATAAATAAATTCTAGATAATCTGATCTACTGGATCAAAAAGAATGAATAGCTCATATTGAATTTAAAAGAGCTCTCTACATAACGCACGGATTTCAGTCTATGTGAGTAACACTAGCTACGTAGTAGCTTACAACACTCTTAAGCTGGGAAGAAGAGAACACGAAGAATTCAGAATTAGAGCTGCTGCATGCCGCCATGTAAAATGGCAGTACTTGCAAGTGACCACCTCCATTTCTGTGAGCATGCATGTCAACTCATGGTCCCGGAGATTTCTTGCCTTTGCCTGGCTCCAAATCAGGTGGACATCAATCGACTATGCATGTCCGTGTCCTTTCGTGCCTGAGAGAGAAAACTAAAAAGAGGGGCAGGCCCGGCCATTATCATCTAGTCCTTGATGCCAGTTAATGGAGATTAATGGAGATTTGGCCTGCAAAGACTTTTCGCCGTAGCCCGATCTCCCCTGTTTGATTCTGACAAAATGTCTCCGGACACTGTAACAGCTCGACGGTTAAGACTGTGGTGCCACCACTTAACGGGGGAATTCATGATATACCACTTCATTTGTTGGCACTTTGGGAAATAGATCTGCATATTATTAAGATAGCGAGTGGTATTTTTTGAAGAGACAACGAATAGAGTGGTATATTCTAAATTTTCCCCACTTTAATGGGTAGAGTGAAAGATTCAGAGATATTAAGGGGGCGTGTCGTCTTCTCCAGCAGCGGTCGGACAACTCAGGCAGCGGACACCACATCACTTAAGGGAGGGTCCTAGGAGCTCTGCCACTCCAAAGGCGCCCTTGGCGAACCCTTTGCCGCCATTGTCCTTGAAACATAGTCAGAACTCACAAGTCACACCTTCCTTGTCCACCAAATAATGTCTGGCTAAAAATTTTATAACTGTTGCGGAGCTATTTCAAAAGAAAACCGCGCGTGATTCTAAAGCGACCGCGGTTGTATATAACAAGTAGTTGGTTAGGTTCCTATCAGCGCCGGCCTCAGATATTACTTCACAGTTCGCGCACTTGTCTTTAAGAGAGGAGTACATCAACAACTTTTTACAGCATAGTCGACCGGATTGGAGGATCTAGCCGAGATTAACGTGCAATTAGATCTAACTAAACATGAGTGAGTGGATAAATCTACGGGGCCTTCAATCATGCAGGGTCATGGTGGGTCAAGGCAGCTAAGCCACAGCCTACGATCGCAATCTGGAATTCCTGGAGGTGTCTGCTTATTGCAAGCTCATTCGATGTGCCCCATACTTCGCTGCTTCTCCTGCCTTATCTCTCTCTTCAATTTCTCCCATTTGTTATAACTGAATAGTTGATAAATAAACATACCCACAAATTGTTTTTGTTTTTTCTTGCTTTTGTCCATTCTGGCTGTGAGGACAAGAGCCCTTGCCTGAGATGGGGTACGATATATTTTATTGAGATCCTAGACGCTACGGTACAAGATTGTTCTCTTGCCTACAAATCAAGGTATGTACGTACTAGTGCATTATACTATTTGTTGGCTTACATCCGGACGAATAGCAGTACAAGATGCAGGACTGATGGCTAGATTCTCACTTGGCAGCATTGATGATGCGCAGATCCAGGCCAGGGGAAGAAGAAGAGATCGATCGATCGGTTTCTGGTTCGCAATAATGCCATGCATGTTTCCAACGCATTAGAGGCCAACATTGAGCCTCGATCAACCCTTGGGCCTAATCAGAAGGCATCGGCATGTGAAACCCGCCATGCTCTTGGTGGATGCGCATCCATCTGAGCCTGCCCTGTCCTTGAGGACAAAGCCATGTACTGTGCTGTGCGCTCCGATCCTCTCTCTCCGGCAGTACACGCATGTCGGATTCGCACGCATCGCGGCACCCACCGTACGTGCCGCCATACGCGGTGTGGAGCCATCGAAAACGCCGAGCTCCAACTGTCAAAATGGTGTCCTGCTGCCGTATCCTATCCTACCATGACGCGAATTGAAAGAAATCCTTAACAGATACCCTCCCATCTTTGGAGGGGCGCCGAGTGCGAAAACCAACCCTTACAAGTAGTGTAGGGCGTCTCGTTGGTGGGTGTCGCTGCTAAGCGGGCCCCGGTGGCGGAAAAGGCCCTTCAACAGCACTGCACCGAACTCCTTCCTCCCTGTTGAAGTGCTTTTTTTTTAAAAAAAATAATGATTTTATATATCCAAGCTGCATGCGGCGATGTCTAGGAGTTTTTGTTACAGGAGCTGCCAAGAGCACAAGCGATCAACAATGACCTGGCCTGCACCTGGAGATCGACTAGAGAACATGTAGCTAGGCAACATTGTTCGCTTAATTTTTTGTGCTTGCAACTTGTGCACCCGAGCCGACCTCCCACGGCTGTAGCGACAGTGGCAGGGAAAATTCCACCTTGCCCTCGCTCTCACCGGGAGCTCGATCTATTATCCGATTGTCAGTGTTTTTCTTCACTTTACTTTACCATAAAAAATCCGATCTTTCATACATGGATAAGCTGGCTAGGGTCGCATTTTGTCCTCTTCTGGCTTTAGCATGGCGTTAACCCGTTTCCTTCCATGCCAACTGATTGGCGCATTTACGTGCGCAGCATTATCCTCAGACATCGTATAATGCCTGCTTTATCTTGTGCTTGCTACTTATTGTGATCTAGGAGCACTGAACAAAATCTCCCTGGCTACAGGGCTCTAGGTGATTGAGCCTAATATCACTGAAAGAAAATTCAAATTAAACATCTCGCCCACACCCACCGTCTGATGCATGCACCGGCACGGTCCCCTCTCCGGCCACCAGCGTTGCTACCTGACCTCTTCTAGCTCGGCCAATCCTGACTCCCATTGTTGGTCGAAATGGATCTCGATCGACGGGATGCCGTGAAACGGCAGGAGTAGCAGACTCCAGTTGCAAACTTGCAGGTAGCAGTCACTGGCTCACTGCCATGTAAATTAAGCTGCCGATCAGCGAGTCATCGCCTAATCTTCTCGCGCTGACAGTGCGCATGCAATGAAGCGGGGGCATGGGCATCCCAGCAAATTAAAGGACAGGCCGCGCGACAAGATGCCGCCTCCGCTCCCGGCATATCGGTGTAGTAGGGCTGCGTGCACGGCCGGCCGATGGGCTCTCCCCGGCCGCCTCCTCCAATCCGCCCCGAGGGTTTAGCCCGGCCTCACCTACCGCCACAGCAGATGGCAAATTGCGTGATGTGGACGTGAGATCAGCGCATGCAGCTGCGCATGTTGCGTACTGACGACAGTACAGTGCCGCACTTATCGGTGGCTCGGTCGCGCGGAGCCGCCTGGCCCGACCTGACACGATGGGGCGCTGTTAGTGTGGGCGTGAGTGTTTTTGTGACAACTGACAACTCCTGTTATTAGCAGCGAAGTACCGCGACATGTGTTGCTTCCTGATAGGCTGCCCGCTAGCTGGTCCTTATTGGGCAATGCCCTGCAGTGCAGGCTCGCGCGCGACTCGGCTCGCTTTTGGTTTTTGGATCCAGTTGCAATCAGAGGTAGGCAAGAACGCCATGCGGCGGTTTTGGTTTCGATCGTCCGTGGGCACTGTTCACTGCCTTTTCGTTCCGTATTTGGATCGAGTTAAGCCTCAAGTTTTGTCATGTTGTTGATGCATTAGGACCTTCCTCTCTACATCCTATATACTACTTTTGGCAATATTTTGAAGCCCTTCAACATGGGGCATGTACGAGGGGGACGCATCAAAAGGGAGGACGCTCGTAACTTCACATTTCATACCCTTTTGTAACCGCAAGGGCTATCTCAACGGCACATAAGCTAGCTAGCTAGTCGGGGCATGTTTACTGTTCCATGTGAAAATAATTTTGGTTTTTAACGTACATTATTAAAGGGTCCATCTAAATAAATCCCAAAAAAATGGACCGCGAAGCCCGATCGGATGGCCGCAAAATCACCTGATCAAGCGTGAGAAATTAATCTGGTACCTACTTAGCAGATCCCTTATTTAAAAACTGTTGCACCATGTTAGGCAGAACTAGAAGCATTTGCAAAAAGTCTATACATCTAGTGCACAAGCACTATTAATTTGGTGCACACGTACACAAATTTTTAGCTTGTGCACTAAATAAATATAAAAAAAAAAACCAAAAAAATCTAGATGTAAACTATGGTGTGTTGTATCACCTTTTAAAATTTGAAGTTCAAACCCAAAGTACGTCAAAACGAGAAAAAAAGATAAGTTTGCCGTGAATAGTAACACTTGTTTTTATTCTTTTTTACTATTATTATTTATCATTTGTCAGAAATTTCTCACTTTCGTTATTCTACGTATGAAATCAATTTGAACTTGGAATTTAATACAAGCAGAGTAGCTTCAGAAGTACATATATATTTTTTCAAAAAAATTTATGCTAATTTTATACCAAAACTAAAAGTTTGTGCACATGAGCACCAAATGGTGCTTGTGCAGTACAAGGTATCTTCCCTTGATAAAAAAAACATGCTTTTAAAATTGAAAGAGCCCCGTTGCATTTGGAATTGGATTACCTGAAAAGTAAATGGTCGGATCTAGACTATACTTGCTGAAATTATATTAGCTAGTCTTACTCAGCGAGTGATTACTCTCTCGGTTTTAGTGGACAAACGGGCTGTATCTGAATGTACGACTTTTCAAAGCGCTTCCTTTCGTGATGCAAGATGAAGAGAGATGATTAAGGTAGCTTGGGCATCTGATCAGAGTGTGCTGCCATTGCAGAGGGCAAATCACTGTGATGAGAAGCTGACGGCTGTCACTGTCCGGGCAGACCGACCCCCTGAGCTGCCGAGTGAGATGAGATGAACAACTGCTGCAGCTGATCTGATTTGAAAGGCAACTGTCCCAGTTACAACTTGGGTCTTGGTGGGTCTGGGCTGAGGCCCGGCTCGGTCGACTCCTACTGTCCTAGCTCTCACATGAGGACACAAGCCTTCACGTGGGCTTAAAGTGAGTGGTGGGCTCAATGACTACGAGAGGGAGTAGATGGAATAATGGATAGAGTGGAGTGACCAGGAGTTCCTGAAGGTATAGTTAGCAACACTCAGGCTGTCAGGCATAGTGCCCGTGCACTAGCGCGTCTAGATTCGTTGTTAGCGATGATCTTTCCACAGGAGTTGCTCGCACGCATGGTGTTTCCGCTTTGTGAGCAAGCTCGCTGTCATGAAAAGATTTTAAGCTTTAGATACAGTGATTTCGCAGGAATCCCGCGAGATTCTCGTCTGTAGAACTCACGCAAGGCTGAGCTGAGGTCATCCTCAGCTTCTAGTTCTGTACAGGCATACAGCCACGCTATATTATGCAACTGCTGTTCGCTCCGCGTGCCTTTCCGACAAAATACGGCACAACAATGAACAAAGCAAGCCACGATACGAGCAGCCGTTGCTTGTATGGTGTCCTTGCGAACACGTTTTAGAAAATTCTACAAACTCTGCAGCTCAAGCCAGTAAGATGTCTAACCATGCATCTCAACAGAGGCACAGTGTAGATCTCCAGTGAAAAGACAAGCAGAGTGCAGCAACGTTATTCCTTGTAGCTGAGGAGTTTTGATTACTGCACTGGCAGACTGTTAACATGTGAGCCAGCACAGTGCAGCCACCAGATGACAGAGCAATGACGTTAAAAGGCATAGTCTAGCGAAGCCTAGTCATTCATTTCAGGCCAATGCGATCATATTGAATGGTGACCTGAGGCAGTTTCCAGAAGTGATGTTTCTCTCTAACTGGAAACCATCCACAAAATAGTACCAGCAAGCAAGTGCATAAAATAGAAACTACACCATTTCTAATTACTCATGAGGTACTTTAAATGGTAATATCCAATTTTTTTAAGACGACGATAATATCCACCTAAGAGGATGATATTGTACTAAGCATCCTTGAAGTTTAGATGTTGACAAGTTCTTTAAATATGACCTCACAGAGGTTAAGGAAACGATAACAAAGAGCGACAACCTAATGGATCCTTATTCTCTACCATTAGTTCAAACGGCACATGTTGTTCGCAGACCCTCGGCTGCTTAATCAGAAATCAACAGCTAAATTTCTCATCTGCCCTTGTCCTGGCCAGCAGTTCTTCAACTGGACAGCTAAGTCTCTCCAAGCAGTAAATTTGTGCAGCTTGAACTCACGGCAGAGAATACGGATCCACTTACTGACCAAAAGAACATCGAGACTATGATAAAGCTACAGTGTAAGGAAATTACATATCCCCAGGCTTCCTACTTTGTCACAGTCGCCAACTGCTCCTTCACCCTAACACCTTCGCGGCAAAAAGCAACAAGTCGACCTATTTTTTTTCTTTTGAAAACTGGGCAGGAGCATAGGATCACCCTTTCTATGGAGTTTCAGCACCCTTTGCTCATACTCTTTCATTCCCTCCTTTGGTCTCTCCACAGTGCAGGATGAGCAATACCACTCACTCCCTCTCGGATACCGAAGTAATGGGAGGCGTCAAGCAGTGCAGATGATAGCCCTCATCACAGCCATTACACAGGATGGTCTGATCATCGTCCTTGTCAGAAAGATAAACTCGACAATGGCAAGATGGGCAGTACCAGCATGGTTTGTCCCGCTGCGCATCGCTTGCAATCTGATTAGACTTTAAGCAGCGGATGTGGTAGCACTTGTACGAACGAAGAGAGTGCCCACAAATCAAGGATCTCTTGACATCCTCTTTAGGGGCTCCACATATCTTCCAACACTCAGAGAGAGCAGTCATTAACAGTTCCAGGACCTCTGTGGGCTCCATACCTGAAATCACGATTGCTCTTGAGTTGTCTATACTTGTCCCTGTACCGACAATTTCTTCATAATATGGAGGACTGCAAACTTCAACCGTCTTGCATGCGTCACAATTGCCCCGCAAGCAACTCGATTGGTCGCGTTTCAAGACCATGGCATCTCCGGCTACTTCCTTGAATGTGGAGCTGCAGCTTTCACAATACAAGCTTCCAGTTGAAACGGATTGCACAGGAGGCTCAATGCATGAAATGTGGCACACTGACATGCACCTATCGCATGTCAGCACGCTAGCGCCTCGAGCTTGTTTGCCACATTGGTTGCATGTACTGCAGTTTTGTATACCGGAAACCTCTGTAGAATCTGGTCGGCTCAACTGGATGCAGCCTGTGAGGTTGAAGGTATAATTGTATTCAATCTGATCAAGTCCTTGGGTTCAGAGTAGCTCACCATCACTTGCTGCAAAATAGCATAACATTGAACAAGGCAAGGAAGGGCATCATGTAAATAGCAAAGCAATAGACTCGCAAATCACAACAAAACACTCACCTCGAGCCTGTTTTTACCATCACCTGATCCGTTGTCTCTTCCAACCTAAAGAATATAACACCAGACTTTAATGCAAAGGTGTATATTAGGTAGACAAAAATGAACCACTTAAACCAAATGTTTCCAAAAATCAAGAGAGACTAACTAAAGCTATGAAGAACATTTGGCAATGTAAAACCACATAAAAGTCTACGCAATTCTCATGAGTTATGGACAGCACTCAAGAACCTTTGTTTATGATGTCTATTAAGCTTTTGTTCATTTTATTCTCATGATCATTTTTTTACTATTGCTACCATTCTTATATCTTATTATAGAGAGCCCATCCTCTATTTTTCTATTTGAATTAAAGTGCAATGAAAGATTAGAAGACTAGATAAATATTAAGGTAGATCTTTTAGTTGGATAAAAGTTTATCATTAACCGCTAGGTCGGTTCTTCATATTCACTCTTCCATTGATAATTTCCCAAATTAGCACAGAAGCTCGTAGAATAGCATCATTTTTTTAAGAGAAACGAAAATATATCATATTCACACAAGTTTAATAAAAAAAACACTGAAAATCGAAAAATGAAACTCACAATACATTGCCCCTCTTTTCCTATTATTAATTTTTCTTTATATTTGCCATACAATTTTTCCCCTTTTCATTTTGGAGTAGCTCTTACAGCATAAAGCTTATGATGATACTGGTTACAACTTACTATATGCTTGGGTGGAGGGTGAGGTTCTGGATCGATACCTTCGGGTAGGTGTGTGGTGCAGAGGAAGAAGATAGAGGGTAGGGAGGAGTCAAACAAAAGGGGCAGAGGAATACAGAAGCTTGCGAGGGAAGGAGGGTATTTCAAATGCGCGAATTCAAATCATACTTGACTATATTTTTTTGAAATTTTTTATTTTAGGGTATATACTCATCTATAACAATTCAAATAAAACACATAACTTTGATAAAATATACTCAAATTCAAATATTTTGAATGAATTTAGATCACACACTTTACTGATTTATATATAAAATCAGCACATACTTACAATTAAACTATCATAAAAAAGGGGAACCCTAATTTCAATTCGAACTTGTTTGACCTAATTAGTAAACTAGTTAAACTTAACATCCAAAAAATTTCAAAAAAATTCACATGCAATATATAGGAGAATATATAATGTATGTATGTAAGAAGCCGAAACGGGGCACCATGGTGTCTAGGCACCATGATTTCAAATGCGCGAATTCAAGCCATATTCGAGTATATTTTTCAAAAATTTTAGTTTTAGGGTATATACCCATCTATAACAATTCAAATGAAGCACTTACTTTTGAAAAAATATACTCGAATTCAAAGATTTTGAACGAGTTTGGATCACATGCTTTGCTGATTTATATATAAAATCAGCACATACCTACAACCAAACTATCATCAAAATGGAAACTCTAGTTTGAATTTCAGTTCAAACTTGTTTGAACTAGTTAGTAAACTGGTTAAACTCTACATCCTAAAAATTTCAAAAAATTTCGCATTAAAATACATAGAGAAAATATCCTTTTTAGATCAGGGTGCCCAGGCACCATGGTGCCCTAGGTAATAATTATTATTTATATTTATATATATATATATATATATATATATATATATATATATATATATATATATATATATATATATATATATATATATATATATATATAAAACAACCAAATCATATCAACTCCACACTAATCAAAACCTAGAGATAAGGAAAGTATTGCCGCCACGCCTTATTTGTTGCTGATGAGCATAATACACATGCATGTATATATGAATATATGTGTGCGGTGACGCTATTCTGCGACAGCGTGTAGCGCTACCTATTCTACGCGTGAGCCATAAACCCCCTCACGCTGGTCATAACCCGGGTCGTAACTCGATGTCATGCAAAGCCAAGGCATAAACGCGTTCAAACCATTCGCGTAAGCCAATTAGTAACGACTCTCATGCAACGAACAGTAAATGACTAATAAATATCACTTCTTGTTTGTACATGAATCTTTTTTTTTTACCCATAACTTCCAAATGAGGATGATTTTGTTTTTCAAATTTAACAGGGTTGTAGAATCTCACCTCCCTATGTATGGTAACTTTTTGATAATTTTTTAAAACCTGTACATATGGTTTTCATCAATAAGAATTTAGTTCTACTTGTCGAACCTGTAGTAAAATTTGAAAAATTCTCAAAAAATTACCGCAAGCGGGGGAGGTGAGCTTCTACAATCCTATAAAATTTGGAGACCAAATTCAATTGCATTTAAAAGATACGAAATTGACAAAGTGCCAAACAACATGATATACTCTCTATTAATGCAAAGAAAATAACATTTTACTGTCTATTACTCAAGGTGTTACTATATCCTGTATAAAAACAGCATTATAATGTAAAATCTATGAAAATCATATGTACAAGTTTTCAAAAATTCTCAAAAAATACCATATTTACAGGAGGTGAGCTTCTACAACCCTGCAAAATTTGTAGACTAAACTCAATCGCATTTGAAAGATATGAAATAGACAAAACACTAAATAGTGAAAAATCACTAGTCAGACGAATTTATCTTTTTCATATCTTTCAGCTGATATTGATTTTGGTCTTGAAATTTTACAGGGTTGTATAATCTCAAATCCCCTATTTATGATAATTTTTTAGAATTTTTGAAACATGTACATATGGTTTTAATGAATAAGAATTTAGTTCTATTTGTTAGACCTGCAGTAAAATATTCAAAAAATTCTCAAAAAATTACCTCATGTAGGGGGGGTGAGCTTCTACAACCTGTAAAATTTGAAGACCAAACTCAATCGCATTTGAAAGATATGAAATTGACAAAGTGCTAAACAACGGGATATGTTGTCTTTTACTTTCAAGAAAATAACATTTTACTATAAAAAAATCTCAAAAAATTACTACACGTATGGGAGGTGAGATTCTCAACCCTGTAAAATTTGAAGACCAAACTTAATCTCTTTTGAAAGATATGAAAATAACAAAGTGCCAAACAACAAGATATATTGTCTTTTACTGTCAAGAAAACAACATTTTACTGCTTATTACTCACTGTGTTACTATATCTTGTATAAAAGCAGCCTTATAGTGTAAAATATAAATTATATGTATAAGTTTTCAAAATTTTCAAAAAATTAACATATGTAGAGGAGGTGAGCTTTTACAACAATGCAAAATTTGAAGAACAAACTCAATTGTATTTGAAAGATACGAAATTGACAAAGCACTAAACAGTGAAAATCACTAGTCAGCCGAATTTGTCTTTTTCAAATATTTCAGCTGATATTAATTTTGGTTTTCAAATTTTACAGGGTTGTATAAATTCACCTCCCCTGAATGGTAATTTTTTGAGAATTTTTTAAAACCAGTACATATGGTTTTTATGAATAAGAATTTAGTTCTGTTTGTCAATTTTTTCACTGTATTATAAAGGAAAGCGTGCATGCGCGATAGTAAAAAAAAGTAAAGTTATAGTTAGTATCAACATCTGGCGTAATTGTAAAGTTAAATCTACAGTAGTAAACTGTACTTTCCAATTTAGTAAAATAATGGGCGTTCTAAAGTTATAGTTAGTATATATTAACACTTTCCAATTTAGTAAAATAATGAGCGTTCTAAAGTTATAGTGGCTAAGAAACCCTGATAGCCCATTGGAAGGCTCATGTGGTCCCTTAGCCAAAACCCTAGAGGAGCGCTATAAAAGGAGGAGGGGGTCCCCCCCTATGGACCAGAAATCATTAGCAATAAAGAATTCCAGCAGTTGCTCTCCCTAAACACGTGTCTCTCTCTCTTTCTGTTCTCCACTTCAGATCTGTTCGGGAACCCCGGACTATTCGATAGCGAGGTTCCTTAACACGTTATCAGCACGAAGCTCTACGGAGATCAGAATTGAAAAGGTGAGAAGAGGTAGAATTTCGGCAATTGAATCTAAACGCTTGTCGTTTCTATGCATACATCTAACCTCGTGTCCGTCTTCGATCGTTGCGTGGCACGGCTACAAGACGGCTCAAGCAACAAGATACATGCGTATTTTCGCTCATCATCACGAAAAGAAAAAACCCGGCAACAAAAGCACGGCACCGCTGCGCCTCGGTTCAGCGTGCACGACATAAAAGTCGCCAAAGAACGGTAGCGCAACCTTGGTTCACGCCCGGCGCGCCGCCGCGGCTCGTAGCCGCCATGGTTCGGATGGTCGTTGCGTGCCGTGACGCCACCGTCCGGCACGGCGACGGCCACGCGCAACCCGGCCTCGGCCGACCGCCACCAATAGCGACGGCCCGCCGTCACTGCGCCGCCGCCACGGCTAGCTCGAAGCTGCCTCGCGTCACGGCCCAAAGACGGTTACTCCGCCGCCGCCGGCTGGCCGCCGTCTGCGCCTCCGCCGTGCCGCGCCGCCATTGCCGACTTCGGTTGGTGCCAGCGACGAACGCCGGCCGGCACGCCTGGCCGCCGTAGCCGCTTCGGCTCGGCTGCGCCGCAAGCTGCGTTCGCCGCGGCTCGGCCGCTCCTCGCCGAATCGCCACAGAGAGCGCCGCCGCGCGACCCGGACGTCGCGCCACCCGGCTAACCGCCGCGCCGCCGTCCGACGGTCCCGGCTCGGCCGCCGCCACCGCAGACGTCGCCACTCGGCCGCGCCGCTTCCCGCCGGCTCGGCCGCTCGACCATCGGCCTCCGCGCCGCCAGCGCATGAAGCGCCGTGCTCGTCCGCGCTCGGCGCGCCCCCTCGCCGCCGTGCCCTCGCCACGTGCTCGTCCGCGCTCGAGCGTCGGCCGAGCCGCCGTGCAAGGGCGCCGCTGAGGCGAATCGCCGCCAAGATGAAGCCGCACTGTCGCACACGGCCGCCACCGTCGCGCGTCTCGATCCGCCGCAAGCGAAGCCACGCCGCCGCGCGCACCGCCGCACGGCTCGCCGGGGCGCTCCGCGCGCTCCACCGCCGCCGCCTCCCGTTCGGCTCGGCCGCCCGCCCCGGCGAGCTCCTCGGCCTCGCCGGATGCTCGCGCGCTCGCCGCCGCCGCCTCGTCGCTCGCCGCGCCTCGGCAAGCCACAGCCGCCGCGCCGCGCCTCCGTCTCGACAAGACGGTCGCCCCGCCCGTCGCGCCGGCGGCGCCGCTTCGCCATTGCGCCTCTTCTTGCCGCGCCCCACCGGCCGGAGCCGCTTCGCTGCGCCTCTCCTTGCGCCGAATATTTTTTTCTCGGGAGCCTGCGCAAGTGGCGGCTAGGGATGGAACCCTAGCCGCCGGAGGACCTTCTTCAAGTCGGGCGCGGGCCATGGGCCAAGGAGGTAGGCCGGTGGGCCGTTTCGGCCACGCAGGCCAGAAGGCCCAAGTGGCCAGCGAAAAAAAAGGGGGAACGGCCCATAGGGCCGGAAGAAAAAGAAAAGAAGAAAAAGAAAAAAAAAAGAAAAATTGCAGAAAATTTTGAAAAATTGCGAAAATCAAGAAGATTTATTTGGCTCTGTTTTAATTTTCTTGCTTTATTTCTCTGTTTATGAATTTTCTTTATGAATTTTGAATTCATTGCTTTATTTTATATAATGCAATGCATATGTTCTTTTTCTCGCACTTTATGCTTTATGCAACCATATCCTATCGATTACACGATAATCTAAACCAGAATTTTGAAATCATGCAGATGTCTGGTATTGTGAATCGTGAGTTTGAAGAACTGACCCCGCATGGTCAGAACTATCTCACTTGGGCATCGGACGTAAAGATCGTCCTTGGGGGCAAGAAGCTCCGCTCCGCGATTGGTCTAGGGTCCTCGCAGGACGCAAAACCTACCGCTGAGCAGAACGATCAAAGCCTTGCACAGAATTCGTACTAATCTCTCCCTATGTGGCAAGAAGATCACTGATGAGGAGAAGATTGAGGAAACTCTCTCTACCTTCCACCTAAATGCTATCAGGAGTGCACGCAGCTATCGTCAGGACGCATACAAGGAGTATAGCGAACTGATTGATGTAATGCAAGTCGCGGAATCGCGAGACGATGTTCTACGCAAGAACTATGTCTCACAGCCACTTGGAAGGGGCACTAGCACAGAAGTTAATGCCAATAGCTATAAGGTGAGAAAGCCCATTTATAGAAAGAAGGGCGAGCAGGGTGAAAAAGAGAAGTTTCAGGCCAAGGGAAAGTCCAAAGCCCGCTAATGCATGAATCGCATTTTTTTTAGATTATGGTTGTTAGCATTTTCTTTGAATAATGAATTGTAAGCTCTAGAAGAGCATACCTTTTTCATGAATAAATATGCAATTTATTCTTTATTCCAGTATTCTTTCATTTACAAGCAATATTTGAATTATTTTGCCTCTGTTTGATTAAAATTATATTTCTTGTATCTAGTAATCGTGTAGCGCCCAAATAGAAGAGATATGCATTGTTGATAGTGGCACAACAAATACCATCTTAAGAGAGTCTAAGTATTTCCAGTCGATCACGAAGAACGCTGGAAAGATTACTACGATCGCGAGAAGCGACTCATATGTAATCGGCTCGGGAAGAGCCACTATTATATTGCCTATGGGTACAACTCGTAATTGAAGAAGCCCTTTGTACCACGAATCAACGCGCACTCTCTTAAGCTTTAAAGACATCCGCGCCAATGGTTTTCACGTAGAAACCAATGAAGAAAATGGCAAAGAATACTTGTGCATTGTGAAGCACGCGGTATGTGGAAAAATAGTATTAGAAAAATGTCCTCATATGAATCAGGTTATACTACACGAATATTCATGCACCAAGTGTATACTTCCTTGAAGACTGCTTTTAGAAGCTCAATTATTTTCTTTATGGCATGGTAGATTAGGTCATCTGGTCTTAGAATGATGAGAAATATAGTGGACAACTCACGGGTCATGGCATAAATGTTAAAAATTTCCGAATCATGAAGATTTTGTGTGCCCTGCATGTGCCACCGGAAATTAATAACTAGACCCTCTGTCATGAAAGTGCAAAGTGAAATCCTGCATTCTGGAACGCATCCGGGGATATTTGCGGTCCGATTCACCCTGTCGGGCCGTTTCGATACTTTATGGTGCTCATCGATGCTTCCTCGAAATGGTCGCATGTATGCTTGTTGTCAACAAGAAACCATGCTTTTGCAAAGTCGATCTCGCAGATCATAAGAATTAAGAATGCTTTCCCTGATCATCGCGTGAAGTCCATTAGAATGGACAATGCCGGAGAATTTACTTCAAAGGCATTTGATGATTATTGCACAGCAACAGGGATAGCAGTTGAGCACTCCGTACCGCACGTCCATACGCAGAATGGACTAGCAGAAGCACTAATAAAGAGGATTAAGTTTATTGCCAAACCACTTTTGCAGAGTTGTAACTTGCCCAATACTTGTTGGGGACACGCAGTCCTGCACGCAGCAGCTCTTATCAATTTCAGACCGTCGGCCTACAACATCCATTCTCCTATACAGCTTGTGCACGGGATCATCCCGAAGATCTCCCATCTTAGAAAATTTGGGTGTATGGTATATGTACCTATACCACCCTCGTGATCGCAATGGGCCCTCTCCGCAAGTCTGGGATATACGTTGGTTATGAGAGTGCATCCATAATCAGGTATTTGGAACCCATGACTAGAGACTTGCATACGGCCCGATTCGCTGATTGCATCTTTGACGAGGATCGTTTCCCGTCATTAGGGGAAGGAAATCAACCTTTGGATGAAAAATGCCGGAAATCATATGGCATTCCACCGGATCCCCGCACATGACCCGCACTAATGAAGCAAATCAAGAAGTCGAAGATAATTGATTTGCGAATTTAGCAAATGAACTGCTGATCATTTTGTGATCCGAAGGGCGTGGTTAAGTCGCATGTACCCGCAAGAAATGCACCGAGAGGGTGGAAATACCAAAGAAAATAGAAGGTATCCCTCAACCTGCTCGAGGCCTCAAAGAAAAAGAGCGAGCAATCTGCTCCTCAAATCCAAAGTACCGGAGGCGTCTGGAGAAAATCAAGCGAGAGGACTTACCACAACCAATCACGAAAATGCCCCAAGGAAAGAAGGGAAGCGGTTGAGACACAGCACCGAAAGAAGCCAACAGAAAGGCAATTCGGACTTGAATCTTCCACTGCAGAAGCCACGGAAATAATGTGTGCGCACACATAGGCGATGAAAAGCTAAAGGAACTTGCTCTGCGATAGGAAAAAGCAAATAAGAGCAAGTAGAAGTGCATGAAGCACCCCATGAAGAAATGGCCATAAACTTTGTAATAACAGGAGAATCCTGAATAGAGCAACGACCAACGTTGATGCATACTTTGCAAAGAAGATTGCCTCGATCATTGATCATGATCCCGAGCCCGCATCTCTAGCGAGTGCAAGAAAAGGCTAGATTGGGAAGAATGGAAAAAGGCAATCAACTGCGAGTTAGTCTCTCCGAACAAGAGAGAGGTGTTTGGGCCGTATGCCGCACACCTCCCCATATAAACCCGTAGGTCACAAATGGGTCTTTGTTCGGAAGAGAAATGAAAACAACGGTTGTAAGGTACAAAGCAAGGCTTGTAGCTCAAGGTTTCACTCAACGTCCCGGAGTTGATTATGAAGAAACCTATTCTCCGGTCATGGGAGGAATTACCTTTAGATATTTGATCTCAATGGCGATCAACTTGAAGTTGAGAATGAAGCTAATGGATGTTGTCACAAATACCAGATGGAAACTTGGATTCGGAGATATACATGAAAGTACCTAAGGAATTCCTATCCCAACCAAGATGGAGCAAATAGAAACATGTACAGTGTGAAATTGGAGAAATCAACGTATAATTTGAAGCGATCGGGAAGAATGTGGTACAATCGCTGAGTGACTTTCTCTGCAAGAAAGGCTACACAAACAATGAAGATTGTCCATGTGTGTTTATCTGACGATCCCGAATGGATTACAGATAATCTCCGTCTATGTAGATGACTTGAACATCATTGGGACGGATGAAGAAATTGAAGAGGCATGCTCATACTTGAAGTCCGAGTTTGAAATGAAAGATTTGGGTAAAACCAAGTTTTGTTTAGGCTTGCGGCTTGAACATGTCCAAGGAGGAATCTTGGTACATCAATCAACCTACACACGAAAGTGTTGGAAAGGTTTGGATTTGAAAAAGCATATCTGCGAAGACTCCAATGGTGGAAGGTCACTCCAAGCGCACCTAGACCCATGCGGACCTAGAGAAGAGGGGAGGAAGTCACGGGAGCAGAATTCCCATATCCGAGTGCAATTGGAGCGCTCATGTATCTTGCAAATAGCACTAGACCGGACATTGCGTTCATTGTGAATTTGCTAGCTCGATCTGATCTGTAACCCACCAAAAGGCATTGGAAAGGGATCAAGGACATCTTCCGCTACCTCCAAGGAAGCAAAGACCTCGATGCATTCTTTAGAAAAATAATGAATTGAATTTGGTTGGCTACGCCGATGCTGGGTATTTTATAGGACCCGCATCTTGGCAGGTCCCAACCGGCTATGTTTTCCTATGTGGAGGAACAGCAATTTCTTGGAAGTCGTCTAAGCAGACTCTTGTCTCGACGTCGACAAACCACTCGGAAATCATCGCTTTGTATGAAGCATCTCGTGAATGTGCATGGTTCAGAAGAATGGTTCACCACATCCAGAAGTCATGTGGTTTGAACATTGAGCAAACTCCCACGATAATTTATGAAGATAATGCGACTTGTGTTGCCCAAGCACGATGGGTTATGTGAAGAGCAATCTCACGAAGCATATCAACCCCAAGTTCTTCTATGCTCACGAATTGCATAAGATGAACGAGATCAAGATATTGCATACTAAGTCATGTGAAAATCTTGTAGATTTGTTCACTAAATCACTCCCAAAGATCTACCTTTGAAAGGTGCGTGAAAGGAATTAGGATGATGAGACTTAGAAAGTGCAGATTTCGGGGAGATATGTCACATACTCCTCATGAATCCCGAACATGAATTATGAATACCCAACATAAATCTCAAGATTAGCAATTGAAGTTGGGAGAATTGTACTCTTTTTCCTTAGCAAGTTTTTCATGAAGTTTTCTTGCGTAAGGTTTTAACGAGGCAATTCGTGCAACATAGTAGCGTATGCTATATACTCTTTCTCCAAGTATTTTTCCCACTGGGTTTTTCTGGAGTTTTTGAGGCATATGCATCTCGCGGCAAAGGGCCCAAGGGGGAGTGTTAAGAAACCCTAATAGCCCATTGGAAGGCCCATGTGGTCCCTTAGCCAAAACCCTAGAGGCGCTATAAAGGAGGAGGGGGTCCCCATGGACCGTAAATCATTAGCAATAAAGAATTCCAGTGATTGCTCTCCTAAACACGTGTCTCTCTCTCTTTCTGTTCTCCACTTCAGATCTGTTCGGGAACCCCGGACTATTCGATAGCGAGGTTCTTTAACAATAGTTAGTATATATTGACGCCTGATTCATGTGAGCATGTTAGTAGTAAACAGTGATTGTGTTGGTGAAGATAGTAAATCATGTAAAACCCCGTAATATCTTGCTCTGTATGGTAAATAAAATTATTTTATTTTGGTCGAATAGTAATACTTTCCAACCTATCCACGTAAGTCAAACCGACTAGAAAATCTGTCACGTAGTTTGATAGTAAATTAAATGAAACAGCACGTGCAATGTAATAAAAATATACGGTAGTAACATCTCCTGCACAAGTTAGTAAAACCAGCAACGACAATCAGTAGAAAGCTAACAAAAAGTGAAGGTGTGCGAACGATGAATGCGTCAGGAATGAGATATGTATGTATGTATAATTACTTAGGGCACTATGGTGCTAGACACTATGATCTAAAAAGGATATTTTCTCTATGTATTTTCATACGATTTTTAAAAAAAAATTAGGATGCTGAGTTTAACCAGATTACTAACTAGTTCAAACAAGTTTGAACTGAAATTCAAACTAGAGTTTTTCTTTTTTATGATAGTTTGGTTGCGGGTATGTGTTGAATTTATATATAAATTAGCAAAGCATATGATCCAAACTCGTTCAAAATCTTTGAATTTGAGTATATTTTTTAAAAGGTATGTATTTCATTTGAATTGTTATAGATAGGTATATACCCTAAAACTGAAATTTTTTAAAAATATACTTGAATATGGCTTGAATTCGCGTATTTGAAATTATGGTGTCCAGGCACCATAGTGGCCCATTTCGGCTTCCTATATATGTATGTATATATATAGAAAAAATATATGAAAAAATTGCAAGGGAGTATATAGTTTTTAGCGTATTTTACAAATATCTTTATATATGGACATAAAAAGGAGTATGTCCAAAAAATATATATACCACCTCTGAAAAAATGTAAATACTACCTAGCTAGTCTTATATGCTCGTATACTATACGTACATACCCTCCATTGCATGAGATACAACGTAGGGAGTAATTACTCTCGGGAATAGAAAAGGGACTTCATATATATATATATATATATATATATATATATATATATATATATCAAATCATATCAATTCCACAGTAATCAAAACCTAGAGATAAGGGAAGTATTGCCGCCACGCCTTATTTGTTGCTGATGAGCATAAGTATCTAGGAGACTAGGATGTTAGCCCCGCTGTAAATATTTGCACTTCTGCCGCATTGTCAAAAGGGCTGGCGTGAGTGCGTGACACAATAAAGTTGGGAACTACTCCAGGTCTCCAGTAGTATGCCACAGTTCTAGCCATGCTAAGCCTCCCCGGCTCACCTTTGCTTCGGATCGGTAACCCGAAATGAAGATGCATGTAATCCTTGAAGTGCAGCCATGTCGGCACACCTTCATATCGTTCCTGTTGGTAGTACCATTGTTGGGCAACCACATCTTATGGTAAGATGCCAGCCAAACATCCTCTAGGGCACATCATCCATGAAAATATTGTTCGCAACTGTTGGAGATTAGAGTCCGAGTCATGTGCTACTCGGAGTCATTATGGATAAATTCACGTTAGAGATAAATTCGAGATAAAGAGCCCGGTTGTTATTCGGTTGTGATTGATACTATAAATAAACGGTGTGGAGATCCAATACGACACATACGAACACAATTTCTCCAAATCTACGTGGTATCGGAGCCAATTCATCAAAAACCCTATCCGGGGAGGTGTGGGGGGGGGGGGGGGGTGGAAAACCAAATGAAATAATTTTGGCATTAGCTGATGTTGGATTTTATCACATTGAATTATTTTTTATTTAGGAAGGTCCCGATTAAGCTTTAATTAGGGAGGAAATTGGTGAGAATTTTCAAGGGATCTACACTACACAAAGGAATTTTTGCTAAGCAAAAATTGGGATGTTACACAAGGACACCTTCTCCTGTCCTAAAAAAATTGATATCGTAATTTCCTTGTACAAAAATGTAGCCCAACTGCAGGTGGTGTTTCTTACTTTCTACCAAAAAAATTGAAGGCACAAATGTAATGTCTCGTCACAAGGAGACGTATATGTTCTGGTTCCACCAGTCTTTTTGATAATTCTGTGAACTGTCAGTACAGTGAGCCACTCACAGCATGTACAATCCAATGGAACACGGATCATTAGAGAGTCCTGATTAAGACCCTTTGCAGCAAGCTAGCCAAAAAATACAAAAGTATCACTATTTGGTAGTTTGATAACACTAATGGTTTTCATCATTCTGTTATAGGAATACCCGTTTGGTACCTATCATACAGGTACGGGTTGGTATATATAAGTCCGTCCAGAATTAGTACCTGACTAGTAAATATGGAAATCTACAAGTGCTATGGGTTTCAGCAGCAAGCAGAAGAAGAAAGCAACGAAAATAATCTATCACAGATAAGATACTAGAAATTACAACGCCTGAATTTGTTTGGCATTTGTGGACAAGCTCACACAATTGGGCAAGAAAATAGAAGGATAGGTAATTAACAAGCGGCAATGGTACCTCAAATCTCCATGCTAGAAAGTCTCACTTGTGATCTTCCCATGCTAGTGCAGTGTGATATCGCAATTGAATCAGAAGCAACAGATTCAGCATCTTGGCTGCCAGTCCTGCCTCGTTTAATTTCCGTGGAGTCCTGGAGAGCATGGTTTACATCGAGACAGAACTTTTGAAAACACAAGCGGCAGGGAAGGAAGAAACAGTGGGCTTGGCGTGGTTACCTCGTTCGTGTTGGTTTTGGAGCTCTCATGCCATGATCTGTGGCGTGAAAAGGCGCAAGTGGCTGGCGGTGGTGGTCGGAGCCAGGTGGATCGGAGCGCGACGCGACGTGGCCGTTAAGATGGGACGACGCGGGCTTGAATTGATGAGGGGGAAGGCGGTTTCTGGGTGGAAGGATCGGCGCCGGCTGAATGGAGGACGTGGGGAGAAGCTGAAAGCGCGGGCGGATGGGGAAGAGGGAGAGGCTGAGAGGTGCTCACTGCTCAGGTGGTGACGTGGGGTTTAGAGGGAGGAGGGCGCGTTTCTCGTGGAGGCGGCGAGGAGAATTGGGGATCGCATCGCACGGCACGGGCTACTGATCGGCGCAGCGCCAACGCCGACTTCTGCGGCCGCGGCCGCGGCGCAGCTTGTGCGTGTTCGAGTTTCCCCGCGGTGGGGATGGATTTCGAATTAGCGCCGATGCTCGTGTGCCCGTGCTGGAAAGGCACGGGATGATGGGAGGCGCCCAGGAAGCGTTTCTAGCCCAGGTTAAAAATACTGTTTCGATGTCGGTTTTCGACGAGTCGACGGTACCAAAATTCACAAAAATCCGAATGTAATTTATGAAAAACTAAACGGTTTCAAAAGTTAAATAAATTTGAAATCTGGTCAAACCACGAAGCGAAATTCGAATGAAAAGGTCAAAAACCGCTCGAAAAGTAGCAAATTTCGAGCGGTTTTCTTGAAAATCAGCGACCGGTTGAAAAATTGAGAAAATGTAAAAATATATGAAAATTTGTAAAATTTGTAAAAATCCATTCAAATTCCAAAAAAATAGGAAAAATGTTAGAAATATAAAAAAATATGGAAAAACATGAAAAAATTATGGTAATATGGAAAATTTCCGGTATGATCTTTGATATATTTTAGACAATTGCAAGTTGTAAAGTAGACATTTAGCAATAATATGTCAACAAATAGCCTTTCATTTCAATACCATTCACATATCAATTCAACAAATGCAAAAATAGGCATTCCCATATCAATACCATTCACATTTTGATACCTTTCATTTGAAGTTGTAAAGTAGGTATATTTTCATCGTTCTTCCCACATATAAGTACAGAATATAACTAATTGTACAGAGTACAATTTCTATACTAAAGTTTTTATAGTTCATGCATGCATACAACAAGAAGTAAGCTTATTAATATTTGATAACATTAACATATTATAATATACCATAGCAAGATAATTTTTGTGCATGCAAATATTTCTACTTGAACAAATAGTATCATTATCGGTGTCGTCCATTGCTACTAAATATACTTCAACAAATATCGCTACTAAATATACTTGAACAAATATTGCTACTAAATATATATTGAAGTAAATATTGCTATTTGACATACTTGAAAAAAGTATTGCTACTAAAAATACTTGAACAAATAATGCTACTTGAACATGTAGTACCATTTTCGGCATAACCACTGTGAGCATTGTAGACCAGCTTTTTCTCCGTTTTTTCCTTTTCTATTATCTACATTTTGAATGGCTCAAAAACGTTTCTAAACATCGTTTTTTAAAAAAAAAATCACACCAGAGGTCATAAAGCTATTAATATTAATTTTAGTGAACTTTTGGATATTTTTTTTTCAAATTTTCCGAATTTTTTGAATTTGAATTTGAAATTGAGCGGTAAACCGAACAAAATCCTTTTTCGAACCGGAGCAGTATGAGCGAATTTCACGAAATTCGAGCGGTTTTCGATGAAAAGTGAAACCCTGCTCTCGCCGTGCCCGAGGGGAGTCGCAGAATGGCACGGTTATCACCAACAAAGCGCCACATTCTGAAGCTGTCTGGCACCCTTCCCGTTAGCTATATCCACGCTGCTACGCGGGTGCACACTTTCTGGGCTTCACCCAGCTACCGATGCAGCTAATATGATCGAATTATTTTTTAAATAATTTTAAAAAATAATATGCCGAAACAAAATTTTACAAAATACACCTCTATCGCCATTTCAAACGGCAACATTTGAAAAGATGATAGAGGTCTGTTTAGTCAAGGATTGAATTGATCGACATATTATTTTGTCGTGGATTGCCTTGGTTGATAAGGCTGAGGCTTTTGTTGCCAATTTTATTGGCGACAAAACCCTGTCACCATTTCTGTTATCGTTTTAAATGGTGACAGGGCTTCTGTCGCCGTTTCAAAAGGTGACAGGGTTTCTATCACCGTTTTAAATGGCAACAGAGGTGTATTTTTGTAAAAATTTATTTCGGTATATTATTTTTATAAAATTATTTAAAAATGTATTATTAAAAAAATTCCGACTCTGATCCCTATCGAGCAGGGAAGCTTTTTCTCTGTAAGTGAATTGCTTACTGGGTGCAGTGCTTCAATCACACACATGATTCTCGCGATGAGTGTCATCACAGTGACTTCCATAAATGGATAGGAGACAGAAATCTCTAGCGGTGGCAGGGAAATTCTATGCAATGTTCAAAAAGGCGGAAAAAGGCCACGCTTAGGCGCTCAGCGGCAGTTCTCCGTCTCGCCTTAGCACAAAATCGTGCTCTAGATGGAGGAGCCGCCTCGGTGGACGCGCAGGCGGGCGTAGGCGACGCTAAGCGGTGAAAAGGCGGCGCCTAGGCGGTGCCAGATGGGAGTCAGAGGGGATAACGAGGGGAGAGAGGGGAGGCTAGGTTACCGATTAGAGGCCATCGGGTGCGAGCGTGCGAGACCCATCGTGTGCGAGCGTGCGATCCTTGTCTTCCTCGGTCTTCCCCGGTGCTGCAGCCGGATCTTCCCTGCCGCTGCCCGATCTTCCCCGGATCTTCCCCGCCGTGTGCAATCCTCGTCTTCCTCGGTCTTCCCTGTCGCCGCCCGAGCTCGTCCCCGCCTCCCGCCTCCTGCGCCTGAGCTCATCCCACGCCGCCAGCTTCAGCGAGGTCTTCCTCCTGCGCGGGCTGCTTCAGCTTCCTCCCGCGTGGGCTTCTTCAGGTCAACCCGCCAGCACCCGAGCCCTTCAGGTCAGCTTCAGCCCTGATAACAATATATGAAGCTTGGTGTGTATATTGAGTAAGGAATCTTAGTCTTGTAGGCTAGTTGGGATGCACTGCGTTACTTATGCTTGGTGCTTATGTAGACCACAGTTCTTAACAATTTAATGTGATACCATATGACATGGCCAAATTGTAAACCTATCTTAATTTTTAACAAGATAGGTTTTAAGTATGTCGTTGGCCCTTGAAACTTCAAGCAGTTATTGATTTAAATCAGCTATGCCAATATCTAAACCGTTTCCCAGATTAATAAAACCTTGGCTGTGAGGTTGTGACTAACTGAGACTACACAAATAACTTGTGCCTTTGTTTGAAGAATCAGTTCTTTTGTAAACAATCTGTGACAATCAAATAGATGCTCCTTTAAAAAAACCATCAATAGAAGCTCTTGACTTTATGTTTTATTAGGCTTAGAAGATCAGTATCCAGGTTTAAATCAGAAATATTTGCCTTTTTGGCCTATCTCTTGGGTCTTGTTTATGTGCCTAGCAGCAGAACTAAGTCAATGAATTCTATTTACAGAATGTCGTCAACGAGATCGGCGGCAACAACTAATGAGAGCATGGTGGCTCTTAAGAGGAAGTCGGATGACGTAGGATGGGCTTATGGGGTTCTAGTCGATCCATCCAACTTGGACAAAGTGAAGTGCATTTTTTGTGACTATGTGAGCTCAGGAGGGATTTATCGTCTTAAGCAACACGTTCGCAATAGTATTGCTAAATGCAAGGTAGCCTCAGAGGAAGCTCAAGACAAGTGTAAAAAATCTCTTGAAGAAGCAAAACGAAAGAAGAAGCAAAAGCAAGACCATGATGATGAAGTTAGAGAAAATGTGAATGTTTCGTCAGTTGAAGGAGAGGAGGACGGTGGAAGCTCGAGACCTAAAAAAATTAGGCCCTATAGATAAGTTTGCACGTCCTATTGATCCTAAAGCAAGCCCGGCTGAAGTCAAGCAGCAACAAAATATTACCGAGGCGCTTTGGAAAGAGAGAACACATCAAGTGCGTCAATATGTTGGTAGATTGGTGTATACACATGGTAAATCTTTCTATCTGCTACCTTCCATTGATTGATACCTTACTAACCTCTTATTTGTATTATTTTGATAGGTGTATCATTCAACGCTCTTAACAACTATGAGTTCAAGCAAATGTATGAAGCCATTGGTCAATTTAGCCCCAGATTTCAATCTCCTACCCAATATGACCTTCGGAAGAATTTGTTGAGTGAGGAATTCTTGAGAACCAAGAGTTTGCTAAAGGAACGTGAGGAGAAAAGGATAAAGAATGGTTGCTCCATTATGACCGATGCTTGGACGGACATAAAGAGGAGGTGCAAATGAATTTGTGCACACATTGTAGCATGGGAATAAGTTTTTTTAAAATCAAAGGAGATGTCGGATGTGTCACACACAAGTGAAGTCATATTCAATATAGTGGATGAAGCAATTGAGAAAGTAGGTTCGGAACATGTGGTGAAGTAGTAACGGATAATGCTTCTAACAACATGGGAGCAAAGGCATTGTTGCATACCAAGAGACCAAATATATTTTGGAGCTCTTGTGCAACTCACACTATCAACTTGATGCTCCAAGGAATTGGCAACTTGCCAAAGTTCAAGAAGACACTTGACCAAGCAAAGGCATTCACTATCTTCATCTATTTGCACCACATGACCTTGGTATTGATGAGGCAATTCACAAAAAAGAGAGATATCATAAGACCGGGGTGACTAGATTTGCTTTCGCTTTTCTTACTTTGCAAAGCTTGATAGAGAAGAAGAAAGAACTAAATAAGATGGTGGTTGATAGAGAGTGGGAAAGCTTGAGTCATGTGAAAACCAAAAAGGAAAAGGATGCAACGGCAACGGCTATAAATAGGGTCTTTTGGAATGGTGTGGCTCTATGCTTGAGGGTTTTTGAACCTTTGGTGCAAGTTTTTCGTTTGGTTGATGGGGATGTCAACCCATCTATGATTTTTCTATATGGAGAACTAATTAAGGCAAAGGAGCTCAAGGATGCCTTTGAAAATATGGAGAAGAACTACAAAGATGTTATAGCCATTATTGAGAAGAAGATGAAAGGTAGACTTCATTCTCCATTGCACTTGAGTGCATACATGTTGAATTTGTACTATAGTTATGTTGATGATACAATCTTCATGGATGCAAATATTACAGAATCATTCATGTCTTATGTTGAGACTTTTTATCATGGTAATGATGACAAGCAAGATCGGGTTGTAAATCAAGAGTTGATCAAATTTCAAAATAGAGAAGGTCCCTTTGGAAAGAAGCTTGCAAGGAGTTGTCAAAACTTCTACTATAATACGAGTAAACTTGTGCTTAATTCATGTCTTCATTTTGCAATGCATGGTAACTTGTTAATCAACTCATATAGATATACATATACTAAATTGTTCTTACTTTTCTTATTGATAGCATCTTGGTGGAGGCTCTATGGAGGCCAAACACCGGATTTACAAAAGATCCTTAAGACTCCTCTCATTGATCTCAAGTTCTTTCGGTTGTGAAAGAAATTGGAGCACTTTTGAATTGGTTAGTCTCTATTCTTGAGTCCCAATATTCAATACTCTAAAGTCTCAATTCCCAATCTCATGTAATGTCTCAATTTCTAAACTCATGTAATGTCTAAATCTACTTTGCAATTCATATATACATTCCAAAAGAAGAAATAGGCTAACCACTACCCGCCTTAATAGTCTAGTCTACATACAATTCAATGCTAGAATGTTGGCCAAGAAAGAAAGGATCATGGCAAAGAAGAATAATGATGTCCTCCTATGTTGTAATGCTTCCAAAGCTCAAGGATTTCTATACGAGGGAGGGGGATAATCATGCATTGGTTGTTTTTAGGGACGAGGAGAATGAGGAAGAGGTAGTGCCCGGTAGTATCTCATGGGGAGTAATTGATGAAGCTATGGGTACTAGTGAACAACTTGAACTTCGTAGGAGTACAAGAGAGCTTCATGATGATGATTTCCAATCCAAAGAAGAGGAGGGCAATGAGGAGGAAGAGGTGGCTGTTAAAGTTCGAGGATGACGAAGACGAAGTGTTGCCATGAAAACTCTATCCTCTAGAGGATTGATCATTGGCTCATTACATTTAATGCTATCACATCTTATCATTTATCATATTCCATCTTTTATGGGTCCTTTACTCTTTTGTGAAACTTAGTTATGTGTGAGACTATATTTTATGTTTTTGTGACTATATTATATGCGAGACTTAGTTTTGTGACTATATTATGTGTAGGGCTATGTTTTGTGACTATATTTCATCTTTCATGTATGTCTTTCACTCTTTTGTTTCGCTGCAACCAGCCTCCGCCGGCCTACCGCCTAGCACTTTTTTGAACATTGATTCTATGACATTCACACTCCGAATAAATAAGTCTCAACGACCAGAAACAGGACGAACACATACTATACAACCAATATTAGGGGTTGGAAAGGAAATATGAAACCATGAAAATTACAAATGACCAATGCTATCCTCTCCACTAGGATATTTGTTACAGCAAACGGCAGGGCCTAAGAGGAGAATTAAATTTTCCAATGTCCGGCCGAAAACAATCAGCTAGGTTGTTGGTCATAGCTAGGGAGACCAAGCACGGGTACAGTTGCCTTGGAGGGCAGGCTACTAGCATTTGCCTCATCGGCATGCTTCGGAGGCTTTTGCTTCTCACTAGCATGTTGTGAGGGAGCCTTCAGTGGGTTATTAGCTTGTGTATCTACAAGGTCAGATTCTGTCTGTCTTTTCTTCTTCTTCATCTCGCCAGCATTTCTGTTGCCGTCATCAGGGACTGCACTGGTATTTATTTCACGAACCCTTTCAAAACTCTGGCTCTGTCCATAGTCCGTCACAGGGTATGTAGTAATAGGGTTTGTTATGGGTGGTTGTGCGACTTGCGGGGCCAGTGCACTTTGCATTACAACAGGGTAGCCATCTTGATGTTTAGCTGCAGCAGCCAGCCTTTTCCTCTTCATTCTCTCCTCATTGCGAACCTGGATTAATTGAAAAGGAAAAAATAGTGAGATGCAGCATGTGCACTTTACTTTGAAGAACAGCATCTATAATGGGGTTACATCACAAAATGAGTTTTTCAGCAAAAGTTACATGAACTATTCAATTGCAATGTGATAATTGTCAAGATAGCAGGTTGCATACTATCACGAGATACCTTTAATCTATAGCCGCACATCATTATGCTGCATCTTCTTTAGCTTTTAATTCTACCCATGTATATTTAAAGTAAAAAGGACATGTATAATGATTACCTTTTGCTGGTTGTACAATGATCTCCTTCGCTCCTTCGATCTATATATGGCATCTTTGATTCCAACATTATCCATATACCCTTGTGGCCATAACTCTGCAAGCTGGTGCATAAAAAAATGTAATATATAAGCGTACTAAAGATAAATGCAGATTGCCCACGAGACAAATGGTGCACCTACAATAATAGCTCCATCAAAAGCATCCATTACTCTGTTACTCAAAACTAGTAACTAAATTGAAATCCCACTTCACAAATCATGATCCGCAATCCACACAACTATTGACAGTGTATACAATACAGCTGAAAAAATGCCTATTTAAAATTTACATCTAGAAGCAGTTGAAGGCATTATTTGAAAACTCTGGATTACTCATCTGTCTTCCACTTAAGACCAAGGATACCAGCCCCGTGCTACAAATTGAAAGAGCAAGTAGAGGGGCGTTACATTTAGCTTTAAGACACTATCAGCCTATGAAGTGAAAAATAAAAGTGCATTTCTTTTGAGTAGCCAAATTTGTATTTGTTTGCTACATCAAGGAAAACGGCAGTTTGGCCTTGCTTTTTGCCAAAAGAAAGCACTACAAGAAAAGGCACAATAAAAATAATGACAAAGATTTCTAAAATTGAAGGGACAAGTTATAAAGCACAATGTGAAAGGAAGACTAAGGCAAAGAAATCTCCTATACATATAAGAGTAATATTAAATTGAATCAGTTTGATAACAAACATCGCAGTGGCCCTTTTAAGCAGATGATTTAAAGAATCAAGCATGATTACTTCAACAATTCAGATGCCCAAGAATCTTTCAAAAAAGAAAGGAAAATGAGGAAAAAAATTACAGGTCAAGGTTAGTACCTCTACATATAACTTCCTGCTTTGAGGGCCCTTGTCTTCATCCATACCCTGACAAGAATGCAGCCAGACATTTATCAAGTAAACCAAACAAGTTAAAGGAGGAATGAAGCTAGGATCTCAATCAACCTGCTTTTGTTATCAAGCAACTCTGCTGCTTGTTTCACTAATAAAAATGATATGGAATAAACAAGACTCAAATGTACCCATATGTTTACTTTCACTAACACCCAAAAGATAAACCTAATAAATAGACAAAAAAATGATCATCAAGATTGCAATTTGTCCAAACTTAAAAATGGTCATATGTTTACAGGTTTATACCTCAACGTACAGATCATACAGATCACATATCCTGTCCTCCAATACAGTATCCATTACAGACTTTCCTTTTAAAGCTCTTCTTTCATCATTGACAACCTGAAAATCATCAGCTGAACCATCCTGTTGTTCGTTGACCTGGTAGCACATAGAAAACAGAACATCTAACATTAAAAGTAAAAAAAAAACAGGAATGCTAAGTCCAATAAGATAGACAGAAATTTCATATTTGTTACACAAATATCTTTAGTTCTTTACCTTGGCCTTGGCAGCCACTCGTGCCTTGATCATTTCATTGATCTCCATTTTTACACGCTGGAACCTATCGGCCTTCTCTTGTTTAGCAGAAAGACCTGATTCTACCATTTCTTTCATGTTTCTCTGTTGAAAATAACATTAGAGACAGGGACAAGCGATGTACAAAGGAGTGATATTGTCATGGGCATGTAGTTTGAGACTTTGAGTGAAGTCATTCAGTCACTCTACAGGATCAGTACACCACATGGAATATCAACATAGGCATGACTTAGAAACTACAAATTAATGGACAAGAAGAAATTCACACGAGCAGCATTTCAATAATTTATTTATTTTACTGCAGATGCATCAAAACAGTAGATTTGTTGCTCAGTTGTTCTTTTTCGCCAATATATTATATTGACCTCATGGTGGTGGTGGTTGTAGTTGTAGCATTTGAAAGGATCTCCCGTAGATATTGTGGTTTGGTTTCTCTGATTACCATAAACTTTGACAAGGTCAAATAAATATTAAAGATAAATATAGTAACGACTTGTGCAGGTGTGCTTGAAAGGTTTTTCACATCCTAATTACACTCTATCTAATTTGATGAGAAATACCAAATTGAAATGTACTACCAAAATTAGTAGCCATATACCCCGCATGTCCAAAAATACATGACATTTAAGATTGTGTGAAATCAAAATTTTCTAACTTTTACTACAAATACATACAAAACTATTTAAATTGATCATGTCAAGTGAAAAAGGTAACATTAGTTTTGTCATGAAAAGCACTTTCATAATATAATACCTAATGATTTTTTGCTATCATATTACTATAGAAATTGACGGTTGATGTTACTTATTGGAGATCATGTCAGTGTCCAAAATAACATATATTTTAGAACAGAGCAGGTAACCTATTTTTGAAATTTAAAATGTACAAAAGCAATCAGTCAAATAGATAGATGTGATCAATCAGTGTCCAACTCTACCAAAAAGTCAGGTGCCCAGGACATGTTTGTTTACTTCCATTGCTCACCTTCAGTGTCCTACGCTGCACAAGATGTCCAACTATGCCCATGAGGCGATCAATCAACTCATGTTCTTGGATCTTTCCCTGATTTGCCTGCACAAATTGACAGCATTATGAACAGCCTGTGGGTACTGCACCGTTTATAGTCAGGCGGCACAGGCTAAAAGTTCATTAATGTGAGCAGTCAAAAGAGTTATGATAGTTTAAAGTTTGTTATACAAACTGAAAGTAGTAGCAATTAGTACCAACAAGCTAATATCCCACTAACGCCGTATTGAAATAATCGATAGCAGTATCACAACCTGTGTATATATGTTCGGTATATAACCATGAATTTTCAATGATATAAGGTTGAAGAAATTCTGGACTCACATGATGTCCATTCACTAGTCAAGAACATGAACACATAAGAAATCACATGGAATACGAGATTCAGAATTTCAGATGCACTTGAATCACAAGTAAATTTGATTGTGCTACTATTGTACTACATACCGATAGCCTTGCAACCTTGGCAAGCTTTTGTTTTACTTCTTGAGGCAACCGTCTTTTAACAGCTGCCTGACTATTTGGGTCTACCTCATTAATATCGATAGTTGGTGGTCTGTCTGCAAGGAGAAATCCAAGTATCTGAAATTACTTCCAGCACTACTCCATGGTCAACAGAAAAACTCCAGTATAGAAGGGGAATGCTATGTAATACTCACATTCAGCAACAATCTTTTGGAGATCCCGAATGGCTCGCTCAAGCCTGGTGCCTTTAGGTTTGGTACCTGAACCCTCCCTAGCAGTGATTGGATGCTGAAAAATCAATACAAAGTGTGAGTTAGTATGCATGTCTTTAAACATACAACCATATCTAGTCTGTGGGAGTGGTTTGACGGTTATCTTCTGTGTAAATGTGTTTGCTGATATAACTAACAGAACAGAATTCTTACCATTGCTTGTGTAGAGTAAACAGTACCAGTCATAGCCATAACAGGGAATTCACTCATTGCATGTTTCTCTTTGCGATGTATTTTGTTTGATGGATCTTGATTTTCTCCACTATAAGCCCTTTTTGGTTGGAAATCAAGTTGCATTGAAGTATCCTTATCCCTGTATGCTGAATAAGCATAGTCATATATACCACTGGTTCTTGACTTATGAGATAAATCAGTAGGCTGGAGGGCTGCAGCTTTATGCTTTTCCATGTCTTTTAACTCTGAAGGAGAATATGACACATCCTTACTAGATATTCTTGTATGTGCTGCAGTATCAACACCCATGGCAAAATCGGTGGATTTCCGTTTTGGGACTCCTCCAGGGGCACTGGTTTTATTCTTCACCACTCTGTTGTCTTCATGATAGTATTCACCATAAGAACCTAAGTTGCTACTAGCTAATTTCTTCCCAACATGTGCAGCACCTCTTGCAGAGGATTTTCCAGGCATGTTGCTGATGCTCAAATAATCACCTGGAGCACCCTGATTGTTTCCAATATAGGCACTTGAGGTGTCTTTTCTTCTCCTTTTCTTTGGGGCAACATTTGTTGATGTACCAGGTTCACTACAAAAGGTCACATTGACGTATATCATCCATGATGTCATATATGTAATGCATGTGCACAGGTAAAAATGTGTTTCTGTTATTTTGACCATTTCTTTGATTACATTGGCACAAATCATCCATGCTGCCATATATGATACATGTGGCATGTGCACAATCATGTGTTGCTTTTAGTTTAATATGTAGCTTTGATTACTATAAGCTTGTCCTTACATGCCACAATTGTGGCATTCTGTGTTTTTTTGTCAACTGGCACAAATTTGTATAGTGAATAGCTCTCAAAACTAGCCACAAGTTCTCCCAGGGCCATGGTTTCTAAAGGTTTTTGTAATCATGAAGGTGACCCCTATGCATCCAATAAGATATCATACTAAAGAAATTAAATGCCAATTAGGATGGCATGGCAGGATGTTCTCTACCAGCATTAACAGATAAAAAGAGAGCATGAATTTTGCATCTCAATTGACTACAGACTACAGAGTTTTGAGGAACCTTACATCTGTTCCAACTTCCCTTTGTTCACAAAATACCCGTTGTGCTTAGTAGTCAAATTATCAACTTCAAAATACTCATCCTGCAAAGACAACATGAAAGCAATCACCAATGACAATTCATTCTCAATGCATATAACAGCAATGCAGAAAAATGTTTCAGCATGTCACCTCACATGGATAAATTCTTTTAGGCATGCTATTACATTTACAATATAAGCTGGCACTATGACTTGCACATAAACTTAGTCAGTGTAAGTGACTTGCACATAAACTTAGTCAGTGTAAGTAATTAGACAAAAGGGTTATCTAATATGCTGCAAATATTTGAGTGCCATCTTTTCCAGACATATAAGTCACATTATGTGTAGACGAAGAACCAATTATTTGTACTGCTGAAGCGGCGAAGTCATATCAAACTATGAAAAAAGAATCTCTTAGCAGCAAACACAGAGTTCAGACAGGCAGAACAGAGAAGAAAAATAGGGTGCAGATTGGTAGTAAAAATGGAGTGGACAATGACAGTAAACCAAGAGTTTATCTTAACATATTATTTCATGTAGTCTTCATCATCACACTACAATATACATAGCAAGTACCATGGTAAACATTTAACTAGCACAGTGCACAGAAAAGATTCGGAAGTAACAGAACCATGCAATTGTTCCCACAGTGCAATATGTACAAGATGAGACTCCAAAAAGATGAACAACTAACCAATTCAGCGTCATCAATAAAAGAATCCTCAGTGTCATATTGATCATCATCTGGTACATCATCTAGATCTTCTTCATCACTGCTATGTTTACCCTGGCAATTTGAATACGGAATCAAAACTCTATGCATGGTGTACATGGAGCCAAATAATATCATGCATTTGTTACCATGTAAAGGCGCTCGATTTTCTCAATAACTGCACTGAACCGATTTGGCTGTGCCGGATCCTGTGGGTCATTTTCTGCAGGGTGTGCCTGATTCAAATAATATGGTAATACTCAATATTAAATACAGCACTTCTCGAATGTCCAGCATACTCTATATACAAAAACAAAAGGTTTGACAGAGCACCGCCTATGGGAATGATACGGTTGTGGCATAAACAACTACCATAAATTACAAAGACAGGATGAAATTTCACTGAAGTATGGCACAGCTTGCTTCTAGAGCAGCATCCTTAAAACGTTTTGGTCAGTAAGGGCTAGTCATTAATTTCGAACAGAAGGTTAATCCCAAGGTACCAGAAACAGATATTACAAGTTTACAACCAATACCATAGCAAAATATGAATTGAGAACACCGGTATCCAACCAGGGATAAACACAGCCACCTGCGCATAAATCAGATACTGGCCATTAACTAAGAATGCATCATTCTCATCCCCAAAATCACACTGAACAGGTTACTGCACCTCTTGAGACGTAAAACGTCATAGCTTTCATGCCCTGTATCCTCACCCTAACGAAGCAAATTTCCTATAAAAAGCTCAGAAGGACCACTTTTCCAATTCCGGATATAACATCAAGGCTTCAGCGAATCATCCTAATTCTAACTTTCCATCTACTCGCAAAGCGAGCCTAAGCAGCACACGAATTACAACAGGGAACCAACAGACAACAACATCAGCAAAAGTGCTGCTTACCGCACCGGGTGGTCCAGGGTGTGCCGCAAACGTCGGCTCGGCAGTCCCCACCGCCGCCACCGGTGGTGGTGGCGGAGAGGTGGCCGCGTGGCCGGCCTCCTTCAGCAGCTTCTTCCACGACACGATGGTGGTCTCCCCGGGCCGGAGCTCCACGGAGAACACCTGCCTCCGGCACGCTGCGGCGGCTTCCGGAGCCGCCGCTCCCACCGCCGGGGCGGCAGGCACCTGCTGCGGAGCGAGAGGGGGCTGCGCCACGGCGGCGGAGGGCGTGGCAGCCGGAACCCTAGCTGCTGCGGCCACGGCGGCGGGGGCGGAGGGCACAGCCACGGGGTCTTCCATGGCGAGGAGGGAGGAATTGGGAGGTCACAGCATTAGATCGAGGGGCGGGAACTAGGGTTTTCGAGGGCTGAGTTGGGGAGTGGAGGAGGTAGGAGTCTGAGAGGAGCAAGGAAACGAATACGCCCTCAGTTTTGATCGGGGAGGACGCAGCGGGATGAGAACGCGGAACGGCGGGTCGGGCAGGGCGCCGTAGATTTTCCTCGTCGCCGTTGGCTCGTCGTCTCGCCGCCGTTTACCTTCCTCGTTCCGGAATTCGGAGGGACCAATCGGAAATCCGATGGGCATAGCCTCCTGCCGCCCACCCCAAGCTCATGGCCCACGGCCCATTAACCAAGCCAACTGTTTTATGGGTCAAAGCCCAGTAGGCAGTAGCCAGCAAGCACGTCAGATTCGCTGATTCCCGCGAGATCCCGCCAGCTTGTCTTGCCTTCGTCAATTGTTTTTCCAATGGTCCCTCCGGTAAAAAAAAATATATGTTTCTGATATCCACACGGTCTCTAAAAGTAACTTTGATCAATAAAGTTTATTTAATATATTTATAAAACATAATAAATTTGTATTTTTATGAAATTTCTTTTTGAGGCAAATCTATATATACTACTTTTCGTATATTCAATCTAAATATTGAAAAAGAAATCAATAGCCAAAGTTTAAAAAGTTTGACTACATGTATCCAAAATGACCTTTTCTGTGACCTAAGGGAGTGATTTTGAATTGTTCCACCAACACATTTGATTTGCTTCACTATTTTTTAGTTCTTCTTAACATGGCCGACGACCTATTTGAACATTGAAAACTAAATGCGTGGAACAATGGTTTATTCCTCCTTCAAACTTAATGCGTGGAACGCCGTCAATGAGCTATTAGAACATCAAAACCAACTATGTGAAATATTTTATTGTACCTACCAAAACACTCAACACCCACCTGGTTCATTCCCCTTACCCAATTAAAGAAATACACCATGAAACATTGTTGATGACCTATTGGAACATCAAAACCAAATGCGTGTAACATATCATTTTACCTATGAAACATCTAGCACCCACTCGGATCATTCCATCTACCCCAATTCAAACAAAATACATCATGGAACATTGTCCATAATCTTTTAGAACATTTAGGAAGCAATGCATCGAACATTTTTTTAACATATTGGGAACATATAATATGTGATATCACTAAAAAGTTCAAACATATGCAAGTGGGGTCTTGTTTAAAAATCTCATTGTAAGGAATACGATGGTAAAAACAGATTGTGAGCTGGACACTTGATTTAAAAGATATGAATTTGAATTTTTAGGTTAAAAAGTTCAACTTGATTTATGTATCCCATTTTATTTGCTGGTTTGCGGGTATGAAATGGCCTACTGAACGGTAGGATAGTTCAACATAGAGAATTTTCATTATATGTGTTACACTCTTGATAGCCCCTTCTTACACACAGCAGCTTTCTGATTGAATCAGAGTTTCGTGAGATACAACATAAGCGTGCACGGTCTCAAGAATGAAAAAGATGGATCTCATAAAGAGAACTAATATAATGGCGTTGAAGCAACCACGATGAGAGAGAAAATATTTGGCAAAGTTGACCAAAAATGCTTTAAACGTAACCTCAAAAGAGTACAAGGGATTGTCGCTCTCTCGCAACCCTCTCAGACCTTTTAGGACCCTTGGATCCTTGCCCTGTACACAAATCTAGTGTTAAAGAATAGTATAGTCTCTAATCTTCTCGTACGCTTTCTTGCTTTGGATGAGTTGGTTTGTGGCTTTAGTTGCTTAGGTTCTCTCTAGCCACCCCTATGGATTTGTGTAGCCTTTTTAGTCTAAAGAGCATTAAAAATCATACTCCAAAAGAAAGTAAGAATCCTTCCCTTATAATAAAACCTTTTCAAATACTAAAGAGAAAATTTCATAAAACTACAGGTTTCTTGTACAAACTATCATAAAACTACATAGTTTAGTTCCTATTTCACAAAACTACAAATTTTAGAAGAACATGTTTCACAAAACTATAGGCTTCTTGTATTTATCAAAACTACAGATTTTAGGAGAATTTGTATCACAAAACTACATGTTTTAGAATTAATCATTTCTTGTAACGGGTCTAATAGTCTGGGCCCACATGACAACCTCACGCGTGAGTGAAACGGGAAATGAGGGCGTGTGAGACCGCCATATAGGCCCACACTGTCAGACCCATTACAAGAAACGGACAATACTTAAACACATAGTTTTGTGAAACAAGTTCTTCTAAAACATATATTTTTGTGATACAAGTTCTCCTAAAATCTGTAGTTTTGAGAAATAGAAGCTAAAATCTATAGTTTTCTAATAGTTTGTACAAGAAACCTGTAGTTTTATGAAACAAGTTTTTCTAAAATATATAGTTTTGTGAAATAGAAGCTAAAATCTATAGTTTTCTAATAGTTTGTACAAAAACCTATAGTTTTGTGAAATTTACTCAATATTAAAATATTAGATATGAGTCACCATACTCAACAATATACCACCAAATAACTCACTTTTTCACGATATACTATCGAATGACTCCTTCACAATATGCCATTGAGTTTCAAAAATTCTTCACAATATATCTTCGCCGTCACTTCTCCATCCAAGCCCCTCCATTAAGCCTTGAGAAAAGACTATTTTGCATTCGGCTGTCAAATTTTGTCACATTTTCACTCCACGCCAAAAATTCCTTGTTGTTCTACTGCAAATTATTCCAGTCCAAAGACTACAAGTGAATTGGATGCTAGGTCAATCGGTGGCGAATTAAAACACATTGGGAGCAAAAGAAAAGGTTCATGACAACTTCATATAGTAAAACATGACAAATATGATAAACGAGGGCAAAATGTCTTTTCTTAGGGCTTAACGAAGGGGCAGTGATGATAAATTGTGAAGAAAATGGCACATTGTGAAAAGGGAGTTTTTCTATGGCATATCGTGAAGAAAAAGAAAGTAATTCGATGGCATATAATGAATTTTCTACTTAATATGAGACGATCGATGAATTGGCATGCAAAAAGTGTGGCCCATTTGCACGCGTGCAGCACATTGCTACAGGTCACACGCATCATATAGTCGGTCCTAGGACCGATGCCTTTGATGAGCGCACATAGGCCGTAGACCACTCACTGGCTTGGGTGACAATGTCCTTGCCCTATGGACAATTTTGCTTTGTGGGTTGTTCCATTGTAGACTGGCTCACATAGGACGGGTAACACGTGCATGGTGTTTAATGTTCCATTTGGAATGCATGAAACTTTCTTCAATTCATGTGAGAAGAAATATTCTATGCGATTTTTTACGTTCCAAACAAGTTCTTAAATTATCTATAGTTTGGCATGTGAAGTTGTTTTAGCATACAGCACCAGAATTCCTTTCTCGAAAAAACATTTAGAGGGCGCACTAGACCTTTTTCGAAACCAAAACTTTAGCAGGTGTGTTTAGATTAGGGTATTTTATTGGAAAGATCTAGTTTGAACTAGATTCCAAAACTTGTTAACGCATTACTCCTCGTCCAAAGAGGGCCTTAGTTTCTATTGTTTTGCCAAGTTGCCCATAAAAAAACACTCGAGCATATAAAAGAATTAGCACACTTTAATGGTTATCCTTCACTTGGGCATGAATTTTCACTAAAGATAGTTTAATCTCCTCATGAATATAACTTGATTCATGCATTTCAACCGGACTTAAAGTTAGTCCAAATTTAACTTCGTAGAGTTTATCTATGTAAAGTACACACTTTTCTAACAAAACCTCAGTCCGCAAAGTTACCACGATTTATGAACAGGTGAATTTCTTATATGCATCTCTTATATACTACTCATTGTCTCACCGATATATGGACCTTCACGCCACGTAGCAGTAATACATTCATAGATTTCCTAAAATTTCAGTGGCATATAAGGATTTAGAGTTTGTTTGGTTTGCTTCCAATGTTTACTAATGCTTATCTTACCCAATTTTGTTATCATGGATAAAATTTAGCAAGCATTTGATTTGCTATCAAACTTTAAGATTTTCTTCTCCCTTGATTTTTAATTCATCATATTTTAATAAATATTAGTGAGATAAATGTATCATCAAACCGAAGAGGTCACCACCTACCCAAGTAGGTGCTAACTGCTAAGCAGCGTAGACAAGACAACACAAAGTACTAAAGTAGTACTGAAAACGTCAATAATCAAATCAAGGTCCTTCTGCTGCTCTGCCCACCTTTAGGCTTTTAGCACTCAAATCAAATTTGGATATCGAAGCAAGCCAACGGAAGCAAACAGAGCACTTGCCGTTTCCGGCTTCCCCCTCTGAACTACCCCGAAAGCACCCTCATCACCATTCCTCTTCCTCCCATGGCGCCCTCCTTTACTCCTCCCCCACCACCACCGCCTCTCCCAACAACACCACACCGACACCAACCAAGCGGCTCCAGCCTCCTCAAGATCGCAAGGAGAAGCGAAGCAAGCCCGATCTGTGCGTCGCTAACTGGAGGAAGGAGGAGGAGCAGGAGGGATGGGGCGCGGGAAGATCGAGATCAAGAGGATCGAGAACTCCACCAACCGCCAGGTGACCTTCTCGAAGCGCCGGAACGGGATCCTCAAGAAGGCACGGGAGATCAGCGTGCTGTGCGACGCCGAGGTCGGCGCCGTCATCTTCTCCAGCGGCGGCAAGCTCTACGACTACTGCTCCCCCAAGACCTCGTGCGTGCCGTACCTTCCCCTTTCTCTCGCTTATTGGCTAGTATTTGTTAATTTTGACGGTTGCGAGTGTTTTAGTTTTGAGGTGAAATTTCAAAATAAAAAGGAAAAAAGGATTTGTTGTTGTGCTTTGCTGTTTGGCATATATATGCAATTTTTAGTTGTTTGTCGGTGTCTGGATTGAGAGATAGATGGAGCGGAGAGTCACTGCAACTAGGTGAAAGATTGGATTTTTACCACTACCGCTGCTATTCATATCGTATCATACCAACTTACCATGAACGGAATTGTGTAGGCCTTGAAGTTTTTGGCTTGATTAGTTTCTTTTCCGTTTAAAGTCGATTACTTTTCGTAGTTAAACAAGTCATATTTCTCTTTTCCTAGATTCGATATGGATTTGGGTATCTTAAAATCACTCGGTTTCTGCTGAACTGACAAGTTTAGCACCCTGTATTTGTGTATCATTTTGGTGTGACATAGGCTATCAAGAATCTTGGAGAAGTACCAGACCAACTCCGGGAAGATACTTTGGGATGAGAAGCACAAGGTAGTTCTCGCTCTCCAAACCAACTGAATATACTTTTTTTAGAGTTTGATTACCACTTTTTTCAAGTCTTCGGAATCGATTGGGAAGAGTGATTTATCACTGATGAGCACATGAAACGTTTCAGAGCCTTAGTGCGGAGATTGATCGAATCAAGAAAGAGAACGATAACATGCAGATCGAGCTCAGGTTAATGCTTCAGCCTTGAATAGATTGCTTCTTTCTCCTCTGAAGTTCAGTATGGCCCTCTATGGAGGCTGTGGTCACCCATTGTGATGGTACAGGCACTTGAAAGGCGAAGATCTGAACTCGCTGCAACCCAAAGAGCTGATCACGATTGAGAAGGCACTTGAGAATGGGCTGACGAACCTGAACGAAAAACTGGCAATATGTTTTCTCAATTTTTTTGGTCTTGTAGTGTTTGACGTTATAGGTATTATAATCTCCTATTGAAATGTTTTGATTTGTGATGTTGCTTTGTTTTGTTGGTGCAGATGGACCACTGGGAAAGGCTCTTGAGAAATGTATGACCTAGTTCTAAATAGATGATTATGAGTCATGCATTTGTGTTGATCATAGAACAGCTGTTTTATACTTGTTCTCATCCACTGTTTTCTCTGTTGATTGCAGGGTAAGATGCTGGAAGATGAGAACAAGTTGCTCGCTTTTAAACTGGTAAGTTACCTTGCAGAATGGATTTTCATTTGTTGAAATTCTATTTGAATAAGTTGTATCAATTTTCACTTGTTATGTTTGGTGTCTCATGCCATCTGGTGCTCGGCATCCTGTTTCATTTACCCTAGTTTACCAATATGCTGTAAAGTCTCTTTAAATTTTGAAGTTTTACAAGCTGATGGTATGATTGTCTTCATCAATATTTGCGTGAACATTCTTCAGATAGTGTGAATTATAGTATGTTTTAGAAGGAACACATGGGAATTTCTTGAATAAACTAGAAAGGTCGCCCGCGCGCTTGTGCGTGCATCATCCGTAGAGCATGTTTAAATGACTTGGCAATACATATTTGATTTTCCTTTTTCGAAAATAGATCGTTGCATAACTTTATTTGTGAAATTTTAATATTATATATTATAGCAGAGAATATACTCATTCCGTTTCCCAATACTTGTCGCGTGTGACCAAAACTTTCTTCCGCAAATACTTGCATATCAAAACAATAAACATAGTATAACGTAACATTTTCATTTATGTCATCATCTTTTAATTTAATTATTGCTATGCTTGTCTATTTCATTCATTACTTCTTTTAATGCATATCATATTGCTTATACCGTTATAGCCAAGTGAACACCTATCATGTAACACCCTCCTAATCGTTCCATTATGTGGAGGTCTATAAAATAAAGAGTCATAATGTTTTTTAGAACTTTTATTAAATTCCATATTTTCTTAGCGACCACAAAAAAACCTTTCATCCACTTTTAGTACATAATAATTTATATATATACAAATCGAATTTCTTACCTATTTTTTCCTCGAATTAGAATATTTTGGAATTTTAATTCTAAATAAAACCAAAATTTATATTTTTCAATTAGTATGGAATTACAAAAAAACCCCTAATTTCCTTTGCATTTTGTTCTTTTGTTATTTTTTTTATTTAATATTGAATTTTAGTTTTAAGTCAGAATTCGTGTATAAATCCAACCACTAATTTTTATCTAGTGTTTATTATCAATTTCAGCTATGTACATATTTTAATTTATAGTTCGTATCAAAGTCAAATAGCTAATTTCCCTTTTTTACTCTGAATTTGTGTTAATTTTCATTGCAATTGTTTTATTTAATTTCGCATACCAGTTTGAAGTTACAATTCGTATGCAAATCCAACTACTAATTTTTATCTAATGTTTATTCCAAAATTTAGCTATGTACAGGTTTTTACTTTCGAGTTCGTATGAAAGTTAAATGGCTAATTCCTTTTATTTTTTATTCCAAATTTCTATTATTTTTTATCTACTAGGCATGAACTCTTTCTTCTAATCTAAACCGTTAATTTTATTGTTAATTTTTTTATTTAATATTGAATATTAGTTTTAAGTTAGTATTCTTATACAAATCCAACTACTAATTTTATCTAATTTTTATTCCGAATTTTAGCTATGTACGGGTCTTAATTTGGAGTTCGCATGAAAATCAAATGGCTAATTTTTTTTATTCTGAATTTTGTTTTTATTGTACTTGGCACGAGTTTTTTCTTTTAATTTAAGCCATTATAACTTGGATCCACTAGATAAGTGGTTCGATGTTTTTTTTAAAAAAATAATAACATCTAGTGGTTTACTATAGTTCAACTTAGTTAGGGTTCACCAGGTTAAGGGCCACATATTTTGCCTTTTTGTGAAAATTTCTAGCCTATTTCTCTTTTTTTCTTAAGAACTATATAAGGTTTTAATATATAACTAGCAAGGTGTCCCGCGCATTTGCTCGCGCATCATCTTTAAAGTATGTTTAAATGACTTGGAAATACATATGTGATTTTATTTTTTGGAAAATAGATTGTTATAGAACTCGATTTGTGATATTTCGATATTATATATTATAGGAGAAAATATACTTGCTCCGTTTTGCAATACTTGTCACGTGTGATTGAAACTTTATTTCCCAAATACTTGCATAGTAAAATAGTATATGTAGAACAACATAATATTTTCCATTGATATCATCATCTCTTAATTTCATTATTGCAATGCTTTTCTTTTTCTTTTAGTACACATCACATTTCTTATACCGGTATAGTTGAGTGAACAAATGCCGACATATCACTCCCTTAATATCTTCATTTCATGGAGGTCCACCAAATAAAGAGTAGAATGTTTTATCTTTTTGAGAAATTTTAGCTTACTCTATATTTTCTTAGCGACCGTAAAAATCATGTCATCGACTTTTATTACATAATAGTTAATAATCTTTATATATACAAATCGAATTCCTTTCCTTATTTTTTTTTTTCTTAAATTAGCATAGTTATGGAATTTTAATTCTGAATAAAACCAAAATTTATATTTTCACTTAGGGGGTGTTTGGATTAGGAGTATTTCATTAGAATATTTTAGGTTCTAATTCAAATTTGAACTAAATCCTAAAACTTCCCAAGAAATTAACATTCATCCAAACAGGGCCTTAGTATGGAATTAAAAACAATCCCTAATTTCCTTTTTTTATTCTTCTGTTATTTTGTTGTTATTTTTTATTTAATTTCCAATTTTAGGTTTTAATTTAGAGTTAAAATCAAATGGCTAATTTCCTTTTGTTATTCATTTAATTTTATTGTTATTTTTAAATTTCGCATATTGATTTTAGATTAGAATTCGTATACAAATCCAACAGCTAATTTTTATTCCAAATTTTAACTACGTACAGGTTTTAATTTGGAGTTCATCTTTTTATTTTTTATTTCAAATTTCTTTTATTTTTTATTGTATTTGGTATTGACTCTTTCTTTTAATCTAAGCTGTTATAACTCTCTGCTAGATAGACGGTTAGATATTTTTCTTTAAATAATAACACCCAATGACTATTATATTTCAACTTAGTTAAGAGTCTCACCAGATTAAGGGATAGATGTTTTGCTTTTTTTTAGAATTTCTAGCCTATTTCTCTTTTTTCTTAGTAACTCTCATGAGCTTTTAATATATAATAGATAGATGAGTTGAAAGCACGTAAATATCCCTCCATCCATAATGAAGGTTAGCGGCCATAGTTTAATACCACCTGATTAACCAACCAGAAGGTTTCAATACCTGTTGGCTCCCGATTGTCATTACTCATTTCCAGCACTGAATTTTTCTTTGCTTTATACTATCAGTATCACCAGAGAGCCTAAAAACTAGGCTTCTGTTTAAAATGGATGCAATCACATAAATTGGCCTTTTCGGTTTACAATGTTATGTAAAGGTTTTCAGTAATTTTTAAGTTACTGAAGTAGTTATTCTGATCCAGCTGGTAGTTACTGAGGTAATATTGTAAGTTGAAAGCTTACCTAAGCCACTGTTTTTCTTCCTTCTCATCCAGCACCAGCAAGATGTCACCCTGAGTGGGAGCATGAGGGATCTTGAGCTTGGGTATCATCCAGATAGGGACTTTGCAGCGCAGATGCCAATCACCTTCCGCGTGCAGCCCAGCCACCCCAACCTGCAGGAGAACAGCTAGGCTGCTGAATCTCCATACCGCTTCATCTGATTATATGATCCACCACTGGCTTTGTATGTCATCATTCATTGCCAACTGTATCTCTCTTTTCATGTCTCTTTGGATGAACAATTGAACATGTTATATGTCAGTTACTTGATGTGCCGATGTAGTCGAGCTCTAGTACAAGCTCTCTGCCTGCCGGTCTGCCCTCATTGTAGATGGCACCAGTAATGAGGCTGAAATATCAGTAACCTGGTACTTTATGTTTGTGTAATCACCGCATTTGTCAGACGGTGAATAGTTTGTGTTGGCAACTAAAACAGTGCGACAAAGCTTATTTGATGTTAATGCCATTTCATTTCAGCACAAGATAGAGTAATATGCAATCAATTTACATCAAGAAAAATAAGAACTCTGAACTTTAGTCTGCCAGCAATTACAAAAGCGCAGTATGCAAAATGTAAGTACATAATCATCTGATATTCTTATTCCAAACCCAAACATCGATCTCGTTGCATCCATTAACACCATTGCCTCGCTCAATCACCGAAGCATATCGCCGAAGTCCACGAATGAACCACTCAGCACCGATGAGGCGCTGAAATTGCTGTCGCCTTCGTCGAACACAATGCGCTGGCCATATGGCTGCGGCCGGTCTGGCAAGTCGGGCACGTCCATGTCCCCTTCCAGCATCCTCAGCGCTTCCGGCATGGTCGGACGGCACGCCACCGTGACGTGCGCGCACAGGATCCCGACAAGCACGAACCTATCCATGCCCGCCGCGCTCGGGCTCTCCCCCTTCCGCAGCGGCGTGGCGAGCACCTCCCACGCCCGCCCGGCCTTGACGAGCGTCCACGCCCAGTCGGTGATCAGGACGACGCCGGACGGGTCCGAGAGGTCGAGCGCGCGCCGGCCGCTCATCACCTCGAGCACCACCACGCCGAAGCTGTACACGTCGCTCTTCTCGGTGAGCTGCCCGTAGAGCGCGTACTCTGGAGAGAGGTAGCCGTGCGTGCCGGCAACGCGCGTCGTGAGGTGCGACTGCCCCTCCCGGCTCCGGCGGGCCAGGCCGAAGTCCGCCACGCGCGCCCGCATGTCCGCGTCCAGGAGTATGTTCGTCGCCTTGATGTCCCGGTGGTAGATCCCCGGTTTGACGCCGTAGTGCAGGTACTCCAGCCCCCTCGCTACGTCCAGGATCACGCTCCTCAGCTGCGCCCACGACAACGCCGGCCGCAGGCCTCCTTCCACGTCCTGGAAGATGTAGTGATCTAGCGAGCCGTTCGGCATGTAGTCGTACACGAGGAGCATCTGCTTGCCTTGGTCGGCGTCGTCGTCGGCAATGCAGCAACCGCGCAGCGGGACCAGGTTCCGGTGCCGGAGGTGGCTGATGATCTCTACCTCGTTGGTGAACTCCTCGTCCCCGCCCTCCATGTCCGGATCGAGCATCTTCTTGACGGCGACCACGGACCCGTCGGCGAGCACGCCGCGGTACACGACCCCGAACCCACCACGGCCGATGAGGTTACTCTCGGCGAATCTGCCGGTCGCCTTCGCCAACTCCCCGATGTCGAATAGCACCGAGCCGGTGTTGGGCCGCGGGCGCGACGTCCGCCGCTCCTCGTGGAAACCGTAGTTCTTGATCTCGGTGCCGTCATGCCGCTTCCTCCAAACAAGCAGAGCTATGAGGGAGATAAGTAGGACGGAAGCTATTGGGATGGCGGTGGCTACTGCGAGGTTTGTGTGGTTAATGGAGCTGGAGGTAGGCGAAGAAGTGGGGAGATTGCGAGGCCGAGGACGCAATTGGCGGTGGCGGGGGAGGTGGGGCCGGCTGAGTTGGATATGCCGGCGGCGTAGAGGACGGTGAGGTAGAAACAGTTTTGGGACTTGGAGCCGTTGCCGGCGGCGACGGTGAGTCGAGCTGAGGCGTCGATGCCAGCGGAGAGGCAGCTGGAGCAGAGCGACAGCGCGGTGAGATTGGAGCCACAAGAGGAGTTGAGCTTGGCAACAACGGAGACGTCGCCGACAGCGGCGACGTACTGTGCTGCGGTTGTGACTCCGGCGCAGTAGGACGGGGAAATGGCGAACTGGGACGAAACCGGAAAGCAGGCGGGCACGAGGGAGGCCGGGAGCGATAGCGGCGACGAGACGAGCGCGTCGGAGAAGGCGCGGAGGCAGGCGTCCGAGGCGGGCGCAGACGGGAGTCGGAAGCGGCCCGTGGTGCGGAGGCGCGCGGCGAGGCCGACGCCGAGCACGGAGAGGAGCGTCGCGCAGCAGGTGGTCTGGTTCGACACCGGCGGCGCGCACGGCGTGCGGTCCCATGGGAACGTCTGCACGTAGCCTAGGTCGAGCGGGCACGCCGTTGAGTTCCCGCCCCCAGCCGCCGCTGTCGCCGCCAGGGCGAGCAGCATGAGGAAGACGACGAGAAGTCTGAGAAGCCCCGAGACGGCCGCCATTTCGGCAGATGAGTGACTCGGAGAGCGCGCGCTAACGAAGGTGAAGCGAGGGATCCGTGTGTCGAAAATTTTAAGCGCCATGGGAGTTTATGGCTCGTGGTGCCATCCTGACAGCTCGGCGTGGGGCCATCGTGAAATTTTTAAGGTGCTTATTTTGAAGCATTATAGGTAGCAGTTGCTTATGTGTATAACTATATGTGATTACTAAATAATATAACATCTAAGCACTCATAAAAGAGATGTGAGAAAATAACTTTTATATGAGTGCTTGATGATACGGCTATATTATCTCTCTTTAAATTAAACACTTATTATAAGCATCTTGCATTATACATGCCCTAATCGAATTTTGATGCTTCATGTGGCTGTGGTATCACAGTAGCCTAGCAGATTTCAGTAATTCAAGTCCAGGTAAAAAAGTCGAGTAGCTAGGCAACGACTAGGGACGTGCTTCACGCCCCGTGTTTCCTCCTATCCCAATCTCATTCCTATCCCCTCATTTCCCACTGTCCAAACACCCGGTGTTTCCTAGGCAAAAGATGCATCAGGAAACTAAGGGCTCATATCTCATGAAGTGACAGCAGCAGGTCTTCTTCTCTCATGGTGAGAATCATGAGAAAGTTGGTTCCATGTGGCGAAAAGACGGGCTTTTCTCACGGGGTAGCTACCTTTGCAACAGCAATTTGATGCGAGGACGATGATGTTAGATCAAGCAAAAGAACTGATTACTGATTGCCTATCGTTTCTAGTCCTCATGCCAATTGGTTGCCTCCATTAATTATCATTGCTGCTGGGGCATTGCTAGTTTGCTACCTTGAAAGGAAAGGATAATCAACCGACAGGTGAGAAAGGCACTGCAGTATTTGCGACAACACGCATGCAGCCTCAAATCCTGATTCCTGAGCATATCTTAAGGTTACAGAGGCGATCGACGTTTGGAGCTTGGAGCGGTCATGCCTGGTTGTCTTGTCTGTAATGGGCAACGTTGTAGCCCATTGATTCAAGAGCCCATTTAAAAACATGCTGCCTGTTGCGCACCATCTTCATTTTTTGAATATGCAACACCGGCACCATCTTCCATAACTTGGGGACAAAATTTAGTGGTCACACTTGTAGCGCAGCTCGTGGGCTTAGTAGGTCTCAACAGTTTGCCGTAAGCAAATCATGGGCTTCAGCCATAGCCCATAGCAGTTAACACTTTTCAGCGACGGTTTTATTGGCCCATGTTGGCGTACACGCGTACCAATCCAATGGTCGGTGAATCATGCTCGCTTAAAAAGCATAATATATAAAAGCTGGTACTTGTCTAGTTGAAGCTAGGGTTTGAAATTTCGTTTTCAGTTCACTTTCGGAGGGAGGCAAAATCTGAAATTTCAATAGAATCTTGAAATTTTGGATGAAATCTGATCAAAATTCAAAAAACAAATTTAAAATTTGGAATTTTTTAATCTAAATTACCGAAATCTTGACAAAATTCAACCAAGTGAAAAATAGTCGAAACGATGTTAAAATTTTTTTGATGGTCCTAACACATCACTAACGTTCCCAAAAAAATTCAGATGATGATCAAGTATAAGGAATTTTTAAAAATTCTGACAGTGCTACTACCTTATTAAAAGGCTGATCGATAAATTCGAACCGAATGAAAAATAGTACAAACCATGTTATAATTTTTTAAAAAAATTATGGATGATTTTGACGCATCAATAATGTTCCTATAAAATGTTCATATGATGATAGGACAATGTTATTGAATGCTGATCAACAAATTTTAATCGAATGAAAAATATTTCAAGCCACGTTAGAAAATTTTTGCGGATGTTCCTGACATATCACTAATATTCTCATAAATTTTTCAAATGATGATCAAGCTTGAAGAATTTTCAAAAATTATGACAGTGCTACTGTCCTCATAAAAGCCTTACGATGCTACATGTATTGCTTTAATATATTTGATTGAGCAACCAAAAAAGTTTAATTTTTTTAACTTTTAGAGAAAGGTTTTGAGGCAATGATTAAGCTCTTCTAAAACTTTTGGATCATGATCACACTCGAGCGAATTTATAAATTTCTGACACAGTTACTGTATCAGTTATGTTCATTCTGTTTCTGAATTTTTAAATATAACAAATGAAGTTAAATTCGTTTGGAAATTTTTCTACATGATCTTAGACTACTAAAAATAGTATCATAAATTTTTTAGAGTATGATCAAGCTTGTACAATTTTCTAAAAATCTAACAGTGTTTCTACTATTTTTATAAAATGTCTCAAAAATTCAGTTTTTCAACAAATTTTCATGGAAGATGTATGGTCCTCAAAATTCAAAATCCGGTAAAAATACTAGAAATTTTGGCGAATTTTGCCAAAATTTCTGAAAAACTGTAGCAATTTGAATGTTTTTTCAAAAAAAATTATCCAATCAGGATTTTTAATCTCGTCTCCGGCCGAAATCTGAAATCTCGAACGAAGTTTTCAAAATTTTGCCAGGATTTTGAACTATGTTGAGGTCCACGAAGTAACATGATGCAGACTTGCAGAGCATAAGCGATAAGTCACTGCTGTTATCTGCTAACCAAACGTTTGAAAGGACGAATCTAGCCTATCACAACGTGATTACCAGGGCCGCTTTGATGGAGACTGAAATTACCAAGCTAGGCAGCTCACTGAACTGGACTAATTTAACCAGCATGAATCATGCATGACAGTCAGCTACAGAGTTAAGAGCACAAACGCTGGCCAATATAAAAAAGGCGTTAGGGGCTTAGGGCCTAGGGGGAGAGTTCCAGCCACTGCTTTTTTCTCTGACCCAAAACCCGTTGTCCAGAACTGAAGGATTCTTTTTCTGCCCAAGCAGCGAGGGGCCCCTGCCTTTATGAATGATCGAACTCCAATGTTTATTTCACAAATATGCATTCACGTCCTTGTGGCTTCTGAATGAAAAGGATTCTGAACTAGTTTAATTTTCACTTGTTAGGTTATCATCGTATGATTCCTGGATCATGCATCTGTTTGTGTTATAATAGTTCATGCATGTTACAATTCAAGGTGGTTAATTTAATTAATTCGTATATAGGCGAGCATCTCTTGCATACCAGGCCACTCTTGAAAAAGAATGGCCCTCCATCACAAAGGCATTGTTCTATGTTCTTCGCCATTGCTTTTCTCGGTTTTCCACCTAGGACCGGTCAAACGGAATATCGGCGTACCGAATTTCAGCAACAAGAAGAAGAAGCTAATGCAGCCAAATCATGCCGTAGTATATATGATAAATGTTAAACTAATTAACTCTAATCATGACGTACGGCCTTGCATTTAGAACGTTCACCATGCAAGGTGTACCCCAAGTGGGCGAAAAGAAGAAATACCGAACCTATTCCGTGGAAGCAAAAAAGGATGGACGAAAACTCGAAATGCCATCACCGTGGGGTCCTGAGCCCCCAAACACCCTCGCTGTCGTTCATGAATGCACAGAGACTTAAGCTACCTATATAAACGCAACCGACGAAGATGAAACACCACACCAGTTTAGGTTCACTAACACTATCAAGTTATACCACTTCCATTATATATATTATCTCCCTCCTCTTCATCGATCGTCTCTTATTTGCTTCATTAATCATTGCAAGAAGAGGAGAGAAGAGCACTGCTAGGAGAGGCCGGAACAGTAGCTTCTGCAAGAGAGGTAACAAAAAATGCATGCGCCAGTAAGAGCTAGCTAGCTAGGCATGGCGGGTAATGGTAGCATGCACGTAGGACACTGTTGTCATCTTATCTGAGCTTTTGGTTTGGATGCATTCAACTTCGATCTTACAGTAAGGTTTTGGTGCCTCTCTCGACTCGTACGCGTAAAGTAAACTAGCGGTCTTCCTACGATGTGATCTTTGATGATCTTTTGGATGGGATCGACAGTGTGAAAGCAGGTCTACGCTGTTTCCCGTTGACCGTGCGAGCCCAACGTTGCATGCTCAATTACCCTGTGTCTGTATCACGAGACGCGGGAAAAGGTCGGAATTACTAGATCGATGCTGGTTGACTCCCGCTTCGTTGGCGCTTCAAGATTTGCTATTTCTGAGCATTAGCTCTGCGAGTCCTCAAAAACACATTTAGAGCTCTTGCATCTCTTAACTCTAAACGAGCTTTGAATTTGCAACTCCTCTGCAGATAGCTGCAACAATGCACAATTCTAGTCGCATGCGTGTGTAGTCACACGCAGGCTACGTGCAACTGTGATTGAAGTGTGCTGTGTTCTCCCCGATTCGTCTCTCTCTTACCCGCACGCACGTACTCTCTTTGGGCAGCAGCAAATTAAGCGAGAGGTCGATCGAGATGGGGGAGAACGTTGTGGGCAGGTACTACTACCCGGCGGCGGCCATGGAGGTGTCCGCGGCCGAGCTCGGTCAGACCGCGGGGTCCAGGTGCTACGACGACGACGGCCGCCCCAAGCGCACCGGTAAGTTTCAATCAAGAATTAAACGGCTCGTGCAGCGCCGCTGCCGTGTCAAGATGTACGTAACGTACAGGCGTGAGCTTGTGTTGTTTGCTGCTAACGTGCGGGTGGGTACGTGCGCGCAGGGACGATGTGGACGGCGAGCGCGCACATCATCACGGCGGTGATCGGGTCCGGGGTGCTGTCGCTGGGGTGGGCCATCGCGCAGCTCGGCTGGGTGGCCGGCCCGGCCGTCATGCTGCTCTTCTCCCTCGTCACCTACTACACCTCCGCGCTGCTCGCCGACTGCTACCGCTCCGGCGACCAGACCTCCGGCAAGCGCAACTACACCTACATGGACGCCGTCAACGCCAACCTAAGTGCGTGCACTAATTACTTCCAGCTTCGTCATCGTACCATGTCTCTCTGCCTTCGACTCTAGAGCTTACATATTAATCCGTTCGCTTGATATTTCGTCGACCGATGGAACAGGCGGCATCAAGGTCCAGATCTGCGGGATCCTGCAGTACGCCAACATCGTCGGGGTGGCCATCGGGTACACCATTGCCGCCTCCATCAGCATGCTGGCGATCAAGAGGGCCAACTGTTTCCACCAGAAGGGGCACAGCCACTCGTGCAACATCTCCAGCGCACCCTACATGATCATCTTCGGCGTGGCCGAGATCTTCTTCTCGCAGATCCCCGACTTCGACCGGATCTCCTGGCTCTCCATGCTCGCCGCCGTCATGTCATTCACCTACTCCTCCATCGGCCTCGGCCTCGGCATCGTCCAAGTCATCGGTACACGCGAACACTGATGCATCCACCACTAGTCTGGCAGCCTCAGCTGCACCGATGTTCACTCACGGTTGACGGTTGCACAGACTAACCAATCATGCGTGGTGTTGCGTGCATGCAGCGAACAAAGGTGTCCAGGGCAGCCTCACCGGCATTAGCATCGGCGTGGTGACCCCGATGGACAAGGTATGGCGCAGCCTGCAGGCGTTCGGCGACATCGCCTTCGCCTACTCCTACTCCCTCATCCTCATCGAGATCCAGGACACCATCCGGGCTCCACCGCCGTCGGAGGCGACGGTCATGAAGCGCGCCACCGTTGTCAGCGTCGCGGTCACCACGCTCTTCTACATGCTCTGCGGCTGCATGGGATACGCGGCCTTCGGCGACGGTGCCCCGGGGAACCTCCTCACCGGCTTCGGCTTCTACGAGCCCTTCTGGCTTCTCGACGTCGCCAACGCCGCCATCGTTGTCCACCTCGTTGGCGCCTACCAAGTGTACTGCCAGCCGCTCTTCGCCTTCGTCGAGAAGTGGGCCGCGCAGAGGTGGCCGGAGTCGCAGTACATCACCGGGGAGGTCGAGGTCCCGCTCTTCCCGTCGTACAAGCTGAACCTTTTCCGTTCGACGTGGCGGACGGCGTTCGTCGTCGCCACGACGGTGGTGTCCATGCTGCTACCGTTCTTCAACGACGTGGTGGGGTTCCTGGGCGCGCTCGGGTTCTGGCCGCTCACCGTCTACTTCCCGGTGGAGATGTACGTGGTGCAGAAGAAGGTGCCCCGTTGGAGCACCCGGTGGGTGTGCCTGCAGATGCTCAGCCTCGGCTGCCTTGTCATCTCCGTAGCCGCCGCGGCGGGGTCCATCGCTGGCGTCGTGTCGGATCTCAAGGTGTACCGCCCGTTCAAGACATAATGATGATCATGTGAAAAGGGTTGTGGGGTCTGATCAGTCACTTTACACGATGGAAACCAAACAAAAAGAAATGAACAGTCACACGCTAGAAAACTGTCAGTGCGTGTGCCACTGTTCTTGTGCTGTAGAAGATAATTTTATTCCCAAAAGAAAAGAGAAATTGAAGTGTCTTTAATTCTGTCGCTCTGGACCCTTCGGAGTCATGCTTGTGAGGTCAGGCATAGACTTTTTACCATCTTTCGAATGTATAAAAATTTACATTAAATTAATACTAAGAGATTTAAACTTGGCATCTTCACCCTTTAAATTTTTCGTATCTCTTGTTACTGTCACTACTACAGGAATATACATCACAATCGATTCTTTTTCGTCATCACAGTCGATTTTGGTGGCGATACAAAATCATTAGACAGTGATGAGGAGACTCTATCACAGTTGATTTTCGCTAATAGTATTAAATAGTCATCACAGAACCGATTGTGATGAGGGCTTGGGGCTTGGTTCTTTGTACATCATCCCGAAAACAACACATATTACATATAGTATATCACATTCACAATATATAGCACAGATTACACACGGTATGCATATCATATTTACAGTATATATAGAACAAAAACATTTTACAATATACACCACATTCGTTCACAATATAGAACATAAATATATATACTTAACAATCAGTACACATATCACATTCACATGATATAGTATTATTTACATATGGACTAGTAGGAGCCTTTCGGATCGCTAAACCTACCGTCCTCCGCTATAACTTCTGTCCAGTACCACTGGCATAACTGGTCTCGTAATTTGTTGAGATCTCTATTTTATAAGCTTTTGAGGGGGATATCGATCTTCGGCAAAATAGAAATGAGTGCACTAATTTGAGTTTTAAAATTTGTATGTAAAAGGTTACGTGTATTATGCATGTACATATACCTTAGGGAAAAGGTGTGAGCTGCCAATTCCAAACTGGCATCACTGCCGAATATTAGAAACGGCAGTGATAGTCCCACTATCACTGGCGGTTCTAGAATCGGCAGTGATATCTGTATCACTGTCGGTTTGGATACAAATCGGCAGTGATAGTATGCCCACTGCAAATCCAAAAATCACTCGGTAAAATAAAAAAAAATTGCACCTGGACCACCCTGTATTTATGTAACATCCCGAAAAATGTAATAATATAAAAAAATAATATTTTGAATTTGAATATAATTATTTTTGATTTTTCCTGGCATTATTGGAATTTATTTGGATTTTCCTGGATTGTTGTATTGAATGAAAAATCAAACCAATAGAATTAAAGAATGGATAATGGTAAAAAGATAAAAAGGTAAAAGTAAAATTTTGGAAAATTTACCATGGAACCCTAACCATGCTGGTAAGTCAGTAAAGTCAACAAGTAAAAATTTTATGCAGACAAAAATAAATAAATAAAATGAGTGACATCTCTTTTGACTAGAAACAGTGTAAGTCAGAATTAATGTAAAATATTATAAACTTATATGGATCCATAAAAATTACCATGACACCCTAAGAGAATAATTTATCTCTGTTAAAATTTTTAGGAATCTATCATGTCATTTAGACCTTCTAAGAATTCAAAAACAGAAGCTTGGAAAATCTGAAAATTAGAATGTCAGAATTATTACAAAATAAATACATAATATATTATCTTGAAATTTTTATGGGAGAATCCTTGACCTAAATATAACACTTAATAAAAGTTTAAAAAATAAATAATACAATTTGAACCTTAAATAAATAAAACACCGAAATGAAAATTTTGACTGATGCACAGTGTCAGAATTTTAGTTAATTAATTATAAGATATTTTGGTCCGAAATTTTACTGAAGGGTTAAAACTACCAGGAGAGGTCGGTAAAAAAGTTTCAAAAAATGTGTCCGTGAATTGATCGGTGATTTAATGCAGGTACTGTCTGTTTGAACTGAAGCCTTATCTCCTTATCTCGTCTTCCACCACTGACGTGTGAGCCCATCCACTTTGTTACTCCGTTTGCTGGCGTGCAACGGAAAAAGGTCTCTCTCGCTGCCCGGTGGCCTCGGTCCCGGTTGTCAGATAGCCATTCCGTTTTCTCCTCCTCCTCTTTTCGCTTCCTCTCTCCCAGCCAAGTCATGTGCGCCCGCTCCCTCCTGAGTCCTCACCGATTCTCTGAGCGTTCCCGCCGCCCAAGCAACCGGATGCAGGCACGGCTCGTCCTTGGCCTCTCCCAAGCCATACCCTGTCCACCTCCCGTCACCTCTGTGCCGGTGTGAGTTTTCGCTCCGCTTCGCCCGATCAACACAGAACCGCCGCAATACTCTTCCCTGCGATCAAATACTGTGAATCCGTCTAATACCGTCTATATATACTGGGTGTGCATCACAATGAGCCGCTCTTCCCTTGACCATTCGCTAGCTTGAGACCAAAGCCGAATTTCCTTCTTCCTGTCGCCATAGCCGAAGCTCTCCAGAAGGAGAAAAGTCGATTGAGCCACTCGGTGAAAATTGCTTCAAATCATTTCACCTAAGCACCTAGGCACAATCTTAAGCTCAACCCACGACTCAATTCCAGCCCAGGTTACTCGAGATCTCGCCACCACTGCGCCCGCTTCTTCCCCACGGCCGGCCGATGGTGGCGTGCTTCCATAACCCATCTCCGCTTCAACTAATCAGTAAAATGGGACCCTCTGGCCTCACTGATGCTTAAACTGTTACCGATTCGAAGCAGGGCTCACCCGTTTTCTTCCCCGGCGAGCCGCCCCTTCCTCCGTCGTAGGTCTCTGGTGGCGCACTGCTCTGGCCGTCGCCGCCGGCGTTGAGACCCACTGGAAGGTGCGCTTTGCCGAGCTTGTGCTCTAGATGCCCTCCCCTTCTCCGGAGCTTCGTCGTAGAGCCGTCGCCGGCGAGCCCTAGCGTCTCCTCTGTTTTGTCTCACTGCGTGGTGGGTCCCTTCTGTCAGCCGGCCGGGAGCGACTCCAGTTCAAAAGGGTAAAAGCGCTTTCCAGTTTACAAAGCGTATTCTGAATTTTTCTTAGGATTTTCATACCCGAGAGCACATAAGTATTTGTAACTTTTAAATCGCATGTCCAAATAAGATGAAACAAAGTTCTAAAATCATATAAATTCAATTTATTTCATAATATGCAAAAATATTTTGAAAGATAGTACTGGGTAAAATTGAAATTCAAAATTTAAAGAAAGGGCTAAAGATATGCTTTATGTAAAATTTCTATAAACAAACTTAGAATTGAATGAAACCAATTTTAGTGAAATCCTTATGCTTCAAGAAGTTCAAATATATAAAAATATTTAAATTTCATTTATGTTTGAATTACTTTCTATTAAAGATTTCATTCAATGCATTGAAAATTCAAATAAGCACAACTTGAATAAGAGAAATATGAAATAAGTAAAATTTGATTTCTAAATATTAGTATGTCAGTATAATACCTGAATTTGCCAAAATAATTAAGAAGTGAACTTGATTTGAACTATTTTGAAAAGTATGAAATAACCTAAGTGTAAGATGTATACATATGCATAGAAAGTCAAATAGTTAATATATGGGTCAAATGAATTTGAATAATCACCAAACCAGTTTTGTTATATTCTTAACATTACAAGGATTCTAGATGTATAATAATATTTAAGGCTTCCCATAGAAAACAGTAAATGGTTAATAGTCGAAGTGTTAATACTTGTATAATTTGAATAGCTATAACTTTCACAAATGAACACCAAATTTGTCAAAGCCAAATCCTATAACCTTGAAAAATAGTGCCCTTTCTATCTATGCAAAATATCTTATATTTGTGTAAATTTGAAATAAGTCCATATTAAATCCTAACGATCTGTTATATGGAAAACATCTCGAATAAAAGCCAAGCATCGTGAAATCAACTTTAAAGTGCTTTGAGAAATGTCCCCTAGTTATACCTGAAAAATGGATAGATTATATTATAGGGTGTAGTTGCAATCTTATACCAAAAACTGAACCTTTGTCGTGTAGTAATAGAAACACTCAAGCTTTTTAATCAAATCGTAGAATACCTCGTCTAAGTGCAAAAATTATGAAGATCAGTTTAGAAATGATATTTGGGATATGTACTATCATATTCTAGAAAAATATTTTATTTACAACTTGCCTTTCAACTAAATCCTGCTAGTTGAATACCCTTAAGTAATATAGTCATCGTAACCTTTAATGTCATCTAAGCTTTTTCGACAGTGAATAGAATGTCTCGTCTAAACACTAAAGTGTATGAAATCAGCCTAGATATATTCTTCAAAGTATATGCTATCCAATTCCGAAGAGATAATCTTATTTCATCATGTTTTGCATATAAATTCTATTAGCCAAATAACCCTAAGTATTATGTTCAATGAACCTTCCATATGAATAAATGAGCCTTGTAATAATGAAGAAGTTTGTAGCTAATATATATTTGTATCACCAGAACCTTCTTAAAAACCATGAATAAATCTAGTAACCTAGTTTAATAGATTTAACTTATTCAAAAACCCTTCTTATGCAAAATCGCTTAAGGTTAAGTGCTATTTGCATAACCCTAACCCTAACTAGTGTTTTAATTCTTTTAATCCAAATAATTTTAGCCTCTTGAATTCGTAAATCAAGAATAGATAATCTATCAAAGAAACCCTGTTTTGTTCATCATAAGTCATTAACTATATGTGACGAATACTTATAACAGGGGTACCCCAACGGCCCAAAGCGACGAGCCGGCGGCCTCAAGCACAGCTCAAGCCCAACAGGCTGCTCCCGGCCCACTACCGATCGAAGCACCTGCAAGACCACACAAGACATCCCTTCCCGACCGATCGAGGGAAGTGTCTCCGACCTAGCAGGGCTCCCGACCCCCGCCGCGAGACGGGACCCCCCGGCTCCGACCAAGCAGGGCTCCCGACCCCCCGCAACGGGTCGGGATCCCCTGACTCCGATCGTGCCAAGGCAACCCCTGCCAAGGGCCGCGTGTCGAAGCCTCTACCAGACAACAGCCACGTACCCCACGAACGGGTCAATCGGTGACTATACAAGGCGTAGCTCCTTCCCTAGGAGGTTTAATGACTGACCGAAGTCATGCTCCCAGTCCCATCGGCCGGTCACATACAGTACGAAGACACGCTCTCTCCCGAGGCAACTCCCACGTCATGCGCAGCAACGTCAACATTCGTAAGGTTCGCAGAGGGCAGGTACGCCGTTTCCCGGGGAAATACCTAACCGCCCTGACCGACTAAAGCTACCGACCCAGCATGGGCAAGACTGGGCGATGATCAGTCAGCGCAACGAAGGACCGAAGCTCCTAGTGTAGGCCATCTCGTCCTCTCCCGATTCTCGATGTAACCTGCCCCTTTCTTTCGTATAAAAGGAGGCAGGAACCCCCGTAGGAGGGAAGGAGGGCAATCAAACTCATCTCGCTAAGCCATTAGCATTCTCACTTGTAAACTTTGTGCAGCCATCTGTACTAAAGAAAATACAACGCCATCACACGAACTGGAGTAGGGACTTTCGGCCCGAACCAGTATACATCTTGGACTTCCGAGTCTAACCATTCAGGGAGTGGAACGCGCGGCCCCTTAGGCTTACAAATTTACTTGCCGGTGCTCGAAACGCCGACAATATGAATATGTAATTACCTAAATCCTAGATCTTGAAATCATAATTCAACCCTAAAGCGTTCCTGTTTTCTGCAGTGAATCTTTATTTGATTTTCTGTCTATTTTCTTTTTACCCTTATTGAAGTTTATTATTTGCTATATTTTCCGATCGATCGACGTGTAGAATCCGACGGCTCTACCTCCGTCAGTTGCAACCGCGTCTTCGTCGTAAGCAATAAATAAGCAAGGCAAGCACCCCCCTTTGACCATCTTGATCCCAGAATTAATTTGCATCGTATTTATTAAAATATTTTATGCATGCGTTTACTTTCTGTAAATTCGCTATTTTGTGGTAATGGTAGTTATACCTGTTGTCTCATGAAACTTCCTTGATAAGTATGAATATGTGAACCTTGATAACCATAGATTAAGCTTAGACATTATTTAATATTACCTCGGGTATATGTGATTACATTTTATCCATGCTTAGCCATGCTTTAGAATCAATGAAGATGATGATCAGATCAAAATTTGTTTCTTGTGAAGTGGAAAATGTTGGAAATAAAGCTGTTGGTTATGGGTATTTTGATTAAAAACCCAAAATAAAACTATGATTTTGATGCGGGCGATTATTGGCAATAGCCGGAGGTGCAGAGGGATTTGCACGTAGTGTAGGGTGGAGTATCGCCCGTATCGGATTAAGGACCGAGTAATGGGACGCTATTGATCCAAGATTTCCGTACAACCACGGGGTCTGGTGTGGGATAGTCTGAGCCTATTAAGTTATTTGGATGTGGCTTTGCATCTAAGGAAGGCGGGAGATTGCACAGACATTCCGGTTTGGTTTGCTTGTAGGGGTTTCTACATACCAATGCAACGGTGTACGCCTTGCCATGAACAGAAATGTGGTGTTGGGTGTGATGAAAATGGATCCACGACTTGGGTGAGTGTTTCTGTTTTCATGGCGAGGGTCAAACATCCCGGGCTGGTTCAAAGCCACGTCTAAATAATGTAACGGCTCTGTATGATCTCCTTGCCGACACACCAAAGGAAGTGTGTTAATTGATCTGGCGAAAAGGTTGATCATTCCTTGTGGGTAAAGTGTACACCTCTGCAGAGTGTAAATCTAATCGATTAGCTGTGTCCACGATCAAGGACACTTGGTGAAGTCATTCCAATGTTAGTCTTTGGTATTTTCTAAAATGGGTTTGGTTTGAGCTTGTTTTAGCAGCTGTTACTTTTTGTCAAAGGGTCGACATTGTTGGATTCCATTTCTGGATTATTCGATGCTCGCGAAGGGTTGTGAGTATTACTTATGCTTTACTTATTTCATATCAGTCAACTTGCTCTTACAAATTCCATTTGCAAATAACTTGTTTTACAATATCAATTCTGCTTTATGCAAAGCAACTGTAGTAGCCTCCTTTGAAATGGCCTGCATATATTATAGGTTTTGCTCAAGTCTTGCAGAGTACGAAAGTACTCACCCTTGCCTATATGTTGTTTTTAGGTTGATAAGTTAGCGAAGCTTCGAAGGTTTCTTTCGTCGCAGGTTGCGGGATTTTCTTCAACATGATCTTTCTAGGGATTATGCCTTGTCAGTTGCCTGCGGGTTTTGGATGGGCACACTACAAGACTTTGCTTCTTTTGCTGCTATATCTCTGATGTTGTAAAGTTTTCTTTATGTAATAGCTTCCGCTTACTAATATTCGTTGTATGGTTGTGATTCCAATTGGTGTGTACGTGCGTACTAGCTACTGATCATGGGACTAGTACAGGATGCACATTAGATTTCCATTTTTGCAGGTATGTGAAAATGGGGGTTGCTACAATTTACTACGTCGCGCGTTGCAAGTCACAAGTCACACGATTTTCGCGCGAAATACGCGCGCGCGGTGGCTAGGATTCGAACTTGTGACCTGCAACTGTAAGATCGAGGATGCCGACTAGAGGGAGGTGAATAGGCGGCTATAAAAATTTCTTCTACGATTAATTAAAATCTCGCATAAGTGCTCTTATGTCAAAACCTAAGTGATAATAGATACGGAAGCGATAAACTAAGGTTTTGACAATTAAAGCTTAAGTCAACTAGGCTCACTAAGTGCACTAACTATTTATGTCTCTAACAATAATTTACAATCTTAAATACAAGCAATCAAACCATCAATTCTATGAATATAAATTGTTTGAGTATAAATTAAGAATAGAATGCAAATCACAAGAGACACCGATATTTTACCATGGTGTTCGGAGACTTGCCGGTCTCCCCTAATTCACGTTGAGGCAAGCCCAAACTATTTTGGACCGGCTCTACGAATTGAGCACCCGCCTCGATTCCACTAGTAGTAGCTCTTTCCGCCTCCGAGTAGGTGAGCTCCAACCTTCACAACTCTTCGGGCCTTCTCACAATCTTTTTTGAGAAGGTCACCGAACCAACGACGCCTTCACGCCGTCTAGGTGTCGCAAACACCAAGAGTAACAAGTCAAGCCCTCTAGCTTGAGCTCCACCAAGTGCAACACATGCACAAGAGGCTCTCAATCCACCTCTAGTTGCAACACATGCAATTAGAGATCACTCTTAACTCAAAAACCAAATTAGAGAGTGCAACACATGCACAACTCAACCACAAAGAGCTATGAACTCATCAAAACCCCAGCGACACCCAAATGCCAGCCCCCAAAGCTTCTTATATAGCCTCCACAAGAAAAACTAGCCGTTAAGGGGCAAAATAAGAAAAACAATACCCAGAAAACCCGGTCATACCGTCCCTTAGAGGCTAACAGCTAAAAAACTAGCTGTTATATAGAAAATACGGTCATACCGAGCCCCAAAAAATGCATACCCCTTCTCTGGAAAAAACGCACCAAAATGACCCTAGTCATACCGGAGGCCGGTATTACCGGAGAGGGTCCGGTCATACCTCTGTCCAGTATAACCGGAGTGACCCCGATCATACCACTGGTACAGTTATGAAAAAGCTCATAACTTTTTCTCCGAACTTCGATTTAGGTGATCTTGGACCCTATGCGAAGCTTATCACAAGGGCTACAATCTTCATACATTTTCAAGATTTAAGCAACCATAGATATTTTTAAATATCACAAAAATAAAACTCTAATGTAGTCATTCAAGTCTAAAATCTGATTTTTCGAAATCCCTCACATATACTTGATCAAGGGCATGACTACAAGCTAGCAAGAGTCAATAAGATAAAATATTGAGCCATGTGATGATCAACTCATGATCAAACAATTTTGCAAAATATATTTGTAAAATCTAATCACATGTTCCAATATCAAATGCATGAACACCAATATTTTGCAAAACATATTCGCAAATATAAATATTGTAAACAAGAGCAATCAAGATCATATCTTTGAGCCATGTGATAATCAACATATGATCAAACCAATTTGCAAACACATTTGCAAACTCTATTCACATGCTCCAGGATAAGATTCAATTAAACTATATTTTGCAAAACCTTATTTTGCAAACACAAAGCATAAACCTGTCGGGACCCGAATTTGCAAATCCGGACCCTCTGTGTATACCGCACTAGTCCAGGATCACGCTAGTGCACACAGGCTCAACATAGATGCTATCATAGTCACACACAGCGAAATATAGCATAAACTTCATTAATTAATAATAACTGTTGTCTTACATGAATAATGCCTCACAGGGCTTAAAAAGAGTATCAATGAGAAGCAGCGGAAATAGAATAAACGCAGTGGCGCTCCAGTTCGCCACAGGCAACTGACGAGGCTCGGACCCTAAGCATTCGCATCCAAGTAATCCTCCTCCATGAATGGTATAGATTCCTCTTCTTCTGAAGTTGTTGTTGTTGGGGTGAGTACATAAAGCACTCAACAAGTTGTGCACAACAATACAAGTCTAATATTCTATATGCTTGGCTTAATCCAAAGGAATGGCTAGTAAGGGTATTTTGCAATAAAGCAGCATTTAACAAGAATACAATAAATAGATTGGAAAGCAGTAAAACAAATACAGTAATTAATAAATTCAGTATTTCTGAAATACACCAAGTTTCCAAACCTAAATTAATTTTCCACTTTCCATGGCACCTTGCCATCCCAACAAGTTTTTGTTTAACAAAGTCTAACCCTTAACTGTAATTCCCGAGCATTGCCCAATACCGTGAGCACGGCTATTCGAATAGATTGTACACTCTGCAGAGGTTATGCACTTTACCCACACGATACAACCAAACACCACCAAGGCGAGTGATCGTAACAAAGCCTTTACAATGCTACACCTAGACCCAAGATCGCTCGCTAAGGTTTCAACATCAAGGGTTAAACCACCACAACAGGCCCCCTCTTGCGCCATGTGAGTTAAACCGTAACTCGGGACTCACTATTCACCACGACAATCTCAAATCTAGGTTTCACAAATTATTCACTAGGTCATCCCATTCCAGACATGTGGTTGCAAGAGAGACTCAGGTCAAAGGCTTGCAAGGTTAAGTCCTTAAAGTGATTAAGGCAAGACTTCCACATACCCCTGCCAAACCTGGCCCACCTTGGCACACTGCCCCTTGCCACTTGCCTCAATCTAAAATCATTACCACCCCAGTTGATTACCAAGCACCACATGCCATCAACATTTCAATCCCGATGTGTGACCTCCTCGCCACGACAACTTGATATCATTGTGTGACAACACATGACACACTAATTCATAAACATTGTTCCATATTCTATTAGTCAAGATTAAGTATCAACATTCGAACACATGTGATGACGTGGCATGGCTAAGCAATCTATGACGGTCTAACTAGCCCAGGTTGATTATCAATATTAACCAACTATAATTCCACATCCTAGGGTGACAAATAGATCATGGCATAAAATTGGCAAGGTATGATTTAATTCAAATAGGCATATTATCTAATTCCCAGATTAATTGAAATCATTTATACACATAAAATATCATGCATAAAGTTTAAGAGACAAAATAGCAATTTGGTGAAAATTAGGTGCAACATGATCAAAGCACAACTTGCCTTGGAGTAGGTGCTGATCTTGCTCTGAGCTTGGGTCTTGAAGCGATGAATCTTCCTTCGGATCACCGAGCAGTTCAACGTCTACGCGAAACGATGCCAAAATAGCAAATAAACACCAAAACAGAGAGCAACCAAACTCCAAAAATAAAATAAAATTCACCAATAAATAGATATTGATTTTACAATTTTTTAGAAATTTGAATCACTCAAATCCGAGTTAAAATGCAAAAGATATAGCCTTTTGAAGCTTGAATAAATCAAAATACAGAAAATAGAATTTCGATTTTTCCAATTATTTTCTATTGGAAAAGATCTTTATTGCGCAACGCTGACGTCAGCCCTGACTCGGACCAATCAGGCGCTGACACGTCGCCTGGTCCATGGACTCGGTCCACGGAACCGCCTCTGGTCCACCGTGGACGCGGCCCACGGCGCCTCGCACCACGCGCGCCGACACGCGCGCAAGATCGATTGGTCGCGACGCCGCTCGTGCGATGCTCGACACGCGGCGCGCATCTGCGCGACGATCTGACGGCCACCGATATACCCCTACGTGGCTCAATCCCGATCGTCTATTCGGATCTAACGGTTAGAAATTTACCCGAGCGAAACACTGATGAAGAAGCGACGTGGCTTGATCCGACGGTTGGCGAAGATCCAACGGATGCGCGGCTCCGAGACACGGCGGCGAGCTTGCACCGGAGCGGAGGAAGACGACCACCGAACGGCGTTCGACGCGACTCGGCGAAGGAGGGTAGACTCGACGCGACACGACGCGAGGAACTCGGATCTGAACAATTCGGCGGGAGGATGCTCGACGGCGGAATGGCGCAAAAACTCGCGCGCAGACGCAAAGAACTACGGCGAGCTCTGAGCGATGATGGCGTGAAAGCAGCGAAGAGGCTAGAGCTCTCGGTCGCGCAAGGGAACGAGGAACATCGGAGTGCGGGCTGCGGCTTTTATAGCCTCGGCATGCGCACAGGGAAGGAAACCCTAAATCACGCGGCGGCGACGGCAAGCGACGGCGGATTCGGAAACCGAATCGGAGACGACGACTGGAGACCGTCCGATCCAAGATGAGCGACCAAGATTAGATCCGAAGCGATACGATCCGATCCGCTCTTTCCAAATCCAACGGACGAGATCTAAACTTACCAAAACAACGCGAAGCGATCCCGACCACTTGATCTCGATCCAACGGCTCGCAGAGGAGGCAGCCATCTGATCTTCATCCAACGGTCACACGCGCGGCGGCGCGGCGAGCTAACGGGCGCCGACAAAGAATGGGCAGCGCAGACGCACAAAGGCTTGGGCTTGGCCCATCTCGTTCCAAGATTTTTCAAAAGCTTTTTGATTTAAAATAATTCCCGAAATTAGATTAATCTATTTTAAGTAATTAAAATATCAGGAAAAATCCCAGAAAATTCTCATAAATACTTTGAGACATTCTGAGCTCAAATAAAATATTTTTGGTAAAACTTTATATTAACTTTATCTATATATATTTAGTTTTCACCAAAGGTTCAATATACTTAATTAAAATAAATTTAGATAATTTCTGGAAAAATCCAATAAATTCAGAAAATCACAAAAATGCACGTGAGCGAAATTATAAGCCAAATTTTGGGATGTTACAAAACCTATCTTAGCCTTTGTGATGATCAACACATGATCAAGTCACAAGCTAAGACTCCGATGTATGAGCTCTCTATTTGCAACACATGCAAATATCTAGCTCCATACAAACAACCACTTAAACCTACTTGCATAAGCTATCTCCCTTTTGCAACACATGCAAATCCATAGCTCTGTGCAAAAACCAAATCAAGATTCAATAAGAAGCAAGCATGAGCTCCCTTATTTGCAACACATGAGTTCATGCAAAAACCAAATAAGAGAGTAAGCTAGAGTGAACCGGATTGAGTTCATCAACACATGATGAAGCTCAAGCTATAAGACTCGACCCCTCTTAACAGTACGGCAACCTACACTAGCAACTCGGTCTCCCATCCAAACACCGAGACCGGTAAAAGACTAGGAACACATCCTTAGCCCTAGCTAGTTATATCTTTGCCTCTAGCACATCCACTTGGAGCTTTTATAATTTTCATCATCTTCTCTCCAAGCCGGTTGTTTTTTTCTTGTTCATCAACACATGATGAACCTTCTCTAGCTTCACTTCACTTCGGGATTCATCCTTGAAGCTTATCAACACATGATGACTCCTCCTTCTCGATTCTTCATTTTCTTGGACTCAACCTACTTCACAACTCATGAAAGATTGTTAGTCCAACAAACACGATTGCCTCGATAATCAATTGCACTCCATTAACACATAATAGATGCCCCTATGATCGATTGAGCACAACCCTAATCAATTTGAACGATTTAAAGGTGTATTGAGTACTTTGATGCAACTAATGCTTTATTGTACTCATGAACTTTCCGCTTGTCCTTAACCAATGAAGAAACACCATCAACACATGATGAAGTGTTCTTTGATTGATTGAAAGATAACCGAACTCAATTTAAATTTCATTTAAATTGACATGAGTATATATTAACTACATAAGTTTCGTATACTCATTTTGATGGTTACTAAGTAATGATCCAAATTATGTTGGAGTGGTGAAAGGGGATCAATACTCTTAATACCATCAACAATAGAATAAACTCCATTAAATATAAATAATTGAACTTAGAATCAATATGCACATAATCAATCTTAGATAGTATTTGAGTTTATCTTATATTAACATGAGTATACTGCAGCTACACAAGCTACATATATTCAAAGGATTGTTTCAAAGTAATGATCCTTGATATGGGAAGATGAAATAAATCAGTACTATTGAAACATCAAGGTAAAGTATGAACTCCCCCCTAAATGTGTGCATTCATGTATATATACAATTGAAACATTAATACACATCTTGAGGTCTAAATAATGGTAGAGTTTATCCTTTAACTTTCCAAAATATGAATTAAGATATCATAAAATGAATACGAGTGCATATCTTGAGTTTTTCATTTTTCAATGAGATGAGATTAATCAAAGATATACTCAATAAAAGAGTTAGTATCATATTTGGATCTATCAATATGATCATGAGTATTGTATCCAAGGAATGCAACAAGATATGATAATATGAACTCGAATGCATACTTTTGATATTTCCATCTTTTTCATCCAAAAGAGACTAAAAAGAGTTAAGCTCAACAAAAGAGTTAGTTTCATAAAAGAATTGCCATTAATTAACCATTGAGACTAATCAATATTAGTTAAATATAGTGACGAATACTCATACCAGGGGTACCCCAACGGCCCAGGGTGACGAGCAGGCTGCCTCAAGCATAACTCGAGCCTAGCAGGCCGCTCCAGGCCCACTACCGATCAAAGAACCTGCGGGGCCACACAGGACGCCCATTCCCGACCGATCGGGATAGGCATCCCCGACCAAGCAGGGCTCCCGACCTCCACAGCAGGTCGGATCCCCCGACTCCGATCAAACCAAGGCAACCTCCGCCGAGGGCCGCGTGTCGAAGCCCCCACCGGCCCACAGCCACGTGCCCCACGGACGGGGTCAATCGAAGTGACTATACGAGAGCAGGTGGCCCCTTCCCAAGATGGTTTAATGACTGCTGAAGTCAAGCTTCCAGTCCCATCGACCAGTCACGTACGACACGCAAGCACGCTCCCTCCCGAGGCAGCACCAACGTTATACACAGCAACGTCAACACTCGTCAGGCTCACAGAAGGCAGGTGCGTCATTTCCCAACGAAGCAGCTAACCGCTCCGCCCAACAAGACTACCGACCCAGCGTGGGCAAGATGAGCGGTGACCAGTCGACAGAACGAAGGACCGAAGCTCTTAGCATAAGTCACCTCACCCTTTCCCAACTCTCGATGTAACCTGCCCCTTCCTACTGTATAAAAGAAGGCAGGAACCCCCAGAGAAAAAAGGAGAGAGGGAGGAGGCACACACACAAGCAACGAGCATTCTTGCGCTAAGGCTCTTAGCTCGCTCTTGTAAACACTGTGTAACCATCCGCCCTAAAGACAATACAATACCACCACACGAACTAGAGTAGGGACATTCAGCCCGAACCAGTATACATCTTGGGCTTCCGAGTCTAACCATTCAGGGAGTGGGAACGCGCGGCCCCTTAGACTTACAAATTTACTTGTCGGTGCTCAAAACGCCAACAGTTGGTGCGCCAGGTAGGGGCCTTTGCGCGTCTTCATCGACATCTCCGGATTCCTGTTGGCCTCCCTGATGGCATCTTTCACCCACGACGGCACGACTGCGTCGGGAAGCCGGATCCGCTTCGGCTCCCTCGACTTCGCCGCCACTTCGGCAGGAGGGCTCATGCTTATCCCGGCCGTCTCCGGAGACCAGGCGCACGTCGGGAGCCTGAACGCCGTCTCCCACGACCTCGCCAAACTCCGGCTTGGGGCACCCCAACAGACCCCGAAGCCGGAACCCAAGAAGCACCACGCCACTTCTGGCGATAGCTCCCGTGGACTCGGGCACGTGACCATGTCACCCCCTGTAGGCTCACACCTTGTGGCAATGGCCGGCTACATGCCAGCCTCTATCCATGAGTGGCTGGAAGATTCTTCCAGCCACGATTCCAGCTCCGAGACGGAGCACCCCACCCGCGGACGGCACTCTCGCGAGTGCAACATGGCGGGCACGGTCGACTTGACCGTAACCCCCGCGGCTACAGGGGTCCCCATCCGGCGCACTAAGGCGCAGGAGGAGGAATACCAACGCGAGCACGCTGAGCGCGCTCAAGCTCGCCGCGCCGAGCTTCAATGACAACGCGAAGAGCTGGAGGAGCGAAGAGCCGAGCTCGACCAGCTCCAGGCCAACCTGGAGCGGGAGGAGCCCGAGCCCCCGCAGATGCTTGGCGACGCGCGTGGGCGCACACGCCAGACACACCACAAGCTGGCGGAAGAGTCTGACGGCCCTCAGTTCTTTCCCCACGCAAGTCAGAACGTGGCTGCGGCTGCGATGCTGCTCCGAGGCCTTCCCGAGCCAGACGACCCGGAGGCCAAAGCCACGTACCAGAACCTCCGGGGGCTGGTGGAGCGTGCTGCCGTGCAGCACATGCAGACCTCCGGCTCCTACCATTCGGAAGCCACCTCTGGCCGCCAGGCCCGTACCGCTGCCCGGAGCCGGTTGGGCCCGGCAAAGATGGCGGCGCACCACGAACAACCCCAGGCCTCGCGCACCCCGGTGCTCCAGTGCCTCGGCGACGCCTACGACGTCCGCTCCACCCTCGAGGCGTGAAGAAAGGCGATGGATGAAGCCGCCCACTCGCGTGTTGTGGACAGCGGACGCCATCACCACCGAAGCCCAAGCCCCGATGGTCCGGGACCACGGGCCTTCTGCCAGGGGATTCACCGTGCAGATTTCCCTGCCAGATTCAGGGCACCAACCAACATTGCCAAATACACCGGGGCCACAAACTCCGGCGTATGGCTCGAAGACTACCGGCTCGCGTGCCGGGCAGGGGGAGCAACGGATGATCTCTTTATCATCCAATACCTCCCCATCTACCTTGCAGACTCGGCTCGAGCCTGGCTCGAGTACTTGCCCGCGAAAACCATCAGGAACTGGGCTGACTTGAAGACCCTCTTCGTCGGCAACTTCGTGGCACTTACAAGCGCCACAGGAACTCCTGACTTGAAGGCTGCAAGCGGCGAGCCGGAAACTCTCTGGGACTACATCCGGTGATTCTCCCGCCAATGCAACGAGCTCCCCGACATCTCCGATGCCGATGTCGTGGGGGCATTTATCTACGGCACCTCCTGTAAGGCCTTGGTACACAAGCTGGGCTGCGTTAAGCCCAGAACCACCATGGAACTTCTGGACATCGCCACCAATCACGCCTCCGGCGAGGAGGCTGTGGGAGCCATCTTTGAGGATGGCAAAACCAAGCAAGAGCCCGGCACCCGAGCCGGGTCCCCTTCGGACCGCTCCGATAAGCGGAAGCGGCATGGAAAGCAGGTCCGCGAGGCCCAAGTGGTCGCAGCTGTCGACCGCCCTGCCAAGCAGCAGGTGCGACCGACCGTCGCGCCCGACCACTTCGAAAAATTGATGGATAGCCCGTGCCCAAACCACGGGTTCCCCGTCAAACACAAGTACCGGGACTGTGAGGTCCTGAGGCGTTTCCTCTCCGACGCCCTCACAACGCCGCGGGGCAAAGGAAAGAAGCCAGCCCCGGCCCAAAGGGCCGCGGAGAAAAAGGCGGACGACGAGTTCCCCGAACCCGACGGCTGCCTCATGATCTTTGGTGGCCCAGCCTGCTACGCCGACAAGCGTCGACTCAAGCTCGCCTACCGCGAGGTCCACACCGCCTCGCCGGCCGCCCCTCAATACCTTCGGTGGTCAGAATCTCCGATCACTTTTGATCGGACCGACCACCCCGACCACGTCCCGCAGCCAGGAAGGTATCCGCTCGTGGTCGACCCCATCGTGGGGAAGAAGCGCCTCACCAAGGTGCTCATGGACGACGACAGCGGCCTCAACATCCTCAATGTTGAGACGCTCGACGCCATGGGGGTCCCTCGCTCGAGTCTCCGACCGAGCAAGGCACCTTTCCACGGCGTCATCCACGGCCGCCAGAGCCCACCCGCTCGGCGGCGAGTCAACTTTGCTGTCACCTTTGGAGGATCGGGAAATTTCCGCACCGAGACCCTCACTTTTGAGGTCGTGGACTTCCCCGGTTCCTACCACGCTATCCTGGGGAGGCCATGCTACGCCAAGTTCATGGCGGTCCCCAGCTACGCCTATCTGTCAAAGATGCGGGCCGCAGGGAGTCATCACCGTGGCTTCATCCTTCCAGCTCGCTTACAACTGCGAGCGAAGCAGTTGCGAGCTTGCGTCGGCGGTCATCGCGTCCGTCGAGCTCGTCAACCTCCGGAGGGAAGCTTCCGAGTCCACCCCTGAGTCTAGCAAGTCGGGGGCGGGATCCTTCAAGTCCGCCGAGGACACGAAGAAGGTTACGGTCGATCCCCGGGGTCAGACCAAGACCGTGCGGGTCGGAGCCACGCTCCCCGCTAAATAGGAAGGCGCGCTCGTCGACTTCCTCTGCGCCAACAACGATGTCTTTGCATGGAACTCCTCTGACATGCCGGGAATTCCCAGGGAAGTCGTCGAGCACTCCTTGAGCATCCGACCAGGCTCAAAGCCGGTCGCCCAACGCCTGCGCCGCTTCGACCAGGAAAAGCGCATGATCATAGGGGAGGAGATCGCCAAGCTTTTGGCTGTAGGGTTCGTAAAAGAGGTACGCCACCCCGAGTGGCTGGCCAACCCTGTACTTGTAAAAAAGAAGAATGGGTAATGGAGAATGTGCATTGACTACACGAGTCTCAACAAAGCGTGTCCCAAGGACCCGTTCCCCTTGCCCCGTATTGACCAAGTCATAGACTCCACCGCGGGGTGCGAGTCCCTTTCTTTTCTGGATGCCTACTCAGGCTACCACCCGATAGCGCTGAAGGAGTCCGACCAGCTCGCGACCTCCTTCATCACTCCGTTTGGCTCATTCTGCTATGTAACGATGCCGTTCGATCTGAAAAAAGCGAGCGCTACATACCAGCGATGTATGCAAACGTGTTTCAACGACCAGATCGGCCGCAACATTGAGGCGTACGTCGACGACATCGTCGTAAAGACCAGGAAGGCCGGCGACCTCATCACCGACCTAGGGGAGACCTTCGCGAACCTCCGGCGGTTCCGCATAAAGCTCAACCCCGACAAGTGCGTCTTCGGGGTCCCCAAGGGGAAGCTCCTCGGTTTCATTGTCTCCGAGCGCGACATCGAGGCCAACCAGGAGAAGATCTCGGCGATTGCAAGGATGGGCCCGGTTGGCAACCTCAAAGGAATCCAGAGGCTAACTGGATGCCTTGCAGCCTTAAGTCGTTTCGTGTCTCGCCTTGGCGAGCGCGGAATGCCGCTCTGGCTGCTTAAGAAATTCGACCGCCACCGGACCCAGAGGCTCGGAGGCCCTCACCCGCTTGAAGGCCTTCCTGTCCTCACCTCCGGTCCTGGTTGCCCCGACACCAGGTGAACCGCTGCTCCTCTACATCGCCGCCACTGCCCAAGTCGTCAGTGCGGCCCTTGTGGTGGAACGAGCGAAAGAGGGCCGTGAACTCAAGGTACAACGGCGATCTACTTCATCGTGAAGTGCTTTCCGAGTCAAGGCTCGGTACCGCGAGTGCGGTTGCTCTCGCAGTGCTCATCGCCAAAAAAAAGCTCGTCCATTACTTCGACCAGCACACCATCACCGTGGTGACCACGTCGCCGCTCGACGAGATCGTCCACAACCGCGACGCCTCGGAAGGATAGCCAAGTGGGCGCTCGAGCTCGTGATCACGCGGCATAACATACGTCCCTCGAGCGGCGATCAAGTCACGAGCCCCGCCGACTTTGTCGCCGAGTGGACCAAGCCAGCGCCACCGGCGCCAAAACCCCGATCTTGGGCGATGTACTTCGATGGGTCCTACACCAAGAACGCGCGGCGCGGAGTCGCTCATCATTTCTCCGCCAGAATGACTTCAATACACCATCAGGTTGCTCTTCGACGCGACCAACAACATCGCCGAGTACGAGGCTCTCGTCAACGGTCTCCGGATCGCTGTCGACCTCGGCGCTCACCGACTCTACGTCCACGGGGACTCCAAGCTTGTCGTCGACCAGGTCATGAAGGCTACGGAGCCCCGAGACGCCCGCATGGCCGCGTACTGTCGAGAAGTGCGCAGGCTCGAAGAGCGGTTCAAGGGTTTTGAACTCCACCATAGCTACAGACGCTACAACGGTGAGGTCGATTACCTAGCTAATCTTGCCTCCAGCAGAGGGCCAGTCCCACCTGGGATCTTCGTCTGCGACCTTCTGCAGCCTTTCGTCCAGCTGGACTCGGCGGTCGAGCGGTCTCCCGACCTACCGAGCACGGTCACCCCAACCACCGGGCGGTCAGGCATGCACCTAGCCGGGTCGGGCCGTAGCGTGCTAACAACTGAATCCGACTGGAGGAAGCCTTTTACCGCCCGTCTGACGGACGGGTCGCTTCCCGCCGACCCGACCGAGGCCCGGCGCCTCGCTCGTCGGGCGAAATCCTTCGTTCTGGTTGGGCCGGACCTCTACAAAAGGAGTCCCTCCGGGGTCCTCCAGAGGTGCGTTCTGGCCGACCAAGGGAAACAGCTGCTGCTCGATATCCATGGCGGAGTCTGCGGTCACCATACCGCGCCCCGGTCCCTGGTAGGAAAAGCCTTTCGACAAGGTTTCTACTGGCCGACCGCCGTGTTCGACGCCGAGCAGATTGTACGCACCTGCGAAGGATGCCAATTCTTCGCCCGACAGACGCATCTGCCAGCTCAGGCCTTGCAGACGATCCCCATCACATGGCCATTTGCAGTGTGGGGACTCGATCTGGTCGGGCCCTTCAAGAAAGCGCCCGGGGGCTTTACTCATCTCTTCGTCGCGGTGGACAAGTTCACCAAGTGGATAGAGGCCAAGCCGGTTGTGAGCGTCACGTCGGTATAAGCGGCCACCTTCTTCCGCGACATCATCTTTCGGTTTGGAGTCCCGAACTCTATCATCACCGACAACGGGACGCAGTTCACCAGGAAGGAGTTCCTCGAGTTCTGCGACGACTTCAACATCCGCGTCGATTGGGCAGCCGTGGCCCATCCGCGGACTAACGGTCAGGTCGAACGCGCAAACGGCATGATCCTCCAAGGACTTAAGCCACGGATCTTGATCGGTCAAGCATTTCGCGAGGCGATGGGTGGCCGAGCTACCCTCCGTCCTTTGGAGCTTGCGGACCACACCGACTCGGGCGACCGGGTTTACACCGTTCTTCATGGTGTTCGGTGCTGAAGCTGTCTTGCCAACCGACCTGGAATACGGTGTCCCAATACTACAAGCCTTCGACGAGGCTCGGGGGCTCGCCTCGCAACAAGACGCCATCGACCGGCTTGGCGAGGCGCGCGATGTAGCCATTCTACGATCGGTCAAGTATCAACAAGCTCTGCGGCGTTACCACAGTCGCCAGGTTCGAGGGCGATCCTTCAGCGCTGGCGACCTGGTCCTGCGTCGGGTCCAGACCAGCAAAGACAAGCACAAGCTCTCGCTGCCCTGGGAAGGCCCCTTCACCGCTTGCGAGAGGTTCTTGACTGGCACCTTTCGACTCGTGGACACGGATGGCGCGTCCTCCCAACGCTTGGAATATAGAAAAGTTAAAGCGTTTTATCCCTAAATCCTTTTTATTCCTTGCGTCGTCTTTTACTTCTCCTCCGAGCACTGGTCATCACATGGCGCTGGGGCTGCCCATGGCGCCCCATCCAGCCCGCTTCGTCGGCGCAGGCGGGACGGTGACCCGACCAGTCACGAGGTCCTTCCGAGCGGTAACCCTCTCGACCCAAGTGCTACGGCCTACGCCCCAGCGGCTACGGTTGCTAAGTAGCACTTCGCGGAAGAAGGAAGTACCCGAGCGGAGTGACCTTTGGCCGGTCGGGAGCACTCCTCTCCCGCGCAAACTCGGCTAACTCACGCGCTCATGCGGGTCGGTGACCCGACCGGTCACGAGTCCATCCCGGCGGTAACCCTCTCGACCGAGTGCTCGACCTCGCCCGGCGGCTACGGTTGCAAGTAGCACTTAGCGGGAGAAGGAAGTGCCCGAGTGGAGCGATCTTTGGCCGGTCGGGAACACTCCTATCCCTCACAAGTGTGTGTAACTGCTGCGTGGCCAAAAGTTCCTATCCTCTCTGCCCCTCCCGAAGCGACCTGACCTACGCATAAGTGACCCCGGTGGTCCTTACGGCTATGGCCGGTCGAGCACCCACCATGACATAAAAGAGGGCAGGAGGCATGCGGGAACTTGCTAAGTTTAAGATTATTTACGAACAATAGTCTTTACAAAAAAGGAGTACGAATCTAACCTCTACTTATTCTTCTTGGAGGGCACTCTGCGGCGGGATGTGGTGGCGATCTCCGAAAGGGCTCAACAGAGCTCGAACTCGCCGATCTCGTCGTCGGTCCGGTTCAGCCCGACGCCGCTGCTCACCACCGCAAGGTCGATACCGTCGTAGTGAGAGACGGTATTGACCAGCGCCGAGGAAGCTCCAAGTACGGCACTAACGGTCAGCGCTCTCAACGCCGCCGGCGCTCGGGCGGCATGGGGCGAGCGCTCGGGCCCGCCACGGTTCCAAGGACCCGGTCGCAGACATGCTGGCCGGCCTTGCGAAGGGCCTCCAGTTCCGCGGCTAGCTCGGCCCGACCACCTTCGGCTACCTCCAGCGACGCCTGCGCCACGTCCGTAGCGCCACCGCCTCGTCCACGAGCCTTGATGCGTCTTCCGCGCCTCTATAGCGGCGCTCAGATTCTTCTCGCACTCTGCGGATCACAACATCTCGGATGAGCACGCCTTATGAGTCGCTACCGCGAAATTAACCAAGGAGTTGAGACACTTACCGGCTACAGAACTCGCCAAGTTGCTGGTTTCTTCCCTGACCCCCTCGTATGAGGTCCTCAAGGAAGCCAGCTCCTTTCGAGCGGTCTCCCGCTCAGAACGCACTCGGTCGATGTCTTTCCGGGCCTGGTCCCGCTTCGTTTCCGAGCGGGGCGCTGCGCTTAGCGCTGCCTCTCTGCGGTGACGGCGGCATCCTTGGCGCCGACAGCCTCCGCCAGGAGGAACTTGAGTTCCGCCACCCTCGTCCTTAGAGACTTGGCCCCCAGGCGCTCTTCGAAGAGGGCCTTCGTGGCCTGATCCAGCTCTTGGCGGGCCTCCGCCGTTTCCTCTCGCCGGATGGTCAGAGCCTCCTGAGCCAGGCGTAGCTCAGGGCGCAGCCGATTGCATTCCTCCACGGCAGCCACCCGCTGGCTGTCCAAGCGCTGTAGGAGCTCGACCTTGCCCTCGGGCGGTCCGTAGATGTCAGAAATGCGTACACTCTGTCGCCTCGCCGCAAAATTCATCGGAAGGTACGAGGCGGGCTTCGATCAACTTACCATGCTAACCGTAGGACTCCCGTGATCGCATCCAACGCCCGCCAGAGAATTCGAGGTAAGAGCGGACCTTCCGGATCTGGTCCATCTCGGCCGGCGTCTGGCGCGCTTCTTTGGAGGCGGCCCACTCGCTCCCCTCTGCCTCGCCCAAGGTCCCCGACCTACGGGCCATACCCGACGATAGGCCCTCGGCCGCCCGTTCGGATGGGACGCCACCCGACCGGGCCCCCACGGGCAAGGGCGGTGAAATGGGCCCCTCGGGAATCCCCTCGGCGGCCTGCGCCTATGGGGCTTCGACCGATGCCTCCCCTTGAGGCACGGGGTCGGACTTCTCCAGCACCGGAACCGTCTCCGCCAGCGAGCTCGCGGGTAGCGTCGTCGTCGATTCCCCCTCCGTAACGACGATCGCGCCACCCGGCGGCGTCCCCGACGGAGGCGGCGGGAGCTCCTCACCGACCTCGGCCTCTGGGTGAGGCCCCGTCCCTCCGATGGCGAGCGCGCCCTCGGCGCACCCCAGCTCGGCCGCCTGCGCCACGACCACCGCCAACTCGGTTTGACGCCTGCACCGATCGCAGACTCTCCCGCGCCGTCGACTCCTCCGCGGTGGGAGCGGCGCCGCCTCGCGAGCCACCACGTAGCGCGCCCGCAGTGCGTGCACGCCACACCGTATAGGCGTTGCACACCGCAAGCACTTAGAAGCTGTTCGGGCAACTTTGGCAACAATGTTCAAACGAGGAAAAGGAGTACTTACTGAGCCGAGCGGGTGCGCGGCAAGCGTGCCCTTTTTGCCGGTCCCCCTCCAAGGGGTAGATCCGCCGGCCGCTTCCCCGAAACCGCCTCCACAAGGGGCGCCTCCCCTGGAGGCACGACGACGACGTCGACCGCACGGTCGCCCTCCTGGGCCCCCGCCGCGCGGTGCCTCTGCATCGCCCTCCGTCGGGCCTCCACTCGGGCCACCTCCGGTCGACGGGTCAGAAAAGAACCCACGGTATGGGTAACCGGGGCTCCCCTCGCTGCTATCGGTGGAGCACGCCCCCGCAGCGGTGGTCTCGGACACGTCCTCACCACGCGCGGCCCTCGCCGCGCGCTCCTTCTTCTTCTTCTTCCTCTCCTCCTCCTTCCGCTTCTTGCGGGAGGAGTCAAGCTGTGCGGCCTCCGCACGGGCCGCAGCCCTCGACGCCTTCTCCCCCGGGAGCAACGCCCGGGAGACCATTCCCGAGAGCCCCTAGAAGATGCGAAAACACCGGTCAGACTGGGCGCCAAAGGCAAAGGGAAGAGAGAGGCGAGGAGAAGACCGCCCGACCTACCAGATTTGGGGGGTGGGCCATCGAGAATGGCTCTGGGTGGCCACCCGCAGTCTCAGTAGCGCTTCCGCCCGTTACGGCGGCCACCCGGGCTTCGACCTCGGTCGCGGCGAGCTCGGGCTCTGCCATCCTCATCTTATCGGACGCCTCCTCATACCGGAACAGGGGGCGCGACCTGTGCATGAGGGGTTGCACGCGCATCCCCATGAAGGCACGCACGACGGCGTCCCCGGTGAGCCTCTGCTCCCTTAGAGCCCTGACCTGCTCCACGATCAGGGCCACCTTCTTCTTCTCCTTCTTATCAGCACCCCAGGTCCATTCTTCCCCCGCCACAGGAAGCTGGCCGGTGAACGGCGGGGCGCTGTCTCCGACATTCTGAACGTAAAATCACTCAGAACGTCATCCCTTGTTGGACGACGGTAGCTTAACGTCGAGGTACTCCGAGCTCCGGCCGGCCCGAAGCTGGAGGGCCAGGCCACCGAGGGGCGCCGTAGCATTCGCTGGCTTGACCTTCTAGAGCCTTGCTTGGAAAAAGTACCTCCACAGCGCCCAGTGCGGCTCGATCCCCAAGAAGGCCTCACAAAGCGTGATGAAAATGGCGATGTGGAGGACCCCGTTGGGGTTGAGATGGTGTACCTCTGCCTTTTAATGGAAGAGCAGCCCTCGAACGAACGGGTGTAGCGGCAGGCCGAAGCCGCGCTCGAAGAACGAAGCAGGCACTACGACCTCGTCGTCCCCCGGTGAAGGGACGGTGGCCCCCGTCGGCACCCTCCAGTGGGAAAGATCCTGCGCAAGGAGGAAGCCTTTCTTCACTGGTGGCCTTGGTGGCACGGCGAGCACTCCGGCCACGACATCCTCGCGAAAAGATGGCGGAAAGGTGAGGAAGGGAGAAAGCTCTTTTTTGCTTTTTCTTGTCTTAGGCAAAGGGCTGGAAGATGAGGAAGGCAAGAGCGTGTAACTACCCGAGAACGTCCCAGCGACGTATTTATAGAAGACGAGCGGGCGCCGACCGAACATGCACCCCCTCGAGCGAAGCGTCGTGTACACCCTCGTCTGCCGCGCCGGGCGCCTGGTAACTCCCGGTTTCCAATTCCACTCTGCATTTAATCCTGACAAGACAGTAGAGCCGTAAAGACACCGCCTCGGGCCACGAGTCTTGAGACCTCTCGGTCTCCGCCTTTAGGCCAGGACGGTTGCCCCGGGGCGCGTGCGAGAGGCCCGCTGGGCCGCTGCGGCCCCAAAACGGCAAGAGCTCAATGGCTCGCGCCGGGCCCAACCAAAGTCGGGTTCTAAAGGCCTATCCCACCGATGGACATAAGGCCGCCCGGCAAGAAAAACCGAGCAAAGGACGGCACGCAGGCGAGTCCCCAGTGATCCCCCCGTTGGGTCGGCTGATGACCCAATCGCCTCTACTCGTGTCCGAGACCATACTTCACACTCTCCCGGGAGCTCATCGATGGGCGACATACCACCGTGCCACAGGTCGCGGACGACCCAGTGGTCCGAGGGATTGAGTAAAGAAAGGTTTCTTATGGGTCGCCACCAGCAGGCCAGGACACCTACTCGGGACCGTCGCTCGGAAGGGTCCCCCTTGGCGGACCTCCCGTGACCTACTCGGACTACTGTTATTAGCTCCACGAGCACGGCGTTCAACCAACGCGGTAAACGCGCGTCGCTCACCCCCTCCAGGTCCCACACCTGCGGACGGGGTACACGTGTGGGATAGACGGCGGCCACTTCTCTCGCAGCTGCCCTCGCCGGACGAGGACTCGGGATGGATGCCCCACGTCCAGCTACGACGTAAAACGAGCCACATCCAGCTACGACGTAAAACGAGCCACGTCCAGCTACGACGTTAAACGAGCACTCGGACACCCGAACCTCATGAAGAGGCATCCGATCGTCCCACGGTCTAGCTACGACGTTAAACGAGCACTCGGACACCCGAACCTCACGAAGAGGCATCCGGTCGTCCCTGCCGACCAAGGCACGGTCTAGCTACGACGTTAAACGAGCACTCGGACACCCGAACCTCACGAAGAGGCATCCGGTCGTCCCACGGTCTAGCTACGATGTTAAACGAGCACTCGGACACCCGAACCTCACGAAGAGGCATCCGGTCGTCCCACGGTCTAGCTACGACGTTAAACGAGCACTCGAACACCCGAACCTCACGAAGAGGCATCCGGTCGTCCCTGCCGACCAAGGCACGGTCTAGCTACGACGTTAAACGAGCACTCGGACACCCGAACCTCATGAAGAGGCATCCGGTCGTCCCTCGCCACCAAGGCACGGTCTAGCTACGACGTTAAACGAGCACTCGAACACCCGAACCTCACGAAGAGGCATCCGGTCGTCCCACGGTCTAGCTACGACGTTAAACGAGCACTCGGACACCCGAACCTCACGAAGAGGCATCCGGTCGTCCCTGCCGACCAAGGCACGGTCTAGCTACGACGTTAAACGAGCACTCGGACACCCGAACCTCACGAAGAGGCATCCGGTCGTCCCACGGTCTAGCTACGACGTTAAACGAGCACTCGGACACCAACCTCACGAAGAGGCATCCGGTCGTCCCACGGTCTAGCTACGACCTTAAACGAGCACTCGGACACCAACCTCACGAAGAGGCATCCGGTCGTCCTGCCGACCAAGGTACGGTCTAGCTACGACGTTAACGAGCACTCGGACACCCGAACCTCACGAAGAGGCATCCGGTCGTCCCACGGTCTAGCTACGACGTTAAACGAGCACTCGGACACCCGAACCTCACGAAGAGGCATCCGGTCGTCCCACGGTATAGCTACGACGTTAAACGAGCACTCGGACACCCGAACCTCACGAAGAGGCATCCGGTCGTCCCACGGTCTAGCTACGACGTTAAACGAGCACTCGGACGCCCGACTGCTCGCACCCAGAAAGAAGCAATCACCTGCCTATTACCGATTCTCGAGGGCCAAGTTGGAAAATAATCGAAACAAGCTCATTGCAAAGACAGTCATAAGGAAAAAGGAGATTTCATTATAGGCCAACAGGCTCAAACTTTACACCATGTTACATGAGGTGCCCGGCGGATTCAAAACATTACGCAAGGCTACAAGATATGACGGAGCTATTTCTGCACCAAGTATCATATCTTGAGCATCGATGCTGCATCAGTGCCGTCGCACTGACGGCTACAAATTTTGGGGTCCGTCGGCGCCGCCTCCCTCCACAACCGACAAAGGATCGGCGTAGAATCCCGCCATGCCACCGCGATCGACGGCTACCATGCGCGCCTGCGCCATCGCCTCGGGAGGGCCGCCTCACCTCGAAGAGCTTTGGGACGACCCAAACAGCGGCCGACGGCGGCGGCGAGTGTCGCGGCCACGACCTCTTCTTCCTCCGTGAGCTCGGCCATCGCCTGGTCGTGCTCAGCCCAGAGCTTGACCAGAGGATCTTCTTCCTCCACCTCGTCGTCATCACCAGAGCTGAAGATCAGTGGATACCTCGAAGCCATTTAGAGGATTGCAAAAGAGGACTCTGGTTTGGGGGACGATCACTCAAACAAGCGGCGGCGCTTTATATACCTAGACGGAGGAGATCGAACGTCTCGGAATAAATGCAAGCGCCGGAAAGCGGCGCCCTTCACCAAAACCCGGCGCTCAAGAAGACGAGCGGGCAAGGTGAACAAGCCATGCGCGACAGCCTGCGAAGCGATTAAAGCCCGTGCGGTTCAATGCCCCGCCGAAGTTCGTGGCAGCCGTCGAATGCGTCGGGGTACACTCGGCGAAACCGGTTGGCCTAGTCGGTCGGACCGTCAATCGGGCCCGATCGCCATTCACATTCAAGCTCAACCCCAACCGAATCTGCCGAACTCGCTCGGGGTTCGGGGCTCTTGGCGAATACTCATACCGGGGTACCCCAACACCCGTGGTGACGAGCGGTGCCTCAATCATAACTCGAGCCTAGCAGCCGCTCCGTGCCCACTACCGATCAAAGAACTGCGGGGCCACACAGACGCCCATTCTCGACCGATCGGGATAGACATCCCCGACCAGCGGGCTCCCGACCTCCACAAAGGTCGGATCCCCGACCGATCAAACCAAGGCAACCTCCGCCGAGGGCGCGTGTCGAAGCCCCCACCGACCCACGCCCACGCGCCCCACGGACGGGTCAATCGAGTGACTATACGAGCAGTGGCCCCTTCCCAAGATGGTTTAATGATCACGAAGTCAAGCTTCCATCCCATCGACTACCACGTCGACGACACGCAAGCACGCCCTCCCGAGGCAACCAACGTTATACACAAGAACGTCAACACTCGTCGAGCTCACGTAAGGCGGTCGCCATTTCCCAACGGCGACTAACCGCTCCGCCCAACAAGACTACCGACCCAGCGTGGGCAAGACGAAGCGGTGACCAATGACGAAACGAAGGACCGAAGCTCTTAGCATAGGTCACCTCACCCTTCCCAACTCTCGATGTAACCTGCCCTTCCTCATCAGATAAAAGAAGGCGGAACCCCAAAGAAAAAAGGAGAGAGGGAGGAGACACACACACAAGCAACGAGCATTCTTGCGCTAAGGCTCTTAGCTCGCTCTTGTAAACACTGTGTAACCATCCGCCCTAAAGACAATACAATACCACCACACGAATCGAGTAGGGACATTCACCAACCAAGATACATCTTGGGCTTCCGAGTCTAACCATTCAGGGAGTGGGAACGTGCGGCCCCTTAAACTTACAAATTTACTTGCCGGTGCTCGAAACGCCGACATATAGAAAGTGCTAGGTTAGAGGAATGTACTTACTTTTGCAAAACAAGATTGATCGCGTAGGCCATCGATCTCTTCTCGAGTGCTTGTGTAGATTGTTCACGCTAAAGCTTTGTACCAAGAAGAAGAAGGGCGATTATTTGCATGCTTACATTGCTGGAACGTATTACAACATCATCCAAAGTGGACTGATCATTTATCTTAGAAAAAACAGAAGACATTATCTAATGCTTCTCTGGTAGTTCCAGTCCTGTTAGCTCCAATGCAAGTCATCTTCATGAAGATGCTCCAACTGGTAGGAAGGCCGATAAAGAACGGTTACGCCGCGGTAAAGCTTCATCTGAGTGTGTTGAAACAAGTTCACTCTATATGGAAGTATTAGAAAACTTTAGGAAATAGATGAAAGAATGGGAGGGTATGAACTACCATTTGCACAATAACAAGAGAGGATTGCTCAAGAGAAAGAAAAGATTGAGATAAGAAAAAATGAGTTTGAATTGAAGAGAATGGTCTAAAAAGAGAGAATTATGAGCGTTGACACCGGTCGCTTAAGTGGGCCACAACAACAATACTATCTGTCCTTGCAGAACGATATCATCACTCGAAGATGTAATAGGTCCGATTGAGCACTAGTTATGTTGTATGAACTAATTTGTTAAACCTTTTTTGTGCTACTGAATCATGCTATGCTAAAACATATGTATGCACTATTTCGAATTTAAATTTCCCGTGTTCAAATATAGCCGTTCGAATTTAACGTAGTCGTCACAATAAATTTTAATTTTTAAATTCTTGCATTCAAATATAGCCATTTGAATTTACCGGTAAAAAAACCGTTGTTGTTATGACGGTTATATAGAATATGATTAGAATATAGGAGAGAGAAAATAGAGAGTGTAATATGGAGAGTGTTGTTGGAGAGGGAGGACTGGAGATATGGAGAGGCATTTTTTTTTGAAGAATTCTTCAAGTAAGACTTTTGAAGAGTGGAGTTTTAGAGAGTGCTTTTAGAGAAGCTCTTGCGCGCTGACGCGGGGTGTTCATTCAACAACAGTACTACTAATCCGTTGATCTATCGAACCGAACTAAAGTGATGATATGTGGGCTTCGTATAGGTCGGGGTCTAGTGGAGTTCATGCTCTCATCCTATCAGTACGAGCGAAAGAAGATGCGATGAAGCCTGGCCGGCCATGTGAGCAGATTCTGCTGCACCACTCCCACAGCCGGCAAACTGCACAAGCACCCCGGCTGATGAGCTCAATAGCCGACTTTTCCGCGGGCCAGGAGACGGCCAACTCTGCGTTGCCGTCCCACTGGCGGACTGCAAAACCTCACGTCGGCCACGGCTCGGCCGAGCAGATTAGCGCCGCGCGGCCGACGAAAATTGTGAAGCGAGGGCAAGCCCACGGTAAGACACCGCAGACCGACGAGCTGCCTGCAAAAACTACGACGGTTTGGGTGGAATTGGCGGAATCAGCCGAGCAGTGGCAAGGCAGCACAACGGCTCCACGCGCGGGCTCCAAAAACTCCGCCGGATCTCGTGGAATTCGGAGGGATCGGCCTGTAAAAACACATGAACTGCGGCCGAAACAGAAAATCAGTAGGCAGGCCGGCCTATACGCGAGTTGTGTCATGAGGCCTCAACTGGGAAAGAAACCGAACGGCCCAGCACCACGACCACATCACCCACGCCATCGCCGACGGATCGCCCAACGAGCAGCGCCGAGACTTATCCCCTTGCCGTTATCTTCCCGCCACAGGCTGCCGCTGGACCAACTCCTACCCTCTGCAACTCGACCCACACACCCCAGCAGCAGCAGAAGCAGCATGTGGTCGGCAGCGGCTGCCGCGGCGGCGCGCACGGTGTCCCCGATCCCCGCGCCGTCGTCCCTGGCCGGCCGGCGCGGCGCGGGACGATCGGGTAGGCCGACGGTGTCGGTGCGGAGCGGTCTGTTCGACTTCGTGGGCGGGGACCTGGTGAAGCCGGACCTGGGACGGTGGCTCGACGACGTGGAGAAGCACAAGGCGCTGGCCATCTACCCGCCGCACGAGGGCGGATACGAGGGCCGCTACCTCAACCGCCTCCGCTACCAGGGCTACTACTTCCTCGACCTCTCCGCCCGCGGCCTCGGCGACCCCGAGAACACCCTCACCAAGATCCACCCAGTCTGCCCGGTCAGAACACAATCAGATTGCTTCCTATCACCACCATTTATACTCAAATTTGCGTATTTATCCTGAGCTCCTGACTGACTTGGGGTGTTGAAGAGCGCTGCTGCAGCCTAGCCTCGGGAGGCAGCCGGTGGCGAGGTGGTACTTCCCGCCCGAGGTGGATTACAGGCTCAGCTTGCTGCACCCTGACGCAAAAGGACTCGTCGTCTGGATCATCGAGGCCAAGGTCTCTCACCATTCTTACGCTGCACCTCGGCACGATTCTCAACTCTGTAATTTACTTTTCTTTTGACATCTCAGTGTGCCATTTGCATGCGTCTGTTCCCTTTTCAGGTTCTATCCAAGGCTGAACTGCAGTTCCTGGCCATACTCCCGGATCTCCGCCCCAAAGTCAGGGTGATTGCAGAATGTGGCAACTGGTACGTACACATCTCTATCTGAAATCTCATTGAAACATACCTGAGCCGGGGGAAAATGAAGACATGCGTTCTTGTGAATAACTTTTGAGCCTATTTGATACAGGAGAAAATTCGTTTGGAAACCACTGAAGCAAATAGCGGGCCTTGAGCCTGATCCGGACGCGGAACAATGAGCAACCAATAGCGGGCCTTGATCCTGATCCGGCTGCAGCTAGCTGGAACAGAAAACAAACCTCGTTTCATCTCTCGCCTTACATTCTTTTTCAGCTTGTACTAAGGAGGACAAGAAAGAATGTACATATACATTTTGGCTCAAACTCCAGAAGAAAATAATGTAAAACTTTTCACATATACAAATTCAACAAATCATGCATAGTTACAATGTTACGTACGTTCCGTTACGGAGAGGCCTTTCAGAATTCAGATGAATCTGCACGCCCAATTCAACCCAATTTTCAGCGCCGTAGGTAGACGAGATCGGTGCTAAGCAGGAAAGGGTACCCGATTCCTCTCCTCTTGGAAGGGAACAGCACGAAGAGGAGGCTCACCACAAACCCGATCACAAGGGGCACGGTGTTGACGACCTTCCTGGGCACTCGAGGGTAGTAGCACAGGACGATGTCATGGTGCGATGCAGCAAACGTTACGAAGGCAACCAGAGCCAGGGTGGTGTGGAAGAGGTCCGACCACCGCAGCCTGTACCTCTCCGGCTCCCTCGGCCCCTTCTTACTCCGGTGGCTCCCGCAGAACGTGCGGATGCCCTTTGGGGTGGCGATGCCGTAGCGGAGGCGGCCCGTGGCTGAGCGGAAGCTGTCGGTGAGCGTGAAGAAGACGCACGAGGTGGCGCAGAGGAGCATGAACGCGGCGGTGAGGACGCGGTTGAGGCGGGTGCACTTGCCGTCGTCGGTGAGGAGGGGGGCGAAGATGGCGAAGGCGAGGATGGTGGCGGTGGGGAGGAGGACGTTGACCCGGGCCGTGCCGCTGAGGATGAGGTTGACGACCAAGATGAAGCTCCAGCTATCATCGTCTTCGTCGCAGTCATCGTCTTGGTGTGCATCGGGAACGTCCTTACCTGTTTGCTCAATGAGCACCTTGCATTCTTCTTTCTCAGCCATTGATAGCGCGTGTGAGATGGCTGGGATGATGAGACGGGGCGAGACAAAGTTAATTTAAGAGTGCACCAAAATGAGCAAAAGCTGAAAAGAATCCACCTTTCGGTATTCATGGCTTTGGATATTGAGGAAAGGATTGCTTCGGCAAGTGCAACGAGGAGAACTAAGCCTTACCATCACACAAGCAAAGAATCTCTGAGAAAATATTATACACAGATTCAGCAACCAGAAGTGAAAGGGAGGCAATGGTTCTAGATGAAAATTAGCAAGTGTATCTTCTTCAAGTTCTTTTCCCGTTTTTCTAAATGTTCCGTTGAAAGAATACAACAGTTCCAGATAATGGCTTACACTTTGATCTACATCCAAAAACTTTTGATTCTAGCCCATTCTGGGCATCTTTAAGATGTATAGGAGGAATTCCCCCAATACTCTGTACCGAGTCTCAAAAATCACAAGGGGAGCCGAGCCTTTACCTTTTAAGACCTAAAGTACAATCTACGAAGTGTATCGAGTAAAAGAATGGCTGAACATGGTGGAAAAGATCACAAAGCATATCACGTTGGTCAAAATGATTCTGCTACTCTTGGTGACCTCAGAGGGATGCCTTCAGCAGCAGATCTGATAGGAATCCCTTCAGCTGCATAGCCATCTTCATCCGCATGTTTGGGAATTCGAATAGGTAGAGTTGGTGGGAGACCTATGATACCAGAGAGTGAGAATTTACCAACAGAAACTGTGCGAATTAAAAGGAGAGGGTATGAAACTGTACCATCAACCATATCTTTTGTCTTGTGAAGAAGAAATGTCCCAGAAAGGATGGTAACAAAACCACACATCTCTGTCACAATTTGAGTTGGATTTTGACGATCCCAGTCCTGCATGCGAGTAGATTAGTTGTCCATAATATGTGTTGAGCATTACACTAATCACAGCAGGTTTCTACCAATATTTGTATCAACTGACAAGACAACAGTGGTAGCTTATCAAGTTTAACAGAACCATTTGTGGACTACAAACATATGTTAGACAAATTGGACAGATTAGAAGACTTGAAGCTAGATGACAGAATATTGACCACAAGGCTTGAAAGTTGAAACTAGATGATCGAATATTGACAACAAGGCCCAAAACTAGATGACTAAATATACTCAGAGCATTGTCATGTAGCACAATTGATTTCTACCAACAGCCAAATCAATTGACAAGACAACAACAAAGTTAAATCAAGTTAAACAGTCAATTCTTAAGGTCAAGAATAGATATTTGGATTAACCAGGGGACTCAAAAACAATAACTCTGGCATGGATCATGCTTGCCCTTGGTTTGATGCCTACAGTTTCAGACAATGAAATTTAACCCATCAAATTTAGCCATAGAGAAAAATAGTTGGCAATGATATATTTGGAAAATTTATTGTCCTTTTCCATCAAATCCCATTCGATATTATTATGTCCTGAGTGATCTTGGCAGATGAAGAAAAAAAGATTACGGGTGTAAAGTTTGATGCCTAAACTTTTCCATGCCTAATCTGAGTCATGCCACACTCTCTTAGGCAAGTGTTCGGTTAGCTGCCACAATTGTACTTGCCATACTTTCTTAACCTCATGGACCAAATGGGAATCACTGACAATGAGAGTATTAACCACACAAGCGGACCTACCTAACTTGAAAATATGGTACACAGTGAATGGAAGCAGCATTCTTACTCTCTTCTAGAAAGAAAACTGCACAGATCTTAAGTCATCTAGAGAACACAAATCATGTCCTCAATTGCTGCTTATTAGTTGCTTCAAAACTTGTGCAGTTGTCTTTTGGGGCAAGCATAGGAGCTCTTCCCAATGAATAGATGCCAATGAAGGAACACAGTCACAAATTTTAAAAGTGCATGCCGCAACATGCGGCAAGTGCTCAAGCATGGTGTTATTCATTGCCACGCTTCTAATAGAAGCCTCAGGGAAGAGAAAAATAAAAATAATACTGGGATCCAGGCCCCATAGGCAATAGTGGTTCAAGAACTTCCTATGCGTCCCTAGGAGGCTCTGGTTTCTCCCCTAACTGTAATAATTCCTATCTGTCACATAAAAATGACTACCAAAAAAATTTAGGCAGTTCTTTTGATAAAATGCAGCCAAGAGTATTCTTGTGCAAGGAAATACATAAAGTAGTCAATTTGATGTGTCACTAACGTGTGGCCCCAGGCCAGCTTGTCAGCCTCACATTGGATGATATTTTCTAGTTTATACATCTTTGTGATGGTACTGGGCAAAATTTTCCAATAAAGTTTTAAAAAAAGGTAGTCTGAAATTAATTCAAGTAGCTGACTCATTCAAAGAAAGGACATCACTTAGCAAGTGACGGTTCCAAACGCAACTTCACTGTATATTTTTAGTCTAAACAAGCAGCACTTCATTTCATGTCAAACTTGAAGTTTAAAGTTTAAACAAGTAGACTAAGAAATGTCCCACATACAATACTGCATGAAAGTGTACATTACAAGCCCAAAGATGTTACCTTGAACATTATCACGCTAGCAAGTATGGTTAGTGACGTAAACATTGTATAATATATTGGTGAAACAACTGCTGTATTGAATGTGTCAAGAGCCTGCAAAAGCAAACATAGTAAGGGCATTTAGGAAGTTCCCTAGAACAGTATAGAATGCTGTAGAAAAATATCAAGCCTGAGTTTTTAACAAGCAGAATCAGGTATGGAGATACTAATCTTAAAATAGCGTGCTAGTGTCCATTATGACATATTACATTCACATACTCACGAATACAGCGTCATGTTCGTTGCGTGCTGAACATGGAAAAATTATGTGATACTGAAAGTAACTTAGAAGAAATTGAAATATGCTCAGTAAGCAAGCAATTAAACTCTCCATTTACACAGAAATCGTTGTTACCTTGTTCAGATAGTTCATCTGCGTTACTATGCATGCAACAACAACAATTGTGAACACCCATGTCTGTGGATAGATTAGCTGATTCATTCCAGAAAAGGTCAGTTTCAAGGCTATTCCAAGAGCTTTCACACTCATAACCTGCCAAAAGCAGCACATTGAAAAAGGAAAACAGAATTAGAGCATAATTACTGAACAACAATGTGTGAATACACATTGAGAGAAATGCTCCCACATGAAACACATACCGACAGAGATCCTACAAGTGAACAAACTCCAATATACACCATTATGTGTGTCTGACCATATTGCGGGATAAAACGTAATATGAGCACAAAGGTTGCAGCAAGCACAATGGCAGTATAAAATAGAAAGGCTGAAAAAACAAAAAAGTAAGACCTTAGTACTTGATGAGATAAATATATCCAAATGCAGTCACTAATGTCTGAAACTAATTTGTCAACAACTAAACAGGAATGAAAGGAGACTGACCTGGTTCAGTAGCAAGATCCCACACTTCTGCTACAGACTCAATTTCACGCTCCTGAGGGGCATGAAGTACAATAGTTGTTGAACCCACAACACAGAGAACACATCCAAGTATACCAAATATATGTAGCTTCTCCTTCAACATAATGTCTGCAAGAGCAGCACTGTACGAGAGATATGTTAGAATGAAGAATGAACAGACAGTCTTCCGGAATTGTAAGCAGCAGAAAATATCAAGATTATCACTAAGGACCGTATGAATTATAGTTCTTACCTAATGATGATGCTAAGTGCACCAAGTGGCGTTACCAGGATAGCAGGAGCAAAGGCATATGCTGCAAAGTTAGCAACTTCCCCAACAATCACTGGAAAATCAATACTGAATACTGTCAATATCACATTGCTCAGTACTAGCATAACATGAAGACCTACTTGTATCAGAGAGGTAGACCTACTTGTAATCATTCCTGCCCACCATAATGGTTCATACAAGTAAGAGTAACCACCAACACCTGCAATAAACCACCAATGTCAACACAGCCAGCCAACGAGAACAAACTGCTTTCTGCTTGTAAAATCACCTAACTGAACAGTACTAAACAATTTAAGAACTAAAAGGGCGACAGAACAACTGTCCCGCAAAAGTAACAATCCATACATCACACAGGCTACATTAGGTCAATGCTCCATGGTTCACAGTACACACATATTTGAAGCCAACAACCTCTCATAAGTCAAAATAACAGAATGATAATTCTTTTACCATGTTAAGAAGTTAATGCTATTCACCTCTCATAATCTATTATTATTTTATTAAAGCGATAGAAAAAGAAGCTACCACGTTCGCTCTCAAGAGGTAGATTACAATGGTGCAGATTAATGAGATATAGTTATCCAGCTCTTGATACACAGAAGGAAAGCCATCCCAACCTAGAGATGAAGCCAACAAACCACTATCGAGTTTTTTAGTTATCCCTTTGGGATACCGTTTTGTTTTAGCCGATCTTAGTATTGGTGTTTTTTATGGATTGCCATTTCAAGAATTGCTCCTATTGGTCTTCTTAAGGCAGGATATAGCTCAAATATAGAGTTCTACAATGAATACAACTCAATTATTCAGCCATAAAATTCTAAATACTCATATGTATTAATGTCACATGAAAGGCTGGATACAAAAAAGTATCCGTGATTGAGACATAAACACACACAAGTGTTACCGAACAATGCAAGGGTTGGTGTATGTGCAAGAAAGAAAAGGAGAAGCCATGAGCTGGCAACCAAACGTCCCACCCGCGATCCATGGCACCCTGTTTGCCGGCAGTCCCGATCGAGAGCCGTCTCTCGCGTGCACCAAAGCGAGGCATCATCGGAACTCAGAAGCGTGGAAACACATTACATCATTTATCATGCTAAGGGCCTCTTCATAGCCTTAGCATTCGCTGGCTAGACTATGCGTGCTTGCCCAGCATAATGACTAATGACCAGTTCACTGCTTAGTGTGATAGGGCTTGGCTGCTGGAGCTGGCAAATGTTGCCACTACTGAGCTCATGATTTTTTTTTGAGGGCACAAGCTCATCACTGCGGTAAGCAAATGCAAGGAATTTCCATTTATATATTATTATGGAATATGTTTAGAATTCCATGCATGTCATACGTTTCAGACTGTATATGTACATTGCCCACAAAAATATGTTTTGGTAACTCTTCATGGTTATAGTAGGCATGAGATCGAAGTATATGGATATGTAAGTCTCAAGTAATAGTACCTTTTAGATTCCAACAGTGAACACACATACACATGCATATATACCACAATGCATGCACACCACATGTACACATAAGCAAGTGAGTCCACTAGCATACGTATAGAAACAGGGAGGCCAAGGATAAAGCTGTAACTTGTATCTCTTTTAGTGCACTAAAAGATATATAGTATTGTCCTTTTCATCAGCAATTTACCACTACTGACACATTTGTCTTTTATATGTGATGACTATAATTCACGATGACAATGATAAAAACAACTTTATTGGACTATATAGACCAGTTGAGCTAAATGGAACAGAAAGGTGTGACTATAGTATATGTATTTGCATTTAACATAAACCTTTTTAGGCACTTACGTAATTAAACTTTTTCAACCATCCACAACACATCCTGGCTAAAAGTGAGAGCATGGTGGTGGTATAATGTAGGTGGGAAAAGTTGAGAAATATTTTGCAGCTAATAGTTGTTTGTACCTTAGCCCTCCCAAAAAAGAGAGAACAAATAAACATGTACATACTTTAAAACAGTCAAAGAAATATGTGGGCTCTGAATAATGTCTTGGAGAAGTTTAGAGTAGCTAGGGAGAAGCTGGAGCCTGTTTTACACTGCAAATAAGAAGAAAACTGGAGCTTGGTAGAGGTGGCTTCTCCAGTTCTGAGGCGCACCAGAGGGGAGAAAGTATAAATTGCTTTGTTTGACTTTGCCATGCGCTGTCACAGCTGCCTTCCTGGGCACCACTGCCGCTCATATCGTGTCACGTGTTTTGAAGCTTTGGATTACAGGCTAAACTGAAGCAATCATCAAAAATAAGTTTAAGAAGTAATATTAATAAAATAGGATTTCACCTCATCTTGATTTCTCTACAATGCCCCTCTTAAGTGTTTGAAAAGTAGTTACATAAAAAGAATAATATAATTCTATATGATAAGTAGAATTATATTATTGCTAGCCACGCAATTGCGCGGCCACGCGGTTAATTGAACTAATACATCTAGAACTTATATGTTTGAGTGGCTGAAGAATCATTATTGTTACAATACATGTCTTGTACAACAAGGATTTTGGAGATAGAATCAGCAGTTCTGCTGTCACACATCAGCAGAGAAAGCACTTCAGAATTTTGCTGGTCATGTTAATATGTAATGCCTAATACTGACCGACCTTTTAAGTTAAATTGGCATCACGTAATATCGAAGAAAAGCTCTGATCTTGCTTCTGATCACTCAATATTTGTTGGTGATCTAGCTGTGGATGTTACAATTACGAAGTTACCAACCAAACTGCAGTGCAGAAATGCAACTGCGTAACATAGTAACGCAGAATAAGCAATAACAATACATCATTATGGCGCCCATGATTGTAACCCCCAAAAGTGGCGAGCACCCGATCATCTTATTCCATACCAATAACCAACCTAATCTCCCATGCACTCCCCCTGTCCATAACTCTATAACGGATCCGAACGGAGATCACAGGCAAAATCGAGACCCCAGCGTCGGCCAGCTCAGATCGGGCACCAAGCAGAACGACACACAGCTCGGGCAACAAAGAGCAAAGTAATGATGTTTCGATGAAAAGCGACGCAATTTAAGTCACCTGCGCGAACGCCCGATGCGCCAGCCTTCTTGAGCCCCTTCTTCTTGACGATGAAGCTGGCACCGATGAAGAAGCTGGAGGAGAGCGCGAGCATCAGCCCCTTGATGTTGTCCGCGGACATCCCCGTGTACGACTTCACCCAGCTCCCGGCCCCCGCGCCCGCGGCAGCCGAAGTGGACACCTCCGCCGCCATGCCCTCCGCCCGGCGCCCAAATCTTTGGAAGCCTTACCCTCCGGCGGGTTGCGCCGCCGCTATATCCCGCGGCAGCGGCGGCGCATGCGATGCGATATCCGGATGCGGCGTGTGGGAGGCGTCGCGCGCGCGGGGCTCGGTTCGGCTCAACCTTCCGGCCCGGGTCACGAGCTGCTCGGGCTCCGCATTCGCTGTCTTTGGACTCTGGGGCGAGCGCAGAAGACGGCGACGTCGGCGAGGAGGGAGTGGTGACGGGGAACGATGCGCGAGTCCACGCTACGCGGATATTTCGGTGTGAGACTTGGCTCTCTCTCTCCGGTCTTGCTTAGCATCGAAGCAACTTGGGTTTGTGCGTGCGTGCTGGTGCTGGTTGTTGAGTACCTAGCGTCGCCGAGGATGAAGAGCAAATCAACGCAAGTAGGAGGAGAACAATCGCAGTTAGTAATAGCAAATAATATAAATAAATTGACAATCGTGGCAATTAGCGATAGTAAATAATAGATAACCAGATTGACGCGAGAGAGCAATCCGTCGACTTCTTTATTTTAATATTTTTCTATGTATAATCCTATATTTATAGCCTAAGTGCTTTTGTTATGCATATACATCTTCATCTCGGAGGTGAAGAAGAAATTTGGTGGGGCCCAAAAGGGATCACACCATACCTATCCGGTAGGTCAGTTAACGCTCTCACTTGAGCGAATATCGTGATATATATATATATGTTTCATTAAAAACTATTTGACAAAACCAATAGAAAAAAGAAAAGAAAAAGAGTATATTGCATATGCAAACTATGTTGCACTAGTTGCCTCTTTAGAACTTTATACGAGAAAACTTTTGTTGTAAGGGTGCCTAGCCCCTGGGCCATCAGGGATATCTAGAGGTCCTAAAGAATATGTACAAATGTATATGTACAAAAGGAGGAGTTCTCTTGGATTACTAAATATATACACCTTCCTCTTCTCTCTCTTATTGTATTGTCTCCTCATGATAAAGGGTATGAAAATAGCTACTGTTTAATTTTCATACTACAATAGTTGACGCCGTCAGTAGGGAGCTAGCAAAAAGCTACCAGGAAGATGAGGGAAGAAAAAAAAACATGGCAGGGCTCCGATGCTTGGAGCTTTGTGGCGTTCGGCTTCGCCGGAAACCTCGTCGCGCGTTCGAACTGTGTAGGCCATATGCCTCGGTGCACAAGCCCACACCAGTGGCATGTGTAAGCCCGCTATTGGGGCATGCAAAGACACCTAGTAGGGCTTCGGCCTCGGTGCACTCACCTTGACGGTTACGGCCTCAATATACCTTGGTGAGTAGGGAGTCCCCGGCCTTGAAGGCTCCGCCTCGGCAGGAGACCTCCTCCTGTCGTGCAACCTCCTCGCCTCGAAGGGCTGTACCTCCGTGATTAGGGAGTCCCCTGCCTCGAAGGCTCCGCCTCGGCAGGGAGACCTCACATCGCGCAACCTCCTCGCCTTGAAGGGCTATACTTCGGTGACTAGAGAGTCCCTGGCCTCGAAGGCTCCACCTCAGTAGGGAGACCTTACATCGCGCAATCTCCTCGCCTCGAAGGGCTGTATCTCGGCGACTAGGGAGTCCCTGGCCTTGAAGGCCTCGCCTCGACAGGGAGACCTCGTATCGTGCAACCTCCTCCTCCCCCCTTCGCACTCTTCGCTCAGCGAGACAAATAAAAACCGTGAATGGCCTTCGGACCCCCGGTAAAAATGCCTCGTAGTGACACGTTTGGCGACAAAAACAAAAACCGTGCATGGCCTTCGGGTCCCTGGTAGAAAAAAAACGTGCATGGCCTTCGGACCCAGAAAAAACACATCGTAGCGACACGTTCGGCGAGAAAAACAAAAACCATGCATGGCCTCCGGGCCCCGGTCAAACGAACAACTCAAGCCTTTGTAACCGCTCGTTAAAAAAGGTTAGGGGACGACGCTCGGACGCTGCCCCCTCGAAGGCCATGCCTTAGCGCAACGGCACCGAGTCAATGACTTCAGCTCTGCGGACCTCGATCCCGCACGTTGCCCGCCTCGAAGGCCATTCGTCGGTGTGGTTGTACCGTGTTGACTGCTTCTCCTTTGCGGAACTCACTCCGGTAGGCCGCCCGCCTCGAAGGCTATGCCTCGGTGCAGTGGCATTGGGTCAACGACTTTAGCTCCATGCACCTTGCTTCGGCATGTCGCTCTCCTCGAAGGTCGTGCCTCGGTGCAACAGCACCGCTTCGAATGACTTCGGCTCCACGAACCTGGCTCCTGCACGTTGCCACCTCGAAGGCCATGCCTCGGCGTGGCGGAACCATGTTGACGACTTCGACTTCGTGGACTTGGCTCTGACATGCTGCTCGCCTCGAAGGTCATGCCTCGGCTTGGTGGCACTGTGATGATGCATTCACCTTCGCGCACCTCGCTCCGACATGCCGCCCGGCTTGAAGGCCATGCCTCGGCGTGGCGGCACTACTTCGATGGTTTCGACTTCACGGACTTGGCTTTAGCATGTCGTCCGCCTTGAAGGCCATGCCTCGGCCTAACGGGATCATGACGATGACTTCACCTCGCGCACCTCATTCCGGCATGCCACCTGCCTCGAAGGCCATGCCTCGGTGCTGTGGTACCCCTTCGACAACTTCAGCTCCGCGGACCTCGCTCCCGTATGTCACCCACCTAAAAAAACGCTCCCGTATGTCACCCACCTAAATAAACGCCGCCCCTTCGACAACTTCAGCTCTGCGGACCTCGCTCCCGTATGTCACCCACCTAAAAAAACGTTCCCGTATGTCACCCACCTAATAAACGCCGCCCGCATCGACAACTTCAGCTCCGCGGACAACTTCAGCTCTACAGACCTCGCTCCCGTATGTCACCCACCTAAAAAAACACTCCCGTATGTCACCCACCTAAATAAACGCCGCCCGCATCGAAGACCATTCCTTGATGTGGTGGCTCTAGGTTGACAACTTCAGCTCTGTGCACCTCACTCTGGCATGCCGCCCGCCTCGAAGGCCATGCCTCAATGCGACGGCACCGCTCCGATTGCTTCAGCTCTGTGGACCTGGCTTCAGTACGCTACCCACCTCGAAGGCCATGCCTCGGCGCGGTGGCACCGTATTGCACCACATCGACTGCTTCACCACCCAAAGACCTCGAGTATCCTGACTCCCGAGGGGCTGGGTGAGGGCATGTTGCGTTTGCTCGCCCCTCGGGACCTCGTAGCTCCCAGATGAGGGAGTATTGTTGTACGGGTGCCCAGCCCCTAGGGCTATTAGGGATATCTGTATGTCCTAAGGAATATGTACAGATGTATATGTATCAATTTTTATATTATATTAGGGAGGAATGTACCAAAATGCCCTTCCATTAGTCATGGAGTCAAGGGGCAAGACGGGAAATTGGCTCTCCCTCTCCTCTATATATACGGGCTCAAGGGCACTTGTAATGGAGGGGTTCTCTTGGATTGCTTAATATATACACAGAGCTTTCACCTTCCTCTTCTCTTTCTCATTGTATGGTCTCCTCATGACAAAGGGTATGAAAATACCCACTGTTTAGCCTTGATGCTACAACAACTTCTAGTAAAACTCATTAAGAAAAAAAGAATATAACCATTGATCGTCTTGGTCATATCATCTCTTGCTTGCATAGTATTTGATCTTTGAGATCAAGAATATATACATAGATTATTACTCAAGAAAGTGCTCTTTTTGAATTCTGCACATCTCTAAGTCGTCTTATTACAATGCCACAAACATTTTCAAAGCTAGATGTTGACAGGAACTTAGTAAATAAACCTGTAAGATTTTTCACAAGACTTAGTGTGTGGTAACTTCACTTCATTATTCTTCTAGAGTTCATGAGCAAATAAAAATTTAACAATATGCTTCGTTATATTAGTTTTGTATAACACATTTGTATATGTGAAACACAAACATTATTATCTTCATAGATAATAGTGGGGGTTTAGACATATTGATACCATGTGACTGTTGGATATGGCTAATCATCTATCTAAGCCAAACACATTCACATGAGACTTGATATAATACAATTACATTCGAGTGGTTTGTAGAAGTTGCTACAATGTAGACTTCTCGTGACCTGATCGTGCTAGTACCACTCATTGCAACGCCAGTGGAGATAGCTAGAGCCTCAACTCAAGCGGATAGCCTTTCTTCGAACCAGCTAGTGTACCTCGTGTAAAACGTGCCAATTTGCATGGGGCGGATTGGCTACGGGCAGGCTGCGGATGACGGGAGGGTGTGACGCGCTTTGCTTCTGGCTAGCGGCTGCACGACTCCATGTTCTGGGTCGGCGCTTTGCACGCAGAGAGTGGCGATGTTGGCGTCACGGACTCGGAGGCTAGGTACCATCTGCTCTTCTCTGGTAAGTCATTTTAGGACCGAAAATAACGATCAGAAGGGTGAATGATCAACAACAATTTTCTCTTTAAAAGAACAAACCAAAACCTTACTTCATCAAAGAGAAACTGAAAAATAAATTTTTAGAGAAAATCAGTTTGGGGGTGGCACTACTGCAGTCCAATAGTACCGGGTGAACAATAAATACGATTTTAAAACCAAAAATTGATGTAAATTTTGATCGGCTGATCCAAAATCCGTGAAACTTTGCATGCACCTTCTTATTGATGTCAAGAACCTATTTCAACCATCAATCAAAGAGATTGACACCAAAGTTCTAACCTTTTTTAAACCTAAAGAAGGTTGCACCAAAACCAAGTCAAAACCACAAGCTTCAATCTAAGCTTGCTCATGGGGATTTAATGATAAAGATGATCTCCCACATATCAAAGTAAGAAACAACAACAAAGAAACAACCCTCAAATATGTAAGAACACGATCTACCACGAATCCTTCCTTCCCAAGTCAAAAACCAGTTTCTTGAAAAGAACCTTGGAAATCTTGTTAAAGCTTGCGTAGATGATTAGGATATAATCTATAGAGAATTCATCCATCAATCATTTATCCTTGGCAACATAAGCTCAAGAAAGAAAGAAATCAAAGAGAGATAAAAAAACTCAAGAAAGGAGGGATACCAAAACTTGAGCAAGAACATGAGCAGGAATTTGATTTCTATTTCTTCTTTAGATGAATTATTACAAAGTCTCTCCACACGAGGACAAAGCTCTCTCTAGAGCACACACACATAAAGACTCTCCTATCTTTCTCTAGGAGGTTCCTTATCTCACAAGCCCTATTTTCTTCACACCTCCCTCTACACCTCTTAACCACTTACATAGAGGGGGCAACCTAAAAACCCTAACCTGGACACAAAGTGGATTCCATCCACACTCAATATGGACTAACCCGCTAATCCAACACCATAATGGGTTTTATACTCTCACATGTACGCTTCTCAAAGCGGCTTTCTCCATGACGCTTCAATTAGCTTCATGAGTCCGAATCGTGTCTATCTCGTATCTCCACTTTGATTTGACCTAAACCACTTAGGCCAACACTGCGGTTTTCCAAACCGTCTACATCTCTAGTATGGGCAAACTACCAATTTGCCCCACTATAGGTCTTTCACATTTCCTTCATTCCGAAGCATCGCTCATGCTTCATCACCTTTCATGTGGCTCCAATGACTTGCCGCCAAGCCTCTCACGCGTTCGGATCCCCCATCGTTTGGCACGCCACATGTCCTTGTTCGCTTGGCCATGACGGCCCTGGCTTCCTTGACCATTTTGGACCTCGGCTGCTCTCTGAGCATAGTCCTGATCCACCTTACCGTTGCTCATCATGTCCATCACTAGTAGCTCACGCTTCAGCTTCTTGTCTTCCAGGCTTGCAGAAACTCCCCAGTCTTAGTCATCTCTAGCGTCACCTTGACCGTCTGGACCTCAGCTCTCCTAGCCTAGAGTCCCGGTCTCCACCGCCTCACCATGACCTAGCTCCGAAGTCTTGCAACCATCACAGACAAGCAAAATATCACGTAGCATTGCTCAATAAAAATATGCAATAAACATCACTTAACCACAATTGTCAATGCTCACATGTTTCATTCCAGAAAATAACTACCGCTTCACAAGATCGATAGTACTGCCCTCACTCAACCCAGAAAAACACCCATCTGGAAAATAACAGTCGTCCTTAATATGTCAGTAGTACCGCCCTCAACTCAAATTGCTCAAAACCAAAGCAAACTCAATTCAAACTCAAATCTGAGTACCACAAGCTCAAACACAATTAAATACTTATCATAAATTTAGATAGACCACCGCATTGTCTCTCAGTCATTGAGTCATTCTCCTATGCTCTTACGTTTCATAGTTGATTCCTTCCTACGCTATTGTGGATAGTGCGGTCATCTTCGTTAGATTGTTGTTTTGGACATTACATTATAGTATTGGGATCAAAATGGACTCTTTTACATGAAAAATTCAGTCTACAGTGCCAGATTTTCTGAACTATGTTGGCATGTTACAATTTACAAATACTATGCGAGTGGCATAAAAAATCAATCTACGAATTATCTATACTTTATTATATGCATGGATAGAAATGAATGACAACAAGTTAATCAATTCGATCTTCATTCAAAAAGTAAGTAAAACTGCTCCGATCGAATGCATGACTGTGTTGAGTTCCTTGTAAAAGGGCAGTATATGTTTCACAAGATAGGTTAAACTAACTTGACGACTTTATCCCTTGCAAACAAAAAACTTGATTATTGTATAACAGTGTACTCTTGGTCCACACTAACATGTAGATGCATATTGTAGCTGCTGGACAAGTGATCAAGCCATTCATTCAGCAGAACCACCTCTCGAGTACTGCACTACCCCATGCATGCCCGAAGGCATCGTCCAGCTCGAGAGGTACGTATAGGCCTTAATTATCCTTGATTTCTAGTTCCCACGCACAACCTTGACAATGGACAATCCGAGCAATAGGTACTCTCTACTTTTGCGATTAGAGATTTTACGATGTATTATACTAGTAGTATACAGTGGATAGTATAAACTAGATCTAGACGTTGATTTGTTAAGAGTATTCTACTACTCTACTACCAGAGGAAGTATAAATAAATTCTAGGTAATCTGATTCATTAGATCGAAAAGAATGAATGGTTTATATTGAATTTAGTGTACCGTAAAAGAGCTCGATTAATACGAGTGATGTTCTTGCAGGCATGGCCTGGCGTGTCCATGACTGCACATATACAACCCATCATCACGCCGTTGAGGTTGCCCGGATCTTATTATCTATTTTGTTGCAACGACCTCCGTTCCACAGCATCCCTCTTCTTCCTTCTTCAAGGTGGCGGTGCGTGTTGCAACACATAGCCCTTCTACTACGATCTCGTGGTGATAGCCAAGTTCGACTTCCTCTGACGCCACACGGCTAAAAAAATCCCCTTCTCCGCGTAAACCTCACAAACATCCTCCCCATGTTCTGCATTCCACAAGACTTCTCGGAGACAGTCGATGTGAGGTCCACTCTGAGTTTCTGCAGCACGGTAGAGGCTCATAGTAGAAGGACAAGGTGTTGCCAATACACACAGCCTCGAAGTGCAAGAATAGTGTTGGAATCAGGGTCGTTGCAACAAAGCAAATATGATTCATGCAGCTTGGCTAGGAAAGTAGGGTTAAAATGACAACCTACATCACCAACTAATCCGAATTGGTTGAAGGATGTCACCCTTTTATGGACAGTGATCGCCATGTCGATCTCAAAGGACATCATCTTGGTGTCACGATGACCCTTTGCAACGTGACGTCGCTGGACCAGGAGACGACCATCCTTCATATCTTGAGCAGCTTCGGGCGGATCTAGGTGGAGTGCTGGGTATGCACCGGCACCCTCAAAAGTTTTAAAAGGTTAGGATATCACATCTTCAGTGTATCAAAATTTGTTGATTGAACTGATTTCGATTTCGGTGGTTTGGGATTTGTAAGACCTTACAACTATTTTTATTGTACTTTTAGTAAATTCTGAATATATGTGTTGGATTTATGACGTTGCAAAACAATTATACAAAACTATAGAGTTGTGTGTGAAGTGTGCACCCTATTGAAAATTTTCTAGTTCCGCCACTGCTTAGCTCAAAAGTTGTCGCCTCGACCTTCTCCTCCTCGTAAATATATAACCATGGATGGCCTAGTGACAATGTTGATTCTTGTGAACGGGGGGCTGATCCAGGCACTACTATAATCCCAAAATTTGACTCGTACGAATTCCATGCCAATGCCACGCACAAAAACTGAAATGTTTTGTTGAGAAAGAATCGAAGGTTCGGTGGCACCCTGTCAGTTCTGCACCACTAAATCTAACTGAGCATGCTTCTAGGAGTGAATGAGAAAACAATTTTGTTTCATGATGATAGCATATTAGCATCTGATCGTAAAATACCTTTCTACATTCCTCTTCTCTTAATGAAAATATGCAACCCCTTGTTAGTTGTTTGAAAAGAGAAAGGAGAAGGAAAAGAAAATGAGGTGTACAATGCTAGCCATATCTCATTTTTTCTACAAGTAAAGCCACTGGTTTCCAGCTCCTCAAAAGAAATAAAGCATCGAGCATAAATTGAAGCCCTTCTAGACTGAACCCGTGGTAAGGAAAAGGGAAAGAATCAGATAAAACTGCATAAGATTAGTTGCCAAGGTCATCAGCTGATTGCTCATTCTTGTCCAGAAGGCCGCAGCTGCAAGAAAGGGACCACAGACTTGAATCGAGTTCATTAGATAAGCAAGTGCCCTCGTTTCTAGATGGGAAAATCAATTATTTGTCAGTTAAAGATTGCAATTTCGTAAAATACTATTGACAAAAGTTGTCCTTCATGATTTGCCATGTTATTCATTGAAATGGTCAACTTTTGAAACAAGTATTTTGTTATTATTCTTTTCTTATTTCGAAAACAACCAATGTGAAATGGCAAGAATTCTCTTGCCCAATATGTGGGCACCCGGTCCGTGAACTCCTTGCAATGGGAGAAGCCCAATGTGTGGGCACCAGACAATGCCACTAACTTTTGGGCGGTGAAGTCCTTGCCGGCAAACTACTTGATGATCCGCTCAACGATGAAGTTAGCGTGCAGGAGCTTGGCGTCGAGGGTGGTGGGTGAGGAGAGGAGAGGAGAGGGGGTCCTTGTGTCCCAGTGGGACGGGGTACTTGGACCCACTGGTCATGGTCACCAGTGCACGCGAGGCCAGTGTGAGGATGCCGACGCATCACCCCATGCCATCGAAGGCATTGCTCGAGAGTGAGTGTTTGATCTCCACGTCGTGCTCTAACTTGGCGAACTAGTTGGACGCCACCAGCACCGACACGTCGCACCCGCATACGAGTTGTATATGCCAGCAGCATCTCACATGTAATGTTCACCGTCAAAGAGCATGTTATGTCCAAGAGACTGTTAGTGATATGCCCTCTAGGTAATTATAGAGATAATTATATCACATTTATGTTTTATATAATAATATGATTATTTTGTCCCTTAAATAAATATCATTAGTATGGATCAAGAAGTACGTGACTTATTTGTGAAACTCTTTATTCATATTTTGATATTATTCTGAATTATCCCTGACCTTATATCATAATGTGGGACAATCATGATTTATAGGTCAACACATGTATTGATTGATGATCATATTTCACAGATCATGGATATAGGGATGTCAAATTAATAATCCATGAGACAATGTGGAAATTGTTATATTCTTAAGTATCATTATTTGGTCTCATACATAGTGTATGTGTGATCCTTGACCTGAGATCGTTATGGTTTCTTACATATGTAATAGTATACTTAAGGGTTGCCAAACGCTACTTTGTAATTGGGTAGTCATAGAGGTAGCTTTCGAGTTTCCTATGAAACATGCAGAGGAATGTGAATGATCATGATGGAATTTGCCTCTCTCATATAAAAGGAGAGATATCTCTGGGCCCTTCGATGTAGTTGGATTAAGGAAGTACATGTCCATGCCGAATGTGATCGAGGAGTCAATTGCAACTAAGTAATCTACTACAGAACGAGTGAATAATCGAGCTATCACAGGATGGCACGTTTCTCGCCTTAAGTTCGATATGGTATTGTGAGGCAAAGAGATCGGTACATGATCACTATATAGATTCGTTTGATATGATCTTTGTGTACATTTGGGAGTTACTATGCCCTGTTAGGGGCCGCTGCCGACTTATTTGCCAAAAGGAGTTTTCGGACCATGGCTGAATATGCGTGAACCTATAGGGTCACACACTTAACGGGTTGGAATACATTAGTTCGGATAGGATCTGTCACTAATGGGCCAAGTGGACTTAGTGGGCTTTGCACCTTGGTTAAATCCATAATGTAGAGTTCCACTAAGGGGCTATATAAAGGGAGTTCGTGATGGCTAAGGTCAGGCAATTATTGTACCACCGCACCCATCGAAATCTTAGCCATCATCGCTCAGGCCCTGCCGCGTGCGCTGGTGTTAGCACACCGATGCACGACGTTCCTTCCCCGAACGTGTGGACTTCGATAGAGGCGTTGCTGCTACTGCAGCACTGATCAGGACGGCTATTCGTGACGTTCGACCACCACTAGAAGATGATCTATCACTGTTCGAAGATGCACACTACGTTGAATCGGGCTACATCAACTCTCCTTCTGCTGCACTACGCGTCTAGTGGTAATGATCCATAATCTCTTACTTGCTTAGCTTTCTAGTTTACGTGGTAGAATTTTTTTAATTCGTGCTAGTGTAGCCTACCCGTATTCCATCAGAGACTCCCTCGACTTTTGTATTGCCTTATCATTAGTTGAGCAATTTTCCAAAATGAGAGCAAACACTTTGTGATCTAGTCCCCAGTCAGATAAACAACTAGATATAACCCTTGCAATGGTATTAGCTTTGTGAGGGTAAGGTATCTGTTTAAAAGAAAGACCTTCTTGTGGAGCACAAAATCCTTGGAGATGTAGTGGCAAGTGAGTGTAACATAACCTAACTTTTGGTTTGAAGTCCATAGGTCAGATGTAAAGCTCATCTTTGAGTCCACTTCTTGCAGGACAGAACAAAGTTTGTTCTTCTTATGTTCAAATAAACTCTACACAACCATTGCGAATAGATTGTCGACCAAGAACCTTGAATGTTGGTTGTATACTCCTTATGAGTTTATGGAAATAACGGTCCTCAATTGCCATAAAAGATATCGCTGCACTGACCACATATTTCGCAATGTACTGACAAGTCCTCACTGGATCAAATGCAAAAGGCCTATCTTTAACCATCTCAATTACAACTTTACAAGTTGCTTCCTTATAGTATCATCCGTAATACCAGTACATGCATTTTTGATGTGCCTAAGCAAATGACCTGTCCCACCACTTGTTGTTAACCGTCCTCTACAATGTCTACAAACAGTTGTGTCCTCTTCAACCAGATGCTTGAAATGTTGCCAAACTTTGGACTGATGACATCTAGATTAACTACCTAAAACTGGAGCAACACTTATTTCCTCGGATTCAGAAATTGGTAATGCCATGGTTCTCTATCTCCGTTAAAAAAGATTAATAGGTTATGGACTATCCCATATCCCTATCACTCGAATAGAAATGCAAATTTTGTGAAATACAATAGAACTCTATATATCTAGCCGCAAGAACGTGCACACAACAGAAGAAAAGATGTGTAAGGAAAATATGTGTAAATAGTGAATTTAGCTGCAAGGACGTGCACACAATAGAAAAACTCTGCATATCTTCACTTGCTATTTGTTCGAGTGGACCACTGCCAGAGAGAAAGTTAGGAATCCAAATCCTTAATTGAGTAAGGGCCAACTAGAAATGTTCTTTGCCATATTTAGTTAAACCAGGAAAATTAGAAAATGTGGCAGAACCGCAGAAGTCGTATTACTGTCAAAGCTATAGAATAAACCGACTTTTGGTGCTTCCTGAAATAGGAACATATTTCCAATTGCACAACTATTCAGTATTTGCACCAGCACACAATGTGAGGCTCCACCTCCAACATGAATTGTTTCCCCTCCCATGCAAACCAACAAATATACAAGTCAGCCTATATATGTCACGAAATGAGCATAGCAAAAAAATTATAGGGATAAAATAAATAATCAGCAATAGTGATAAAACTTTTGGTAGATATATACTTAATTAGTAGGTGACTTCAGATGTTTATCCCATAATATGTCGTGCTAGTTATTCAACTAGCTGTAAAATGATAGCAACAATAGATTTTCGAGTACTATGAACTATGATTATATCAATACAGTGTCCTAGTACTTAAACAAATATTTATGTTCATGGCTTCATGCCTAAACAGTTCTAAACTGAAAAACAAACTCAGGCTAGTTCATGTTCTGTCCTAGGACGCTACAAACATCTTTAACAAAGAACATCCTGGAGTCATTTGCTAGCTAGAAGAAACATCGAAACATCACGCAACTCATGAATCTAGATTCTTCTCCAAGTAGCAACACTCGCTACCTTCTCAGCTGCATTCCAATACAAATGATGGGGGTGGAGGCAGAGGTAGAGACCACCGGCCTTCTTCTCAATTGAATCAAGAACGAGGGAGAAAAGATTGAATCCATGAGAAATTGTGACATACTAACCGAATCAGAAACAAATCAAGAACAACTGGCTAAGATTACCTTCTGCTTCCCACGGCCGCGCATGGCCGGATTCGATGATGGAAATGGAGAAGAGCCGAGTTCGTGGAGGCGACGATTGCACTATAACAGAGGATGATCCCGGGTTCCGATTCAATATCCACCGACGATGCGAGGGTTCATGGTGGAGGCCTAAGACGAAGGCGGATGATGGTAGCATTACGTTTTATTGGTGGAGGCCTAACGATGGAGGCGGACGGTGGCAACTGGAGGATGTCGATTAGAGTGGGGTAAATAGACGGTTTTAAAAGTTCTCTTCGATTACTAATGAATCAACGTCTATGTCAAAACCTAAATAATATGCGAAGCGTAATTCTAAGATCTTGACAATTAAAGCCTAAATCAACTAGGCTCACTATATGCACTAACTATCTATGTCTCTAAAAATAATTTGTAATCCTAAAGACAAGCAATCAATCAATTTAATTCTATGAATATAAGTACTTGAATATAAATAAAGAATAGAATGCAAATAACAAGAGACACGATACTTTTTACCGTAGTGTTCGGAGACTTGCCAGTCTCCCCTAGTCCACGTTGAGTTTAGCCCAAACACATTGGACCGGCTCCACGAATTGAGCAACCACCTCGAATCCACTAGTGGTAGCTCTTTCCCCTCCGGGTAGGTGACCTCCAACTTTCACAACTCGTCGGGCCTTCTCACAATCTTCGTTGAGAAGGTCACCGACCGCGATACCTCCCGGCCGTCTAGGTATCGGCAAACACCAAAAGTAATAGGTCAAGCCTTCTAACTTAAATCTCACCAAGTGCAACACATGCAAAATGGTGACCACCGAGTGCACACATTTACAAGGCTCTCCACCAAGTGCAACACATGCATAAGGAGTCCTCAACCCACTTCTAATTGTAACACATGCAAATTATAATCACTCTTAGCTCAAGAACCAAATTGGAGAGTGCAACACATGCACAACTCCTCCAAAATGCTCAATAAAATCAACAACCTCAAATGACAGCCCCTAAGGTTCCTTTTATAGCCTCCCCAAACAAAACTAACCGTTTGGGGGTAAATTGGGCAAAACTTAGTAAAACCGGCACTACCGCCCCTGTAGGGCCGATAGTACCGGCCTTTGGCGCAACGATCGGAAAACTAGTCGTTGCCTAGACAATTCGGTATTACTGCCCACGTAGGGATAGTACTACCGCTCGAGCAGTAGCACTGGCCTCTAGCTGCGGTACTGCTGGCCTCCAAACTCCGAGCAACACATGCTTGAAATGCTTCTTTGGAAAAATAGTACCACACATATGCCACGGTACTGTCAAACCATCGGCAGTGCCGACTCAACACATCGGTAGTGCTGGCTAGAGAAAATCTCAGAGAAAAACGCCGCACTGGGAAAAAGCTATTGGCCCTATTACCGACCAATTGAGAACGGTAGTACCAGACCTCCGGTGCTACTGGCCTCAGGAACAGTACTGCCAACTTTCCAGATTAAAAACATATTTTACACAGAAATCTTTTCAATTCAAATCAAAACTCAATAAGATTAATTCTTTGAGCCATGTAATGATCAACACATAATCACACCAATTTACAAAATACATTTACAAATTCTCATCACATGCTCCAAAGAATTTCATTAAACTTTAATCTTACTTGCAAAACACATTTGCAAATAATAATCCAAAAATCTATAAGGTCAACCCTTGAGCCATGTAAGGATCAGCACATGATCTCGACACTTTGCAAATGCCAACACATGCTCCATGACCATTCTCATAAACTTTCAAATTATTTGCAAAACACATTTGTAAATAACAAATCCATTCAATTAAAATAAAATCTTAAGCTATGAGATAATCAACACATGATCACAACGCTTTCTAAAACACATTTGCAAAAGCTTATCTCATGCTCCAAGATAAGAAGCATAAATATCAATATTTTGCAAAATATTTTTTTTCAAACACCAAGCAATAAACTTAATTAGCCTTGTGATGAAAAACGCATGATCTCTAGCAATTTGCAAAACACATTTGCAAACTTTACTAGTCACAAGCTAATAAAACCAATGCATGAGCTATCACTATTTGCAACACATACAAATACTTAGCTCCATGTAAAGAACAACCATTAAACCGAATGCATGAGCTATCTCCTTTTGCAACACATACAAATCAATAGCTCCATGTAAAATCTAAATCAATTAAGAAGCAAGCATGGACTTCCCTTATTTGCAACATATGCAAATATGAGCATCATACAAAAACTAACTTAAGAGAGTGAGCTAGAGTGAACCGAATTGAGTTCATCAATGCATGATGAATCTCAAGCTAAATGACTCAACCCCTTTTAATAGTACGGCAATCTAACTAGCAACCCAATCTTCCATCCAAACACCGAAACGGGTAAAAGACTAGGAACACATCCTTAGCCCTAGCTAGTTATACATTTGCCTCTAGCACATCCACTTGAAGCTTTTATGATTACCATCATCTTCTCTCTAAGTCGAAATCTCGTCTCGTTCATTAGCACATGATGAACTCCAATTGCTCTTTGCTTCGAGATTTCTCATTGATGCCCATCAACACATAATGACATCCATCTTCTCGATTTTTGACTTGATGGCTATCAACACATGATGCCATCCAAAGCTTCATCACCGTCGAGCTCAACCTACTTTCACAACTCATAGAAATAGTTAGTCCAACAAACTTGGTTGTCCCAATCATCAATGCACTCATTAACACATAATGGATGCCCCAAGATCCTTCGATCTACACTTTTGATGATTGACCACAACCCAAATCAATTTGAATAAAATATTTGATTTATCTTGAGTATATTAGTGCAACTAATGCTTTATATGCTCAAGAACTTTCGCTTGTCCTTTAATCAACGAAGCATACCATCAACACATGATGGAGAGCCTTATGATTAGACGACAGCCGAATACAATTTAAATTAAATTTAAATTATCATGAGTATATATTGACTATACAAGCTTCATATACTCAAAGAGATGTTTTCAATGTAATGATCCAATATATGTGTAATTTATGGAAATGGATCAATATTATTGAGATCATCAAATATAGAATAAACTCCATTAAATGTGTGCATATAAATAATTGACTTTGAATCAATATGCACATATTCAATTTGAGAATACTTTGGAGATTATCCTATATTGACATGAGTATACAACAACTACACAAGTTATATATACTCAAGGATTAGTTTCAAAGTGAGGATCCCTAATGTATTTGACAAGAAGAAATGGATAAATACTATTGAAACTTCAAGATAAAACATGAACTCCCCTTAAAGGTGTGCATACATATATATATATATGGAGTTAGAAACAAAATGCGCATATTAAGGTTAAAACAATGTTGTAGTTCTCCCTTTATCTTGAATCTAAGGAATGTATCTAGAAATAATAAAGTTACATTAGATATATAACTTTTAGATTTCCATTTTTCCTTTTCATGAGGCTAATAAAAAATATACTCAATAAACACGTTAGTCTTATATTTAGATTTATTAATAAAATCATAACATATTTGATATCAAAGAATATAACAATATATACTATGTGTTATCGAATGCATACCTTTGATAATTTCATCATTTCATTTATAAGAGACTAATTAAGATAAGCTCAAATATAATATTAGTCTCACAATAAATAGATTTGTCATTAAATATTAATTAAGCATTAATCACCAAAATCATTGGAGTTTGAACTTACAGCGACCCAAGGATTTCTCAATGGTGGCCTAAGACAGAGGCGGACAGTGGTGGCACGAGAAGCGGACCGAATGCTTGAAGTGTGCGCCCACGCCTGGTGGTTGGTGGATTGGAGGCCATGTGGCGAGCGAGAGTGATTTGGTAGAAAAAGATAAGGTCCATGCTTGACTCAATCTAGCATAGATCTAGTCCAAATAACTACATATCCAAAATAAGTTAAATCTATTTTACAATTTTGGACCAGTCCAATCCAAAACTCTAGACTGTTCCAAGCCTATTAACACCCCTACATATGAGGCAATCGTAGAAGACACGAAGTACACCCCCTACTGTCGTGAAGTTTGCCATCTGCTTTGCTTGCACCGCCTCTATGATGATCCACCTACCCATGAGCATGTCATGCTGTAGTACATCAGTATCAGCTTCTCCTTTGCCGGCGGTATCGTGCCTACCGCGGCGACGAAGATGGTGGCGGTAAGGAGGAATAGGCGCATGGCTGATGAATTTATCATGGTTGGTCGATGTGCATGTGGTTCTTAGGTTCCTTCTCTAGTGTTAAGTTGCGAGTGTATGGATCCTAGAAGGTCCAAGAAGAGTTGAAGCCATTTTTTTTGTAGCCAGCGGAGGAGTGCAACCACAGGGGAGGGAGCATCGAGAGAGCTCGTTGGAGGACGAAAAGGAGTGAGATCCATCAATGGAGCAAAATGCATGTCGGTTGAAATGTCTCTTGCTATGGTTTTACCTTTAGCTTTAGTTGACTACGGCCCCCCTTTTGGCATAGCTTTTGGACCGGCTTTTCTCTAGAAGAAGCCACAAGCTGTACCAAATAACTGACTTCTAGTTCAGCTTTTTGCCGAAGCCTATTAGTAAAGAGAAGCAGAAACTTTTGGAAAGCTGTTTTTTAGGATAGCTAGCTAGAAAATAGCTTTTGCACAAGCCCAAACCATGCCAAAGAAGACCTACATTACTGTTTTTAACTTAGGACTTGTGCTATGTAAGATTAGGATAAGGAGATGGTGCACAAATGCTTAGACGCCAACTGAAGCTCAATTGACGAGGCTTCTCTGATAGCGCGAGGTACCACCGCCAAATGGCCTCAAGTCGAGGCAGAATGTGCACAACGAGATACGGTATTTTTGCTATTTCACATGAGTATTTTTGGAGAGAAAAATAATAGAAAAATACTTATTTTATGATAAAAATTTCTACGAATAACGTGGCAAATCCAAGGACGACAACCTTTGGCGTGGCATATCTCGAATCGGTACAAATAATTGATTTGCCCTTTCCAGTTCGCTGTCCGGCTTCCTAGCTGCCTCCGCCGGCGCAACCGTCCGCCCGCAACGCGACAACCGCGGCTGCTGCGGCTCGCCTCCGCTTCCGCCTCCGCCTCGGTTGCCTCTCCAGGTCGCCATCGCTGCGCTAGTGATGAGTGCCCGTGATATATTCGCTCCCGGTGCCTTCGTGATGCCCCCCACGCCTGCAGCAGAATCGAATGTACTCTATATTGTCTCGAATATGCTCCGCGGCGCGCCGCCGTCTCGACCTACTAATAACCTCGCTACCGGGGGGCCACAATGGCAGCTGGGCTTCGAGGCGCCAGCGGTGGGACGACCGGAGGAGCAGCAGCACCATCAGCACCCCGATCAGCACGCCCATGTCGATGTACTCCGTCATCGGCGCGGGGGACGACCACACCACCCCCGCCGCGGCGGGGGAGGGGGCCACCCCGAAGGCGGGACCTTGACGCAGGTGGTCTTGTCGCCGCTGCTGCCGCCGCCGCAGATGGTGGTGGTGGCGCTGGACGCGACGCGCGACCACCGCGAGGATGAGGTCAGGATGGCGCTCAGGACGCTGTTCGCGCGAGGGGACATACTACGGGGCGGCGACTCCCTCGTCGTGCTCTGCGTGCTCCACTCCATCACCAATCAGAGTAATGATCACGCTCCCCTTTTGGGCCGTTCTTTCCCCTCGGGTTACCATCTCTTACTAAGTCGTTTTGCTCAACTTAACTCCCTCTTGTTAACTATGCTGTTTTCTTACAACTCAAAGATTACCTTCAGATGAATTAAACTTCACAGAATGCTGTATAGCTGCGCCTTGAACAATCTAGTCGTTGTTACCTGCGTCCTATAGGCGAAATAACAGAAAAATTAGGCGTTTTTTGTTCAACAAACTACTGAATTCAAAGTTTAATTTCAAAACATATAATTTCATATGTGAACAATTAGTATCCTCCTGTATTGTTTCAAGAGAAATCCCGCCAATATGATGGTATGTCCTGCATTGTGTGATCTGACATTGAATTTCTGTGATAACATTTCTATCATGGACTACCTGCTAATGGATATTTAGGTGTGTTTCCTGGAGTTATAATTATATCAAAATGGGCCAACTGCTGCAATCTCATCCACCTGGCTAATTGGACTTGTTTGGAAATTTTGATCCAAATCTTACTTTTAATACTATAGCTGAGCATTCCTATTCCAAATTGGTATTTGCAGATATTTGAAAACTTATACCTTTTATCTTGTTTGTGTGTTTAGTGGGCTTCCAAACCAAAGCATGTACTGATTCTATTGCCGGGGCAAGCTTGCAATACCTAGGTGATCAGGTTGCGACAAAAGCTGAATTCTATCGAGGCAAGCTCCACCACGATGTGGAGGAGCTCCGCAAAGTCGGGGTAACAATACCTACAACTGATTCAGACAGTAATAAAAAACATATCTTTTTTTTCATCCCCAGTCCCAGTATAACCATTTTTCACGTGAGGATAACAATGTACTTTACTAGATAGATACTGATTACCAACATTGCCAAAGATATAGTTACATTGTGATGCTCAAATTATTGTTATTATTATTGTTTGAACCAAGGGCACTCATTTTTTAAAATTTCAGATTAGCGTGACCCTTAAAGTATCTCCTGGATCACCAGCAAAGGCTGTCATTATGCAAGAAGTCAACTCCAGCAAAGCTGCTTGGGTTGTACTAGATAGGTTTGTGCATCATTTGTTGTTCACAGGCTAATTCTGACTGCAAGTTTTAATGCCTATTTTGGTTCAGTACTTGAGGTAGTATTTATTCTATAATGAACTTATAGGCACTTCAGGAAAGATTTCAAGCACATGGAAAAGCACATAGCCTGCAAGGTTGCAGTATTTCAGGATTACTTAACAGTGCAACAATTAAGGATAATTAGAACAAATCCGTCTAGCAAAAGCACAGGAGAAGTGAAGGCCCTGCAACAATTAGCAGTGTCATTTGATCTGAGTTCCAAGACACTAGATGGTGACACTCACAGCATGTCGATCAAGTCATCACCTGTAAGTTACTTTGCCTCTCTGAGCAATCGCGAGATCATTGACACCTCCAGAGTGGTTGCAAACAGCATGGCATACTTGACACCGTCAATGAGCGCCATGTCTCTCACAATCGACGGGACCGAATCCTTGTCTAATGGTATGATATGTTTCTTCAATAAAAAAATGCCAGCAATCTATGTACTTTGCTTAAATGTTAAAATAGGACACTGCACAAAAAAGAAACAGAAGAAAGAAAAGTATTTTTTCCCTTTAGTGTTTGAAGAAAATATTGAGTCTTCTGGTATTTAGGAACTTATTTAAACAGTTTATCATAGTTAAAAAAGGATTAACAGCTATTTTACCTCCCAATAATTTATATTGTGTGCTCTTGTGATCCTTACAGGAAAATATATCGATGCAAACATGACCTCCCACTATGATTCATCAGAAAGACCAATTCTGTGTACTGGTTGCGGACTAAAGTCAGTTCTTTACATCAAAGAATCCATGAAATTTCCCTTCTCAGATATTCAAGCTGCAACATCTGACTTCTCAAATGAGAATGTGCTGGGTGAGGGTGGATTTGGGTATGTGTACAAGGGCCAGCTCAAAGATGGCCAGGTCATTGCAGCCAAGTTGCGCAAAGAAGCTAGCTCACAGGGCTATACAGAGTTCTTCTCTGAAGTACAAGTTCTCAGCTTTGCCCGGCATCGAAACATTGTCATGCTGCTTGGGTATTGCTGCAAAGAAAGTTACAACATCTTGGTATATGAGTACATATGCAACAAATCACTTGAGTGGCATTTATTCGGTAAGTGTTCACTTGATATGCATAAAATGAATTCATATTGTGAAGATGGCCATGGACTAATTACTTCGCCTGTCGTTGGTGAAATAGACAAGGAGGCAAACTTACTTGAGTGGCACAAGAGGCATGCTATTGCCCTTGGTATAGCAAAAGGGCTGCGGTTTCTACATGAAGAGTGCCGTGCTGGTCCAATCATTCATCGAGATTTGCGCCCAAGCAATGTACTATTGACACATGACTTTGTTCCTATGGTACGCTTGAGAATACTCGACCTCACTACTTACCGATACATTTTAAGATGCAAATGCCTTATGTGCTCTGATTGTATATGTCCTATCTTCCACAGCTGGGGGACTTTGGACTTGCAAAATGGAAGGTTGGCGATGGTTCTATCCATACAAGGGTTCTGGGACAATCAGGGTTAGGACAAACTCTAATTCTTGCACTGTTATGAACCCAATCTATGCTAATTCTTGCCTCCATTCTATGCTACCCTTTTGCTCCTGTCTTTCTGACAATGCCAGCTTTCTCTCGTCATGTTTGTCAGATACTTGGCACCTGAGTACGCTGAATATAACGTAGTTTCTGTCAGAACAGACGTGTATGCCTTTGGGATCCTTCTTTTCCAGCTGATATCCGGTCGCAAGGTGATCGACAAACGTGGGGAACAATGCACACATATATTGCAATGGGTATTCTTTTCAGTGGATTCTTCTTATTGTTTTGTCAGACTGCTTACAGTACACCTGCAGTCCTGCACCATTCATTTTCTGACACCTCTACAAATTTTCAGGCAGAGCCTTTGGTTGCAAGTCTTGCACTGGATGAACTAATTGATGAGCGCATTGCAGATACGTATGATACATATGGGCTGTATCATCTAGCCAGAGCTGCATATCTTTGTGTCAGGACAAACCCGGAACTGCGGCCTTCTATGGGAGAGGTTGTTCGTCTTATTGAGTCTGAAAATGAGCATATGAGGGATTTGTCCCGACAGTTCATACCACATTTTACAAAATGAAATGGTTTCCAGAGGGAAATCCTGTGATCTGAGTTCACTACTGAAGTTTCTATGCTGCCCCTACAAACTAAGCGCAAAGAAATATCCTGTAACTCCTTTCGCTCTACCTTTCCTCTCTTCCCTCTTTTTTTCTTTACTTCTTCCACGCATATAACGCTGTATGTTTGGGGAATTTCTAGTTCCCTTTTTGTTGCTTCTTGCTTATCTTTGTAAATGAAATGTCATCTTCTCAGGGTATTTCCCATCTGTGTATCCTGGCCTCAAGCGTTTCTAGTGTGTGCTTTCTCAACCAGGCTGACAGGAGACATATGTGTAAGACAACTGCTCGGCACTTGCCGCTCCTATCAAAATAAGGATATGGTTTTCGTTCAGTTCTCCATCAATCTGCCTTTTCAGGCGAAAATTGTGTACTGTTCGGAAAAGGATATGGCAGGTCCTGTCTGGAAACTTAGATGTTACTCTGGCCAAGCAATGGCTAGCGGATTGAGTATTGTTCACCACTCAAAAGTAACAATCTTACTACAGAGTTTGTGAACAGAAAATCGCCCTGAATATTGTTGATGGTATCGAATCCTAATATCAATTCACCACTCAAAAGTAACAATCTTACTACAGCTATCGGATCTCTGCTTTGACCCGAGCTGATCGAGTCTCTGACAGAATATTGTTGATGGGGGCATGGCTAGCTCTGCCATCTCAACCATTGACCTTTTTTGACAATATTCTCATAAGAAATGAATATGAATGAATCACGCTCAGCAGCAATGAATAGAGTGATAGGTCCCTGTAGCAATGAATCATGCACTGCCATCTCCGTGGAGGAAACGGATCTCTGCGGTAGGGAACAAAATTCCGATCAAGCTGGTAGGCACATAATTCTAATGCAAGATACTGTAGCACCGTGTGTTTTGTGCTCTACTGGAGAGGACCCCCTCTCTCAGGGGATGGCTGCGCCAGTGGAGTTTCTGCTGCCTGGTAGCTAGCGATTGACCTCCGCTTCAAGCAATTGTGACGACCCTGTGATCACAGTCCCGACGCCTCGATGCCACCATCTACGAGGGTCTTCGTCGACTTGATCTTCCTTTTCAGTAGAGTAGCAGGGATCATGGGTATCAACGGTTGGCGCCGTTCGTGGGTTTAGGCTTCGCTACGGGGCTGTCGAAGGGTCAAAGACACGGCCTTCTACTTTCTTCAAGGCTTGCACCAGGAACGAAGTTTTCCAGATGGCGCTCGGCTCCTCTACATGCGGTTGCCATGCTTCATTGCCTACATTGCTTTTCTGTGCATCCTCTTCGCTAGGGCAAAAGGGGTATGAGGGCCATCCCCACAACAGACGTGAGCCGGAGGATGGCAGTGACTACGATGGACGACAACGACACGATGACGGCTGTGACCAGAGGTGTGGGTAAGACGCTAAACGCTAGACAACATGCCCGGCCAAAGGTAGGGGAGACTGTGAAGACCTTCATGTCTGGCCGAAGGTGGGGTGACTGCGAAGACCTTCATGTCCGGCCGTGATCCAGCAAGCGCAGCTCAGATCTAGTCGGATCTACACGCCAGCGGCTTGGGTTTGGCCAAATATAAGTTGTGGCTGCTGGATCCGGCAACCACAGCGGGGGTGATAGGGAAGAGAAGATGAGGAAGAGGGTGGTTGTGATGGTGGCCGTCGAGGGGAGGAAGGAGATGGCCACGGAGGTGGGTGCTGGGCGCCTGGGCCTGCTGGCGGGCGGGAAGCTGCGTCACGGGGAGGGGGAGACCAGTGGGGTAGAGCAAAAGAGAGTGGGCCGGTGTTTATTTGAGAGTTTTTACTATGCTTAATTGCTACCAGCACATTTTCATTAAATTATTTTTAAACTCTTAGTACTTTTACCTTTTAAATTTTTGATACTCCTTCCGTTGATAAATATAAGGCGTATTTTGACTTTGCACCAGGATTAAGGTTGTGGTGAAATTGAGAAAGACATGAGAGGAAATGACTTACATATCCCTCTTAATTGTCTTGAAAGATGAGAGATAATGAATAAATGCATATGGTTGAGAGAGAATAAATAGAGGTATAAGTGAAAAGACTCATTAAATCTACATACACGCCTTATATTTTTCAACAAGACCATTCAAACTATATGCCTTATATTTATCAACAGAGAGAGTGCCTCTTAATGTTAACTCAATGGATAGCTTACCTATCCAGGATGATAAAAAGTCTCTTATCAGTAAATAGATGCTGACATACGAGGCTGGTCTAGTGGAAGGTACATAATTTTTTTGGGGATTTGTGTACTAGAGATAATTAGTTGTAGAGATCATCTCTGGTTTCAAAGGTAGATGATGTGGAATGCATTTAAAGACTCCAATCGTCTCTCATGCCCTTAGGTAAAGGCATAACAATGCTCCACTTTAGTTTTATCTAAATGGACCTTACCTCAGATTTTTTTTGTGATGTGAAGCAGAGTGTGAAGAGAGACAGAAAAAAAGGTTATATCTGGCATGAGATACACATTTACTCCCTCCAATCACAAATAGTTATTATTTTAGATATAGTGCAGTCAAACTTTTGAAACTTTGACTGTCAATATCTTTTTAAATATTTAAATTGGATGCATGAAAATTATATGTGTAGATTTGTCTCGAAAAGTACTTTTATAGTATTACAATTTTGTTGAGTTTTATAAATACATTATAATAGAAATTAGTGGTCAAAGTTGTGTTTTGAATACCGTGTCGATGTCTAAAACGACAACTATTTAGGACCAGAGGGAGTACAACCTATTCCCGCGGACCAATACAAAAGATACAACCTTTGTGTGCATTGGAGGGAGGTTGCTTAGACCAAATTGGTGAGTATAGTGAGAAAAAATAATTAATAGTTATGCGTTGTATAAATTGGTGCCAAGATATAAAGGGTTGGAGTGATTATATATAGTAATGTTCACTATTGACGTGGAAGATTTATACTATACTCTGTTTCGCTAGATTAGTTCATGGATTAGTTCATGGCCTCGGGACTATCTGTTTCAATATACTTGTCCATTGAGAAAATCTAAAGTGTAGTTGTTACAATTTTTTCATTCTCTACTCCTACTTAAATGTTTTGGAAGAGGTTAAGTGGTTATGGTATATGATTTAATAAAGATATACATGGCCATTTCTTATTAAGTATTTTTTAGATTTAGTGCTTATTTGGGATATATATGTGTGTGCGCTAGGCGTGGATAAATATAACTAAAGAAAGGATACATAAAATATAAATATTCTCTAAGGAAAATGGGAGAGAACCTACGTAACATTTCTCGTACTTACCACCGCAGGTCCGCAGCTGCAAGAAAGGGAACAACCAAATTAAAAACGAGTTGCCTCTTTTGGAATTAATTTCAAAATTAATTTAATGGAAGAAGTCAAAGGAGTGTTGAGTTGAGGGTGTGGGACTTTAGTCCCATATTGCTTAGCTAGGTGGTGGGAAACCAACTTATAAGGAGAGCCCTTGTATGGATTCTAGTATGAGTTGGTGGCAAGGCTAAAGGTATACATAGTTGGCTATGTTAGGCTATGTACACACATGTACACACGCGCGTACGTATATCGCGTGACTTGTGAAGTAAGGTTAGACTTGTGGCTAAGGGTTTTACCCAAAAAGAAGGAGATGACTTCTTTGATACTTACTCACCTGTTGCTAAGCCTGCTACTATCATAGTGCTTCATGTATTAATGGCTTCATATAAGTTTCACATTCATCAAATGGATGTAAAAATAGCTCTCCTAAATAGAGAACTGGATGAGGAAATATATATGAAGCAACCCGATAGGTTTGTAGCACACGGACAAGAGAACAAGGTGTGTAGGCTTCGAAAGTATTTGTATGGCCTCAAGCAATCATCTACGTAGTGGCATGAAAAGTTTAAAAAAACTTTGACTGCTGCTGGCTTTGTATAAATGAGGCCGACATATGTGTGTACTATGGTTTGGTGGGGGTAAGAGAGTGATTATGAGTTTGTATGTCGATGATATACTGATTGTTGGCATTAATATCAATGTGATAAATGATATCAAATTATTTTTGTCTCAAAGTTTTGATATGAAGGATCTAGGAGAGGCTAATGTTATTCTTAACATCAAGCTTATTAAGGGTAAGAATATGATTACTTTAAAGCAGTCTCATTATGTGGAGAAAATTCTGAGTCATTTTAGGTACTCAGATTGCAAAATATCTCCAACACCTTATAATACGCATCTAAAACTTTGAAAGAACAGAGGACAAGGGATAGATCAATTGAGATACTCTCAAGTACTTGGTTCTCTAATGTATCTAGCTAGTGCAACCAGGCCTAACATTTCATTTGTTGTAAGCAAATTGAACTGGTTTACTTCAAACCCGAAAAACAATCACTGGACTACACTATATTGTGTTATAAGATACTTGAGAAGTATCAATGCTTATGGACTTCACTATAGTGGGTATCCTGTGGTACTGGAAGGCTATAGCGATTCTAATTGGATCTCAGATGATGATGAGATCAAATCCATTAGTGGGTATGTATTCATTTTAGATGGTGTTGCAGTTTCATGAAGATCTTGCAAATAGATCATTTTGACAAGGTCAATCATGGAAGCTAAGCTTGTATCACTTGACACAGCCACTTTTGAGGCAAAGTGGTTGCGTGAGCTCTTGTTGGACTTGCCAATGGTTGAAATACCAATACCGCCTATTCTTTTGTATTGTGATGACCAAACTATGATCATTAAGGTTAAGAGTGCAAAAGATAATTTAAAGTTCTCAAGATATGTGAAACGGCGAATCACATACATCAGGAATTTAAGAAATACTTGTGTAATCACCGTGGATTATATTAATACATCTAAAAACTTAGCGGACCCTTTTACAAAGGGACTATCACATGTAGTAATAGATGGAGCATCAAGGAAAATTGGATTGAGACCCACCTGAGTTGCTCCACAGTGGAAACCTAGCCTATGTGAATGGAGATACCTGAATTAGGTGATGGAAAAAACCTACATGCACTCTTCCGTAAACTAAAACACGCATTCCTACGCAAACCAATACGTACTTTCCTACGTGAAACATTTTTTGGTATAGCTTTTGTCATATTTTATTATCTCATAAATATGAGTTATAAATAACAAAAAGAAAAAAGATACAAAGATATCCGTTTCAGGGTAAAATATATCCTTTACTGTAATTTTTTTATTAGATTCTTGTATAGGATAAGAATTCAAGGGTCCTAAAAGGTTTTTTCTCTCTCGTCGTGGTTGCTTCAATGTTGTTATTTTTGTTCTCTCTACGAGATTCAACTTCTTTATTCTTAAGACTATACACACTTGTGTTGTATCTCACAAAACTTTGATTTGATCTGAGGGATGCTACGCATAAGAAAGGGTATCAAAGTGTAACAAATGACATCAGAGCGAAGGCCGAATTAATCTGATTTGCGAGAAGGTCAGCAAAGCGTCAGGTAGTAGAAAATCAAGATCGATGTCGACAATGTGGAATCAAGTGGAGAAATTTAACGATAGAGAAAACTTCAACGTATGATAATGTGTGGTGAAGGATGCCCATGTCCATCAAGAGTTAATCGTTGTTCTTGAATGAGATAAACTAAAAAAGACGTCCGATAAAGATTGGAAGGTGATGGAGAGGAAGGTTGTAAGTTCAATCCATCCACGTCTCTCCGATGAGGTAAGTACTTGGTGAAAAAGGATAATTCGCTGAAGAAATTATGGAAGGACTTAGAAGAATTGTATATGGCAACGTTGCTGACAAATCGGTGGGTACTGAAGCGACAACTGTATAGGTTGCAGAACCGTCAGTGATGTTTATCGTCATAGACGGTTTTGAGAAACCGTCTGTGATGAGGCATCTAATATAAGTCTTTCTGTAGTAGTGCCCCTATTTTCTTAGAGTTTAGTACTTTGGTGATTAATGACCCTATTTTGTTAAGAATAACCTCATTTCAAGTGAAGTCGAGTTGGGTTAGTGCTTGATAGACTTTAGATGTTCTTGGTATTCATGGATCTCCGTATTAGTGCAAATGATGACTAAGCATGAAGATTAAGGACCTTGCGATTAGAAATGTTCAGAGGAGGCAAGTTTGGATCATTTTAGTGATAGGTTTTGTTTTTATTTTGGCCATACTATTAAGCAAGGTGCAAATATAGTAGCTTGAGCTTAATGAGGTTGGATAGCTAGTTGTGATGTACACTAGGTCTCTCTAGCTTATATCTTTCATATGGAAGCCAAGAAACCAAATGAAAATGCAAGATTTGCAATACCTATGCAATGTTAGTATTGGACAGAAAAATTGCAGTGAGACTGTGAGACGGATAATCTAACTAGGTTAGACTATAGGTCGAATCGATTTTTTCAAAGAGCATGTCCAAATGAGTTCAAAGGAAGTCGGATGATCCAAGTTATTCGGACCATTGGTCAGATCAATTTTTCAAAGGGCATGTGTTTTGAAAATCAATGGGAGTCGGGTGAAGTCACTTGGGCTATGGGTCGGATCAATTTTCCAGAGGTCATGTTTTTGGAAATCAATGGGATTTGGATGATCTAAATCATCCGGAGCATTGATATTGCGTCTATAGTTATTAGGCTTGATATTGCATTTGCAGTAAATTATTTAGCAAGATGTATTTCTAAATCTGCATTGGAATATAATTGAAGGAATTCTCATGTACCTACAAGGTATAGGTGATCTTGGACTCTTCTATCAAGGGTTAAGATTTAAAACTAATGGGTTATTTATATGTTGGCTATCTTTTTGACCCCCATAATGCTAGATTGGATATTGGATATGCATTTCTAAGCAGAAGTACAACTATTACTTGGAGATCTGTAAAACAATCGATTGTTTCTACATCGACAAATTATTCAGAGATTATTGTTCTATATGAAACAACACGTGATTGTATATGGTTTAGAAGATTGGTTCATCAAAACCAAGAGTCTTGTGGTGTAGAGGTCGAAAAGACTCCCACATACCTTTATGAGGATAATACAGCTTGCATTGCGTAAATGAAGAATAGCTATGTCAAGACACATATGAAAAAGCATATACGCCCAAAGCATTTCTACCCATATGAGCAATAGGAGAATGAGAATATAGAAATAAAAAATCCAAACAAGTGAGAATCTTGCGGATTCATTTAGCAAGTCTTTATCGGGACCAAATTTTGCAAAATCATGTCCATAGTATTAGTATGAGAAGACACAAGGAGTTGTTGTCTTTAGAGGGAGATATATGATTTCATATATATTCATCCTTGGGATAAAAAAGCTGTACTCTTTTTTTTCCCTTGGTTGAGTTTCGTTTCATGGGTTTTCTCAATTGAAGTTTTTTAATGAACCAACATTGCAATGGCAAAAACGCGAGCTATATACTCTTTTCTTCTTACCGTTTTTTCCACTGGGTTTTTAGGAGGGTTCAATGAGTCATAAGCATAGCGTTGGCAAAGTGTCTAAGAGTGAGTGTTGTATATTGACCCATTTACGATAGCCCTATTGTGTAGACACTTTACTTAACCAAAAGCCCATTAGGGCAACCGGCCCACGAGATCCATTAGAGTAGGTAGTTTAGTTTCATATGGTTTATTCTATGATGAAGGCACTCTGCCTCCCCCTGTACAACGAGGGGTAGGGGTCACACATCATACATATAAGTCTACGGGCAAAAGAGCAATAAATCTAAGAAAAAGCTTAGGACTATATCTTATATCTTATGGTTTACTTTTATATTCGTGTGAGTTGAGCGTTTGATTGTCAGCAGCGTGACGTGAATATGCAACAAGTTGATCTGGCAAGCTTAGTCCATAGATTAGTTTAGAGTACTAGTTATCTAGTCACGTAGCGCATGGAATTTACATGGAGATCTTTTTAAAACCCAATTGATCGAAAGCCGAAATTAGTATGAAAGCGGGCTGTTTCCATGGGCTTCTTAGCCTTGAGAAGTCATCAGTTCACAGTAATTACATGACTTGTGGTAAGTTTCTGCAAAACCTGCAGAGTGGTTTTCCCACGTGTGCATGCGGACGCATGCTGCATGCATTATCCCGACTATCTATGTGCATTGAGATTTGTGCCTCTCTTTGCTCTCTCTCGTCCTCCCTCTCTTTCCTTCCTCTTCGGCTCCAACTCCAGTCAGCCGAGCCGCCAGCCCGCCACCGTCAGCTGCGCCGTCTTCTCCGGCTGTCGTCGCTGGTTGAGGTTTCCGGGGTTTTTGGTGGGGTTTTGAGGTTTCCAGCGGGGTTTCAAGGTTTTCAGCGGCGGCGGAGCGGAGGTCGGCTTGGCATGGGCGCGGTGTAGCGGCCGGCGGCAGGGGCGTACTCGCCGCATTTGAAGCCGGAGATGGATGGGAGGGAGAGAGTGGATGTAGCACGAATCTTAGAGCACATAGGCAGTGAAAATAGTTCATATCACCACTGTACATGTGGTGTTGATTTTTTTTTAGATCCCGCAGGCCGAAAAGAAAATTAGTCATCTCAAAAAAAAGGAAACCCTCCCTGAACAAATTCCTGCAAAAGTGAATAATAATGCTTAGCATGACACGCGTGTTTTCTTGTAAATGCAAGATAACCTACTCACTAAGAAGTCCTGTCGTAATGTTGTTAATGCTGCTAAAACTTGGAAAAGAACAAGACTCTTTGCTTCTCTTCTATTGTGGCCAGCAGTGATAGTTATCTGGTGGTTTGCACTCTTCAGTTAAATATATAATGCCCAGCTGGCAGTTCATTTAATCTCCAGAAAAACAGGATCAACATAGCATAACCGAGCAGCTTATCCAGCCAGCATGATGGAGACTTGCTTTTGTACTCATTATGAACGCAAAATCCTTATCTGAATTCCTTGCTTTTGCAGCTATTGATCAATTGCCTACAAGATGGAACTACAATGGCGTCTGCTGCTGCACATTTTCTTGTTGGCTTGGCTTTTCTTTGCGTAAAGGTCCGTCAGGGTGAAGGGACAAGCACGATCTATACGTGTGAATCTGGAACTCTAGGTTATTGATCCATGAGGACCATGGCATCAGAAGGGATTATGTCATTGGGCGAGATAATGAGATATCAAGAACAACTTGATCAAGGGCTGCGTTGTCAGCGATTTTTGTTTGACCACTGAAGACAAGTTTGATCTTGCTATAGGTGATTGAGACCCATTGCACTTGGTTGTGGTGAAAAATATCATGTTGATGATGAGACCTGAGTGCCCCACAAGTTCCTTCTAATGCTATCTCTTGACAGGATTCTCTGTGATTGTTCTATAAGTAAAGGAAAGAATGATTGACTATAAAAACTGTCACTACACAAGCATGAGTGCTTCACTTCTTTTGCTCATCAGATTCCCCAACTAAAAATGTTTAACTAAGCTTCAACTCCACACAGCCTTCTAATTAGTATCATCGGCTCTGCCAATATGGTTCGGTCATAGAAAATAATAATTTAGGACTTGCATTCTCAGTAGTGGAAAAGCACCTTTGTCTACTACATACACCTTTCAGTTCTAGAGGATAAGGGTATAGTTTCCCAGTAGTGAAGAAAAACACCTTTCCCATGTACATAAATACTATATGCTGTGTAGGTTCTCTGGTAACAACAATCTGCTTATTTTTCTGAAATTGCACCCTGAGAATAGGCATCCAGTCAACAGCCAACTTATTCCTTCCAAATCCAAATCATCGAAATAGTTTGGCCGTCTAATGATGGTCCAGAATTTTCAGACTTTCCTCTCAGCAGAATGATGGTCCCGTTGCCAACTTGCAGAGGCTGGAAAAGGACGGCAGGTAGCAACCCACAGGTCTATTCATTGCTTTTCAGCATGATTCATTCATGTCCTTTTAGTCAGAATTTTGTCAAAAATCAATGGTTGAGATGGCAGAGCTATCCATGCCCTCGTAGCTCGGATCAAATCACAATAGGATTCAATAAGTTATAATATTTATGTTGGAACCGAAGAGCCTTAACACGAGTGAACAATCACAGCAAGTATATAAGAGACGATTATTTGTTTACGAGGTTCGGCAAACCCTACGTTCGTGACTCGTGAGAGCCGAGTCGCATTGTCTCCATCTATATAAGGAGTTTTTTTTTTCAATTAAGATCACAAGAGATCGATGATATATATTTATACCATAGTTTAATATTTGATTCGAACCCATAGTTCATACCACAAGGGGCTTCACCCTCTGTACCCTCTAGCCCACAATATTTCATAATCCCACACAACTGTGTCTCCAACAACTGTAGGGTTGTGTCCGAAAAGCAACCCCTTTCTTTCATCTTGTCATATATTAGCTATACACAATAATTTAGATGAATTTTCTATTCACGGAGTCAAGACGAGTTGAAATCGCTAAGTTAGGGCTGATGAATCTTTTGGTACATTCGTTTTGCACGTGTAGCCATGAATGATGGCTTGCAACAGAATTGCCATAAATCCTTGATGTTGATGTTGTGCAAACGTCATGCGATGGCCACGATGATGCCACGCAATGCCCACCCTTGATTGTTTTTATGACGCCGCACAGTTGACTGCCCCCGGGAATTAGCGTCCTCTCGGAGGCAATGACTAGGGTTTCGAACCCAGAGCTCTGATACCACTTATTGCAAATAGTGCAAAGAAAATTAGGAACGAGAGACATGAATTTTACGTGAAAAATCCTTTCGGGAAAAACCACAGAAGCACGAAGCCTATATCACTATATAAAAAGACGTTTACGGTCATACTTTCTTTTCTCTTCTTCTTACCTTGTTCTATCCTATGGACTATGGATATATATTTAAAGGGTACATAAAAGCGTTCCCCGCATAGGAATAGAACTCCCAGTTGTAGTAGAAAATAAAATCGAAACGAATTCGGATCATACTTTAACACTGTTAGAGATAACTCAAATGTCTCAATTTATCATGTCTTTTGATTTTATCCAAATAGGTTGTTAGTTAAGTCTTCAACAATTAGGACTCTCTTGGCTATATAAACTAACCCTCTGTACTTGTAATCCTTAGAACATTATAGTGGATTATTTTTTGTAGTATTTTTTTGTAAGGATTTTTCCACGTTAAATTTTTGTCTCTGTCATTTTACTGTGCTGCTAACCATAACCAGTGTTATTAGAACTCTAACAAGTCAGCCTCCATCTGCAGGCAGCCGTGGTAGAAGCACCCGTGGAGAAGCAACTCGATCGATCGATCTCCCGGTTTCCGCTCGCTGTGAGAGGTCAAATCGGGCTCTTGTGTATGGCTTAGAGGAGGAGTTTCTGACGCTTTTCGACATTGATGGAAGAGGCCATGAGTTGTTTCCAACAGTGTGCACTCTAGAAGGTTCCCGATCTGGCCCACTTTTACACTTAAGGGTGGTGAGGTTTCATGCTTCATTATAGGTAGCGCTGATCTGATGTTTCCCGCTAGAGGCCCATCATCAACGCCATCATGTTCTAGGCACCCGTGTTGTTCCAGACTATGGGCTTCGAGATAACGGCATTGGAATTAATTGGGCTGGCGGTTAATTGGTGCCCTTTGGGAGTTTATTTTTTGGGCCATTTCTGCTGGCTGTTATGTGGTCGGCACGTGCAACCAATGCTTTTGCAATTAGTTTTGGAGGTGGTTTTCGTTGCGGATTTGGCTTTCGTGTTTAATGTTAGCGGATTTTCATCGCAAATTCAAGCTGTCGTACATATTATTGATAGTATTCATGCACAGTTTAGACCATTATGCATATTTTTAGCGGATTTGTTTTGCAATTCAGGTCATTGTGCTTATTATTGACAGCGTTTATGCGGGATTAATCAAGGGCATTTTCTTCGACGTTTCATCATCTGTTTATCATTGGCGGTTTTTTGGGAATTTATTCGACGTTTCATCGTCGGTTTCTTCGACATTTCATCGTCGGTTTCTTTGACTATTCATCATCAACTTTGGAGAAAAGGAAAAATAATAATGTCAATTGAGGAGACAACTGAATTTGGTGTTTCATCACTGTTAATTCGAACTTGGTGTTTCATCACCATTATTTTGGTGTTTTATTCACTGTTTGGATACGTTGACCATTACAGAGGTTTTGGCAATGTTCATTTGGAATTTGATGACACCCTGTTAGTAGTATTATACTCTTCGGAGTTTTTCTAGTGAAGATTTTGCTCCAATGTCAGTTTGAGATGAAAGTTTAAAGTGCGAGGAGTTTGTTTCTGCGTGGATACTACAATGTTGTTTTATTGTCTTTGTTCGATATGAGGGGTCTGCTGCAATTTATACTCCATTGGCAGCACGAGAATTTTTCTTCGTATTGACATTTTTTGAATAGTTTCAACTATGTTATGGGTTTTTAGTAAAAAATCTGCCGAATTTTATGTTCTATGCGGAGCATGTCAAAAATCCATGTTATATGTTCTTCGCTATCTACTCAACACCACATATGATGTCTTGGCTTATGCCGTTTGATAATTGAGTATTTGTTTTAGGAGGTCAGTTGCACAGACTCAGACTTTACTAGGGTTATGAATCTTTGAAGACCTAGATTTTTTCGTCTGCTTTGTTGATAGCTGTGTGCTTGGATTGATTGTTCCAGTCTTTCTCTCGACCTATTGGTGGTTTGCTCAATCTTGCTTCATTAGAAGCATTTGGATAAGACTATTCTAGTCTTTGTCTTTTGTACTGTAAGTGTTTAGATATACTGCTCCAGTCTTCCATGTTCATTAGTCATTTGGACTTTTAACACACTTGGTATTCATGTGCTTAATTACCCTTCAGGGTTTTCTGGAAACAATTTCGTTATAGATTTTGAGTTAAGGGGAGGTTTGTTTGAGATAAATCAAATATCTTAATTTACCATATCTTTTGGTTTTATTAAATAGATTGTTAGTCTAAATCTTCAACAGTAAGACACTTTTGGCTATGTAAGCTAACCCCATGCACTTGTACTCATTGTAATATTATAGTGGATTGTTTCCTGTGATTTTTTCTCGCAAGGATTTTTCCACGTTAAATCTTTGTCTTAGTTATTTTGCTGTGTTGCTAACCCTAACAAACACTACAATATCACTTATGTAAATCGGAGATATTCCTTTGCGTTTAGTTTGTGAGGGCAGCATAGAAAATTCAGTAGTGAACTAAGAACACATGATTTCCCTCTGGCAACCGTTTCACTTTGTGAATTATGGGATGAATTGTCGGGACAAATCCCTCATGTGCTCATTTTCTGACTCAATAAGATGAACAACCTCTCTCATGGAAGGCAGCTGTTCCGGGTTTGTCCTGACACAAAGATCTGCAGCTCTTTCTAGATTATACAGCCCATATGTATCATACGTATCTGAAATGCGTTCATCGATTAGTTCATGCAGTGCAAGACTCAACCAAAATCTCTGCTTGGAAAATTTTAGAGGTATCAGAAAATGAATGGTGCAGGTGTATCGTAAGCAGGTTGACAAAACAATCCTCTCTGTCCAACATAGTCATAGACCTTCCAGAGCAAACCAAACTTCACCAATACTGGATCAGAAAGAATGGGAAGAAAGCAGCCATGGGCAAGCTTTAATTAATATAAATAAGTAGGAGTTACAGCCTTTAAATTCGAGTGAAACGAGCCTTTGACGTAGTCAGAAATTCGACTCTTTTGGCGGATTGCTTACTACTAGGTTGGATCGGGCATTTGGGAAAGTCGGGCCGATCGGGTGTCTTCATTCAAGCGAGGGTACAGAGGAAGAACGAAACGAAGTGAGAGGCCGGGGGGCAGGGAAAAGAGTCGAGTCGATTCCTTTAAACAATATGGCATTCGATGATTCTAGGGCTGGCTTCTTCTTCTCCGCCCCGCACGTCTGGAACCCGAACTATGCCATAAACTTGGATCAAGGTCTCTTTTTGATTTAGTTGACTGTAAGTGAACCGGCGAAGAATACACTATAAAAAGAATACCCATTGCAATATATGTGTGCACTGTCCTCCACGTTCGTCAAGCACCTTGCAACCGGATATCAGCTGGAAAAGAATGACCAAAAAGGCATGCACGTCTGTTCTGACAGAAACTATGAAATATTCAGCAATCAGCATACTCAGGTGCCAAGTATCTGACGGACATCACAAGAAACTGCTGGCATTGCCAGAAAGACAGAATTAAAACGGTAGCATAGCATGGAAGAGTCAACTCATAACAGTGCAAGAATTAGAGTTCGTCCAACTCCCAACCCTGATTGCCCTAGAACCTTGTATGGATAGAACCATTTCCAGACTTCCATTCAGCAAGACCAGTCTCCAAGCTGTGGAAGATAGGATGTTACAATAAGAAAGCATAAGGCATTTTCATCTCAAAATATATCGGTAAGTAGTGAGGTCGGGTACTGTTGAGTATGGTGACTCATTTCTAGTCTTTTGAATTTAGAAATGTGTGCTTTAAGGAATCCTAGATGAATCCTACTAAGATTAGGATTTTTATTTTATTTTAGAGTAAGAATTCTACTTCCCTTTGAAGGAGAACTAGTGAGACTGTATAAACCCATAGAGTGGTCATGAAGAACCCAAGAAACCACAAACCAACTCATTCAAAGCAAAAGCTGCATGAGAGGATTAGATACTATATTATTATTTAGCACTAGATTCTTGTATAGAGCAAGAATCCAAGGGTACTAAAAGGTTCGAGAGGTTATGAGAGAGCAACAATCCCTTGTATTCTTTTGAGTTTAAAGAATTCGCGGTCGGCTTCGGCAAATATTTCTCTCGTTGTAGTTACTTCAACGTTATTATTTTGGTTCTCTCTACGAGATTTAACTTCTTCGTTCTTAAAATCGTGCATGCTCGTGCCATATCTCACAGAACTTTGATCCGATCCTAAAGCTGTTGCGCATAAGAAGAGGTATCAGAGTACTTTTTTTGTTTTTCCTCTCACCTTTGAGAGTGTCCCCACCACAGGGGTCATGCACATTATCGCAATGTGTGTGTTGGTGTTCAGGATTGACCTCCCAAACCCTCCACTTGAGACATTTCTTCGTGTAATCTGGTTAATCACACCTCCTGTTCTTACAGCCTCATGCCATAGGTTTGTATCGCCTCCGAACTCTACCCGCTCATTAGTACCGCATGATTGGTCCTGCCACATATTCGTTCTTTGAACATATTGCACATTCGCCTTTCATCTGCTAGATTTTGCTTATCTTTGAAGTTCCACATATAATTGCAGTTGAGATCTAAGTAACTACATTGATGACATGGTTTCCTTCTCCTGATCAGGATTTTGTAAGACCTCTCATTGATTACCCTTACTTTAGGTTTACCCATAATCAGTATCCTCCATTGCTCTGATACTTTTTATGATCATCTGCTCTTTGCAAGTAACTCGCATGAATCCACCTCGAAGTGATACCTCACAACCGTCGAGTTCAAGTGACCCCACAAATATTATATTCTTCTTTATATCTGGAACATATTGAACTCCCATCAATGTGAGATGTGCTTCATCATACATCTCTAATGCAATTGTTCCCACCTCAGTAATTGCATACTCCTTGCAACAAGCCAAGTGAATAGTTCATACGCCAGGCGTGGAGATCATTCGTCAAACATATCCCTCGCCGAACATATGTGAAAGCAACAACTTGAAAATAATATCAATCCATGAACAATACCTGAATAACTGATGACAAGTACGTCCAAATCATCTTTTGCTACCATCATTGAGCATGCACCCTTCATTTGCTTCAAACTTGAACAGTCCTTTATCATATGACCTTTCTCATCATGTAGGTAGCATACATGTATGCCCTTGGTCTTGCCATTCTTCATGTAATTCTTGCTTTCGCTTGCAACGCCTACTACAACCAATGCTTGATCACCCGATGATAAATATTTCGATGGTTTTTCAAGGACTCTATCTCCAATAGATATGCAATTGCCTCATTGAAGTTGAGAGTGCTTTTCTTGACGAGAATATTCATCTCCAATTGCTCCCATGATGGTGATAGAGATGATACCAATATAATGATTTTATCGTTCTCCTCAATTTTCTCGTCCATATTAATCAATTGTATGATAAGCTTGTTGAAAATATTGAGATGATCAGTGAACTATGTACCTTCCTTCCAACCGTCAGTGACATTATCACAGACGGTTTTTAACTAAAACCGTCTGAGATAATACATGATATCACAAATAGTTTTATAATAAAACCGTCAGCGACTTATCACAGACGGTTCATTATAATAACTGTTTGTGATAAACCACATCACAGACGGTTTATCCAAACAGAACCGTTTGTGATAATATTTCAACTTTCGCGCTCTCACCAAATTTGAACTTCTAGCTCGTCTCGTTTTTGACTTCTTTTAAAATACCAGCCCACGGCTCTTCTCCTGCTGCTTTCTTCTCACTTCTCCTACTCTCCTCTTCTCTCTTCTCACTTCTCACTTCCTTTTCCTCTCCTCTTCGAATGTTTGGTAAGTATGGTGTTCGAATCGTTCAACTAAAATGTTATAGCTCATCCTCTCCTCTTCCTTTCCCTCTTCTCTTCTCTTCTGCACTCTTGATGTTGCGGCGTTTTCGTTTTCGATCCGTGCACCTTTCGGTAAAACGGCCATAACTTTTGCATAACTATCACGACGTTCTTGTGCTCGTTTAAAGCTAATGAAAAGTTCGATTTGAAAATCCATAAGCCCAAGTCAGGGGGCTACATAAGAAGTACACGCGAGGCTCCGAAAAAACGTCGATCTCGAAAAAACGTCGTTTAGGGCCTCAAAACGGCCTCCGAAGTTTTTTTTCGTCGATTTTGCGTTTTCAAGTTCTTCAGAGCAGTGACATGGGATATCTTACATCCAGTAGATCTTCCATTATGCCTGAACTAGCACAGAGCAGATGGATCACAAAAATATCATCTGTACGTGACGATATTTTTTTTGTTTCCAAAAGTAACATCACAGGCCATTCATAGTAAAAACCGTCTGTGATAGTTGTTATCACAGACGGTTCTTAGCAAAAACCGTCTGTGATAGTTTGTTATCACAGACGGTTCTTAGTAAATACCGTCTGTGATGTTTGCATATCACAGACGGTTTTAGTTTAAAATCGTCTGTGATATGTTCTATTACAGACGGTTCATAAACCGTCTATGATGTTCCGTAACATCACTGACCCATGGTTACAGACGATTCGAAAAACCGTCTGTGATGACAGTTCCGAACCGTCTGTGATGACCTTTTCTGTAGTAGTAGGGCCTAACTACTTACACTAAGTGTTTTTTCCCTAGTATTAGCAGATGCGCTCTCCCTTGCACTAGGTGCCTCCCCCTATACTCCTATGTGGGGTGCTACCCCTTATGCTGTTGCACTGGGTGCAATGTCCACTGGACATTTCTCATTCTTGTTCGGTTCATGGTGTTTCTTCCCTATTCAATGCATCACTTTTGCGGACGTCTCCGTGGTCTGAGATCCTTAGAACCTAGGGGTCTCCCCCTCTTCTTACTAAGAGTAGTGGAGTCAGATACAGAACCCAAAATCAGGAATGGTTCTACTCTTTTAGGTGCATTTACCGCAGTATATGCCATTTTGTAAATCCTTTATGATCCATGAATGAATTTGGCAGCTTATTCGCAAGACTTTACCAATCTATTATCCTCTGAACCTCTTGATCGTATTGTTCAGTGCATCGATCAACATTACGAAGACTATTATCAAGCCATTTACTCTCCCTAATGCTAGGAATAGTTTTTCATTAAACATAGAATCATCATATCTTGTTTTTAGAAGATCCCCTATCATGAGATATAAATATTTGATTATAGATAGAGGCCCAAATCCCATGTAAATTCCCAATTTATAGTAGGGGCCATTAACGTACGCTAAGTTGGTGAGATAGGTATGTATACGACACAACATAATTTATGTAGATAGGAAATACTTGGTCGTTTCCTACACACTAACTGGAAAGGCAAAAACTTATGGTATGCAGGTGGCTGGAGTTGTATTAATGTTGAAGCATGTAATACAACGTGTATCGAAGGGCTTTAGACTTAGCAAGACTAAAACTGAATATATGAGGTGTGTTTTTAGCAATGCTATGGTAGACGATGGAGATGTTAGTCTTCATGAAAAAGTAGTACCAAGAAGGAAACATTTCAATATTTGGGATCTATGTTGCATAGTGATGGCGAGATTAATGAAGATGTGAGCCATAGGATACGAGCGGGGTAGGTGAAATGGTGTCAAGCATCGAATGTCATATGTGATAGAAAAGTCACTCAAAATAAAAAGAGTAAGTTCTATAGGATGGCGATCATACCTGCAATGTTGTATAGAGCAGAATGTTGAGTGACAAAAAGACAACATGTACAGAAAATAAGTGTAGCAAAGATGTGGATGCTGCGATGGATCTATGGTCATATAAGGTGAGATCAAATCTGCAATGATGATATACGTAATAGGGTTAGGGTAGCACCAATTGAATAAAAGCTTATCCAACATCGTTTAAGATGGTTTGGATATCTCCAATGGAAGCCTCCTGAGGCACCGGTGCATAGTAAAATTTTAAGCCATCTTGAAAACATAAGAAGATGCAAAGGTCGACCAAGACTGATATGGGAAAAAGCAATTAACAAAGACTTGAGGGATTGGAATGTACCCAAAGAGTTGGTGTTGGATAGGAGTGCATGGAAGTTAGTGATTCACATACCAGAACCATAACCTAAGATCCAGGGTTTAGGGATCTTTTGACTTTGATTAGGTTTCATTCCTAGCCTACCCCAACTTGTCTAGGATAAAAAGTTTGGTTGTTGTTGTTGTCATGTAATACAACGTGTCACTAACATGTAGTTGACAGATTTGATTTCATTACCAAGGGTAGAGTGATCTGCTTGATTAAAGACTAAGCAAGTCTATTATGTGTATGAATACGCGAGATCGAATATTCCACCATTATGCCTAAGGCTATGCTAGATCAGGGATATATTTGGACTTTAAGTTGCGGCTAGTAGAATGCTATAATATTTGGTGCATCATATTATCTTCTGATGACCCAAACAATCATGCCACATTCTAAATAGTTTTGTATCTTTCACCTGGACATTCATCGCAACATATGCTTCATAACATTTAATAAACATATAGTACAATCCAGAGGAAAAGGTGGGAAGTCTTTCTATAGTTTCCTTTCGATATCTTTCTTTCTTAGTGATGAGAATGTACTCAGAACTATCCTCTTCCTTTATCCACATAAAATCATTACTATGGATATCCTTGAAACTTAATAGTGTTTATGTAGATTCCAGGAGTAATAATGCATTCTCAATGATTATTTTCATTCCCATTGGTAACATTACAGTAGCTCTTCTAGACATTGTAATATTACCACAATTGCCAGCTATGGTGTCAATATTGCCGGTCTTTGAATTGAAAGTCTGGAAATACTTCATATCACTAAGGATTGAATTTGTGGTACAACTGTCCACAAGACAAAGTTCATGTCTCCAACAATTCTATAAGCGGGTGATAAATAATTTTCATGAATTATAAACACGCATACATATATATATATATATATATATATATATATATATATATATATATATATATATATATATATATATATCCAAATATAAAACTTGCACACAAGTTAAAAATACTTTATTCAACTCATGAACTAAAGATTACAATGAGTAACTTTAATGTAATATTGCTGACTAATTCAAGATTGAACAAAATTTGATGCCTTATGCAATAACACTATCCTATACACACCATGAGTTAACTTCTAAATTTTTGAGATAGAGTCTTTTCGGGACCAAGTTGATTCACCTTTTGATGAACAATATTCTTATATGGAAGAAACACTTCTCCTTCAATTTGAGGGAGATTTTTCAAATCAAGACCAATTAAATCTTTGTTAAAATGTCAAGATCACTGAGGGACCAATTAGAGGCCCAATTGGCCATCTCCTTTGACATATCTTCACTTGGTATCTTAGATATATCACTTTGGTATGCATCATCTTGTTTTCATAAGAAAACAACAAGTTCTTCTACATATGCATCCATCTCTTTGATCTTGTGGTATACCTCCACCAGATGCTTAGGTGTTGTCCATATGCTTGTGGTGTGTCCATGACAATCACACCTAGGGCATATCACATTCAAGCCTTTTGCCACAATCTTCTTTCCTTAAGGAGCTTTCTCAATTTTCTTTTTCTTCCCTTTTTCTCAGAGTTGGATAGGTTTCTTATGAACACCTTGTCCCTTTGGTTTGACTCTATTCTTTGTTTCCTTAGAAAGCTTCATTTTCTTCTTTGAAGGTTCTGGTTCTGGATTGAAAACACCAAGCTTTATCCATCTTGGCTTTCTAAAAGGCACCCATAGATATTCCCACATTCCAAGTGGGTCCTTCTCATATATGAACTAGTCCTACAATTTACAGTGTAGTGTTTAAAAGAAGTATTCTCAAGCCATCTTTTTTGAACACTAGTTCTTTTAGCACCTCTAGTGATGGCTTCCCCCAAGTCAATGGAAGTCGAGGTATGCTATAACATCCTTTTGCCATATTGGGTAATTCAAGCTGCTAAGCTCCAACACGCAAAAGTGTCTCTTAATCATCTTGCCTACACCGTGTACAACAACCAAGACAAATAAGCACATTTATGCACCAATTGAGTCAAAACATGTGTTACAATAATAAAACTATTTACTACATCACCAAATAACAATCCACAAATTTCCAAATAATTTTTTGGAGTTTTCTACTAATTTTCTAGGCATAGATTGAATTTCTATACACTCAAATTGTACAAAAATAATTTCCAGTAATTAAATAGACTAAAGAACTTAAACTTGATAAGCAGAAAACTTCCAAGGTTTATTATGTAATTTTTAACAACGTGGAAGCCCTACAACATTAATTCGAAATTTGCAAGGTTTAAATCGTAAGATTTCCATCCAAGCGAACCTATTTTTAATAAACCAATGACTTACGAGAAATTATACAAAACCTTAAGGGCTAAAAACACCAAAGCCGATCGGATCCCTCGGTCGAGACTTTTGGGCCAGATTTCATGGCCCAATGGGCCCACAGCCCATCTATCGTCAACTAGGGTTTCCCTAAACCCTAGCTAGTCCAGCCTGCATCACACGCACACACGCACGCGTAGAGGCAAGCGGCAGTGGCAATAGTGCGCAGAGGGGTGGCGTCGCTCCGTGATGGTCCACATGCATGCTCGGTCCTGGACCGAGACGGTAATGGTGCGTACTCATTCCCCACCTTGTCTTCAGCAGTGATGATGGTGACAGTGGTGACAACTTTTGCTCCATCCTTCGCCATGGACGGAACCGGTGCCCTAACCTCGTGGAGGTGTGGACAACGCACCTCGCGGAAGCGAAGCATTGTCAGCGTGTTGAGGTGGTGGTGACACGTACGCGGCAGTGTACCATCATCTTCGACGATAGGAACCGGAGGCGTGTGCGCGAAGACACACGTCTGATCGGACCAACAGAGCACAGCTGTTGTATGTCTAGGGCGATCGGCGACTCACGCGAAGGCGTGCATGTTTCATCTCGACAATGATTGGTGGCACGTAGATGGAGGCATACGACTGTTTGCCTCGGTTGGCTAGTGGCGTGCCACGGAGGTGACCGCACGCCAATGTATACGTGGCGGCGCACGACCGGCCAGATAGTGAAATGCGCGCACGGAAACTGCACCTAGCCGCCCGACGATGCAAGAGGGAGTAGCGACATAGGATAGAACTAGAATCAATCCACAAACGGAGACATCACTGCAAAACTTGAATTGACAAGCTTGATCAAAGACAATATATCCGGTAGCCTTAGCGAGAACATTAACGTGATGATAATGTGTTGTATATTCGGATCGTGTTGTCGAATAAAGCACTCAACTCACAAGAATATAAAAGTAGAACATGAGACATAAGATACGTCCCAAGTTTTCTCTCAATTTTATTGTCCGTATGGCTTCTATGTACAATGTACAACCTATATCTCTGCTTATATAAGGGTTGGTGGGGTTCCTTCGTGATAGAATAAACCATATAGAACTAAACAAGCTAATAAGTCTCATCGGTTGGTTGCCTCTAATGAGTTTTCGTTTAAATAAGTATCAACACAATTGAGCCTTCGTAATCGGGCCAATATACGACATAACCCATGTTTACCTTGCAGCAACACATAGAAACGAAGACCACAAGTTGAGCCCATGGGGCCATGCTTGCTCAACTCGCACGAAAAGATGCCATGCAATTTGGTTCGTTAATTAAGTTAATATACAGGTCTAAATCCTTGTTAGTTTCTGCGTTGCGATGCTGGTGATCTTATCATCACATTGCCTTTGTCTCTTGCTGCTGTTGGTGCTTTTGAGAGCTCCGGGAGAGTGCCAATATGGGCTAGATTCGTGGCTAGGTTCATGGCGACTGCAAAGGACGAGCGAGCTGGTAATAATTTAGTGGCATTAGAAAGGACAAACTAACTTCTTAGTTCTTAGCCATGGGCAGTGACCAGTGAGTGGTGAGTGACACTGCCACTGGGGAGCAAGATAGATCGACGGTGTCTTTCATTTGGCTTTTGCGATCAATCAATCAATCAAATCAATGGAAGCACGATTGGTCTCATGCAGAGTAAGTCCAGTTCATTGAACTTGGACGGCTCCCTGGATGACCTTCTCTTAAGGTTTATGTTGTACACCTACAGGTGCGTGTTTGCAAGAATTACGGAATGGTGATGTCGATGATATCGAAACTGCTTAAGACAAAGGACAGGGAGAAATATCGAACCTCTCAAAAAGGAGATACGTGTGGTCATGTGAAAATGAGCTGTACAGTGTACGCGTGTCGAGGTTTCCTAGGCCCTAACTCGTGCAGTTGCGCCTCATGATGCAAAATGGCGTACATTATTTGTACAAAAGCATATTCTCTGCCTTGACGTAGTGAAGGCACAGAAGCAGCCGCGAAGTCAGGATTTTTATATCTAAGATCAAAAGTAAGTGATTATTATTATTGTAAAAAACTATAGACATTTAAGTATAACAAAAGTACAGCACAAATACATAATTAAAAATAAATTTGAATTACATACTTAACATTTCAATAAAATAGATAAAATATGTCAAAACAATATAGCGTATTAGAGTGGTAGAAAAGGTAATACCTAATTAACGAAGGTTTGATGCATCTGAGACTATCATATTTTCATCAACAATAGAACTGGAGAGCATGAGTTTCAATGGTTTTCACTACTATATACCTGTATAGAGCATGAGTTTCACTTTTGTCTAGGCGGCGGGATGATCATATAAAGAGTAAAAGAGGACCTGAAAAAAGCACCATTAGCATGTAAGCAAAAGCAAGTAAGCAATCATGGAACAAACATTCATCACACAACTAGAAAATCAATGTTGAACTATAGTTTGATTCTTAGCAATCATGAATAACAGTATCAACATCACAGCATGGCATGATCAAAATATTTATGACAGGAATCAGTAAATCAGAATCAGTAATCACTGTTTGGTCCATTCAGAATCAGAATCAGAAAACACCTAACACCAATCACTCAATCAGAATCAGTAATCACCATTCGATGATTCGGTCCATTACTCCGTTCAGATTCACACATTCCTCATTCACTAGACTACCAGAGCAGAGTTGCGGTTGCGGCTTGCGGCCGATGGACGTCACGGGCGGGCCGACTAGCGACTGCCGACGCTGAGGAGGCAAGCCAGTCGAGGACCAGACGGCGAAGCCACGGGGGGCTAGGGGCTACGGCCAGTGTCGGGGGCGGGAGCGGGTTGAGCGGCGGCCGGCCATGCCGCCGACGCCCGTTGGCTGGTCGGCTGGATCTGTGGAATGCGGGAGAGTCGCAAGCAGCGATGGCAAAGCGCGGCGCGGCGGCGGTCGGGCAAGCGCGATCGGCGAAGCGGGGCGCGAGCTCGAATCGCCGGATTGGGCATGACCACGGGAGGACCGAGCGGCGGGCGCGCGCGAGCGAGCAAGCGGCGCAGCGGGGCCGGTCGGAGCGGCCGTCGGCGGTGCAAGCTCAGATCGCCGGATCGGGCGCCTGCGGAGAGTGGTGGCGTGAGTGCGTGCGCGTGACCTCGTCTTCTGACCTCGCCCTGTGCGGTGTGCGGCTATGTCCTAGGCGCAAAGCTGGGCCGGCTGGTGCCACGGGCCCAAATGCTGATTGAACAGTGCTGTCCATTGTTATTTGGGCTAGGCCTCGGACCCGGACCCCGATAGCCCGAGGCCCAGCTCCGCCCCAGCATAGAAGCGTAATTATCTGCCTTGAGGCGATTTCGGGTCATCTGAATCAAAAATGGACGGCATGGATTGACTGCTACAGTGAAAAACAGTTTTTTAATCGACGTACTGCTCCCTCCGTATAAAATATATAGAGCATAATTTATTAATGGTCTTAAAAAAGAGAGCATATTTCATATTTAATACAAAATAAGTGTGTTCTTCCCTCAATACCCTAATAAATATATCTTTATTTTGTTTTTCTTATACACATGCATTGAATGTAGGGACAATTCATATTATACCACTCCATTTGTTAGCATGTCAGGAAATACCACTTGTTGTCACTACACTAAAAAACGTCATCAGTGGCGGTTCATAACCGCCATCAGTGGCGGTTATTGAACCGCCACAGATATAGTGCCACTGATAATTGAGAATTATCAGTGGCGGTTTTCTAACCGCCACAGATAAGTGTTATACGTGACGGTTCTACACACTAACCGCCACGATAACAATACTATCTGTGGCGGTTACATCACCAACCGCCACAGATAACAATACTATACGTGGCGGTTCTATCCACCAACCGCCACAGATAACTATACTATACGTGGCGGTTCTTTCTACAACCGCCACAGATAACAATATTATACGTGGCGGTTCTTCCCACCAACCGCCACATATAACTATATTATCTGTGGCGGTTCTATACACCAACCGCCACAGATCTATATTATCTATGGCGGTTCTATCCACCAACCGCCACAGATAGTACCGATCAAAAAATAAAAAACGCATTTTGGGCTAGCCTCAGTCTTTGCTAGCCATGCCCTCTGAAACATATAATACATCAATCACAGATTTTGCATACACACAGTTACAATGTACAACAATCACAGATTTCGCATATACACAACTACAATATAATACATCAATCACAATTGCAATTTTGCATATGCACAATTATAATGTACATCAATCACAGATTTTGCATATACACAACTACAATATAATACATCAATCACAATTACATATAATACATCAATCACAATTACAATCACAGATTTTGCATATCACAATTACAATATACACAATTACAATGTACAATTAAAGTGTCTCATGCATGAGGTGCTCGATCATGGTGATGGTGTAGGGCATGCCTCCCGCTAGACCTGCTCCCTTCTCCTTCAGTTCAGTCATCTTTGCATCAATATTTCTCAGAGTATGTAAATGAAGTCATTATATATCATACTATGGAAAGCTAAATAGATCACTTTTGTTGTATCACAAATCTAGCCGATCCATTGCCTTCTTGTTCCATGTGAATGCCGTGGCATCCTCCAGATATTGTACATGCATTAGCTAGTTTATACTCTCTCTATTTTTGAATATGTGACATTCTATTTTTCAATTTTTATTCCTAAATACATATCATTCTACAATTTTGATCCTACTTTTTACTATTTTTCCTTCTATAATCTCCATTTAGCTATTTTTAATGGCATTTACTATCATACATTAGAGTAAAACACACCATCTAAAAATATAAGGACCATGTAATCAAATGTCTTATGAATGAAAGGTAAAGATGCAAAAGGAAACTTCGGCAACTAAATCAAGCAATCAAATAAACCTCTTTGTAATGGTGCGGTTTGAAATGAGCACTTTCCGTATTCATCCACCACCCACGTCTATAAAAAGCTCTACTAGCCATCATGAAAGGGCACGGAGAAAAGCAATAGAGGGAGCGCTCCTCGTCTAGAGCGCACGCACACGCACACCACCCATCAACACACACACACGCACGGAGAAGGGCAACAACACAAGCGCAGATCAATCACAACTTCTTAAATGAAATGACAAAATTAGAACATGTGCAAGCCATGCCATCCAATACTAAACTTGACATTCAATGAAACATCAATTTACACCATTGTAAGAAAAAATTAACTAGTTTTGTGAACTATAAGCCTCACGAGTCTTCACTTTGTTGGTAGGGGCCTCGGGAGGTGGCGGATGAGTATGGAAGACTTCATCGTTATTATCTGGGTCATGAAACTCGCCGTTCTTGTTGAGTACTTCCTTCATGATGAAGTAGGCGAGCTCACCTGAATGCCTTGGATTTCATTTGGAACCGGTCCTCCGTAGGCAACTTCAAACGCTATAGATAGAAAAAGTTTGTCTTAAGAGCTTATATAGAGAATGAGATGTGCAAATCAATGTGTGATGTTAGCGTGACAAACCTCTCGTCATTGTTTACTATTGTAGAGCCTAAGATTTCGCGCATGTATTGGCACACAAGTACTCACATAAATTTGTTCTGGCGGTGCTTGTGTGCTCGCAAAAATTGATTAAACTTATACGATATTGAAGGAGTTATTGACTACGAGTGCGATATAGGAAAATTATTTTTGTGTGTACCGGAAATTTAGTACTGGATTGTCGGTGATTTATGGAAAGGGCGGTGTCTCGAGCACTTTTACAATATGCTTTGAAGGCCCTATTCACTAGACTTGTCATATCTTTGTGGTCTTTTGGATCTTTGTCCGTGGGTCCAAGATCGACATCTTGCTTTTATCCGGAGTAATTACTACGAGAATCCGATGGAAACTACATACACATGTATGATGCGTAGTCATTAGTCCTAAGTGAGCAAAGAACGAGATCAACAAGTAGTTGAACTAGCTAGTGAGCCACTTACTTGAAATTGTATGGTAAAAGTATGAACTCCTTATCTTGGAGTTTGATGAGGCGTTATATCGTAGTCCTCGACCTCCTTTGGTACTCTTTTGATTTCCGGTGGCAAACCGTTCCGGATCGAGGAACGCCAACGACCCTTTGGTTCTTTTTAATTCGATCAACTCGTATCTACATAACAAATGATTTAGACATCACATTTATCGGTATTACATGAATGTAGACAATGATTTTTATATTGGACACTTACGGTGACCAAAGATCTCATAAGAGACACGTCGAGGGCATCTTGATAGTACATGTTGTGCAACTCATTGAATTCTATCATGAAGCGGCCAATCCCTCATGGTGGAAATGTTCCTCTCTGAAAATGATGGTGATCACCTTCGGAGTACATGTTGGTTCGATCGCTCCATATACCATTCATGTAATCGCCTTAGCTGCCTTTGTTAGACTATGAAGCTTGAAGGGGTGACAAGCGGCTTCCCAATTCGTATTTGATCTTTCTTGACTTGTCCTTTGGAGACCGCTTTACCCTTACTTTTCTCGCACACAACATCATACTGCTCGCCGCTGACCTCGTGATATAGCTTGTCTATTTTGCCATGCCTTGAGAGGAGGGTTTTAAGTCGGTCAACCGGTTGTCGCACTAACTTTTGTACTTGATGTGTTGGTGACGATCATGCGAGGTTTATTGTAGGACAGCCGCGGAGTTCACTCAGAGAGGCCGACGGGTTCACCTGCGGAGAGGTTGGCGGGGTCACCTCGGGAGGGGTTTGGCGAGTTCACCTCGGGAGGAACAGGCACTTCATGATGGTCAAGTTGATGTCACGTTTGCGCCCTTTGGATGAATGTGTGGGCGGCACTTCCTAGAGTTGTAACCTCGTCGTTCGGGGCATTTCTAGCCCGAGGTTGGCAAGCGGGGATTAACCGTGTCCACCGGACCTTTGCGTATCCGGCGATATCGCAGAGTTGTGCAATACACCTCCTTCTTGGCATGGGTGCGCTATGCATGCCGGCTGAATGAATATGTTCATGACGGGCAAAGTGAGTAGCACGGTGTGGGATCATGTATGTCGTCCACGGGATAATGACCCATGTCTGTTCTACAATTAGGGCGGATCTTGGCTAATCTGCGACGATTCGGAGGGTGGTCGTAACAATGTTCTCGACTTGCGGCGGCTCATGGCTTGTTGTACTTGTCATTGTACTTGTTGTTCTATTGTGCCTTGTAATTCTCGAAGCATCTTTTCCTTCATCATTTCTATTTCGCAAGCGTTTCTCTAGCTCTCTTTCGACTCTTGTAAGTGTGAAGGTGCTCGAATCTGTCTTCCACGGAACCTTAACCCGACACCTCGTGTCCGTCCGGGATGCTCCTTGTTTCCCGAGGCACGTGTTAGTTCGTCGTTCTCCTATCTAGTTGGAATGTTCCTTGGGAAGACTCGGCGTCTGACTCTGGACCCTTTGTGACATTGCTTCGTCATCGCTATTTACGAAGGATAAGCCCCACCGGACGTGACACTTGCCCTCGCTAGCACGTAGTGCTTGACTCGATCCGTAGTCCGCCAATTGACTTGTACCGGTCATTGTAGTGATTACGCTTCCTGCCTCTCCCATTGAGGATTTTACTAGCGTACCCACCCGTACCAAGTCTGTGTGGATGGATGTTCCTTCTTCCGATGTTTATGTGGTCCTCGCTGGACTTCTTTGCTGCTTCACTTTGCTTCATCGACACGAAATCATCCCAATATGGTTCTAAGTTTGGGTAGTCCCCGATGGCGATCGGTTTTCTTCACATAAGTAGTATTGACTGGCCTTGAAGTTCCTCCATGCGCATCCATGGTCATCAACGCATCCCGCGCGCGCGGTGTTCATCTTCTTGAAATTGAAGATTTGTTTCACTCGATCCATAGATCTGTTTTGATGGTATCGGGCACTTTGTGCCAATCCAAAAGGTGATTGGCACTCTCTCCTTGCGATATACCCGAGTTGTTACGTACTTTGCTACGAACTTTGGCGGTGCAATAGGGGCCCCAGCTTCTGAGACCTCCGAGATGGTATACCGGCCTTCGGGCTTCTTATTTCTTCCTCGGCCACGAGGTCTTGCCACGGGTATGTCAGCATCGGCGGCAACACCGGTGGTTGGGTTGAGGTTGAGGAACCTGCTAGGGCTAGGGCTCGGGCTTGGGGTGGATTGCTCCTCCATATCAGCCTTGGATGTGCGAACTGAAAGAGGTAAAGTATGAATTTTGAGATTTTGGCGATCATTTCGGTGCCTCTTAAGGTTCCATACACTTGAATTTTGAGATACTATGAAATACCAATGCTAGAATCGACCCACGCATAGGCACTAGGCAGTAGCATTCCATCAAGTTGTATTCCCTCACTAGTCACTACTAACTTAATAGGAAAAATTCAATATCTTGTTGACCCATCGTTAACTATCTTTTTCTTCCATCCGAATTATGGGATATGAAAGATAAAATATGTATGATGTAAGAAAATGCTATATTTGTAAGCACATATCTGCTGTTGGGAAAAAACAATTGCACCATTTGATCTCACATGTGAACTGCTATTGCTTTCCCCCTTGTGCAACGATCCTGTAGGACCTAGATCAAATCGTTTTTAGCTTAAGCTACGCCAAGGCGTCAATCATTTATCTTACTATGTCTATGAAATTTGAACAAACCATTTTCCTCCTTTAAGTAAGCTTAGATCCAGGTTATAATCTAATGCCATTGTTTGGGAAAATTAATAGATACACTTTGCTCAGATTAATACTGCATTGAGCATTACGGATATTAAATACTACCCTTTGAGATTGAAAGGAGTAATACTATGTGCTAACAAAGAAGCTTTGATGCAAATATAGAAATGCTTTGTGGCTTGAAGTAAATGGAATTTTCCTCTGTTGTGGTCTATATAGAATGGTTGGCATCAATCAAAGTCCACCATCCATGGGATCGAAATTATTATTCCAAAATTGATGCTTAATGCAATCAGTTGTGCATTCAAATCCAAAACAACATATATTACCATGGTTGATTACCTTGTTGGACCTGAAACTCCAGTCTGGCGTCGTCGAGCGGCGTCGGCGCGCGCGCGGCGGCGGCGGCAACCTTGCTGGGGCGGCATCATCGGGGAGGCGGCGTCGTCGACATCGGGCGCGGCGCGCGGGGCGGCGAACGAACGGCGTGAGGCGGCGTCGTCGAGGCGAGGGCGTCGTCGGCGGCGTCGGCGGCGCGCGGAAGCGCTGCGACGGCGGCGTGGTATGGGCGGCGTCGTCGAGGAACGGCGTCGTCGGGGAGAAGCGGCGTCGTCGAAGCGCGTCGGGAAGCGAAGCGCGGGCGGCGGCGAGCAAATGGCGGCGCGAGTGCGAGGTTTAGGAGTTTATCGCGTCGAAGCGGCGGGAGTTTAAAGGTTCGAGGCACTCAGAAGATCATGTGTATCCATTTTACATATATATGGAGCATTATCAGTGGCGGTTCTTTATACGAACCGCCACAGATAACTTTATCAGTGGCGGTTCGTATTAAGAACCGCCACAGATAATTTTTATTACTGGCGGTTATTCACAAGAACCACCACTGATACACTTATCTGTGGCGGTTCGTATAAAGGACCGCCACAGATAATTTGTATTAGTGGCGGCTATTTATACGAACCGCCACAGATTTGTGTATCTGTGGCGGTTCTTTTGAAGAACCGCTACTGATATAATTATCCTTATATATTAATCCATACATAATCCTAATATAGTAATATACCCTATATAATACTAATATATTAATAACCCTATATAATCCTAATATAGTAATGACCTTACATAATCCTAATAAATATTATATACCCTATATAATCCTAATATAGTAATTACCATTTATAATTCTAATTTAGTAATAAACCCTATATAATCCTAATATATTAATGACCTTTTATAATCCTAATATATTAATGACCTTTTATAATCCTAATATATTAATGACCTATAATCCTAATACAGTAATGATCATATATAATTCTAATATAGTACTATACCCTATGTAATCCAAATATATTAATGACCCACATTTCCATTACTCCACACAAATGCATAACACCATATTTCCATTACTCCATACAAATGCATATTGTTTACATCACATTGCCATTACTCGTATATAGCTAATTATTTTCTTTCACAATTTGGCCTTCTTCATGATCGTCGCGATGATAGGTAGCTTCCTGAGTGGTTTCTTCCTCGAGCCTGATGTTGCCATCTACGAAAGGAGGCAACTCGTCAAACTGGTTGTACTCATCCTCATCCACGACATTCTCAACTCCGACGATCCTTCTTTTCCTGAAGAACTACATGGCGCTTCTTATCTGTAGGGTCGATTACATAGAAGACTTGTGCTACTTGCTTCGCAATCGAATGGTTAAATCTCTGTGTCCGACATGTTCGATGTCCAAAGTAGTGAAGCCGTGTTTGTCCACCTTGACACCCTTTGGGAGTTGTACCCAACGACACCAAACATCGGGATCTTAAAAATACAATAGTCGAGCTCCCAAATCTCTTCTATGAACCCATAGAAGCTAGTCTTCTTCTTGCTGTGTTGTCATAGGCATCTATCACGGACACCACTATTTTGGTAAGTGCTTTTGCTATCCCGAGATCTCGTGTAAAAGGTATATCCATTTATGTCGTATCCTTGCCATGTCAAGATTGTACTGATGGCCCTTTTGCCAACCACCTCAACATAACACTCGTTTCTTTCCAGTCATATGCTCTTTGAACCAATGATTGAACAAGCGGTTATGCTCTTTTGTTACCCAAGCCTCGATTGTCCACGATTTTCCTCTCGTAGCTTATCCTTGTGCATGTCCATATCGAGGACACCTCAACCGATTGTTGCAAGGCGTGAAATGAGCTTTTGAACAATCCATGATCGTAAGAATTTGTTGATTTCCTTCCAATTGTCCCTTTCCCGGATAGCCTACCCTCATGGCGAGATCTGAGCACTCCTACGGTTCCACCCCTCCATGTAATCCACGCAAAAACTCGATAACCTCCTCGGTTGCATAACCTGCGGTATATGATATTGCGGTAGGGGTGATTCCTGCGAAGGAACCTGCGGTGATGCATGTACACAGTTTTCCTCGAGTTATTGAGCCACACACTTGCGGTTTCATCTATGCAATGGGGCATGCTTTGGCCCCTTTACAAGATCGACGGATAGGTTACCAAGGGCGGGAAATCATTGATGGTGCAAAACAACAATGCGCGTGGGTGAAGTACTCTCGCTTGTACTCATCCCATACACATGCACCTTCGTTCCACAAGTATCACTAGATCTTCCACCAATGGTTGTAGGTATACATCAATATCATTGCCAGTTGTCTCGGCCCTTGGATAGCGGCGACATCATAATGTACTTTCGTTTCAACACAACCAAGGAGGAAGGTTGTAGATCTGAGAGAGTCACGGGCCAAGTGCTATGAATACTACTCATGTTACCGAAAGGATTCATTCCATCCGTACTCAATCCAAACCTTATATTCCTCGGTTTATTCCCGAAGTCATTCCTAAAGAGCCTATCGATGGTTCTCCATCGGCGAGAATCGGCAGGGTGTCTCAGCTTTCCATCCCTTTTACGCTCTTCTGAGTGCCATCGCATCAATTGGGCATGCTTTTTGTTTCCAAATAAACGCTTCAATCGAGGTATTACCGGTAAATACCACACCACTTTAGCGGGAGCTCCTTTCTTCACCACGGTGCCCTCGCTGTCATGGCCTTTACGCTTGTATCGCGATGATTTGCACACTGGACATACATGCATGTCTGTATACTCTTTGCGATAGAGTATACAATCGTTTGGACATGCATGTATTCTTTCTACTTCCAATCCCAATAGACATACAACCTTCTTAGCTAAATAAGTGGTTATCGGCAATACGTTTCCATCTGGAAGCATGTCCGCTAAGAGATGTAATAGCTCCGTGAAATTTTTATCGGACCAACCATTGCTTGCCTTCAATTTTAGAAGTGAAAGCACGGTGTGCAACTTTGTGTATTCCTCCTTGCAACCCGGGAACAAAGGTGTGTCAAGTCGTCCAACAAACCCTTGAATTGATTAAACTCTCTCTGACTAGTGTAGTTCCCTTCTGCATCGCGCAACATCTGAGCAAGATTATTATCGTCATCAATGTCCAACCTATCCTCATTAGATCCATAACTGATGTCAGCTGCCATAATGCCTTCTCCATCATCCAATACGTTATCACCTTCATGTATGTTTTCCTCTTCACCGTGACTTGTCCAACGTGTATAGCCAAGTACAAAACCCTTGAATCAAGTGCAAGTGGATGTGCTCTTTCTCTGAAAACATTTTCTCATTCTTGCAATCAATGCATGGACAATGTATGTACTCGCCTTCTTGTGCAACTTGTTCTCCTCGTGACTCTTAAGCGGATACCCGTCGATGTAATCTCTAGTAGTAGCAGTTCGCATTGTACATCCATCTCCTCCATCTAAAATTAATTAACATATAAAAATTGATTAAAAACTAATCTAATTACTTATCATCTAAATGAGCTAGATAATAAATTCATCATCTAAAAATGATGAGCATCCACCTACCAAATTAGCTAAAATTTCATGTATATTAATATCCAATAATCTTAATTAAATAAATTTAATATATGTCCACACTAATGGAACCAAATTAATAGTAATTAAAAAACTAATCTGAATACTTTTCCTGTAAAGAAGCTAAATAATAAATTCATCATCTAAAAATGATGAGCACCCACCTACCAAATTAACTAAAATTTCATTTATATTAATACCCAATAATCTTAATTGAATAAAGTTATTATATGCAAGATGTATATGTCCGTACACTAATGGAACCAAATTAATAGTAATTAAAAACTAATCTAATTACTTATCATCTAAAGGAGCTAGATAATAAATTCATATATATGCAAGATGTATATGTCCGTACACTAATAGAACCCAATTAATAGTAATTAAAAAACCAATCTAATTACTTATCATCTAAAGGAGCTAGATAATAAATTCATCATGTATCAAATTAACTTAAAATGCAATTAATATTAAATATATGCTTAATCATAATTCATCATCTATAAAAGGAACACAACATCATCTAATGAACCTAGCTAGTAAATAAATTCATCAACTACAAAATGGTAGCTAAATAAAAATAAACAAAATCTAAACTTTTCATCTCATCTACATGTAAACCCTAATTAAACTTGGTTTAAAAATTAAATTGCAACAAGATTAACACAAATCAAGAGAGGAGAAAAAATAACTCACCAAGGAACAACTAGAGGAAGTTTGCACAAGAATTGGAGAAAACGAAATCTGAAATTTAGAAGTTTTGGTTTGCTCTCGGGAGGAAGAAGACCAGTGCTGCTACTGACCACCTATTTATAGGCAATATTATCGATGGCGGTTTTAACTAGAACCGCCATCGATAACATTATCTGTGGCGGTTCTATCCTCGAACCGCCATCGATAATCATTATCGATGGCGGTTCGAGGATAGAACCGCCATGGATAATCAATAGAATCGATGGCGGTTGGAGGATAGCACCGCCATCGATAACTAGTTATCGATGATGAGTTCTAGCCTCCAACCGCCATCGATAATGTATTTGTTATCGATGGCGGTTCTATCCTCGAACCGCCATCGATAATCATTATCGATGGCGGTTCGAGGATAGAACCGCCACTGATATTCTTCCCATCATTTTCAATATAGAACCGCCACTGATAATTATATTTATGATGGTTCGGAAAAACCCGCCACAAATAGACCGTCACCTATTGCAGGTTTTGGCGTAGTGTGTCTTAATGACACGTGGGTCCAGGGGCCATATGTCATTGAGACAACGAGTAGCATTTCCTGAGTGGTATAGTATGAATTGTCCTTTGAATTGAATAATATTACTAAGTTCACTGTCCATCGTAGTGAGAGATATGAAAAAGCTATCGCGAAAGCTATGCTATATGTCGCGGTTATATATAAAGTCTTTTCTAATAATAAACGAAATTGTTATACTTATTTACCATTATTGGTATACTCCAATAATAATTCTAAGATATTCCAATATGACATGGTTGAAAAAAATTCATGAGAGCCCTCTATTTTTTGCTATATACCCTATTATATATTTAAAAGGAATATATAAACAAATTATAAAGGGTGGACTTTGATGAAATTTTTAATAGAGCTCACTTTGGAGTATCTTATAATTAGTATTAGAGTATACTCAAAAGGAAAAATAGATATAATAATATCATTTAAACGATATACTAGAGGTGAGAGTACATACTCTTAGGAGTATGAAACCATTTTCATATATACGCATTATATATGATCATTATACAATAGTCATATAATATATAACAAAAATAATCTATATAATTGTATAAATTTAGAAGAATTTGGATATTAACTATTATTTATTATTTCTAGGAGCTAAAATAATTAAATTTAAGGACTACAAATATGATAAAAGAGGAGAGCATAAAAAACACAATTAATGTTTGGAAATGCAAACAGAATTGACACAAATTACATAGGGAAACTATCGCGGCTACAAAATAGCGGTCAATTTAACGCCTATGGTGGTAATAGCTACGTTTGCTCAATTCTATTCAGCGTATAGTATTTTATGTCTGAAAAAGCTATAACGAAGTTATAACTGGCTATTTAAATCATTGACTTATAAAAAATAACTAAGGATAGTCTAGTTAATTTAATGTCTCATTGATCTATGTGAAAGATAAGATACGTCTTATATTTTTTTTAATAGAGAGAGTATCAAAGCAACGTGCCTCTACACTTGTGAAAGTACTGGGTGCCTCTGCCGTTGCTCAAGCAAGGCAGAAGATCCGAATTCTATTTGTACTGTGTGGCTAAAGACTAATGTTCAAATTCCAGTTAGCATTAGATGCTCAGTGTGCACAAATCATATCATATATAGAATTTTTTACTGTTCTAACGGCGGGAGTAAATTTTTTACGTAATTAGTCGTAGATACAAAGAAATTACAGAAATAGCCACTGTATAGTAAATTCTAGCGGATCCGGCCCGTAGGATTTTTTTTATTCATTTTCCAGCGGTTCGGATCCGCTGGAATTTTTTTTAATCACCAATTCCCGCAGACTGCGTTCGCTGGTTTTTTAACTCGGATGAACAGTAGCACACGTACGAAGATCGATTCTAGCGGACTGGAACCGCTGGAATCAGTCGAAATCGGCCGAGGGTGCGGGGGAGGGGGGCAATATTTTTTTTTCTCGCGTATATTTATGAAGAAAAAAAGTTAAAAAATATTTTGTCATGGACTGTGAATTTTTGAGTGTATTAGCCCTGTGCGTATAATTTTTATCGGAAATATGGTCGCGATGAAATTTCGGAAATTAACCGGACTTAACGCACAATATTTTTGTTGGGAGGAAATTTAATTTCTGAGGAGGTATTTTGCACTGATTTTATTCGAAAATTCGCTGTAACCTGTGAGCATTAATTATTAAAAGTTAGTGTTATTTTCACAATCGCTAGAATTGTATAGTTCAAAGTAGGGTCAATAAATTAAAAAAAAATCATATTTGTCGGTGATAATTAATGTAGTGTTTCACAAAATTATTTGTCACTTAATTATTTTCAGAAAAAAAAAATCAAATTTTGTTGTTCGTCATTCTCTTTCGGTGTGCGATAAATTCTCTTTCGGTTTTATTTGTCGTCAAAATAATATTTCCCCCTCTCCCGCCCCCGGCCGATTTCGACTGATTCCAGTGGTTCCAGTCTGTTGGAATTGGTCACCGTATGCGCGCTACTGTTGATCCGAGTTTAAAAAAAAAAGCGAATGCAGTCTGCGAGAATTGGTGATTAAAAAAAAATTCCAACGGATCTGGACCGCTGGAAAATGAATAAAAAAAATCATGTGGACAGATCCGCTGAAATTTACTGTACAGTGACCATTTCTGTAATTTTTTTGTATCTGCGGCTAATTACGTAAAAAATTTACTCCCGCCGGCCAGATTCTCATATATGAGCTAATAGGAATTCCACGACATTTACTCTGAGGTACGCCACTACATTGTTGCAGATAAATACAAAAGTAACTTATTCTTCCTATCAAATTCAAGGAAAATCAAACGGTTTTGATCAAAACAATGAGCGATTGGTTTTATCTTGGAATTTTCAAGAACTCTTTGTCCCTCTGTATCATCAAAAACTCTTACCATGTCTTACCAACAAACCTAAAGGCGTGCGACCCCGCGCAGCCTACTTTTACATGCCATCTAAGATCAATTTTTAAAAAGGAATTTCTTACGTTAGATCTGAGAAAAATAAGTTGGTTCCTACGGAAATCATACCTTCTTCGCAGCCTACTTTTACATGCCATCTAAGATCAATTTAAAAAAAAAGGAATTTCTTACGTTAGATCTGAGAAAAATAAGTTGGTTCCTACGGAAATCATACCTTCTTTAAAGTAACGCTTTGAGCCGAGCCGCGAAAAAAATTGCGCTTAGGTCCTTTTTCAAAAAAATTACGGTTAAATCTTTTTTTTAAAAAAAGTTAGGTTTAGATCTTTTCCGGGAAATTTTTTTTATATTACGCTTATATCCTTTATGCCTTTTTGAATCCTATTTTGTCTTTAACCGAAAAAAACAGCATTTAGGTCATTTTTATGTCTTTTTTCGGAAAAAAAACGTTTAGATCATTTTTGTCATTTTTTACGTGCGGAGCGGCGGTCACAGCGTGACACGCCACGGTAGCTCAGATATATTTATATCATTTCAGCCGTTCCGCCAAATAAATGCGAAAAAACGCAATTACGTTTATATCCTTTTAATCGTTTCGCGTGTCTCCTCGATTTGCTCGCGTAGTGTCGGCGTCTTCGAGCGCCGACAAGTAAATTTGTAAGTCTAAGGGGTCGCGCGTTCCACCCCTGAATGGTTAGACTCGTGAGTACAAGATGTATACTGGTTCGGGCTGAAAGTCCCTACTCCAGTTCGGATGGCCGTATTGTATTGCTTTGCACAACGTTTCTGAGATGAGGCGCTAAATTACCTAAGCTCCTCTGTTCTTATCTGTTCCTCTTCTCCCCTAGAATCGTTAGTCCCGCCTCCTTTTATCTGAAGGAAGGCGGGTTACATCGAAGTCGGGGAAGGGCGCGGCGACCTATGCTAGGAGCTCGGTCCTTCGTCACGTGGACTGGTCGCCACACGTCTTACCCATCTTTGGGTCGGTAGCTTTGGTGGTCGGGGAGGTTAGGTGTTCTTGGAAATAGCGTACTTGCCCTCTGTGATCCTTACGAATCTTGGCGTGCGGTGTGTGGCGTTAGCGCCTCCGGGAGGAGCGTGCGTTAAATCTTATCTGCTGCGATCGGTTGATGGGGTGGAAGCTCGACTTGTGATCACCAAACCTTCTAGGAAGGAGCCACCGCCCTTGTATAGTCACTCCGATTGACCTTGTTCGCGAGTGCGTGGCGGTGGTGATTAGGGCCCGACACGCGGCCCTCGGCGTCTGTCACTTTGGTTCGGTCGGTCGGAGATCCGCCCGCCAAGGGGTCGGGGCGCCGTCGGCCGGTCGGAGATCCGCCCGCCAAGGGGGTCGGGGCGCTGTCGGTCGGATTCGCTTCCCTGGCGGTCGGGGCGGATGTCTTGTGGTCTCGCAGCGGTCGGTCGGTGGCGGGCGGGCGTGGCTGTTAAGTGGAGATATGCTTGAGGCGGCTCGTCGCCGCTTGGCCGTTAGGGTACCTGTTATTAGTATTCGTCGGTAGCCCCGAACTCCGGCGATTTCGGCGATCGGTTGAAGTGAACTTGGATGAGTGGTGGCGGGCTGATCGGTCGGTCGGCCGATCCGGTTAGCGATTCCGTCGGTGTACCCGACGGATCCGGCGGCTGCCACGGAGCTTGGCGGGGCATTTGAGCTGCCGGAGGCTTTAATCGCCTCATTGCGCATGCCGAGCATGGCTTAGTGTGCCCGCCGTTTCGCCTTCTTGGCGCCGGGTTGCAGTGCGGGGCGCCGTTTTCTGGCGGCATTTACTCGAGACGCAGATCTCCTTCATCCGGCTATATAAGGGCATGCTAGGCGATGGACCCTTATACCAAAATCCTCCTTTTTGATCCTTGAAATGGAGGCATCCTTTAGTCTTGACTTTGGTGATGGCGCCGTGATGAAAGAAGAAGATCCTTTGGCGAGCTTTGGGTGAAAGTCGACCAGGGCGATGGTCGAGCTCGGGAAGAAGTCTGCGGCTTGTGATGTAGTTCTTTGTTGGCGTCTTTGCTTGAGGTCATTCCGAGGCTTAAGGTGGTAAGGAGGCCCTTCTTGAGGCGATGGTGCGAGGTGCGGCCGTTGTCGGTCTTGATCGCGTCGATGTCACCGAGCGGCGGCGGCATGCCATTCCGTGGCTATGTCGGTGGCCTCGTCGGCCGGGCAGGGCCTACCGGTGTCGTCTCCAACGACCTCGGTCCGCCGATCCCAAGGTGCATCCGTCGACCGAGCAAGGAAGGGCCTACCGGTGAGTCACTTCCAACGACCTCGGGTCCACCGATCCAAGATCTATCCGTCGACCGAGGCAAGGGCTGCGGGAAGTTTGATGCGGATATGTTCTGCCGTAGTGTAGGGTAGGTATCTTTTTGAGCTCGCCGGTACCTCATGTAACATTGTGTAAAGTTTGAGTCTGTGGCGTATAATGAAATCTTCTTTTCGAAATGTCTTGCGATGAGTTTGCTTTGATTTTAATCGTCGTGGATAGACCGGGCTTTGATCGACAGGGAACAACCGCGAGTGCTCGTTTAACGTCGTAGCTAGACGGCGCCTTAGTTAGCGAGGCGACCGGATGCCTCTGTGAGGTTCGGTGTCCGAGTGCTCGTTAACGTCGTAGCTAAACGGTGCCTTGGTGGCGGGGGACCCAATGCCTCTGTGAGGTTCGGGTGTCAGAGTGCTCGTTTAACGTCGTAGCTAAACGGTGCCTTGGTCGGCGAGGGCGACCCAATGCCTCTGTGAGGTTGGTGTCCGAGCGCCTTGGTCGGCAAGGCGACCGGATGCCTCTGTGAGGTTGGTGTCCGATCGCCTTGGTCGGCGGGGCGGCCGGATGCCTCTGTGAGGTTGGTGTCCGAGTGCTCGTTTAACGTCGTAGCTAAACGGTGCCTTGGTCGGCGAGGGCGACCCAATGCCTCTGTGAGGTTGGTGTCCGATCCTTGGTCGGCGGGGCGGCCGGATGCCTCGAGAGGTTCGGTGTCCGAGTGCTCGTTTAACGTCGTAGCTAAACGGTGCCTTGGTCGGCGAGGGCGACCCAATGCCTCTGTGAGGTTGGTGTCCGATCGCCTTGGTCGGCGGGACGGCCGGATGCCTCTGTGAGTTCGGTGTCCGAGTGCTCGTTAACGTCGTAGCTAGACAAAGGCCTTAGTCGGCGGGGGACGATCGGATGCCTCTGTGAGGTTCGGTGTCCGATGCCTTGGTCGGCGAGACGGCCGGATACCTCTGAGAGGTTGGTGTCCGATCGCCTTGGTCGGCGAGGGACGGCCGGATGCCTCTGTGAGGTTCGGTGTCCGAGTGCTCGTTTAACGTCGTAGCTAAACGGTGCCTTAGTCGGCGAGGATGACCCAATGCCTCGAGAGGTTGGTGTCCGATCGCCTTGGTCGGCGAGGACGGCCGGATGCCTCTGTGAGGTTCGGGTGTCCGAGTGCTCGTTTAACGTCGTAGCTAGACAGTGCCTTAATCGGCAGGGACGATCGGATGCCTCTGTGAGGTTCGGGTGTCCGAGTGCTCGTTTAATGTCGTAGCTAGACAGTGCCTTGGTCGACAGGGACGACCCAATGCCTCTGTGAGGTTCGGGTGTCCGACTGCCTTGGTCGGCAGGACGACCGGATGCTTTGTGAGGTTCGGTGTCCATTGCCTTGGTCGGCGGGATGGCCGGATGCCTCTGTGAGGTTCGGTGTCCGAGTGCCTTGGTCGCGGGAGGACCGGATGCCTCTGAGAGGTTCGTGTCCGAGTGCCTTGGTCGGCGGGATGACCGGATGCCTCGAGAGGTTGGTGTCCGAGTGCTCGTTTAACGTCGTAGCTAGACGGTGCCTTGGTCGGCGGGGCGACCCAATGCCTCTGTGAGGTTCGGTGTCCGAGTGCTCGTTTAACGTCGTAGCTAGGCGTGGCGCTCGTTCTGCGTCGTGGCCGGGCGTGAGTGCTCGTTTACCGTCGTGGCGGGCGTGGGGCATCCTTCCCAGTTCTCGTCGGGCGAGGGTAGCTGCGAGAAGAATGGCCACCGTCTATCCACATGTATACCCCATCCGCGGTGTGGGACTGGAGGGTGGCGGCGACGCGTTTACTGCGTTGGTTTGAGCGCCGTGCTCGTGGAGCCAATAGCGGGTAGTCCGAGTGGGTCTGGGAGGTCCGCCCAGGGGGACCCTTCCGCGCGACGGTCCCAGTAGGGTGACTGGCCTGCGTGGGGCGACCCATAAAAACCTTTCTTTACTCAATCCGTATGGACCACGGGTCGTCCCGCCAACCCGAGCACGGTGGTGTCGCTCATTGATGAGCTCCGGGAGAGTGTGAAGTATGGTCTCGGGCCGAGTAGAGGTGATTAGGCCGTCGGTAGACCTAGCAGAGGCCCACCGTGGGGCTCACCTCATACACGCCCCTGCTCAAGTTTTGTTTGGGCGGCCTTATACCCATCTGGTGGGGTAGGCCTTTTGAACCCACTTCTCGGCTGGGCCTGGCGCAAGCCACAAAGCTTTTACTGCTTGGGGCGCAGCAGCCCGATGGGCTTCTCGCGCCGAACAACCGTTCGGCCTAAAGGCGAGACCAAGAGGTTACGGACACGTTGTTCGGGGCGGCGTCTTTATGGCTCTTGTCGCTGACATGACAAGGATTAAAAGCGGAGTGGTATTGGGCCCGGAGTTACGGTGGCGCAATAGGCGAGGTGGGCGCGACGCCGTTTGAGGGTGCTGCTCGTGGCGTTTGCTTGTCCTCTATAATCGCCCGTTAGGTTGCTCGGGTAGTCACGCTTTCTTGCCTTCTTTGTCTCTGTCTGCGAAACAAGAAAAGCACCCGAGAGCCAAGGAAAGAAAACCCCACCTTTCTTTCTCACCTTCGATCGCCTCTTACGTGAAGATGTCGTGGCGAGTGCTCGCGCAAGACACCGTCACGGCTCGGCTTGGTGAAGAAGGGCTTCCTCATGCCGCAGACCTTTACGGTGGAGGGTGCCGGCCGGGGCGTCACCCCGCCGCCAGCGGCGACGAGGTCGTGGTGCCCGCCTCGTTCTTCGAGCGCGGCTTTGGCCTGCCGCTGCACCCGTTCGTCCGGGGGCTGCTGTCTCACTACAAGGTGGAGGTGCACCATCTCAACCCCAATGGGGTCCTCCACATCGCCATCTTCATCCGCTGTGCGAGGCCTTCTGAGGATCGAGCCGCGGCTGGCGTTGTGGAGGCACTTCTTCGAGCAAGGCTCGAAAGACAGCCGTCGGGCGCCGTGGCGCCACAGGTGGCTCGGCCTCCGCCGCCCGGTCGAAGCACGGAGTACTGGAGGTAAGACTACCCTCGTCCAACAAGGGTGGCGTTACGAATGGCTCTACGTTGAGCGTCGGCGGCAACGCCCCGCGTTCACCGGCGAGCTTCCCATGGCGGAGGCGGTGGGCGTGGAACTGGGCGCCAAAAGAGGGAGAAGAACAAAGTGACCACGATCGTGGAAGCGGTCGGGGCTCAAAGGAGGCGGGCTCACCGGGGGCGTTGTTGTGCGCGCCTTTATGGGGATCGCGTGCAACCCCTTGTGCAAAACCGCACCTTGTTCGGTATCATGGGGCCTTCCGCCGGCGAGGATGGCGAACTCTGAGTTGGCGCGCGTCGAGGTGGAGGCCGGGTGGCGGTATTCTGGCGAGCGCCACGGTGTGCCACGGTGGCCACAGAGCCATTCTCGGCTCACCCGCCAAATCCGTAAGTCGGTGAAATTTCTTTACGCTTCTCTTTTCTTTGTCCTTAGCACTTGGTCCGACCGGCATTCTGCATCCTCTTAGGGGCTCACGGGGATGTCTTCGGCGCCGCTCGAGGGATAAGGAGCGCGGCGGCCGCCGGCGAAGACAGCGGTGACTCCTCCGCAAGAAGCGGAAGGAGGAAAGGAGGAAGAAGAAGCATAAACGCTAGCGCGGGCGCGTGGCGAGGATGTGTCGGAGACCACCGCTGTGGGTACAACCTCCATCGACAATGCGGGGCGCCTCGACCATCCCTATGGTGGGTTTTCTCGACCGCGATCGCGGCGGCGAGTGTGGACCCGGTAGGCGGCACCACGGGCCCGTGGCGCGGATCCCAGCGGGGTGATCTTGCGCTTCATGATCGTCGCGGCGCCTCGGTGGAGGCGGCCGAAGCGACGGTAGACTGCCCCTTAGCGGGGCGCAAAGAGGCGCGCGTGCCGCGTACCCGCTTCGGCCTTGTAAGTGTTTCTTTTATTGGAGCATTTTTATGCGGCAAAGCCGCCGGCGACTCTTGAATCTTTGTAACGTGTAGCGCCTACGGGCGTGGCCGTGGGGCGTCTGCGGCTGGCTCCGCAAATGCTGGCGCCGGTGATTTGGCGACTCCGTCGGGTCGGTGGCGGTCGCGGTGTCGGCGTCCGAGGGCGCGGTCGCCTTCGAGGGGACGGGGCCTCACCCGGAGGTCGAGGCCGAAGAAGAACTTCCGCCACCTCCGGCGGGGACCCCACCGGACGACGTGATCATCCTTTCGGAGGATGAGACGACGGTGCCGCCGGCGATCGCGCCAATCGAGGTGGAGCTGGTGACGGAGGTGCCCGACCCTTTGTCCCAGGGGGAGGTGCCGACCGATGCCCCTCAGGTGCAGGTCGCCGAGGGTTTCGAAGGTTGACCTCATCGCCCTTGCCCATGGTGCTTTGGGCGGCGGCGTCCGCCCGAACGGCGAACGAGCGTCTTGCGGGTGTAGTCCGGGTCGGGCATCATGGGTCGATCGGAGGAAGCGAGTGGGCGCCCTTCGGCAAAAGCGCGCTACTGACGCCGGGCCGAGATAGGCGGATCCGTAAAGGTCGCTCTTGCTCGAGTCTTCCACCGGTGCGCGGCACGATGGTCGGGAGTCGGCCCGATCGCCCAGTAGGTCGGTAGAAAGTTCGACTCGTTGCACATTTTGATAGTTCTTCCGCGCGACTAACGGAGTGTCCACGTTTTGCGCACTTGCGGGCTCGCTTCATCGCCAGTTGAGCTCTGCGGCGCTCAGACGGTCGTGGGTGGCTGCGGTGGAGAATCTGATCGGTGCGCTTGAGTGCGCCTAGTCCAGAGGCCATGGACATTAGGCGGTCGGAGGCGGTGGAGATCCGCCGAGGCTTGAAGAGGCCACGAAGGCCCTTTATGATGGCGCTCAGGAGCCAAGGTCTTGAGGCGAAAGTAGTGGAATTGGAGTCCTCTCGACGAGGTCACCGAGGCCAAGGATGCCGCCGTTGCGCGGAGGGACAGCGCAGACGCGAGCAACACGCTGCGGATTGAGCGAAACCAGGCTCGGGGATGCCGACCGAGTTCGCTTCAAGCGAGCGATCGCCGTCGGAAGGCCGTTGGTGAGGACTTCATCTGGCGCGAAGGCGGAGCCGCAATTTGACCAACTCTGCGGCGGTAAGTGTCTCAATTCTTCAATTAAGTGCAGGGTGCGACCCATCGGGCGAACTTGTCCAAAATCGCCGCAATCGCAGAGGCGCGGAAGAATCTGGCGTCGCCGTGGAGGCGCGAGAACGGCGGCAGATGCTCGCGGCGCGATCGTGGCGGGGCGAGGCCAGGCGGCGTTGAAGGTTGCGGAGGACGGTCGGGCCGAGATGGGCGCCGAACTGGAGGCCCTTCGTAAGGCCGGTCGGGAAGTCTGCGACCGCATCCTTGGAGCCGGGGCAGGCCCGAGTGCCCTTGCCCCGTCTTGGCCGTGCGGACCGTACTCGAGGAGGCGGTGATCATCGGCGCTGCGCTTGGAGCTTCGTCGGCGCTGGTCAACACCGTCTCGCACTACGACGGCATCGACCTCGCGGTGGTGGGCAGCGGCGTAGCCGGGAACCGGACCGACGAGGAGATCGACAAGTTTGAGCTCCTGGTCGAGCCGCACGACCGGGAGATCGCCAGCCACATCCCACCGCAGTGCCCCTCCGAGAAGCGAGACGACCAACTCTCCGCCTCGCCACCGGTCGCCCACCAGGAAGAATAAAAAAAAGTTAGCTTTATCCTTTTTTAGATTGTAAAGACTGCTATGTAAACAATCTTGAATTTATCAAGTTCCAAAATCGCCTCTCGTCCTCTTTCGTATTTTGGGTGAGCGTTTGACCGACCATAGCCTTAAGGACCGCAGGGGTCACTTATGCGTAGGTTGGGTCGTTTTGGGAGGAGCGAGGTGGATTGGAGACTTGGCTATCAACGTGATTAGGCGCGACTTGTGAGGATAGGAGTGTTCTAGATCGGCCAAGGATCTTTCCACTTGGGCACTTCTTTCTTCCGCGGAGTGCTACTTAGCAACCATAGCCGCTGGGGCGTAGGCCGTAACACTTGGGTTGAGAGGGTTACCGCTCGGGATGGACCTCATGACGGTCGGGTCACGTGCCCTCATAAGCGCGTGGGATAGCTGAGTTCGTGCGGGGGAGGAGTGTTCCCTGCCGACCCAAAGGTCACTCCACTCGGGTACTTCCTTCTTCCGCGAAGTGTTAGCAACCATAGCCGCTGGGGCGTGGTACGTAGCACTTGGGTCGAAGGGTTACCGCTCGGGAAGGACCTTGTGGTCGGTCGGGTCATCAACCCGCATAGCGCCGATCGAGCAGCTTGAGAGGCGCTGGCGGGCGCTTCGAGTCGTCGCATGGCGACCAGTGCTCTCGAAGGAAAAAGTAAAGAGCATGCTAGGAAGAGGAAAGAGTTTAGGATAGAATCGCCTTAACTTTTCTATATTCCATGCATTCGGAAGGATCGACCGTCGGCGTCCTTGAGTCGAAGGTGCGGTCGGAGGATCTCCACGACGGTGAAGGGCCTTCCTGAGGGGGCGGCTTGTGCTTATCCTTCTTGGTTTGGACCGCGCGCAGACCGGTCGCTAGCACCGAAAGACCGCCCTCGAACTGGCGGTGTGATAACGTCGCGAGCTTGTTGATACTGGCCGATCGCGGGATGGCCACGTCATGCGCCTCGTCGAGCCGGGTCGACGGCGTCTTGTTGTCTTGGCGAGCCCCGAGCCTCCTCGAAGCTTGTAATCTTGGGGCGCCATACTCCGTGTGCAGCCGGCAAACGGCTTCAAGACCGTATACCATGAAGAACGGTGTGAACCCGGTCGCCGGGTCGGCGTGGTCCGCGAGACTCGAGGGACGGAGGGTAGCTCGGGTCACCCAATACCGCGAAGTGCTTGAGCCGATCAAGATCCGCGGCAGAGCCCTTGAAGGATCATGCCGCTTGCGCTCGACACGGCCGTTGGTCCGCGGATGGGCCACGGCGCCCAATCGACGCGGATGTTGAAGTCATCGCAGAACTCGAGAACTCCTTCCCGTGAATCGCATTCCATTGTCGGTGATGATGGAGTTTGGGACTCGAACCGAAAGACTATGTCGCGGAAGAAGATGGTGCTTGTGCCGGCGTGGCGCTCACGACCGGCAGGCCTCTATCCATTTGGTGAACTTGTCCACCGCGACGAGCAAATGGTAAAGCCCGGCGCTTTCTTGAAAGCCCCGACGGATCGAGTCCCCAAGCCGCAAAAGGCCACGTGATGGGGATCGTCGCAAGGCTGGTAGCGGATGTGTGCGCACGGCAAAGAATTGGCATCCTTCGCAGTGCGTCTGATGTGCTCGGCGTCGGACATGGCGGTCGGCCAATAGAAACCTTGCCGAAAGGCCTTTCCCACAAGAGATCGGGCGCGCGTGGTGACCGCAAATTCATTGTGTATGTCGTCCGCCAGCTTGTTTCCCTTGGTCGGCGAATGCACTTTTGGAGGACCCGGGCTCCTTTGTAAAGGTCCAGGCCGACCAGACGAAAGACTTTGCCGCGGGCGAGGCGCCGCCCTCGGTGGGTCGGGGAAGTGACCCGTCCGATCAAGCGATCTATGAAGGGCTTTCTCGGTCGGACTCGGTCGCTAACGCGCTGCGGCTCGATCCGCCAAGTCTCACGCCGACCGCGGCGGTTGGGCGACCGTGCTAGGTAGGTCGGGGACCGTTCGGCCACGAGCCCACCGGATGGAAGGCGCGGGAGGTCGCAGACGAAGATCCGGCGGACCGGCTCTCTGCTGGAGGCCGTTGGCTAGGTAGTCGGCGTCGCTATTGTAGCGTCGGTAGCTATGGTGAAGCTCGAAGCCCTTGAATCGCGCCGAGCCCGCGCGCTTCTCGGCGATCTGCGCGCCATACGGGCGTCTCGGGGCTCCGCGGCCTTCATGACTTGGTCGACGACAAGCTTGGAGTCCCCGTGGACGTGGAGTCGGCGAGCACCGAGGTCGGCAGCGATCCGGAGACCGTTGACGAGGGCCTCGTACTCGGCGGCGTTGTTGGTGGCGTCAGCGCACTGATGGCGTCTCAAGCTTGTTCCGGCGGAGAGATGATGACAACTCCCGCGCCCACGCCGTTCTTGTTGTAAGACCCATCGAAGTACATTGTCCAGTGCTCGGGGTCTTCAATCACTGGTGGTGCCTGGGTTTCGATCCACTCGGCGACGAAGTCGGCTAGGGCCTGCGACTTGATCGCCGTCCGAGGGACGTATGTGATGTCGTGGCCGCTGAGCTCGAGCGCCCACTTGGCTATCCTTCCGAGGCATCGCTTGCGGACGATCTCGCCGGCGGGGCGTGGTCACCACGGTGATGGTGTCTTGATCGAAGTAGTGGGCGAGCTTTCTCTTCGCAATGAGCACCGCGTGAGAGTAGCTTCGCACTGTGGTACCGAGCCTTGGACTCGGAAAGGACCTCTCTAATGAAGTAAACTGGCCGTTGTACCTTGAGTTCGCGGCCTTCTTCCGCTCGCTCCACCACAAGGGCCGCGCTGACGACTTGGGTAGTGGCGGCGATGTAGAGAAACAGCGGTTCACTTGGTGCTGGGGCAACCAGGACTGGAGGCGAGGACAGGAAGGCCTTCAGACGGGTGAGGGCCTCCTGAGCCTCCGGGGTCCAGCTGAAGCGGTCGGATCTCTTGAGTAGCTTGTAGAGTGGCATTCCGCGCTCGCCGAGGCGAGACAAAACAGCTCAAAGCCGCGAGCATCCGGTCGACCTTTGGACCCCCTTGAGGTTGCTGATTGGGCCCATCCTTGCGATTGCCGATATCTTCTCCTGGTTGGCCTCGATGCCTCGCTCGGAGACAATGAAGCCAAGGAGCTTCCCTTTGGGGACCCCGAAGACGCATTTCTCAGGATTGAGCTTTATGCGGAATCGTCGAAGGTTCGCGAAGGTCTCTTCCAGGTCGGGGATAAGGTCGTCGGCCTTCTTGGTCTTTACAACAATATCGTCGACGTACACCTCAACGTCACGGCCGATCTGGTCATTGAAGCACGTTTGCATACATCGGTATGTATGTAGCGCGCGTTCTTTAGGCGAACGGCATTGTAACATAGCGAGAATGAGCCGAGCGGAGTAATGAAGGATGTCGCGAGTGGTCGGACTCCTTAGCGCAATCGGTGGTAGCCCAAAAGGCATCCAAAGAGAGGACTCGCACCTGCGGTGGAGTCGATGACTTGGTCGATGCGGGGCAAAGGAGCGGATCCTTGGGACATGCTTTGTTGAGACTCGTATAGTCAACGCACATCCTCCATTGCCCATTTTCTTTTTACAAGTACGAGGTTGGCTAGCCACTCGGGGTGGCGCACCTCTTTACGAACCCCGCACGTAAGTTTGGCGATCTCCTCCCTATGATCTGCGCTTCTCCTCGTCGAGCGGCGGGGCGTTAGGCGGCCGGCTTTGAGCACGGTCGGATGCTCAAGGAGTGCTCGGCGACTTCCCTTGGGGTTCTGGCATGTCGGAGGACCTCCATGCGAAGACGTCTTTGTTGGTGCGGAGGAGTCGACGAGCGCGCTTTCCTATTTGGCGGGGCGTGGCTCGATCCGCACGGTCTTGAGTCGCATCACGAGGATCGACCGCGACCTCCTTCGTGTCCTCGGCGGACTTGAAGGATCCGCCCCGACTTCTTTGGACTCGGGCGGATTCGGAGGCTTCCTCTTGAGGTTGTCGAGCTCGGCAGACGCGATGATCGCCGAGGCAAGCTCACTGGCTAACTGCGCTTTCGCGATTGTAGGCAAGTTGGAAAGATGATGCCACGGTGATGACTCCGTGGCGGGCATCTTCGACTTGAGGTAGGCGTGGCCGGGACCGCCATGAACTTGGCGTAACACGGCCTTCCCAGATGGCATGGTAGGCACCGGAAATCCACGACCTCAAAGTGAGGTCTCGGTGCGGAAGTTTCCGGTTCCTCAAAGGTAACAGGCGGTCGATCTGCCTCGAGTGGATGGGCTCTTGGCGGGAATGACGCCATGGAAAGGCGCCTTCTTTGGTCGGAGGGTCGAGCGGGACCCCATAGCGTCGGCGTCTCGGCGTAGAGGATGTTGAGGCCGCGCCTCAGTCCATCGACACCTTTGAAAGCGCTTCTTCCCACGACGGGTGACCACGGGGTATCTCCCGGTGTGGAGCGTGGTCGGGTGATCGGTCCGATCAAAGGTGATCGGGAACTCGACCACCGGAGGTATTGGGGACACATGGAGCGGCGGTATGGACCTCGCGATAAGCGAGCTTGAGCCGCGCTTGTCGGCATAGCGTGCCGGTCCTCCAAAGATCATGAGGCGGCCGTCGGGTTCGGGAACTCGTCGTGCGCTTTTTCTCTGACCGCGGGGGCGCGTGAGCTTCTTCCCTTGCCACGCGGCGTTGGGGCGCTAGAGAGGTAACGCCTCGGGACCTCGCGATCCCAAGATTGTGCTTGACGGAGAACCCGTGGTTTGGGCACGGGCGTCCATCAACTTCTCGAAGTGGTCGGGCGCGACGGTCGGTCGCACTGCCGCTGGCGAGCGGTCGACGGTGGCGACCACTTGGGTCTCGCGGATCTGCTTCCCGTGCGCCCGTTTGTCGGAGCGGTCGGAAGGGACCCGATGTGGGCCGGATTCTAGTTGGGCCTTTCCTCCTCAAAGATGGCCCCACACGCCTCCTCGCCGGGCGTGGTTGATGGCGATATCGAGGAGCTCCTTGGTAGTTACGGGCTTGAGGCAACCTAGTTTGTGTACCAAGGCCTTGCGAGAGGTGCCAGATGAATGCTCCCACGACATCGGCGTCGGAGATGTCGGGAGCTCGTTGCATCGGGCGGAAAACCGCCGGATGTAGTCCCGAGGGTTTCCTGTCTGCTTTGTTTGCTTCCGTCCCGTCGGGAGTTTCGAGGCGCTTGTAAGAGTCATGGTCGAGTCATGGTGGAAGAGTCTTCCGGCTCGTGGATGGAGGCGGCATGTAGCCACCATCGCCACAAGTTGCGAGCCTACGGGGTGACATGGTTACTGCCGGGCCACGGAGTTTTCGCTAGGCGTGGCGGAGCATTCCTCGGGTTCCGGCCGGGGCTGCAGGCGCCCTGCCGGAGCTTAGCGGTCGCGGAGAGGGCGCCTTGAGCTCTCGTGGCGCTGTCCTCCGGAGGCGGCGGACGACAGCGTGAGCCTCTCTGCCGGGTGACGGCGGTCGAGGAGCCGGCGGATCCGGCTCCCGCCGATCATGCCGTCGCGATGGGTGGATGCCATCGGAGACAAACGGAATCCGGAGATGGTAGCGAAGACGCGCAAGAACCCCTACTGGCGCGCCAACCGCCGGCGTTTTGGCCGCCGGCAAGTAAATTTGTAAGTCTAAGGGTCGCGCGTTCCACTCACGAATGGTTAGACTCGTGAGTCCAAGATGTATCTTGGTTCGGGCCGAAAGTCCTACTCCGATTCGGATGGCGTATTGTATTGCTTTGCACAACATTTTACGATGATGAGGCGCTAAATTACCTAAGCTCCTCCTGTTCTTATCTGCTCCTCTTCTCCCCTAGAATCGTTAGTCCCGCCTCCTTTTATCTGAAGGAAGGCGGGTTACATCGAAGTCGGGGCGGCGGCGACCTATGCTAGGAGCTCGGTCCTTCGTCACGTGGATTTGATCGCCACACGTCTTGCCCATCTTTGGTCGGTAGCTTTGGTGGTCGGGAAGGTTAGGTGTTCTTCGAAATAGCGTACTTGCCTCTGTGATCCTTACGAATCTTGACGTGCGGTGTGTGGCGTTAGCGCCGCCTCGGGAGGAGCGTCGCGTTAAATCTTGTCTGCGGCGTTGATGGGGTCCGAAGCTCGACTTGGCGATCACCAAACCTTCTAGGAAGGAGCCACCGCCTTGTATAGTCACTCCGATTGACCTTGTTCGCGAGTGCGTGGCGGTAGGTGATTAGGGCCCGACACGCGGCCCTCGGCGTCTGTCACTTTGGTTCGGTCGGTCGGAGATCCCGCCCGCCAAGGGGTCGGGGCGCCGTCCGGTCGGAATCGGAGATCCCGCCCGCCAAGGGGTCGGAGCGCCGTCGGTCGGATTCGCTTCCTGGCCGTCGGGAGCGGATGTCTTGTGTGGTCTCGCAGCGATTCGGTCGGTGGCGGGCGGGCGCGCTGTTGGGCTAGAGATATGCTTGAGGCGGCGCGCTCGCCGCCGGGCGTTAGGTACCTGTTATTAGTATTCGTCACGTAGGGAGCGACGATCGCGCGTTTCCTCGATTTGCTCTCGTGGATAGCGACGGTTGCGACGTGGCACGCCGTGGTTGCTTACCTATTAGGTGCTTACAGTTAACCTAGTTTTTGTTTTCCCTTCTGAAAGCAACCGAGCTAGGGCCCTAGGGGTAGCCTGGCCCGCCATTCAGAAATGGGCTTGGGCAGCCCAGCCCGGCCCAGCCCAGCCCGGTGAATACTCGGCCGAGCTCTACACATGAACCGCAGTCTGCAGAGGATCCGGGGCCTTCAGACGTTTCCTGCCGGTGGCGGCGGCTTCTCGTCTGGACATCAGAGTATCAGACCCCTCCCGTTTTCCCGTCCCCGCATCCGGGAAACATAAAACAAGGGGATAAAAAACCCGGGCACTAGCCGTCCGTCGCCTTGCCGATGCCACCGCCCACGTGTCCGGCCCGCCCGGCCGCCACGCGCCTCCTGCCCCGTCCCTCCTCCCCTCCCCTCGCTACTAGAACCCAAGTCATCCTGCGTCCACAGGCAGCCGCCAGTTCACAACTGCAGCTAAATTTCGGAATAGATTGCCCCTAGGTAGCGGTGCTTCTTCGCTTCGTGGACTGGGTGAGTGGAAAGCTCGTGTCTTTTTTCTCTTACGGATTCTGGAATTTCTTGGTCTTGTTTTGGGGGTTGTGGTTTGCTCTCGATGCTGAGATCGCCTTCAGAGACGGGATTCTCCGTGGTTTTCTGCGGTTACCCTTGAATCTTTCATCTCTTGTCTGATTTTCCGTAGTTTTTTTTTTGTGTGTGGTTGTCTGTGCGCGAAAGCTACTTCAATCCTCGGCAAGCTTATCGGTTGTTTTCTTGGACATTCTTTTCATCCCAATATTTGTACCGGTCCCTGTCTTGCGCGGATGCTAGCTGAGCTGCGTGGAATTTGACCTAGTTACCATTTAGCCCCTGAAGATTTGGGCTTTATTCATGGTTTTTCCTGGATTAGCTTCTGGTGGCCTCGAATCATCCGAAGCTTAGTCTAGACAGGGTTTTAAAAATTGACAAAAATAGCTCGAAAATCGTAATTTTTAACCGTATCGGCTCGATAAACTATACTGGTCGATAAACCGATTCAATTCAAATAATTCGGAAATTTTTATGCGATATAAACCGATCGAAAATCAATGAAAACGGTTTTCGACTTGTTTCACTTAATTCGCCGATTTTTCAAGAAAACCAATCAAAAAAGCTTAGGCATGATAAGCCTAACACACCTAGAGGCTAAGGGAAAAGGACCATCTCACCCCTATGAGCCACGTATTCGTTGTAGGAGTATTGTTGTAATTTCACCTCTTGTCATAAGAAATCCTATAAATAACACCGTGCTCGTGTGCTAAGGGAGAGGAGAAAAATTCAGAAGAAAAAAAAAGGGACAAGAATGACTAATTCCTGTTTGAGCTAACTAAAAGATTCGTCGCACTAGGGATTCCGATCGTACCCTCTCCCGAATGTGCAATTTGAGAGGCCTTTTTTTTTACTGTTTGGCCCGTGTCGGCACATTCACTTTGCTCGCCTTATACTTTGCCATCTCCTCTCCATTTTGGCTTAATGCGTTTCAGACCTTTCGGCGAAGTTATGAGCGAGTTTCTGGATCGAAAGTTGGTAATTGCAGCAAATATTCGGTTTTAGGAGTCCCATGATCGCCATCTTGATGCAGTTCTTGATCGCAAGGTCGCTCCTAGTACTCTCTCTCTCTCTCCATTAGCTGCCTTTCGGGTTCTTTTAAAGATTTGAGTTATTTTTAGCGATTGTTGCTATAATTGTTGCATCTTGAAGCAATAGTTTCTATATTCTTGATCTTATGATTGTTCTATGCAGCTGAATCTGTGTTTCGGAGCTATTTTTTCGGTTAATTTGTTTTATTTTAGTAGATGTCAGGCGTTTAAAAGAGTGCCATAAAAATACCATTTTGTTGCAGCTCTTATGCAAGTTTCTAGATTGCATCATTGCTAATTTCAGCTCGACCTATGCTTTGTAGTTCGTCTGTGCTACACTGCCATATTGATTCAGTCCAGTGTAGGTTTCCTAATAACTGTGCTACTATTTCAGGGCCGGTTCTGTTTGGGGGATCCAAGTGATATGTTAGTGCGTAGCCAATGAGTGGGGAACTGAACAATTCGTTCGACGTCCTTATGGTTTCTGGTGGCGGTGGGAGTGGACAGGCACAAAATGGTGGCACAGGGACCACCTTGTCAGGTTGGAAGGACCTTCCCATGGAGCTGCTCCTGAGGATTATATCGATAGCTGGAGATGACAGGACGGTCATTGTGGCCTCCGGTGTTTGCACCGGGTGGCGTGATGCATTAGGATGGGGAGTCACAAATCTTTCCCTCTCCTGGTGAGCAATCTGCCTTTCTCTCTCATATGAGTCATATGTGAAGAAGATTTCACCAAATATTAGATTCTTCACATTGTTGTTCCCATGACTATGTAGAATTGAACATTGAAGACCTATCAGATTGGTTTACACTGTCTTCAGTTTATGTGATAGGTTGAAATTTTGAATATAACAATGAAATGTTACTTGCAGCACTGCTAATCATTAATCACTAGATTGGTTGCCTAGATCATTTTTGTTTTTGTTGCTCAATCATATGATGTATGATAAAAGTTCACCGCAAATACGAAAATTTGATAGGCAGTTTGTTTGGACCTTCAGTTTGACTACCTTGATTCTATAAGGACAAGAAACGGAAGGCATAATATTGTGATACATAGATCGACAAGCTGTTCGCACTAAATTGCCACTGCCCGCCCATTCCCATAGTAGTATGGCATACAAAATACACAATGTAGTATCAAGGCATAGAGTTTGTATTTTGAGCTCCAGTTATGGGGCAATGTTCCACACTTTGTTTGGAGTAATATAGTTATGTAACGAACATTTTTTTAATTTTTTTTTAAATTAACCTCCGCCCTAACTTACTTCAAAAAAGACCCTTGCTTGCCACGCAATCCTTTGTGGCATGGCAAATGAATTTGGCACGCCAAGGGCAAGTCTAAACTTATTTCTTAAAATGACCCCTTTGGCCACACCACCGATGACCAAATTAGATGATATTATAATAAAAAATATTAATTTCTTAGTTTTAAAATAAATATATGATTTGTTCAGGACCTTATGTGATGACTACAAAACCTGGTCCTTCTGAACAATGTTTTGACTTTTGACTGCAACTAAGAAAAAAGGTGTTGATTGACCAAATTGTCATTTGCAGGTGCAAGGACCACATGAATGACTTAGTAATATCACTGGCTCACAAATTTACAAAACTGCAAGTTCTGCCTCTACGGCAAATCAAACCTCAGCTTGAAGACAGTGCAGTGGAGGCTGTAGCAAATTATTGTCATGATTTACGTGAGTTGGATCTTAGCAGAAGCTTTGGGCTTAGCGATCGGTCTTTGTATGCTCTGGCACATGGGTGCCTTCATCTTACCAGGCTTAACATTAGTGGATGTTCCAATTTTAGTGATGCTGCTTTGGCCTGCCTTATTAGTCAATGCAAGAACCTGAAATGCTTGAATCTGTGCGGGTGTGTGAGGGCAGCTTCTGACAGAGCATTGCAGGTACTTAAGTTGCTATAGCATGGTTTGCATGAACTTCTATTTTAATCTTTATAATCTTGATGCAGGCCATCGCCTATAACTGTGGCCAGCTGCAATCTTTAAACCTAGGTTGGTGTGATAGTATCACTGACAAGGGAGTGACAAGCTTGGCATCGGGATGTCCTGAACTTAGGGCTGTGGACTTGTGTGGTTGTGTTCTTATAACAGGTAATTTTCAATATTTATGTTCGATCTGATATTCCGCAGCTGCGTTGTGAACAACCAAGTTGCTCTGTAGATTGCTAAAACAATCGATATCAGTTTACTAGCGTTCATGTTTCTCTGCTCACTAAACAAACTATGTCAGCACTACTGTTGGCTTCTTGCTAGGTTGATGTCTTGAAATCATATATGTTTGAAAGCTTGGGCATGCAGATCTTCATTCTTCCTAGTATTCTATGTATCCTTGTTGCCTGAAGTGCATTCACAGTAGTTCTCTTAAGGTTGCGGTTGCTGTCTTGTGTATTTTCCTTGTTTCATGTCTCAGGTACAAACATCCTAGTTTTCTAAAATTATTGCTTCCGTCTTCATCCTAGTTTTGTTAGGTGGTTGATGCTATCTTAGGTGCAAGTTTCTGTGTGTGTCATTGCTGTGTAAGGTTAAACGTTGTAGTTACTTGTATGTACGCCACTTCTACTTTTCTAGATGCTTTGCTTTGTCATGCTGATCATCTGAAACTTGACTTATGCCCATTTCTCAATCACCAGATGAGAGTGTGATTGCTCTTGCAAACGGGTGTCCTCACCTTCGGTCCCTGGGCCTGTACTACTGCCAGAACATCACCGACCGGGCCATGTACTCGCTCGCAAACAGCCGGGTGAAGAGCAAAGGCCGGAGGTGGGGCGTGGCGAAGAGAAGCAGCAGCCTCAGCCGCGACGACAAGGACGGGCTTGCGAACCTGAACATCAGCCAGTGCACCGCGCTGACGCCCCCGGCCGTCCAGGCAGTGTGCGACTCCTTCCCAGCACTCCACACGTGCCCGGAGAGGCACTCCCTCATCATCAGCGGCTGCCTCAGCCTGACCTCCGTCCACTGCGCCTGCGCTCTTCACCCGCACCGCACTGGGAGAGCCATCTTGTCCAACCATGCTTACTGAGATCATAAGATATGCATAATGCATCTGGTTTGATGTAAGTCTTGTAGAACGCTGAGAGGGCTTGCTTTGCCGGGTGGACTGGATTGCTGTTGTACCAGTATAATGGGAGTTTGTCCTTTGTGTGTGGATACTTGGGAAGTGGTGGTGGAACTTGAAGTCTGGAAGAATGTCTGTTCTTGTTGCCGGGTTTTATTCTTTTTGAAAATCTAGCAGGAGTTGTTCTTTTGCCTTGCCTCCCCATAACTCTGGCTACAGATGTAACCAAGTGAATTTTCTCTGCAAAATGTTTTGAGCTTGCATCCATAATTCTCCGAGGAAAAATGGACTCTGGGCCCTCATGGGATTTTCGCAGTCCAGCTGGAACTTCCAGCTCTTTGGGGGCTTGTATGGAAGAAGTGCAAGTTGGCTGGAAATGCACCGCTATGCTCACGTAATGGATGTGATTATGTGCACGGCACAATCTCGACGATTTGGTAGGTGCGCGTTCGGGCAGGTGAGCCCCCTGGACGGCGCTCGGCATTTTGGTTTTTTTAGGTGCTTCACTAATTAAAAAATATATAAATATTAAAATATAAATAAATAATAGACTGTGATTACTTATATTTTATTTTCTTTAAGATTTATACCACTTATATTAGAAAAATGATATATACGATATTTTTTCCTTGCACGAACGTCAGTCGACGCAGCTCTGTGCTTCAGCTTTGCTTTAGCTTTGGACTAAAAGCTCCTCCAAACAGCATGGCTGCAAAGTAGCTGGGAAGCTAAGCCATAGCAGAAGCACCTCCAAAGCTGCAGCTGCTGAGGAGGAACTTTTCAGCTGTGGCTTCACTTGAACGCTTCCTAACTCGCTCGCTCCACCCTCCCGACTTTTTCCACCCGCCTCGCAGCCTCCACGTCACCTCCCCACTCGGACGTCGCTATACTTCGCTATGTTGCTACCTTCCATTTCGGTTAGCCCTCAAAAGCTACAGTGCGCAGAATCAGTTTACTCAAACAAAGATAACAAGAAAAATCACGATCATTATTATACCGCTTTCTTTCTGATCCAAAGAAATTAAAAGTAACTTTTTAGTCAGTCTTCCAAACAGGCCCTGAGACCGGTAAATAGCGTGGCCTGCTTGGCCTGTGTTATTGATGCGCCGGCACGCTAGATTTTTACTTGAACCAAACGCACCTGTCTGGCTGAGGAAATGGACCGGCCGGTTGGCCCACCCCAGCTGCGCAGTGCTATCAGGGTAGCAGCTTTGTTTTCTTCTAAAATTGGTGATCTGTAACTCAAAACAGCCGCGAACGTCGGAGTCGTTGCGCTTAAGCCTAGCTATTTTGGAGTGTACAGGAGGAGTCCGGCCGTGCGACTTTGCAACGGTTTGCCTTCCCATGGATACAATACACCTGCGTGGTCTCTAGAGTTCTGAATGCTGAGCGGAGTGGCACATGTGACTGCAGAAACGATAGAAATGCAAGTGCAGTCACTTCTTTGCAGAAATGTAATAAACTCTTTCTTATCAAAGAAATGTAATAAACTTTGGTCTACGGGAAGAAGAGCATAGAATTCCAAGCATTCGCGGTGACATGTTCCTGACGGCGTTGATCCTATCAATTACAGATTTTTTTAAAAAAGGAGAGGTGCTTTTATGCATTTTCTCTCGATATAAGTTGCATAAATCTTGAAGCAAGTAAAGAGATAAGTAATCACTATCTATTTTTCATTTATATTTTAATATTTATATAATTTTTTTAAAAAAAAGATGCATAGACACACCTCAAAAAAGGCTCTAATGATCTAACCATGCACAAACCAGTGTGCAAGGTCAACTGATTCAGATCTAATTACCATGATGAATATTAAGAACATCTAAAACATGTAACGAGTCCTTGAGGCGTGATAATTGTTGTAATTATTGGGCTAGAGGCCCATTAGATCAAAAATAATTCTTGAAAAATCCCAAAGCCATTAAGTGGAAGAGGGGTGAAAATGCAATAGTCACATATTGCTAGTGAAGGTGGATGGAGATCATCTTATAAGGGAGGTTCCCTCCACCATACTTGAGCATGAGAAGAAGAAGAAGAGAACACGCATGAGCTCGCCTCGCATACGCGATGTGTGCGTGAATGGTGCAGCGAAATCCGATGGCTTGCGCAGCGTAGTTCTCTTTTGTAGTTTTTGCAACGTGAGACTAAGTAGTCAACATGGTAACTGACTCGAATCGTGGAGTGGATTTTACGCGAAATCGTATCGTGCTCCACGATTCTCTCTTTGTTATATATACGCAGAATAGAGATCAGATATCTCTTGAACCTTTTGCTTTCCATCAGTACTGCGTTGCATCCGTCTTCCTCGTCCCTTTACCAGCGTACACCGACTATTAGGAGAGTAGGTCTTCGAAACGTCTGTCCTTTAGATCCTGCACCGAGAGAGGACGAATCACATTTTTGGAAAGCATCTTCACGCGACTGCTCGCTATTTTCATCACCAACGATCGCCTTCGACTACATCGCCTACTGATCTTCATCGATGTCTCTACCGGTTTGACCACGTCTTCGCGTCGTCTCGGTAACGCACACGAACTACATCTATGTTCTGTCTATCTAATAATATGGATAGGATAGATATTGCAATTGGTATATTGCTTGTGTCTAGTTTATTTATTTTCTTTGTTCTATCTTCAATTATTGTCATAGTTTATTTTCAGAATAAATTAATCATTAATATGCCTAATTATCCAACAATCCAAAAACGTGATAGGCTTTTCATGGTGAATATGATGAAAGCATATGGATTTGCTGAGGCAATGAGACCAGATAGATTTACCGATGTTCACTTTAAGAGATGGCAGACGCGAGCCACTTTGTGGCTCACAGCTATGAACGTCTACTGGGTTGCGGCTGGCAAACCTGAAAAAACCTTAACTGCTAAGCAGGAAAATGAGTTCAAGGATGCCACCACAATTTTTGTAGGATGCGTTTTTAGTGTTCTTTCAGACCGCCTTTGTGACGTGTATATGCACAAGTCAGATGCAAATGAGCTGTGGGAGACACTCGAAAATAAATTCAGTGCCTCGGATGCTAGAAGTGAACTGTATGTTATGGAGCAATATCATAACTACAAAATGATTGATGACCGCTCTGTGGTTGAACAGGCTCACGAGATACAGTTCATTGCGAGAAAACTTGATCACCTCAAGTGCACGTTACTCGACAAGTTTGTGGCTAGTGGTGAGATTGGACATTAGGCAAAGAAATATCCAAGCTGCAAACGAGGAAAGGATCAGGAGACAAAACTCCAAATCTGTCAATGTGACTATTGGCAATGTCGTGAAGGAGACACTTGGGTATGGTAATTTACTCACTGTTCTTTCGGCTAGTCAATCTAACGGGTGGATTGATACTGGGGTTAATATTCATGTTTGTGTTGATGTATCATTGTTTTCTTCTTACCAGGTTGCTCGGGGTTCCTCCGTGTTGATGGAAAATGGGTCACATGCTTCTATTCTTGGTGTTGGCACGGTAGATCTGAAACTTACTTCGAAAAAGATCATGCGGCTAAAGAATGTGCAGAATGTCCCTTCAATCAACAAGAATCTCGTTAGTGGTTCCCTTCTTTGCAGAGAAGGGTATAAGTTGGTGTTTGAGTCGAATAAAGTAGTCATATCAAAGTACGGACTATTTATTGGTAAAGGCTATGACAATGGAGGCTTGTTCCACTTTTCCTTTTAGAACGTTTGCAATAAATTTGTGAATCATCTTTGTGACAATATTATTGGCAGTGAGGCAAATGTTTCGCACTCACGACTATGTCATATTAATTTTGGTTCTATGTCTCGACTTTCCAGTATGAAATTAATTTCGAAATTTTCCATTGTCAAAGGTTATAAATGCCAAAGTTGTGTGCAATCTAAGCAACCTCGCAAGCCTCATAAGGCAGCCGAGGAAAGAAACTGGCACCATTAGAACTCATACATTCATATATATGTGAGATGAATGGTGTGTTGACGAAGGGTGGAAAAATATAATTCATGACTTTAATTGATTATGCGACTAGATTTTTCTATGTGTATCTCTTAAAAACAAAAGATGAGGCTTTAGACTACTTTAAAATCTATAAGGCAAAAGTTGAGAATCAACGGAAAAGAAATATTAAAAGAGTTAGGTCGGATCGTGGTGGAGAGTATTTCTTCAATGAATTCTCTCAATACTGTGCAGAGTATGGTATCATCCATGAGAGGACACCTCCTTATTCGTCCTAATCTAACGGGGTTATCGAAAGGAAAAGTCGCACCCTGACTAACTTCGTTAATGCCATGTTGGACACTGCGGGATTATCTAAGGCATGGTGAGGGGAGGCCTTGTTGACCTCAATCATGTCCTAAATAGAGTTCCCACTAAGAATAGTGAGGTTACTTCATATGAGGGATGGAAAGGAAGAAAACCATCACTATCCTACTTGCGCACTTGGGGGTGCTTAGCGAAAGTCAATGTGCCGATAATAAAGAAGCGCAAACTTGGATCTAAAATTGTTGATTGTGTCTTTTTCGGATATGCTCATTGCAGCATTACCTATAGGTTTCGAGTAGTTAAATTTGAGGTATCCAACATGCATGTCGGTACGATAATGGAGTCTCGAGATGCAACGATTTTTGATAATATATTTCCTATGAAGGATATGCAAAGCATTTCGAGTCAAGCTTGTGATTCAACTCCTGAACCTGCTATTCCAATTGAGCATTTTGAACAAACTCTTGAGGAGGATGACAGTGATGCTCCTAGAAGGAGCAAGAGACAAATAACCGCAAAATCCTTTGGTGATGATTTCACTGTGTACCTTTGATAGCATCTAGGCACCCCTCAATTTTATTTTTATATTGTTATGGTTTTGGTATTGATGACTAAGTAATATTCAAAGCCTAAAGAAAGTGAGCTGGAACTTATGATGAGATAAGCTGGGACAACAAGATTAAGGCTTTTGATTTATAATTTATGACTTGGAAAGTGTTCTAAGTCAAATAGCGTAGGTGTTTTGTTTTTGTATAGCTGTCCAAAAGAGGACTTTGCACAAGGAAATAGTTTGTTAGGCAAAGGCAAAACCAGCACCATTTGGAGCAAAAGACACTAAATCTTTACCCTCTTGAAAATATACCTTCAGTTCAACGCACCAAAAATTTCCTATCTATATTCTTCAGTCTGTTGCAAACCTTGAATCTATTCTTTGTCAAAACTTCCTTTATACATCTGTTTTTCAGATTAAAATATACTCGCTTTCATATCCTCATATTCCTGGACAAACATTCCCTGAAAATCATCTTAGTCGAAGCACCTATGTATGACGGACTAAAATTTTGGTCCGCATACATGCATTTTTCACTCTCAAGATGTCGGACCAAAGATGTCCTAGGTTTTCTGTTCTCAAGCAGACCAAAAGATTTGGTCCGCATTCCTTTTCCGCATAAGTGTTGGTCTGACTAAATCTCGATGTTCTTTTAAATCGAAACCAAAAAAAAAAAGAGGGTATTCTCTATCTTCAAAAGAAGTTTCTACTCCGAAACGGACAAAATATTTGTGCTTAATTTCTTTAAAACCGCTGCTAGATTGAAAAGCCAGGATAATTTATATCTATAATAGAAAAAGGTTCTTGGCACAAATCTTCCGTGAAGTCCATGCAACACGGACCAAAATTTGGTCCAAGTACATGTCTTCTCGCAAGACCTATCTTCTCTAAAGTCCATGTATCACGGACCAAATTTTTGGTCCAAAATACATGTGTCTCTATCCTCGCAAATTTGTTTCTTAGTCCATATATGACGGACCAAAATTTTGGTCCGGCAGCATATAGATCTCTATGTCTAAGCAAAATCTTTTGAAAGTCATGTGTAACGGACCAAGTCACTTAGTCTCGATACTCATATATATCTCCCAGCTTGTATGCCGACCATCTTCTTGATCAACCTGATGTATCGCGGACCAAAATATTTGGTCCGTCGTGAACTCAAAATTTGGTCCGTCATACACATACCAAAGATCGCTAAGCACCGATACATAGTCCGTCAGACGTGTGTTTTTCTCGTTGTTTCGACATCCGACACGTCCAACGGCCATCGAAAGTGTGTAACGGCTATATTCACTCAAAATGGCTATATAAGCATTTCCTAAGCCATCTACCGGAAGATACATGAACTCCTTACATTTTGGCATTGACATATAGCTCTCATTCTCAAAAAGGAGTCTCAGCTTCATTTTCACACAAAAATCTTCATACTTCCCTAAGTGTGTAAGCTCCAAGCAAGTGTCTAGTTTTGTGATTTGCATAGTGAACCAAGAGACGGAAACTTGTGCGAGGTTTATTACTCTTGGATCTTGGTGATCCTAGACACTTGGAGGAAGTAAAACAAAGGTGACTCATCCAAAGGTGTTTGTGGAAGGCAATCGTGTTTGTGAGAGGTTTGGAACTCACCTCACCGGAGAAGTGAAAGAGTTACCCGAGTGAACACCAGAGCTATCTGCGACTAGCTTTGGAGAAGTGAACTTGGAAGAAGTGCTTCAACGTGGATTAGAGTGCGGCTCAACCACGGGATAAATTCTTTGTCTCTCCCAGATCTTCTCTTTATTGCTTTCACTGTATTTATTTGTTGCTTGATATCCGCTTTACTCTTGCTATAAGTTTCTCTCGTTAAAATAAGTTAGTAAATTAAAATTGCAAGAATTTGTGAAATTGCCTATTCACCCCCTCTAGGCCATATCGATCCTACAAGTGGTATCGAGCATTGGTTTACCTTGTTTAGCTTAACTAGCTTTGGTAAATGGTCGAGGAAATGGTTCTCGCTCTCGTTAGTATTGGTAGAGTACTGCTTTTGATGGCACAAACTATGCTTATTGGAAGATCGAATGAGATGTTATTTAGAAGTCATCGGGTATGATGTGGAGGGTTACAGAGAAACCTATGCCTCCTCGTGTCATACACGAAGGGCAATCTGATATGGAGAACCCACTCGGTGAAATTCAAAATATGCAATATGATGCCCAAGCTAGAAATGCCATATTTTCTTGTCTTAGCTTAGAAGTCTTTGATAGAGTAAGTAATCTTACTTACGCATATGATATATGGACAACATTACAAGAAATTCATGAAGGTACCTCGATGTAAAAGAAGAAAAATACTATGTTGTTAGGAAAAATTTGATCAATTCAAAATGCTTCCTCAAGAAAATGCAAATGATATGTTCTCTAGGCTAAATCCCATTGTAAATGAACTAAAAGGCCTAGGTACCAAAATTTCAGATGTTGAAGTGTGCAGAAGATGATCGAGTGCTTCCAAGATCATATCACGCTTGATCACTTATCTATCCAACAAGTGGTGATCTCAAAAGGCTTACTCCAACTGAACTCTTGGGCAAAATATCTGCTCATGAGCTCACCTTGGCGATGAAGATGCACCAAGAAAGAAATCCATCGCGTTAAAGGCAAAAGAAGTTGTTCAAGATTCATCCAAGAAGATGATGATGAGTCAAGTGAAGATGAAGATGAAGATGTGAGGAAGTTAGCTCTACTCATGAGAAGAGCAAACAAACTCATGAGAAGGGTCAATTTTAAAGACAGAGAAAGGTCAAACTCTTACTCAAAGAAAAATCCTTTTTCTAATATTGTATGTTTTGATTGCAATGAAAAGGGACACATAGCTGCTCGGTGTCCAAACAAAATCAAAAGAAGAGCAAGTACAAGAATAAGGACGACGAGGATGAAGAAAAGACTCATGAAAAATCAAAGAAGAAGTTTTTCAAGAAGAGCTACTCTAAGAGATTTATGAAGAAAGGAAAAGGAGAGGCTCACATAGGAGAATGGATCACTGACGATGAAAGTGAAAGTGAAGACTCATCCTCAGAAGAAGAAAGTCCAAAGACAAAGGGCTAGCTGGACTCGCTAGATGAGTCAACTCCACCGCCACCATTATTCCCTCTCTGTCTTATGGCAAGATCAGATGAGGAAAAGGTGAGTGACTCTCCTTCTTATGACGAGTTGGTAGAACTAGTTGAAGAACTAAATAATGCCTTGCATGATAAAACAATTTCAACTAGAACTCTTAAGAAGACTATCTCTAGCTTGCTTAATGATCAAAGGATGCTTACAGACAAGTATGAAAACCTTATGCATGAACATAAAAGTCTGTACAAATTCATGATGACCTTGTTGCAAGTCATGCTTTGCTTGTTAAGAATTATGAAGACTTGCAAATCAATTCTCGTGAACTAGAAATTGAAAATGAAATGATGTCTAACAAATCCAGTCATGTCTCTTCAAGTAATACATCTGTTTCAAGTGGCTTTTCATTCTTAACTTGTGGCTCTTCCGATGCTTGCAAAGAAAATTGCAAATATGCTTCTTGTGTTAAGAAGCTTGAAGTTGAAAATAAAGATCTAAAAGCTCAGATTGCCACATTTGATAAAGGCTTAGAAAAATGTTTTCCGGGAAGTGCTACTCTTGACAAAATTCTTGTTGAACAAAGACCAAACTTGGGCAAAAGGGCTTGGGTTACAAACCCGTCACCGCCAAATAAAATGGGCCAGTCACGTTACACAAGCTTTTATCAAGAAAAACACTCATTGTTATTATTGTCATAAATCAAACCATGAATCCAAAATTGCTATCTTGCAAATGTTTCTCATACCAAAAGGGATTGCATGGTAGATGCCCATTACATGCTATTTAAAGATTTGAGGGCAAAACAAATGTGAAATATGTAGGTCCCTCAAATTTAAATAAGAAGCTTAAAGTCAGTATGGGTACCTAAGGCCATGTTGACAAACCCTTTCAAACCTAAGATGGTCAGAACTAACATCAAAGGACCCAAAATATTTGGGTACCTAAAGTGAAGAAATGAACTTGTAGGTAAATTATAAGAGTGGAGGCGGACATTGGGTCATTGATGGTGGTTGCACTCAACACATGACCAGTACCTCAAGAATGTTCACCTCAATTGAAGGAGAAAGTGATCCAAGTCACAAAATCACCTTTGGAGATAACAACAAAAGAAAGGTAAAAGGTCTTGGTAAGATTGCCATATCAAATGATCACTCTATTGACAATGTTCTTCTCGTTGATTCCTTAAACTTCAATTTATTGTCCGTTGCTCAATTGTGTGATGTTGGATTTCATTGTAACTTCACTTCGATGGGGTAATCAGATTTGATAAAAATGAAAAACTTATATTCAAAGGATTCAGATTTCAAAATCTCTATTTAGTAGATTTCAAATCTAACTCCTCATGTATCTCAACTCGCTCATTAGCTAAAGTCTCCCTGATGGCTTTGGCACAAAGCGTTTAAACATGTAGGTATGTCTAACCTAAAGAAGCTTTTCAAAATGAGCTTGTGGTGGGTTTGAAAGATGTTAAATTTGAAAAGAATAAGCTATGTAGTGCTTGTCAAGCGTGCAAACAAGTAGCTAATTCTCATCCAATTAAAAGTATCATGTCCACCACTAGACCACTTGAGCTTCGCATATGGATGTGTTTGGTCCCACCTCATATGCCAAATCGGTGGTAACTCTTATTGCTTAGTAATAGTTGATGACTTTTCCAGATTTACTTGGGTATTCTTTCCGCCAAACAAAAGTGAAGTTGGAAAAATCTTCAAAACTTTTGCAAAAGGGCTCAAAATGAATTTGATTGTCCCATCAAGAAAATAAGAAGTGACAATGGATCCGAGTTCGTTAACACAAATATTATTGAATACTTGTGATGAATTAGGAATTAAGCATGAACTCTCGCAACTTATACCCCCAAAAAATGGAGTAGTTGAAAGGAAAAATCGAACTTTGATTGAAATGGCTAGATCTATGCTAGATGAATATGAAACCTCTGATGCTTTTTGGGTCAAGCAATTAATATCGCTTGTCATGTCATTATGTACTATATCTTCATAGATTGCTTAAGAAAACTCCTTATGAACTCTTGGTAGGAAGAAGACCAAATGTATCATATTTTCGTGTGTTCGGTTGTAAAGTTTATATCTATAAAAGAGAACTCATTTGGGAAAATTTCAAACTAGATGTGACCGGCTTCATGCTAGGATATTCCTCTAAATCCAAAGCATATAGAGTCTTTAATAATACCAATCGGACTGGTAGAAGAAACTTATGATGTAAAGTTTGATGAATCTAATGGCTCACAAGGTGAGCATGAGAATTTAGATGATGTATGAGACGATGGCTTGGCACAAGCAATGAAGAAGATGGAAGTGGAGATATTCACCAAAAGAAGACAAGGATGAACTTCCCACTCAATCAATAGTGCCTCATGATGGAACACAAGAGGAAGAAGAAGATGAAAAGAGCAAGATCATCCTGTTCTCATCAAAAGCCATCATACCATTGCTAAAGATCATCCTCGATCAAATCATTGGTGAATTCAAGAAGGGTATTCAAACTCGTTCTAGACAAGCTTCTTTTTGTGAACATTACTCTTTTGTCTCGTGTATTGAGCCTAAAACAGTGGAAGAAGCACTAGAAGATGCTGATTGGATTATTGCTATGGAAGAAGAACTTAACAACTTTGAAAGAAACAAAGTCTGGAGTTTAACCAATCGCCCAAAGGATCACAATGTTATTGGTACAAAATGGGTGTTCAGAAATAAGCAAGATGAAAATGGAGTGGTGATAAGGAATAAAGCCAGACTAGTAGCTCAAGGATTTACTCAAATAGAAGGACTGGACTATGGAGAGACCTATGCCCCAGTGGCTCATCTTGAAGCAATTCGGTTCCTTCTTGCCTTTGCTACTCATTTTAATATCACTCTTTTTCAAATGGATGTAAAAAGTGCATTTCTAAATGGATTCATTGATGAAACTGTCTATGTTGAACAACCACCTGGGTTTGAAGATCCAAATTTGCCAAACCACGTGTATAAATTATCTAAGGCTCTGTATGGTCTAAAACAAGCTCCTAGAGCTTGGTATGAACGCATTTAGAGATTTTCTACTCAATAAAGACTTCAAAGCTGAAAGGTTGATCCAACATTGTTTTTAAAAGACATCAATGGAACATTAATGATTTGTCAAATATATGTTGATGATATTATCTTTGGTCTGTACTAATACTTCTCTTTGTAAAGAATTTGGTGATATGATGGCCAAAGAGTTCGAGATGTTTATGATTGGGGAACTATCATTCTTTATGGGATTTCAAATCAAGCAGCTAAAGGAAGGAACCTTTATTTCGCAAGAAAAGTATACTAAGGATCTTCTCAAACGCTTCAAAATGGAAGAATGCAAGATCATAAAGACTCCCATGGCTACTAATACACATCTTGATCAAGATGTGGGAGGTAAGTCTGTAGATCAGAAGCTTTTTAGATCCATGATAGGCTCTTTACTATACTTGACAGCATCTAGGCCTGATATCATGTTTAGTGTGTGTATGTGTGCTAGATTTCAAGCTGCTCCTAAAGAAATTCACTTGAGTGCTGTAAAAAGAATATTTAGATATCTTAAATTTACTTCTAATATTGGTTTATGGTACCCCAAAGGTGCTCCCTTTGAGCTTCTAGGCTACTCAGATTCTGATTATGCCGGATGCAAGATTGATCGTAAGAGCACCTCGTGGAGCTGTCATTTGCTTGGAAGGTCTTTAGTTTCTTGGTTTTCTAAAAGCAAAATTCAAGAGCACTATCCACTGCAAGCCGAATATGTGGCTCTGGAAGTTGTTTGTGCTCAAATCTTATTCATCAAACAAACATTTTGGATTTTGGTATAAAATTTGATAATGTACCTCTGTATGTGATAATGAAAGTGCAGTGAAAATAGCAAACAATCCGGTCCAACACTCCGAACTAAGCATATAGAAATTAGACATCACTTTATCCGTGATCATGTTGCTAAAGGAAATATTATGCTTAGTCATGTAAGAACTGAGGACCAATTGGCTGATATTTTCACTAAGCCGCTTGATGAGGCCAAATTTTCAAAATTAAGAAATGAACTGAATATCATTACTTTTTCAAATATTGCTCGATAATGTTTGACTAAGGGGGAGCACTTTTGTTTACCATATATATCCTAATGCTCATTTCCCTTGATTTCTTACCCCAGCTTTGCATAATTTTCTGTCAAAATATCGTTTCGTTTTCCGTAACTCCCAGTTTTTCCGTATCGTCTCTAACTTCAAAGTCGCTTTGGATTTTGTTGCATTTACTTTTTCTCATCTCAATGGCTATAAAAGGCGTACCAGAGACCCTGGAATCCTCAACTTATCTCTTCTCTCTTCTGTTCTAAACTAAGCTCTTCATCATGCCGAAAAGACCCTTCAACGATGATCGGGTCGACCCCGAGCTCGCAGAACTCTGGAAGGAGTTCGATCGTGTTCTAGAAGAGCTAGCTGAAGAAAGGGCTGTTGCCAGAGACAGTGAGGCAGTAGATGCTTTTCTTGAAGCCTTCCCCACTCTGTCGGGGCGAGCCGCTCCATAGAAGCTTTAGGCGCGCACGCGTGGGGGAAACTAGTCCTCGCTGCCTTGTCCCATATCATCTATGTAAGCCGGGACAATGTTTATAAATAAATAAAAAGTTCGGTGTTCTGAAAATACTCTCTGGATCTTGTATGTTTTCTAAATTGAATGGCTATTCATACGTGTACGTCGCTAAACATAACTTCGACTAGTCGCTCAAAACATTCTGTTGGTATCTTTCGCGGCTCTAGTTCGACAGATCACTGTTTCGACTACACGATATGGATAAAATTATAATAACTCTTTGAATTTTTTTAAAAAAATGTGTGTTGCTATAAGACTCATCTTTCCATGATCATCCTTTTCTAATCAAAATTTTAAAGGAAGCCGAAAAATCTTCATTTGCCTTTTTCAGCAAATTGTCCATATCAAAGTACTTGAGTTCTTCAGATAAGCTTGGTTTAAAGAAATACTTAAGCTTACTTGATTATTAAACTCAAACAGTCACTAAAGCTCTTTGTTTAATTGATTTTGGTTGATAATCTTAGATATATCTTTTATCTTTAAAATATTCAGAAATATAGACATGATGCAAATCGAGAACAACTAAAAGATACAGTTCTCCGCTGGATCGGACTAATCTCAAAATAATCGACAATGCTCACGGACTAAATTTTTTTGGTCCGTCGATAATAGAGCTTTGGTCCTAATACCAAGCGGACTAAATCTGGTCCAGGCTGAGTACAAAACTTTTGGTCCGACCCAAAGTGCAATCTGTCCATATTCTTTTAATAGTCAAATCTGCCTTATGTTTAAATACCTCTAAGTCTAAACTCTTATCTAAACTCAAACAATTTGCACCAAGCTTAAATAAATTTCCTTGTTCTCCTCTCAAGTTTTCAAAAGTCGTCAAAGATCTTACCTATTGCTTTAGGTCTTACCTATTGCTATCCTGTCCTTATCTCTTTAGGACTCTCTGACTGCTCAAACAGACTTTAAAATGTAGGGTCCCACTGCTCTGCTCCTCTTCAACCACCCTGTTAAAAGGTGTTAGTTTCAAGGCTTTTACTTCGCCAATGCATTCAATGCAAGAACTTCTTCCATCAAAACCTCCTTGTTATTGCCTTGCTTGCTAAAAACTTCTCTAAACCGTGAAGTTTCCTTCTTCTCTTCAAAGCAAATCGATCGGATCTTGGCAACGGTGATCGCTCAACCTTGTGCGCAAAGAATCTCCTTCAAACTCAGAAGTTCTTTAGAACTTCTCTTTGTCTCGTTTTTAAAAAAAACTTAGACCTAGTGCTTAGATTTAGTTCTTCCTTTTAGGTCCTGCATTCTTTTGTTTGAAGAGAGCCCGTCCCGAGTCCGAGCAATTAGTCCGTGTTTAAGTCGAAAAGCAAAATGAGGTCAAAAATCCCGACAAAAGGGGCTTGTTTGGAAAAATCTTTGATAAAGTTAAGAGTAAAAGCAAAGAAGATCTAGTTCATCTTCAAACAAATATGCCCGAACAACCTCAAGGACCAGCTTATAATCCCGATGTTCATAATGTCGTCGACCAAACCGCAAAATAGTGACCTCTCATCCAAGAAAAGGAAAGCAGATAGTTGACTCTGAATCATCCTCCGAGGATATTCCCTATGAACCCGACAGTGAATCATCCTCGTAAAGCACGGAAGTGATCTCTGAGATTGATGTTCTTAGTAGTGAAGAACTGGGAAAACTTAATTCTAAGAAGTTAAGAGCGTTCGGTTGGTCGCTGAAAAGGTCAGTTCCTCGAGTCAAGGCCACCCGAGGTGAAAACTTTGTGTCTCTTTTACACAAAAACATTTTCCATGCCTATCTAAATGTAAGAGATGGAAAAGGAAAGCCGATTTACTGCTCTCACAAATCACCAATATATAGATTGGGATCAAGTGAACAATATCATTGGATCATCTGGGTTGTATGATTGCATAAACTCCACTCCTGGACTAGTAGGAATCATGTCAAATAAAACAATTCCATGGAGTGTTTCAAGGACTTTAGAGTTTTATGCTTCTCTTCTAGTGAACAAACAAAGGAAATATATCATGTTCACTATAAATGGAAAATGAGGAAAATCAGATCATCCCAGTTTGAATCAACAATAGGAGCTTCTAGTCCTCGAGCAAATAGGACAAGGATCTTTGAAAAGATGTATCCACATCAAAGGTGGAGACAAAGTGGAACTTGCGATTTACAAGTGTCAGGGCATATATACAAAGATACCTCAAGTAAGGATTTTAATCCAAATAGGGTGTCTTGTCTGTCTGAAGAAGCCAAGGTTCTGCTCTTGATATTAAGACACTCTATATATCCCAAGTCTGGATATAAAGAAGGAATCACCTCAGTTTTAGCTTGGTTGCTACACCTAATTCAGTCAAGACAGCCTATAGATCTAGCTGATTATTTTTTTGATGATGGAGGAAGCCATCTATAAAAGGTTCAAGACTCTCGCTTTTGCCCATTAATCACGGGTGTATTGTTGGCTCAAGGCATTATTTCTCAAGATGACCTAAATAAAGAATTCAAATGCTTTCCAAGAAATACAAGATGCATCAGACATCGACAAAATCTAAGGATTTCGGCTCCTTCAAAGAGTGGTAGAGAATCAACCATTTGAACCCAAGAAGAAAGTGCGAGAAAGGATTGAGGTGAAAATGAGTTTGATGAAATAGTGCTAGAAGTGTTTCCCAAGCACAACAAAGTGATTTTGGCATCACCCTATGGAAGCTATCATCAAGAGTATGAAAGTCATCATATGTCCGATCGAGCGAAATGACAGAGAACCTAGTGTTCAAAAGGAAAAGGGAAGACACCGAGCCACCATCTCAAGAAGCAATCAAGTAATTTATGGAAGTGAATCATGGAACACGATGATGCCGCTACTCAAAGCTTTCAAGCTCGGTTGATAAAACCTTAGATGAAGAACATCAAATTTATCAACTTCAAGAAGCAATTGCAGCAGCAAGGTTCACTAAGCGCAGAGTTTCGCATCAGAGCAAACGAAATGAAGTCGAGGGTCCAGTATGCCATCCAAGTACCCCAACCATATAAACTCGTCTATCCTTCAACTTCAGCTCATCCCGAGCATGATCAAAGGAATACATTTCTGGTTGGGAAAGCTTGTTTGACTATCAAGACCCCAACTCATCCTCTCTCAAGTATGATGAACAAGGACAAAACGACACATTTCGTGCTCAAGAAAACATCTTTGAAACTCAGCCCTCCCCGGTTCTCCAACTTTGAGCAACAATACTATGCCGATCAAAGGGGATTTCAAGCTAGATACATGGAAGATCAGAATACAGCAGCTCACAGGCATGAGGAAGAAATGAAATTCTTTAATGAAGCCATGTCAAGATTTGACCACCTAAGCAAAAATCAAGAAGATCTTAGACAAAGATGTCCAATGATGGATATCGCTCAAAATCTGATCAAGGACAGATTGTATGACATGAACAAGAAAATGGATGATCAGTACAAGAAACTGAGAAATCAGGTTGACGCTGAAAGTATATCACATAAAAGTGATCACTTGTGGATGAGACATCAATTAGATCATCCTGTCTGACCATCAAGATGCCCCGCTCGACTATACTCGTTTGGCACATAATGTCACATATGATGTGGGCGACGCCCTGCTTGAGACTCAAATATGAGCGATTCTTTGGACCAGATTCACCGATCTTCAATCGTTGGTTATCCAAACCGGAGAACCAGACTATCCAAGTTGGCATGATCGAGCTATGTCTCAAGGGCCAGATAATCCAAGCCAAGAAGATACTGATGAACAACCTGCCTCTCCACCAAAGAAAAGCAAAGCTCGGGCCACTCAAAAGACTCTTTTCAAGGCGAAAGTAGGGGCCCTTTTGGCTATTAATGCCAAAGGGGGAGAGAAGATCTTAGTTTTCCTCTATAGGCTACGCTGGCTTATCTATATGAATATTATGAGTATTTGTTTGAGTATTTGTTCTGAGTATTAATTATTTTGTGCTATGTTTATGGTGTGATTGGTTCAACTGTCTAGATAACATGCTCAGATTCTCTACTTTAATATGAATGCTTTCATTAAGGGGAGCAAATTCACTCTCTATCTCTCTGTCAAGATTTCCATTAACTCTGTTTTGCAGAATATATACGATATTACTAACTAAAAGGTATGTTGTCATCAATTACCAAAAAGGGGGAGATTGATAGCATCTAGGCACCCCTCAATTTTATTTTTATATTGTTATGGTTTTGGTATTGATGACTAAGTTAGTAATATTCAAAGCCTAAAGAAAGTGAGCTGGAACTTATGATGAGATAAGTCGGGACAACAAGATTAAGGCTTTTGATTTATAATTTATGACTTGGAAAGTGTTCTAAGTCAAATAGCGTAGGTGTTTTGTTTTGTATAGTGTCCAAAAGAGGGACTTTGCACAAGGAAATAGTTTGTTAGGCAAAGGCAAAACCAGACCACTTGGAGCAAAAGACACTAAATCTTTACCCTCTTGAAAATATACCTTTCAGTTCAACAGACCAAAAATTTCCTATCTATATTCTTCAATCATTGCAAACCTTGAATCTATTCTTTGTCAAAATTTCCTTTATACATCTGCTTTTTGATTAAAATATACTCGCTTTCATATCCTCATATTCTGGACAAACATTCCTAAAATCATCTTAGTCGAAGTCGCCTATGTATGACGGACTAAAATTTTTGGTCCCAAGCATACATGCATTTTTCACTCCTCAAGATCGGACCAAAGATGTCCTAGGTTTTCTGTTCTCACAGACCAAAAGATTTGGTCCCAAGCATTCCTTTTCTGCATAAGTGTTGGTCTGACTAAATCTCCGATGTTCTTTTAAATCGAAACCAAAAAAGAAAGAAAGAGGGTATTCTCTATCTTCAAAAGAAGTTTCTACTCGAAACGGACAAAATATTTGTGCTTAATTTCTTTAAAACCGCTGCTAGATTGAAAAGCCGGATAATTTATATCTATAATAGAAAAAGGTTCTTGGCACAAATCTTCCGTGAAGTCCATGCAACATGGACCAAAAATTTGGTCCAAGTACATGTGTCTTCTCGCCATACCTATCTTCTCTAAAGTCCATGTATCACGGACCAAATTTTTGGTCCAAAATACATGTGTCTCTATCCTCGCAAATTTGTTTCTTAGTCCATATATGACGGACCAAAATTTTGGTCCGTACATAGATCTCTATGTCTAAGCAAAATCTTTTGAAAGTCATGTAACGGACCAAGTCACTTAGTCTCGATACTCATATATATCTCCCCAGCCATATGCCGACCATCTTCTTGATCAACCCATGTCTCATGGACCAAAATATTTGGTCCGTCGTGAACTCAAAATTTGGTCCGTCATACACATACCCAAGATCGCTAAGCACCGATACATAGTCCACGTGACGTGTGTTTTCTCGTTGTTTCGACATCCGACACGTCCAACGGCTCTCGTAGCAGTGTAACGGCTATATTCACTCAAAATGGCTATATAAGCATTTCCTAAGCCATCTACCGGAAGATACATGAACTCCTTACATTTTGGCATTGACATATAGCTCTCATTCTCAAAAAGGAGTCTCAGGCTTCATTTTCACACAAAAATCTTCATACTTCCCTAAGTGTGTAAGCTCCAAGCAAGTGTCTAGTTTTGTGATTTGCATAGTGAACCAAGAGACGAACTTGTGCGAGGTTTATTACTCTTGGATCTTGGTGATCCTAGACAGCTTGAGGAAGTAAAACAGTGTGACTGTCCAAAGGTGTTTGTGGAAGGCAAGCGTGTTTGTGAGAGGTTTGGAACTCACCTCACTTTGGAGAAGTGAAAGAGTTACCCGAGTGAACACCGAGCTATCATGACTAGCTTTGGAGAAGCTGAACTTCGGAAGAAGTGCTTCAACGTGGATTAGGAGTGCGGCTCTGAACCACGGGATAAATTCTTTGTCTCTCCTGTATCTTCTCTTTTATTGCTTTCGCTGTATTTGTTTGTTGCTTGATATCTGCTTTACTCTTGCTATAAGTTTCTCTCGTTAAAATAAGTTAGTAAATTAAAATTGCAAGAATTTGTGAAATTGCCTATTCACCCCCCCTCTAGGCCATATCGATCCTACAACCTTATGGATGATGTTTTCAAGACCATTTCAAAAGCATATGCATCTCCTGATGCAGACTACTAGAAGGATGCAGTCTGTAGTGAAATGGATTCCATTCTCGCTAACGAAACTTGAGAAATCATAGATCGTCCTTATGGTTGTAAACCATTTGGATGCAAGTGGGTGTTAAAAAGAACTTTAGACCTGATGTTACTATTGAGAAGTGCAAGACCCCGCTTGTGGCCAAGGGTTACACCCAAAAAGAAGACGATGTTTCTTTGATACTTATTCACATGTTGCTGGGTTGACCACAATACGTGTACTACTATCCTTTTACTGCCTCTAATGGTCTTCTCGTTCATCAAATGGATGTTATGACAACTTTCCTTAATGGAGAGTTAGATGAGGAAATCTATATGGAATAGCCTGATGGATTTATAGTAAATGGTCAAGAGAACAAAGTGTGTAAGTTGCTGAAATCTTTGTATGGCCTTAAGCAAGCACCTAAGCAATGGCATGAGAAGTTCTATTGAACTTTAACATCTGAAGGATTTGCTGTAAACAAAGTTAATACATGTGTATACCACCGCTATGATGGGGGTGATGGAGTTATTCTATGCTTGTATGTGGATGACATACTTATATTTGGAACAAATCTTGATGTGATTAATGAGGTCAAGATGTTTTTGTCCCAAAGCTTTGATATGAAGGATCTGGAAGAAGTTGATGTAATTCTGAACATCAAGCTGATTAAAGGTGAGGATGGGATTACACTTGTGCAATCCCATTATGTGAAAAATGTCTTAAGTCGTTTTGGATATATGGACAGTAAGCCTTCTCCAACACCTTATGATGCTAGTTTAATACTTCAGGAGAACCGAAAAATTATTAGGGATTACCTGAGATACTCTCAGTTTATTGGTTCACTTATATACCTAGTTAGCACTACAAGACCTGACATCTCGTTTGCTGTCAGCAAATTGAGCCGGTTTGTCTCTAATCCGGTGATGATCATTGGCATGCTCTTGAGAGAGTAATGCGTTATCTGAGAGGTACTATGAGTTATGGAATTCACTATACTGGGTATCTTGGTGTACTTCAGGGATATAGTGATTCTAACAGAATATCTGATGCTGATGAGCTCAATGCCACGAGTGGGTATGTATTCACTCTTGATGGTGCTGCTGTCTTATGGAGGTCTTGTAAACAGACTATATTGACGAGGTCAACCATGGAAGCAGAATTCACAGCATTGGATATAGCCACTGTCGAAGCAGAATGGCTTTGTGAGCTCTTAACGAACTTACCGGTAGTTAAAAAACTGATACCGGCTATCCTTATGAATTGTGATAATTAAATGGTTATCGTGAAAGTGAACAATGCAAAAGATAACATGAAGTCCTCAAGACACATAAAAAGACGATTGAAATCTGTCAGGAAATTGAAAAACTCTGGAGTGATAGCTTTGGATTATATCCGAACCGCTAAGAATCTGGCAGATTCGTTCACAAAGGGTCTATCACGAAACGTGGTAGATAGTGTATCTAGAGAGATGGGAATGAGACCTACCAAATAGTTAACTACAGTGGTAACCCAAGCTATGTGTTCGGAGATCCCGTGAATTAGTACCTGGGTAATAACAAGCTGTTAGATTATCTGAAGAAGAGTACATTCTACATCCCACTCCGTGAAAGATGTCGTACTCTTAAAATCTGTGAGGCAGGTTGACTACGGTCTTAATGTGTTATGTTGGTTTTTACACAAACAAAGATGTTGTCCCACAGAGCATTCTTGAAAGAACACACCTATATGAGTCCGATTGTTGGTCGCAGTCCGTGAGACGTGGGTACTCTCTAAGAAGCTCATGAAGAGGCTAGAGAGTATGACTTATACGCTCCACCCGAGGGGTAGACTATCAACAACCTAGTATCAGTCAGGGCCTTAAGTTCGGAGCCAGCATGTAACCTAGGCTGTCTGAAATAGAGAAGGACATTGCATTAGAGTTGCTAGGATTGCTTTCTGAAATAGAAATAGATGGAGAGGAAAATAAAGAGTTTTTGTGTTGATCTAGAAGTACTAGGACAAAACAATCCCTATTTTGTGTCTATGAATGATACTATAATAGGTTTAGTTCATTTACTTTCTGTTTTTGTACCATGCGTTTATTTTGGGCATAAATCTTACTCTAGTTGACTGACTTTATAAGACAAGGTGTAGCAGAGAGCTATATTTCTATTTTATTTTTCGCTTTTGCTTTTCCGTAATGGACTTATGTGATTTTTAATAATAGAAATCGACTTCTATTATTCTAAAAAAAATGTAACCTAGGCTATAGCAGATGCATAGTGCAGAGATATGAATGAACGAATCAATAGTACCTTACGCAAGGCAACAAGACTAAACGGCCCAACGAAGCTGACGACATACAAGCACCCGATCATCCAACCCAGCGAGGGATTCTTCACGTCCACCGCCCTGTTACCAGGATAAATCCCTCCCGTTGAGCTCGTAGGTCCTCTGATCCATCAAAAGCGTGTATGATCCGAAGCCTCCTGCATCCAAGAAACGTCCATTGATAGTGTGAATTCAAAGCAAATTAAGGGAGCAGATTACCACGATCAAAGCACCAATGTATCAAAGAATGAGTACCAGACATGTATGGATGCGTACCGCTGTAGGAGAGGCCCCAGCAGGCGACGGCGCAGGTCTGGATGACGGTGTTCGCCTGCTTGGTGAAGGGCCTCGGCGCCACGCCGCCGTCCACGCCCGCACGAGGAAGAAGCCGAGCAGCCCCGCCACCACGTTCAGCGATGGGATCCTCCCCACCGACAAAAGGCCAGCCCGTGCGTGACCAGGCAGAGCAGCGCGCTCACTGCCAGCCCACGCGCCGTCAGCTGCTCCCGTCGAGGAGGCCGCGGCCTTGTTAGTTAGGCCCTGTTCGGGGCTCTTCAGTTTCTGAAAAATCGGTTAGCTAGCGGCTTATGATACAAGGTAGAAATCATATATAACTAAGGTTATGTTTAAAACGGTTGTAGCTTTTTTGAGAAATAGTTTTTGGCTAGTCTATATGGTACGGCTATACGGCTAAACTGAGAAGGTTTGGTGTTTAGCGATCTAACTTTTAGATTGACTGATTGGCTGTTCTGCGTTGAAAAATGTCTGAAATACCTATGAGTCAAATGACGACTTGTTTGATGGTGTTTGAAGAACTTTCGAGTGGATTCAATCTTTCTTTCCTTTTTACATGTGACCTACAAATGTAAATATAAGCATGAGTCAAGGATTGAAATCTCGTTTTCGCTCCAAATCTCGTCCGTTACCAGACAACAAAATCTCGACGAGATTTAGAAATTTTGGATAAATCCTGGATAAATACAAAAACAAAAAATTCAAATCCAGATTTTTTTTACCGTGAAAACCGAAATTTCGGCCGGTTTTGCAGTGATCTCAGCAAAATTGCACCGAGTGAAAAATAGATCAAACGATGTCAACAAAATTTTAAATTTTTTTTAGGTTCCTGCCACATCATTTATGTTCCCATAAAAATTTCAAATAATTATAAAATCTAAGTAATTTTTAAAAATTCAAACAATGCTACTGTCCTGATAAAACGCTGATCGGCAAGTTTGAACCGAATGGAAAATGAAACAAATCACGTTAGAAAATTTTAAAAAAATTTGTGCATAGTTATGATGCATCACTTTCATGAATTTTAAAAATTCGGACAGCGATACTGCCTTGATAAAAGCCTTACCGGCAAACTTCAAACAAATGAAAAATGGTACAAACCACGTTAGAAAATTTTGAACATTTTTGTGGATGGTCCTGATGTATCACTAATGCTTAATATCTCATAAAATTTTTGAATCATGATCCCACTCCAGTGAATTTATAAAATTCTTACAAGTGCACTGTACCATTTATGTTCTTTCTGTTTTTGATTTTTGAAATATAACAAATGAAGTTTAATGCATACATAGATTTGATTGAGCAAACAAAAAAAGTTGAATTTTTTTTTAAATTTTAGAGAATGGAAATGAGGCAATTCTTAAGCTCTCATAAAAATTTTGGATCATGATCGCACTCGAGAAAATTTATAAAATTCTGAAAAAGTTACTGTCCCAATTATGTTCATTCTGTTTTTTATTTTTTGAAGATAACAAATGAAGTTAAATTATTTTGAAAATTTTTCTGTATGATCCTACACTTGTTAATATGGTAACATAAATATTTCACATCATGATAAAGCATGTACAATTTTATAAAAATCCGAAGGTATTTCTGCAGCTTTTAAAAAATGTCTCAAATTCAGTTTTTCAACAAATTTTCATAGGAGAAGACTTTCTTAGGGGTTATTGGACCAAATCCGGTCAAAAATACCGAGAACTTGGCAAAATTACTGTAGCAATTTCACTTTTGTTTATTTTTTTACTCCGGCCGGTATTTCAAAATTCGTCCATGTCTGGAAACCAAGATCTTGACAAGATCTCGCGAAATTTCGACGAGATTTTAATCCTTGAGCATGACAAATAGTACATTATTAATTTTCAAGCATAACTCAGCGAGCTAGGATCATCGGCGTTAAATAGATAGATGCAGAGTGGACTTCATCGCAACACGATTTGATTGGAACGCAGACAACGAAACGTCGTAGTGCTACTTTTTTTTTAATAACGTCATAGTGCTACTTGATTGCAGTTTCATGGTTAACTAGGCAGTTCTCGCGCGCTACGCCGTGCACGGATAGAAATGTAAGGCAGCGACGTCTGTGTACACGTAGGACGTCGTTAAGCGAAGGACCCATCAATCAGAGATGGATGATCGGATAGGGAAACGCACGAACGTTTGCACAGAGGGTCGCTAAAAGAGCTCAACACCTGCTTGGTCACGAATTGGAATCGTGACAGTTTTGCCTTTGGCGTATGTAAGTAACATCTTTCAGTATGTAATACATGCGAATGTCCTATAAACATTGCTATGGTAGAAAAATGACAAGTAATATGTATTTTCTAAAGAAAGATATGTATTTACAGATAGGAATAGGTGTAGGTACAAAAATAAAGCAACGGAGTAAGAATACACCTTGTGAGGTCCGAGAAGTTCTTAAACCACATTAACCAAGAGAGATGGAGACGATGTGATAGCTTCAGGCTAGTAAAACGGATATCTTTTTCAGAGCTACAAGGCTGCACATGGCGATGACATCGGTCATTGCTAGGTATCGTTACTTACTTGTTCTCATTCTAACTCGCAGCTTGTAAAAAAAAAGGTGAACAGTTCACAATCTTACTTTGATGATCTCAACAGCCGAGAGAAGACATTCTGGCTTCGTCCACTTCGGTGAGCACATGTATTACTCATACTTCCGAGTAGTACTTTGACTTTATCATGAAGAAGAGCACTACTTGCCTGGATATATGTACAATTACAATAAAGAAATCAGAACATAATAAATCAAACATCAACAATTACATCAAAGAACGTTGAGGCATTGAGCAACATGCACCAAAGTTAGGATAAGGCTTATAAACTTAGAAAACTTGAGTTCATCTACTAGCAACATTGTCTAGTCAAAGTAATATAAGATAGCAAAAAACAATAAACAATCAAAACAGGAGATGGAACAAAAGATGAGTACTACCAGTTAAGTTAAAAGTGCAATGTCTATAGTTTCCGGGAATGGTTGATGACATCCGCAGATCACAATAGGTAAATTGTCAAATGCAATTGCAACAATATGAAAGAGACTTGAGGCTTTGGTATAGTTGATTGGTAGTAAAAAGGAATAACTATCATATATCTAGTTTAGATTCATTTTGTGAACTCTTTCTTGGTGTTTCTTGTAGCATATATGCTTTGTAAAGAAAATACACTGAGATTCAAGTATTAAGAAGAATGCATAACTGAACTCAGACAGACACATATGACACAGGAACCAACACTTCCTACCAAACAAAGCTACCAGAAAACGACAAATCGTATCAAAGATGTACTTTTACATAGTGTTAATTCTGCTAGGCAATATACAAAGGCAAATCATACTCAGTCTCCAATATTATTTTCGCACTTGGGGATAATTGATAAACAAAAGTTTCACATGTATAATATAGTGCCTCGAGAAAATATGAAATGTGTCGGTGCCTTCATAAATGAAAGAAAAGCATAAGAGCCACGTAGAGGACCACAAAAATTATAAAACCAATGGTTGTAAAAGTAACTTTCAAGTTCTAAAACAACAAAAAATCTGAAACATATCACAAATAGCAGAAAAGCAGAGTCATGCACATGGCTTGTGCTAAACTTACAGAATGTGGTAGGCAAATTTTAAAATGTCTTTACTCTCAAAACATATTCAATTAATCACTTATGAATAGCGCATAAACGAAGGAAACTACATAAGTATCATGGCACTGTAAGTATGCAGTGGAACCTATCTTCTGGGAACCATTTGGTAGATGATAAGTGCTATCCTTTTTATCTCCTATTTTATCGTATTCAGAAACGGTACGTCTAGGTGGCACTGAAGTTCGCTGAGCCATTTTCTGCATAATTAGTAAACTCATTCAGAGAGAAGCAATCCGACACCACTAAAACTCCTACCACCATATCTCAGCGAAAAGTCATATTTATTTTGCTATAATTTTTTAGTTTAAATGAGATTTTATAATCAACAAACAAAAAATGTTGATAAGATGTCAGATGAAAATTTGAAGTAAAGATTGTTCTCCTCTGTGTGTAATGCTTTTATCTCACAATACTACTTCCTCAGCTCTGGATTGTTAGGATAAATACTGACAACAAACGCAGCATCTATACTCACGTAATTAATGTACACTCCTCGTCAATGTTCATTAAAACAACAATTAAGCTCAAAAGAAAAGAAAGAAAAGTTAAATGTACGGTACGGTACATTGCTTCCCTAAGCAGTTAAGCTTCCAAAGTTCTTTTCTTGCAGTAATTTGGCGTGAGCATGCTTTAACATAACGATCATCCAGATTCAAAGCTTCAGTGCAATTATTCTCTGCCTCCTCAAATCTAATGAAATAATTATCAAGGAATATAAGACTACAACAGAGGGTGATTGTGAAAAAATAACTTTCATGATCTAAAACGACAAAAAATTTGGAACATATCACAAATAGCAGCAATACGTATATGTAGTATGAAATTGTTGATACCTATGAAGTTACTGTTATAGGCACAATTAAGGTGTAGCATTGTAGCTAAAGCAAAATCGTGTTAATAAATACAACCAGTGATTCCTTCGGTCGTAGTATAGAATCTAGTTGTAGCCGTATGACTATCAATCAATAGCAGTAGTACGTACAAACAGTTAGCCATTCTAATGCATCGATTGATAATTTGTACCGGGCACTATTCAAATCCAAACCAGGAAACCGTGATAGCGGAAGAATAGTAGGATTACCGTAGAGCTTCTTGGTCAAGCAGCCACCTTGTTCTCTAGCTTCCTGCCTCTCATGGCTGTCTGCAATAGGGGACCGGAAAGGGCGACGATGAGGACTTGCTCCAGCGTGGAATACACGCCGCCGCTGGCTTCGGTCCGGCTGCCGATGGCGACGAAGCGAAGGTCCCTTTCTCCCCTTGAGCGGTGTGGCGCGGGGGAGAGCGGAGAACAAAGGCCAGGAAGACCAAGGCAACCAAAGAGGCAGGAGAGTGAGCTTCGGTCAGAGAGGCGGCACAGAGGTAAAACAGCGCGAACGAAGGAAAAGGAGAAAATTGCAGCGAAAAAAGAGCGTGAGCAGGGCTAAGGATCAAAAGAACCGAGAATAAAGTCACGCTAAGAACAAAAGAACCCCAAAACACAAGGACGTAACCAAGATCAAAAGCTGAACCAAAAACAAGATAACAAAAGAAAATCTAGCCAAAAAAACACTACAGAGAGCAGCAGCTTCCAATCTCACACGATTACATAAAAATCTCAGCACAAAATAGAAAGATAAAAAGTGCATCTCAGCCCATCTCTTTCTCACCAAGAAGGAGAGGAGGCAAAAGACCCGGATGTGCGTTGATTGATGGCTTGCTTATTTAGCACATATTAACAAGAAAGCAGCGGAGCACGCGAGGAAAGGGGAGTCGACCCAAATCTCAAGAAACTAAACCCAAATCAACAGAACAAGAGGAAAGATATGCCCAATCTTGGGTAGTCAGCATGGAGCACAGCCGGAATCGACGGCAGGTAAACAACAACCATACGCCGAGACGATCACGGAGAGCAAAGATTTCGCATAAGAACTCAAAAATATAGGCAAAAGGAGGAAATCAGCAGCGGAGAGAAGAAACAGACTTTCATTTGTTTTTTTTTCTCTTCCCTAGGGTTTCCAATGGGCTCTGACGCCATCGCTACTGACCCACCGATGGCTCCACGGGAGCTCGCCGGAGTGCCGTAGTAGCCATTACAGGAGAAAAAGAAGTGGTGTGGCGCCAGATCGAAGGAGGAGGGCGGAGCGGCGGAGAAGAAGCCGGGTGGAGCGACGGCAATCGCCAGGCGGAGCGCGTGAGGAGGGGCGGGGAACGAAACAGCTGGGAAACGGTGACGCGCAGAGAACCATCGCCAGGTAAGCCACGAGGATGGCCAGCGAGGCGCGCTCGGGACGCAAGATCCAAATCCGACGAGTGAGAACCAAGACACGCGCCGATTGGCCGAAAAACACAACGAGAAGTACGGCATGGCCTAGGAGGTGGCAAATCTTCCACGCTTAGTAGATATATTATATTCAACGAAAAAAAAACATCAACGCAATTTCATGGTTAATTCAACAGCAAAAAAAAACATCAACCAGGGCTACTGAGCACAGTGACCCTCATCACCCTCACTCTGACTCTCACCCTCAATCTCATTATCTGCAAGGTTCACATGTGTTGCACCTTCAGCACCAGGGACAAAAGCGGATTTATTGGTACAGCTCGCACTATAAAAAATGACATCAAACTTATCCTTATACTGCAAGGGTACCTTCTTGAACTTGCTGCAATTTGGCATGACGTGCGAAAAAGGTAGAACAATTCTATTAGTAAGTTCCAACTTTTCAATTCCGTTAGTAAGTTACGTGCAACAATATTAAAGATTGCATACCGTAATCTGATCAGCCCACCACGAATCGCTTGCAAAATTTATTCGGGCCTAGTTATTTACACAGGGATACATAGATCACAGTGTAACTGAACATTTGATTTATATTTCAGACACAGCCAATTTAAATGAACTCCACCTAGCTACCATGCAACAACGTATTGATATCCACCTCAGATTCACAGTCTGATGATGTTTCCATATTAAAACTTGGTCCAGCAATGATAGTGTTACATTCACCACTTAAATCCAAAAATTTCTCAATTGGACTCCTGATTTTCAATTAGTGCAGTTTATAAACTTATTCGTGCATTTAAATCTGGAAGAACAAGTTTGGTATACTTCCAGAATATTAGAGAACTTTAGTGCTTGGTTCAGAGATAAAGAAAAAGTGAGGCTGGAATTGGGATATGAACATAACCCACGAGATTGTGCATTCGGCTTTATGGTCTAGTACTATTCCAAATAATTTTAGATTCAGTTCAGAGATGCAATTGTGTTCATAAATTCCGATGGAACATTGCATGCAGATTTTTTTAGCCCAGTTAGAGACATACGGACAATGTATGTCTGGCTTAAATGTTGGGAATCTCTTGAAGCAGTGAAAATTCTAGAGCTGCATTCCTATACGAGTAGAAGAAAAATACTCGACCCTATCTATCAATCGGCTATATGTCTAAACTTCGTGCAATACATGTCGCACTGGCATTTGGGAGATTGCGATCTGACACAAAGTGCACACTTCATTGAGAAAAATAAACAGTCATCAGATTTTGTGATTAGAAATACACAATTTGGGCATCTCAAGGCAAATTCAGAATCTAAGATAAGGCAAAAACAAAAAGACCCTAGATTACATTAGCAAGTCAATATGTGAGGAAAAACTTGTATGCATTCATCCACACAGGACTCGCCTCGATCTGGAATCCCCGCAAGCCACGCTGACGGAGGTACGGGCGATGGGGAGGAGTGGGGGCAGGGCGCAGGCGGCTTGCGGAGGAGGCGGCAGGAGGCGGCGCGGGGCGCTGGCCTTAGCGCCGACGCGTTCGCTTCGGGTTGGGGTTGAGGGGAATGGGGTGAGGGGTAGAGGTGCGGGGTATATTTTTATACTTATAAGAGGTGAGTAAAAATTCTTTAACTTAGTCTCTAGGGGTAAATATGGAAATTTAACTATAAAAGCCATGAGAAGCTACCGGGGTTTTGGCTTTTCCATGTTACGAGGGGCTGCAGGTTTTTTTTGGTTTCCAGCAATAAGAAAACCTCGCGTTTGGAACAGCTTTCAGTTTCCTAAGGGAAGAAATCGAAGTTGAAGCAGTTAACAAAAGTTAAAAGCTGGGTTAGACTTAGACCGTGTTTGAGAGAGCTGTGGTTTTTTGGAAAAGCTGTTTTTTGATTTTTTTAGGTTGAAAAACGGTCGCAGCTAGTGGTTGAAGCTTTTTTAATAGGCTGTTTGACAACCTGGCCTTTTGGGATGATAGCTTTCAACTTCAGTTGTTAGTGGACATTGAAATGTCTGAAATACCTTTGAATTTGAGTGATCTGATGCACAATCAGCACAAAAAGTGTAGTTTGCAGTTGAGAAGCAAACTACAATTGCAGACACAGACAGGAACAGATATGATCGAGACATCTTTAATATAATCTAGAAGTTTGCGTGGTAATCACAGGACGGTACATATGAAAGAAATGAACTAACCTAACTCAGTAAATAGCCAACAAAAGAACAAAGGGGGCAATCACAAATTTCCATCGTAACATCCTAGAAATGCCATCTAGGCTCAAACCGATATTTGTCGAACTGCTCACAGAACGTGTTAGATAGCTTAGCAGTTAGAAAACCTTGCAGCACTGCAAATTGTTCTTGCTACTGTCAACTTAATATAAAAAAAGGATCGGCATCACATGTGGATCCATGCATGCAAAATGCCACTGCATTTCGTTAGAATTTCGATCATCATCTACAGGCAGCACTACCACATGAACAAAATGGTGGCGAACTTGCCTGAGAAGCAAAAATGAAACAATCTCTACTTTCAAATTATCACTTCTGCAAGCAGAGGGTAATCAAGCTACTACAAAAGCAGCAACCTCGAACAGGATATCAAATACTGGATGCCTTACACAATATTTTGTCTAAACAAGGAACTAACACACAATTTATCAATAAAAATATACCCAGCAGATGCACAACTAGAAATCTGGAATGTACTGCAAGTCACAAATATCTGGTGTAGATTGTCAGTTCCATCCAAAATAAGGATATTCATAACCCAACATGGATCTATTTAGCTCATACTATGGATCAGTTTACTTGCCAGATACAACTGGTTCATCCCAACAATTACCCACATCAAATTTTTGTGTCACAATGTCAGTACTAAATATGCTGCTAAACTAATAGCATCAATCACATTCTCATTAGCCTAAATATACAATGGTGATCAAGCCCACTACATCATCAATAGCTTATGTCAAAGACAGGATTTTACAAATACAAACATTGAATCAGCACAATTGCAGCAACCACAAATACAAACTCTGGGTGAGCAGGACGGCCTCCTTGATCTTCTTCTCGGTGACCTTAGAGATGAGCTTGGTTGAAGGATACTATTGCCCTGATGTCATATATGGAAACAACTTCAGAGAAATCAACAGCCTACAATAAATAGCCACTACCTTCTCTTATCACTGTGAAGCTGGAAGTTACAGGCCTCACGGTGGTCGGTGGCTGTGGCTCACGGTGCTGCGCAGCAGGGGACGACGAGCTCGGGTGGAGTCGATCCGGGGATGTGGAAGGCGAAGGCAAGGCCGATGACATCGATCCGGAGCGGGTGGAGGAAGCGGCGACATCGAGTGCTGTGGAACGGAAACGGAAACGGAAACTGAAAATATCGGTACGAAAATGGAAACACAAATCCCAAAAATTTATGTTTCCGTTTCCATTTCCGTACCGATATTTTCAGTTTCCGTTTCCGAAAAAAGACTTCCGTTTCATTTTTTCCCGAAACGGTCGGAATTTGTGTTTCCATTTTCATCCCTACTTTCGATGCCTCTCTACCGGGAAGGGAAAGAAATGAAGAAGCGTCAAATGGCTGAAATTAATTATTGGTGCTGCATCTGCATTCATATGTATGCGTTTGACTAACAAGGTCACACGGCAGCGTATCATGCATTGGCTACATGGTATTATTGGCCATGAAGTAAAGTAGAAGGAAAAGGAGTCAAAAGGCCCTCTACGAAACGGCATTCCAAGCGTGCCTAATCTGATCTGCACAAGACAGCAGTTAGCAGCAGTAGTTGCAGCACACATACGCATATTTTAGTGCCCAAAGTTTTTCTGCAAAGCCCCGGCCCAGAGGATGACAGGAATGGTTTTCATGGTGGCTTACCGGAATCCCCAGCATAAACCGCCGTTCACACTGGGGGAGAGTGACAGGAGGTTAATGAATTGATTGGAACAAAACCTTGTACTATTTACATGAACAATTATCTCAGGTGTAATTCAAAGGTTGTTGAAAGGTGCATCTCAAGCAAACGTGGTGATAATGATATGCTCCCAATAAGCTTTACAGTACAAAATTATTACAAAGCCCGATTGATGGATACTATATGGAAGAAGTTTCAGCTAAATACCAATCCTTTGATGAGAAGGTGATGACAAAATCAGCGTAACTAACCTGAGAAGCCAGTTTGCTTGTATTCAATTATATTTACCGCTTGCACCTTTTTATCTTGCATGAATATGCATCAAATAATTTGTGCTATGACGAGTTTATCGTGCAAGTGAGGACCGGTTTGGGGAGCTGTAACTTTTCTGAAAAGCTTTTTTTTTTACTTTCTAAGATGAAATGCAGATGTAACTTTTTATAAAAGACCGTTTGATAAATAGCTAATTTTTCTTAGCAATAAACTGTAAAAGCAGGTTCCGTCCAGTTTTCATCCTTTAGCTTTTGCTAGTTATATGTGGCTTCTAGTTTATAACAAAAACTACTTAAAAGCTAAATTATTTAGAGGGCTTACTTACTTTTCGAAAGCTAAATCTAGCGTAAAGCTCTCACACAGGTCATGTTGTTTGTTTATGCTGTGCTAACGTGGCTTGTAGTAGCTAGCAAGGATTTAAATTTTGTTTTCGGATAAAATCTCGCCTGGAACCGAAATCCAAAATTTCGCCAAAATCTCGGTATTTCAGACAAATCTCGGCCAAAATTCAAATCCGGTCCATTTGCAATCGAAAAACCCGAATTTCGGCCGTTTGACCCGAAATTTTGGTGCTTTTGCATCCAGCCAAAAAGTGGGTAAACAAATTTTGAAATTTTTTATGGAGAGTCATGACACATCAGTGATATTCCTATAAAAATTTTAAATGATTATCAAATTTTAATTTTTTAAAAAAATTCAAACATTGCTACTGTCCTAATAAAATGCTGACCAACAAGTTTGAACCGAATGAAAATTAGAACAAACTAGGTTAGAAAATTTTGAAAAATTTTGACACATCCATAATATTCTCATAAAATTTTTATATGATTATAAATTTTTTGAATTTTTAAAAATTCGAACAGTGCTACTATCCTGTTAAAAACCTTACCGGCAAACTTAAAAAAATGAAAAATGGTTCAAACCACGTTATAATTTTTTTAAAAAATTGATGGTCCTGATGTATCATTAATATTTTAATAAATTTTTTAGATGATGATGAAGCTTCAAGAATGTTCAAAAATTCTGACAGTGCTACGTCTTGATAAAAGCACGATGATCAATACATAGATTTATTTTAGCAATAAAAAGGCTTAGTATTTTTGAAAATTTTACAGAAGGGTGGTAAGGAAATTATTAAGATCTCATAAAAATTTTGAATCATGATCACACTCGAGAAAAATTATAAAATTCTGGCAATGTTACTGTCCCAATTATATTCATTCTGTTTTTTATTTTTTAAAGATAACAAATGAAGTTAAATTATTTTAAAATTTTTATGTATGATTCTCAACTATTAAATATAGTACTATAATTTTTTCAGATCATTATCAAGCTTATACAATTTTATAAAAATATGAAAATGCTTCTGTCAAAATTTTAAAATGTCTCAAAAATCGGTTTTTCAATAAATTTTCATAGAATATAAGTTTCTTAAGTGTTATTGGACCAAATCCGGCAATAAAACAGCAAAATTCGGTTTCATATCCCAAAATTTCGGCCGGTTTGGGCGAAACTTCACCGACTAAATGAAATACTGTAGCAATCCAGTTTTTAATTCAGCCGGTAATTTGGATTTCGTGGTGGTCCGAAATCTCAAAATCTGAGATTTCGGTGAAATTTCACAAAGTTTCGATGAAATTTTGATGTAGCGGTTATTTGGCCATATAAATACTTAGCAATCTCATTGAACTGTTCCCTTCCACCATTTCAATGCTAGAGCTGTGAAGTGATCATTTGCTTTTGGTTTGGTTTGGTTTGGTGGGATATGGTGCCGCAACTACGCAAGTGCGAAACTTCCCATTAAACGGATAGGATCCTGTGTAAGCAAGTATCTCCATTCAACGTTTTGTGGCTAGACCAGACCGAGTCCAACAGTCAATGCCAGTACAATCAAAACTTAAGGGCACTTTTCAATCGTAGGATACTTAGGCTGAGCTGACCTACTAAAATTTTCAGACATGAATGTTTTGGAATATGATCAATTTTAATTGGTTCATTCACAAAATTTTAAAATATGTGCAGTAATTTTTTTAGAACTAGAGGGCAAAGTAGATGAAGGACTTCGGAACTTTTCCTTGTACGGTTTGTTCTAAATGGCTAAAGAAGTTGGTGTCATTTTCCAATGGATAAGGAAACCAATGAAAATCATGTAATTTCCTCTTTTTTCCTCAACAACTTTGACTATGTGCTACTAGATCTACTATTATACTATTCTAGAACCTCAATGTTTACATTATTGGGTTATTGTATCAGCAAATTACCCTTGCAAAATGAATCTGCTATTATTTTTCAAGGCTACTCTATCTTCCACACTCCTTTCAACTCAATTCATCACATTATCCTTGTCCACTGCATACAAAATTCCTAGGAGTCGAGTTTATTCTCAACAAGAAGCATCAAAGCTCTACACTACATGTACAAATGTGGATAAGAAAAGTCATTTTTTTATCCATCTATCAGATAAAAATTGGTGTATTTTTTCCTTTGTAGTCACTCATAGTAAATACATTGTTTACTCATAGGTAATTACAAGTTTACACATATATGCGTTCTTTTTTTTCTTCTCAAAAGCGTTCTAAAGGAATATTGCATGTACGTTGTGCACTATCTGGAAAGACCATACCTACACACTTCTAGTACTAAGACACACCAAAAATATTTACAAGAACACATGTACATAGAGTCCGTAGAATCATAGGCTTCCTAACGCACGTATAGCCGTGAGCTGCATCGCCCGTCCGAAGTCTGAGCAACAACAGAACCGCCGGTTTTTCGTGGGCGGTGCAGAGGATCCCTGGCTCAGCCGCCGGTCGTGCTGACCGCGTCCCACTCCCACCGTATGACATATCGGACTTCGCTGCCACTCCCTATCCCCAAGACCCCAACCAACCAACCAACCAACCAACCCACCCATTCTTTTCTTCCCCTCCTCCTGCTCCGCTCTTCCCATTTCCATTCTGCTGCCCTTCCGCTCCCTTCCTCCTCTCCCTTTCCCAACTCACCAGTCTCCGCTTATGTTGAAGCTGTCCAGCCGATTGGTCCCTCTACGTACGTGCCATCGATCAACAGCTCCCCGTAAGTGCTTCTCCTTGCCCCCGGCCTGCAAGGCTGCTTTTCTTTTGGTTCTTGTTTGTGTCCTTGTTTCTTTGGCTTTTTAAGGGCTTTTTCGTGTGATCAGAGTTCTTGAATGGTGTGTGTGTGTGTAACATGCTTTGTGATGTTGTTGACTTGGAGGGTGAGAAATTGGGGAGCAAGAAGCCTCCTGTAGGGGGTCAAGTTCTGGTTCTTGTGTTGCATGCAGAGAAGCCCAGGGTTTGGAGTGCCATGGTGATGCTAAAACTTATATAGAGGAAAGGAAAGTCCTTTTTGGTGTCAGTTAGTATTTTTTTATTGTTGATGTTGTCTGTGAGGATTGGAAAGTTATATGATTGGATCACGATGAATCCTGTAAGAATTCGGGTTTTGAGCAATTCTATGTTGTTGGAGGTTTGATCGAAATTTGAGCAAGATTTGTGCAGTTCTTTTTGCTAGCATAGCGTGCTGTTTAGGATTTTATTAATACTATTTTTTTATTGTGGCGCGTATGAGCTGTATTTTGTCCAGCTTTTGTGTCGTCATTTCTACTGTATATATAGTGTCAAAGGTTATATTCCAAGCCAGCTAGTTTTAGGGATGCTAATTCTCGCTTAATTTATCGTTTTTTTCCCAAGGCCTGGTAATCACTAGTCAGTCTTTTCTATTTTTTTTTATGGGAACATGGCAGTCAATCAGTACTGCTAATTTTTAGACATGCTTAGTTGCTTACCATGCCGTACAAGCTAGTACTTTCTCTACCAACATGCAATAGAGTTCCATCTGTTAATGAATCAATTATTTAGGTTGGATTACTTGTGGTAGCACGAGCAGTTTGGACAGGTTAGGTATGTAAACAGGGAATCTGCAGCGCTCAAAAACTCGACAGAAATTTCAAATGCCATTCTATTACTAGTATATTATACATGTCTCCTTTTACTGTTTCTGTATATTAGCATCTAGTGATTCCTACTATCAGTATTGGTGGTTCTCCAAAAAAAAACGCCATTGTTAGAAAATACAACGTGTGGTTTGTTGTTAGGAAAAGGAACATTAGTTTGTACCAGTAGAATAGTCAAAAGAAGATGATTTGAGTCTATTTACCTAGCAAATTGACAATGTTCTGGAAAGATAAGGGTAGCTTTATGTACATCAGCTCATTGTTTTTCATATAGTTTGTTGATGTACTCTTTTCTTATTTCAGGCATTAGAAGGTATTCAAGATCAATTCAATCAGAGGAAGCACATTGAGTTGGATTTAATCCGAGATTCTGAATTAGATAGAAGCCACTAAATATTTAGCTTAGCTGGTCCAGAGGTGCAAGTTATGTCTTTTGTTAGGCAAACAGACCCGTCAACGACTTACGCAGATAATATTTACATACATAAATTTGGTGCACCAAACTCAAACTTCGCTGCAAGAAGATTTGCTTCTGATACACAGTTGTTCCGTTATGGCCCAGAACCCTACAATTCTGAGGACTACGGACATATGGGTTTCACTGAAGCACCATCTGCTGCATTTCAAAACTCCTTTTACAACCAGCGAGCCTCACTAACACCCTACCATGTAACGGCTGATGGCTGCTCTCCAGCTATTGCAGATAATCAATCCAACTGCTGCTCTGATGAAGCAAAAGAATCGTCAGTTGTCTCCAATGTATCTCAGCAGAACTCCCAGTCTATATCAGGTAATCAGAGTTCTGAACTTGAAGTAGAGTTTGATGAAGATGAGATCAGACTAAAGCTTCAGGAGCTGGAGCATGCTTTACTTGATGACGGTGATGACATCTTGTTCGAAATGTCCAAGGCTGGTAGCATTAATGATGAATGGGCCAATCCCATGAGGAATGTTTTGCTTCCGAACTCACCAAAAGAATCGGAATCAAGCATTAGTTGTGCTGGTAGCAACAACGAAGAAGCACGGACCCCGAAGCAGTTGCTCTTTGACTGTGCTACAGCATTATCCGTATATAACATAGATGAAGCACAGGCAATCATAACGGACCTCCGGCAGATAGTCTCCATTCAAGGGGAACCTTCTCAGAGGATTGCAGCCTATCTAGTGGAGGGCCTTGCTGCGAGAATTGTAGCTTCAGGGAAAGGCATCTACAAGGCCTTGACATGCAAGGATCCCCCAACTCTGTATCAGCTTTCGGCAATGCAAATCCTCTTTGAAATCTGTCCATGCTTCCGCTTCGGTTTCATGGCTGCTAATTATGCTATACTTGAATCCTGCAAAGGTGAAGAAAGACTGCACATTATAGACTTCGACATCAATCAGGGCAGCCAATATATTACACTGATACAATTTCTGACAAATAATGCAAACAAGCCGCGTCATTTGAGGATAACTGGTGTGGATGATCCTGAGACGGTGCAGAGGACCGTTGGAGGTCTAAAGGTCATTGGGCAGCGCCTAGAGAAGCTTGCAGAGGATTGTGGGGTATCTTTTGAGTTCAGGGCAGTGGGTGCTAACATCGGGGATGTTACACCTGCGATGCTAGATTGTCGTCCTGGGGAAGCACTTGTTGTCAATTTTGCATTTCAGCTGCACCACCTTCCTGACGAGAGCGTTTCGATTATGAACGAAAGGGATCAGCTCCTTCGTATGGTGAAGGGCCTTCAACCAAAGCTCGTGACCCTGGTTGAGCAGGATGCCAATACCAATACTGCTCCATTTCTGACAAGGTTAGCAATCTTAAAAGATAGATCCTCTAAATCCACACTAGAGACTAATTAAGGTTCTTTGTATATTTTGTGTATCAACTCTCGTGTTTGTACATTCATCGCTGAATCCCTAAAATAGCATTAAACATCTTACTTCCACAGGTTCCGTGAGGTTTATGACTATTACTCCGCACTTTTTGATTCACTGGACGCAACACTTCCAAGGGAAAGCCCGGATAGAATGAATGTGGAGAGGCAGTGCCTTGCACGAGAAATTGTTAACATCTTAGCTTGTGAAGGTCCTGATCGTGTCGAGAGGTAATTCCCACTTTCCCAGTTCTGCTCTCTCCTCGTTCATCCTGCAAATTCGTCTCATTTTTGCTTGAAACATATACATCCTGCAAATTCCATGTACCTAACAGTGAACTTGTTATGCCGCAGATACGAAGTTGCTGGAAAATGGAGGGCGAGAATGACAATGGCTGGCTTTGTGCCATGCCCACTTAACAGCAATGTCATCGGAGGAATAAGATCGTTATTGAAGGCGTACTGTGATAGGTACAAGTTCGAGGAGGACGGTGGGGGGCTTCACTTCGGCTGGGGAGAGAAAACTCTCATCGTCTCCTCTGCATGGCGATAGAGCTCGCAGATCTGAGTTGCATTAGTATTGCTGTATTTTAGGAGCTTCTGGTGCAGACTGTAAAAAGATGTGAACCGCCGAGTTGTTAACTGATCTTATCTAATCTTAGGTGTCTGCTTGTCAGAATAATTGAGCTTGGCTGATCACCCGGGTTAACTATATTGTACTGTAGCATCTTGTCACATGATTGTATGTTGTATTTTGGGATAGAATAGTGGATGTCGACTCCACTTATGTATAAAATTATTTATATATTGCCAGAATATCTTATGTTGTATTCATTGGAGAACTAGAAGATATGTGGGTCAGTGTCAGAATAATCCTGAAACCACTTGCAAAATCCTCTCTCCAAATTATCCTGATGTCCAGTCACGTGGTTCTTAAGTTCATAAAATAAGCTCTCAGCAGCTTAGGCACAGGACTACCAAAAATGGTAGAAGAACAAATCACTTCAATTTATCTAACAGAGTAATCTTGTGAAATTACATCAATTTTCTGTACAATAATTTGAAAATCATAAAGCAAATACAGGTATGCTCTTCAGATATGTTAATGTAATAATGTTATAACGAGGTAACTTAGGTGACAGCACTCCTATAATCATAAGAATCAGAAAATCACATGATGCCGTATGCTGTATAAGCTCAATCTTATCTTCATGTACTTGGCGACCACAATATGATGTATGCTGTATCAGCTCCATCTTATCTTAAAGGTAAGGTATAAGCTCAATCTTATCTTCAAGGTAAGGTACGCCATGAATTGAACGAGCTATAATTAGAGCTAGGTTGCATTTTGACCCGTTTAGCGGATTCCAGAAGTCCAACAAGTGACGGGAGAGGTCGTGGGACAGGGACATTCCTCGATCTGTACAGCCTCTTCAAACTTGCATTCAAACATTTCGATGATCCAACAACACACAAGAGGTCCCTTTGACAATCTGTTCTTTCTGCACTTCTGACCATGCAAAGGCTTGAACTTTCAGCAGCACTTAATGATTTTGACTCTATTATAACTTCAGACTTTTCAAGTTGATCAGGTACCTCCGATATATTGCATTGAACAGTAGGCAATGATTGAATTGAAAATGCTTCTGATGTTGGGGATGCTTCATGCTGACAGGAGGGGACCAGATCTGCAGCTTCCGCATGAACCTGTTGGGAGGTTGGTGCTTGCTTCGTGACCAAATCCATCCCAGAATATGTTTCAACGTCTTCACTCCTATCATGAACCAAATCTGTCAGAGCACATAGCCTGAGTTCTTCAACAGCAATGTACTGGTTGCATAACTCTTCTTTCATTATGTCAATTGCTTGAGAACCAAATCTTGCTCTTCCAAACAATGTAACATCTGGTTCTTGAAGTGGAGGGGATGGCACAAATTTCAGTTCAAGCGTGCTGACATCCAAATCTGTACATTCTTCACCAGCAGAGGTTGAATAATCATCATCAACAAAAGTTGAGTGATGATCATCTGTGTGCGTGTCATAAGCGAGCACTGAAGAAGGGGAGGATACCAACTTTTGGAGAGGATCTCTAAATATCTTCCACAGTGGATCATCAGCTGTCAAGCGGGTCTTGAAACAATGTTTCTTTACATAGCTCAGTTCCATGGCAAAGCATGGTGGAGTCGTTGAAATGACCCATTGGGGCTGGAGAAGTTGCAATGCCTGCTCTAGCTCATCATAAGAGGAGTGAATGGAGAAACAAACATGCCAGACCCCAAAATCATCCTTCTCAGCTTCCGTTAGGCTGGGTTTCTGGAATCGAGCACAAGCATACCACTGTGTTGAGGGACGGATAAATAAAGGTTCCGGCTGAAGACTAGCCCTGGCCTCTTCAAGCTTCTTACTTGCTCTATCATATAATTGGTGGAATCCAACAATCTGCGGAGTTAATAAGTAGCAACCAACAAATGAGAGAAAATAAGGAGATACGCTCCGTACGATACACACCAGAAGAATGATGGCACGATTTAAAAACGTAGTACTCAATATGGCTTACCATAAAACTTTGTGTTTATTGTTTTCAAAAACAGATTTAGCTCAAAATTTTGATACTGACATTTTCTTCAGTCAGATAGGTGTTCAATAGGGCAGACGGTAACTAATTTACTTCAAAATGACAATGAAACACAGCTCAGGTTCCATGTGTGCTATGAATTCGTAGTGACTGCATTATCGTATATGTACTGTGAAGTCATCATCTTCCATGCGTAAAGGGCTTGAAAATGAACATAAGGCAAGCTAGTGGTACAAGGAATTAAAACGGAATGCATTTGAAGGACTAACATACCTGGAAGCGACAGGATGGATCATCGGTGATGATTTCAGGGGCTGTAAGTGACAGCGCTTTAAAACAATCCAAGTTCCTTCCCACGTCAACATAAATCTTCGATCCAAATGTCCTCGACACCTCAACTAGGATCTCTTCATGGCCAAGAAGATCACAAGCAAGATAAACGGAAGGTGCATGCGGATGCTTCCATATGCAAGCTATAACCTGCAATCACAGAATCATTTATCAATGGTTACTGTCCCTCTTGTCATAAGTACAACAATCCTACGAGTAACAACAAGCACATTTAGCCTCAGCGCAGAGGAAAACCTGCTGAATTGCTGACTCCTTGCTCGGTAGTTTGAGGAAGCATTTGGAAAATGTGCAGTCCAGGAACACAAAGTCTAATCGGCAAACATTTTCTTTCCCTTTCTTCGCTATGTACTTCAGTGGCAAATTCTGTACACAATCCGACGTAAGCCGACAGTCCCCCGTGTGCAGTATGCTACCGAATTCACCCTCAAACAAGAACAAAACCGCCCCTGAAATCACAGGACACGGCAAGCGTTAACCATGCTCAACTATTTCCAGTTTCCAGCACTCATTCTGTAATGTTATCCTGACAATAAACTCGTAGAGCGACGCATCAGCGTCTGCGCAAAGCAGCAACAACCGAGAATCACACTGATGACTCGAGAATTGAATCGAACACATCACTCCCACTCTCCCGTACCGAATAAATCATTCTTATTTCTACGAGAAATTTAAGTTTTAGAAGAAGACACCGGCTAGAACATAGTATAAGCTGTAACAAGATAGGCAGCAGAACTGAAGAGGTGAAAACGAAAATTACCAGGACAGTGATTGGCATCGTGCGCGGTGACGGAGAAGGCGCCGGCGGGGTCGTCCACCACCACCGTCTTCCCCACCTCCATCTCCACGAACTCTCCCCGCTCCAGCTGCAACACCACCGCACCGCACGATCGATCTCGATTAGCGCAGACACCCCCGCGGAAATAATTTACCGGAGCAAAATTAACCGCGACTCTGGGAGAGGGGGTTACAGTTACCTGGGGAAAGTGGCGGAGAGCGAGGGACATGGTGAGACGGGTGGCGTAGACGATGCCGCCGCCGCCGGCCCCGGCGCCGACGAGATGGTCACGGTGCGCGTGGGTGAGGAAGCGATGGCGCCGGCGGCGGGAGAAGGGGCCCCACGTATCGACGGCGAAGGGGAGCCCCCGCGGCATCTCTATCGGCATCCTCCCCGAAACTTTTCGAAATTACGGTTCAGTCCTCCGCTCTTCCGAAGCGCACCGTCGCGTTGGTGTGGACTGTGGCCACTGGATGATGTTGGTTGCGTCGGTTTATATACCCGCGGAAAGTGGCGTCTTCCGGAGGAAGGAAGAGTAGCTTATTGGTGGATGGCTTATCGGTTTGGGCCTTGGACCCGGTAATTTCACCGCCTTTGGTAGTTAGTTCGTCCTACATGGAGCTGATCTTATGGGGCACTTTTGTCAACGACCTGTTGAGTCCATCGGTCGTTCGGCCTTTCAATTCTGTGAATATCGATAACCATTGGGCCTAAGACCATCTCCAACCGTTTCCCAGGGTTTCATTCCTTTCCTGGCCCCTGAAGGGAATCCCTTTCCAGATTCCATTCCCTTCCCAGCAATGCACTCCAACAGATTCCCTTCCCCATTCCCTTCCCTTCCTAGAAATACCTAACTTTTCCTCATCCCCTCTCATCCAACCTAGCAATTTATATATTGAGGGGTTGCATTCATCAGGTAGCCACCCACAACGGATTGCCAACCTCACAATGAGTCAGTTCATTTCTTCCTCAAGTGATGAACAATCCTTTACTGATGACGAGGACTCCCTTCTCTTAGCAATCGCAGAGGAGGAGGAGATAGAAGCGTGAGGTAACAACCGTCGACGGGGATCGGTTCGAAGCCATGCGGTGATCAACCGAGGTCACGTTGAAGGCGACTTCGGCTTTATGGTGATTACTTCGCTTCCTCCCCGTTTACGGCGATGTATTTTTCAAAGTGAGGTAACAAACCAAAGAGTCTAACAAATATGAATGATGTACTTGTCGATTTCATTATGTCTATAAGTCGTTTCGCATCGCAGTTTCGGATGAGTCGCTCCTATTTTTGCGCATAACGAATGCTATCGAAGGACACGACGTTTGGTTCCAACAAAGTACGGATGCAACCGGAAGCTTGGTTTGGCACCTCTTGATAAAGTAATGCACTCTCCGTCAACTAGCTTACGGTGTTCCTCGCGCGACGCCGTGGACGAGTACCTCCGTATTGGGAAAGTACGGCCATTGTAGCTCTCAAGAAGTTCGTGAAGGCGGTGGTCGGGTTTTCGGGAGGAATATCTCCGATCTCCTAATCACGAAGACATTGGTAGACTCCTAGTTGTTGGTGAGCACGAGGGTTTCCTGGAATGCTTGGTAGCATCGATTGCATGCATTGGACCTAGAAAACCGCCTCAAAGCATGGCAAGGGGCTTTCACAGGCATACTACAAGCCTTCCATAGTCCTCGAGGCGGTTGCCGTATGACACGTGGATTTGGCATGCTTTTTCGGGATGCTAGGAAGCATGAGCGATATTAATGTGTTGCACCGTTCTAACATATTTTCGGAGAAAATGATGGTACGACTCGGAGGTAAACTACATCGTCAATGGCAATCGATCGACATGGGCTACTACCTCGCGGATGGCATTTACCAGTGGGCTACCTTCGTTAAGGGATTGCGGCACCGATGGGAAGCAGGAGGGTTTACTTCGCAGATGCGATCCATTGCAAGGAAGGATGTTGAGAGAGCGTTTGGAGTGCTCCAAGCTAGGTTTGCCATTGTACGGGGCCCCGGCCGATGTTGGCACCAGAGTACGTTAAGGAATATAATGACTGCATGCATCATTCTTCATAACATGATCGTGGAGGATGAGAGGAATGGGGCATCACAGGACATTAACTTCGATTTTATGGGAACTCCGTTATTACAGGGCGTCACCCAACGGGTCGGTCTTGCACTGCATACAAGCTACTCAAAGGCGGAGGGATCGCCAACTTCACCATCGGTTGCAGGCGGATCTGGTCGAACACCTTTGGTCACGGCACGGGGGATAATGCAAGTGTAAGCTATGTTTCGGTGTGAGTGTGAAATCATGTCTGAAAAATTGGCTGAGTAATAAAATTGACATTGCAAAGTGGTTGTGATTATGGCATGTGTGGTGCTTGTGCATGTGCTATGTCTGATGATTATTTGATATGCTTTGGTGATAGCATGATATTGGTTTTGTTTGATGCAATGCGCTCGTTGGTGTTGGCGACTAGAAGTTGCATCGATTGATGCATGCATGTTTGGAGGTGTATGCATGCAAAGATAACATCCAGTAACTAGAAGATAAGTAACTAGAAGTTTTCTCCCTAGCGCCAAGTCTGAAGTTCGGAAGATTGGTCCGGCCATGGAAATCATTTTCCGTCATTACCTGATTCAGTCATCTTGCGAAGGTAATATCTTTTGATCCGTAGATCCGATCGAGTTGATTTTAATTGGGTTAGATTCATAATTAAATCTAGTTTCTACAGTTAAAATTTCATGTCAATCGAACGGTTGGATCTTCGGTGATCTTGTTTTTTAAGATAGGTCCGTCGTAGCCTTTGATGTTCTGAAGATTAGTCCGGCGTAGCCTTGGAAACCAGTTTGTATCATCAGCTGATTGAGTCATCTTGCGAAGGTAATATCTTTTGATCCGTACATCCGATCGAGTTGATTTTTATTGGGTTAGATTCATAATTGAATCTAGTTTATACCATTAAAATTTCATTTCAATCTAATGGTTGGATCTTCGGTGATCTTGTTTTTAAGATAGGTCCGTCGTAGCTTTTGATGTTCGAAGATTGGTCCTACGTAGCCTTGAAACCGATTTACATTATCACCGATTCATCATCTTGCGAAGGTAAAACGAGCGAAGCAAAAGGCAAGAGCAGGATGTGGGAAGGAACTAGCGGTGGAGGAAAAGATAGCGTAGTGAGTGAGAGGAAGAAAGGATGCTACCTCCCACCACCATCACATGCACCTCCCCGCTTTGCACTGCTTGCAAAGCAATGCAATGCAACCACGTGCCGTGGAGGTAATAATAAATAGCCCAAGATGGCGTTTAGCCATCTTTTCTCGCTGAGACATGTTAAATCTGTTCCTTTCATGATTTATAGTACATTCAAGTAGTGCATACGATTGTTCTTCCATTCATGTTCTTTCCACGTTTCCGTAAATCGAGTGTAATACTTTCCTTTCGATCTTCCAATTTAATAAGACATGCAATTTATGAGGTGTAAGCTTAGTTATTCTTAGGTGTAATATCTTTTGATCCGTAGATCCGATCGAGTTGATTTTTATTGGGTTAGATTCATAATTGAATCTAGTTTCTACTGATTAAAATTTCATTTCAATCTAACGGTTGGATCTTCATGATCTTGTTTTTAAGATAGGTCCGTCGTAGCCTTTGATGTTACGAAGATTGGTCCGCGTAGCCTTGGAAATCGATTTAGTCATCACCGATTCATCATCTTGTGAAGGTATATCTTCCGATCCGTACATCCGATCGAGTTGATTTTTATTGTGTTAGATTCATAATTGAATCTAGTTTCTCTGATTAAAATTTCATTTCAATCTAATGGTTGGATCTTTGGTGATCTTGTTTTTAAGATAGGTCCTGCGTAGCCTTTAATGTTCAAGATTGGTCCGCGTAGCCTTGAAATCGATTTCCGTCATCACCGATCTGATCATCTTGCGAAGGTAATATCTTCCGATCCGTACATCCGATCGAGTTGATTTTTATTGGGTTAGATTCATAATTGAATCTAGTTTCTACTGATTAAAATTTCATTTCAATCTAATGGTTGGATCTTTGGTGATCTTGTTTTTAAGATAGGTCCGCGTAGCCTTTAATGTTCGAAGATTGGTCCGCGTAGCCTTGGAAATCGATTTAGTCATCACCGATTCATCATCTTGCGAAGGTATATCTTCCGATCCGTACATCCGATCGAGTTGATTTTATTGGGTTAGATTCATAATTGAATCTAGTTTCTCTGATTAAAATTTCATTTCAATCTAATGGTTGGATCTTTGGTGATCTTGTTTTTAAGATAGGTCCCACGTAGCCTTTAATGTTCGAAGATTGGTCCTGCGTAGCCTTGGAAATCGATTTCCGTCATCGGTGATATGATCATCTTGCGAAGGTAATATCTTCGATCCGTACATCCGATCGAGTTGATTTTTATTGGGTTAGATTCATAATTGAATCTAGTTTCTCTGATAAAAATTTCATTTCAATCTAATGGTTGGATCTTTGGTGATCTTGTTTTTAAGATAGGTCCTGCGTAGCCTTTAATGTTCGAAGATTGGTCCGCGTAGCCTTGAAATCGATTTAGTCATCACCGATTCATCATCTTGCGAAGGTAATATCTTCGATCCGTACATCCGATCGAGTTGATTTTTATTGGGTTAGATTCATAATTGAATCTAGTTTCTCTGATTAAAATTTCATTTCAATCTAATGGTTGGATCTTTGGTGATCTTGTTTTTTAAGATAGGTCCTGCGTAGCCTTTAATGTTCAAAGATTGGTCCGCGTAGCCTTGGAAATCGATTTAGTCATCACCGATTCATCATCTTGCGAAGGTAATATCTTCCGATCCATAGATCCGATCGAGTTGATTTTTATTGGGTTAGATTCATAATTGAATCTAGTTTCTACAGATTAGAATTTCATTTCAATCTAACGGTTGGATCTTGATAATTTCTGTTTTAGTGAATGTGTCAGTCTGTTTTCATGTGGTCCGACGTAAACTGACAACTTGGTACAATGCGAACAGTACAAATCCGACAAGTCTGAAATAAAACTAGATAGTTCAAACATTAAAACAACAATACAACAATAGTATTACAAGCCCTCACCCAAACGGGGATGACATAAGGCAATAGTTATTTATTCATTTGACGACGATTCATCACAATCTCAATCATCGACTCGTAGTACTCATGAAGCAATCCGTTACACGAGTTCAAGTCGACCTTCATAATCCTTTCATTCTCCGCTTCCTTGGACATGGCCAATTTTTCACGTGTATTTCTACCATAGCGACTCTGGACTCATTCATCTTGTCGAAATGGTGGAGTACACACCCACGATGACATACTAGACGAACTAGCACGCTTCCTCGCGGCCTTTGCGTCCGGCCTAGTGGCCTTTCCCCTCCTCGAGGATGCTTGGAAGGCGGTCGATAGGAATGTCATTGGACCCTTCATGCGTTGCACCATATCGTATCGTCTTTTGCTTCTTGTGGGACAAGTGCGAAGACCACTTGGATGATCCGCCATGGTACCCAACAATGGTGGAACGCGAATGGCTTGCCCTCAATGTCTGGTACATCCTAGCGGCATGGGCCATCCGCAAAATGAGATAACAATTATAAGACTCGGAGACACGATTAATTATGAAGTGACTACAAGTCTTGATGAAGACGAGGACATGTCCTTACCTATCACGCTCGGTGCTCCCTCTGATGTAAACCATCGATCCGATTGAGATACCCAAATATTTGCTAACACACTCATTTATCAATGACCGGTGGTTAACCATTCCTTTCTTCGATCTTGCCTTCATGTGTTCCTTGCTATTGCTTTTGTAATAATCGCAATTCTGCTCCAATAGGTATCGGACGATTGGTCCTTCCCAACAATGGGGTCTTGGCTCACATTCAACCAAGTGAGACTAGAACTTCATCCTCCTGCGCACTCCATTTGGTCCTCTCTGCTCGAGTCTGCTTTTGGTTCCCTTCTTGGCGTGTGGACCGACTTGGGGCAAGATCGATCGTGCCCATGCTCGGAGGTCTTTGGCGGGGAGATAAGCCGTGTACCACAAACACAAAGTCATCCCAAGGTAGTTCGATAAGAAAGGGTCCATGTCGTCCTCCCTGATCATTGAAAGCACACACATAGTTTGTTATTACGAAATCATGGCAGAGCAATGTGGGAACAATATGAGTCAACATGGAAAAGACATCACATTGATGTAAATTACGGTAAGGATTACAAGTTCATAGCCAGATGGTGCAAAATACAATAAAGCTCACTGAGCAGTTCAAAGCCACATGGTCCAAAATAACAATATGACTGAGCATGGAACAGACATGTAGATCTAAACAAGGTGGCCCGAACGATCGGACTCGATGGACCAATCGCTAAGTAGACAATCCGTGGAGTAGTCGCTCAGCAGGGAATCGTTCGAGCCCTCGTAGTCTGCAGGCACTATGTCGTCCGGATGAACGCCCTCGATAGATGCAATGTCATCCATCACAGTCGGAGGAGGTGCAGTGCTAAATTCTATCGTGTCGAACGACATCTTCTCCATGCTCTCGGCTATGGACTCGACCTGAAGAAATGCGTTGTTAATGTCAATGGCCCAAATTTCATCACTTGGACTGAAGTTGTCCCGAGCTTCTGAGGTGCTCGGCCTTATCCTCCAGCATATCTCGCAGCTTAGAGATGACGTCTCGAAGGGTCTCCGAATCCATCTAAAACAGCATGTAATGACAATATTTCGCACATGTTATGTCAATATTGAATCATACTACGTACGAACCAATTAAATACAAGTCGCGACATTGGTGTGTGTTTGAGATTAGCTTTATTGAACAAGGTCACACCATGACAATGCAAATCATTGCGACATCGGCACAAAAATTGAATCAACTCATCCATTTCAGTTCCCGAATAACTACTAGTGGACCTGACCATTTGATCTGTGCAAATTGAAACCAATGCTTCAAAGTTGACAACTTGCAACTATATGAATTTGTGCTAGAATTTCATTGCGAAAAAAACAATGAGGAGAGCACCCATGAACTAAATTTCCCTAAACCCAAAGAGACAACACATATGAACTATCGTGTTCACTAATTCAACTAGTGCTCATTCAATCAATCTTCTACACCAATCGGTCATCATCACCCAACGCAAGTTTCCCAATTTTCCTATCTATGTTCTAGATCGCCATTTCGGTGAGGACGAAATTACTTGTCCCTAACCCATCCGTGTTTTCCCCATCGAATCGAAGATCCCACAACCTAAATCCATTTCAAATCGGCAAAGATGGTGGTCCTCGATCGCGCACTGAAGGTCTCGATTTCCGTCTGCGCGTCCTCTCTCCGGCCGCGAGGCGAGCACCTTAGCTCCTCGCTCGCGTCGCCCTTGCCGATCGTCGCTGTCCTTGCCGCCGCCAAGCCTCGGCTGATTGGCGACCACAGCGCCGTCTGTCGTCGAGAACGGGCGCGACCCTCGGGAGGATCTCTCTCCTATCCCACGCGACGGTAGGGAAGGAAGCCGTTGGAGGAGCTGAACCTTCTCTCTCGTCGCTTTCCCATGCGGACGGGATTGGGTTTGAGCGACGGGAAACGGTTGGAGATGGTCTAACAAGACTATGCTGCTGAATTTTTTTTCTTTAATATTTATTTTTATTCTTTTTTTCAAAACTATGCGTCCGAATTAAAATTTTACAAAACTACACGCCTGCTGTTCGTGTATGGGCGATCGCCCATACACGGCGATTAGCACTGCGCCGCTTGCTCCGTCGGCCCATTGGGGTGGGCCCCTCATCGCCAGGACAGGCGGCGAGGGTTGCGTGTTTTTTTAGTATTTTTTGTAATTACTATATGCCTTTTTAATATGAACCCCTTAACTTTTGCTAGAAGTGTCCAAATGAAGTGAAACTTGTTTCTAAATTTAAATTTTGGAATGAGGAATTAGACTGTAAAATAAAAATCCATGTGTTGTTTGCAGAAAAATAATTTTATTTGAGTTCGAATGCTAGGATCTAACTATGGATTGTGAAGGAATTATAATGTGTATTGATCCATAAATCATGAAATAAATAGAATAAGTTACCACAACCTTATGCACTTCATTTTTGCAAAAATATCTAAATATGATTGCATTTTGAATCGAAGATGGCTAGTTTAAACCCTTTATAACATTCATTGTTCAAGCAGTTAGAATAATGTTTGAACGACCTCAAAATTTGATAGAACCAGTTTTGTTGCATTCTTGGGCTTGCATAGGTTACAATTATGTAAAAATATTTAGATGTTACTTTAGGCTGCACTATTTTATTGTTGTCCGAACATGCAATCGGTAAAACATCAAAATGCCCGTATATTTCGCAAACGAGGGTCAAACTCGATGAAATCAAATCAGATGAACTTAAAATGCTATAACCTATCTTGATGGATGTAAATAACATCATTTGGGACAATGGAGCGAGAAGACATATACGAGCCCTCGGACGGTGAGCATACACTTGAAGGTTAGGCCGCACTCTTTATTACGACTTAAAGCGAAAGGAGTACCACGAACAAAGAAAACCAAAGTTAACACCAGACGTCTCAGAGTGCTTGAGGCCACTTCCCATTCGCCCATGCCTCCGTGGGCTTCTCGCACGCCGCGCCTCTCTCGCTTCCTCTCTCTCGGCCTCCTTCTCCTCCGCTTCCTTCCTACATGCCTCCACGCGTGCGGCATCGCGTTGTTCTTGAAGCCGCCGCGTGAACTCGTCTGCCGGTTGGCTTGGTCAAGAAGCCGTTGGTCCTCGGGGTTGATCTCGTATCAAACCACCGCTCAAATTCACACGATGGCGGAGGTGATTGCATGAAACGTAAATTAGCAAAGTTTCATTCACAAATATTATGTAACCGTCGATTTTTACCATGCGGTGATCCTTCAGGCTCTTCTCCGTCGGATCGAAGGCGTAGTTGCGGCACTTCCAATACCTCATCTTCCAAGTTGAAACTTCCCAAGAGCGGACAAGCTGCAAAGATCTCCGCACATACACATGGGTGCTCTGACTCCACGAGGTAGGAAGAGATCTTGGTACGCTAAATTCGCGGCCTGCACTTGCTTCTTCCTTTGCCTTCCCTTACCCTTTGCACTTGCACGCCTCGGCATTTTCGATTGATGCTCACCCCTCTATTCTTTCTTCCACTATTCTTTGCGAGACCGCTTGAGAACGAATGTTATAAAGGGCAGATATCGCCCGGGTATGGAGCGATCGCCTCATATTAGGGCGATCGCCCCATATTAGGGCGATCGCCTCACATTAGGGCGATCACCCCTACTAGAGGCGATAGGTGCACCGAGACGTTGGTGTGTTGTCACGTCGTGTGGCATAGGCAAGCAATGCATAAATGATTTGAACAATTTAAAGTGATAACGCTGTCATGTTACTAACTCGGAGAGTTATACAATGTCTTCTTGAGCGTAAAGCCATTACAAAAATACATCCGTACAACAAGTCAATCACGCCACGCTTCCTAATCGCCCGTGGGGTAGGTGAGTGGCGACGGCGACGGACGTCCCTCCTAGGCCGACCTGCGGCGCAGTATAGAGTAGTCGGCGCGACAAGGCCAAGTCTGTGGCGGCGCACCGAGAGCCGAGAGGGTCGAGGTAGTCGGTCGAAAGGTACTCCTCGTGTCGAACTCGTCGTCGGCGAGTCGTCGTCGTCGAAACCACCCTAGGGTCTCGCTGGGCGCGGACGACGAGGAGCCTCTGCGACCCACCGCCCTACTGCTGCTGCGTGGAGCGTAGCGAGGAACCGACGGGGTAGGCGAGGCGCGAGGAGCCTCCCCTGCCACTGTCCCCATCGCCCCCACCGCTGCGTGGGGCGTAGCGAGGAATCGACGGGTAGGGGCGAGGTCTTTGGGCGAAGTGGCGTGGTGTCTTTGCGTCCGTCGACGCGTCTCGCACCCCGGCAGTGGCTGCGAGCCAACCGCCTCACCGTACCGAGGACCCGACCCCAAGCTGTCTCGGACTCGGCGGTGGTCACTTGTATGCCCCCTTGTAGGCGCGTCAACATGGACACAGCCTCCACCTCAATCTCCGCCATGAGCTGAGTCTGCATGTAACGTCAGATTGTTATTACGTAAGTTACATGAAAAAGACGTGCCCATGTAGGTTCGATTGCGACACTTACCGAGGCGTTGTCCTCTGCGGGACATCTGTGAAGGGTACGATCCGCTCTCGATGCTCGCCAGGCGACGTCACGGTCTTTGGTGTGTACCCCACCCCGAGGCGAGTCGCGCAGGCGAACCACTCCATGTACCGATCGTACATGTCTTGGTCGTCTGGCCGGGTCTCGGTGACCTCTCGCCGAGTCGCGGCGTCCCATCAGACGCGCCCACGGTGCATACGGCGCGAATCGAGAGCCCACCGCAGCACCCATCCGGGTCATCCTGCAATACAAAAACAGTAAGTACACACCACATTAATTTCGCAAAGATGCGGAGTAGTAAGATCAGGGCAAGTACCTGTGAGCGCCACGTGCGACAACGTGACGAGGCGGCAAAGGAAAGGACTGGAACAGGCCGAACTGCCGCATCACTCTGTGCGGGGAGTATTCCTCGACACAAAGGTCAAAGACGAGCACCTTACGGATGAGCCAGAAGGCCTCATCTCGCGTGCAAAGCACGGAGACCCGTTAGGTGCTCGGGCGTGGGCGTCGTCGCGCGTGTATGGCGCCCATCGCACGTCCTCGCCGTGGAGGCGGTCGAACTCGAACGAACTCTGGTAGGACCTCCTCACTGTCGGCGCGAACCTCCGCCGCGAGGAAATAAGAAATGGCGAAGGTTATTAAAGTGCGTTAGTGGGAAAAAGATACTAGGAGCATACACGCGTCGGACCCATGGTGGCCCATGGTGGGCGATCCACCGGTCGTCTCGTAAAGGTCCTCGGGTGCGGTGTCGTGTCAACAACAGCCCGCCGACGGAGAAGCGCCCAAGACCATAATCGGAGGAGTAGGGCGCAACGACATCGTCGCGTCGTGCTCGCCCGAGAGAGAGCGTCGCCTGCACCTCAGACGTCGCCGCAAGCACACCTGAAGCCCACGACCACTACATCACCTGTTTGCAAGGGGAGTTAGGCGTGCTCACCGAGATGAGATTGGGCCGAGTGTGTTACCTCATCCACCGGGTGCCGGCGATGTCTTTGGCGTACTCGATCAGTGACGGTCCACCGTGTTCCCGTGGGAGGACGGGAACATCACCCAACCGAACAACAACAGGAGGTATGCCTCCAAGTGGCGGGCCACGTCCGCCTCCTCTGCGTGTGGGGTGGAGAAGCTGAGCCTGCAGCGTTCGCAACAAACATTATCAGCAACTTAGCGCTTCTATTTTAATTATCAAAGAAAGAGGTACTCATCGTGAATCGAAGCGACCACGCCTTCGTCGGTCCGTGGCGCCCAGCCTCCCTAAGTGGCTGGTAGGGGGCTGCCCGGGGGTGCCGCTGCATCGCGGCGAAACGCGCCAACAACTCGGCGTGCCACGTGACGGAGGCGTCGTGCGGCACGATCGCCGACCCGCACACGGGAGGCCTAAGAGGTACGACACGCCCCGCAGCGTCGGAGCCATCTCTCGCACGGAAGGTGGAACGTGTCGTCTCCTGTCTCCACCGGTCCACGAGTGCGCCAGCGAGGACCGATCGTGCCGAACCACGGACCTCCTTGCCCGCTAACGGGCGATCCACCGCTCCACCATCCTACAAAGAGGAAGTAAGCCACCGCCGCAACTCGCATGTAGTGCATTGCGTCGTTAGAATTGCACTCACGGTAAGTACATGTACGTGAAAGAGTGCAAGCGTTGGCGACTTACCGTGGAACCCGCGTGGGTCGATCGCGGCGGCTCGTTGGGCACCCGAGGTCGGAGTGTCCTAGCTCTCGGTTCTCCTCTGCGGAGTACCTAGACCGGTGGTCGCATCGACCGTCACGCCCAAAGCACTCGGGGCAAGGTCGCGCCATCGTGGCCTGTTACAAAGCAAATACAACAAATTTGTCAGTAATTACATGTGCACACAAAATGAAATGCGAAATAACGAATTGTACCATACTCATCAAACAATACAACCGAACTGCAGAGAGCCAAAGAAAATCTCATATTACAAACATACGAAAGACAAGGACATGTTCGACGAGGCACACAACGTCGAGAATTACATTATCCTCATAGCTACTAACTGGTACATCGGAGAATTACATGATGCGAAAAATAACTTACTAGTACATTGAAAATTACATCAATCATTACAACTTACATCACAACTTACCGGTCCATTGAAAAATACAAGATGGGAACAACATGGAAAATTACATTATCCGCGGTTGCGACGCGCCTCGGACTCGTCCATATCGTTTCGAATGCGCCTTGTCCTTCGACGTCCGACCTTCAGCTTCAACATTCGGATGTCCCACCCATCGATGGTTCGGAGGGGGTGTTGTGAGCGATCCATCCACTCGGTACCGTACACCTCGTGATGCCACGTGTTGAGAACGCTCGCTTGTAGTAGTACGGGAGACGAGCGGACGACGAGATTGATGCGTCTCGGCTGTCGGCAATGACGTGCGAGCACGGCAAGTCAGCAGCGTGGTTTCGGCAGAGCACTCGCACTCACCGCTCGGAGTATGCACGGATGGAAGTCCTCTCCGTGGCACCCTGCGACCTCGGTCACCGCGATTGCACGTGGTATCTCCGTTCCACGCTACTCTCGGTGTAACCCGATGTGTCCATGCCTTTCTTGTTTTCTTGGACATGTAGGTAGACACAACAGATTGAGTACGACAATCGATTGTCCGACATACATGCCGTGGAGGTCTTGTATCGCTCGGTGAAATATCTCTGTGTCCCCAATAAGGCACCCTCAACTATACCCACCAGTGGAAGGCATCCGTGCCTTTCATTACCCATTGTAAATCTCCGCGAGTTCGTTGTCATGATCCCATAACGCGAGCCGCCTCGTCATGTAGAAGGACCATTTCTCCAAAGGCTCATGTCGTATCCAATCGGTGAAACTCTTTATGCCGGTACCCACCCTCACGCGGAGGTTTGGGGTCTGTCGGCAGCCGCACACAAGGCGTGGGGTCCTCTCCTGCTCATGGTACACCATCGGGTTCCTTGATGAACTAGCGGTACCTCGGGATCCATTGATTGCTTCTTCGTTAGTTCGCCCAACGCCTTCCAAAGCGTCGAACTTCCTCCGTTGGTTCTGTTTGCACAGCGCTTGAACATGTTCATAAGCTCCTTGTTCTGAATCGACGAAAAAATTGGCACCCATGTGCCTCATGCACCACCGCTCCTCGTGTCCGCCACTTTGTCGCTCCCACGACGGCGGACCCTTGTTGCATATCCACGATCGCCCTTAATGACCACGCATGTCCGGTCATGGATGACACAAACATCGAACTGTCGAGAACAATCGCTAGCTTCACTCTTTCAAGGAACCAGTACCAACTCTCGTGTTTTCTCCACGAATGCCAACGCAACCGTAGAACACGTTGTTGGCATCCACCGCGATCGCAGCTTAGAATCGCCCTTGTACTTCCCGTGAGGAACGTGCGTCCATGCAAAGGATCGGGCGACAATGCTCGAACGCATTTATGCATGCGCCCGAGGCGAAGAATGCACGCCGCAATACCCACTTCACCGTGCACACACCACCGCAGAAACCCCGCAAGGTCGATGGATGTACCGGGTTCCTATGTACGATTGCCCCGAGCAAGTGGGAATATTCTCGCACGAAGCCTCGTCGTCCCGAACCGTATTTCCAGAGCTGTCCTTTTGCTCTCCATGCCTTTGCGTAGCTAATCTTGTATCTTGAAACCTCTCCTCCACGATCGTGATAATAGATCGAGGTTGCGGATGGGGATTGTCCACGATCGACCATAAAACACATTTGCCACCCAAGTGGACGACAGATTGCGGTGTCCTCGCTCCGCTTCTTCCACTCGCAGATTATGCTCAATCACTATAGAGCATTTCCAGAGTCCTTCCACTTCCTGGTATGCATGCACCGCTATGGGCACGAATCAACTACGCACTTCACGTCAGTAGTCCTTCTTCTTGGACTTCACAACCACGAATTGTCGCGGAGAGACATTGCCCAAGATTTCACCGCATCCATCACAGCCTCCTTGTCTTTATATATGGCCCTGCGTCACCTCGTTCTCACGATACTCCCATGCATCAATGTTCCCTTCATTCATTGTTAGGTCTTGAAATTGTAATTGGTCCACGCACCGAGGATAGGCACCTCGGGCGTTGTCCTCCTCGTCAGAGTGCTCACCATCGTGGACTTCTCATCCGCACGGTCCTCCTCTTCCATCAGTCAACAATATCCTCCACCTCCTCCCCTCGTCGGCCACCTCGCGCCTCCACCGCTGTCTCCTCGCCCCGGTCCCTTCGCCACCGCCAGCCTCGTGCTCCTCGTCTCGGGCTCCTCGCCGCCTTGCTCTTCGCATCCTTCTACATTTAACGTCCCTCCCGTAATGTCCACCCCGACATCACGAATTTGCGACACCGATGGAGCTACCGGTAGCATCAGACCAACAACATGAGCGCCAACCCGCCTACTGCAAAACCAACATAACTCCTCCATGTTGACGCCGAGTTAATAGGAATCAACTCTCCGTAAAATGGTCTTGCGCTCGGCTCACTCTCGCTCGACCAAGAACCGAACGATCGGGCATCCAAACCAACATCCGAGACATCCACTCCAACAAACCCTGTATGTCCTATCGCTCGGTCTACATATGCCCTGTCGACTCTTGAAAATGATGATAGATCCACCCCATCCGCCACGTGCTATCTCCCCATCTCCATAAAATATTTGGAAGTACAATTTCTCCGATATCTTTAACGTCCGACGGAAAAATATTACTCTAAAATACAATCTACAAAACGTACATTGACCGTACTACAAAATTATTTACATTGCCTAATACATTATTTACGTAATATAATTAGGTATACACAACCCTAATAAATTAAATTTGTAAATATTGCCTATAGTTTCTACTGAACTAAATTTCTACATACAAAATACTACATTAAATTTGCATATAGTGAAATACTACATTAAGTTTCTAAATACTACATACTACATTAAGTAACTGCTACATTAAATTTCACGAGAGCTATATAATTCTAAAATTCTAAACACTACGCAATCCTAAAATTTCTAAATACTACAACAAAGTCCTAAATATTAAATGATACTTTAATTACGCAACCTATAAAACAATTCCTACAATTATCTCTAAAAAAATTCTTACAAATAACTATAGAAAAAATCAATTTTACCTTTTTTCCTTTTTTTCTCTTCTCTCTTTCTTTCTTCCTTTCTTCTCTTCTCTCTCGCAACAAACTGGCTTCGCGTTGTGCGCTCGAGGCGAAGGAGGCTGTGCTAAACAAGCCCGTCGCCTACATGGGGCGATCGCCCATGTAGGGGGCGATAGGGGGGCCCACCAGACGGCGCTAACGTCGAGCCCTTGGAGCCGTTGGGCGCAGGGGCTAATCGCCCGTGTATGGGGCGATCGCCCCATACACCGGCGACGGGGGGCATTTTCGTAATTTTTTTTCGGACGCATACTTTTGAAAAAAAGAATAAAAAAAAATATTAAAGAAAAAAAAATTCCTATGCTGCTTCACTGCAATTAAGATCCATACAACTTAGACCCAATGAAATCAGATCAGGCTATGCCTTTTGTTTCCTTTCTTCATTTACCTGCCCCCAGTGTACACACATGCTTACGTCACTAGCACAAAACTACCAAGTGAATTTGTGAGATGAAGGTATAACGAGCCAAATACGGAACAAAGTCGAGAAACGAAAAACTTCGCACTTGCAAAGACACCTTGAGAATACTGTATCATAGCTCTCCGTCCAAGATACAACTTGGGGTTGGACTCTGGGAAGAGACCGAGATCAGTGAGTGGCAAATCAAGTAAGGCAAGAAACAAATTAAGAAAGCACGGCGAATAATCTGCTTAACGTCTGGTAATTCATCAAGCAGCATCCTTTTGCTGCTATACTCCCGTGCATGCCTTGCTTCTGCGGCCTACACCTGGCTGGCGACCTTGTCGGCGGGGGACTCGTCGACGGTGTCGGCGACCTTGTTGGTCTTGGCGTCGGCCATCTCCACCGCCGCGGGCGCCTTCTTTGCGTCTTCCACCTCGTCGACGGCGGCGGCGTCCCCCTTGCCGGCCGGCGCGGGGGCGCCCTTGTGGTTCCGGTAGATGGCGTACAGGATAAGCTGCATTAGGCCCAGGAAGCTCCCGCATCCGTTGGGGATCTGCACGTACGTATGAACCAAGTGTCAACTTAATTAGTGGTTCTCGTCAAACAAAAAAAAAACTAGAGGCTATTTTGCACAAGCAAATTTATTTTTTTTGGTTACAACTTAGAAGATTACTCCAGTACTGAACAGAACAAAACGAACGCGCTGTACCGTTGTAATGGGCGGTATTAACTATTAAGTTGTTTGCTTTGCCACGTCAACGTCTAATCTTGCACGGCCTGTTAGGACAAATACAATAGTAAAACCAACTACTGGCTAATAGTAAGTTAAAAATCAATTTGTACAATAATTTTTTCTAAATGTTGTCTCTAAATGTTGTGCAATAACTATATTTTCTCTCTTGTACATAAATGATCTACCTATGCTCCCGTGCAAAGCTGGCTACTAAATAAGAGCCAGCTCTCTTCTCTTTCCTCACTCCTCCACATAGACCAAAGCTGATGTGGACAAGCTAAGATCCAGCTGATATGGTATTATTGTACATGCCCTTACTAGCTGAGGGCTGAGACGCGGTATGTTGCGTGCGGTGCGTGCATGTGAGCGCACGCAAAAGCGCGCATCAACAACGACATGTGCGCCTAGTTGGGCGAGACACCGAAAGGGTAACGGACGCGCAAGGGACTAGGAGCATTCAATGGCAACAGCAGTGCAGTGCAGTGCAGTGCAGTGCAGTGGTTGGTTTCCAAGTACCCACCAGCCAGTACAGTCGACCGATCAAAACCAAACAACATTAATTGGGTGGGATCTTGTCTTGTCTGGCACGCACGTAGTTTAAGCGTGTAGTTAACCTTAAGAGGGTGTTAAAACTTGTATAAACGTGTATTGCAGGGGACGAAGGGCAGCTGGAGAGTCAAGGCCGTAAAGAAACGTGAACGATGGCGATGAATTTTTACCGCGATGAAGGGGTCGCGGCCGAGCAGACCGTAGATGAACCACGAGGTGCCGCACAGGAACACGGACATGGAGAGCAGGAACGGCATGAACTCCACGCTCTTGGTCTTGATCACCAACCTCTGCGCGCGCACAGGTCACAGTGTTAAGCAAATCATCACCACGCATGCATCATGCATGTCTTGCTTGCACTGTCTTTCGATTACCATGATGGAGAGCGGCGACGCGTACATGCAGATGGAGAAGATGGTGGCGGCGAGGCCGCAGAAGAGCTTGCGGCCCTGGCCGTGCAGGGCGAGCAGCGAGACCAGCACAACCATGGTGAAGATGGAGGTGACGAGACCCAGGAGGCCCAGCATCCGGAGCTTGGTCTTCCTCTCCGCGAAGATGAGGAAGATCACCACGTAGATGGCCTCGATCACCGACCCCGTCCCGTTGATCGTCGTCACCAGGATGTTGTTCGGGGACACGAACGGCAGCCCGTACCTTCAAACCAAATCCAAAACACCATGTCGCGTTCGAGTTTAATTTGATCAGTGATATATCGATGGATTTCAGCCTGTTTTCTCAACAAATTAATCCATTTCGAGGGATTGGTCTGCCATTGAGGCGCACGCATACACAAACACAAGAAAGGAAACAAAAGGAAACTTTTTTTGTAGAGTGAAACAAAAGGAAACGTGTACAAAAGCTAAGCTTTTCAAAGCATAGGAGGCCATGGTTTCTACAAGTGCACACTTTTGTTTGGCCTCGACAGGGTAAACTAACCTGCCGGAAATCAACTCGCAGATGATATTTCTTACCTGCCAAACACCTAAATCATAGCCAAAATACTGAATCCCTTTTTCGAGCTAGGAACACTTGAACGTGAGGCTGCATGTGCTAGCACAATGGCCGTGTGGCCCACATGTCATTGCCATGCTGGCAATGCCGACAGGGCCAGCTGCACAAACCGTGATACACAATTTTTTTTTCGGGTTCGTAGCAGTCACTGTCACAGTGCTGGCAAGTGGGTCCAGCCGTCCAGGAGCACCTTTCCATCTACAAGGCAAACTGGACAGAGGCTACGCTAGGAGCCAACGCCTGGTTCCATCAAGTATATCATGCAGTATTTTCTGCACGTAAATTAAATTACCTACACGTAAATTACTTTTTACTATTTACACACGGCAGAAGAATGATTCAGAACCCAATGATGCCTTGCAACAACTGAATTTTCACTATAAAGTTGCTCTGTTAGCGTGTGTCTGAAAACATACGAAACGAAATTCAATAAAATGTGTTAAAGAAAATAAGAAATTGAAACGGTATAGAGCGACGAACTAGTTATGCAAAGGTTGTGTTGCTAATGGTACTAGTGTAAGATTGTGCGTGAGAATTTACTCTATTGTGCGTGAGAAGCGGTTAGTTACCAGGCGGATAGGAGGCAGTTGAGCAGCGTCATGTTGTAGGGCACGCCGGAGAAGTCCTCCGTTGATCTCTTCCGAATGATCCTCCAAAAGGTGACGCTGTAACAAACGCAGAATTTATAAACGGTCAGAAGATCATTGAGCATGCAACGCGCATGTGTCTGCTGTGCATGGCTGCCGATGAGGCAGACGAGGTAGGAAAATGCAGCGTTTTTCGAACGGAGTTAAAAGCTTTCAGAGAGGGGGGTCAAGTTAAGGTGGGTGTGACTGTGACTCTGTGAGTGCAGAAGTCTCTCTGGCACAAAAGAAGGTATATGCATGGGACTAAATTCTTGTTCTTTCTAGGCGCGTCAACGGATCTGCAAGGCATTTCTTTTTATTACCACGAAAACAAATACTGGAAAAAAAAGTATTTTTCGCAAAACTCCTCGAGAGACAAATATGGCGGGGAGAGGAAATTAAAGAGAGAAGAAGGCCGACACTCTCCAAGAACAGAGACACTATCATATATAGGTTCGTTTTGTTTCTTCTTCCCCTTTTCTTGGTCTTTCTTTTCCTTTTTCGTTTTTGAAACAAGGTTTCTTCTTCTCTCCTCTCTTTCCATCTTTATGTAAACAACAACTAAGAAAGAAAATTGAGAAAAGAAGACGATGCATCATGCAAATACTTACACCGGCGACAGGAAGAGGAAGAGAGCAATGACATTGCCTGAAAAAAAAACCAATAAAAATTAGACAAATCCACAGGGAAAAAAAAACTTACCAAATTAACCAAGAGGATAGAAACATCCATCCATCCACCACTTTCATCTCCAAGGGTTGAAGCTGGAGAAACAAACATGCATACATAGACAGATCACAGAGAAGAAACCCAGCCATGGAACTCACCAGAAACTCCGAAGAAGAACCTCGCCACATGCTCCATCTCGATGTACGTGTCTCGGCACTCAAAATTCTCTCCTAAGAACCAAATCAGAGCAAGGTGGAAGAGAGAGGATACGAATATCCTTCTCGGCCGTGAGGAGTACTACACCGAATAGCTAAGCTAGCTCTCAACGGTTCAGTACTACACAGCAGATGAGCTATTACCAATGCGGTGTCTTTGTGTGTGCGTGTGTCTGGATACAAGGGGTGGATATATATATAGACAGAGAGAGATGAAGTGATCTCGGGAGCTAGGAGAGTGCTTATTGATTACGTTCTTATCTTGACTCCTGCGGTCCTGCCTGAAGAAAGAATGTTTTGAATTTGCAGTGTATGTAGCGGCGGTAAACAACAACATTTACAGTCTAGATAGCTGCTCGTTCGTTCGTACGTACGTGCGGGTGATTTGTTTGTTTCGTTCAGTACCCTATCATTAATTGTGGGAAGAAAGGGTTTTCTAATTCGGAGACAAGATTTCCCTCGTAATTTTTCTTTCCAACTTGTCACGCAGGGGAAGAAGTCTTCAGACAGCAGAAACATGCATACACTTCTGCAGCGCCAGACCAACGGCCAAATACTTGGAGCGGAGACAGCAAAATTTGTGTGAAAGAGCGCGTCCTCTTGGGATTCTTCCGGGGCGCTGTCCTGCTGTTCTCGTCTGGCCCAGCCAATCCAAACTAGCCGCAGCTAGCAGTCACAGCTGAAGTGTACTGTCTCACGGGACAAATAGTTAAATTGGAATCGGTAAATAGTAGTAAACCACAACCATTAATGATTGAGCTGATCACTTTTCGTCAAAAAGTGGACATTTTGTACGGAGCATATCACCAATTCACCATGCGATCGATCAACAGTACAAGCGTTCAGCTCCAGAAGATCCGTAGAACGAGAGCGGCAATTTTCAGTTTACCGTTTCGTGTACTCGGCGCACGTCGCCTGTAGCTACGGAGGAGGAGAGCAACCAACCAAAGCGGTCCGCGCGCGCGAAAGACGACGAGAAAAGGAGTCGCCGCAGGCACAAATCACATAGAGGAGGATATCTATGTGATGAAGGTCGGTAAAATTTCATATCATGCATTTTGTTATTAATGCGTGCTGAGTACTTTTGTGCTCACTCTTGCTAAATCCCTATTTGCTTAGAGAAATACTCATGTGGACAAGTGTATGGTTGGGACACAGATCCCAATGGGTTAGACCACGAGTCATGGGGTGAAGGTCATCCGCAAGATCAAGACCACGAGGAGGCGGACTATCAGGATGGCTAGGTTGATGGTTATGCAGTGCATCAGTTTTCGTCAGTTTTTTAGAGTAATTAGTACTTTTGTATTATATTTTTGTTGTACTTGGATCTTATGTATAATTAATGTACTGGACCTGTAGCTTGCGTGGCAATAGATTGTAATAAGTTTCTATTTCAGTCTCTAATCATTGTTCTGCTGCAACACTCTGAACATGGTGTACTAACTAGTAAAGCATCGGGTACGGTCGATGTTTTGATTAGCTAATATGCCGAGATTCGTGTAATTATCTTAGAGTAATGACAGTATTACTTGTAAAGAAAATAAATTGGCAGAGCTAAGGAGCCAACTGATCTTCTGAATCTTTATATATACGATTACAAATGAGATTACAACCAATTACATCGCAACAACTTTCTATTGTGCCATCTCGGACGGTGAATAGAACAGCGCTAGGAAGGTTCAGAAACAGCGTCGTTGCTAACAACTTAACAACTGAATAGAAACAACTTCTATCAAGGATGTACAGAATCTCTATCTGCTAAGATAGTTTTTCCATGCTCGCCATAGGTGTTTCAACCGGTTTGCAATGCTCCATATTTCTTTTCCTCAACAAATCTGATATGTACTTCCGCTATGACGGTACAAGTCCACCTTCCTTCCTTAATGCTTCCATTCCAAGGAAACAGTGTAATGGTCACAGATCCTTGACAGCAAAAGCAGCAGAGAGCTGCTTTATGAGCTGATTTGAAGCATTCTGGCAGGAGCTAGCGATTATTATGTCATCTACATAAATCAAGACAAAGATGGTTACTTTCGATTTCTTGAGAATGAATAATGAAGTATCAGCTTTTGAGGCTATAAATCCCAGTTCCTGTAGCTTCTGACTGAGGCATGCAAACCAAGCCCTAGGTGCTTGTATCAAGCCATATAGGACTTTATCAAGTTTGTATACATAGTTTGGGTGATCATCCTCATAACCTGGTGGTTGGCACATGTATACTTCCTCATTTAACACACCATGTAAAAAGGCATTTTGGATGTCAATTTGCCTTAAGGACCATCCTTCTGAGATAGTTATGGATAAGACCAGCCTAATTGTTGCCGGTTTAACAATGGGGCTGAAAGTATCAGCATAATCTATACCATATCGCTGCTTAAAACCTTTTGCAACTAGCCGGGCTTTGTATCTATCAATGGAGCCATCTGCCTTGTGCTTGACTTTGAAAACCCACTTACATCCAACAATGTTCTTACTTCTAGTCGGGGGAACCAATCTCCAAGTACCATTTCTTACAAGAGCTTGATACTCAGTATCCATTGCTGCCTTCCATCGAGAACTCAGTATTGCTTCATGATGAGACCCTGGTTTAGATTCAATGACAGCCAAAAAGCCACATAGGTTGAGTGGATAACAAACTATGCCATCATGAAACTCCTTGGGCCGAGAAATGTTATTCTGTAGTCGTGTTCGAGGGCGATATAACTGCAACTGTTGCTGCTGATGAGGTGTTGATGTGGTTGACCCCCCTAGATCAGAGCCGATGTAGGATCAAGGATAACCGACTACAGGGGGGTGAATAGGAGGTTTCTAAATTTTCGATTCTAATATCAAACAATTAAAACACTAGACAAGAATTGTGATATCCTTCAACTTTGCAACTAAGTTCTCTAGTAAAAATCAAGTACTCTAGCAATTCAAGTATGAATCAAGTAAAAAGCTAAGCACAAATAATATACTTGAAAAGCTAGAAGATTGAACTAAACACTAGAATAGTAAATACAAATCACAAGAGAGCAAGAGACAATATTTTTGACCCGTGGTCTCGGAGACTTGCCGGTCTCCCCTACTCCACGTTGAGGTGACTTGAACAACTTCAAGTCGGCTCCACCCGCTTGATCCTTCCTCGATCACTAAGGTAGTTCTTCCTCGCTCCGGGTAGGTGAACTCCGGCCTTCACAACTTGCCGGGGCTTCTCACAATCTCCGTTGAGAAGCTCACCGCGCACGATCGCCTCCAAGCCGTCTAGGAGGCGGCAACCTTCAAGACTAATAAGCCTTGACGCTTACTTGAGGTCAAATTAGAGTGTCTAAAGATTCAAACTTAAATACAACACTCAAATTTTGCTCTTCACTCTCTCAAATGAAAATTGAATGCACTTTTGAAGAGAAGAAGACTAGCAAGAGCTCAAATATCATCAATAATAACCAAGAGTGACTCTAGAGTGCAGGTGGGGGTGTATTTATAGCCTTCACCAACTTTTCTAGCCGTTGGAGCTCGAAAAATGCTGAAGTCAGGATTTTCAGTGCTATCGCCCATGTAGGACCGGTAGCACGGGCTCCAACCCAACGGTTGGAACAATGCGTTAAATGCACTACCAGAGACTGTTGTGCAGAGGGTCTGGTGCTACCGCCCAACTGGGACCAGTAGTACCGGACGCTTTTTATTTTTGCTCGGCCAGAAGGAACTTCTCTGTAATTCTTGCACCAGGCTGAGGGGTCGGTGCTACCGCTCGCCCTATAGCACCGTGCTACCATGGGCGGTAGCATCGGACCGCCCGACTGCCCACAAAAGGAAGCTCTCTGAAATTTTCACACCGGGCTGAGGGGCCGGTGCTACCGCTCGCCCAGTAGCACCGCGCTACTATGGGCGGTAGCACCGCGCTGCCTGATCCCAAAAATACCCTTCTCGGGTTTTTACACACCGCTCTGGGGCCGGTGCTACCGCTTCCCCGGTAGCACCAGGATACCATGGGCGGTAGCACGGGATGTCCCAAAATGCCCAAAAACAACCCCTTTGGATTTTTCACACCGGCATTAAGGCCGATGCTACCGCTTGCCCGGTAGCACTGCCCTACTATGGGTGGTAGCACCGGACTTTCAGATTCTTTCTTTTAATAAATGTGGAATTTTAATATGAATTTTGTCAGGCATGATGCATGATCTTAAGCATAGATTTGAGCCTTTAAACCCTAGATGACATCAAGATAATCGTCAAGACCCCTCTTAATAGTAGGCCTTAAATCTAGCAATCCTATCTTTTCTCCAAACTTCAAGATCGGTAGAAGCTAGAAAAAAGTCCTTAAATATTTATACCTTAGCCATTTTGTCTTGATGCCTTGATTTTCTCTTCATCAACTTCATGCTTTCATTAATCATCAAAAATTTAGACCAACCTATTCTCAAAATGCTTAAATGGGAAATGTTAGTCCTTTAACCATAATTGTCATTAATTACCAAAACCAAATCCAATTAGGGGCCTAGATGCTTTCAGCCGACTATCGTGAAGAGACATCTGATTCCACACTTGAAGGAACAAAATTTCCTGGAGAAGAATCATTAGTAGTAGGTAAATGTTCATCAACACTAGGGACATCAACTACTGCTGATTCATGTAGGCCGAAAGGAACAGAAATGGATGGCAAGGGTATTGGATGTTCTATGGCAGAAGGAATAGAATGAGTATTGGTCAAGTTTGAAAAGGGAAAAATGGACTAATCAAAGATGACATCGCGGGAGAGAAATACACGGCCTGTGACTTGATCTAAGCACTTATAGCCTTTATGCATATTGCTATAACCAAAGAAAATGCATTGTCGTGATCGAAATGCAAGTTTTCGGGTGTTATAAGGGCGTAGATTGGGCCAACACGCACAACCGAACATTTTGAGCTGATTGTAATCTGGATCAGTGTGATGAAGACGTGTATATGGGGACTCTCCATTGAGAACACGAGTGGGTAGGCGATTGATAAGATAGCAGGCCGTGAGGAAAGCCTCATTCCAAAATAGAACCGGCATTGAGGCTTGAGCAAGAAGGGCTAGACCCATTTCTACAATATGGTGATGCTTTCATTCAACTTGGCCATTTTGTTGATGGGTATGAGGACATGACACAAAATGATCAATACCACAAGAATTAAGATAGCGATGCATGCTTTGGTATTCTCCACCCTAGTCACTCTGCACATTTTAAATTTTAGTGCCAAATTGACATTTCACATAGCGTTTGAACTGAATGAATACATTCAGAACTTCTGAATTATGTATAAGTAAGTAAATCCAGGAGAAGTGACTGAAATCATCGAGAAAGCTTATATAGTATTTAAAGCCTCCTATTGATGTGACTGCAGGTCCCCAAACATCAGAATGCACAAGTTCTAAAGGGCTACTTGACTTTCTATTAGAGCTATTGTAAAGAAGTTGATGTATTTTGGCTTGTTGACATGCATTACAAACATGTAAGTCGTTATTGGAATCACTAACAATCTGTTGAGATTGCAGAACAGCATAAACAATAGGTGATGCTGGATGACCAAGCCTGCGATGCCATTGTCCGACAGAAACCTTGGAGGCAGCATAGAGATGGTGCGACGACTTTATTGAAGAACGATCATGTGTAGAAGACATAGATCCGTGAACTGGGAGTAGACGAGTACCAGAGAGGGGATAAAGACCTCCTCTACATTGCCCTTCCAGGAGAGTTTTCTTCGTGACTTGGTCCTTTAGACAGAAAAACTATGGATGAAGTTCAAGAATGGCATTATTGTAAGTAACAAGTTTGTGAGCTCAAAGAAGATGTTTGTCAATGCTAGGAACATGAAGTATATTTCTGAGATGCAAAGGACGCAATGAGCCAGCAATACGAGCATGTCCTATGTGTGAGATAAAAAAAACTGAACCATTTGCCACATGAACTTGATCGCTTCCTTTGTATTGTTCTTTGACCGATAGCCTGTCCAGATCATTAATCAAGTGATCAGTTGCACCAGAGTCCACATACCAGTTTGTATCAACATTGTAGGAGGAGCTTGCTGCTGCAACTCGGGAATCTTCGTATTGGTAACTGTGATCAAAGCGATGGTAACACTTGAGAGCATCATGTCCTCGCTTCCCACAAACCTGGCATGTCGGTTTCCCATAATTACCGCTGCTACTGCCAGATTGATTAGTTCCATTCCACATCTGTTTTCCATTGCCGTGGCCACCACCGTGTCCACCACGACCGCGGCGACTTGTTTTTGGCAGTCCACCCCTTGTCTTCGGTGTACCTCGAGAAACACTGTTCCTAGAGGGCGCACTCAAGAAGGAGTTGTTCCTGTCAATGTGCAACTCAAAGCCCATCATATGAGCATACAAGTCGCTCAAAATAACAGGCTCTGTTCGAGTGATCATTGAAGTCACCAACGAGTCATATTCTGAGCCGAGACCAGCAAGCATGTAGGTAGCGATCTCATCTTCATCAAGTGGACACCAATGGATGCAATGGTATCGACTAATGACTTTGCTTTCAGAAAATATTCAGTGATGCTAGACTCACCCTTTTGGAGATTTGCAAGCTGCATCCTAATCTGCATCATCCTTGCTTGTGATCTGGAGCTGAACAATTGCTCAAGTGCTCACCAAACCACAGCGGATGTGGACATGAAGAGAACATGCCCAAGGATTCCTTCACTGAGTGAGGAGAGGATGGCGCTCAAAACAAGTAGATCTTGTTGAAACCACTGTGCAAATGCAGGATTAGGCATCTGTTGCGCACCATTTTCACCGGTCTCCATGATATGGGTTGCCGGTGCTGGGATCGTGCCATCTACGTAGCCTAAAAGATTTTGGCCACGCAGATATGGTACAATCTGAGCATTCCACGGGAGATAATTTTCCTGATTAAGCTTCACATTGATGAAGTGACTAAATGAGGGAGTTGGGAGAACTCCTGCTGAGATAGTCGCTGCCGTTGAGTTGACAGACGCGCTGCTCATCGAGATGGATGATGCGTTGGTCGTCATACTGATAACAGAGATGGCTTTGATACCATGTAAAGAAAATAGATTGCCAGAGTTAAGGAGCCAACTAGTCTCCTGAATCTTTATATATACGATTACAAATGAGATTACAACCAATTACATCGCAACAACTTTCTGCTGTACCATCCCGAACGGTGAATAGAACAACGCTAGGAAGTTTAGAAAGAGAGTTGTTGCTAACAACTGAATAGAAACAACTTCTATCCAAAGATGTACAGAATCTTTATCTGCTAATATTACTGTTATTATCTTGAGTTAATTATACGGATCACCGCAACTAGTGTTGTCTCTTGTCACTTGTCAGTCATTTGCATTCCCGTTAGGCTTTAGCCTCTGCTGCGCGCTCTTACACGGCAAAAGTGGCAGGACATCGTAATGCATATTTGCCCAACTGCATGCCCACAGAACATATGCTGCAGACAAACAGCAGAGGGAGCCCTGTTGTCTTGTCCCATGTCCTGCATGCCTGCTTGATCGTATATATCTCCTCAGTGTCCTCACCAAAAAGTAGAGAATGTGTACCCCTAAAGCAGCTCTGTTCGTCGACAGCTTATGAAGAAAAGCAGGTCACTCACTAGCTATGGCATACATCCTTTGTTCAATGGTAGTTAAATCCCATATTATAAAGAACCAGCTGTGCATAGGATGCGTGGCATATAAACGATGTTGACAAAAAGATTCGGTTGTCACTCATCAAGTTTTTTTTTCCCATATTCGGTTGTCACTAAAAAAATTTTCGAGCTTAAGTAACGATCAGTAGCTCTACACTACTGTGCCATGATATTCTTCCAAACTGGCAACTGTATAGCCTGATTGGTTCCACTCTCACACACACATATATATATATAGATCATGTATGAATATGAAAAACATGCAGGTCACAAATCATGCTGTGATCTTGATATGACGTATGCAATGATCGGTCAAGTTCCTTAATTTGGTGGCTACCCCATCTATGACTGGAGTCCTGCACTTGTACGGTTAACTTGCTAAGAAATTATTGACTCGTTTCTTAGCACGTCACAATTAATCATGTATAATTTTATATAAAGATATAACATCGATATATAATCATTTGGTTTTTGAAAATATAAAATGTACAGGATGAATTAATCATATCAACGCGGATCTAAAAAAAAGCTACCGATAAGTACCGTGTATTACGTGTGGTCCTCGCTATGATGTCCATCTGATGTCGCTCTGTGTTGGCTACATGCAGCAAAACCATGGACGATCGATGACTACACACGGCTGATCGGTTGATATATGGATGCCAAATTGCCAATCCAATGATTCGACGTCTTATCCTTCACATGCGATGCAAATATAGCTTGCAGGGTCCAGATAACCTTTTTAATTTGGCCTTGCTTTTTATATGTTATATTCTCTGAAAAAAGGTTGTGTCGTTGAGCATATATATATATCTTCGAAAACTTTATGATCTTTATAAAGTACTCTGTACAAAAGGAATTGCCTTTGGTTTGAGTAGATATTTCTTTTGTGCAACAATGGGATTGTGGTCGTACATTCCTGATTGATTCGGATGAACAATATATTATGTGCTCTATTGATTGACGTAGCTGGACCAGAGCAATGCACAAGAAGAAATATAGTAATCACATCTACACGCGCACGTACATTTGTGCCTGAGTTACACCGTAGCTTCGGGAGAATGCATGCATGTTACACATGCAGGTTCTGTTCGTACTGAAATGCGGAAAAACACTCTACGTAGCTGAGATTAAATCAGATTAGGTCTTCCTTGGAAAAAAAATCAGACTAGCTAGATCACACATTTGTATTTTGTATTTGTTATTTGCTTGCTTAATGTCCGCATTCATAAACTGAACAATTAATGGAGACATTAAAATTAACTTACAGGAAATAGTATTTCTATATTTACGAATGGTCTATGTACCTGTCCACACGCTGGTATGTTAGTATATGCTAAATTATTATCGTCTCAAAGAAAGTCAACAAATACGGTAATTAGCTAGGTTACGTACGGTCGTCATCGTTCGATCGATCAGCAAACTACGGTACATAAATGCGTTGGTGCTCGCAATGCGCGCAACGGCGCAAGACCGGGCTGGCCCCTTGTAGACTCTTGTAGAGCTTACGTGGAAAACGAGCGGATAGAACTGTATACATAAAACATACATACTCCTCGCTAGCTAGCTAGTACTCCTGCGTATATATTCATCGGAGAAACAGATCAGATAGACACTACTATAAAACACTCCTTTCTTACTGACATATCACTACCGATTCGACTAAAACCGGCAATGATAACACTATCACTATCGGTTCATATACCGGTTCAGCTAGAACCGACAGTAACAACACTGTCACTGTCGGTTCATAAGCTATACTGGCACAAATGCTCGACCGATTCTAAAACAAACCGGCAGTGATACTATCACTGCTAGTTCCTCTTAAAAACTGGCAATGATAAGTTATTATCACTGTCGGTCTGTAAGAAGAACTGGCAGTGATAATGGAGGAAGTATCACTGCCGGTTCGGCTTACGAACTGGCAGTGATAATATTTTTGAAAAATCATAACTTTTTCATACGGAGTCGAATGGAGACAAAATTAATATGAAAATTGTAGTTCTCGATGAGATCTACAACTTTGTAGTTGACAACTTTTTTATTTGAAGTCGTTTAGATGTCCAAATAATCGTTGAAACTTTCGGATACGAAAAGATAAAAGGAAAATATATTTTATAGTAGTTGAGAAGTGTATGAGTGGTGAGATGGTAAGGGGAGTTGGCGCGTTGTTGCAGGTCACAGGTTCGACTCCTAGCAACTATCACTATCGATCAATCACTACCAATTCTAATATTCGATAGTGATGCCAGTTTGAAACCAACAGTGATCGCGTTTTCTATAGCAGTGAGAAGTAACTATACAATACGTGCGGCGGCTAGCCGGATAATGTCAGCAAGATCAAGTTGGCACGTACGCACGTGGGAACTTGTGAAGCTGGTGCAGAGGCGCCAATGCATGCATGCAGCTACTCCAGTATCTAGCCGCAGAGCGGCCGCTGCCTGCTGCTAGCACCGATGCAAATTAAGCAGCGTGTCCTTATCCAACGTTTGAAAACGCCGGAAAACTAGTCTCGAGATATGGTCAAACGAGTCTGTCTCGAACGATCGATCGTAATCGGGTCGCGCAGCGTGGTGCGGCCCGGCGTTTTCCGCTGTCACTGTGAAACCGGTGACGACGACGCGTGCGTACATGCATCAGCACCGCCTTGCTGCTATAGCTCCAAGTGTCCCTACGAAAAAGAACGCAGGATAGACAGTTTCACCTTAACAAGATAGACAGGTTTTTTTGCGCCAAGGAACTGGGACTCCGTCTTTCTCGACTGCCATCTACAGCCCATTTTCTCGTTGGTGTCGGATCACTGTCCCCTACTTCTCCGGGGGGCGCTAAAGCAGAATAGATTCTCAGGATTCAGGTTTGAGTCTTTCTGGACAAGGATGCCAGACTTCCTCCAAGTCATTTAGACTGCATGGACCAAACCAGTTTTAACACAGGATGCCCTCCTTAGGTTTCACATAAAGCAAGAAAGAACGGCGAAGGCCCTCGGATTGTGGAGTAAACAGAAGATGGGAGATCTGCGGTTGCGGCTCGCAGTTGCGGGTGAGATAATTTTTCAGTTTGACAAGGCGGAAGAAAAAAGAGGGTTGTCAGGCTCAAAAAGAACCTTACGATCCAATTTACACATCAGACTGCTTGGTATAGCGGCAGTCCAGAGAATGCGCCTTCGTCAGCGTTCGCGGATGACCTTTATCAGGGAAGGGGATGCGAACACTAGGTTTTTTTCATATTAAAGTTAATGTGCGCAGACGCAAGAACCACATACAAGCCATCCTCACAGATATGGGCCTATTGGAAAATCATCATGACAAGCAATAGGAGCTTTACGAATTTTTCAACAATTAGGAAAAAAGGTTCAAAGGCTACATTCTTTGAATTGGGACGCCCTTCTGGAACCTTCGGATTTTACAGGCCTTGAACACCCTTTTCACATTGAAGAAGTCAAGGAGGTGATTTCCTCACTTCCTCCAGAAAAAGCTCCGACCCAGATGGGTTCATTGGGGCATTCTACAAAATGTTGCTGGGCGATCATTCAGGAAGATCTTATGGCCGCTATTCACCAATTGTATGACCTCAGAGGCCATAAGTTTCATCTCCTAAATTCGGCACACATGGTGCTCCTGCCCAAAAAGAGAGATGCAAAAAGGATTTCAGATTACAGACCAATCAGCCTCATTCACAGTTTTGCCAAGATCTTCACTAAACTCTTGGCCAACAGATTGTCAAATGTGTTGCAGCAAATTGTATCCATCAACCAGTCCGCCTTCATTAAGCACAGATCAATTCAGAACAATTTCCTTTATGTCCAGAATCTCATCAGGGAGTTGCACAGGAAGAGGATACCATCCCTATTTATAAAGCTTGATATATCCAGGGCGTTTGACTCAATCAGTTGGGAATACCTCATTGAGCTATTGCAACAATTGGGGTTTGCTCAGTGATGGAGAGACTCGATTTCATTAATATTGATGTCATCCAATTCCAAAACTGTTCTCAATGGGATGCCAGGACATATCATGTTTCATAGAAGAGATCTACGGCAGGGAAACCCGCTGTCGCCGATGTTGTTCATTCTCGCTATTGACCCCCTGCAGCGGATCATTGCCAAAGCTACGAGGGATGGTGTGTTAGCTCCTTTTGCAAGTACGGTCTCCTGATTTACGAACATTGATGTATGAGGACGATGTGGTAGTCTTCACCAATCCGACTTCTCATGAGTTGGGAGCCATTTTGGCGACCTTATTGGTCTTTGGGGATGCTTTAGGGCTTCAGACAAACATACGCAAGTCCGAAATTTACCCAATCAGATGTGAGGGGGTAGATTTAACAAATATGTTACAGGGTTTCCCGGCACAAAGGAGGGCTTTTCCATGCAGGTACCTAGGGTTGCCGCTACGCCCTACAAAGCTTAAAAGGATAGATATCCAACATATCATAGACAAAGCAGGGACAAGATTAGCAGGATGGAAAGGAAAACTGCTTTCCAAGGCAGCTCGACTCATCGTGGGGGACTCGGTGCTCACTTCCCTAGCCACTTATCACTTGTCTGTACTTCCTTTCTCCTGTTGGGCGATCAACAAAATGGACAAGATCAGGAGAGATTTCATCTGGAGGGGAGATCAACTATGTACAGGTAGCCATTGTTTAGTAAACTGGAAAAATGTCTGTAGGCCGAAGAATTTAGGGGGCTAGGCTTAAAAGATTTTGAAAGGTTGGTCGGGCGCTGCGGCTCCGTTGGTTGTGGCGCCAATGGAAGAGCCACCAAAGACCTTGGGAGTGATAGGGCACAATTTACAATGACATAGATCGCTCCCTTTTTCGTGCAAGCACTACCATAGTGCTAGGAGATGGCAAGACGGACGGTTTTTGGGATTCCCATTGGCTCAACGGGAGATAGCCAAAGGACATCACGCCGCACTGTTATCAATTGGTACGAAGGAGGACAAAATCGGTATACAAGGAACTAAGCGATAGCTCCTGGATTCGGCCACTTAGGAGGATTACAAGCACCGTACAATTATAGGAGTTTTTCTTTCTAGGGCAGGCTATTCAACAGGTTAATCTTCGGCTCGACTCTGCAGATGACATTTTCTGGAAATGGACAACCGATGAGCAATACTTAGCAAAGTCCGCGTACTTGGCACAGTACCATGGGATGGTTTCAGACAGCAATTGTACGAGAATTTGGAAGGCCAGCGCAGAAAACAAGTGTAAATTCTTCACATGACTTTTTCTCCAAAACAGGTTGCTCACTGCGTATAGGCTGGCAGCGAGGGGCTAGCCAAACTGCACTTATTGCCCTTTGTGCGGCTCAGAACCTGAATCGGCTGCGCACCACTTGCTTCTTTACCCCTTCGCTAAACAGATATGGAAAAAGATTCTCCTACAATTGAAGTGCAATTCGCTTATCCCACAGGTAGGAATAACGCCTTCAAACTGGTGACATCTAATTCGATGGAGCGCATCGAAGCACTTGCGCAAACAGGTGGACGGAATCTTGATATACAATCCTTTCTCAGTATTTGCACGTATTTCTCAGGATGTCGGCACTCGCAGGTTGGCGATACAAGATGGTCTCTGGAGAGTAATACTTAAGACTTTTCAGGACTAACAGAAAGCAGTCAGAAGAGGCGGATAAAGATCACATGGTCCAGGCTACAGGCTACAGACATTTATCTAACAATCAAAGAGGAACACATGGAAAAAGGAAAACGGCTTTGGACAAATCTTTTCTCCGGTGCCTTGCAATGACAAAGAGACTGACTTTGAATGGGATGGCCCTTGCACTATCACAGTCCACCAATATGGCCTGCATGCTCTTATTCAATTCTTCAGGTCAATTTGCACATGTCTGCAGGAGG